>JAPDNY010000015.1:49475206-50675206 GCA_029375565.1 Gekko gecko | reverse complement strand
CCTACAGTATCCCTGACAAGTGTTTGTCCAGATGCTGCTTAAAGACTGCCAGTGAAGGGGAGCTCACCACCTCCCGAGGCAGTGGATTCCGCTGTTGCACAACTCCTGCTGTAAAAAAAGTTTTTCCTAATATCCTGATACCTTCCTGCCCGTAATTTAAACCCATGATTGTGAGTCCTCTCCTCTGCTGCCAATAGGAACAGCTCCTTGCCCTCCTCTAGGTAACGGCCCTTCAAAAACGTAGAGAGCGATCCTGTCCCCCCTCAACCTCCTCTTCTCCAGACTCAACATTCCCAAGCCTTTCCTCTCCTCCCTGCCGGTCATAGTATTCCCAGTTCTGTAGGTAGTGGGTTTAAGGGACTTAGTCCAAGAACGGCCGTGGCTGATGATGCTTCCCTCCCCCCCCCCTTCCACCCCCGCTCAGGCAAAACTGCATCCTGGCCGACGAGATGGGTCTGGGCAAAACCATCCAGTCCATCGCCTTCCTGCAGGAGGTTTACAACGTGGGCATCCGGGGGCCCTTCCTGGTCATCGCCCCGCTCTCCACCATCACCAACTGGGAGCGGGAGTTCAACACGTGGACCGAGATGAACACCATCGTCTACCATGGCAGCCTGGCCTCCCGCCAGATGATCCAGCAGTACGAGATGTACTGCAAGGACTCCCGGGTACGGTCGGGCGGCAGGCTGTGTTTGGGAGGCGGGCAGGGCCGAGGGACGTACCTTCGGGATGTCAGGGGGAGGGATGCAAAGGAGATCTGAAGGGGGGCGTGCACCGTTTTAAAAAAAACATACATGTGTGTGTCTGTATAAATATATCATTATGAAAAATGAGGGTTTAGCACGAAGGCAGTTTCAGAGGAGCCCTGACCTTGGGTAGCCCAGGCAAGCCCGATCTCATCAGATCTCGGAAGCTAAGCAGGGCCGACCCCGGCAAGTACTTGGAAGGGAGACCTCCAAGGAATACCAGGGCCAGGACACAGAGGCAGACAATAGTAAGCCACCTCTCTGAAATGTACAAGCCCCACTAAGGGTCGCCAGAAGTCAACCATAACTTCCGGGCATACACACATAGATGAAGAAGAAATTGGATTTATACCCCGCCCTTCACTCAGAGTCTCAGAGCAGCTTACAATCTCCTTTCCCTTCCCCTCCCCTCCTTTCCCTTCCCCTGTGAGGTCAGTGGGTCTGAGAGAGCTCTTTTGGGGACTGCTCTCAATAGAACAGCTCCGGGGGAACTTGTGACTGACCCAAGGTCACCGCAGCAGCTGCAAGTGGAGGAGTAGGGAATCAAACCTGGTTCTCCCAGATTAGAATCCATGCTCTTAACCACTACACTAAACTGGCTCTCAACGTACACACGCACAAATAGTCAGTGGTTAAGTGCGCGGGCTCTAATCTGGGAGAGCCGGGTTTGATTCCCCACTCCTCCACTTGCACCTGCTGGATGACCTTGGGCAAGCCATAGTTCTGTCAGCTGTTCTTGAAAAACAGCAGTTTCTGTCAGAGCTCTCTCAGCCCCACCTACTTCACGGGGTGTCTGTTGTGGGACAGGGAAGGGAAAGGAGATTGTAAGCTGCTCTGAGACTCCTTTGGGTAGTGAAGAAGAAGAGATTGGATTTATACCCCGCCCTTCGCTGCCCAAAGGCATCTCAGAGCGGCTTACAAACTCCTTTCCCTTCCCCTCCCCACAACAGACACCCTGTGAGGTAGGTGGGGCCGAGAGAGCTCTTGACAGCAGCTGCTCTTTTTCAAGAGCAGCTGTGCCAGGACTTGTGACTGACCCAAGGTCACATCAGCAGGTGCAAGTGGAGGAGTGGGGGATCAAACCTAGTTCTCCCAGATTAGTGTCCGTGCACTTAACCACTACACCAAACTGGCTGGGTATAAATCCAATCTCTTCTCCCCTTCATCAAAAAAAAAAAGAGAGAGAGACAGTTTCAGAGGGTGGCTGTGTTCGTCTGCAGTAGAAGAGCTGGATTCATGTCCCGTATCCCTATAGAGACCAGCAACAATTCCAAAGTATGAGTTTTTGAGAGTCCAAGCCCCCTTCATCAGCTACAAGTCGGAATGGAGTTCCCTGAATCCTTCTGTCTGAACATACAGGGCTGAACAGGGACATTGGGTTCTTATCTCTCCCCAGCTGCCAATTTTCTACCCCTAAGGAATTTCCCCTCTGCTCCCATCTAGCTGATTCCAAGGCACCTTCCTCCTTTGCAACACCCCTCCCAGCTGACTGGGATACAAAAGAACTCCTGGATCTCCATCCCGTCTCGTATCCAGCGAAGGGAGCTTTGGTTCTCGAAAGCCCATTCCCCTCCCCTCCTTGAGAACTGCAGTCAAGGTCTTACCGTCTCAGCTGGTCCTTACAATCGCTGTACATCGCTTGCTGGATTTAGTATTAGGAAAACCAGAAAGACTAGGAGCTTAACATCTCCAGGTATATAGTCTTGGAAGGCTACTGGCGTGATATGCGGCTGTGTCCTCTTGCCAACAGGGCCGCCTGATCCCGGGCGCGTACAAATTCGACGCCCTGATCACCACCTTCGAGATGATCCTCTCCGACTGCCCGGAGCTGCGGGAGATAGAGTGGCGCTGCGTCATCATCGACGAAGCCCACCGCCTGAAGAACCGCAACTGTAAACTGCTGGACAGCCTCAAGCACATGGACTTGGTAGGGGGAACCCCCTCTTCTCTCCCTTGGGGGGCAGTGCGGGAGGGGAATGACACCCGACCTGCCATTCCGATTTGACTCTGGCTTTTGCGGCCAGCCTTCTCGCCCTTCTTGCCTTCGCCCATCTGAGTCGCCTGCTGGCAGGGCTATTCTCATTGTCTCTGGTCTTTCTGCATCTGTCTTGCTCTTGGCTAACATCTGGGAGAATCTACGGAGGGCCAGTTTCTTCTCCTCCTCCTCCTCCTCCTCCTATGGGGTGGTTGCTGCCTAGCTGTCCCAGCTGCCGCAGGGCTTTACCGCAGGGATCCCCAACCTTTCTGAGCCCCTGCGCTGGCACTGTGGAGATTCTGACAGGGTGGTGGGCGCAGCCACAACATGGCTGCCGTGGGAGGCAGAGCCAGACACAAAGCCTAGAGGGAGCACAAGATGCAGAGCCAGCCACAAAGTCTCCGGGAGCGAGGTCACGCACAGCTCTAGCAGTAACGCTTTGGCATTTCAGGCAGAAGGTCTGTCGAGCAGGGTGACTTCCGGTATGGATCTGTTGTTAAAAAATTATTTTCTTGCCCATGCTCAGCTTCACTGCGTGACCGGCACTAAGGTCCTTTTGCTGTGGCGGCAGCTGCCGCGGAAGGAACGTTGATGCAATCGGCACAGCCCAGCTGATCTCTCGTGACCAATGAGAAGCCCCGATGGGCAATGTTCCCTCTAAGCTATGGAACCCTGTGAGCAAAAGTTCTGCTTTGTGAGCTACTGGTATTAAAGTTGTGAGCAGGAGATCTGGCTGCTGCATAAACTAGCTTGCTCTGGAGCCATCCTTCCTGAGCTAAGACAAAAATGTGTGAGCTAGGGGCTAAAAAACTGTGAGCTGGCTCACACTAACTCAGCTTAGAGGGGACACTGCCGCTGGGCAAAAGACCCCACTTGGGCCCACCCACTTTTTGAAAACACTCGGCAGGGGGTGCCCGCGGGCAACGTCTTTTATTGTCTTAACGTAGTTCTTTCACTAGAGAAAGACAAAAGGGGGGGGAAACTGAGCTCAGAAATCAAGTCAGGAACCGGAAGGTTGAGCTACTGGAAAATAAAATGCAAATATTTATCACAGGGCACAGAATCGTAGGATTAAAAATGACACGAATAGGATGCCATTTAAAAACTCAGACTGTAATATACAGCAGCAAAGTGAAATTGCACATCCAGTACCAAAGAATCACAATAATAGTTATGCGTATATATTAACCCAAGACCCAATGCATTTCAGCCCACAGGGCCTTTGTCAGTGGTTAAAATTGTGCTAACATGCACATAAAACTGTCGTGCATGAGTCACTAAAAGAGTGAAGCTCTTCGCAATGGTTTTAAATCAATTCTGTATCTACTGAGGGGCCCTCGCGCATCAAAGACAGTCAGCAGGAACCATCATTGGGTCCTGGGCTGTAATTCAGTTCCTGTGCAGAACGCTTTGTGTCGCATTGCCTTTCAGTCCCGACACAGCAACCCTGTGAGGTGGGCAAGGATGTTATCCCTGTGCCTAGCTTATGGAAGTTCCCCTGTTGAGTCCACGGCAGAGGGTGAGATTCATCCACCCCGGAATCCAGCTTCCTCTTGCCTGTCGCGTGACGTTCAATATTTTTTTTATTGTTCCCTCCGTAGGAGCACAAAGTGTTACTGACCGGCACCCCCCTGCAGAACACGGTGGAAGAGCTCTTCAGCCTCCTGCATTTCCTCGAGCCCTCCCAGTTCCCCTCAGAATCGGAGTTCCTCAAGGACTTTGGTGACCTCAAAACTGAGGAGCAGGTATTCTTCTTCTGCCTCCCCACAGGAACATAAGTTAAGACCCCTGTGGTCCATCAAGTCCGGTAAGGGCTCCCGGTACTCGACAGTACTACCGCATGATGCTGGCGCCACTCGCTCAGCCGGGTGCCCTTGGCTGACGGGGGTAACTGAGAGGGAAGGGAGGGGCGAGAAAGAGAGGGGATGACCTGCCGCTGACCCGGCAAGTGCCAGGCTCTGCAGGGCGGGGGAGAAAGGCCGGCACCAAGCCTGTCCCACGCGACCTGCTCCAGAGGCGGCAAGGAGAGCGGCACCCAGAATGGCACGCGCCCACCAGGATGACACGCGCCCACCCGTGCTCCGCAGAGGAGCCCCAGCACAATTGCAAAGCAGAAATACACAGTAAAGCAGAAACACCAGTCGAAAGCTGCGTCAATGAATGAACATACCAACTGAGCACAGTTATCTCGTCTGTAATGAAATAATGCACAAAAATAACAACACGACTGCATAACAGTGAACGGAATAGACCGCCTCCTCTACAGCTCTTGCGAAACGCGCTTTGAACTCAAAATGGCATTCAAACGCAGAGATGCCCCAAAGTTCATGGCGTCCAGAGGGCCATTAATCAAACCGAAGACATCTCACGGCTGAAAAAAATTGCCAGTGGTCTCTTGGTTCACAAAACTTCTCAAGCGAAGAACTGAAGAGGAACCCCGGTTTGAACACGACTCAGAGGAGTCAGGAAAACGATGGGCTCACCATTTTGACTTGTGACTTCCCACGATGGCTAGCTTCCCGATTCGTACGTTTCGCTGGTGCTTTTAATCAAAAGCCAGTGATCTTCTTCGTGGTCTCTGTGCATTCCACACACTGGGACTTACGCCTGCATTGATCCCTCGTCGGAAGCCTAGAAAGCTTCAAGGATAACCTCTTCTATGCGGGGTCACCCTCCTCCCTCGCGCTGACTGCTGCTTACAATATTCTAGTGGAGGGGGTGGTTTATTACGTTCATTGTTACGAATACGTGTTGTTATTTCCGTGCATAATTTCATTCTAGAGGGGATAATGGTGTTCAGTTGGTGCGTGTTCATTCAGTGACACAGTTTTTGATCGGTGTTTCTGCAGGGGAGCCCAGCTTCTGAGATGTGATGAGATCGGGTTAATTTGGGCCGTGTGGGGCCAGGACCTCCATTACTTGTCCGTGTCTCCAGTCCCCAGCAGACGGGTGGCTTTTGCAGTGTCCTGGCCCTTCCCCCTTGTTCCTCCACCTCTGGCTGTGCCCTCGACTTGACCTGCAGCCTTCTCTGCGCCTCCCCTCCGATGCAGGTCCAGAAGCTGCAGGCTATCCTGAAGCCCATGATGCTCCGGCGGCTGAAGGAAGACGTGGAGAAGAACTTGGCCCCCAAGCAGGAGACGATCATCGAGGTGGAGCTGACGAACATCCAGAAGAAGTACTATCGGGCCATCTTGGAGAAGAACTTCAACTTCCTCTCCAAGGGGGCCGGTCACAGCAACATGCCCAACCTGCTCAACACCATGATGGAGCTACGGAAGTGTTGCAATCACCCCTACCTCATCAATGGTACATTCTGGTGGGGAAGTGGTGGCAGACGGTGGGACTTGGGTGGCAGAAGAGGCAGAAGGAAGTGAGAACATAAGAGAAGACAGTGCTGGATCAGGCCAATGGCCCATCTGGTCCAACACTCTGTCACGCAGCAGCCAAAAATACCAGGTGCCATCAGGAGGTCCGGCAGTGGGGCCAGGACAAAGAAGCCCTCCCACTGTGGCCCTCACCACCCAAGCACCAAGAATACAGAGCATCACTTGCCCCAGACTGAGAGTTCCTAGCTATACCTTGTGGCTAATAGCCACTGATGGACCTCTGCTCCATAAGTTTATCCAATCCCCTCTTGAATCCGTCCATGCTTGTAGCTGTCACCACCTCCTGTAGAGTTACAACACAGCCGAAGAAATCTCTGTTGCAGGATTAATGGTAATCAGGGGGGGAAATCTAGTAAAGGATGAATTCTCTTCCTCTGAGCCCCAGACCCAGTAAAGCAGAATGGGACATTTAGAAGGAAAAAATATGCAGGAATATGGGTATCTTTGTGTGTGTGTGTTCAGTGCCGCCAGGCGACCCTACGAATTAATAACCTCCAAAGCATCCTCCTCTTGACAGCCTCGCTCAGGTCTTGCGAACTCAGGTCCTGTGTGGCTTCCTTGCTGGAGTCAGTCCATCTCATCTTGGGTCTTCCTCGTTTTCCTGCTGCTTTCAGCTTTTCTTCTTCTCTTGTCTTCTCATAATGTGACCGAAGTACGAGAGCTTCGGTTTAGTCATTTTAGCTTCTAATGTTCCCTCTAAGTTGTGGAGTCCTGTGAGCAAAAATTCTACTTTGTGAGCTCCTGGCATTAAAGCTGTGAGCGAGCGATTCGGCTGCTGCAGAAATGAGTTTGCTCTGGAGCCGCCCCTTCCTGAGCTAAGCCAAAAATGTGTGAGCTGGAGGCTAAAAAAAATGGTGAGCTGACTCACACTAACTCAGCTTAGAGGGAACACTGTTCTAGGGAGAGTTCGGGCTTTATGGTTTTACTGTAATGGCAGAGGCTGTTCTTGCCTTCATTGCTTTTGAATCCCAGCTTTGGATCTGATGATTGAGTGAATACGTCACATATTTATTTATTTTTTATGAAAAACACAAACCTCTGTTTTTCTGGAATCTCTGGAACAAATACATTTAGGATTTTCTGTGCAGTGATGGAATTCCCGGTACAGGATCAATGGAGTCAGAGCACGGGGTTTTTCTTTTCTCCTTTCTCCTTTGGATTATCCTTCAACTTTAGAACAATTCTAGCTATAAGCGTCAAACCTGTTTCAGGGCCGTTTCCATCCCAGTCTAATCATATTGACTGCCCTCTTCCCATTGTCTTTTCTCCCCCCCCCCTCAAAAAAAAAAAATCAGGTGCAGAGGAGAAGATCCTGACCGAGTTTCGGGATTCCTGCCACCACCACGTGCCCCATGACTTCCCCTTGCAGGCCATGGTGCGTTCCTCCGGGAAGCTGGTGCTGATCGACAAGCTGCTCCCCAAATTAAAAGCTGGCGGGCACAAGGTGCTGATCTTCTCCCAAATGGTCCGATGCCTTGACATCCTGGAGGACTACCTCATCCAGAAGAGGTGAGCGTTGGCACCAAGCAGGAGATTTTGAGAGAGAAACCAAAACGGTCCTCAGCTTAGTCCTGCAGGTTTCCCTTTGAAGGTAAAAACTATGCACATCAGAGGATAATTAACAACTAATCATATGTCATTGTGTGCAGTATAGCCAGGAGATCCTAAGATTGTCTGGCAGCCTGAAGCTCTAACTCTTTCAGCATTGTGAACCACTAGGTGGTGAGCTACGTTTATTTTTGGGGCTGTGAGAGCTCTGAGAGAGCTGTGGCTGACCCAAGGCCACCAAGCTGGCTTCATGTGGAGGAGTGCGGAATCAAGTCCAGTTCTCAAGACCAGAGTCCGTCGTTCTTAACAACTACACCACGTCGGCTCATCTGAGGAATTCATACAAATGGCGCAACATCCAGCGTTGCAATTTCATTCGATGTTAGAAGGAGCTATGGCAAATCAGCCATGGCTTACTGGAATCAGTGCTTATGTATACAGTGTTGTTGCTCCTCCTAACATAATGGTGCAGTGCCTCTCAAGACGACAGTGAAATGGGCAGGTCCTGGCAGTGGGGGAACATGGAGACTCCCTATCTGTGGGGAGCAATAGGAGGGGATAAACTGAGCATGCTCATTGTTGAGATATTCCAGGACATTAGCGGTATCTGAGCAGTTGCTAAGGAAAAAGGGAAGAAGAAAGTAGGAATGGGCCTGTCTGAGGTTCTAACACATTGGTGAATACCCTTTTATAATTAAAGAGCCATACAAAGTCAAATTTCAGAGCAATCCTGAAAGTTTCTGCAGCCCAAACACTGGCTGTTCTGAGTCTTTTATTAGGAAGAGACACAGACACAAAGTCTTACAATAAGTAAGAAACACAGGAACCACAGCTGACTTGCTGGCAACTGTTCATCACTATCACTTCCCTTTTTGTCTCTATTGCTTCCCTCTATCACTTCCCTTTTCTTTTGAGAGCCAGTGTGGTATAGTGGTTAAATGTGACAGACTCTAATCAGGTAGAACCGGGTTTGATTTCCCCACTCTGCCTCCACATGAAGCCACCTGCATGACCTTAGGTCAGTCACAGTTCTCTCAGACCTCTCTCAGCCCCACATACCACACAGGGTGTCTGTTGCGGGGACAGGAAAGGAAAGGGATTATAAACCACTCTGAGACTCCTTCGGGTAGTGAAGGGTGGGGTATCGAACCAACTCTTCTTCTTCTGTAAAGCAGGGGTCCCTAACCTTTTTGAGCCTGTGGGCACCTTTGGATTTCTGACATAGGGTGTTGGACAGAACTACAAAATGGCTGCCATAGGAGGTGGGGCCATACATCCACCCAAAGGAAGTCCACGTGCAGGGGAAGAAGAGGGGCAATTAAAAAAAATACCCTGGGAAAGTGGACTGAGAGAGAAAATAAAACTAATGCTGCTGACAGCTGCCACCATAGCAACATTATTGTAATCTGCACAACCAATCGGAAGCTGTGCTGGGCAAAGAACCTCCACCCAGCTCCGCCCACTCTCTGAAAGCATTTGGCTGGCACCAGGTAAGACATAAGCTGGCCCTAGGGTGCCCTTTGCCACCTTGTTGGAGACCTCTGCTGTAAAGTATCTCTAAGAAGCCCTGCAGTCCCGTAAACATCTTTGCCTGCAGTTCCACATCACACGTTGGTTATTCTAGCAGCTCACTGATCCCTCCAATATACCAGAACTTAATGATTTAATTTGCTTTTGATGGTGAGTCCTTGTCGCTCCGAGGGCCATAGATTGCAGATCCCTGCACCAACAGGTTCCTTGGAGACTGTAACAAAAGACTTTCTTTCCATGCAGCAGAGGTCTCCAACCTTTTTGAGCCTGCAGGTACCTTTGGAATACTAACTCATGGCTGCCAATGGAGGTGCAGCTAATCACAAATGTCAGAAAGTGAGCTTATTAATAGCTTTAATATTTTTTTATTAAATCTTTTTATTTTCTCAAAGACAGTGGGATACAAAAGGGAAGAAGGGGGGTAGGGGAAGATATAGATTCATCAAGTTTATTAAATATTATGGGTTTATACAGCAGGTATAATCAAATGTATTAGTAAGAATACATATTTCAAATGTTGAAACATACAGCAAAACAACAGTATGACAGTGTTTTGGGATGGATTCTCTCTTTAAAAGAATAAACAAGAACTTTCCTAATGTTAGCGATAATCTGTCAACAGTAAGAGAGATTACCTCTTTAACAGTCGAACAAACTTCTAACCGAAAATTAAATCATCGTTGAAACTTGAATATTGTCTTACCCCTTTGTCTAAACCTATTATTGTTACTAAATATTTAAATACTAGTGGAATAGATTACCTCGAACAACAACACTTCCACGTTTCAAGCAAAAGCTGTGTATAATAGGATGCGTTTTTAAAATAAATATGTCATTGAAAGGTATTATCTTCCTTACACACAGCTTACTTTCAGTCGCATGGTGACGATCCTTGCACTGTGGTGGCGGCTGCTGACACCTCTTTTTTAAAAAACCTCTTTTTAAAAGAAATCTGCACAGCGAATCAGATCTCCAATGGCCAATCGGAAGCCCTGCTGGGCAAAGGTCTTACCTGGCCAGACCCACTTTCTAAAAACATTTGGTGGGCACCAAGCTGGGGACCCCTGACATACAGCATAAGGAGGGCGAGGGGGAGAATACTTTCTGTATTGCTCAAGTTCAAGGAACAGTTTGAGGATGTGATGGAAATGCTGCTTGCTGCGAGTATTACCAGTTGCCGAAGCGATGGGATTCCGTATAAGTGTGTCGTCCCCAACTCCATGCAGGTACCTGTACGAGCGCATTGATGGACGGGTACGAGGAAACTTGCGCCAGGCGGCCATCGACCGCTTCAGCAAGCCTGACTCGGATCGCTTCGTCTTCCTGCTCTGCACGCGGGCAGGAGGGCTGGGGATCAACCTGACGGCAGCTGACACCTGCATCATTTTCGACTCTGATTGGAATCCCCAGAACGACCTGCAGGTAAGACGGAGGTGCTCGAAATCAGAGGAGCCCAGCTTCTGTGATGTCTACAAGCTTGCGCGGTTCTGTGGGCCCTTCAGGGCTTGATTCAATGCAGGGGAAACCGAGGGGTAGAATAGGAGAGGCCGTATGACAAATTGTTCTTGTTCTGTACTGTATTTTTCTCTCTCTTTGCCATATAGCCAACGTTTATTTAGTTTGTATACTATATGAGCAGCACGAATGGGGGACTTGGTTTTCAGAGGGGAGGGCGTGTTGGTCTGCAGTAGAAGAGCTAGATTTGAGTCCAGTAGTGGTTAAGTGCACGGACTCTGATCTGGGAGAGCCAGGTTTGATTCCCCCCTCTTCCACTTGCAGCCGCTGGATGACCTTGGGCAAGCCATGGTTCTGTCAGAGTTGTTCCTTTAAGGAGAGGTCTGGAAAGAGCTCTCTCAGCCCCACCTATCTCACAGGGTGTCTGTTGTGGGAAGGGGAAGGGAAAGGAGTTTGTAAGCCGCTCTGAGACTCTGAGTGATGGACGGGGTATAAATCCAAACTCTTTTTTCTTAGAGATCAGTGAGATTTTGGGGGTAGAAGCTTTTGACACTTAAATCTCCCATTGCCAGATGGGGATGTTGCAGCAGCTGCCCATCCAGTCCCGGATCAGGCCAGGGCCTATTTAGCTTCAGCAATGGAGGTGCATTAGGCATCTTGCTATTGGACTGTACACTGGGTGCTCAAAACCTTGTTTCTGTGTCCACATGGGTGGGACATGTGGCTGTCCATCGCCCGTGCAATGCCTTCCTCGCGTGCCTGCTTCATTCTCTTCCTTTTCCAGGCGCAGGCTCGCTGCCACCGTATCGGGCAGAGCAAGGCGGTGAAGGTCTACCGGCTCATCACCCGCAACTCTTATGAGCGGGAGATGTTCGACAAAGCCAGCCTCAAACTGGGGCTGGACAAGGCCGTCCTGCAGTCCATGAGTGGGAGAGAAGGCAGCATCGCGGGGGTAAGGCTGCCGGCGGTGGCTGGGGAGGCAGCGGTATAGTCATTACGAAAATGCCCGTAGGTGTGTGAGATTCGTTTGGCTGCGGAGATGGGATTTGGTTGGTGTTTGGGGTTTCCCCCCCCAGTGTCGGTGCTGTGTTCCTAACACTGGGTCGCAGTCCAGAAACTCATGTGCCCAGTCCGAAAACTCACGTGCCCAATTTGTTTGTTTTTTGTCGCTTCATTTTCTACCTTGCCTTTCTCCCCGGTGGGACCCAAAGAGAACTTTGTTCTCTTGCTCACAAAAACCTTTGGGGGTAGCAGCAGAAAAGAGCAAGAGAGTCCAGCAGCACCTTAAAGACTAACAAAATTTGTGGCAGGGGAGGAGCTTTCATTACGGCTCACGAGAACCAGTTTGGCTCCTCCGCATGCAGCCACTGGGGTGACTTTGGGTCAGTCACAAGTTCTCCCAGAGCTGTTCTCTGAAGAGCTGTCCTCAAAAGAGCTCCCTCAGCCCCTCCTACCTCATAGGGTGTCTGTTGTGGGGAAGGGAAGGGAAAGGAGATTGTAAGATGCTCTGAGACTCAAGAGTGAAGGGCGGGGTATAAATTCAATCTTCTCTTCCTCCTCCTCCTTCTCTGACTCACGAAAGCTCCTCCCCTGCCACAAATTTTGTCAGTCCTTAAGCTGCTCCTGGACTCTTGCCCTTTTCTGCTGCTGCCGAGGTAGCTGAAGTGAAGAAGGGGCAGTCAGTGACTCGCAAAAGCTCCCCCCCCCCCGCCACAAATTTTGTTAAGTCTTTAAGGTGCTCCTGGGCTACTGCTACAGACAGACTAACACGGCTACCCGTCTTGATCTCTCTTCTGGGGAAAGTTAGGCTGAGCGTTGGGGACTGGCCCGGGATCACCAAGCAACCTTATTTCCACTGCAGAGTGCAGATTCGATCCTGGGTCTCCCAGATCCTTGTCCGGCACGATGCCACGCTGCCTCACGCTTGTATCATTTTTTTTTCACTCGCCACTTTTATCCTCCCATCTTTAACAAAAAAATTTATCCTCCCCATCTTAAGCAAAAGCTCATTAAGTTTGATCATAACCTGCTTTCTGACTCTGGGCTGTGAGGATGGGAGGGGGGGCAGGACGATCCAGGCGTGCAGCATGACCGTAGTGTTGTTTCCAGGCCCAGATAAGGTCTGGGAGGAGGCAGCCACTCCCTTGCCCCCAGGGGCGGATTAAGGCTCACTGGTGCCGTAAGCACTGGCCAGTCTTGGTGCCCCCCCTTGTCCACACTGACCCCGTCCATGTTAGTTGTTGACCTGTCTGACCAGATATACCATGCAGGTTGCAGCAATGCAAAAATTTATTCATATGACAACACAAACTAAACATAAAGTTCTACAAAAATGCAATACAACATCCGTTTTAATATTTCACAAGTTAAATGTATCAAAGTTCCAGTATTCATGACCTGAAAGGCATTTTTCTACATTTTTTCACCTTTTTCCCGACTTTGTGGTGCCCCCTTTGGCCCTGGTGCTCTAAGCACATGCTTAGTCCGCTTAGTGGTTAATCTGCCCCTGCTTCCCTCCCCCTTCCATTGTCCTCTTTCTCTTCTCCCAGATCCAGCAGTTCTCCAAGAAGGAGATCGAGGACCTGCTGCGCAAGGGGGCCTATGCAGCCATCATGGAAGAGGACGACGAGGGCTCCAAGTTCTGCGAGGAAGACATCGACCAGATCCTGCTCCGCCGCACGACCACCATCACCATCGAGAGCGAAGGCAAAGGGTCCACGTTTGCCAAGGTACCCGCATGCCCCTGCCTGCTGCTCTTTTTCAGGGTTTTGCCTCATGCCTGACACAGTGTCCTTGCACGTTGGAGGGTCCTGACGCCTACAGAGGGGCAGTTGGGTTGTGGTTCTTAGAAAAGCAGTGGAAGCATGGTGGGGGGAGTGGAAACACAGGAAGGAGAATGTAGGTATAGTACCACCAGTATGCTAGCTGTTTTAGGGAGTCCAGAAGAAATATACCTGTTCCTCCAGTCACCTCCAGTCTCTCAGTCACCTCCAGTCTCTCAGCCCTACCTACCTCACAGCTGGCATTCAACGCCTCAGGTAGACAAGAGACCTTAGCCTGAAATACCTGAGAGCCGGTTTGGTGTAGTGGTTAGAAGCGCGGACTCGAATCTGGGAGGACCGGGTTTGATTCCCCACTCCTCCACTTGCAGCTGCTGGTGTGACCTTGGGCCAATCACATGTTCTCTCAGAGCTGTTCTCTCAAGGGCAGCTCTTGGAAGAGCTCTCTCAGCCCACCTACTTCACAGGGTGTCTGTGGTGGGGAGGGAAAGGGAAAGGAGATTGGAAGCCGCTCTGAGACTCCTTCGGGTAGTGGAGGGAGGGGTATAAAGCCAATCTCTTCTCTCTTCTCTTCTCTCTCTTACAATTTACACTAGATGAACAGTGCAAGGGAGCGTGCTTATCAGTTACAAAAGAATATCAAAATTTCGGAAGGCTTTGCCAATGAACCAGGATTTAATGGTCGCAAGGAGCACTTTGATTTAAAAAAAAATTCCAGAGTGAACTTCAAATTAGCGCTCCCGTTTTCTTCTGCCTGCTTCTCCCTTTTGTCCACAAGGACTAGAAACTTGTTTTCTTCATTTTCAAAGTAAAGTTTCTCTGGATCCCTTGGTAACTGCCAGCTTTGGCGTTGGAGGCCGTGTTTAAACCTCCCTCGCAGAATAGCAAGCATGACGGATTGGTCATCAGGGTGTTCCTTAGCCTGACCCTCTTTTTCTTTCCCAGGCCAGCTTTGTGGCTTCCGAGAACAGGACAGACATTGCCTTGGATGATCCAAACTTCTGGCAGAAATGGGCCAAGAAGGCCGATCTGGATCTCGATATGCTGAACAGCAAGGTATGCTGGGAGAGTGGGGGAGGGCCTCAGGGCTGGGCTTGAGAAGGATGTTCAGGAGGTGATTGGCTGCTCTATAGCCCTATCCTGTGCGTGCTTACTTAGAAATATTGTAGAGCTCAATGGGGGGGACGGCTTCTGAATAAGTCCACCCGGGATTGCAGCGTCAGTATTATTAAAGGGAGGACAGTTTCACTATTTTACTCCACTATCATGATGTTTGGAGTCTTTTTCACGGGTAGGGTCCTTTCAAACAAGCATGGCCACTTCATAACAACTGTCTGTCCAGCCCCTGCATGTTGGAACCAACATTTGGTTGTGCCGGCTTGGTGGAATTTGCATTTGAGAATTTTCCCTGGAAGGGGTCAAGAACGTTCATTCACAGGGCCCGGCGTTTGCCTCCCCCCCAGAACAACCTGGTGATCGACACTCCCCGGGTGCGGAAGCAGACCCGCCACTTCAGCACCCTGAAAGACGACGACCTGGTGGAGTTCTCCGACTTGGAAAGCGACGACGACGACCGGCCGCGCTCCCGGCGCCACGACCGGCACCACCACCCCCTCCACCATTCGTACGGGCGCACGGACTGCTTCCAGGTGGAGAAGCAGCTGCTGGTCTATGGGTATGTTGGCATCGGGGGGGGGGAGGTGGAGAGCGATGTGGTGGACGGGGACCCGGCCCTTTTAAACACGGGGCGAAGGTGGGGGGGATCTTAATTCAGGGCAGAGGGCGGCGCTGACCTCCTCCGTGGATTGCTTTGGCAGCTGGGGCCGCTGGCGGGAGATCCTGTCGCATGGGCGATTCAAGCGGCGCATGTCCGAGCGGGACGTGGAGACCATCTGCCGGGCCATCTTGGTGTACTGCTTGATGCATTACCGGGGCGACGAGAACATCAAGGGGTTCATCTGGGACCTCATCAGCCCGGTGGAAAACGGCAAAGCCAAGGAGCTTCAGAACCACTCCGGTAAGGGGCCCGTTTTCTTGTTTCCGCTCCGTACCCCGGAGCTCTTTCCTCGCTTCGTTATAGAGGCCGTGACCGAACTGCGACTGCCGTGTTGTGACAAGCCGGTTGGGGAGGCTGCTCTCAGGGTGTTTTCTTGGGGGTGCGTTTTGTGTCTGCCCTGTCCTGGATGTTTCTTGGGGGTGCGTTTTGTGTCTGCCCTGTCCTGGATGTTTCTTGAGGGTGCGTTGTGTGTCTGCCCTGTCCTGGATGTTTCTTGGGGGTGCGTTTTGTGTCTGCCCTGTCCTGGATGTTTCTTGGGGGTGCGTTTTGTGTCTGCCCTGTCCTGGATGTTTCTTGGGGGTGCGTTGTGTGTCTGCCCTGTCCTGGATGTTTCTTGGGGGTGCGTTTTGTGTCTGCCCTGTCCTGGATGTTTCTTGGGGGTGCGTTGTGTGTCTGCCCTGTCCTGGATGTTTCTTGGGGGTGCGTTGTGTGTCTGCCCTGTCCTGGATGTTTCTTGGGGGTGCGTTGTGTGTCTGCCCTGTCCTGGATGTTTCTTGGGGGGTGTGTTTTGTGTCTGCCCTGTCCTGGATGTTTCTTGGGGGTGTGTTTTGTGTCTGCCCTGTCCTGGATGTTTCTTGGGGGTGCGTTGTGTGTCTGCCCTGTCCTGGATGTTTCTTGGGGGTGCGTTGTGTGTCTGCCCTGTCCTGGATGTTTCTTGGGGGTGCGTTGTGTGTCTGCCCTGTCCTGGATGTTTCTTGGGGGTGCGTTGTGTGTCTGCCCTGTCCTGGATGTTTCTTGGGGGTGCGTTGTGTGTCTGCCCTTTCCTGGATGTTTCTTGGGGGTGCGTTGTGTGTCTGCCCTGTCCTGGATGTTTCTTGGGGGTGCGTTGTGTGTCTGCCCTGTCCTGGATGTTTCTTGGGGGTGCGTTGTGTGTCTGCCCTGTCCTGGATGTTTCTTGGGGGTGCGTTTTGTGTCTGCCCTGTCCTGGATGTTTCTTGGGGGTGTGTTTTGTGTCTGCCTTGTCCTGGATGGCCCCGGGCTGGCCAGATCTTATCAGATCTCGGAAGATAATTAAGGTCGGCCCTGGCTAGTGCTTGGATGGGAGACCACCAAGGAAGTCCAGGGTCACTACACAGAGGCAGGCAAAGGCAAAGCCACCCCTGAACATCTCTTGCCTTCAAATCCCCCTACGGGGTTGCCGTAAGTCAGTTCTGACTTAAGGGCACTTTCCAGTACTGCCATCCAATGCTCCCTCTAAGCTGTGGAGTCTTCTGAGCAAAATTTCTACTTTGGGAGCCACTGGCGCTAAAGCTGTGAGCGAGCGATTGGGCTACTGCGTAAATTGGTTTGCTCTGGAGCCATCCCTTCCTGAGCGAAGGCAAAAATGTGTGAGCCGGAGGCTAAAAGACTGTGAGTCAGTGCACTCTAACTCAGCCTAGAGGGAACACTGCTGCCGTCTCGTGCCTGAGAAATGCGAGATGGCGGAGCTGAATGGCCGTGTGATGCTGGCGTTCATCTGGCTCCGGAGGAGAGGCAGTCCTCTCGTTTCGGAGTCCCGGGGGAGGGGGATCGGAGGGAAAACTCACAACGTTCTATGAAGTTTTTCTTTTCAATGTGCTGAACTGGACATGTGACGAAAAAGCCGGGACCACCCTAATCCCTTATTGCCCTGGTTCCATGTTGTACCTAGAGAGCCATGGCCCTGCTCTGAGCTCACTTCCTGTTCCTCGGACAGGCCTGTCCATTCCAGTCCCGCGGGGCCGCAAGGGGAAGAAGGTGAAGTCCCAGACCACTTTCGACGTTCAGAAAGCCGAATGGATCCGCAAGTACAACCCGGACACCCTCTTCCAGGATGAGGGCTACAAGAAACACCTCAAGCATCAGTGCAACAAGTAAGATGGGGGTCCAGGGATGCCCCTCAACACAGCTACTGGGGGGGGGGCAAGACAAGGAAGTGTGTCCCTTTATAAAGACAAGGTTCTTACACTTCTGATTAGGGCTGCTATACCCCAGTTGGGGCCAGGGATCCCCTGATTTTTCGGGCCCCTCCTCACCACTGGACAGTTTGCTGGCAAAGGGGTAATCACCCCCCCGAAGCAACGTAATGACATCATGCAGGAGTGATGTCATCATGTTGGAGACACTCTGGGGTTTTGGGCAGAACTCTATGGTTTGAGGTCAATCTGACCATAGAGTTTTGCCCCAAAAACCAAAGTGTCACCACGCGATATCACCAGCGTGATGACATCACTTCCGTGTGATGTCAGCATGTCTCCTGTTCCGCCCCCACTCCTGGAAAGTCCCTCCCCTGCTGGGGCATCCATCTGACCTGGCAGCCCTACTCTCCTGACCCATATGGTGGGTGAACAATCACGGGTCTTTGCCTACAGGTTTATGATCCGTCTGGTTTCTCGTTGGGTCCTCTGCAAAAATACGCTTGTAGATGCAGGGCCGCCCACGCCGTTCCCTTGTCACCCCTCGTCGTCTTTTCCACCAGAACAATAATCAGCACCAAGATACAAATCTTGCTGTGTCAGGCCAGCAGGTCCTTCTAGCGCAGCATCCCATTTCATGCCGTGGTTGACCAGTTGGAAGGCAACAGACAGGACATAGAAACCAAGACATGTCCATGTCGTTGCCTCCTAGCACAGTGGGGTTTGGGGCTTTACTGCCTCTGAATATAAGGGTCCCCTTGAGTCACCACAGCTCAGAACATCGTCACCCCACTAATTTTTTCTCCCATGTGTGATTTGTGCAACCAAGTCCTTGTATATCCAGACTGGAGGTGGGATGGGTAATTATCTCTGCCCCCTTCCACTGTTGACTAACAAATGGAAAGGGCAGACTCCCAGGGCACTAATGGCGGTGGGTAAAGAAAAGGACGTACAGATCCCCCGTTTTAATGACTTGTCTTTTTCTCTCTTTTTTTGTCATTCTAGGGTGCTGCTACGGGTGCGCATGCTTTATTACCTGCGCCAGGAGGTGATCGGGGACCAGGCTGAGAAGGTGTTGGCGGGCAGCATCGCCAGGTAGTCCCCTCTCTTTTCCTTCCATCATAATCTCACCGGGCACTGGGTCACGGGTTAACATGAGAGCGGCTCTGCTGGATCTGCTCGAGGAGCGCCTTAGAGGTCAACCAGACTTTTTTCTCCCTCTCCCGAAATACTAGAAGTCAAGGGGGTCCAGTGAAGCTGATGGGCAGTAGGTTCAGGACAGACAAAAAATACCACTTTAGCCAGAGAGCGGTTCAAATGTGGAATTCACTGCCAGAGGATGTCACGAGGGCCACAGGAATAAACGGATTTCAAAGGGGATTAGATAGGTTCTTGGAGGATGGGTCTGTCAGTGGCTACCAGCTATGGTGACTGAGGGGAACCTCCACATTCAGGGGCACTGAACCCCTCAGTCCCAGAGCCAGGAGGCAACATCAGGGGAAGGCCCCGGCCTCTGTGCCCTGTTGTTGGCCGTCCAGAGGAACTGGTTGGCCACTGAGACGGGATGCTGGATTAGATGGACCCTTGGTCTGATCCAGCAGGGCTCTTCTGATGTTCTCATGAACTAAAAGTGTCTGAACGTGTTCATCGGAGATCTTCATTTTTCTCTTGTGTTCTTTTTTCCCTGTCCTTTTCCTGCCCACCAGTGAGACAGACATCTGGTTTCCGCTGGTGGATCAGGCCGAAGTCCCCACGGCTTGGTGGGATGCGGAAGCTGACAAGTCTTTGCTGCTGGGGGTCTTCAAGCACGGTAGGTGGCCGGGTGGCCCTGGAGCATAACCGGAAGCTGTCCTGACACTGAATCGGACCCATCATCCATCAAAGTCTACTTGGACTGGCAGCAGCTCTCCAGGGTCTCAGAGAAATTTTTTGCATCACCTCCTGCCTGTTCCTATTTGAACTGGAAATTCAATGCTGAGACCTTCTGCGTGCCGAACAGTTCCTCTACCACTGAGCCCTGGCCCCTCCCTCAAACACTCCTTTGGGAAAGGGATTCATGACCGTCCGATAGTGAGCCGTTTGGTCACCTTTGACACAGAAGCACATGGGGCGTTATTTTTGGGGAGGGCTTGTGGCATCAAGTTGGCAGCTGATTTCTGGCAGCCCCTGTTGGGTTTCCAAGGCAAGAGGCAAAAAGAGGTGGTTTGCCATTGCCTGCCTCTCCGTAGCAACCTTGGACTCCTTGGTGGTCTCCAGTGTTCCCTCTAAGCAGAGTTAGTGTGAGCTAGCTGACAGTTTTTTAGCCTCCGGCTCACACATTTTTGTCTTAGCTCAGGAAGGACAGCTCCAGAGCAAGCTAATTTATGCAGTAGCCAAATTGCTTGCTCACAGTTTTAACACCAGTAGCTCACAAAGTAGAATTTTTGCTCACCGGGCTCCACAGCTTAGAGGGAACATTGGAAGTACTAACCAGGGTCGACCCTGATTAATTTCTGAGATCTGACAAAGATTGAGCTTGTCCGGGCTATCCAGGTGGTCTAGCTAAATTCCTGCCTCAGCTGTGATTGTCTGCTTTGAATCCCAGCAGCTGGTTTGATCCCAAATGGCTGTGGCGGGTAGTACAGAATGGTAACCTGAGAATGAAGGGGGTTAGTACACTTTTAGCCATGTCTGTTAGAAGAAAATTGCTAAGAAGTGTTATGTTGAGGTGAACACAGGTTAAGCATATGCACTCCCTCCTTTTTGCGCCCTCTTCAGGCTACGAGAAATACAACACGATGCGTGCAGACCCCGCACTTTGCTTCTTGGAGAAGGCCGGTCGTCCCGACGAGAAAGCCATTGCGGCCGAGCACCGCCTGGACGTCGGAGAAGGGTGAGTGGGAGTGTCTTTGTAGGTTTGTCCACCAACAGAGGACAGGGGTGGGTGAGGGGGAGTTAGAGAAGGGGGGTGAAGGGCGAAGGGAGGAATGTAGAGCCACGCACCTGTGATGACCCGCCATGCTAATACCGAGGCACTGAATCGAGCTTTTGGCTTTGAATCAGGTGTCAGTGAGTTAAGCTTGCTTCTCAAGAGAAGAACTGAGGTGCACACACAAAGAGATGAGAGCGTTACCCAAAGAGACAGTCTCCTAATTATTTGGGGAGAATTAGCTTAAAAGGAGATAAAGCAACAGGGGGTAACTGGGATTCTCCACCAATGATTACAGGGATTTTCACTTAAGAGAATTCTCAAAATAAACCAGGCAGATGTTCAACTGGAAAGGTTTTTATTAAAAGAGAATAAAAGGATAAAACATGCATACAGACACACTGAAAACACATACAATGAGGAGAAAAAGCAATTTTGGGAAGGCTGTAATTACCAGTCTCGAAAAAAGAGGTCCATGGAGGCAGCAGCAAAATGGCCAGCATTTCACAGTGAGAAGGAGAGAAGGCCCAATGGATTGGGAGTTTGAGCATGGGTCCAAGAACACATACACTGCACTGATGGCTATGGACTCAAAATATAGGTCAAAACGCTCCCTGGGGCAAGCTGATATATTTGCTCCCAAAACAATAACGTGATGAGTTTTTCAGAGGTGGACAATGATTTGGGAGAAGCTTGATGGGTTTTCCTGAGATGGACTATAGGTGTAAATGGGGCTTGATGACCCTATAAGTACCAGAAGGGAAAAGTTACCAGGTTTGCTGAATAGAATTAAATATTGCTTAATTTGGGTTAGTGGGTACAGGGAAGTGAGGCTGGGTGTTGATAAGGTGATTCAGTAGGTTCTTGGGAGACCCATTGTCCTAAACTATGCATCTCTCTAGGGTGGGGAGAAGGTCATCAGCTATTACTCACACTTCTAAACTACAAGTCCCAGCTTGTTTCTGACTGGCATCTATTTTGTGTCATTTTGGGCCAGGCACTGTATTGCACTAATGATATTTGAGATGATGTATTAGGAAGGACGTTTACGGTTTTCTAGCTGTAAACTGCCCCTCAGCAAGAAGAGGGGTCTGACCACTAACAGGAGGGAGGGAATGTTTTTTGTATCTGAGGGGACTAACGAGGTTCTCCCCCCTCCCCCTCCCATTGGCAGAGTGGATTTTGACAAGGATTGCGAGGACCCCGAATACAAACCGGTGGGCGGCCCTGCCAAGGAACAAGATGACGAGGTCAGTTCCTGGACCGTAATTAAGAAGTGGTCCCAGAATCTTGATTGCCATATCAAAGAAGTGCAGTGATACAAAAAATCAGAAGCAGGGGAAGGTACAATAACCAAGCATCCGAATGCTTTCTTCATTTTCAGCCCACATAGTTTTAGGTCAATACGTTAAACGATTTGTTTTGGATTTGGAGGCGCCGAGTGGCGGGTCAAAGCAGCAGCTTCTGACTCTGCATTCACATTGCTGATCTTTCCCTTACAGCCTGACCCACTGATGATGATGGATGAGGAGATATCTGTGGTGGATGGTGAGGAAGGTAAATAACTGTGCTTGGCCCTGCCTGAAGGCCCGGGTTGCCAACTGTGCCAGTGGAAGTATGGAGATCTCCTGGCATTACAGCTGATCTCCAGGTCCGTGGAGGAAACAGCTGCTTTGGACCTCTGCAGCATCAAACCCTGCTGAGGCCCCACCCCTTCCCAGGCTCCATCTACATATCTCCATGAATTGCCCAAGTTGGCAATCCTACTGTTTGGTGAGCCAGTTTGGTGTAGTGGTTAAGTGCGCGGACTCTAATCTGGGAGAACCGGGTTTGATTCCCCCACTCCTTCACTTGCACCTGGCTGGATGACCTTGGGCAAGCCGTAGTTCTGATAAGGGCTGTTCTTGAAAAAAGAGCAGTTGCTGTCAAGAGCTCTCTCAGCCCCAGCTACCTCACAGGGTGTCTGTTGTGGGGAGGGGAAGGGAAGGGAGTTTGTAGGCCGCTCTGAGACACCTTTGGGTAGTGAAGGGCGGGGTATAAATCCAATCTCTTCTCTTCTTCTTCTTCTACCTCACAGGGTGTCTGTTGTAGGGAGGGGGAGGGAAAGGAGTTTATCAGCCCTCTTGAGACACCTTTGGGTAGCGAAGGGCGGGGTATAAATCCAATCTCTTCTTCTTCTCTTCTATTACTGAGCCAGTTTGGTGTAGTGGTTAGGAGGGCAGATTCTAATCTGGGAGAACCGGGTTTGATTCCCCACTTCTCCACATGCAGCTGCTGGTGTGACCTTGGGTGAGTCACAAGTTCTCTCAGAGCTGTTCTCTCAAGAGCAGTCCTCGAAAGAGCTATCTCAGCCCCACCTACCTCAGAGGGTGTCTGTCATGGGGAGGGGAAGGGAAGGAGATTGTAAGCCACTCTGAGACTCCTTCGGCTAGTGAAGGGTGGGCTTCCTCTTCATGAAGCAGGGGGCAGAGGCCCCGAACGTATCCTGGGGCCTGGTGGGTGGCAGGGAGAGAGGGCAGACGAGAATCAAAATGACCCAGCTCATCTCTTTCCCACAGGCCAGCCGGGGAACCTCTTCTGGCCCCCAGCCTCGGCGCTCACTGCCCGTCTGCGGAGGCTGATCACCGCCTTCCAGCGGAGTTACAAGCGGGAGCAGCTCAAGATGGAGGCCGCGGAGCGAGGAGACCGGCGACGGCGGCGCTGCGAGGCCGCCTTCAAGCTGAAGGAGATGGTGCGGCGGGAGAAGCAGCAGAGGTAACCTCCCGGGGGGGTGGCCTCGAGGACCCGGAGAAACGTATCTGTGCCTGCCCGTTCCCACCACTGGCCATTTGAGCTAAAATAATCCAGTTTGCATCTGGGTGGTAAAATGGGAATAAATTGGGAGAATCACTGCGTTACGGAGACGGGATTTCAATGTTACTTCGAGGGTATCCAGGGTGGGGTTTTTTTTGGGGGGGGGGAATAGCAAGTGGCATTTCTTTTGTGTTCCACCTTCATTTCTAAAATGCAGCCACCTGGTCGCCTATGCAATAGCTTTGGAAAGTGTTGCATTTAAAAATTAAGAGCCTTGTGCTGCCCTGAACGTTAATGGAAGTGACTGATTTGTGTGCCAAGGTTTTGTGAACTAGGAATAGAAGTGAAAGGGGCTGGTACAGAGTACCAGTAAGAAAGCAGCGTAAGCAAGTACCTACCTTCTGCTTTTTTAAAAATGTGTTCAGAAGTTTTTAAAAGTTGTTTTAAACCAACTTAACAAACATAAGGCGTAAAGTACAATCGCGCAATCCTCATCCAAACCATACCTCTGCAATCATCCACAACTACAATTACCTACAATCGTCTAAATTATACATAAAACATAAACATACTGGCCTTCACACGTTGAACAAGACTCCATTCGAGTTCGGGAGGTCTCCGTTGTCATCTCTGAAGTGGGAGAATTTTATGCAAAGGGGGGCGTCGGCATGCATGGCTGCAGTCCAACACCTTCAGAATTTCGCTGTGAGATCTGTTGGGCCTGGATTCCAGCTTAGTGCTTCGGGGTTCTGCCGGAATTTGGAAGATCCCTTCCAACAAAGCCAAAGCTCTTGCATTGAGCAAGAAGGCAGATTGAAGCTTCAGCCTGTTGCGATCCTGTTAAATGTCGAAGCGACCCGCAGTCCCTGTGGGGACAGCCCATATTTATGGAGTAGGGAGGGGGCTCTAGGATTGTTAATTGACCAAGCAGGAGATTCTCCTGCCTCCCTGTGGATTGATGCTCCTCTCTTCTTCTCTTCTTCTTCTCTTCTTCTTTTTTTGCAAAGATGGACCCGTAGAGAGCAGTCGGACTTCTACCGTGTGGTCTCCACGTTTGGAGTGGAGTACGACCCGGACACCATGCGTTTCCACTGGAGCCGCTTCCGCGCCCTCGCCCGGCTGGACAAGAAGACGGACGAGAGCCTCACCAAGTATTTCCACGGATTCGTGGCCATGTGCCGGCAAGTGTGCCGGCTGCCACCCGCCGTGGGCGACGGTTAGTCCCTCTCTGGGGAGGACAGGGTGCGGGAACGTCCCCAGGGGCTCCGATTGCACAATAGTCCCTTTGCAAGTCTGTTCATCCATCTTTTCTTCTTTGCGTTGGGTCTGTGGAATGTCTGTCTGGTGCCTTTTAGAGCTCAGGATGAAGGGGCAAGAGGGTGTGGTGGGCAAGTGTGGTTTAGGCCCTTGCACTGTAGTAGCTGCTGCACTGATATTTAAATCCAGTTCATTCGCTTACTGGGTGTGGGAATTGGGATTAAGGCTGCAATCCCAGCATCTGTCGATGGGGGGAGCCATCTGAAGGTGAGGAATCAGACTGGCACGTGTCCCATTATGCCTGATCCCGCTCTTGCTGAGAATCTCTTGCTGAGAGTCAGTTTAGTGTAGTGGTTAAGTTCATGGTCTCAAATCAGAGAGAACCGAGTTTGGTTCTCCACTCCTCCACTTGCAGCTGCTGGATGACTTTGGGCAAGCCATAGTTCTGTCAGAGCTGTTCTTGTAGAGGCAGTTCTCTCAGAACTCTCTCAGCCCCACCTACCTCACAGGGTGTCTGTTGTGGGGAGGGGAAGGGAGGTGGGGCTGAGAGAACTCTCTCCAGATCTGTCCTTGAGAGAACAGCTCTGAGAGAACTTGTGACTGACCCAAGGTCACACCAGCAGCTGCATGTGGAGGAGTGGGGAATCAAACCTGGTCCTTCCAGATTAGGATCCACACTCCCTAACCACTACACCAAATTGGCTCCCACACCAAACTGGAGAAGAGGAGAAGAGAAGAGGTTGGATTTATACCTCATCCTTCACTCAGTGTCTCAGAGCCGTTAGGAGTGTGGATCCTAATCTGGAAGAACCAGGTGTGATTCCCCACTCCTCCTCATGCAGCTGCTAGTGTGACCTTGGGTCATTCACAAGTTCTCTCAGAGGTGTTCTCTCAAGGACAGATCTGGAGAGAGCTCTCTCAGCCCCACCAACCTCACAGGATGTCTGTTGTGCGGAGGAGAAGGGAAAGGAGATTGTAAGCTGCTCTGAGATTCCTTCGGGTAGTGAAGGGCGGGTTTCAAATCCAATCGCTTCTCTTCTCCCCTTCCCAAGAAATGCTCTTACTGACTTCTCATGTTCTTAATATTGTTCCCGTGAGTTGCTTTGAGGGTCCGGTGTTCAATCGCAGCCTAGGAAATGGCAGGTTCAGTTGGGTGTGTTTCCATGTAGAACTTGCATTAGGATCCTGCTAAAAGGAATCGGCAGCCAGAGAGGTGGGGGGGGCGTTATGTGGAGAGAAGGGGGGTGGCTTTACAAAATATGCCTGGCCATGTCAGCCATTTAGCATCCACTTTGGGTCCCTGTTGGGTATCAATGAAGTAAAAGGAATAAAATAGCAGAGGGGGAGGAGGCGGCCAAGGTGACCGCAGGGAAGAACTGCGTCTTTGGGACAATGCTCCCTCTAAGCCATGGAGTCTTGTGAGCAATAATTCTGCTTTGTGAGCTACTGGCATTAAAGTTGTGAGCCAGCGATTTGGCTGCTGCATAAATTAGTTTGCTCTGGAGCCGTCCCTTCCTGAGCTAAGGCAAAAATCTGAACTGGAGGCTAAAAACATGGTGAGCTGGCTCACCTTAACTCAGCTTAGAGGAGATCACTGCTTTGGGAGGAACTTGAACTTGAGAGGTGGCAGGATCGCTTCGCAGAGATAAGGATGACGTTCCCGGGGAATCGCGTGCCAGGCCCCTGACCTGGATTTCCCAGGCGACCCTGATTTCATCAGATCTCAGAAGATAACCGAGGTCGGCCCTGTTTTGTCCGTGGCTGGGAGATCGCCGACAAGAAGTGTGGGGTTGGCTAGATCGCCGACAAGAAGTGGGGTTGTTCATCGCTTGCTTTGAAAACTGTACGGGATCACCCTAAGTTGGCTGCGGCTTGACAGCAAAAAGAAAGGAAAGAATGCCCGGCAGAGAAGCTGTGGGTCTCCCTACATCCTTTTCCCCCTTCCTCCTCCTCTTCTGCAGAGTCTCCGGACCCGACGCTGTTCATCGAGCCCATCACCGAGGAGCGGGCCTCGCGCACTTTGTACCGCATCGACCTCTTGCGACGTTTGCGGGAGCAGGTGCTGTGCCATCCCCTGTTGGAGGAGCGGCTTGCCCTGTGCCAGCCCCCCGGTCCCGAGATGCCCGTGTGGTGGCAGTGCGGGCGTCACGACGGAGAGCTGCTGCGGGGGGCGGCGCGCCACGGCCTCAGCCAGACCGACACCACCATCATGCAGGACCCGGACTTCTCCTTCCTGTCGGCTCGCCTCAGCCACCTGCACAGTCGGGCCGGGGGCACGGGGACGCCACCACCACCGCTGCCGCCCCCTCCTCCCCGCCGCCGCCACCGCAACCTTCGCCGTTGGCTCTCCCGGCAGCTGTGGCGACGACCACCACTGCTTCCTCTGTACTCCTCCCCCCACCCCTGCATGAGCTGCCCACCCCCCAGCAGCCCCCGGCCCTTCCCTTCAAGCCTGACTCGGCCGACGACTCCGACTCGGAGCTCGACCTCAGCAAGATCTCCGCTTCTTCGTCCTGCTCCTCCTCCTCGGGCTGCTCTGATGACAGTGAGGGTGAGTGGGACTTCAGTGCGTTTGGGAGGGGGTGTCTCTTGCCTACCTCACAGGGTGTGTCTGTTGTGGGGAGAGGAAGAGAAGGAGATTGTAAGCCGCTCCAAGATGCCAAGTGAAGGGCAGGGTATGAATCCAATCTCTCCTTCCTTCCTTCCTTCCTTCCTTCCTTCCTTCCTTCCTTCCTTCCTTCCTTCCTTCCTTCCATTGAACTTCTTCATTGAAAGTCTTAGCAGATTCTCCAACCGGGTAAAAGCAGTTGGCTGCGTGAAGCAGGGGGTCCCCAGGGTGGTATCCATGGGCACCATAGCGCCTGTCAGTACGTTTCCTGGCGCCCGCCAAGTGTTTTTAGAAAGGGGGGAGGGCTCCTGGCTTCTGAATGGCCATTGGCCACAATAAGATAATATTGTTTTAGTAGCAACTGCCACCACAGTTTGATGTAGTGGTTTAAGTGTGTGGACTCTAATCTGGGAGAAGCAGGTTTGATTCCCCACTCCTCCACTTGCAGCTGCTGGATGACCTTGGGCAAGCCATAGTTCTGACAAGAGCTGTCCTTGAAAGGGCAGTTCCCGCGAGAGCTCTCTTAGCCCCGCCTACCTCACAGGGTGTGTCTGTTGTGGGGAGGGGAAGGGAAAGGAGTTTGTAAGCTGCTCTGAGACTCCAAGTGAAGGGGGGATATAAATCCAATCTCCTCCTCCTCCTCCTCTTCTTTTTCTTCTAACAGTCTTTCACTCCTCTTTCCCAGTGTATGTTTTTAAAATACTCCTTGTCCCTGGAACTTGGGCTTCCTCTGTGTGTGTGTGTGTGTACTGCTTGCAGTAGCCATTTTGTGGTGGACTCCCATCTCCTGTGGCCGCCATTTTGTGGTTCTGCCCACCACCTTGTGTCAGAATGTCAGAGGAGCCCACAGGTTCAAAAAGGTTGGGGACCCTTGACATAGGGCAATTGTTATCTGCTCTGTTCTAAATTGAGCGTGACTGGTTGATTCCCAATTAAATAGCCAAGCAGTAGATTAAATCTGAGTAACTTGCAGGGCTATTTTTGGGCAGGAAGGCACAGGAACGGAGTCCCGGCTGGCTCCCAAGTTGGCCACGCCCAGCAGGAAATCATTAGCATAATAGGCCACACCCAACAGCAGGAACTCAATAGGATTGGCTACATTGGGGGGGTGTGGCCTAACATGCAAAGGAGTTCCTGCTACAAAAAAACCCCTGGGTTTTGATAAGAAACAAGGTAAACAGAATAAGAAGCAAAAGGTGGGTGTGGCTGGATGACCACACTTCTGGTAACATGGGGGTGTGGCCTAATATGCTAATGAGCTGTGCTGTTAGGTGTGTGGCCTAATATGCTAATGAGTTTCTGCTGTTGGGTGTGGCCTATCATGCTAATGAGTTCCTGCGGGGCTTTTCTACAAAAAAAGCCCTGGTAACTTGCATGTTACAAAAATTTCAATATTGAATGTGCTTGTGATGCTAAAGAAGGTGAGAGGTAATGTACACCTTAAGCAAAAACAAAGCTTTTGACAGGGTTCCCCATGATGTCCTGATGGGTAAACTTAAAGGACTGTGGACTGGACAGACTCTAGGATAGTTAGGTGGGGGGGGAACTGGTTGGAGAACTGCACTCGGAGAGCAGGGAGTTGGACTAGATGGGCCTGTATGGCACCTTCCAACTCTGATTCCATGATTCTGAGAGCTCACGTTAGAAGAAAAGGGTCCTCCTTTTTCACTCTTAGCAGGTCACTTCCTGGAAATTGCTCACAGAACTTCCCCAGCTGCACAACTGGGTAAGCCACTGAGGATCCAGATTGATGAGCCTCGTCAATTAAAGCTTCTGTCCCCCAATTAGAAGCCACACCGAGGGCTTCTGGTGCCCTGGCCCCACTGCTGGACCTCCTGATGGCACGTGGTATATTTTGGCCGCTGTGTGACAGAGTGTTGGACTGGATGGGCCGTTGGCCTGATTCAACATTGACTTCTCTTATGTTCTTATGTTCTTATGAATGTGGTGTCACATTCTTGAGCGTCTGCCAGCTCCTTTGAGAAGGTGAACTGGAGTCCGAGCCTCCCAGGCCTGGTTTGAAATATCCACCCTCCTTTGAGTTCCCGACGCCATGGCTCCCTCATGGTGGGAGCAAGTCCCAATAATGCCAGAGAAGGCCTGTTTAGTCGGGCTTTTTGTAGGCTGACGGGCTTCTCCCCCTACCCACCTCCACACCGGAGCCTGGTTTTGTTGGTTATCCTGCTGCTATTCACTCTGTCCCCTGCCAATCCTTCACGGCCTCGGCCTTTTGTTTTTCCCCCCTCAGGCGAAGAAGCCTCTTGTGGCGGGAAACTGTTTGAGGAGGAAGAGTCACTCCTGTCCCTCCCCACCTCCCACGAAGGTAACTCCCCACAGCCCAGCGCTTCAGACCTGCTTTTGCAAGAACGCCAGCGTGCCCACGAGTGGCCAAAGGTGAGTGCGCGGAAGACCGAGTTACGGTCGGGGTGTCTCCGGAATCGATCTGGAAGCGCTCGATTCCTCATCCCGAGCAGAGCTCGCAGGGTCCTGCGACATGGCTAGCAAAAAGAGAGTAAAGGAACAAAGTAAGGGATAAGAAACGAGGAAACGTTGTTGGGATTTCGTTCTATATGGGAGGGTGTGCGCACCTGGAAGTCATGGTGACCTCTGGTGACTGACCCTCTACTGGGGGCCTGGAGGATATCCAGAGAGGTGGCTGAAGAAAGCCTGCCCCCGCCTCCCAGCTGCTGGAATTCCAAGGAGGTCTCCCATCCAAGTGCTTGCCAGAGTCGGCCCTGCTTAGCTTCCAAGATCCGGTGAAATCGGGCTTACCTGGGCTATCCAGGCCAGGGCAAACAAGGAAACGTTTCAAGGATGCGGCTTGCAGGTTTAGTTTGCGGGTTTCCCGTGGCCCGCCTCTGTGCAGCAACCTGGACCCCCTGACTGGTCTCCCATCCAAGTACTAACCGGGGCCGACCCTGCTGAGCTTCTAAGTTCTGACGAGCTCCAGCGAAGCCAAGCCGTTGGGCCCGCAGTTACAGACTGCAGGCTAAACTCGATCCTTGCCTGCTTTCGGACAAGATCATTTTGCTCCCCACCCCTTCAGTAACTGATTCGTGGGGATCGTAAGAATTAGGCCCTTCTGTGTAAAAAGGGGATGAACATGTAAATAACATGGAGGGCAGCTGCAAGGGAGGGGCCCAGTTTCAAAACAAAGCCACGCCGGTAGTTCACACAGGCAGTGCTTGACTGCATCTCTCTCTCTCTCTTTTTGTCTTCCCCGCCAGGACCGAGTGCTCATCAACCGCATCGACATGGTGTGTCAGGCTGTGCTCTCGGGGAAGTGGCCTTCAGCACAGAGCCAGGCGGGCGCCTGCGTGGGCCAGGGAGAGAGCCTGCCCCGCTTGCACGGGGAATACACCAACTCTCCCGTCCCCCACATTTGCCCCCTGGCGTCCCAGGAGGAAGGGGCCACGTCCTTCACCCGCCTCCGGCACGGCGGCCAAGAGAAGGAGTTTACCGTGCAGATCAAAGATGTGAGTGGATCGGCAGAGCCCCCGTCCCTGGTGCCCAAATGGCTTTGTAATATGCCGGCGGGAGGTGATTGCCGGTGATGACTCACCGTGCTAATACTGAACTCCCGAGCATCATGAATGGGGGTTTGAGCAAATGTTGCTTTCTGCACGGAGGCGCCGCTTTGTGTGTGTGTGTTGACGCATAAGTCCCTAGTCCATCCTGCCCGCTCAGTGTGTGGTGTGTGTCACAAAGGAAACTGAAAAGAAGGAAGATTCCCAGTGCGGATTTTTATACCAACCTCCTTTAATTTTTGCCCATCTGAAAAGTAGGTTTAAAAATGAACAGCCCGAGTAAGGATTGTATAAGGCAGCCTGTAGCGAATGTTCCTTTGTATTTCTTTGGTGTAGTGGTTTGTGCGCGGACTCGAATCTGGGCTTAATGAAAAGCAGGTGTTGGAACTACAACTCCCAGAATGCACTTGGGAGAAGGAACTGGAGGAAGAAAGATGAAATTGACATAGGTGGAGCTCACTCGCTCACCTGTAACTGCAGCCTTCACTTCCCCAATTGAGCCAAGGCGGCCAGCCCCCTACAGAGCCAGTTTGGTGTAGTGGTTAAGTGCACAGACTCTTATCTGGGAGAACCGGCTTTGATTCCCCACTTCTCCACTTGCACCTGGCTGGATGACCTTGGGTCAGTCACAAGTTCTAGCACAGCTGTTCTTGAAAAAGAGCAGTTCCTGTCAGAATTTCTCTCAGCCTCAGCTACCTCACAGGGTGTCTGTTGTGGGGAGGGGAAGGGAAAGGAGTTTGTAAGCCGCTCTGAGTCTCCCTTGGGTAGTGAAGGGCTGGGTATCAATCCAATCTCTTCTTCTCTTCTTCTTCTTTGCTGTCTGCCATTTGACAAAAAAAGGCAAACTCTTGGTGTCTCTTAACTACAGCAGGGTATTGGCTTGGATAGCTTTTTCTACCACCACCGCCACCCCTTTCTGGAAGGGTTTGTGGAAACGCCTCTGAGCTAAGGCTCACTAGTTAGTGTTTCGTCATGAGTCCAGAGGAGTGGCAGTGTTAAGTCTGTTGAGGCAACAATAGACTGAAGTCTTGTGGCACCTTAAGGCAGGGGTCCCCGACATTTTCAGCCTGTCAGGCATCTTTGGAATTCTGACAGGGTGGCGGCCGCAGCCACAAAATGGCTGCTGTGGGAGCCAGAGTCAGGGAGCAAGGTCATGCATAACTCTGTAGCTCTTCAGCATTTCAGGAAGAAAAACTGAGCTGCTTCCTTGACGGGATGTTTTTTTAAATGAACGTACTCTTTAAAAACGTTTTCCCGCATACACACGAGAGTCAATATACGTATTGAACTAGCTAAGAAACGCTCATCCGGCTGTATCTGTCAGATTTCCAATGGCCAATCAGAAACCCTCTTGGGCAAAAGCCCCACCCACCACCAGGAAAGGTGTCTGTCGGTGCCATGGTGACCAGGAGTATCACATTAGAGACCCTTCACTAAAGAGGAATTTTGATTCTAGCATAAGCTTATGTAAGCTTGAAGTCGGTATAGGTGTTCTCACAGTTTCCCTACGTTTCCCCAGTTAATTATCACCCATCACTGCATTGTGAATTATCTCCATACTTTTTCCTCATTACATTTGAATTTTACATAATTACATCTCATCCTGTACTTCCTGCATTTTGTGGCCCTTTGAGCCTACTGTTTACAAACGCCATTTCTTTAATTAGCCTCAAATATTAATTTCTGCCTGCCACTTTGAGATGTAAAATTTTTTGGAAATTGTGTAGCCATGGAAACTTGGAGGGAGGGGGCCAGAGAAATATGCAGCACTTACTTCCTTGTCCGATCTAAACTCTGTACTGATGTACAACTTAAATGGCATCATTTACAACTTAAGTTATTATATCGGAATGTACTATTTGGCATATTGATGGAATTTTAAAGTACGTTTGGCTTTGTCTTCTATGAGAACAAACCTTCAGATGTTTCCGGGGCTTGAGAAAGGCTTCCAAAGTGCTGCACCCTGTGCTGCCAGAGCACATGTAGCTTAATTTTTGGCAGGTACCAAAAAAACAAGTTGAAGGTAGAAAACAAATCTTGTCCTAAGTAAAAGACACGGTATTATTTGGACACAAGCACAAAATTGTAGATTTGGGTTTTAAGTTAAATTTCATAACAGTGAAAAAACTGAACTCTTTCGTGATGCGCTGCCATTCAATACATTATAGCATATTGTTGCCAAAAGTATTTACATTTAAGCAAAAAATAACTTGAAAATGTATTGAAGGTATACATAGTGATAATTATCTAATGCTGTAGACTGTCTGACTCAGTATGTGAAGTACAAAAGGTTTTACGCATATTCTTGTCTTCTTTTTCACTCATTCCAAAAAGGGGGGGGAATAAGATTTTTTTCAAAACCCCCCCCCCATTTTTCCATTGGAAAAAAATTTAAAGCCCTGGGAGTAGGGGTGTTCATAGTTCTGTCAGAGGTGTTCTTGAAAAAGAGCAGTTTCTGTCAGAGCTCTCTCAGCCCCACCTACCTCACAGGGTGTCTGTTGTGGGAAGGGGAAGGGAAAGGAGTTTGTAAGCCGCTCTGAGACACCTTTGGGTAGTGAAGGGCAGGGTATAAATCCAATCTCCTCCTCCTCTTCTTCCAAAGTTTCATGATTCTAGCCCCACTATATTCCTCTGACACTGGGCTTGAATCCTAAGTTGTCTCCCACAGCTCTTGTGAAGACAGAAATGGGTTAACGCCAGTGTTCCCTCTAAGCTGTGGAGTCTTGTGAGCAAAAATTCTCCTTTGTGAGCGACTGGCATTAAAGCTGTGAGCGAGCGATTGGGCTGCTGCACAAATTAGTTTGCTCTGGAGCCGTCCCTCCCTGAGCAAAGACAAAAGTGTGTGAGCCGGAGGCTAGAAAACTGTGAGCTAGCTCACACTCACTCGGCTCAGAGGGAACACTGGTTAACACACCCACTGACCCCCCCGTGAGCTCCTTAGAGAATGGGTGGAATGTCAATATGAATGAATTCGGGCGGGGGGAGAGTCTCAGTAAGACAACTTGTGCGAAATACGTCTCCCGTGTCAGTTGGGCTCTGATATTCACAGGGCTGTTGGAGGCTAGGGACCACAGGTCGATGCCGCCTGGACACCCCACAGGTGTGAGGTGTCCTAACTTCTCTGCCTTCCTTAGGAAGAAGGAATCAAACTCACCTTCCAGAAGCACAGGTTGGTCCCCAACGGCACCATGAGGGACCGTCCCGCCGTCACCCAGAAGAAGAGCAGCAAGAAGATGGTGGAGGTGAGAAGCCAGACGGCAGCAGGGGGAGAATCTGTCCTTTGGTACCTGGGCGGTGATGCTATCTGGGGGGAGAGGTGTCCGCCAGGGGTCTTCTCTTTTTTCCCTCAGTGTTCTTTATCTTCTCCTGGGATTCAGCTGGAGCTGCAGTGTCTGGAGGCCCTGAGGGGCCCTGACATCGACTTCGAAGCACGGATCCCGGTGGTGAACAAGACGGACGGGACACTGCTGGTGGGCGATGCCGCTCCTCGGCGGGCGGACCTGGAGGTGTGGCTGCAGACCCACCCAGAGTTCACCGTGGACCCTCGTTTCCTGGCCGTGAGTGTTCACTCCTGTTCCTCTTAGGTTTGAAAAAGCTGCACGGACGTAAATGTTGTTTGCAAAACTGGTTGGGGGTCCTCCGCTGACACGCTGCCTTCCCGTTTCCACGAATGTGAAGACCGTGTCTTTTAGAGCGGGAACCAATTCCCGGTGTCCCCAGACTGATCCCAACATGACAGGCATAAGAAGGATTACAGTGTAATTACAGAACTAGCAACACCGGGAAAACCACTGTAATAAGTGCCAATACCCGTGTTAGAAAGTTTGATTAATTTTCAGTCTTATATTTTTGATTGGTGCCCATATAGGAATTCAATAGACAAGGAACTATCTGTGGAACGAGTATCACCTTCATGGGTTTACACATAACTTTGGAGTAAACATCTCATAAATAGTTGTAAAACTGTTGGTCTCGCTGAAGAAGTTTACTGAAACGAGGGAGCTTTTATCCGGGATCCTCGTGTCATGATTCTTCGAGATGACTGTCTTATTTGAACTTACCTTGTAAAGAATGATTATTTTCCTGACGCAGATGTCTTCGTTAGTTTGCTAGTTAACTAGCTCTTGAAATTGGTGGCTTTAGATTTTACACTATACAACCGCGAAATTGTAATTGTCCCTTAATTGACATTCTGTATACTGTACACTCTAAAAAGAGACAAATGGTCGCAAATGTTAATTTTTCAATGACATTTTAATTATTTCTTCAAATGCTTAGTATCTCATTACAGTGGTTTTCCTGGTGTTGCTAGTTCTGATACTACAATGAAGCAGTGGGGATTGTCAGGGGCCACCTGGCCCTGCCCACTTTCTAAAAACAATTGGTGGGTACAAGGAAAGACGTTGGTGGGTGCCAAGGTGCCTGCACCAGTTTGGGGACATCTGGCCCATAGTACGGATTGGGCTGGCATGAAAGAAGAGCTAGGAGGATTTATAAATGTGTGTGATCAGGGAGTATTTTTGGGCAGGAACACACAGGAACGGAGTTCCGGCTGGCTCCCGAGTTGGCCACACCCAGCAGGAACTCATTAGCATAATAGGCCACACCCAACAGCAGAAACTCATTAGGATTGGCTACATTGGGGGTGTGTGGCCTAACATGCAAAGGAGTTCCTGCTACAAAAAAAGCCCTGGGTTTTGACAACAAACAAGGTAAACAGAATAAGAAGCAAAAGGTGGGTGTGGCTGGAGGACCACACTTCTGGCAACATGAGGTGTGGCCTAATATGCTAATGAGCTGTGCTGTCAGGGGTGTGGCATAACATGCTAATGAGTTCCTGCTTATGGGTGTGGCCTATTATGCTAATGAGTTCCTGCTGGGCTTTTCCTACAAAAACGCCCCATGTGTGATCATGTAATGCTTGAAGAATGGTAACAAATACTTCTGCGTGTGTTGGAGCGCTTAAACTTCAGACTGTATGGGGGCCCCAAAGCATCATTCCTAAATAGGCATGAACATGATCCCTTTTTTTTCCGTCTTTCACCAGTATATGGAGGAACGCCGGAAGCACCGGTGGCCCCGGTTTCCAAAGCCGGTTCCGATAGAGCCGAGCTGCCTGGTGGGGCTGGAGCGAATGCAGGCTGCTGGCCTCTCTGCCAATGGGAAGAAGGTGAGAACGTCAGGTCCCTTCCCTTTCCCTCCTGCCTGCTTGGTTTCTCTGCCACACAGTAGTCCTTTGAACAAGTAGGGGTTTCTTTTAGGCCTCTTGCACACTGAAATCCTAAGGAAGTGTGCAGGCAGTTGTTGACAGGTTTCTTTTAACAATTCTTTCATTTATTTATTTATTTATTTAAAAAAGACCTGCCTACAGTCCAGCCAGATGTTAGATATCTAGGAATGTGATAGTTTCCAACAATAGATTTTGTTCCCACTTTTTTTCTTTTTGCTTTTTAAAATTGTTTTTTATTACTTTCTCAAGGGGGGGGAAGGTGGGATACAGAAGGGGAAAAGGGGAGGGGGGAAATATAGATTTCTGTCAAGTTCTCCAGGTAGTCAAACACCAGGCTTCATAAGAAGATAGTATTTATTAAAGACCAGTCATAGAGCTGCATAAACCAGTTCTTTGCCAGTGATGCATGCACGAAAGCTCATACCTTGAATTTAACTTCATTGGTCTTAAAGGTGCCACTGGACTCTAAATTTGTTCTACTGCTTCAGACCAACACGGCTGACGATCAGTGTTCCCTCTAAGCTGAGTTGTTGTGAGCCAGCTCACAGCTTTTTAGCCTCCGGCGCACACATTTTTGCCTTACCTCGGGAAGGAGGGCTCCAGAGCAAACCAATTTACGCAGTACCCAAATCGCTGCGCTCACAACTTTAATGTCAGTAGCTCCCAAAGGAGACTTTTTGCTCACTCCAGAGCAGTGCTCCCTCTAAGCTGCGGAGTCTTGTGAGCAAAAATCCTACTTTGTGAGTGACTGGCCTTAAAGTTATGAGCAAGTGATTTGGCTGCTGCATAAATCAATTTACTCTGGAATCTTCCTTCCTGAGCTAAGACAAAAATGGGTGAGCTGGAGGCTAAAAAACTGAGCTGGCTCACACTAACTCAGCTTAGAGGGAACACTGCTCCAGAGTTTAGAGGGAGCACTGCTGACAACCTGTATATATTTATTTCACTTTATTTAAAATTCTTTCGTGCAGCCTTTCAACCCCATCAGCGTCCCCTGGGCGGCACACCTGAAAACATTTAAGACGTTTGAACAACTTTATTTATTTATTGATTGAAACCAACCTTTAAGATCATAAAATAACTCAATAAAAACACATCAACGAACACGGGAACCAGAGAGGAGGGCCAATAACTGTTACTAGGGGTATGCAAAAAGGAATAAAAGAGGTCCGCATTTGCTGGTGGAAGACACCGATAGAAGATGACAGGCAAATCTCCCGGGGGGTGGGGGGAGTTCCAAACAGGAACCCGTGGTGGGATGTCCAAGGGGAAAAATATTCTACAAAGAGTAGTTCTGAAGATGTGTTTTTAACACGCAGCAGAGGAGGGAACGAAAGAATTGCGGCGTTTTAACTTTTCACCCTTGGGTTTCCCTTTAATAGGGTTTCCTGCCCGATCCTACCATGAACCGCCTCCTGCCCGGAGCAGTTGGGGCCGACGGTGCCCAGAAGCGGGGCCGCCAGACTCCCATGGAATTTTCCAACATGATGGCTCTGATGGGAGCCGGCCGAGTCCAGCTAGGGGCCACGGGGCCTCTCTCCTTGCACCACGCCCACTTCCAACCCGGGCCAGCCCACGGCTCCCCCATCTCGTACATGCCCTTCTCGACCGCGGCCGCTGCCGCCACCACCTCCTCTTCCTCCGGCGCCCTGCTTCACCCAGCGCTGGGCCACGCTGGCTTCGCCGCAGGCCACTTGCACCTGGGCCACCCCCAGCCCGTGGACGAGGACGAGGAGGAAGACGAGATGGACGACTTGTCTCAGGGCTACGCCAGCTCGGAGCGGGACTTCTCCTTGCTTGACGACGACCCGATGATGCCGGCCAACTCCGACTCCAGCGACGAGGAAGGGGAGGAGGAAGGGGACGACTGAACCGAGCCCGGAAACGGACGGGAGGACGCAAACGGGGGCCAGCTTTTCTGGGTAGGGGGGGGACTCTCTGCGCCCTTGGTGTTTGAATTTAACGGGCGCGAGGACTCCTGGCCCGCTTGGCACGTGCTGGTCGGGTCACCCTCGATCCACACGGGGCTCGCAGGGAGAACGCCGCCAAGTCCTTTGTCCGCCCGGCTAGGGTCGGCAGGACGGCTGCTCTCCCGGAAGGGTGCTCCCGTGTGGCTTTTTTAATTAAAAAAAAAAAAAGGCTGTTGATTTTGGTCAGTAGGTCCAGCCTCTTCTTGGCTTTCCTTGGGGAAGCGGCCCCCCGTGGCTGCGGTTTCTATCTACCTAGGACAGCGAGACCACAGGAGGGCCCGGCCGAGCCGAGATGATTTGGTTATCGTTCACAGCTCCTTTATTTCCCCCCACCGGACTCTCCTTCGCGGCCTGCTCATCTCTTCCCCCTCCTCTCCCCCAGGTTCATGTGCTGTAACATAGTGCGGAAAAAAAGGAGCAGGGGGTGTGTTGGGGGGGGGGCGTCTCCTTCCCTTTCCCTCCGTTCCCCTGTCTCTGCGTGGGTGGGGTTTATATTTATAAATATGTAATATGTCTTGTGTAATATGGCTGAGGCTGTGGGAATGAATTGTGGGGAGTCGAGTCATGGACGGGGGTGGGTTTGGGGGGGTGGCAGGGGGCTGTGGGGAAGAGACACTAGAGCTTCCTGTAGCTGATTCTTTTTTTTTTCCCCTTTTGGTTTTTTAATAAAAGAAACAAAATGCACAAAAAAAGAGAGAGAAGCTTCTCCCATCCGGGCTCCTTCGTGCCGTCGCACTGGTTGCATTAACAACAACAACAAAAATTGTACCCGAGAATCGGGGAGCGTGTCTGTGTGTTGAGTGTTTTGACTTTGGTGAGGCGGAGGAAAGGAAAAACTTGGGGGGGGGGGCTTGTGTGTGTGTACACGCACACCTGGAAGGTCACGGTGACCTCTGGTGACTGACCCCTTCTGGGGGCCGGGAGGATATTTCTTTCTTCGGCCAGTCTTTATCGGCATATGTATTACATACAATAAGAGATCAAGTTAAACAGAGATCGGAAAATACAAATATTGAAAGATATTGAAAGAGGTGGCTGAATGCTTAAGAACATAAGAGAAGCCAAGTTGGATCAGGCCAGTGGCCCATCCAGTCTAACACTCCATCACACAGTGGCCAGAAACACCAGGTACCATCAGGAGGTCCAGCAGTGGGGCCAGGATGCTAGGAGCCCTCCCACTGTTGACTCCCCCCAAGCACCAAGAATACAGAGCTTCACTTGCCCCAGACTGAGAGTCCCTATCATAAGAACATAAGAGAAGCCAGTGTTGGATCAGGCCAGTGGCCCATCCAGTCTAACACTCCATCACACAGTGGCCAGAAACACCAGGAGCCATCAGGAGGTCCAGCAGTGGGGCCAGGACGCTAGAAGCCCTCCCACGGTTGCCCCCCCCAGCACCAAGAATACAGAGCATCCCTTGCCCCTGACCAAGAGTTCCTATCTATACCTCGTGGCTAATAGCCACTGATGGACCACTGCTCCATATGTTGATCCAATTCCCTCTTGAAGCCATCTGTGTTTGTAGCCGCCCCCATCTCCTGTGGCAGTGAATTCCATGTGTTGATCACTCTTTGGGTGAAGGAGTACTTCCTTTTATCTGTTCTAACCCAACCGCTCAGCAACTTCATGGAGCGCCCACGGGTTCTTGTATGGTGAGAAAGGGAGAAAAGTACTTCTTTCTCAACCTGCTCTATCCCATAATCTTATAAACCTCGATCATGTCACCCCTCAGCCGTCGTTTCTCCAAGCTAAAGAGCCCCAAGCGTTTTAACCTTTCTTCATAGGGAAGGTGTTCCAACCCTTTTCTCATTCTAGTTGCCCTTCTCAGCACTTTTTCCAATGCTATAATATCCTTTTTGAGGTGTGGTGACCAGAACTGTACACAGTATTCCAAATGAGGCCGCACCAACGATTTATACTACTACAGCTTCAGTAGTAGTAGTGGTAGTAGTCCGCCTTTCTCACAGGAACTCAGGACGGATTGCACTGAGTACGTCAACACAACCCACCGGACAGGACGTTTGCTAAACAATGCAAAAGGATTAGGGTTGTACAACCTACCAGACATCTAGAAACAGAACTGAAGCAAAGTGCAAGTATTAATATGACACATTTAATGATGCAAAGAAACCTGCACTGTAGAATGCTGGTGGAAAGCGCTGGCCAGCCCAGGTTTTCAAGGCCAGAGACGTTCAGAGGTGGCTTTGCCACCGCCTGCCTCTTTGTAGCAACCCTTGGACTCCTTTGGTTGCCGCCAGTGCTCCTGCTAAGCTGTGGAGTCCTGTGAGCAGAAATTCTACTTTGTGAGGTACTGGCACGAAAGTTGTGAGCCAGCAATTTGGCTCCTGCATAAATTAGTTTGCTCTGGAGCCATCCCTTCCTGAGCGGAGACAAAAATGTGTGAGCTGGAGGCTAACAAACTGTGAGCTGGCTCACACTAGCTCAGCTTAGAGGGAACACTGGTTGTCGCCCACGCAGGTACTAACTGGGGCTGACCCCACTGAGATCAATGGCTAGCCTGAGCCATCCAGGTCACAGATAGGATCTTAGGTACAGCAAGCTAGACAAGGACCACCGTCCCTAATCATTTATCCAGGTAACTTGTGTGCACTATTTTGTACGGCACAGCTCTGTTATCGGCGTAGAGAAACCCTCTTGACTAATTCAGTTCTGCGTAGTTTTGTGGAAAGCCAGCAGAGTGGCAGCCCCGTCCCCCGGCACTAAGAACACAGAGCATCACTGCCCCAGACGTAGACCTGTGAATATACAGACAAACCAGCGATGCACATCTTTTAAATCTCTACGACTTTGGAATGGGTTTTCTCAAGCACAAGGCTCTCCTGGAACTCGGGGGCGGGGAGACTTTATAAAATCTAAAGATAGTATAAAAGCTTAATTTGGTATGTGGTTTTAATCTTCTATTCTGGATCTAACAGGTTTCTATTTCAGTTTTTAAAACTTAGCATCTGAAAGGACATGAAAAACACAGAGTGGCTATACTGCAGCAGCACAGTAGTGTTATGTAGTCTAGCATCCTTTTAGCCAAGTGGTCATAAGAAGCAGGGCTCTTTTTGTAGCAGGAACTCCTTTGCATATTAGGCGACACACCCCTAATGTAGCCAATCCCCCAAGAGTTTACAGTAGTCCCTGTAAGAAGAGCTCTGTAAGCTCTTGGAAGATTGGCTATATTAGGGGGTGTGTCACCTAATATGCAAAGGAGTTCCTGCTACAAAAAGAGCCCTGATAAGAAGTCCTAAAAGCAGGGCATAGGGACTGATGCCTCTTCTATCTCTCTCACCCTGAAAAAATGGAAGGTGGGAAGAGTTTGTGAGTCTCCGCGAAAGACTACAAATGAAGTAAACAATATGCAGCCATCAGTGTTCCCGCTGAGCTGAGTGAGTGTGAGCTAGCTCACAGTTTTTTAGCCTCCGGCTCACACATTTTTGTCTCGGCTCAGGAAGGAGGGCCCCAGAGCAAACTCATTTATGCAGTAGTCAAATCGCTCGCTCGCAACTTTAATGCCAGCAGCTCACAAAAAGTAGGATTTCTGCTCACAAGACTCCACTGCTTAGAAGGAGCCTTGGTAGCCATTCTGTCGTATGGCCACGGATGAAGCCATCTGCTCTTAAGTTCTCTTCTGAACGCCACCTGCCTCGGCTACAGACTATTAGCAAAGCCTGCAGGAGCATTTCTGCCTTATCCTTTGGTCCCTCCTGAATGTACTGCTCATCACCTTCATCGGGAACCCCTGACTGTTACTATTTTGGGACAGGAAAAAATTCTCCATCCCAAGCGATTTTTTTTTTAAATTAAAACTCAGCGGTGGTGAAACGCACTGTCGAGTCACAGCTAGGTAATGGCGACCCCATAGCGCTTGGAAGGCAAGAGAGGAAACCAGGTGGTTTGCCATCATCACCTGCCTCTGCAAAGTAATTCTAGACTTCCTTGGTGGTCTCCCATCCAAGTACCAGACCAGGCTGACCCCGTTTAGCTTCTGACGTCTGATGAGATTGAGCTAGTCTGCCTCGGGAGGTGGTGGATGCTCCTTCCCTGGACGTTTTCAAGCGGAGGCTGGACAACCATCTTTCGGGTATGTTGTAGGTATGTAGGGCTATCTTTCGGCTGTGCTCCTGCAGAGTGCAGGGGGTTGGACTAGACGACCTGCCAGGTCCCTTCCAACTCTAACGTTCTATGATTCTATGATAGTTTGGGCTATCCGAGTTAAGGCACAATGAGAGAGAAATCCCAAGTATCAGTTCAATGGGATTGGGGTAGTTTGCTGTTGTATCCAGCGACGCTCTTTCTACCCCTTGCCAGCTTTTCTCTGAAGCAAGAAACCTCGGACTTAGTTGTTGATATTCAATGGTTTGCACTCAAACATAAATAAAACTTAAATATTGGGGGGGGATCTGAATATACTATGGTCAGACTCCTAAAAAGGCACTGTGACAGCTGGGGGTGTACAAGACAGGAGGAATGTCAGAAATCAGACTCCTAAATCACATCCATTGATCCCTTGAGCTACAGTCCCAAGGGTTGAAGAGTTATTTAGGTTATTTATAGTCTGCCTTTGCTCACTTGGGTGGTCACAAGGCAGATTATGCAGAGTAAATTAACAGAATCAACGAGATGGGACCTCCAATTAAAAATGCAATAGGATTTGGCCGGTAAAAATGAGGAACTAACCAGAAATCTGAAAACCCAGATGCCCTCTTGCTCTGAAGCAACAGAACAAAAGTTAGAGACCTCTAAAGATCTCTCTATATATGAACTATTAACTTCCATTTCAATGTGTCTGAGGAAGTCTGCTTGCACACGAAAGCTTGTGTAACTTGAATAAAACCTTGTTGGTCTTAAAAGTGCCACTAGACTCCAACTTCAGAAACCTGAAAATACAACTGAAACCAAAAGTATGAAGATGAACACGTTAAACGATGCACAGACGAAAAAGCAGGATATTATGTGAGCGTTATATCCCCGCAGTGCCCCTTCCTCCGAAACAACACAGAGACCAAATTATTATAAAACGTTCTTTCCGGGGTCCTGCCAGTATTTCTGCACTTTGGAACGTCAGCCTCCGCGCATGCTCTTTAAAGGCCAAGTAAATCAACTTGCGCACAGGGGACCGTAGCGCGCGCGCGCACACACACACTCCGTCCTAACGAATAAGGCGGAAGAGTTTGCGGCGTCACGTGGCCGCTCGGCTGGAGCGCGCGAAAGCGGCCTAGAAGAGACGCCAGGCTTCTCCCTGCCCCAGCCACGTGATCCACAGCTCGCGCTTGACGGGCGCTGACAGGCCACACGCATGCGCAAAAGGGTGGGGGAAGGAGAACCGAAGTAAAATGTTGCGAATTACCATTAATATCACTATACTATGAATAATAATACTACAGTATCAACAACGATAATAATAGTATATGGTATATATAATAATTAATTTGTAATAGCTCCGGGTGTCGTTACATTCCGAACGTATTTTACGCCTCCTCACGCCATGTAAAACCACAGCCAATCTTCAATAAATAAATAATTAAAGAAATAACTATATACCGGAAGCGGCTTGTGGCGAGCGCGCGCTCACCGGAAAGGCGACTGAGGGGGCGGGGTTGGAGGTGACGGAGTGTTTCGCTTCCGGGGCCGCCTGGGTCGCGGTGGCGGCGCGAACGAGGCGGGAGGCGGGGCCTGCGGCGCAGCGGAGGAGCCGCTTCCATGGCGCTAAGTCTGGACCGCGAGGCCTACTACCGCCGCATCAAGCGTCTCTATAGCAACTGGCAGGTGAGGGCGGGGCGCGGGGGGGGTCAAGCGGGACCCCCCCCAGGCTCGGCGGGAGGGGCGGGAGAGAAGGGGGGGGACTTAAAAGCGGCCCCTCCTCCCAGCGGCCTCTCCGAGCAAGGAGGGTTGGTTTTGCGGCGTCCCCCTCCCCCACTTGCCGGATATCGCCTCTTTTCTAAATGTTGCGTCTCTCTCTCTCTCTCTCTACTTTTATTTTGCCTGTAATCCCCACGATAATAAATACAAGCATTTATTAGGATTATATAGCGATATATAGGGAGAGGGAGACGCACGTGCGTATGTGATGCATATCTATATGCAGAGAAAGTGTATCGCTTCGTTGGCTGTGCGTGGGGGAGGTATGCGCTTCCACACTGCTGGGTAAATGTGTTTCTTTAGGTGTGTGGTTATATATATGTACGTATGTGACATTTTTGTACGGCATTGTATGCATGCAGGGTTGGAGCCACGAGTTCGCATTTTTCCAGTCTCAGAAGGGGACCCACTGAATCCAGTTCGGAGTCTCTCTTTACCGCCTTCTCTGAGTCTCCTTAATGCTTGGGATAACTGCATACTGTGTCACTTTGTACCAGTTGGGGAAACTGTCACTGGGTCAGAGCGGCTCAGTATCTTCTGCCCCCTTTGGAAATCTCTCAGTGTTATGAAATCGAATTGATGGGTGTTTCCCCCTATATTTTTTCCCTGCTTTGTTTCTTGCTTGGGTACATCTTGCTTTGTAAGTGACTCCCCCTGGTCAGTTACATTTTCCAGTCATTTCTTGGATGTACTTCATATGTGATCTTTTATTCTGCATTGCAGTTGTAACTTTTAATATAACTGGTAAATGTGTAAAGATGTAGAGACATAGCTGTGTACATGGTTATGGGAATGGTACATTCTTGTATATCCATATTAATATCCCCCCTCCCAGTTAGTCCATGTGCTTGGTAACTGCTGCTCATGTATGATAATGTAGATTTCACCTTTTCCTATCATTTAAGCATCTTGATTGTACAGACAAGTAGTTAAATATATATTTGTGGATAGCTAAATGTTTCAAGTGACTCTGAGTGTACATCTTGAAGGTCTGGCTGAAAATACATTGCGAGCTGTTGCAACCTATTTTTAGATCGGTGCGATTAGCATAACTTTGCAAATCACGTCGGTGAATGTGGCAGATTCCATGATCCTGGGAACCAGAGTGAGGTGGTGGGAAACGTGTCAATGCACTACTTGTGTAGGGAGTGGCCATAATTGGCTTACATGAACCACGATCCCCGATTGTAACTCCCAAGAAGTTCTAGGAAGAGACAGTATAGAACAATGCTTTGTGTTTCTGTTGAAGTAATTCAGGCAGAATCATAGGCTTCTGAGTGGTTAAAGAGCTGGCGGGGGAACACATGAACATTTGAAGCTGCCATACTGAATCAGACCCTCGGTCCATCAAGGTCGGTATTGTCTACTCAGACTGGTAGCAGCTCTCCAGGGTCTCGAGCAGAGGGTCTTTCCCATCTCCTACTGACTGGTCCTTTTAGCCGGAGATAGAACCCGGGGCCTTCTGCTTGCAAAGCAGAGGCTCTTCCACTGAGTCATGGCCCCTCTAATGAGGTAAGAAACAGATCATAGACAGTAGAGCTGTGGTGGAGTGTGAATGGTTGTGTGCAGGGTGGTGGAGAAACAGCTGGGGAAGGAGGAAGAGCCAGATTGGGTTGCTTGAGAGATGAGTCTTGTTGGCAGGGATTGTTGGTGTGAGAGAAACAAAGGAAGGTGGCGCTGTCAAAAAAAATCTCTGTGTGCAGCTCTCACGCTTAGAGCTTGTTTATCCAGCCCTGCTAGAATGCCAAATGATAGATCTTGATGTACACTTTCCTACTTAGGGCAAATAGCCTCTCTATCCAAGTTTGCTCGTTGATACTGAACTCCATTGCAGACTCTGTAGAGTTGAATATCATATCTTCAGACTGTAGATTGCTCCCAGGGGTGCTGATCGTGCCCGAAAGATCCCTTTCCGGCACGTGAAAGACCCATTAGGCTTCTCCATTCCTCTGTCAAGTGCTTCCTAAGAGAGCGTATTAAATCTTCTGTTGTCGCGATGGAAGGGAGACGGAGCCGTATTTCCCAGCAAGTGCAATTCATAATTGGAGGGAAGTGCAAAGGACTGGTTTTAGCCCTGGCAATACCGTACGTGGTGGGTTTCTAATCAGGTTCCTTGCTGGGGCAGTTGCAGTGGTTTTGCTTTCAAGGCTAAGCTTGCGTGACCTGATGCCATCAACAGTGGAGGAAAAGCTCTGGTGTATGTGTCCCCCACCCCGTGACTGTTAGTGGGAGGGAAGGGTGAGGGGAAGTCACAGAGATCAGAGAAAGGTGTCTGTAGGAGGAAGGTAGATCGAGATGGGCAGCCGTGTTAGTCTGTGTGTAGCAGCAGAAAAGAGCAAGACTCCAGTAACACCTTAAAGACTAACAAAATTTATGGCAGGGGAGGAGTTTTTGTAAGTATCTGACAAAGTGAGCAAGTGACTCACGAAAGCTCCTACCTTGCCGCAAATTTTGTTAGTCCTTAAGGTGCTCCCGGACTCTTGCTCTTCTCTGTTGTAGGAAGACATATCAGGGGAAAGAGTGGGTGTGTTGAAGCCCTAATAGAAAGTGTTTTGCAAGGAACCTTCAGCAGGCAGTGCCGGTGTCTTCCCGAGCTTTTCTGTTCACTGCAGAGCTGGACATTTTGGGGCACGTCGGGCTCTAATTGGGCACCCATGTTGTGCACGTAAATGACAATGTGCAGAATTGACTTGGGCCTGGGTATTACAGAGCATGACTCTTATGCATCACGCTCACGGGGCTTTCTCTTGCAGAAAGGAGAAGATGAATACGCTACCATTGATGCCATCGTGGTCTCTGTTGGTGTGGACGAAGAGACTGTCTATGCCAAGTCCACTGCCTTGCAGGTGAGTGAAGGAGAGGCAATACCGTCTGCCGGACAGAAAGGGACAAGATGACGGGGACTAAAGAGAGAGGGCCTTTTCTCTTCCCTTCTTTGCAGACGTGGCTTTTTGGCTATGAACTCACTGACACCATCATGGTCTTCTGTGAGGACAAGATCCTCTTCATGGCCAGCAAGAAGAAGGTGGAGTTTCTGAAGCAGATCGCAAACAGCAAGAGCAACGAGAGCACCAACGGGGTGCCGGCCATCACACTGCTCGTGCGGGAAAAGGTGAGTGAGCAGCAAATGGGTGCAGGTAGGTAATGAAAGACTCTGGACTTAATGAAAAGCAGGTGCTGGAACTACAACTCCCAGAATGCACTTGGGAGAAGGAACTGGAGGAAGAAAGATGAAATTGACATAGGTGGAGCTCACTCGCTCACCTGTAACTGCAGCCTTCAGTTCCCCAATTGAGCCAAGGCGGCCAGCCCCCTACAGAGCCAGTTTGGTGTAGTGGTTAAGTGCACGGACTGTTATCTGGGAGAACCAGGTTTGATTCCCCACTCCTCCACTTGCACCTGGCTGGATGACCTTGGGCAAGCCATAGTTCTGATAAGAGCTGTTCTTGAAAAAGAGCAGTTTCTGTCAGAGCTCTTTCAGCCCCACATACCTCACAGGGTGTCTGTTGTGGGGAAGGGAGAGGAGTTTGTAAGCCGCTCTGAGACGCCTTTGGGCAGTGAAGGGCGGGGTATAAATCCAATCTCCTCCTCCTCCTCCTCCTCTTCTTCTCCCCCCCCCCCCCGTATTTTGCCTGGACAGTACTCCTGACAGTACTGTGAACAGCCTTGAAAAGTTGGGGTCGAGACGGGTAAAAACTCACAGAAACCACTGGACCCCCCCCCTTCTTTCTTTCCTCTTCTCCCCTCCCTGCCCCAGAACGAAAGCAACAAGGCGAACTTCGACAAGATGATCGAAGCGCTGAAGGGCAGTAAGAATGGCAAGCGCATCGGTATCTTCAGCAAGGACAAGTTCCCGGGAGAGTTCATGAACAGCTGGAACGACTGCCTCAGCAAGGAAGGCTTCGAGAAGGTGGGGGGGAGAGGCGGCTCCGGTGTGCGGGGGCCGAGCTGGCGGGCCGCGCTCCGTTTCTGGCTCACGCGCCTCCAACTCTGTCGTAGGTGGACATCAGCGCCGTGGTGGCCTACACCATTGCCGTGAAGGAGGACGGGGAGCTCGGCATGATGCGCAAAGCGGCGGCCATCACCGCGGAGGTCTTCACCAAGTTCTTGAAGGAGCGGGTTATGGAGATCGTCGATGTTGATGAGGTGAGGTCGGAGCGTAGTGACGAGGCTGGAAACCCGAGACTGGGTGTCAGGTGGAAACGGGTCTTGGAGGCCTTGAGAAGATGGGGAGACCTGGGCTGTTGTCTGTTCTCTTCTTCTGCTGTCCGCTTTAGCAGCTGTTTGTTTTCCCCCCTACTGTGGGGCCATGCTCCCTCTAAGCTGTGGAGTCTTGTGAGCAGAAATTCTCCTTTGTGAGCGACCGGCATTAAAGTTGTGTGCGAGCCAATTTGGCTGCCGCATAAATCAGTTTGCTCTGGAGCCCTCCCTTCCTGAGCGAAGACACAAATCTGTGAGCCAGAGGCTAAAAAATCTGTGAGCTAGCTCACGCTGACTCAGCTTGGAGGGAACACTGCTGTGGGGGCCAGTTGGTCTTTTTGCCTTTCTCTAACCGTGCTGTCTCTGATGGTTGCCCTGGCCCTGTCTGCACTGGGCAGTACACCTTGATGGTGCCTACAGCTTAAAGCTGGAGCAAGCAGTTGGGATAACTGAGTTGTCCTGTCCTTCAAAGCAGGGCGAAGCAGCTGTTGTAAAGATAAGGCTGGCTGTGCATTGATGCTCTTAAAGGACCATGGGAAGGGTTGCTCTTTTATTACCGGCTCATGCAGTCTGCCGTTCCTTGCAGAATTCATGCTGCTTTGCTACCGTTGATGCTCGTCCAAGTTCAGCAGAAAACTTATGCAGATCAGGCGACATGACCATCAGTCCTCAGACAGCCCTGCGTTCCTCTCAAGACCCATGGGGGAATTTTGTCCTGCTCCTTCCCCATATTTTTCTTCATGCCTGAGGATGCCCCCCCTCACACACACACTCTCTAGGGACATCTGTTAACTATTGATTTCTCCCCATCCCTTGGCAGAAAGTACGGCACAGTAAGCTGGCAGAGTCGGTGGAGAAGGCCATCGAGGAGAAGAAATACCTCTCTGGGGCTGACCCTTCCACCGTGGAGATGTGCTACCCGCCCATCATCCAGAGCGGAGGCCATTACAGTCTCAAATTTAGCGTTGTCAGGTCAGTGAAACCACATAGAAAACGGATCAAGGTGCTCTTAAATTTGCCAAGAAAGAAAAAAAAGATCAGTTGCTGGTTATATCGTTTATACCTGTTAGAATGTACTGCAGCTAAATAATGCCTTTGTGCCCCCATGTAGTATAAGTGAAAGCCTTTGATCTTGCAGTGCATACTCTTTTATGTCTCCTTTGAGAGAAGGGGAAAGTTAAGTGCCTAGAACTTTCCAGAAGCCATGGTGATAACCTGCTGGGCAAAGTGCGTTCTCCATGGGCCAGAAAGGAGGCGTTTAAACCCCTGCTCTCTGCTCTTCACGAAAAACAGGTGAATGGTAGGAAGCTCCCTACTGCTTAGCTGTTCGGTTTAAATGATTGGGGGGGGGGCATTTAAACCAATATTTTCTGCTCTCCATGAAAAGCCACAGGAAGCAGAACGCAGAGGGTGAAATGGCTGGGAGCCATTTAAACAGCTGAGCAGCAGAGAGCTCCCCACTGTTCAGCTGCTTGGTTTAAATGGCCCTCTGCTCTCTGCTCCTGGCTGCTTTTCATGGGGAGCAGAAAGCAGGGGTTTAAACTTTAAATGGCTCATGAACCGACGTGAACTGGCTGTTCATATGGGTCCTTGGTTCAACCACAAACTGAACCACAAAAATGCAGTCGCTGCCCATCCCTAGTAATAAACCCCCATAATTGGCCAAAACGGTGAATGCAACATCCAGCCTGCTGTATTGCATTTGTCCTGCTCAGCTTCAACGATCTTTCCAGCCTAGTCACAGCTATGTTACAAAAAATTAAAGTTGAGATTTCGTGAGAGCAAAATTGTCCTTGAATCCAGTTAAGTCCAGTTCTCTGCACGGAACAAGTTGTAGCAGTTAAAACGTTAAACTAGGACTGGGGGACCTGGGTCGTTCAGCCTAGCATACTTCCTGTGAAGATAGAAGGGAGGAGAGGAGAAAGGTGTGCGCCGCCTGATCTGGCAGGGAAGGGTGTGATAGCAACGCACTGCATAAACAAACGGGCACAGTCTCTGGCCTGGCCGAGCTGAATCGTTTGCCTGCTTCCGACCTTTCTTTCCGCCCGATCTCAGTGAGAAGAGCTACATGCACTTTGGAGTGATCACTTGTGCCATGGGTATCCGCTACAAATCCTACTGCTCCAACCTGGTGCGCACGCTCATGGTCGACCCGCCCCAGGAGATGCAGGAGAACTACAGCTTCCTGCTGCAGCTTCAGGAAGAGATGCTCAAAGAACTTCGGCACGGTGAGCGGCAGTCCAGGCAGCGGGGGGTCGCGCTCTGCAGCACACCAGCAGGGCCAGCCGGAAACTGCCCCGCCTCTTCTTTCCCCCTCTCCTCTGACCACTTCCCCTTCCTTTCAGGCGTGAAGCTGTGCGAGGTCTATGCCGCCGTCATGGACATGGTGAAGAAGCAGAAGCCAGAGCTCTTGAGCAAAATCACCAAGAACTTGGGGTAAAAAGCCTTCCCCTCTGGGATGCGGGCTTCCCGTAGCACTGGGATTCTACCCTTTCTGCAGGAAGAGACTGTGGAGCGGTGCAATGGGGGGACTCACACAGTTTCCACACTCTTTCCCCCAGATTTGCCATGGGCATCGAGTTCCGAGAAGGATCCCTCGTCATTAACAGCAAGAACCAGTATCGCCTCAAGAAAGGTGAGACCTTCTCCTCTCTGAGCTGCCATGGATGTCCGGGTTCCCGAATCTGGCCGTAAGAGCATAAGAGAAGCCAAGGTTGGATCCGGCCACTGGCCCATCCAGTCCAACACTCTGTGTCACACAGTGGCCACAAATACCAGGGGCCATCAGGAGGTCCAGCAGTGGGGCCAGGACACTAGAAGCCCTCCCACTGTTGCCCCCCCAAGCACCAAGAATACAGAGCATGCCTTGCCCCAGACGAAGAGTTCCTATCATAAGAGCATAAGAGAAGCCAATGTTGGATCAGGCCAATGGCCCATACAGTCCAACACTCTGTGTCACACAGTGGCCAAAAACGCCAGGTGCCATCAGGAGGTCCAGCAGTGGGGCCAGGACACTAGAAGCCCTCCCACTGTTGCCCCCCCAAGCACCAAGAATACAGAGCATGCCTTGCCCCAGACCAAGAGTTCCTATTATAAGAGCATAAGAGAAGCCAATGTTAGATCAGGCCAATGGCCCATCCAGTCCAACACTCTGTGTCACACAGTGGCCACAAATACCAGGTGCCGTCAGGACGTCCAGCAGTGGGGCCAGGACACTAGAAGCCCTCCCACTGTTGACCCCCCCCAGCACCAAGAATACAGAGCATCACTTGCCCCAGACTGAGAGTTCCTATCATAAGAGCATAAGAGAAGCCAATGTTGGATCAGGCCAATGGCCCATACAGTCCAACACTCTGTGTCACACAGTGGCCAAAAACGCCAGGTGCCATCAGGAGGTCCAGCAGTGGGGCCAGGACACTAGAAGCCCTCCCACTGTTGCCCCCCAAGCACCAAGAATACAGAGCATGCCTTGCCCCAGACCAAGAGTTCCTATTATAAGAGCATAAGAGAAGCCAATGTTAGATCAGGCCAATGGCCCATCCAGTCCAACACTCTGTGTCACACAGTGGCCAAAAATACCAGGTGCCGTCAGGACGTCCAGCAGTGGGGCCAGGACACTAGAAGCCCTCCCACTGTTGCCTCCCCCAAGCACCAAGAATACAGAGCATGCCTTGCCCCAGACCAAGAGTTCCTATTATAAGAGCATAAGAGAAGCCAATGTTGGATCAGGCCAATGGCCCATCCAGTCCAACACTCTGTGTCACACAGTGGCCAAAAATACCAGGTGCCATCAGGAGGTCCAGCAGTGGGGCCAGGACACTAGAAGCCCTCCCACTGTTGCCCCCCAAGCACCAAGAATACAGAGCATCCCTTGCCCCAGACCAAGAGTTCCTATTATAAGAGCATAAGAGAAGCCAATGTTAGATCAGGCCAATGGCCCATCCAGTCCAACACTCTGTGTCACACAGTGGCCACAAATACCAGGGGCCATCAGGAGGTCCAGCAGTGGGGCCAGGACACTAGAAGCCCTCCCACTGTTGACACACACACCCCCCAGCACCAAGAATACAGAGCATCCCTTGCCCCAGACCAAGAGTTCCTATCTGTGGCTAATAGTCACTGGTGGACCTCTGCTCCATATGTTTCTCCAATTCCATATGTTTATCTAACAGCCAGGTGTGCCTGTCCAGATTTTGCTTGTGTCAGGTACAGGTAGTCACAAGTGCCCTCTTGAAAAGGGTTTCAGAGGTTTCCTTCCCTCCTAATCTGTTTTCTGTTCTGTCGTAGGGATGGTTTTCAGCCTCAATGTGGGGTTCTCAGACCTTACCAACAAAGAGGGAAAGAAACCAGAGGAGAAGACCTACGCGCTGTTCATTGGGGATTCAGTGTTGGTGGAAGAGGTGGGTATCGGGACTGGGAACGATGTGAGAACGAGAGCGTCTCACGTTGGGAACTGCGCAGTGAAGAGGGACCAAACCCCCTTGTCTGAATCCAGACAAGTTCTCGACAGCCCTGTTAACTTTTTCCTCCTGCTCAGGATGGTCCGGCTACTCTCCTGACATCCGTTAAGAAGAAGGTCAAGAATGTCTCCATTCTGCTCAAGGTGAGTCGTCCCCATCCCCCCTGGACATGCTTGCAGAAGGTCGCCTGGGGTGGTCGGCACGCATTTTTGCAAGAAACCGTCAATGCGCTTTTAAAAAACTATTCCACTCCTGGTAGGGATTGGTGCAGCTGTAAGAGTTTTGGCACGTGGCGAATTATTGTACAGGATTTGGAAATGCTGAGATGTCTCATTTAAAAAAAGAAATAGCCCTTGTTGAGACTTTCCATTTTGTTTGTTGCCTGTTCTTCTGAGATTAAGTGGGTGGCAGCCCAGTGGAGGGCCTTTTCGGCCATGGCCCCAGAGGTCTGGAACTCTCTCCCCAGGGAGATTTGTTTGTCCCCTCCTCTTGCAGTTTTCTGCTGGGGGGTGAAGACTTTTTCATTTTGTTTGGCATTCCCTCAGTGACCCCTCTTTCTCCCCAGCGTTCAGTGGTTGTTTTTATGTCTTCTTATGTACTCTGGCTCTGTTTGTAGTTGTTTTAATGATGTGGGAGGCAGTGTTCCCTCTAAGCTGAGTGAGTGGGAGCCACCTCACATTTTTTTGCCTGAGCTCAGAGCAAACTGATTTCTGCAGCAGCCAAATCGCTCGCTCACAACTTTAATGCCACTAGCCCCCAAAGCAGAATTCTTCCTCACAAGACTCCACAACTTAAGAGGGTGCATTGATGGGGGGCGGGGGGTTGACTGGTTTTAATGGTTCTAAAATGTGGCTTTATCGTATATGTTTCAATTTGTTCACTGCCTAAGTAGCCCTTGGGAGGGCAGGAAGGTGAGTCATAAATTTTGTAAAATAAAATACATTGAAGAAACGAGGAGGGGACGGAAAACCCAAGTTTGGTGGTTCTCCCCAAGGGTTTTCAAGTTCACAGCATCAAACCTCTTGGTATTTGGTGTGTGTTGGGGGGATAGCTGCTGATTAGGAGATGAGGTGAGTTTAGGCACAAAAGTCTGGCTTGCGGTCAGTGTTCCCTCTAAGCTGAGTTAGTGTGAGCTGGCTCACAGTTTTTTAGCCTCCGGCTCACACCTTTTTGTCTTGGCTCAGGAAGGGTGGCTCCAGAGCAGACTAATTTATGCAGTAGCCAAATTGCTCACTCATAACTTTAATGCCAGGAGCTGCGGTGGCTCAAGTGGCTAAGACGCTGAACTGCAGGCTGTGGAAGGTCAGTAGTTCAGCAGTTTGAGACCTGAGAGCGCCACATGACGGAGTGAGCTCCTGTCTCTAGTTCCAGCTCCTGCCAACCTAGCAGTTCGAAAGCAAGAAATTGCAAGTAGATAAATAGGGTACCACTTTGGTGGGAAGGTAACAGCGTTCCGTGCACCTTGGTGTTCAGTCATGCCAGCCACATGACCACGGAAACATCTTCAGACAGCGCTGGCTCTTCGGCTTTGAAATGGAGATGAGCACCACAACCCTAGAGTCGGATTCGGCTGGCTTTCAAGCAAGAGAACCTTTATCTTTACCTAACTTTAATGCCAGTAGCTCACAAAGCAGAACTTTTGCTCACAAGACTCCACAGCTTAGAGGGAACATTGCTTGCGGGAGGTTTAAGCTGTTATCCGTAGGGGGGTGCATATAGATAGTGAGTTCTGATCTCTTTTCGCAGAAGGACGACGAAGACGAAGAGGAGGAAGACAAGAACGAGGCGGTGGACATGCTCGGGCGCAGCTCTCGGACAGCTCTGCTGACGGAAAGGACCCGGGTACGGAAGACTTGAGTGGGCCGGGGAACTGGGGGCAGCGTTTCAGGGCTTCGGGGTGGCCAGCGGAGGAATGGGGGGGGGGGGGGCCTGGGAAATCTACCTGCTTTTTTGGCTGTGCATCCAACTGGGCGTAGTGACCCTGGGACGGGGCAGGCGGGCCTAGATCCTGCTCTCACCCTCCCCCGTCCCATTCAGAACGAGATGACAGCCGAGGAGAAGCGACGAGCCCACCAGAAGGAGCTGGCCGCACAGCTCAATGAAGAAGCCCGGCGGCGACTGACGGAGCAGAAGGGGGAGCAGCAGATCCAGAAGTGAGTCCGAGGCCCCCGAGGGGATCCGAGGGTCAGAGCTGGGGTAGTAGATGGCGTGGAGGGCGACCTCCTCGTAAGATCTGGGGCAGGTGGCCTGGGAGGGGGAGCCCCAGTTGGTCAGATTCCTCCACCTTCCTTTCCCCACCCCCCCGTGCAGGGCTCGTAAGTCAAACGTCTCCTACAAGAACCCGTCCCTGATGCCAAAGGAGCCCCACATCCGGGAGATGAAGATTTACATTGACAAGAAGTACGAGACCGTCATCATGCCCGTCTTTGGCATCGCCACGCCTTTCCACATTGCCACCATCAAGGTACCACCTCTGCAGCCGTCGGGTGGGATGGGAAGCGCGTTTCATCTTGGGTAGAGGTGCAGTTTGCTGGCTCAGGCGTTCAGTTGATAGGGTAAGAACCCCGAAATGGCTGTTAGTCCGACCTTAATGCATGAAGCTCTCCCGCAAAGAAAAATGTGTCGGGAGTCTTCTCCTTAAACCCTTGGGGAGGCAGGGCCCAAAAGGAGCTCAAGGCAGGCTCAGAAAGGGAGTACAGAATGCTTTGTGGTGGACCAAGACGGATGTGTTAGAGCCGTCTCCTCCATGCTTTTATTCCCTTACAGAACATCAGTATGTCTGTGGAAGGCGACTACACCTACCTGAGAATCAACTTCTACTGCCCGGGCAGTGCCCTGGGCCGCAACGAGGGCAACATTTTCCCCAACCCCGAAGCCACCTTTGTGAAAGAAATGTGAGTTCTCTTGCCTGATCTGTGCCCTGGGGTGCCGCTGGAAGGTTGCCCTGGAAGTGATCTCGGTACCATTTCCTGTCCTTTCAGTGGACATAATGACTAGTACCGGACTTCTAAGCCCATCCTTCTCACTTGGAGCATTCCCAGCAATTTCGGCTGTGGCTGGTTCATCAGATTCTACTCACCGCTCCTCTCTCCTTCATTTGTTCTAGTGAATGAATAGGAGGACTTCTAAAAGGGCCTAGACTTGATTTAGCACTTAGGGCTGGGAGGGACCGGTCTGTTTTCAGCCTATGTCCCGTACTGGGCTTTTCACACAACCCCTTCTTTCAAAGTGCGTGTCCCCTTGCAGCACGCCAAAAAAGAACTGGGCCCTTAAATGCTGTAGTCACACAACCTCTCCTTTCAAAGCGCGTGTCCCCTTGCAGCACGCCAAAAAAGAACTGGGCCCTTAAATGCTGTAGTCATGTGCTTGCCAAACCAGCGTTGCTCTCTTTCTCCCCCAAGAACGTATCGGGCTTCAAATATCAAAACGCCGGGGGAGCAGACCGTCCCAGCTCTCAACCTCCAGAACGCCTTCCGCATCATCAAGGAGGTGCAGAAGCGCTACAAGACCCGGGAGGCCGAGGAGAAAGAGAAGGAGGTGAGGTGCCAGAAGAGTTTCCTTGTGGGGGGGGGGGGAAGAGGCACCGGGCACGGTTAGGACGCTGGGTGAAACGCAGTCCTCGCTGTGCCAGAGCTCGAGAGTCCCGGCAGGCGAAGGAAGAGGTGGGCGCTTCTGGGTCACGACCTGGCCGTCCGTCTTCTGTTCCTCCAGGGGATCGTCAAACAAGACTCGCTGGTGATCAACCTGAACCGCAGCAACCCCAAGCTCAAGGACCTTTACATCCGCCCCAACATTGCCCAGAAAAGGATGCAGGGGTCGCTGGAGGCCCATGTCAATGGTACGGAGGGCTGCGAGCCCCACAGGCAAACTCAGCTGCTCAGGGCTAGAGAAGGCCAGAGGAGAAGACCTTAATGGGGGGGGGCGGTCCATTCCAAGAGCTGTGGAAACGGACCTTTTGTGTCAATCTCAGCATGTTCCAGTGCCTTGGCAGCAGTGCTCCATTTAAGCTGTGGGGAGTCTCGTGAGCAAAACTTCTACTTTGTGAGCTACCGGCATTAAAATTGTGAGCGAGCAGTTCGGCTGCTGCATAAATCAGTTTGCTCTGGAGCCCTCCTTCCGGAGCGAAGACAGAAATCTGTGAGCCGGAGGCTAGAGAACTGTGAGCGAGCCCCACACTAACTCAGCTTGGAGGGAAGACTGCTCGGCAGTCGCCCCGTTGGGATTGTTCCCGTCTTACCCGTTGGCTTCTTCCTCAGTTCCCTCTGCTTGGAGAAGGTGGAGGTATTTAGAGAGCGTCCTGTAACGCCAAGCCCTACCCAGCAGTGGATATTTCCTTTCTCTGATCCGGTGTGTGTGTGTGTGTCTCTCTTTTGGTCAGGTTTCCGCTTCACCTCTGTGCGGGGAGACAAGGTGGACATCCTGTACAACAACATCAAACACGCCGTGTTCCAGCCCTGCGATGGAGAGATGATCATCGTGCTCCACTTTCACCTCAAGGTACTCACCTGTCATATGACCGGAGGACCACGGGAGTTTGGTTTTACTGCAGTTTGTGTCGGGCAAGATCAGTCCGTTTGGATACGAGGTACGGGTGAAGCTGCCTGGGTACAGAATCAGACCCTTGGTCCATCAAAGTGAGTATAGCCTACTCAGAATGGCAGCCGCTCCCCGTGGTTTCAGGCCGAGCTCTTTCACATCACCGACAACCTGATCCTTACTGGAGATGCCGGGGATCGAACCCAGGACCTCCTGCGTGCCAGACAAGTGCTGTGCCACTGAGCCACAGCCCCTCCTGTATCGTTCCGCTGGCTCCAAAGCGCAGCAGGGAATCGCTTTTCCAATGTCTCATTTCCCCTCCCCGTGGTATTCTGTCCAAGAGGTTTTGCGAAAGCTACAGAACTAACTGGCGGGTAGCCCACATTAATCTGTCGCAGCCAAAACAAAGAGTTTTGCGCCTCGACAAATGTTGTCATCTTCAGGCTATCACAAGATTCTTTATTGTTTTAGCTGCAGAGTTAGAAAAAGTCCTGATATCAAAAGCAGGTTTGCCAGCCAGTGCAGTGGCGGACCTAAGCCGGGAAATATGGGAACGCCGCCTGCTGCAAACTCAGAGCAAAGCAGAAGCCCTTAAATCTGCTGCTTTTGTTCATTGCCTTCCCTTCCTCCATCTGGCAAGAGCAGAATATAAATGCCAAATAAGCCCCTCTCCAAAAACGGCACGGCCTTTTGTTCCCTCGTAGCACGATGCAGATTTTTTAATTCCAGAATAGAATTTTGGACGCTGGCTTGTAAGCGTGTGCACCGGCCCGTTCAGATTTTTCTCCTTCTCTTCCCCCCCTCCGCCCCTTTCCCCAAACGCACACTCCAGAACGCCATCATGTTTGGCAAGAAGCGCCATACTGACGTGCAGTTCTACACCGAGGTGGGCGAGATCACCACGGACCTGGGCAAGCACCAGCACATGCACGACCGGGACGACCTCTACGCTGAGCAGGTGAGGCGGGGGCTGCCTTGCGCCCCAATCCAGCAGGGGAGTGAGGCAGGGGAGGTGGAGCGTGGCGAGCGGCAGGCGGCGGCTGACGCTCACTGATCCCGCCCCGGTGTAGATGGAGCGCGAAATGAGACATAAGCTGAAAACGGCGTTCAAGAGTTTCATCGAGAAAGTGGAGGCGCTGACCAAGGAGGAACTGGAATTCGAGGTGCCCTTCCGAGACCTGGGGTAAGGAGCAGTGTGACCCGAGGAGACCGTGGGTTTTGGAAGGGCCTTAAAGGTCCCCTTTTTTTGGGGGGGGGGGGGGCTATTTGTAAAGGGACATCTTGGGGAGGGGGCTGTTTGGGTGGAAAGGTGGTATATAAATGTTTCAAATAAAACAGCAAAAACTACCAGGACTTGTGCAATGGACAGTGTGAACACTGCAGTTCAGGATTTTGTTATCAAGGGGTGGGAAATATATATATGTATATAAAGGTAAAGGTTCCCTTGCTCGAAAGCCAGTCGAATCCGACTCTAGGGTTGCGGTGCTCATCTCCGTTTCAAAGCCGAAGAGCCAACACTGTCCGAAGACGTTTCCATGGTCATGTGGCCAGCATGACTAAACACCAAGGTGCATGGAACACTGTCACAACTTGGTCGTCCATATATGTGTGCTTCTGGCCGTGAAAGCCTTCGGCAACATATTGATAACACAATTCTCCAAACCTATTCTATTCACAGATTTTGGCTATTCTAATGGCAGGATTTCCCTCCTAGGTCAATACTCATTTCCATACATATGCGCACATATATATATGGAAATGAGGATTGACCTAGGAGGGAAATTTCCATACACACACACATACGGAAATGACGATTCACCTACGAGGGAAATCCTGCCATTAGAATAGCCAAAATCTGTGAATAGGATAGGCTTGGAGAATTGTGTTATCAGTATGTCATCAAACGCTTTCATGGCCGGACTTCATTAATTGTAGATTTTCCAGGCTGTATGGAAGACCACGGTCATACAGACCTGAAAATCTACAACAACTAATTGTGTTATTTGTTCAACGTCTGTTGCTCTTGAGGAACCTGGAAAACAGTAGGTTAAGGACCGGGTAGGGTGCCCTGACTGGGATCCCATTCCCATAGTCTGTTTTCCCTGCCTTCGTGACCTGCTCAGGCCTCAGAGTTTCTGCCTCCTGCTCTTGTCTATCGGCGGCTTTTAAGGACTTTCCTTTTAATTGGTTGTGGCAGGTTCAACGGCGCCCCCTACAGAAGCACCTGCCTGCTCCAGCCGACCAGCAGCGCCCTGGTGAACTGCACGGAATGGGTGAGTGCAAATCTCACTTGGGAAGGAAGACCAGCAACTGTACGGGAAGGGGATGCTTGATGTATCTTGAGGCTCCCGAGGCATGCGTGCGTGAGCTAGTGCATACTTTCCCCCTTTAACAAAAGCCGTAATTCTGACAAACTGGCCGTAGGTATTGCATTTCACCTGTGAGAACTGAAGTCCGTGTGAGCTTTAAGTCTCACAAGGTGGTCAGTGCCCTCTTCCGCCCTTTCTGAGGATGACCTCATCTCTGAGTTCTGATTGGTTAGAGGTACTTGCTCATCCTTCCCATGTGCTGGCACCCAGAATGCCATTGGGCAGTCGGGGGAGGAGGGACGGGACTCTTGAGTCCCCTGGAGGTTGTCTCCATGTCTCTGTTAGCCTCGTGTCCCCCCCCTTCCTCCAGCAAACTCAGCATGTGGCCTCCTCACCATAACCCCGTGTAGGTTAGGTTTTATTTATTTATTTATCAAACGTCTACCCCGCCCTCCCAGCCCAGGGCGGCTTTCATAAAGGAATAAAACACGTTAATAGCAATGTAAACCATCTGAAAATCATCTAAAAACATTCCAACCTTATAAAGGTAAAGGTTCCCTTGCTCGAAAGCCAGTCGAATCCGACTCTAGGGTTGCGGTGCTCATCTCCCGTTTCAAAGTCGAAGAGCCAGCACTGTCCGAAGACGTTTCTGTGGTCATGTGGCTGGCATGACTAAACACCAAGGTGCACGGAACGCTGTTACCAACCTTATAAGGTGCTATAAATATTAAATAATACTAATAGTAGACTAATAGTACTAATAGCAGACCTATTACTAAACTATTGCGGCCATCAATCAATAAATATTAAATAAGTAAATAAGTATTAAATAATACTAATTGTAGACTAATAATACTAATAGCAGACCTATTGTTAAACGATGGCGGCCATCAATCAATAAATATTAAATAAATAAATATTAAATAATACTAATTGTAGACTAATAATACTAATAGTAGACCTATTATTAAACTATGGAGGCTATCAATCAGCAAATATTAAATAATTAAATAAATATTAAATAATACTAATTGTAGACTACTAATACTAATAGTAGACCTACTATTAAACGATGGCGGCCGTCAATCAATATTAAATAATTAAATAAATATTAAATAATACTAATTGTAGACTAATAATACTAATAGCAGACCTATTATTAAACGATGGCGGCCGTCAATCAATAGCGTAATCTGGTGATTGGTCCATAGATCTAATCCTTTTTTGCGGCTGGCAGAGACTGCACAGGTTGAATTTGTGTCAGCGAGAGCACAGCGGGCTGGTCCGTGATCCTTCAGTGAGCTTTCACGGCCAAATGGCATCTCGACCGATGCTCCCTCTAAGCTGTGGGGTCTCGTGAGCAAAAATTCTGCTTTGTGAGCTACCGGCTTTAGAGTTGTGAGCGAGCCGTTCGGCTACTGCGTGAGTCAGTCTGCTCTGGAGCCCTCCTTCCTGGCGAAGAAAACTGTGAGCTAGCTCACGCTAACTCAGCTTAGAGGGGACACCGACCTCGACCCAGTTGTCATCCGGCACTTCCTCACTCGCCCATCCTCAGCGGGTTGGAAGATTTAGGAGAGTTTCTCCCGCCCGCAGCCCCCGTTTGTGGTGACGCTGGACGAGGTGGAGTTGATTCACTTTGAGCGTGTGCAGTTCCACCTGAAGAACTTCGACATGGTCATCGTCTACAAGGACTACAGCAAGAAGGTCACCATGATCAACGCCATCCCCGTGGCTTCGCTCGACCCCATCAAGGAGTGGCTCAAGTGAGTTGCGGTCTCCGTCCGCAGCCGTTGCTGCACCGGCAACCTCGGTTTTAAATCAGTGCCGAGGGATGAAGCTGCTTTGGACTGAGTCAGACACCGGTCCATCCAAGTTAGAACTGTTTGCTCAGACTGGCAGCGGCTCTCCAGGGTCTCAGGCCGAGGTCTTCCACGTCACCTACTCCCAGGTCCATTTAACCGGAGGAGCGGGGGATTGAACCTGGGACCTTCCGCATGCCAAGCTGATGCGCTACCACTGGGCCACAGACCCCTCCCCGCAATGTAAGCAATCTAAGTTGATTGCTTCTTTCCCTAGTTTGGAAGAGACGCTACAAAGAGGAGGGGTGGAAAGCAGGGCAGCCTCAGACCTCTCAGGTGTCAAAAGCAGGGGTCTTTTGGGGGGGGAGAGCACCGGAGCTCCCGGAGCTCAGGAGCCAAGCCCCGCCCCCAGCCGGTGTCCCAGGGAGTCTTTCAGGCAGCCGAATGTCAGTTTCAGCTCCATTATATCCTATGGGCCATTGAAGTCAATGGTGAAAACATAGGGTATATTCTGGGGGCTGGAGAGGGGTTTGAGGGAGAGGCTCCAAACTCACAGGGTAGCTGATGGAGCCTCTCCCCAAGATACCCACCAAGTTTCAAGAACTTTGGACCGGGGGTCCAATTCTATGGGCCCCCAAACAGGTTGCCCCTATTCCCTCCATTGTTCTCTATGGTGGGGAAAAAAATTACTTCCGGTGATGTCAGGGAGCGTGGCATATGCTAATAGCCTAATAGCTCATTAGCATAACATATGCTAATGAGCTCCTGCAGCTGTTTTTCTACGAAAAGACCCCTGGTCAAAAGTCACTCGGTACCATGTTCTTCGCCAAGACAGCAACCTCACCCTAAAAGCAGAATAGCAGCAACTTTCCTCCTTGGCAAAGGAAAGAGGATCAGTGGTAATTCACTCCACTTTTGGAATGACCCTGGAGACAGAGGACTGAAGTACTTCCATCTGCACAAGCTATTGTGGGATGAAATGACTGCCTAATATGAACAAAATATATATACTATGAGATGGCAACAAATATGCATAGACTCTTCTTTACATTTACTTATAAATTACGTCATGGTGCTCAATAGAAATATCACATACAGTCCTTGTTATTTGTATCAGTACAAGTCCTACAAAAGACAATATCATCTGCTTCTTTCAACAACCCCTGGAAACAAACAAGAGCATGCTCTGTTACACAATGCAGCACGTGAAAGATTCTGACGGGGTCCCGGTTTACTTTCAGCCCGTTTCTTTGTCTTTATCAAAGAATCCTCACACATAAATTCTGCATTTCTGACTTCTGAAAGAACTTCTATGGCTTATTGCTCCTAAGATAGACTTTGATAAAGACAAAGAAACGGGCTGAAAGTAAACCGGGACCCCGTCAGAATCTTTCACGTGCTGCACTGTGTAATAGAACATGCTGTTGTTTGTTTCCATGGGTTGTTGTAAGAAGTAGACAATATTGTCTTTTGTAGGACTTGTACTGATACAAATAACAAGGATTGTATGTGACAGGGCTATTTTTGGGCAGGAACGCACAGGAACGGAGTTCCAGCTGGCTCCCGAGTTGGCCACACCCAGCAGGAACTCATCAGCATAATAGGCCACACCCAACAGCAGAAACTCATTAGGACTGGCTACATTAGGGTTGTGTGGCCTAACACGCAAAGGAGTTCCTGCTACAAAAAAAGCCCTGGGTTTTGACAACAAACAAGGTAAACAGAATAAGAAGCAAAAGGTGGGTGTGGCTGGATGACCACACTTCTGGTCACATGGGTGTAGGGCCTAATATGCTAATGAGCTGTGCTGTCGGGGGTCTGGCCTAATATGCTAATAGGTTCCTGCTGTTGGGTGTGGCCTATTATGCTAATGGGTTCCTGCTGGGCTTTTTCTACAAAATAAGCCCTGGTCTGTGATAAAAGTTCTATTGAGCACCATGACATTATTTATAAGTAAATGTAAAGAAGAGTCTATGCACGTTTGCTGCCATCTCATGGTATACATTTTGTTCAGGTTAGGTTAATTGTCCGTGAGCCTGCAACGTGGTATGAATCGACTGCCACCTGCAAAGGTGAGGGTGATTTCACCTTCTCCCAGTGCTGCGCATTCATCCTGTCTCGCTCTCTCTCCCCCTCCCCCCTACAATCAGCTCTTGTGACATTAAATACACAGAAGGGGTGCAGTCCCTTAACTGGACCAAAATCATGAAAACCATCGTGGATGATCCAGAAGGCTTCTTTGAGCAAGGCGGCTGGTCGTTCCTGGAGCCCGAGGGAGAGGTATGTGAACGACGGGTGTCAGGAGACCAGAAGCAGGGTTGGCACCAGCGTGGCACCAGAGGGTAGGGCAGCTGCCAGGGCCCAGGGCTTTTGGCAGCGCCTACTGCTGTGGGCCCTCCCCCCTCGCTTATTTTCTAGCGCTCCACCACGCTCCCAGCGACTCACTGGCCAGAGCGGCTGGGAAAACAGCCGCCGCCAACGGTGAGCTTGCGCAGTGGGAGAGCTCAGAAGCTGGTAGAGGGAAAAGTTGCCAGGCGTGGCTTTTATCCGTTGGCACCTCGGGGACCCGCACAGCCCCCAGCCGAGGCAAATTCGTGGCAGTGCTGCCAGGACCGCGCTTTCTCCAAACGTGTTAGCAAGCACAGACCTAGCCTCACCTCTCCCGCTTCCATTTTGTTTGCTGGCACACCAGCATCTGTACTGGCAAACATTACATTTTATTTATTGGCACTTGGGGCCATACAATTTCCCTTTACTGCCAGATCTAGGCAGTAGTTCTACAGAAGGCCGTAGGAGTGATACCAAAGACAGTTCTGCGGCCCTTTGCCCCTCCAGGTGACCCCGTGTAAGGCAATCCAGCCTTCTGCTCTTGCCCACTCATTTCCTCCTTCCCAAATTGAGTGATCCAGAAAGCCCCCGTTCTGTTGCCACAGAATTGCCCTCGGGCTTCGTTGTCAGGCTGTGGGGAAGAACACAGCAGCTGAACTTGGGTTATTGTGGCTCCCTCTCCTCCAGGGAAGCGACGCCGAAGCCGGGGACTCTGAATCTGAGATCGAGGACGAGACGTTCAACCCCTCCGAGGACGAGTATGAGGAGGAAGAGGAGGACAGCGACGAGGACTACTCTTCTGAGGCCGAGGAATCTGGTGAGGGGGCTGCTGGGGGAGAGGCCACCCGTCCCCAAGCTCCCGCTTTCCCCCATGGCCTTGCAAAAGTCCCGCGCTCGAGGCTCCACTGTCCTCCGCTCCAAAAGCCTTGGCGCCTTTCCTTCAACCCGCAAGCCCCTCCCATCACTCGTGTGATTTGCAGCTATTGCAGAGTAGCAAAATGCACCTTTCATCAGGAAGCGGACCCTGGGGGGTATTGTGCTGTACTCAGCCGCTTGAGCAGGGATGTGTCGGAACTGGGAGGGTAACCAGCAGCTCAATCTTCCTCCATAAGCCAGTTTGGCGTCGTAGTTAAGTGCGCGGATTCTAATCTGGGAGAACAGGGTTTGATTCCCCACTTCTCCACTTGCAGCTGCTGGATGACCTTGGGCAAGCCATAGTTCTGGTCAGAGGTGTCCTTGAAAAAGAGCAGTTCCTGTCAGAGCGCTCTCACAGGGTGTCTTTTGTGGGGAGGGGAAGGGAAAGGAAGATTGTAAGCCGCTCTGAGACTCCTTTGGGTAGTGAAGGGCAGGATATAAATCCAATCTCTTCTTCTTTTTCTAAGAACATCAGGAGATTCCTCCGCCTCAGAAGAGTATAGAATCAGAGTTGGAAGGGACCTCCAGGGTCATCTAGTCCAACCCCCTGCACAATGCAGGAAGTTCACAAATACCTCCCCCCCCACATGCCTAGTGAGCGCTGTTCCATGCCCAGAAGATGATAAAAAGCCCCCAGGATCTCCAGCCAAACAGACCTGTAGAAAAATTGCTTCCTGACCCCAACGTGGCAATCGGCATTTCCCTGGGCATGTAGTCCAGCATCCTGCTTCACACCATGAGCAACTAGTTGCCCTGGAGGACAAACATATGGGGCCCGGAGATCGAGCCATTGATGGGTCCCCCTCCTGCACGCATTGAAGCCCCCTCCTGCACGTATATGTCCAACCACCTTTCAGAGACATCCATGCTCACGTTCATCCTTCCCTCTAAAGGTAAAGGTTCCCTTGCTCGAAAGCCAGTCAAATCCGACTCTAGGGTTGCGGTGCTCATCTCCGTTTCAAAGCCAAAGAGCCAGCGCTGTCCGAAGACGTTTCCGTGGTCATGTGGCCAGCGTGACTAAACACCAAGGCGCACGGAACGCTGTTACCTTCCCACCGAAGTGGTACCCCTTTATCTACTTGCAGTTTCTTGCTTTCGAACTGCTAGGTTGGCAGGAGCTGGAACTAGAGACGGGAGCTCACTTCATCATGCGGCACTCTCGGGTCTCGAACTGCTGAACTACTGACCTTCCACAGCCTGCTGTTCAGCGTCTTAACCACTTGAGCCGCCGCAGCTCCTCTCCCTCCCTCTACCGGCAGTAAATTGCTCCATGTCTCCTAATCTGCCCCCCCCCCCCCACACACACACACACACAAAAGAATTGGGAGTCCTGTTCTTTTCCGTTTGTCTTGTTCGTGCTGGATATATATAATTGGGGAGTTTGGGTACTCTAGACCCTTCGAAATCGCTCCCCTCGTTGAACCGCCAACCGTTTTTAAGCCCCGCTCCTCGTGTCTGTCCCCTTCCAACAGATTGCTCCAAGGAGTCCCTGGGCAGCGAGGAGGAGAGCGGGAAGGACTGGGACGAGCTGGAGGAAGAAGCGCGGAAAGGTGAGAGCCCCTCCCTTCCCTGCCCGGAAGCCCCTTGTCCAGTGCCGCGTCCTTAAGACTACCGGCAAAGAAAGCACATCCAAGCCTGCAAAGCTCACAGTGGGGGGGACGGCATTGGAGTCGCATCCACTATTCCAGGGTCTGGTCCGCCCGGTCCGTCATCGTCCCCGTCCCCCCGGGCACTGTCCTGACGGCTCCTTCTCCCCCTTGCCTTGCAGCCGACCGGGAGAGCCGGTACGAGGAGGAGGAGGAGCGGAGCCGCACCATCAGCCGCAAGCGAAAGGGCCCGTCGTCCCAGAGCTCCAGCCACAATCGCAGTTCCCACAGCCGCAGCCCCGCCCGAAGCTCAGGCCCTCCCAAGAAGAAGAGGAAGTAGATTGTGAACTCTAGCCTTCCTCCCCCCCACACCACCACCACCACCACCTCCACCCTCAAGCCAATCTTAGGGGGGCGGTTAAGGCTCCCGAGGCCTCATCCTGCTGCCAACGTTTAGGGCATGGGGGTGGCCGGCCCCTCCCTCCCCACAAACTTTACATCTTTCCCCTCGTGCACACCCTTCACCCTTTTCTGTTTCTCTTTGGGGGGGATATATATATATAATTATTATTTGGGGGGGGGTTTCAGCTTTTTTCGTTTCGTTCCTTGAGCCTTTTCTGACCATTCGTACGGACCAATCAGCTGTGAGAGAATTCCGGGGCCCGCCTTTTTTTTTTGATCAATGTGGAAGTGCAGCTCTGCTGAGGGGGGGGGCACGGGATGGGAGAGGCTCGGGGGTGTGGTGTGGTGTCAGCGCTTCTCTGCCGTTCCCGCCACCTCTTTTCTTTCGCCCTCGTCTTTCCCCCTCTCCCGGGGGGGGGCGGTCTACCGACTTTGAGCCTTCTTCCCCACCGCTCCCTTTCCTTGACTCCCAGGATTCTTTGTTCTTGGACCGATCCGAGTGTGTGTGAGGGGGGGAAACTGTTGGCCTGAGATTCACACCTGCGTAAGATCAAGCGCTTCAGTGAAGCAGACGCCGGGTGCTGCTGGGGGGAAACAGGGCGTTCCTGTTCAGCCCCTGAAATCGAAACCCCCCCGCAGGGTGCAGAAGAACCCATCTCAGAGCGGTGACGGGGAGGGGAGGAAAGAGAGGGGCCCGGGAAAAGGGCTCCCGCTAATTTCTTCAAATCGTCGGGCTCTGTCCGTATTTATCTGTTTTCTCTTTCTCAGTCAGGTCTCCAGTGAGCAAAGTGTTTTAGGAGAGGGAGGGGGGAACAGGAGGGGTTGAATCCATTGCCTGTCCTCTGCCCCTTCCCCCCCCTTTGTTTTTCTTCTTGGGAGGGGGGGTCAGTGATTCAGGGCGGGGAGGGAGCTTTCTCAGATCCTCTTTTTTTCGTAGCCGTTAGCACTCGGTATTTTTGACTTTGGAAAAAAAACCTGATCAATAAAAATTGTTTTTTTTAAGGATTTGGAAAGTTTATTGGTTGGCTCCTTTCTCGCTTTGTCACAAACGACACCCCCCACCCCAGGTTTGGTTGGGTTTGGTCCTGGAATCTGTTCCGTTCCGTGCTTGGCACCCTCGCCCGTCATACCCCCTCGCTGCCTGATCTTTTGCCCGCCCAGTAGATGAGGCGCAGGGCGGCCGCCGCCTCCACGGAGACTCTCAGCAGACCAATGTTAGAGTCGGGGTCAAGGGGACTGGCGACTGAAAGAGCAGCAGAGACATAAGACCGAGAGGGTTAGAAAGGGCAAGGCCCCGAAAGAGATGCCAAGTAAAACACTAAATCACCGTGTATAATTTTACAATTTTTATATCTTTTTTTATATATATATACGCTAAGTATAAATTTTCATAGAGTATTTGTTGAGTGTATTACATTAGGACCTTGAGTCTAAGATAAGGCTTCATTACTGGCTGTAAATATTACCATAGGAGTTAACATCGTTCTGAATGTACCGTTGAGCTTCATGGTTAATGCTTAAGCTGTATTCTTAATTCCTCAAAAAATACTCTAAAAGTGTATACTTACCATATATAAAAAAGATATAAAAATTCTAAAACTATACACGGTGATTCAGTGTTTTACCTAGCTTACATGCACCGTGGTCCGGTTTGTTGTAATTAATACCATAAAGAGATGCAGCAGTCTTTTGCTGTGGACACAACAGGCTGGTACCTGGAAAACAGGAGGGGCGCAGCAGTCATTAAGGGCGTTTCTATCACACTTGCCGGGGGGGGGGACACACACTGAAGATGTGTTTTAAACACAGATTCACAGGGGTAGCTGTGTTGGCCAGCAGTTGGAACAACTGGATTCAAGACCAGTAGCAACAAGTTTGGGGGTGGTGGGGTCATAAGCTTCCTCAAGTCGAAGCCTACGAAGGGAGTTTGACTCTCGAAAGCTTCTACCCCGTGAATCTTGTCAGTCTCTGAGGTGCTGCTGGATCTAGCTGTTTAAATCCGGAGCAATCAAAACCTCAGCTCAGGCGTCACATGAAGCTGTGGTTTATTTCCACGGCAGTTGCCTTGTCAAACCAGGCTTCAGTGAGCAGGTGGTCATTCAGATCCTGGTTCATGACTGTAATGATTTCTTGTTTGGGTGTGTGTGTTTCTTTAAATGTTTAGTTTGACTGCAGTAATGTAAGGAGAGTGATAGAGGGAGACAAGTGTGATGTGATTGGCTGATGACTGAGAGTGTGAGAGGAGAGATGTCTCTGAGGTGATTCTGTCTTTTTCTGAGAGCCTGTACGACAGAGGAAGCAGTTGGAGTTTAGTTTAGCCTGTGTGGCTATATATGAGCAAAACAGTTCAGCCTGTGTGGCTATATATGAGAGAAAGATAAGCCTGTCAGAGTAGAATTTTGGTGTATGATAGACTGTGTGTGATGCCAAGCATTGTCAGTTATATTTTCGTTATATTTTCGTTCTTCAACAACAGCTCAAAAATACCGAGGAACCTATTTTGTTCTTTTATAAATAAATCATTATCCCAGCAATCAGAACAGTCCTTCCTCAGGGCCACATAGTCCCCTGAAGTGCCCAGACACTAGGTCATTCTACCAAAATAGAGAGATTTGGAATTTTAATTCCTGGTGGCAGCAGAAATCTACAAAGTTCATGGACGCAGTGTGGTTTAAAGGAGAAACAGTCTCCCCAATAAGCAGGACGCCATAGTCACCTTTGTCCCCTGCCCCCAGGCTTAGCTTATATCCCATTGAGGAATGGCAACAAACACACAGGAAACACAGCAAGGTTGAGTAAACGTGGAAAAATACCTGGAAGGCGTGTTGCTTTGATGCTTGCTGCATCTCTCTTCAGAAAGCAAAACAGCCTACAACGTTGGCAGCCAACGGCAGCATCTCTCTTCAGAAAGCAAGAATCCTATCTGCATATTCGTCTCTCTAGCTGTGGGCTTTTCTTTAGGTTTTTGTTATCAATGTACTGTAATTGATAAGATACGCTAGGGGTCTTTATTGTATATTTAAGGATATGATTTCAACGAATATATGAAGGCATAGCAGCATAGCAGAATTGTGTGTTTTGTTTTAACGCAGTGTTTTTCCACGTTTACTTAGCTTATATCCCAACCTGCATCGGGGCTGGAGAAGCCCCGGGGGAACAAGCCAGGATCTCACATTCACACAACACCTGAAACCATCATTCAGACGAACTGTGGTTACCAAGCCAACTTGTCACCATGCTTCCGCATGCCAGTTTGACAAACCCTAACCTAACCGTGCCCTGACTTGGATGGCCCAGGACTCCCAGGAAGCTAAGCAGGGGTCGGTCCTGGTTAGTTGTCAGGTGGGCTACCACCAAAGAAGTCCAGGGCTGCTATGGCGACGCAAACAACAGCAACCCACCCCTGAGCATCATAAGACTTGAAGGTGCTCTCTGCCACCAATCTAGCCATAGTGACCTGCATTCAGACTATCGAATTAACTCATTAACCATAATTTGGTGAAGCCACCGTACTGTGTGACGTCATCGCTGAGCAGCCTCCAGAATGAACTGGGCTGACAACGTTTTGGGGGCCACCTTACATAAGAGAACATAAGAGAAGCCAATGTTGAATCAGGCCAATGGCCCATCCAGTCCAACACTTTGTGCCACAGAGTGGCCAAAATATACCAGGTGCCATCAGGAGGTCCAGCAGTGGGGCCAGGACACTAGAAGCCCTCCCACTGCTGCCCCCTCCAGCACCAAGAATAGAGTGCACCACCTGCCCCAGACTGAGAGTTCCCATTGTGACGGACTTAAAGATCTGGGACCAGCAGAGAATAAAACACAGAACACTGCTGGGTCACATGACAGAGTGAGGAGGGGGCCATTTAGCTCGGAACCCTCAGTGATTGGCAGATAACAGACAAAAGGTTCCGTTGGGAATGGGCAGTTGAGAGAAGCTGCAAAGGAGTTCGGCAAAGCCCTCCCACTGCTGCCCCCTCCAGCACCAAGAATAGAGTGCCTCACCTGCCCCAGACTGAGAATTCCCATCTACACCCTGTGGCTAATAGCCACTGATGGACTTCTGCTCCATACGTTTATCTAGCATGGTTTATCTAACCTTGGAACTCAGCACATCTTACCCCGAGGACATGCTGGCTCTGCCACAAGCACAACAAGGCTGGGGGCAATGCTCCCTCTAAGCTATGCAGTCCTGTGAGCAAAAATTCTACTTTGTGACCTACTGGCATTAAAGTTCTGAGCAAGCGATTTTGGCTCCTGCATAACTTAGTTTGCTCTGGAGCCCTCCTTCCTGAGCGAAGACAAAAATGGGTGAACCGGAGGCTGAAAGACTGTGAGCTGGCTCACACTAACTCGGCTTAGAGGGAACACTGGCTGGCGGTGCCCTAGCTTTCAACGCAGGTGGGATCCAGCTTATTACCTGGCAGATTCTGCTGCAGGACGTCGTTTCCCGTCAGGAGGATCTGCCGCAGGTCCAGATAGGCAAAGCCGACGTCCTCACACTCTCCTCCGGCCCCGGGCAGAGGTTCACTCACCACTACAAACTGCAGCCTATGTTGAAGGGAGAACACTGTGAATCCAGGGGCTGTGGGCACATTTGTCCCCCTTCTGGCCAGTTTGGGGAGGGGTCTGCAAGGGGATGCTCACTGGTTATGCGGCGGTTCCTCCGCCACCAGCATGGAAAACAGCAGCTGCCTCTGAATGCTGGCCGGGTCCGGGTCCAGTTTAATCACTGCAGGAGAAGAATGCAGGGTGGGTTTTGCATTTGAGCCGATTCACGTTGAGCACGTGGATCTACACAAAACGGTGTGGTTTTTTCTGCACAGATCGGTTCCAGTACTGGAGGTGTTTTCCTCTGGGGGAAGCAAACCCTCCCCCCGCCCAAAAACCCCCTCTGCCCTCCCCTTCAGTCCCCACCCCCAAATCTTCAGGAATTTTCCAAACCGGAGCTGGCAACTTTATAGGAGGGTTAATAATAGGACATTTTAGAGGTCATTAATTCAGAGGGTTGTCATAAGTCGCAAGTTTATGTGGCTGAGCAGTGGAACAGTCTGCCTCGGGAGGTGGTGGATGCTCCTTCCCTGGATGTTTTCAAACGGAGGCTGGACAACCATCTTTTGGGTATGTTGTAGGGATGTAGCGCTATCTTTTGGCTACGCTCCTGCAGAGTGCAGGGGGTTGGACTAGATGACCTGCAAGGTCCCTTCCCACACTAACATTCTATGATTCTGTGATTCTAACCCAGGTATCCCTCTGGGCCTATTGTCAGTTGATTGCGTTAGCTTCCAGCTGTAGCCATCACAAAAAAAAACCCCAGAGTACAACATAAGGTAAAAATTATAAATATCCATTAAAATCTAAATATCCGTTAAAACTAATAGCTATAAACTACCAATACTGTCAACTCCTGCCAACCTAGCAGTTTGAAAGCAAGAAATTGCAAGTAGATAAATAGGTACCACTTCGGTGGGAAGGTAACAGCGTTCCGTGCGCCTTTGTGTTTAGTCATGCCGGCCACATGACCACGGAAACGTCTTTGGACAGCGCTGGCTCTTCGGCTTTGAAACGGAGATGAGCACCGCAACCCTAGAGTCGGATTCGACTGGCTTTCGAGCAAGGGAACCTTTACCTTTACCTTTTACCTTTACCAATACTGTTCAATGGTACAGACATAAAATACATCATACAAATTGTTACCGGATATCATTTATCTATTACTAATCACATCCAGCCAGATTTTCCTCCTGTTAATGGCCATCCAGCCATATTTTGCCACTTTGAGGGTAATTTCCCTATTCCTACCGGCTATCATTATTACAAGATAGTCCCTTCTAGTTTTGCCTGGCAGGCTATCGATTATAGGCCCTCTGAGCCTATTACTACAGCCAAGCATGTATAGTCCACCAGCAGCATTTAGGTTTCAAATGAAGCAGCTTTTTAAGAGCTACTGGGACCTACCAAAGATGAACGCGGATTTTTTTTAAAGAAGAATTAATGCTAATCTTGGGGGCCCGGATGCTGATATGTCTGCCTGCCAATGAGCCCGGCAAGCTGCTAAAGAAGCCTTCCCCCTCCCGCCTACAGATTTCATCTGTCGCAAGAGTCTGACTACGCACTCACCCTTGCTGAAGTGGAAGTAGATCTCCTGGCCTCCGAGAGGCTTCCGTAATGAGAAGGGGGTCTCCGTCTCCGCCAGCGGCACTCCTGGGAAGCGGTACTCCACGTAGAGTTGCTGGATGCCCTCATTGGCGACTGCTTCGCTGTCTGGGTGTAGGCTGAGGGAGACCACCTCCACGCGGATTCTGTCTAAAAGCCGCTAAGGGGTACAAAACAGAGTGCCTTGTTCAGAAGCAGCTTGGCTGAAGGGCAATTTGGTTAAGAACATAAGAGAAGCCATGGTGGATCAGGCCAGTGGCCCATCCAGTCCAACACTCTGTGTCACACAGTGGCCAAAACCCAGGTGCCCTCAGGAGGTCCACCAGCAGGGCCGGACTCCAGAACACCTCCCACTGTTGCCCTCCAAGCACCAAGAATATACACCATCACTGCCTCGGGCATAAGAACGAAAGAGAAGCCATGTTGGATCAGGCCAGTGGCCCATCCAGTCCAACACTCTGTATTACACAGTGGCCAAAACCCATGTGCCATCAGGAGGTCCAGCAGTGGGGCCCGACTCCAAAATACTTCCATTGTTACCCCCCAAACACCAAGAATAAAGACCATCATTGCCTCATTGCATCATTCCCAAACACCAAGAACATAGACCATCATAAGAACGTAAGAGAAGCCATGTTGGATCAGACCAGTGGTCCATCCAGTCCAACACTCTGTGTTACACAGTGGCCAAAACCCAGGTGCCATCAGGAGGTCCAGCAGTGGGGCCTGACTCCAAAATACTTCCATTGTCACCCCCCAGACACCAAGAATAAAGACCATCATTGCCTCATTGCATCACTCCCAACACCAAGAACATAGACCATCATAAGAACGTAAGAGAAGCCATATTGGATCAGGCCAGTGGCCCAACCAGTCCAACACTCTGTGTTACACAGCAGCCAAAACTCAGGTGTCATCAAGAAGGTCCACCAGCGGGGCCAGAACTCCAGAAGCCCTCCCACTGTTGCCCCTCAAGCACCAAGAAGACAGAGCATCACTGCCTCAGACAGAGTGTTCCATCTATACCTTGTGGCTAATAGCCACTGATGGACCTCTGCTCCATATATCCAATCCCCTCCTGAAGCTTTCTGTGCTTGTAGCTGCCAATGGGATCGTGTCTGATCACCAACATCTGTGCTTGGAGTGTTCCAAGATCACCGTGTGAGACAGGACGCTGGACGATCGGTCTGATCCAGCAGGGCTCTTCTGAGGTTCTTACGACTTCGTACTTACCAGCTCCGGAGGCTCCTGCATCCCGGGCGCTGCCACCACCACTTCGTCGCTATCTGTGGTCGGAGCCTCACTGGTGCTCTCTGCTTCCTCGGGGGCTGTGGGCAAAAAGGGAGAGACCGTGACCGTAGAGTTTCCCTCCTCCCCTCGGCCTCATTAAGCTTTCTCAGCTCAGTCACGGGAGGAGATAAGCTGTGTTCCACGGAAGCTTAGAAGCCACATCTCAACGGCATCCTTTGTGGTTTCAGATACCAACAGAAGAACGCTGCTGGATCACAGATCGATCCTGAGCAGCTCGATTCGAGTCCAGCAGCACCTGAGAGACCAACAAGATTTGGGGGGGGGGTACACGAACTTTCGAGGGTCAAGGCTCCCTTTGTCCGATACCATGGGAGTGCGGCTCTCAAAAGCTCCTACGCCGAAAATCTTATTGGTCTCTACGGTTCTGCTGGACTCGAATCGAGCTTTTCTGCGGCAGACCTATACGGCTCCCCTCTGAAACCGTCCCGAGCAGGGCTGCTCAGAACTCCGTCCCAGTGGGGGCTTGCTTAAAGGGCCTGCTGCTGCCGCCTTCCTCCAGATAGCCCGGGCAAGCCTGCTCTCATCAGATGTCAGAAGCTAAGCAGGGTCAAGTCTGGCAAGTACTAGGATGGGAGACCTCCTTGGAAGACCAGAGGCGGGAGTGGGCTTCATCCACCACTTCTCTGAATATCCTCCAGGCCCCCAGTAGGGGTCAGTCACCAGAGGCCGCCATGACTTCCAGGTGCGCACACATTCACTCACACACACACAAAACCAAAAAATACCACAAAAAAGAAGAAAGGATCTGCTGCTAAAGCACAGGGGTTGAGGACAAAGATTACACCCTCCTTACCGCTCTTTACATGCACAATTGAGACAAAGGCGCAGCAAGTTGACAAGGTTGAGGTCAGGGGTCATTTGGAGCAGGGGCGCACAGGAGCAGAGCTCCGGCAGTTAGAAGCACAGGTGGCAGTGGCAAGCCCCATCCCCAGTTCCCAGCAGGAGTGAGAAGCAGCTCATGTAGCTCCTGGGCCCAGATAGGCTACTATGGGACTGGAATGACAGCCCCCAGAGTGGAAAGACAGGCCCTAGGGGTAAAGCCTGAGCGGTGGGTGTTGCCTCCTCACACGCTTCCGGTGATATCAGGGGTGTGTGGCATATGCAAATAAGTTATGCTAATGAGTTATGCTAATGAGCACCTGCACCTCTTTTTCTACAAAATGACCCCTGGTTGAGGTCCTACACCCATGAACTCGTATGAAGCTGCCTTGTACTGAATCAGACCGTCGGTTCTGCCAGGTCAGTATTGTTTGCTCAGACTAGCAATAGATCTCCCAAGGGCTCAAGAAAGCCCTTCTTCACATCACTGACTGCCTCACCCTTTTAGCTGGAGATGCCGGGGATTGAACCTGGGACCTCCTGCAGGCGAAGGAGAGGCTCTTCCACGGAGCCACGGTCCCTCCCACCGCCGATCACCACCGAGGCCGGCGACGTCATAACTGTAGTTTCCTCTCTACTTTTGACAACGGGAATCATGCACCTCTCAGTGTCTTACACCAAATCCGTCTAAGAGTCATCTAAGGAGAGGTCTTTCCCCAAACCTGCTTTCTGGGTTCTTATTTGTTCACTTCATTTCAGGCCCGCCTTTCTCCCCAGCGGGGACCAAAGCCGCTGACATCATTCCCCTCTCCTCCCTTTTATCCTCATGACGATTCTGTGAGGTTGGCTAGGCTGAGACAGTGTGACTGACCTCTAGAAAGCTTCCAAGGAGACTGTTGGGATTCGAACCCAGGTCTCCCAGATTCTGGCCCAACACTCTAAGCACTACAACCACCCTGGCTGTCTTCGAACTGGAGCTGCCAGAGAATGAACCTGAGCCCTTTCTGTATGCATAACACACGCTCTTTTCTCTGCAGCACAGACTTTGTGGCCAGACTCCTTAAACACGGATGTTTCCTCTTTCAATCTGATGCCCGCCGCCTGTGTTCTGTGTGCCCTCTTATCTTTCCCTTCTCTTCTTTACCTTGCCTTTTGACCAAGAAACTCTGCCTGCTCTAGTCACTGGGTATGACGCCGACCCTTTTTTGACTCCTACCGGCGTCCTTTGGCGAGGCCACTTCCGTGGGTGCCCTTGATTCGGCTTCTGAATCCTGGCCTCGTGCTGGCCTGCCCTCCTCTGCAACAGCTGGCGTTTCTTCTTCCTCCTCTTTGAGCTTTTCCAGTGCCACCTGCTGGGACATATATGCTTATTTGGTCAGGTTATAAGAACAGCAGACCGTGGGGGGGGGGGGTAAGGCGTCTCCGGAATAAACGGAAGCAAAATTGTGTATGCCAAACAAGCAAAGGCAATTGGAGAATCCTATGCTTTGTGCATGTTAAAGAACTGATATCGTTATTCCTGCCATCTGCCAAGCAGTACAGGGTGGTGTGTGTGATTCTCCAGTGCCACGTTTATCCTCACAACGATGCGGCAAGGTAGGCTGGGGTAACAAAGAAGCGCGTGCCTGGCCCATGGAAACCCGCCGGGCTGCTGCACGACTGGGTGGGGAATTTTTAACCCCCGGTTCTCCAGTCCTAGTTGAACACTCCAACCACCACGCAAAAGGAAAATGCCTCTTTACACAGGGGGTGATAAAAATCTGGAATGTGCTGCCAGGGGATGTAGCAATGGCCGCAGGAATTAACAGCTATAAAAGGGAATTAGGTAAGTTCATGGAGGACAGGTCTATCAGTGGCTACTAACCGGGGTGAGTAAAGAGAACCTCCACGTCCAGAGGCAGTCAACCTCTGAATCCCAGTGCCAGGAGGCAACATCAGAAGAAGGCCCCGGCCTCTATGCCCTGTCACTGGACCTCCAGAGGAACTGGTTGGCCACTCTGTGAGACAGGATGCTGGTCGAGATGGACCACTGGTCTGATCCAGCTGGGCTCTTATGTTCTTACACGGATCTGTCTCCCCTCCTCCCAGTGTTCAGGAGTATCTTAACACAGAGGCACTGACATTTTACCACAATGGGCGCACTTCTGTGCGACTAGGGAATGGGTTTTGTGAGGCCAAATGGAGGCAACCCGAGGAATACCGAGACACGTTGATTTTTTTTTTTCCTTTCTGGCAAGTTTCTCGCTCTCCCAGAGCAAAAGTTTGTTCCGAACTCAAGTAATGGACTAGAACAGGGATCCTCAACCCTTTTGAGCCTGTGGGCAGCTTTGGAACTCTGACACAGCGTGGTGGGGGGGGCAATGTTCCCTCAAAGCTGTGGAGTCTTGTGAGTGAAAATTCCACTTTGTGAGCTACTGGCGTTACAGTTGTGAGCGAGCGATTTGGCTCCTGCATAACTTAGTTTGCTCTGGAACCCTCCTTCCTGAGCTGAGACAAAAATGTGTGAGCCGGCTCACACTAACTCAGCTTAGAGGGAACACTGGTGGGGGCTGCCTTAAAGTGGCCGACGAGGAGGCACAGCCAGTCACAAAATGGCCGCTGCAGCTTATTTCAGTCACGCGGTGAAGATCTTCGTGCTGTGGTGAATTTTATAAAAAAAATCTGCACAGCCAATCAGACCTACAATGGCCAATCAGGCTTGCTGGGCAGAAGCCCTATCTGGCCCTGCCCACCGTCCAAAAACACTTGGTGGGAGCCAGGAAAGTTGGTGGTAGTTGCCCATGGGCGCCATGTTGGGGACCCCTGGATTAGATGCTTAAAATGTGAGTTGCCCAACGGACGAGGTCTAACAGGCCTGTACCTTCTCTCGCACCTTCTGGATAGCGCCATCCACAGCTTCGTTTCCACCGTGTCTTCTGCGCTCCGATGCTGCCCTCGCCGGAGCTGCTCCCCTGGTTTCCTTTTCCAGCTCTGCGCGTTTCTGAAGGTGCCTGTCAGGCTCCGGCAGGCTGAGACGCGGTTTCTTCCTCTGGTGCTGGGAGCGCGGAGGGGCAGCAGGGCTTGGAGCCTGGACGGGCATGAGAGGAACGAATCAGTTCCGCGCTTCGTGCCCCGCCCTGCCAAAAGGCGAGGTATGTACTGGGGCTAGAACATCCCAGGACTGTTTCTACCAGAGACTGGCCGAGCTTGGAGCTCTAGAGCAATAGCCCACCAGGACTCTGGAGGTGACCAATGAGGAATTAATGTCATGTAAATAGCCTGTAAGGAGCTGCGGTGGCTCAAGTGGTTAAGACGCTGAACTGCAGGCTGTGGAAGGTCGGTAGTTCAGCAGTTCAAGACCCGGGTGCTGCATGATGGAGTGAGCGCCCATCTCTAGTTCCAGCTCCTGCCAACCTAGCAGTTCGAAAGCAAGAAATTGCAAGTAGATAAATAGGTACCACTTCGGTGGGAAGGTAACAGCGTTCCGTGCACCTTGGTGTTTAGTCATGCCGGCCACATGACCACGGAAACGTCTTCGGACAGCGCTGGCTCTTCGGCTTTGAAACGGAGATGAGCACCACAACCCTAGAGTCGGATTCGACTGGCTTTCGAGCAAGGGGACCTTTACCTTTACCTAAATAGCCTGTCCTTGGGAGTTGGGGGTGGTTGGGTGTGGTGCTTGCCTGCTATTTAAACAGGGCGGTTGCCCTGGCGTTTTGCCTTGGATCTGCTGGATCACTAATAAAGCTGCGCTGATCACTAGACTTGGGGTCTGCTCATCCGTGGGACCCCCAGTATTTAACAGTTGACCTCTTGCCAGCATCTATGGCGCCACTTCCAGTTTTCACTGGGAAACAGGCCCATGGCCAGGATTTTTTTGTTCAGCAGGGGGGCATTTACATTTTAAAAGGAGCAATTAAATTACAGTTAGATTAATCTGAATGCCTGTCTCTAAAGGGGAGGATATGGGGAGGGATTTCATCTAGAATGTATGGTATCCTATAGGGTTCCCCCTCCCACCTCCGAAGCTGCCATTTTCTCCAGGGTAACTGGGGATCTGCTGTCTGGAGACCAGTTGCAATTTTGGGAGATCTCCAGACCCCACCTGGAGGTTGGCCACCGTATGGTCTACACTCATCCCAAGATCCACTGGCACAGTTGACTCTTACTACGGTAATGACAATTTGGTGGTAGAAAGTGCCATCATCAGAGGCGACTTACGGCAGCCCCGTTGGGTTTTCAAGGCCAAAGGCATTCAGAGGTGGTTTGCCATGGCGACATGGAGACTTCCCTGGTGGTCTCCCATCCGAGTATTAACCAGGATCTACTCTGCTTAGCTTCTGAGATCTGACAAGCTTGGGACAGCCTGCACCATCCGATCAGTGTAATGACTACTACTAGCACAAGGATGCCAGGTTTGCTATCACCAGGGCCAGGGCTTTTTCAGTGGTGGCTCCATATTGGTGGAATGAGCTCCCGGAGGAGATCGGGGCCCTGAGGGATCTTTTATAGTTCCGCAGGGCCTGCAAGATGGAGCTCTTCCACCAGGCCTTCAGCTAGGATCCACCACCACCACCAGGGTTCATTCGGAGCAGGAGCGCACAGGAACGGAGCTCCGGCAGTTAGAAGCACAGGTGGCAGCAAGCCCCGCCCCCAGCTACCAGCAGGAGAGCAAAGCAGCACATGTAGCATTCTTCCTGGGCCCAGATAGGCTACTCTGGGACTGGAATGACAGCCCCCAGAGTGGAAAGACAGTCCCTAGGGGTGGAGCCTGAGTGGTGGGTGTTGCCTTCTGACACACTTCCGGTGATGTCAGGGGATGTGACATATGCAAATAAGTTATGCTAATGAGTTATGCTAATGAGCTCCTGCACGTCTTTTTCTACGAAATGACCCCTGACCACCCCTATGTCATCAACAACCTTAATTATAGAGCCCTGGTCCTTGGTTTTTTGACATCTAGCCAGTGTCGCCTTTGCATTAAGAAGATCATGAGCAGAATGAGTGTTAGGCCTCTGTGTACATTCTTAAAGTAATAATCACCAGCACTTTATGAATTATGAATTATGTATAATATGAACTGTTTTTCGACGATTTTATGTGGATTTTAATGGTTATTTATGTATTGACCAGCGTAAGCCACACTGAGCCTGCTTTGCAGGGAGGGTGGGGTATAAATCAAATGAATGAATAAATAAATAAACAAATAAACAAAATTGCACCTGAGCTAAGAAGACGAGCCCACTAGGCTCAGCTTTAGGACACGCTCGCCTGGCCGCCATCTACTCCTCCAGTTTTCTCCCCCCAAAAAGGCCTTTGCCCAGCATGGCACAAAACCCCCCGAGCTTTCTTACCGGGCTCTGCAGCACGGCTTGCTCCTTCTCGATCTGGAGCTCCAGAGACCGCCGATGGGCCTCCCGATCCAAGGCGGCCTGCCGCAGGGAATCCTCGGGGGGCACGTAAAGGAGCTTCCACTCCAGGCTCAGGCTGACGGAGCCGCTGGGCTTCCCCGCTGGGTCTGTGAGCACAAAGTCTCCTGGGGAAGAGGAGAAAGAGAAGGCGGGGGGGGTGTCGGTATTTGGAGGTGGGCAGCGGTGGGGTTCGGGGTGGGACTGGCCCGCCTGGAGGTTATTACGAGGTGGCTGAAAATGCCGACTTCTGGGGACCCCCCCAGAGTTTTCAAGGCAAGAAACGAACAGAGGTGGTTTGCCATTGCCTGTCTCGTCTTGAGGAGCAGCTCTGGACTTTCTGGGTGGTCTCCCATTCAAATACTAACTAAGGGTGACCCTGAGCAGTGTTCCCTCTAAGCTGAGGTAGTGTGAGCAAGCTCGCCGTTTTTTAGCCTCTGGCTCACACATTCTTGCCTTAGCTCAGGAAGGAGGGCTCCGCGGCAGACTAATTTATGCAGTAGCCCATTTGCTCACTCATGGCTTTGATGCCAGTGGCTCACAGAGTAGAATCTTTGCTCACAAGGCTCTACAGCTTAGAGGGAGCATCGATCCTGAGTAGTTTCCAAAATCTGACAACCCGGGGTGTAGCTAATAAAGGTAAAGGTTCCCTTGCTCGAAAGTGGAGAGCATTTCCACACTCATGTGCCTGGAAGCACGCCTACTGCTAAGCCAAACTTGTAGAATGGTTAGAACACTGGAACAGGATCTGAGACACCTGAGTTCGAATCCTCCCTCTGCCACAAATAGTTGCTGGGTGACCTTGGGCCAGTCATTTTTGGTCAGCCTAACCTACTTCACAGAGTTGTTGGGAAGATAAAATGAGGAAGGCAGAACAATGTATGCCACACTATTCTCCTTAGAGGAAGGGTGTTTCAAGCACAGCCGAGCAGATGATAGAGAGCTGCCATTTGGCAGGAGGCAGGCCCAAAGAAACAGAGGTGGAGGATGAAAAGGCCCAGTAACTTGGCATAAACAGGTGTAGGGACTGGGGGGGGGGCTCTACACGTCTCACCTGTGACACTGCGTCCATGTGCCAGTGGCAAAAGTGGGATCTGGGCTTTGCCCAAGTAATTCCCCGGTTCTATGTCTTCGTCGTCAAACACGTACACCCAAAAGCTCTCCCGGAGCAAGTAATGGTGCAGCTCCGGCGTCACCCTCAAAGGGAAGGAGCGCAGGTCTCCGAAGTGGGGGTTGTTGCTGGACGGGACGATGACGGTGTCGTGATCCGGGAAGGTGAAGAACTGGTACATGGCGTAGGGGCTGGGCTGGGAGCCGAGCCAGCGGCTGCGCAGGCCGGCACAGCTTTCGATCCGCACTTTGAACTCGTTCCAGCCTGGGCCCAGAACCTGGGGGGGGGAAAGTGCCAGGGTTAAGCACAGCTGAGGAAAACGCTGTTGTAGTCCAAGCATCTTAAGACTCCTGACTGAGACTCCTAAATGCAATGGATCACAGCGCTATCAAGACTTGGTGATTTAAGGGGGAATGTCAAAACTGTAGTCTGGAGACGTTATAATTCCAGATCTCCAGGTCCCACCTGGAGGTTGGTAAGCTTCACAAGTGATCACACAGTGAACAATACAATGTCGGGGGGGGGGAACCGTGCAGAAAGACAATAAGAAAAAAGAACAGAATAAAGGCAATATACAAATAAGCAACTCTTAGGTACTATTCAAATTAGAGTGGTTAGTAATACATGCGTAGCATCTACAAATATCGAGCAGCCAAGTACATTATAAACATAGGTCCCGGTCACACGGAGCATTTGCCCCGCTGAAGACACCTGCGGGGTTTCTGGGCGGGATCACACAGGCACATCTGGGAGGCGTAGCACTCCCATGGCCAACACGCAGCTTCCCTCCGAAGATGCGGAATAAAAAACTACCAGAAAAGGAGCACTAGTTTCTGGAAAACCCGGGGCAAAGGCCGTGTCTGATCGCAGGAGCGCCAGTATCCCATGGCATCTGATGCCCGCCCATGTCCCAGAGCAAACCGGATGTTGTAAGTTTCCATAGGATGTGCACCAACGCCAAATGGTGCATGCGCACACACAAGACACCAACAGCAGCCCGCCCCCCCCAACGGCGCAGAGTTGGAAGGGACCTCCAGGGTCATCCAGTCTAACCCCTTGCATAATGCAGGAAATTCACAAATACCTCCCCCTCCACACCTCCAGTGACCCCTGTTCCATGCCGAGAAGATGACAAAAAACGTCCAAGCATCTCCAGCCAAACTGGCCTGGAGAAAAATTGCCTCCTGACCCCAAAGTGGCGATCAGCATTTCCCTGGGGAGTGTAAGAAACGGCCACAAGAACTAAGCACTGATGCAACCCTCCCTGCCCCCCCTCTCATGATCTGCCTAAATTCACAGAATCCACATTGCTGTCAGATGGCCATCTAGCCTCTGTTTGAAAACCTCCAGAGAAGGAGAGCCAGGGCTATTTTGGGGCAGGAACGCACAGGAATGGAGTTCTGGCTGGCTCTCGAGTTGGCCACGCCCAGCAGGAACTCATTAGCATAACAGGCCACACCCAAACCGCAGGAACTCATTAGGATTGGCTACATTAGGGCTGTGTGGCCTAACATGCAAAGGAGTTCCTGATACCAAAAAAAGTCCTGGGTTTTGACAACAAACAAGGAAAACAGAATAAGAAGCAAAAGGTGGGTGTGGCTGGATGACCACACTTCTGGTAACATGGGGGGGTGGCCTAATATGCTAATGAGTTCCTGCTGCTGGGTGTGGCCTATTATGCTAATGAGTTCCTGCTGGGCTTTTCCTACAAAAAAAAAGCCCTGAGGAGAGCCCACCACCTCCCGAGGAAGCCTGTTCCACTGAGGAACCGCCCTAACCGTCAGGAAGCTCTTCCTGATGTTTAGCCCGAAACTCTTCTCATTTAATTTCAACCTGTTGGTTCTGGGTTTGTTTCACAATAACCCCGTAAGGAGAAGAGCACGGCACGTGCAAATAAGTTCTCATATGACCCCTGCCCCCTTTCCTCACCCCCTCTTGGGCGACAGGAGCCCGTGGCACTCCCGCAGACAAGTAGCCCAAGGCTTTGGCCTGCTGGCGGTGCAGTCTCAGGATCTGTTCGATCGGAAAGCGAAGCCTCACCCAGTACTCCAGGAGGCCGTAGTCCTCACCGTTGGGACCTACAGGGAGGCGGGGCAAAGGCGTGGCAGGAATTGGGCAGGCAGGGATGTTAAGGATGTGGAGGTAGGGATGGCAGCATGGAACCAAGAGACACAAAGGAAGTGAGGAAAGGTGGAAACGTGGTCAGATTTGTTGACGGCTCTGCAACGAACCACAAGAGGGTACTCTTGAGCCCGTTCCGAAGGCTGCTTTGGAGCACAGATCACGAGGACCTATTGAAATCCCTTCCACTGTTCTTCTGACTCATCAGCTGAGCTGCGCTGCCCATTAACTGAGCTTGCTGGATCAAAGCAACAACTTAGGCATCCGCGCTAGCTTAGGTCTTGTCTGATTTGTTGAGACTCAGAGGGTGAGCCTTCCAGTGTGGCACCCTGATGGGGAAAGAGGCCTTCTCCTTCCTGGGCTCCTCTCTGAAGCCTCTGATTGGCTTCCCCCGACACCACCTGATGGTGAGAAATGATTTCTAGGTCAGTTTTGGGTTTGGAGGCCAACCCTGGACGGGGAAGCCGTCTTTGTTGATTTTGTTGGCATATTGTAATATATGGCTAGCAAGACGACAGCTCCAGATGTTGTAATTAGATGAGTCTGATCTAACTTTGACAGGTACTATGTCATGTGATCAAGATTGCATCAGCTAGTTCAGAGTCACAGTAAGTCAGCACTAATGTGATTGGCTGGCCACCGTATATATTGCCAGTGTGTGGACTGTATTGTATCACTCTTATGATTGGATGTACTGGCGAAGCACTTGGTCGTTCTGGAGAAGATTTGGTTCTTACCAGTGCTTGTTTGGACTGTGTGTAAATAGCTGTAAATAAACCACTGTAAGTATTTGAGCACTGAACAACTGAGTCACTGGAATTATTCTTCCTCTGCGTGTCCACTCTGCCAACAGATTCCCACTTCTGCTCTGTTCACATATAAAGAGAGGGGAGGGGTTGTTGTTGTTTTACAACTTTTATGGATTATTTATTTACTATTTACCAAATTTGCATCCTTCCTTCCTGCCCTCAGAAGGGTCACCCGGGCAGCTAACAAATTAAAACATACATAATAAAAATCACATGACTTCGATCACGACAAAAGGGAAGTATGGGTGAAAGGAGTTGGAATCTCCTCCTACCCCCAACTTCCCACTGCTGTTTCGGGAACTTTTCCTCTCGCTTGCGTGCACTTTTCTCGTTAATGTGAGATACACAAAGGTCTACTGCTTTGTAGGTGAACGGAGCACACCCGCAAAAGGCTCTGCCATGCCTACCTTGCCTGGGCAACCTTTACTTATAAACCCTCACGTCTTCATCTGAAATACAGTGGTCATGCTAATCTGGGCCTACCTTCTCTGGCTTTTGTAAGGCCTGGTGAGAGAATATTTGGGTTGCCAGCCCAAGGTGATGACTGGAGATTTCCTGGAATCAGAACTGATCTCCAGGTAGGGTTGCCAGCCTCCAGGTGGGGCCTGGGGATCCCCCGCTTTTACAACTGATCTCCAGCTGACAGAGATCAGCTCCCCTGGAGAAAATGGCTGCCTCGAAGGGTGGACTCTGTGGCCTTGTACCCTGCTGAGGCCCCTCCCTCCCCTCCCCAAACCCCGCCCTCTCCTGGCCCCACCCCCAAAGTTTCCAGGTATTTTCCAGCCCAGACCTGTCAACTCTACCTCCAGGTGAAACAGATCAACTCACATGGATAAAATGGCCACTTTGGAAGGTGGACACTATGGTATATACTCCATTGAAGTTCCTTCCTCCCCAAACCCCGCCCTCCTCAGGCTCCACCCCCAAATCTCCAGGTATTTCCCAATCAGGAACTAGCAACCCTAGAGAACGTACACCAATGACTTTAAAAGCTTGATGATTAATAGGGTTGCCAACCTCCAGGTGCAGACTGGAGACTTCCCAGAATTGCGACCGATCTCCAAACAACAGAGATCAGTTCCCCTGGAGGAAATGGCTCCTTTGGAGGAGGGGTAGACTCTATGGCATTAGGATCCTCCGAGGTCCCTCCCCTCCACAAGCCCTCCGCCCTAAAACCTTCAGGAACTTCCCAACCCGGAGCTGGCAACCCTACGGGCTGGAGCGATCCTTACCGTGTAGCGCCGCCGTGGCGTGGACCTGTTCCCCCTTCCCCAGCACTTCTCCGAAACGCAGCCAGCAGGAGGCCAGGGTGGTGTGGTCCACGGCAGTGGCGAGGTGGAGGTCCAGGCGGGCGGCGGCCCCTTGCAAGTACTGCAGGAACAAAGGCTCCGCCCGCACCACGTACTGGGAAGTGAAGTCGTACCGGGGCCGGGGGCCACGTGCCAGGGGCGTGGAGTGGGTCTCGAAGTCGTAGAAGGCGTAAGTGCAAAAGGTGGTGGGCTCCGGGTCCCCCAGCAGACGGAGCAGCTCGCCGGACAGCACCGCGCCGGAGATGTGGAGCTCCAGGAGGTTCTCGCCACGTTGCAGGCGTGGGCTCATCCCGTCAGGGCCGGCTTCTGTGGCCGCATCAGCCTCATCGGGTAGAAATGGGACCATCCTGGTCCCGTAGGCCACATCCTTCAACTGTGCTGGGGGGGGAGAGAGAAGAGCAGAAGATAGTTTCCGGATTTGAGACTACCCACTGCGCTTTGCACTGCCCAGAAGGCGTCTCAGAGCAGGCTTACAAACTCCTTTCCCTGCTCCCCTCCCCACAACAGACACCCTGTGAGGTAGGCGGGGCTACAGAGAACTTCTGACAGAAACTGTCCTTGAGAGAACAGCTGTGCCAGAGCTTGTGACTGACCCAAGGTCACATCAGCAGGTGCAAGTGGAGGAGTGGGGAATCAAACCCGGTTCTCCCAGATAAGAGTCCGCGCACTTAACCACTACACCAAACTGGCTCTCTTCATGGGAAGAGCCATGAAGGCCTGTTTCTTCTGAGCCCCACGTGAAGACCAACCCACATGAACGCCTGTGCATCTGTCTGCCACAGTTCTATGCCACCTTCGAACGCAAATGTTCTGAGGATAGCATATGTAGGATGCCAGGCTCCAGGCGGGCAAGGCAGTAGCAATCTGTGTGAAAAAAGACGCTAACACTAGTTCCAATAATGACTAAAGTAAAAATACAAATACATTATTAAAGTAGACAAGTTTCCTCTTGAGGTGAAGATGCATGAAGAAGCTTGCCGGGTGACCTTGGGCCAGTCACAAAATCTCAGCCTAACCGACCTCACAGGGTTGTTGTGAGGATAAAATGGAGGAGGGGGCGAACAAGGTAAGCTGACTTTGGGTCCTCACTGGGGAGAAAGAAAATAAACAACGGCAACACGCTTCCAGTCCAATCCCAGTTCAGGCACGTACCTTCGAGTTGGTGGATACGAGCGCTACGCAGGTCCAGGAGTCGGGCCATGCGCCCCTCCTTCTCCTCGTGGTCCTTCTTCTCCCGCTCGGCCCGCAGCACCACCGCATCCAGCTCCGCCTTGGAAAGAGTGGGGTGAAGTCAGGCTCACGCTCAACCGGGGCCGATGTCAGAACCCCCTTCCCCCCGTCCCCCAGCCCTACTTTCCACTCTGAGAACAAGGCACAGCTGAAATGCGGAGGGGTGCCCTGGCCTCCCAGCAGCCCCCATAAAAAGAAGAAGGAAGTGGGGTGGCCTGGCCAACAGTTCTGGACTCTCGGCAAACTGGGCCTCCCTTTGTGTGTGTTTATTCCGGTGTGGTCCCATGGTGCCTGGTTAGCAGAGTGCTCAAGGCACATAATGCAGCGGAGTCTATCCAGTTTGTGTGCACTGACAAGAAACAAAGTTACAGACGGAGCCTCTTTATCTTTGTAAAATTAATATGAGCCCTTTATTGTAAGGAACTCCATTCTAGACAGGATAGGGTAGGGATAGGATTCTAAACAAGTCTAAGTAGCTAGGATGGATAGAGATGCAGGAGGCACGTCCTGCTCTCATGGTGCCAAGATGGAGAAGTATAGTACAGTGTGGAGGGAAGGTGTCAGGCCGGAAGGAAGGAAGATTCCCCGAGTGTAAGGATGTTCAGGTTCCTGGCCTACCTATCTCTCTGACTCTTTATAGTCCCCCTCTGAAGCCTGAGGCTAAGAGACAGTGCAAAGTCCTTATCTTTCAACACCTCTCAACACCTTTTGCGGGGGCCTGCCAGGTGTTTTTAGAAAGTCAGTGGGGCCAGTAGGGCTTTGGCCCAGCAGGGCTTCTGATTGGCCACTGGAGATCTGATTGGCTGTGCGGATTTTACAAAATGGCTTCAGCAGCTGCTGCCACCATCTCAGAAGCATCTTCACCGCGTGACTGAGAACAAGCCACGTGTATGGAAGAAATTATTCATAAATACTATATTGATTTTAAAAAGCATCCCGTACGTGAGAGATTCTTCCCGAAACGCTGAAGAGTTCCTATAGATTTTTGCATGACCTGGGGCCTCTCTGCCTCCAGGGGCAGCCGTTTGGAGGTCGGTCGGTCCACTAACCTGTGTCAGAATCCCAAAGTTGCCCATAACCTCAAAAAGGCTGGAGACCGGGATGCTAGCCTCCAGGTGGGACCTGTGGACCCCCTGGAATTAGAGCTCATCTCCAGACTACAGAAATCAGTTCCCCTGGAGAAAGTGGGTGCTTTGGAGGGTGGGCGCTCTGGGATTGTAGCCCACTGAGGTCCATGTCCTCCCCAGGCTCCGTCCCCAAACCTCCAGGAGTTTCCCAACCCCAGTCTGGCAACCGTACCACGCCATCTCCAGCTAGTGGCCAGGAGGGACCTGGAGCCCACTGAGCTATAGGATATGTAGAAACCTGGCACATTATATTTTCTTTAGCGTGGAGCAGACCAGACATGACAGAGAAAGGTTCATTGGCTGAGTTTTTGCCTGTCATGCAGCTGTCCAAGGCACAGGATAACTGCCAGGAAAAGTAAGGTGGCGACCCTAAACTCACTGCACCAGACAATTTTCAGATTTCTTCGTGGTACCTCCTGCAAACCGTTACCTTGAGTTTTTCCCGAGTTCCTTCCCCAGCTCACATTTGGCCTGCCTTGGGATCTGTACTTACTTCCCGATCCTGCCAAAACTTACTTTCCCAGCACCGAGCCTAAAAGTCTCACTTATCCAGCTGATCCTTTCAAAATGCCTCTTAGAATAAATATAACCTAAGAGCAACAACAAAGCTGAGACCAGGGTGAGCCAAGCTTTCTCCTGCCTTCAGACGTATATAACCTTATGCTGATCCACTAACCATTCCTGCTCCTTCCCCATGCTTCTGCCTTTAATTTTCTTTTCAAAGCCCTGCATGAGCATTCATAACATTAAATGTTCATTCGCTACCTTTAAAGAAACAACAAAATCTAACCCAAGCAATTTGCCAAACTGCTGTGGGGAAGGGGCGAGGGCAGGTTTCTGGATGACGGTATGGGTACTAGCCAATCCGTCCTGTGCAGAATGAGCTTCAGCTGCAAACTCACAGAACCGGTTTTCACTGAGTTGAATTCTGGAGAGAAATGTGTTTGTCTGACGAGAAGGTGATCGATAGGTCTCTCTGCTGTTCAATTAGTATCTTGCTTGTACACGAACTGAGTCCCCCGGAACCCTCTGACCCAACCGCTTGCCGGATAGCTCACTCTCCTTGCTGTACCTGGTAGTCCCGGTTGATGCGGTGTTGCAAGATGAGCATGTCACGGGTCTTCTCTAACTCCAGTATGGTCTCCGCGTGGGCGGCCTCAGTTTCGTGGACCTTACGCTTTAGGCTGCGTTGGCCCTCATCCGGATTGGCCTCTTTCGACAGAAACTCCATGTACGGGAGCTGCGAGAGGAAAAGCACGATGGGGAGGGGAGAAGAGGACAAAATGCACCAGCAAACAGAACCCTAGTGGATGGACGACAGGCTCCTGTTACGACCGAAGATTTGTTGACCTATTGCTTCTGTCTGCTGTTGCCTGCTTTTATTCATTCGGGCCACTTGAACTAGAAGTGTTGGCGATGCCACTGTTTTTCCCCACTGACCTTTCCTAAATGATACCAGTGGCTCTTAAAGCCAGCAAGGTACACTTGCAAGAGCTCCGGTTCAGTTCAGACCAGAAAAAAAAAAATGCAGACTCAAATTGGACTCATTTGTTTGAAAACTGGTCAAATTCAGCTATCTGCCCCCCACCCCCCGACAACTGCACAGAATCTCTCCTGCTGTAAACCGCTTTCTGTCCGTCCCCCCCATCCTTCTGAAAACATCACTATATGTATCTGCCTGAGAAAGAATCAGTCCACCAGCCCATCCGGCTCAGTATTGTACCTAGCAGGGAGTCTCTTGGATCTCAGGGATGCTGTCTAGAGATGGCAGGCGTCTCCTTTCCCTGGGGGCTGGGGTTATCCCAGAATTCCAACGGATTTCCAGACTATAGAAATCCTTTTCCCTGGAAAAATGTCTGCTTTGGATGATGGGCTCTGTGACATTATCCCCCACTGAGGTTCCTCTCCTCTCCAAATTCTCCCCTCCCTAGACTCCGGCCCCAGATCTCCAGGTACTTCCCAACCCAGAGATGGCAACCCTACATCTCCAACATTCCCAGCCTGCAAATTCTCTTGCTGAATACAAGAAGAAGAAGAGTTTGGATTTATACCCCGCCCTTCACTGCCCAAAGGCGTCTCAGAGCAGCTTACAAACTCCTTTCCCTTCACCTCCCTACAACAGACACCCTGTGAGGTAGGCGGGGCTGAGAGAACTTCTGACAGAGACTGTCCTTGAGAGAACAGCTGTGCCAGAGCTTGTGACTGACCCAAGGTCACATCAGCAGGTGCAAGTGGAGGAGTGGGGAATCAAACCCGGTTCTCCCAGATAAGAGTCTGCGCACTGAACCACTACACCAAACTGGCCCTTATCCACACTTTACGTGCCCCACCACCATCACCTGAGGTTCGTTCACTTCCCTCAAGTATACACTCCCAGTACTAAACCTGGTTTCTTCCAGGTCCCACCTGGACGGGATTAGATTGAGGCTCTGGCTCCGCGCTTTGGTTTTCCAAGATGGCCGCCTTCTCGTGTGAGGAATCGGCTCCCTTGGCCTCTTTGGCCTCCTGCGCCAGCTCCAGCAGCTGTTTCACTTCCTGTTTCAGTTCCTCGTTCCGAGCTGGTCGGAGGAGACAGAGGGTTGGGCTGAATCACAAGAACTTCCCACTCGGTATGTTTTCGGTGGGCCTAATCATTCCCTTCCCTCAACGGAAGCAACGCTTTTAACCTCAGTCTCAGTGCGAAACAATGAGCAACCTTTCATGAAAAATGGAAAAGCAGAGGACTGGAATGGTAGCCACCATTAGGGACCACCGGACTGTGGTGCTCCGGACATTTCTGCCTTCAGCCCCAGAAGTGGACTGGCCAATTTAACTTGCAGGGAAATTTTCTGGTGGGCCGTCTCTCTAGAGGGCCACCGGTGGCCAGCGGTCCCCAACATGGCACTTTGGATGCCACAGTGCCCACCAACAACTTTCCTGGCACTTGGCATATGTTTTCAGAAAGTGGGCAGAGCCAGATGAGATGTTTGCCCAGCAAGGCTTCTTATTGGCCATTGGAGATTTGATTGGTGGCATGTATTATATTTTTAAAATGTTGCTTCAGCCACAGCTGTGACCACACCACACAGATCTTCACTGAAAGTAAGCTGCAGCGGCCATCGTACAGCTGTCTCCCCACACCCCTTGTGCGGCCATTTTGTGACAGCCATTTTGTGCCTGTGCCTGCCCCTCCCCCAGTGCTGTGCCAGAATTTCAAAAGTGCCTGCAGGCTTAAAAAAAACTGGAGACCTCAGTATACACAGCTCTCCACTCTCTGTTTTATCCTTGCCATTCTCTGAAGTAGATCCGGTTGGGAGTGTGGGACTGCCCCGTGATCACACCAGGAGCTTCGTGGCAGGGATGGGATTTAAACCCAGGTCATAATCTGACACTAGAAACACCATGCTTGTCACGAGTCCACTCTTCGTCCTATGCAGAGACACCACAAGCCAGTTTTGCGGCAGGCCACTCTCTGGTCTGTAGCCATAGTGGGGCTATTTATGTCTGGGGAGGCTGTTGTGGGGGGTGTTTGTGCTGCACTTAATTTATTATTAGTATTATTGTCTTTATTATTACTTAAAAGTACAGTTATTTAGAGACAGACGGAAAAATAACGGCAGCCCCACCAGAATTTTTTTTTGCCCTACGAGCCACAAAATCCTGGCCACGGGGCCTGGCCACCCTCCCCCCCCCTCACCTCTTTCCTCTTCCAGCTGTTCCTGCAGCTGCTGCTTCTCCATCATCACCCAGCTAAGCTGTTCTTCCAAAGGGGGAACATTGTCCTTCTGGGGCACCTCGCCAGGGTTTTTCCGGGCAGTGTCGATGCAGCTAAAGGAACAGAGCAGGGAACGGATCCGTATCTTGATTTACCACCTAAACTCCTATCCGAAGGGGTGGCATTGCAAGAGTAACTTCTAGAGCCAGAATAACCGTTTCATACCAACTCGAAATGTGGTCACGCGGGCATTTTCCTTACAACGCCTAAATATATTCTTCGGGAGCCAACAAGACCACTCCCCCCGCAGCCCTCTCTTCCGGGCACAAAACTGGCCTGTCTTCCAATTGTATGGCTCCTTGTGGCTAGCGTGAAGAATACAAGATGGCGGCCCTTGAGGGAAAATGTTAATGTATTTGCTTATGTGTTATGCTATGTAACCCAAACCGGAGCTTCAGGCACAAGCGCCATAGACTCTATAATATTCTAAACCCTGCTGTCGGATTGGCCGTTGTTGCATAACAGACCAATCCGGAAAGACTCTGAACTTCGGCGGGAACAAATCCCATTGGTCCTAAGCTCTCAATTGTAATTGGTCATTACTGAGCTAGGGGGTGTGGCCTCGCTGGGTCAAAATGTGTATAGTTGCTTCGTTCCCCGAGTTGTTTGCTGTGTTCTGAGCTGAATAAAGAAAGCACTTGTTTAAGGAACACTGCCTCGATCTCAGTTCATAACAGAAAACAAACAGAATGGATTCCTGGAGGCCACCTTTGCCGTTCATGTCTCGCAAGCTTTCTTTACCTTTCCAGCAGTTTGTCATAATCTTCCTTCAGCAAGTCTCGTTCCTTCTGCAGGTCCCGGACTCTCTCCTGAAACTGAAAAGGATACACATGTACACTTGAAGCTACCTTGTACTGAATCGGACCGTTGGTCCATCAAGGTCTACTCAGACTGGCAGGAGCTTTCTGCGGTCTCAGGTAGAGGCCTTTCATATCGCTGCCTACCTGATCCTTTTAAGTGTTGATGCCAGGGATTGAAACCGGGACCTTCTGCATGCCAAATAGATGCTCCACCACTGAGCCCTCCCTGTGAGACGGAATCCAATTTTTGAGTGAGGTGCTACTCCTTCCTGGGGGCTGAATGGCCACGAGTCAACCTAAGATTCTTTTGTTGGATTCCCCAAGGAACTATTGTAAACATCAGGTTGGATTTCATGAATCTGTTGGGATTTGCAAATTCTCTCCCTGTAGTCATGAAAGACTTTACTGTTTGTTTATGCATGCTGATGTCTTAACCAGCTTAGAGAACCAATGGGAAAAGCTGCACATATTTGCTGCCAGAGCAAGGTGACAAAACACGTAATTAGTTAGCACTGGGATTCTCCAACTGGGTCATCAATACTTTGCGGGTGGACTAGAGAGTAAGCATTGGGTTTCAGGTTTATTGCTCTTTGTCCTTCTTCTCTAGCTCATCCTCACATCGGGTTTGAGTCCCCACTCCTCCACATGCAGCTGCTGGTGTGACCTTCGGTCAGTCAGAAGTTCTTTCAGAGCTGTTCTCTCAAGGACAGAGTTCTCTCAGCCCCACCAACCTCACAGGGTGTCTGTTGTGGGGAGGGGAAGGGAAAGGAGACCGTAAGCCGCTCTGAGGCGGGGTATAAATCCATTCTTCTTCTTCTTCTTCTTCCTCCTCCCATCCAGGTATTAACCAGGGCCAACCCTGCTTGGTTTTCTAGACCTGATGAGATTGGGCGAGCCAGGGCCGTCTAGGTCGGGGCAATCCATGAGAAACATCCCATTAATTCTCAAAATACATAATTATTTTTTTCCAAAGAGAAGGGATTCGTTCCTTAAGTATCTCTAAGAGAAACTAAAGATGATCACTTTGGAAGAGAACCTCACACTGAGCTTTTCTCCTTGCACTCACCTTCCCCCCCTGCAATGGTGGTCCAGGGTCCAGGGGTGAACAGAGAATCTACCAAGCTACCTAAGCACCGATCTCAGATACCTCCGATGGAATATTAGCAGAGTGTTCAAGGCACAGTGGAATTACCCAGGGAGGTTGGTGCTGCTGAGGAAATAAAGTCACACATGGAGTCCTTTATTGTAAGGAACTCCATTCTAGACCGGATAGAATAGGGATAGGGTTCTAATCTAATTAACTAGGATGGATAGTGATGCAGGGGGCAAGATGGGAGAAGAAAGAGAGAGGCGGTGTCAGCTGGAAGGAGGGAAGATTCCAAGAGTAGCAATCCACATATCAAAGGGATAGCAGCAGAGCAGTAGAAAGGAAGGGACACACAGGGTCTTGACCTAGCTTTCTCTCTGGCTCGCCATAGTCCCTCTCTGAAGTCTGAGGCTTAAAGACAGTGCGAAGTCCTTCAGTTCCAACAGCAGCATCATCAAGTACTGAAGGCAACAAGATTGTGCAATATCATTCTTTATGATTGGCAAAGACCATTATTTATGATTGGCAAAGAAGTATGAAGCCTCCAAATTGGCCATACCCAGTATCAATAATAGCTGCCTGGCTTCCTGCCCCAATTTGGACCGTGGATAGGGCTACTGCCCTCCAGGTGGGGCCCAGAGATCTCCTGGAATTGCAGTTGATCTGCAGAACACACAGATCAGTTCCCCTGGAGAAAATGGCTGCTTTGGATGGTGGACTCTGTGGCCCTATACCATGCTGAGGTCCCTTCCGTCCACAACACCTGCCCTCGCCAGGCTCCAAACTCCAATCTCCAGCAATTTCCCAACCTGGAGTTGGCAACGCTCTCCATGGAGCGGCTCCTCTTGCTTACAGCCCTTCAGGCTCAAGATCCAGACTCCAGCATCTGCACTCAGCACCCTGAATCGGAGGACTGATTTTCTGTATGGTCGTAGTGGATCTTGAGACTGCCACTGCTGCTGATCAGCATACGGGCAGGGAGGTTCCCGGAAGGCCAGTTTTGGAAAAGAGGGAGGAGGCCGAGAAGTGTGAGCAGCACTGCTTTGGGGGGAGTCCCCAAGACCCTTTACCTCTTCTAGTGTCCCCTGCAACGGCAGGAGGACCTGCAGTTGGCTTTCCAGTGCCACCACCTTCTGGGTCTCTTCCTTGAGTCGGCCGTTCAGTTCCTCGACTTGAGCCAGCAAGGCCTCGCTGGCTGTCCTCAGCGTCTCTTGGTTCTGCAGGAGTGAAGGGGAAAGGAAAGATTCCTAAACTGGGTTCAATTCCCATCAGGGATGCCAGCCTCCAGGTGGGGCCTGGAGATCTCCCATTTTTGCAACTGATCCCCAGCTGACATAGATCAGCTCCCTTGGAGAAAATGGCTGCCTTGAAGGACGGGCTCTATGGCCTTGTACCATGCTGAGGCCCCTCCCCTCCCCAAACCCCGCCCCCAAAGACCTCCAGGTATTTTCCAGCCCAGACCTGGCAACCCAAATCCCCATAGTAGTGTCGTTAATGAGTTGCCAGCCTCCAGCTGGCGTCTGGAGATCTGCTGGACTTACAGCTCATCTCCAGGCCACAGCAAGCAGTCCCTTGGAGAACATGGCTGCTTTGGACGGTGGATGCTGTTGGCACCACTTCCCTGCTGGACTTTATCCCTTCCCCAAAGCCTGTCTTCCCCAGGCTCCACCCCCAAATATCCAGGAATTCTCCAGGTGGGGTCTGGAGATCTTCTGCTTTTACAACTAATCTCCAGCTAACAGAGATCAGCCCCCCTGGAGGCAATGGCTGCTTTGAAGGGTGGACTCTATGGCATAGTACCCTGCTGAGGCCCCTCCCCTCCCAAACCCCGCCCTCTCCTGGATCCACCCCCAAAGTCACCAGGTATTTTCCAACCCAGACCTGGCAACCCTACAGTTCTATGAACTAGAATTCTGTGAACTAGAATATTTACCTGGTGGAGGTGAGTCTCGTAAGTCTGTGGGTAAAGAAAGGAAAGTTCTGAATTAATAGGTGTGCAGTGGGGAAGGAAGGCTTACTCTTTCCCTTTGCCCTTGCTTGGAAAATGCAGAGTATTACATTCACAAAAGATCACTTTGCTACTAGAAAGGAGAGGACCTTATTCCCGTATTGCATCCACAGATTCATGGGGAGCAAGAGTCCACCTCCTGAAGTGGCCACATTTCCTCCAGCTGAACTGCTCTCTGTCACCTGGAGATTAGTTGGACTAGTGGGCGATCTCCAGTTACCACCTGGAGGCTGGCAACCCTATGTTGTGAAAGCGTCACGCTGTGTTTTGCTTCTTCAGGCGTGTTATGTATCGTGTTCAACATGCCTGAGCTTCCACTTTATGCTGGTATCCTGAAACGAACAGTCTGATTGGTTACTCTGCGCAGCAGACCAGTCAGAGCATATAGAATGGTTCTGGAGGGAACTGAAATCATTGGCCGTTACCTAAGCTATTTTATTGGTTGTTAACCTAATTAGGGGCGTGGTTATCATAGCCCGGAAAGGTTAAAAGAGAGCCTGTCCCTCTCCTGTTTTGTGTTGGTTTACTGTCGTGTTCAAATACAGCTGAGACACTTGTTAAGAGCTGACTGATGTCTCGTACTTAACAGGTGACACTCCCAGAAGAAAATGGGAGAGATGGGCCTACTCTGGGGTTCTGTGATAGCAGGCTTCTAGGATGATCTCCCATTTCTTTGTGGAGAGAGAGCTTTGTAGGGAACAGAGCACAGCTCTTGAACTGTGGGGACAAAATTCTGTCGCCTCCCTGGGCACTTCCAAGAATGGGAGATATTCCCAGAATCCTCTGCAGTGTTTTGGGTCCTCTGGGGTGATTTCTCATCATTTCCTGATGGGAATGAACGGGCCAAGGGTTAGTGGTCAGCAGTTATCCTTCAACCAGGCCATGGGCCTTAACCAATGCCCAGACCAGCTGATCCTTAATCCCCGCCCTGACAGCATGGATGGAAGGTACAGAGCAGAAGACACAGGTAGTTGCTGATGGGAAATGAGATTCTACGGAGGGGGCATGGAGGAGAACAGGTCAGGTCAAGAGGGGAGAAGCAGAGCATTAGAATGGAAGGCCGCAGAATTAAACAAAGGACAGTGTGATAAAAGTCAGTGAGGTGAAGTGGTTAGACGTATGGACTAGGACTGTAGAGAGACCCAGGTTCAAATCCCCACTCTGCCAAGAAGAAGAAGAGGAGGAGGAGGAGACTGGATTTATGCCCCCCCCTTCACTCAGAGTCTCAGAGCGGCTTACAAACTCTTTTCCCTTCCCCTCCTCACAACAGACAGCCTGTGAGGTAGGCGGGGCTGAGAGAGCTCTGACAGAAATGGCTTTTTCAAGAACAGCTCTGACAGAACTATGGCTTGCCCAAGGTCATCCAGCAGGTGCAAGTTGAGACGTGGGGAATCAAAGCAAGTCTGCATGCTTCACCACTACACCAAACTGTCTCTCCAGTGCCACCACCTTGCTGGGTAACCTTGGGTCAGTCACATTCTCTCTGCTCAGCCTACCTCATCAGGTTGTGGTGTGAGGATAAAGCTGAGGAGAATGCTTTGCACCTCCATTGGGGAGAAACATGGGGGTAGAAATGAGGTAAAGGTAAATGTTCCCTTGCTTGAAAGCCAGTTGAATCCGACTCTAGGGTTGCGGTGCTCATCTCTGTTTCAAAGCCGAAGAGCCAGCGCTGTGCGAAGACGTTTCTGTGGTCATGTGGCCGGCACGACTAAACACCAAGGCGCATGAAACACTGTTACCTTCCCACCGAAGTGGTACCTATTTATCTACTTGCAATTTCTTGCTTTTGAACTGGTAGGTTGGCAAAAGCTGGGACTAGAGACGGGAGCTCACTCTGTTATGCGGCACTCTCGGGTCTCGAACTGCTGAACAGAAAGGACTTGGAGAAAAGATGGCAGGTCTCACCTCCCGCAGGCCCGTCAACTGGGCTTTAGCAGTCGCCAGTTCTGAATTCTTCACCCTCAGTAGCTTTTGCAGCCGGATCAGTTCCACGTTGTCTTGGATGGCAGTTCTAGTTGAGCGAAACAGAGAAGTTGGTGGATGAAGGGGCAGAGGGCAATCGTTGCTAAGGCCTCCATGAAAACCTGTTGGCCAGCAACTACGGAGAGCTTTAAGGTGAAAACTGAGATCAATGTTGTAGAGACAGATGCTTTCAAGTGGATTCTACCGGCTTATATTTTCTTTCTTCCAATTCTCTTTTCTAAACTAAGGTTTGCATTTCCTCATCTCCAATCCAGGACTGAGATTCAGATTTTAACAAAATCCAAGGATCCTCCTGGATTAAACTCCCCCGATGACAACAGAATAGGAGTTAAGAATGACTGAAAAGTTAAGCCCTTTTCAGCTGCTTCAGTCAACCGCACATAAGGGGGGGGGATAACTCTTTCACTATATGCGGTTGCCATTTTGCGTGAAGAGGAACATGTGCACATTTTACAAGTTGGGTATGCACAAGCAGGTATCCTAAAAACGCACCTTGATTTTGAGTACCGAAGCAGGAAACAATGTGGTGCACTCTGTTCCGACAACATGGTTACTGTGCACACTTAAAAGATCACAGGATGTGCTGTATCCCTTTACGTATGACTAAGCATGACACCGGTGTTCCCTCTAAGCTGAGTCGGTGTGAGCTGGCTCACAGTTTTTTAGCCCCTGGCGCACAGATTTTTGTCTTAGCTCAGGAAAGGATGGCTCCAGCGCAAACTGATTTATGCAGCAGCCAGATCTCTCGCTCACAACTTTATTGCCAGTAGCTCACAAAGTAGAATTTTTGCTCAGAAGACTCCTCAGCTTAGAGGGAGCATTGAGTCCAAAGACTTTTCTTTTGGGCTTCAAGTCACAGCCAATTTATGGTGACCTCTCATGGGTTTTTTTTAAAGGCAAGAGATGGAACACAGGTGAGTTGCCATTGCCTTTCTTTGGCTGCAGTCACACGGAAGGGAGAAAATGCGGGCAGGAAGCGAGGCAGTTTGCCCCGCCTGCAATGACGCACATTTGCGCGATCATACTTCCCGCCGTGCGCCCGCAGTTCCCAATAATAGTGAGTTTTCGGCAGTAGCTTTTTACCACGTTACTGCGGTGCGAAACGATGCCCTGCCGATGACTCCGGGATGCCAGACGTGTCTGTCTGATCGTGTCCCTTTAATCCGCGGGGGAATCGCATGTCTGCCGTGGCTTCCGGTATGTATGATCGCACTCTTTGTGCAGCAACCCTGAGCTTCCTTGGCGGTCTCTCATACAAGTACTAACCAGGACCGACACTGCTTATGGTTCTGAGAAGGCATGTCTGGGCTATTCAGGCCAGGGCAGATTTTTTTAGCTAAGTTGAAATCTGTCCTTATGGCCCCAAAACATCAAGCTGAAGGCAAACAAAGCTGTTGTACCGGCGTGCCTGGGCTTCATGATATCGCTGCTGAGACCGGTTGCTTTCTGGATCAGTCTCTCTGCCCTGCACGGAACTTGGGGTTTCAGAGTCCATTTCCAGCTCCGCCATCACCAGGCTGTGGGTTCTGAAAAGGAAGCTCAAAGCGAATTAATTTCAACCTTTGGGGTTGATGTGAGAGTTGTGAAAAGGAGAAAACTGCGGGATACCAGTGTTCTCTATGAGCCATGCGCGTGAGCGGCCGCTCATTAACACAGGAAGCCCCGCTCAGCAGCAATCTGGAGCCACGCGGGGGCTTGCACTGCCCATTGCCCATTTAAAGATTTCAAAATTAAATAAGGGAACACTTGTCTAACAGCAAAAAGTACAAGAAATCACTGGGTAAAAACAATTTCTAATCAACTGTGTATGACTTGAAAATAGACTTATTCAAAACCTTATATATACAATACAGAAGATTTTGAATAAGTATTTTCAATCACACGCAGTTGATTAGAAATTGTTTTTACCCAGTGATTTCTTGTACTTTTTGCCATCTAAAGGTTACAGCAGTTATATTCCGCTCAGGATGTGAACTCCTCCGCTCGGGAGAGGGGGGAAATCAGAGGGAACATTGGATACGGCTTGTATATATTAACAGTGAAACGAATAGCCATTGCAGGTTGTGTGTTTTCCAGCACTGAGGCTGAAAGTCAGGAAAGTAACTCCTGGTCCCGTGGGTGGAACTAAAGGTGATGTACAAGTGATGCTTCCTGTGTGGCTGGATTAATGCTGCTCTACTAGATGAGGCATGGGCGCATGGCCAGGGTTCATAAGGCACCTGTCAGAGCCCACCCATCATACAGTGAGCGGATGGTGCCTTTGTGGTGTCAGAGAATCTGGGACTCAAAAGCTTATACCCAGAATTAAACTTTGTTGGTCTTAAAGGCGCCACTGGACTCAAACTTTGTTCTGTTGCTTTGGACCAACACGGCTACCCACCAATGTTCCCTCTAAGATGTGGAGTCTTGTGAGCAAAAATTCTACGTTGTGAGCTACCGGCATTAAAGCTGTGAGCGAGCGATTTGGCTGCGGCATAAATTTGCTCTGGAACCATCCTTGCTGAGCAAAGACAAAAATGTGTGAGCCAAAGGCTGACAAACTGTGAGCTAGCTCACACTAACTTAGCTTAGAGAGAACACCTGTCATGCTCAATTGTATGTAAAGGGATACAGCGCATCCTATGATCTTCTAAACAGTAACCATGTCATCAGAACAGAATGCACCACATAGTTTCCTGCTCCGGTACTCTCAATCAAGGTGCGTTTTTAGGGTACCTGCTTGTGCATACCCAGCCTCTAATAAATAAGGCTAATGTCCATGCTGAAGGAATCACACGAGACACAGTCTGAGGGGTGAAAGCACCGGCCTCCCTTTCAGGGGCAACGGGCAGCTTTTATTATACACTCAGCTCCCAGCCTAAGAGGGGACTGTGCTTACATCACACAAAGGGAGACCGCATGCTCAAGCAGAATGCCTGGAATGTTTGCACAGCATAATTAACAGTGATAACGCTACTCCTGGCGTCGAGGAGACCTGCATAAGATGAGCAAAGGTCAAGATCAGTGTACCAAGTCACTGATTTACCGACAGAGGCAGAATGTAAAGAGATTAAGATTGGTGTGCCATAATCGTTAATCTCCTACACCATGCCTCCGCCATCTCCCGATTTTTCTACACTTAAGACAAAAATGTGTGAGCCAGAGGCTAAAAAACTCTGAGCTGGCTCACACTAACTCAGCTTAGAGGGAACACTGCTCCCCGCCTGAATCTATGCAAAGCTGAATTATTCAAGAGGGCTCTCCTACACAAGCAATAGGGTTGCACGGCAGAGAATGGTTCAAAAAGTTACTTGAAAAAACTATCAGGGACTGTGGTCTATACTACTGTGCATAGCTTGCTGTACGCAGGAAACCGCTTTGTAGTTTTGCATCGTTTAATGTGTCATGTTAATACTTATGCCTTGCTTCAATTCCTGCTTGGTTTGTTGGCTGGTTGGTTGGTTTTATTGGATTTATATCCCGCCCTATTCCAAAATGGGCTCAGAGCAGCTTTCTGGTTGTTTTGGATCTCTGGTTGGTTTGCCTTGACCTAGATAGCCCAAGCTAGCCCGATCTTGTCCGATCTCGGAAGCTAAGTAGGGTCGGCCCTGGCTAGAATTTGGAAGGGTGACCTCCAAGGAATACCAGGGGGCAGGACGCAGAGGCAGACAACGGCAAACCACCTCTGAAATGTCTCTTGCCTTAAAAACAAGTCTAGCTCGCCCCCTAGTGGTGCATAATGCTAAAAGAGCTAGGACTTCTAGCTGCCAGCTAATCTTAGTATCTCCTGGCTATACTACATGCACTGCCGTACGATAATTATTAATTATTATTCTGGATGGTTTCAGATTTCTACTCTCCTAATCCTTTGTCATTGTTTATTGAATGTCCCATTCAGTTGATCATGTTAACTCAGCTCTGTGTAATCCACTTTGAGTCCCAGTGAAAAAGATGGACTATAAATAAGGAAATGTATAAATTTGTGGGACTCCCCCCCACCCCCCCCCAGCTGTGGGATGGACTGACAAGACTCACAGTCTCTCTGTCTCTGCTCGGGATGCCTCTGCTATATGATCCCCATATCCAGGAGGGGCCATGTGGGTCGGCCGGACTTCTGGTCCTTGCACCCGCATTCCTGATGAACAAAACAAGAACAAAAAGTTGGATGTCATGAAATTCCCCCTCCCGCAACTTGACACGCCTTGCCTTGACTCAGCCTCCGGTATTCCTTCCTTTCCGTTTATGATGAAGCTCTTTTGACCCGACGCCTTGAGCATAAGACAATCGGCAGGCCTGTAGCTACAGTGGGACCTCCCGGGGCCTGGCCCCCTGACTTCTTCCCAAGGCCCCCTGACTTTTGGGGAAAAGCCAGGGAAGCCATGCACACCCGCACTCCAAGCTGCGAATTCATGCTTTGGAGTGCAGGTGTGCACAGCTCTCCCGGTTTCTCCTTCAAAGCATTTAAAGGGACCCTTTAAATGCTTGGGGGACAGAGAAGTGGGGCAATGTGCAGGGGTTGTGGGCAAACTTCAGTGCCCTCTGACTTTTTAAAAGGCCCCCCAAACTAAAAAAATCCCGGCTACGGGCCTGACAATCGGTATAGTAAAACAGAATGAAATGCATAAAACTCCCAAAAGATTACAATACTCGTACACAACTTGCACAGAAAGCATTAAAAAAAAATTACGCCCATGTTGGTAGCGCCTTAGAGAAATCACTACTGCCCAAAATCTAGCAACAGGATAAGTTGTTATTACTTGATTGGCATCTGCCAACAGAAAAGAGATCATCCAGGATTCAGCAGAAAGCTGACACATCATCAAAGATCTCGGAGTACCGTCCATTGCGCACAAAATCACATGGGATGATCTATGGCAGGAGTGGCCAAACTGCGGCTCGGGAGCCACATGCAGCTCTTTCACACATATTGTGCGGCTCCTGGCAGGGCGGCTGGGTAAGCAAAGGGGAGGCATGCCTCCCCAATCGGTCTCCCCTTCCCCAGCCAGTGCTCCCCTCCCTGGGAAGGCTTGAGGTGAGGAGGAGCAGAGACAGAAAGCAACTTTAGCTTTAAATGTGTTCTCAAAGCCCCCACCCCAGCCTACAAATATTATTGGACAAATAAATATCATCATCAATATCGATTTTTATCCCTTTTGTTTTTATTTTTTGGCAGTCTCATTTAACGTTAATAAAAAGCAAATTTGCATATTTTTTGATAAAAATATATCTGTAATATTCCTTCATGTCCTGTGGCTCTCAAACATCTGACGTTTATTCTGTGTGGCTCTTACGTTAAGCGTGTTTGGCCACCCCTGATCTATGGACTAGATCATAGACTAGATCTAATGGGTGGCAATTACAAGGGAGTGGTTACCGGCTAGATATCAGGAGAAACTTTCCTAACTGTAAGAGTGCTTGAGCAGTGGAACAGCCTGCCTCGGGAGGTGATAGATGCTCCTTCGCTGGACGTTTTCAAGCGGAGGCTGGACGACCATCTTTCAGGTATGTTGTAGGTATGTAGGGCTATCTTTCGGCTACGCTCCTGCAGAGTGCAGGGGGTTGGACTAGATGACCTGCAAGGTCCCTTCCAACTCTAACATTCTATGATTCTATGGTCTCTATTGCCTCAGACTCGTAAGAGCAAAAATGATCCAAAAACGGGGTTTGGGTAAAGTACCCCTCTTGATTCTGTGGCCAGCAAAACATTTGGTCTGCCAAGCAGGAAAGCATCCCAGTGACTAGAGATTGTAAGGAAATTGAAGTATGTGGGGAAGGCTGGAGACCAGGGTGTGTCGTGTGTGTGTGATGTGTGATTCTATTGCAGAAATATAACATTCACACCTCAGCCTGAGCACCGAGCCGAGCGTTTTAATAGTGCGGCAAACTCAGCGGCTCTAGGGTTACCAGCTCTGACCTGAGAAATGCCTGGAGATCTGTGGGCAGTGTCCGGGGAGGGGGGATGTGGGAAGGGAGGAGCTCTGTAGGGCCCATCCTCCAAAGCTGCCATTTCCTCCAGGTGAACCAATTCCTGACAAACGCCGGGCCTCACCTGGAGGCTCGCAACCCTAGGCTGGAACCCTTCTCGGCCCAGAACATTCCTACCAGAGCCAGTTTGGTGCAGAAGTTAAGAGCAGCAGATTCTAATCTGGAGAACTGGGTTCAATTCCCCATTCATCCACAGGAATCCTGCTGGGTGACCTTGGGTCAGTCACAGCATTTCAGGCTGCCAGACAATCTTCGGATCTCCTGGCTATACTACACTCACTGCCACACGGTGATACTAATAATAATAACTTTCCTACCAACAGGTGGCGCCCTCAGGTCCTTCTCACCTTTGCGGAGTCTCTCTGGCACTCGCCCGGCAGTCGTCTGCACTCGCCTGAGTCCCGTGTTGACCCGGGGAGGGACGTAGCCGTAGGGGCAGTGGCGGCTACAGTCCTGCAGTTGCAGCTGCTGCTTGTAGAAGTGCAGGCGGTTCCTCAGCCCTTCGTTGCGCCTCTCGAGCTCCCGAACCCGCTCCTGCGTATCCTCCAGGTTCTCCTCCAGGTCCAGGTTCCGGCCAGAGCTCCGAACCCAGGTCCCAGGTCTCCCGTCAGCTTGTGATCTCTCGTGGTTGAGCCTTGACAGTTTGGTGCCCATCCTAAGGTGGGTGGGAGTAAGACATTGAGATCAGATCCTGCTTTCCTGGGACGCAGCAGCAGCAGCAGCCCTACTTGATTCCAAGAGAACATCAGAAGAGCCCTGCTGGTCCATCTAGGCCAGCATCCAGCCACACACAGCGGCCAACCAGGTCCTCTGGACAGCCAACAACAGGGCACGGGGGCCAAGGCCTTCTTAAGAACATGGGGCTGCCCTTGGTAGTGATGTTGAGCTACTCTGTGACAAAGGATTGCTGCAAACTACGGGGACGGGGGCAAGTTCTTGTTCTTTAGCACCAGGGAAATCTGCACATGCTCAGAGGCACCCTTGTTTATTGCCGTTTCACAGATTCCAACGCTGACACTAAAATCAGTTCTAGGGCTATGCCCTGGGCAAATGCTTAAAAAAAAAAATTCGTCTCCATCAGTGAGAAGAATGAGCGTATTCTCTGAAGGGACGGCTCATTATTTTACCTAGCAGACCCATCGGTCAAGGACAGCGCGAAATAATAAGCTCTGACCAAAGAGTAATGTGCCAGATCGGGGCTCTAATTAAACCCTTTGCATTAAAACGCAAAATGGATTTTTGTGAACTTGGGCAGATCGCGAGAGGGAGGGCAGGGAGGGTTGCGTCAGCGCTGAGTTCTCGTGGCTCTTTCTTACACCCCCAGGGAAATGCTGATTGCCCCTTTGGGGCCAGGAAGCCATTTTTCCCCAGGCCAGTTTGGCCAGGGAACCTGGAGGGTTTTCTGCCATATTCTGGGCATGGAGCAGGGATCACTGGGGGAGTGGGGGAGGTATCTGTGAATTTCCTGCATTGTGCAGGGGGTTGGACTAGATGAGCCCGGAAGTCCCTTCCAGCTCTATGATCCCATGATTTCCGGGACTCGGCCCGGATGAAGGACAGGTCCCGGCCATGAAGATGGAGACCGGAATGTAGAAAAACTGCCTTCCCACCCGGGATACCTCTTGATCCTGTCCTCCTGTTTCTGGGCAAACTCCTTGAGCAGCAGGTTTTCGTCGTGAAGCCGCAGAAACCCATCTTCCAGCTCCGTCCGGCTCACCCGGCTAACTTGTCGCCGAGTCCTCGCTAGGGACGCCGACGATGCTGGGGAGAAGGAACGAGAGTGTCATGGGCCAAGAATGCAGCTGCCAGGTATACTCCCTGCCAGGGCTATTTTTGTAGAAGAAAGCCCAGCAGGAACCCATTGGCATATTAGGCCACACCCAACAGCAGAAACTCATTAGCATATTAGGCCACACCCCTGACAGCACAGCTCAGCATATTAGGCCACACCCCCATGTTACCAGAAGTGTGGTCTGGACCCACCCTTTGCTTCTTATTCTGTTTACCTTGTTTGTTGTCGAAACCCAGGGCTTTTTTTGGAGCAGGAACTCCTTTGTATGTTAGGCCACACACCCCAAATGTGGCCAATCCCAATGAGTTTCTGCTGTTGGGTATGGCTTATTATGCTCCCTGCACAGCCAATCAGAGCGTCAGTGGCCAATCGGAAGCCCTACTGGGCAGGAGCCCCACCTGGCACTGCCCCCTTTCTCAAAATACTTGGCAGGCGCCAGAAAAGGTATCGATGGGAAGGGAAGCAGCATGGTGCCCACAGGCCCCACACTGGGGATTCCTAATCTATATCAAATGGTGGAAAGGACAGTGCCAGATCTGGGTGAGGTTTGCCGGGGAGAGGCATGACACGTTCCCAAAGCTGCCAGCCTCTTTGTGGTGTTCTCGGAGATCTGGTGCTCACCCCACTTACTATTCTGTCGCCGTTGCCACGGAGGCTGGATGTGACAAAGACAGTGAAACCTGCGGTTTCCAAATGCTCACCTTTCACGGAGGCCTTCAGAGGAGGGACTTTGGCAGGAAAGCGGGCAGAAGACGATACGTCTAAAGGGGAGGGAAGTTGCAGACGAGGGTTATCCCCCAGACTGGACAAAACGGCCACATTCAGGCTTGCCTCTTTATGTGCAGAGAGCCATCAGTAAGCACACAGACGACAACCCTGCATTCCCACATTTCGCATTCGCCATCGGATTGATGATAAGTTTTATGAATGTTTTAACTGGTGTTATCATGTCTTGTTTTATGGCTTTGTGCATCGCCCAGGGCCCTGCTACGGCAGGGACTGGGAAATTGAGGAGGAGGAGGAAGAGGAGGAAGAAGAAGAGGAGGAGGAGGAGGAGATTGGATTTATATCTCACCCTTCACTGCCAAAGGTGTCTCAGAGCGGCTTAGAAACTCCTTTCCCTTCCCCTCCCCACAACAGACACCCTGTGAGGGAGGTGGGGCTGAGAGAACTTCTGACAGAAACTGTCCTTGAGAGAACAGCTGTGCCAGAGCTGCACTTCTACAAGACGAGGAGGAGGAGGTGATGGAAGAAGAAGTAGGAGGAGGAAGAAGGAGGAGGAGGAGGAGGAGATTGGATTGATACCCTGCCCTTCACTCGGGAGTCTCAGAGTGGCTTACAAATCCCTTTCCCTTCCCCTCCCCACGACAGACACCCTGTGCGGTAGACGGGGCTGAGAGAGCTCTGACAGAAACTGCTCTTTTTCAAGAACAGCTGTGCCAGAACTATGGCTTGCCCAAGGTCATCCAGCAGCTGCAAGTGGAGGAGTGAGGAATCAAACCCGGTTCTCCCAGATTAGAGTCCACACCCTCATCATCATCACGAGTAGCAAGGAACCCAAGATGCACATCCGAGCACCACAGAAATATCATTTACAGATGACTCATTGAATGTTACCAGTTTCACTAAGTGTTGTGCAGGTTTTGCATTAAGCCCACCCTCCAAAGTAGCCATTTCCTCCAGAGGAACTAATGTCTCCAGTCCGGAGATCAGTTGTAATTTGGGGAGAACTCCAGGACCCACCTGGAGGCTGGCAATCCCGTTCAGGATGGTTTAACAGCTAACCGCACGGCTGTAGCCACGACAACACCAAACCCACCCCCTGACGCCCCGAGTCTTGACCTTGTATGGCTGCTATCACCGCGGGCTTCTGGCTGGTGTCCCGGACCGGGACGTCCCCTGCTGTCTCGTCCAGCAAAAGCAGCGACATGGCGGCATGAAGGGAGCCGGACCTGGAGAGAAGAGGGGTTTCCAGAGATGAGACTCAGAGGTGGCCCATTTGATGGGCGGACGGGATTTTACTGGTGTTGCGGCAACTGCGCGGCTGTCCTGGACCAGTTCATATGTCCTTAACTGGCTGGTGGTGAAAGAGCCTCTCGATTCCCAGCTGACTTACGGTGACCCCAGAGGCTTTTCAAGGCAAGAGACGAGACGAGGTGGCTGGCGATGGCCTGCCTCTGTGTGGTGACCCTGGGCTTCCTCATTGGTCTCTCGTCCAAGGACTCACCAGGCCGACCTTGCTTAGCTTCCGAGATCTGATTGGCTGGGATTAGCCTGGGCCATCCAGGTCAGAGCAAGGATTGGCTCCTGCAGGATAAATTAATACAACATACACATGGGGACCAATGCTCCCTCTAAGCTGTGGAGTCTTCTGAGCAAAAATTCCACTTTGTGAGCGACTGGCACTAAAGTAGTGAGCGAGCGATTTGGCTGCTGCCAAAACTGGTTTGCCCTGGAGCCATCCTTCCTGAGCAAAGACAAAAACGTGTGAGCCGGAGGCTAACAAACTGTGAGGTAGCTCACACTAACTCAGCTCAGAGGGAACACTGATGGGCAGGGCTTTTTTTGTAGAAAAACCCAGCATGAACTCATTAGCATAATTGGCCACACCCACCAGCAAAATTCATTAGCATATTAGGCCACACCCCGATGGCACAGCTCATTAGCATATTGGGCCACACCCCCATGTTACCAGAAGTGTGGTTGTCCAGCCACACCCACCTTTTGCTTCTTATTCTGTTTACCTTGTTTGTTGTCAAAACCCAGGGCTTTTTTTGTAGCAGGAACTCCTTTGCATGTTAGGCCACACACCCCTAATGTAGCCAATCCTAATGAGTTTCTGCTGTTGGGTGTGGTCTATTATGCTAATGAGTTCCTTCTGGGCGTGGCCAACTCGGGAGCCAGCCAGAACTCCGTTCCTGTGCGTTCCTGCCCAAAAATAGCCCTGCTGATGGGGATGCATATTCCAGTATTGAACCTTGGCGAATGAATAGTGTTAGCACAGCTCCCCGCCCCCTCTGGAAAAAGAGGTGCTAGAACTCTCAAGAGGGAAATGAAGTTTTCAATCTGTATAATCAGGGCTATTTTTGGGCAGGAAGGCACAAGAACAGAGTTCCGGCTGGCTCCTGAGTTGGCCACGCCCAGCAGGAACTCATTAGCATAATAGGCCACACTCAACATCAGAAACTCATTAGGATTGGCTACATTAGGGCTGTGTGGCCTAACATGCAAAGGAGTTTCTGCTCCAAAAAACGCCCTGGGTTTTGACAACAAACAAGGTAAACAGAATAAGAAGCAAAAGGTGGGCGTGGCTGGATGACCCCACTTCTGGTAACATGGGGTGTGGCCTAATATGCTAATGAATTTCTGCTGTTGAGTGTGACCTCATATGCTAATGAGTTCCTGCTGGGCTTTTTCTACCAAAAAAGCCCTGTGTATAATGAAAACTCATAAACTTTCAAACATTTTTAAAAGAATTTTGTCGAAGAAGTTCCAGAACTCTGTTCTGATGCGTTCCCTCAGGGGAAAAAAATCCCTGTCAGTGAATTCAGAAGTATCCCTACTTTCAACTGGTATATCTTGGAGGCATATATCATCCGCCTGTCCATCATCTGTCTGTCTATCTATCTACCATCTCCAAGATGTCCCAGATGAAAATAGAGATACTTGTGAATTTTTCCTCACCAGGCACAAACCCGACGTTTTCTCCTTCTTACCCTGCTTTTCAGAACTCACTAAAACTGGGGATTCAAAAAATGCAGAAAATTTCACATAACACACAGTTTTAACAACGTCAGTGTGGGGAATTTCACTACTGCAGAAATGGGGTGTTGTTGTTTTTTGAGATTCAGAGAGGAAGAAGAGCATGCCATTTCATTCTTCCTCTCCTCCTCTGTCCCAGAAAGCGCTGTGCAACCCGGAAAGCTGTTCGGCACCTGGGACCGGATCGTCCACTCTAGCCTGCAGGACGTCCTCTGTTCCATTTTAAGAGGACACCTGCAGACACCGAGCTTGCGCCACAGTGTATCTGGAAGCCCCCTCTACGGCCGGTTGCTGAGAGTGGAAACTGAAATGCGTGCAGCTGTATTTCACCCACGCTTCCCTTTGCCAGCATGCCTTGGCCTCAGCGCCTGTTCTCTCCCTCCCCTCCCTCGTGGCCTGAAGGTTTTGATCTTCCTGCTCCCACGGAGCTGCAAGAGCCACTGCCTGGTTTTCTATGCCGCTAATCCGCTGCCATCTGTCTGAACCAATTGTCCGAGGGAGTTGTTGAAGAGGCAGGCCGCTTCCCACCCAAGCTCCACATCAGGGCTTCCTCTTGACACATCCGCCTCCTTTTCCCTTGCTCCCTTTTCGCCCCCCGCCCCCCCGACCAATGCTCCCTCTAAGCCGTGGAGTCTTGTGAGCAAATATTCTGCCTCGTGAGCCACTTGGCATTAAAGTTGTGAGCGAGCTGTGGCTGGGAATTATTAGGAAGGGAATTGAAAACAAATCAGCCAGTATCATCATGCCCCTGTATAAATCATTGGGGCGACCTCATTTGGAATACTGTGTACAGTTCTGGTCACCACATCTCAAAAAGGATATTAGCATTGGGAAAAGTGCAGAGAAGGGCAACTAGAATGATAAAAGGGTTGGAGCACTTTCCCTATGAAGAAAGGTTAAAATGCTTGGGGCTCTTTAGCTTGGAGAAATGACGGCTGAGGGGTGACATGATCGAGGTTTATAAGATTATGAATGGGATTGAGCAGGTTGAGAAAGAAGTACTTTTCTCCCTTTCTCACAATACAAGAACTCGTGGGCACTCCATGAAATTGCTGAGCAGTCGGGTTAGAATAGATAAAAGGAAATACTTCTTCACCCAAAGAGTGATTAACACATGGAGTTCACTGCCACAGGAGGTGGTGGCAGCTGCAAGCATGGACAGTTTCAAGAGGGAATTAGATAAACATATGGAGCAGAAGTCCATCAGTGGCTATTAGCCACAGGGTATAGATGGGAACTCTCAGTCTGGGGCAGGTGATGCACTCTATTCTTGGTGCTGGAGGGGGCAGCAGTGGGAGGGCTTCTAGTGCCCTGGCCCCACTGCTGAACCTCCTGATGGCACCTGGTATATTTTGGCCGCTGTGTGACAAGAGTGTTGGACTAGATGGGCCATTGGCCTGATTCAGCACTGGCTTCTCTTATGTTCTTATGAGCGATTTGGCTACTGCATAAAGTAGTTTGCCCCGGAGACATCCTTCCTGAGCTAGGACAAAAATGTGTGAGCCGCAGGCTAAAGAACCGTAAGCTAGCTCACACTAACCCAGTTTAGAGCAGGGGTGTCAAACTCATTTGTTAGGAGGGCCGGATCTGACATAAATGAGACCTTGCCGGGCCGGGTGTGTCATAAAATGTAATGCCAGGTAGCGGCGATATAAACTTTACAGAAGGGACACAAACACAAAGGGTTTTTTTATACTTTAAAATAAAAACATGCTTAAAACAGTGGCACTCTTGCAATGTTTTGTTTACTTAACAGGGTCTGAGAACTGACACCTCTTGCTCTGAATTATGGCATCAAGATGCCTGTGCTCTTGCAATCCTGAGCATGCTGTTCAGGTGTGTACCTGTAAGCTGCAAACCTACCATGACGCAGCAGCAGCAAAACTGGAAGAAGAAGCAGAAGACGACAGCCAGTTCCACTGAAGGCCTGATACAAGCCCTCCGGGGGCCGCATGTTTGACACCTCTGGCTTAGAGGGAACAATGCCTCGGACTAATGTTGCCAACCTCCAGGTGGCACCTGGAGATCTCCTGGAATTACAATCATTCTCCAGAGAGCCAGTTTGGTGTAGTGGTTAAGTGCGCGGACTCTAATCTGGGAGAACTGGGTTTGATTCCCCGCTCCTCCACTTGCACCTGGCTGGGTGACCTTGGGCAAGCCATAGTTCTGATAAGAGCTGTCCTTGAAAAAAAGCAGTTTCTGTCAAGAGCTCTCTCAGCCCCACCTACCTCACAGAGTGTCTGTTGTGAGGAGGGGAAGGGAAGGGAGTTTGTAAGCCGCTCTGAGACACCTTTAGGTAGTGAAGGGCGGGGTATAAATCCAATCTCTTCTCTTCTCTACAGAGATCAGCTTCACTGGAGGACATGGCAGATTTGGAGCGGACGGCGTAACGCTTCTGGTTCTCACCAGTCCATAATGAGGTACAGATGATGGCAGGGTAAAGAAAGCTGGCTGGCTGTGGTGGTGAGAGTGTTGGACTGGGAAGCCTCGCATACCCTGGAGCTTGTGGAGTGAGCTCGGAGCAGTCCTTCTCCTCTCTTGCTATGGCTGCCAACTCCATGTTGGGAAATTCCTGGAGATTTGGGCTCGGAGCTTACGGTTTGGGGGCGGGACCTCAGCAGGATAGGATGCCATAGACTCCGCCCTCCAAAGCAGCCATTTTTCTCCAGAGGAACCAATCTCTGGAGTCTGGAGATTAACTGTAATTCCAGGAGCTCTCCAGGTCCCACCTGGGGGTTGGCAACTTCACTTTCAGACTAACGTACCTCACCGGGTTGTGGTGAGGACAAAACGGAGGAGAAGAAAATGTTACGCTCCTGAGAAGACAATCAGGATAGAACACATCATCAATTGTAGACTAGGGAGAGCTGTTGTGCTTTCGTGGTTAGATGGCAGAAATGCCCAAAAGCCATAGACAAAATATATAAGTCTCCAGTCTTTGGGTATTTTGTGTATTTGTGTGTGTACGCACACGCGTGCATGTGCTTGCATGCCTGGAAGTCATGGCAATTTCTGGCACCCTGTACAGGGGGCTGGGACGTTTTAGAAAGGTGGCTTGCGATTGCCTGCCATTGCGTCCCGGCCCTGGTATTCCTTGGAGGTCTCCCTTCCAAGTATTTGACAGGTTCGGCCCTACTTAGGCTTCTGAGATCTGATGAGATTGGGCTTGTCTGGGCTATCCAGGTCAGGTCAAGATAGTTTCCAGTCTTAAGATACTGAACTAGCGTTATCGGATACAGGGCAACTAACACAATCCTTTTCATGGAACAAACGTAGGTGGGGCTTGGAATCTGCAAGCTTTTCGAATGCCACAGGATTCTGCATCGGGCAAGAACAGAAAGGGAAAGGTGACTCTACCGCAGGGGTCCCCAACGTGGTGCCCACGGGCGCCACAGTGCCCTCCGACACCTTTCCTGGCTCCCACCAAGTGCCTTTAGAAAGTGGGTGGATCTAGGTGGTGCTTTTGCCCAGCCAGGTTTCAGATTGGCTGTGCATATAAAAAGGCATCCCGTTAAACACAGACTTCTGCCTCAAACGCTGAAGAGGTACTATCAGAGTTATAAATAACCTTGCTCTCTTACATTCTGTGATTGGCCCTGCCTTCCGTGGCAGCCATTTTGTGATTGTGCCCACCTCCCGATGTCAGAATCCCGAAGGTGCCCACAGGCTCGAAACGGTCAGGGACTCCTGCTCTGCAGAAAGCCAAGTCACAAGCTAACAAGAGAGCATTTGCATTGCCAGGAATTTAACTTTGTACATCAAAACAACATTTGCATTGTTCCTAGGCTATCTGGAAAACCAGATAAGAAGAAACCAAGGACAGTTTTCAGAGTGTTTGACATTGGCAACAGAAACACTGGTAGTGACCCACAAATCCTGGATCTTGATTCAGCCCGGGATGGCCGATTTGGAGGCTTGCTGTGAGAAGTTTAAAATGGAGCACAGAGAGCTCCCTGGAAGAAGAGTGGGATTAAAATGAGAAAGAAAGCTGGAAAGTACATTGATTTGTGGTAGACATCTTTTATGGGAAATATTCTTCCTATCCCCACCCCCCCCACTCCAAAGATCTGCTGTAATTATCTTCCCCATTACCAAACAAATGGTCTGCAAAACTGGGCTTGGTCACTTCTAGGTAGTCCGTCCGTCCGTCCGTCCGTCCGTCCATCCATCCATCCATCCATCCATCCATCCATCCATCGGAACTTGCATGTATACAGACTGAATATGGAATTAGAATCAGAAGGGTTCCGTCCTGAACCAGACCTGGCAGGAGTGTCAAACATATGGCCCGTGGGCCAGAACCTACAGTTCCAGGGTTCTTATCCAGCCTGTGAGCGACTGATCATTACCTTTATTGCCAAATAACAGAAGCTGTGCATTTTGTCCCTATATCCTGTCCCAGTGCTAATGAGTAATTGGCGGTAGAAGTGGGAGGGCGGACATCAGGGAGATCAATGTTTTAAGCATGTTTATATTTTAAGTAAAAAATCATATCATTCGTTGGGTTTGCCTGTGTCCTTTATAAAGTTTATACTTCCAGTACCGGCCATTACATTTTATGGCACCCAAGGCTTGGCCCGACAAAGCGACATTTATGTCAGATCCGGCCCTCGTAACGAATGAGTTTGACACCGAGAGCCAGAAGGCTACCCATACCTGCACTTGGTTGGCGTAAGCTGGAGAATCCGGATCAAGATCTCACCCGGTTATTTGCTCTGCGTTACAGCCTCAGCCCAGAAACAGAAGTTAGTTCCCAACAGGCCTGCACACAACGTGCAAGCCACCGAGTACAGCGCAGCCTGTCCACAGAAACCACCAGATGACATAACGCTGTCTGTTAGCTTTCAGCTTGCAAAGACAGAGCTGTTGTGGGAGGCCGCGCCGCGGAACGGATGAGCTGCATCGAAACGCCTCGGCTGCAAAATCTGCAGGCCGGGTTTAGAGCTTGCCAAAGACCCACATTTCAAAACACCCTTCTTAAAAAAATGTGTATTTTAAAGCATCTGAACTCCCATGATAAAGCAGGATTTCCTCCTGTATTATACGGTCCCCTCCCAACCCCCCACGCAATGCTATAATCTTCTCCACTCACTCAGTAACTTAAGAAGGAAGTCAGGAGCACACTTCTCTAGGCTACGATCGGGAAGACGATTTGTTCTCGGTCCGGTCTTCCCAGCCCACCCCTTTGCTTCTGTTTTCTTCTTTCCCTTTGACATCAGCTCTCAAAGCCACCTTGCCGGTTCTGCCTAGGTGAGTCATGTTCGATCCTGCCTGGAAAGGAAGCTGAAATCCTTCTGTAATCCCAGACCGTATAAGCTCATTAGAATGTACAGAAGAAGGGCTCCCTTGAATGTAAGGCTAGCAATTAATTCCTGGTTTTGGCCCCAGGGAAGGCACTCCGAGCCGGTCAAAGGGCGTGAAAAAGCTGCAAGAGACGGCCATCAGAACAAAATCCCCCCTCCAAGGGAATCCCCAAAGTTCTTTCCAGTGATGCTCTGTTTACACCAGCCAAAGACCTGGGCTGTTCACTGGAGCAAACCAAACAGTGTGTACCTTGATAAAACAGCAATAATGTTTTGACCGGGCCCTTCTCATGAAAGGAGCCTGTTTATTCGTTCTCCGGTGGAAGATGCACATATACAGGTTTGTTTTTCCTGAGATTACAGACACATTCTTTATGAATAACTTTTCAGGATGCGGTATGCCATAAGATGAACAACGGTCCCGGTCACACGCAGAAGTAGCCGCGCGATAGGCATGAATGCTGGGTGGATTTTAAAGGCGGAATCACACGGGAACATCTGGCAAGCGTCCCGCATCCGCCGGCAACCCGTCTCGCTCTGCCGAAGAAGCGGGGTTAAAAAATACCAGGGGAAGTGCTGTATCGAACGGGTTTGCGACGGGCCACAGACGGACTTCCCCTTGTGATCGCTCCGGTGCGCTCCCATTGTTTCAGTGATCCCTCATTGAAGCACACCAGAAACATGCAGCGACGGGAAAAACCTAATTCACCCGCTGGTGCGCCTGATCATGCAGTGGCGGGTCAAATTGCTGCGGAGCAAATAGCCTCGCTTCCCCTTCACCCCCCCGTCCATGTTATCTGGCACATGTGACCACAGCCTTTATTAACTATTTGCACAACTTAGAACTCAGTATGAGAAGGAGCAGAACCGACTTGCTATTTCAGTAGGGTTACCATCCTCCAGGTGGGACCCGGACATCTCCTGGTATTGCAATTGATCTCCAGCCGAGAGACCTCAGTTCCCCTGGGGGAAATGGCTGCTTTGCAGGGTGGACGCTATGGCATTCTATGCCGCTGAGGCCCCTCCCCTCCCCAAACCCCACCCTCCTCAGGCTCCACCCCCCAAAACCTCCAGGTATTTCCCAACCCAGAGCTGGCAGTGTTATGTACTGAATGTGAATCGCTCCTATCTATTCACATGTTAAGCTTGAGTCTGAACGTGGCTCTTCAGATGTCGCATTGCTATTGGTCGGTTTCTGCGAAACCTGTGTAATTACCCAATCACTGCGTGATATTGGTGCAAAGAGGGAACGGTCCTGATTGGCCTTTATCCCAGCGTTACTATTGGTTCTTATCTGACTATGGGTGTGGCTTTGACAGCCCGGGAGAGTTTAAAAGAAGGAGCTGTGCTTCCCTTGTTGTCGTGTGTTCAGTTGTGTGTTCCTGACTTACAGTTGCTGTTTAATAAAGCTGAAATCACTTGAAGCTGAATCCTTTGTTGAGTCTCATACTTAAAAGGCAGCCTTATACTTCAGTGTATATATACACTCAAATACAGTTGTTAAGTTCGACTCATACTTCTTTGTAAACAATATGCATTTCTATATCTTAGTACAAATCACTCCACAGTGAATAACAACGAGCCCCTGAAAACGTGAGATTGAGCTCAGTTGAAAGTCTCTTCCTGGCTTGAATAAGGCCACCAAAACACTGGCTCCAATAGAAATAGATTTAGGTGGGTAGCCGTACTGGTCTGAAGCATTGGGAAAAGTGCAGAAAAGGGCAACTAATGATAAAAGGGTTGGAACACTTTCCCTACGAGAAAAGGTTAAAACGCTCGGGGCTCTTTAGCTTGGAGAAACGACGGCTGAGAGGTGACGTGATTGAAGTTTATAAGATTATGCATGGGATAGAGCTGGTAGAGAAAAAGGTACTTTTCTCCCTTTCTCACCATACAAGAACTCGTGGACACTCAATGAAGTTGCTGAGCGGTCGGGTTAGAATGGATAAACGGATGTACTTCTTCACCCAAAGAGTGATTAACACATGGAACTCACTGCCACAGGAGGTGGTGGCAGCTACAAACCTGGACGGCTTCAAGAGGGAATTAGATAAGCATATGGAGCAGAGGTCCATCAGTGGCTATTAGCCACAAGGTATAGAAAGGAACTCTCAGGCTGGGGCAAGTGATGCTCTGTATTCTTGGTGCTTGGTGGGGGGGGGTCAACAGTGGGAGGGCTTCTAGTATCCTGGCCCCACTGGTGGACTTCCTGATGGCACCTGATATTTTTGGCCGCTTGTGACAGAGTGTTGGATTAGATGGGCCATTGGCCTGATCCAACATTGGCTTCTCTTATGTTCTTATGTTAAGCAACAAAATCCGAGTCCAGCAGCGCCTTTAAGACAAACAAAGTTTTATTCATGGTATAAGCTTTCGTGTGCCTGCACACTTCTTCCGATACATCAAAATGGAAGTTGCCAGTCCATACATATAAAAATAATTTTGTGGTGCTTTCAAAAAGATGCTTTGGAGGAAAGTCGGGCTACAATCACAGTTTCAATGAGGCTATGGAAAAGATGATCCCTTCACCCTACGTAAGACCCAGTCGGTTGTTCTTGAGGCTTAGCTCTTCTTTCTCCCACTCGCATTGAACTTTGTGGTTATGTCTTAACGGAGGCTGGAGCTGTTCGCACGCAGCTGCAAGTGACAGTCATAAAAGCCCAGTTGCTGAGTGAGCACAGAAGAGAGACGCATCGGGTGGAAGCATACCAGGAGGAAACTGACCTCTCGGGATGGTAATGAGGTGAGTTAATTGATTATTGCTATTTTTAAAAATCCAATGGACCATACCTATGAAGCTGCCTCGTACCGAGCCAGATCACTGGTCTAATCAGGGTCAGTACCGTCTACTCTGACTGGCGATAACTCTCCAAGGTCTTAGACAGAAGTCTTTCGTATCATTTACTACCTGCTGATTTTTTTAACTGGAGATAGTAGTAACTGAACCTGGGACCTTCGTGTGTGCAAAGAAGATACTGTACCAACCGAGCCACCATTCCTGATCACTTTTTTTTTTTGGGGGTCTTCTTGACTTGAAGAAAAAAGTACAATCCACTCTAAGCATGAGTGTCTTTTTTCCACCATAGCCTTGGATCGATGCCATTGCTAAGGAAACCTTCAATCCATTTCTAAACACACATGGTGCCTGGCCAGTGACGATTCTCAGCTAGGGAAGAAAAATAATCGAATAGAATGTGACATGGACATTTTGATTATTTATTAAAATTTATATCCTACCAGTGGGGTATAGTGGCGAACTCTGATCTGGAGAACCGAGTCTGATTCCCCACTCCTCCATGTGAAACCTGCTGGGTGACCATGGGCCAGTCACAGTTCTTTCAGAACTCGCTCAGCCCCACCTATCTCACAAAGTGCCTGTTGTGGGGAGAGGAAGGGAAAGCGATTGTAAGCCGCCCTGAGACTCCTTTGGGTAGAGAAAAGCAGGGTATAAAAATCTACTCTTCTTCTTTCCTTGTAGTTGAGGGTGTCTTACAATAATAGCTAAAACGTTTCCAGTGAAAGTCAAAATAAAATAGCAGACCCCAGGTTTCTTCTCCCTTCCCCCATGGATGATGTGCGTATGCACCCACCAGATCTAAAACAGCTTGTAACCTCAGCAGTAACATGCTTAGATTCTGTATGACTGGTCATTTCAGCAAGGAGATAATGGTTTTCCTTTTAGCTTTGGCTCCCATTTAAGGAACAAGGAGGTAGCTATTGAACCAGTCAGCTCCTATGATTCCATTCTGCGAATGACGGAAAGTTTCCCTGGCATGAGGAAGGCTGCTCTGGTGGAAGAGGCCTTCTGTGCAGCAAACCTTCTGGCTTCTTGGGAAGTCTCCTTGTACTTAAGGAAGGCTCAACCATTTATGGAATAGATTGGCAGGATCCATCCCTTGTTTTATGAATGTTGTAACCCGCTCTGAGGAGCTGCGGTGGCTCAAGTGGTTAAGATACTGAACTGCAGGCTGTGGAAGGTCAGTAGTTCAGCAGTTCGAGACCCGAGAGTGCCGCATGACGGAGTGAGCTCCCATCTCCGGCCCCAGCTCCTGCCAGCCTAGCAGTTCAAAAGCAAGAAATTGCAAGTAGATAAAATAGGTACCACTTCAGTGGGAAGGTAACAGCATTCCGTGCACCTCGGTGTTTAGTCATGCTGGCCACATGACCACGGAAATGTCTTCGGACAGCGCTGGCTCTTCGGCTTTGAAACGGAGATGAGCACCGCAACCCTAGAGTCGGATTCGACTGGCTTTCGAGCAAGGGAACCTTTACTTTAACCCGCTCTGAGCCCTGTTGTATAGGGGAAAGCGGGCTATAAATTCAATAAATAAGTAAAATAAGTGGGTTCTTCTAGATTCAGAGGGCAGGGCGTCTCTGAGCATGAGTAAAGTGTCTTTCCCTTGATTAAATGGAAGTCCGTGCTCATCAGCCTGGATGAGCTCCAAACCTCGACGTGCATGCAAAGTACCATCATCACATGCAAATTTCGACTGCAGTGAAATTTCATGCAAAGCCCTTTTTGGCACCGCCTGTGCTGGCTGACGTTTATGGGGCAATCTAAAGCAGTGAAAACGTCAGAGGTCTTCCAAGCTACAGAGACATCTTCAGAACAGAGTTTACGAGGATCCCTCCATTCTTAGGCACCCATGTGGACGTGATTATTTTAGTATTACAGTTTTACCACATCCTTCCTCCTAGGAGTTCAGAGCCATGGGCGAAACAGTTCCTGCTAATTTAACTGCAAAGGTGGGCTCAGCTATGGGTTAGTTTCATCTGTGCTTATTTTTTTAATTTTTCATTTAATTTTCTTTTGCAAGTGTCGCCTCCAGGATCGCTTTAGCAAGGAGGAGAATGGCATGGGAGAAGAGAGAGAGTCACCCTTTCTTCCCCGTCTTTTTCTCCTCTGGGAAAAAAAGCCATCCATAAACTGCCCTTCCTCCCTCTTGGGGCAGGGGGTAGAGAGAATACAGAAGTAAAAGCGACTCGAAGGTGTTTTCCAGTGAGAAAATGCTTGTGGAGGAAAGGATTAAAGGCCTATTGTACATGACAGCATTCCCTCTAAGCTGAGTTAGTGTGAATTAGCTCACAGTTTTTTAGCCTCCGGCTCACACATTTTTGTCTCAGCTCAGGAAGGAGGGCTCCAGAGCAAACTGATTGATGCAGCGGCCAAATCACTTACTCACAACTTTAATGCCAGTAGCTCACAAGATAGAATTTTTGCTCACAAGACTCCACAGCTTAGAGGGAACGTTGTGACTGATTTCGCATAAGGGGCTGTGCCACCGTCATGCCTCCCTTTGCCCCATTTCCATTGGTCAGTTTCCCACTCGAAGCTGCGGGGCTGCATTTTGACTCGCGGCTTCGCCCAATTTTCCCCACGGTTTCGTGATCCTCAAAAATATAGGATCACGAAACCATGGGAGAGATTGAGCGAAGCCACGGGTCAAAATGCAGCCCCGTGGCTTCGAATGGGAAATTGACCAATGGAAACGAGACAAAGGGAGGTATGAGGGCGGCACATCTCTTTCTGCAAAATCAGTCTGCGTTTTCCCTTGCTTTCACCATGCACGTCCGTTGGGTTTTCTTTGTCGTTCTGCATTGATTTTCCTCCCTTCAGCACTCAGTTCGCTCTCTGGTCGCTATTTCCCCGGGTTTCCTGAGAGTGCTTTTGTGCCGATTTCCCCCTTGTTTCGCTTCCAAGCCGAAGGTAATTCAAAAGTGTACAGAGTCCCTCGGATTCCCCCCCCTGCCCTTTTGCCATCCCTTGGAGGTCACTCCCTTGCCCACATCAAGGTCGTTCTGCCCACTCTGCACCTTCCGCCATCCTCCCCCATTCGTCAATGTACAAGCTCCATTCCCTCCCCTCATTATTTTTTTTTTAAAAAATTGACAAGTGGCATGAGTCTAGCAATATGAGATTATCGATTGTCTCAGATCACTGAATATTAAAAAATTTAAATGACTGGGGAAAGTTTAAAAGGAGCTGCACGAGGTTTAGTTCCCTGCTGTTATTGACTTGAAAGGGGGGGATCATAGAGGTAGCAAACAGCAGAGTCACCAGTGCAAAAAAAAAGGATTTCAGTGTTGCATGCAAACAAAATAATCCAGCGATCCTGGATTGTCAGTGCAGAATGAAATTGATGTGAGATGTTAAAAGAGAAAGACATTGGAATGGGAAGCCTAAAGCTTTGAAAATATTTTTTTCCCTTGAATGCTTTAGTGAACACATTTTTTGAGGGGGGGGCAACATTTTCAAAAATACCCAGAAACCTATTTTGTTCTCTTTTTAAATAAATCATTATTTGTTTAAGCTTATCCCAGCAATCAGTACAGTCCTTCCTCATGGCCACATAGTCCTCTGAAGTGCCCAGACACTGGGTCATTCTACCAAAACAGAGAGATTTGGAATCTTTAATTCCTGGTGGCAGCAGAAATCTACTAAGTTCATGTACACAGAGTGTGTTTTAAAGGAGAAACATCCAATAAGCAGGATGTCACAACCTAGTTTGGCTCTGAGTGGACTCTTGAACCCAGGTTTGCCTAATCCATCTGCTACTTTTAACCATTCTCCTCGCTCCTCTCTTTCTCACACGAACAGAGGAAACCTCTGTAAAAGCCACACTGGAAATTTATTATTTCAAAACCACGCTCCTTCCCTGTTTCAACAATGCTCATTATTGTGCTGAATTTTGTATAGGTAGGAGGGAAATATGTACTGTATACTCAAACTCTGGCATCTACTTCATCCATTCTGCTATTGTTTCCCTTCAGGTCTAGAGAAGACCCTTTTTTAAACACAATGAAAAGCTGATTTGGATTAGAAGGGGTGAGCCATCTCTGCTAAACAAGGGAAGTAGAATCAAGGGATTTATTGTCCCCTCCTGAGCACTTCCTATTTCCCCCTCCACCTGCCGCAGACACGTACAAAGTCCAGCTGTTCAGAATGACTTCTGCCCTCTTTGCAATGGTGATGAGATATGGAAGGTGAAGAAGAAGAAGAAGAGGGCATTGTGGGGTAGCTCTTAAGACCCGATCACCGCCATGACTGCCAACAACATCTCCTGCCCCATAGCTTACAACACCACCAAATATTTTAAAATCCCTGTGTACTGCCTAGTGGTGGCCGCTGGGCTGCCTCTGAACTGCCTGGCCCTTTGGGCCTTAATATCCCAGATGAAAAGATCCGTCATCCTCTCAGTCTACATCCTGAACCTGATCTTGGCCAACCTCTTGCAGATCTCGATGCTCCCCTTTTGGATCTACTTGAGTTGCAATGATCACGTCTGGGGCCTGGGCCCGGCAGCATGCCTGGCTGTCCGACTGGCCTTCCGCACCAACTTCTACGCCAAGAACGTCTTCTTGTGCCTGATTGCCATGGAACGTTATTTCGGTCTCATCCATCCTCTCCGTTTTCATAGACTGCAGACCATGGCTAGTGCCATTGCGTTGAGCATCACAACTTGGCTTGTGGTGGCTGTTTTCTGCGTCGTTGGCATGCTCCTGGAGGCCGATCCGTCAGACGACTGGCACAGGAGCTGTCTGGATGGCACCCATATGGTTAAAAACTATGCGCACTTCAGGTTGGCAACCATGTCCCTCTCCTTCTTTCTACCTTGCCTTTTCATGGGCTTCTTCTACTTCAGGGTTCTGTTCGAGCTCAGAAAGGTGGAATCTCTGGAGAAGCATGCCAAAATGCAGATCTATGGGTTCATCTCCTTCATCATCGCCTCCTTTTTCCTTACCTGCGTTCCTTATCAGGTGACTTCCTTTTACAAGTTCCACCGGGAACTGAGGCTGAAGGATGGAGAAATATGCGCGTTTGAGAGATACATCTTCAATTACACCAATGCCACTTTGTGTCTGGCCACCTTGGGCAACGTCTCGGATCCCCTCCTTTACATCCTGCTCCTCAAAGAGGTGCGTGATGACCTCAGAGGTCTCTTCCGGTTCAAGGATCGGAAGACAGGGATCTCATATAGGTTGGAAGAGCGGAAGCTCCCTCCACATGCAGCCACTGAAGGGGCACGTGACCACCTTGAGATGCAAGAAATGACCTACTGACTCTGTGTGGGCATGACGACTCCACTCTCCTGTGAGCTTTGTGAAATGGATGCCCCCGCTGGACCAGTTCTGACCATTTCTGCATCTATGATGCGGTCTCAAAAGCTATGGATTGGCCTGATCTGGAACCCTGTGTGCAGCTCCGGTCTCCGTATGTCAAAAACAATAATGCAGAGCTGGAGAAAGGTCAACAAAGACTATCCAAGATTATTAAGGAGTTGGAGCACCTTAATGCTCCCTCTAAGCTGCGGAGTCTTGTGAGCAAAAATTCTATTTTGTGAGCTACTGGCATTAAAGCTGTGAGCGAGCGATTTGGCTGCTGCTTAAATTAGTTTGCTCTGGCAGGTTTGGGACTTTTCCGTCTACCAGGATGTTGAGCCCAGAGAGGGAAATTACTGGAGACAGAACATAAATGGGAAAGTTATTCAGTCTCGACTGAATGCCTCTGAGTGAGAGTCTAGTGTGTGAGTGAAAGAGACCATTGTTAGTAAAACAGCTATAGGTTCAAGGTTCAATCTTTTTATGGGAAGAACAGTAGGAAAAACAGATGTTGCTTTCTCTTCTTTCCTGTTGGCCCAGGAGAATGCTCCTAGGGAGGGTTTACACACTGTGCTCCCTCTGAGGTAGAATCGGAGACACTCTGGCTCTGGTCTTCTGGCATGGGCATTCTGCAGCAGGTGTGGGGGGCATAGTACCTGTAACCCCAGCAAGCTCCGCTTCTGTTACACCCACCACACACCTGAGTAGCCTTGGAGCGAAGGATGACCTTTCTGAGGAAGTGAGCACTCATCCATAATAAGGCTGCAATGGAATGGTCCTTCTCCAAGGAGTAGGCCCCATTGAACAAAATGGCATCTCCTTCTGACCTTAGCCAATATAGGATAGCACTGCCATTGGGTCAAATCTCTAGCAGAGCAAGACATGCTCCGTCCGAAATCCACTGAGTTCAATTGGTTTCTACTCCGGTTGCCAACTTCAGGTTGGGAAATTCAGGGAGGTTTGGGGCTGGAGCTTGCAGAGGGGAGGGTTTGGGGAGGGGCTGGACGGCAGTGGGGCTCAATGCCTTCGATTTCAGCCTCCAAAGCAGCCCTTGTCTCCAGGGAAGGAAATTGATCTCGGTTGTTTTGAGAGCAGTTGCAATTCAGGGAGGTCTCCGGGTCCTAGCTGGAGGCTGGCAACACCAATTTCCACCAAAGCAGCTGGTTTTTTTTAGTCCTAGGGAAGTGTTATGTTACAATTTATATAGTGTATACCATATGTACTATTCCAATTACTTACTGAGGCTAGTAGGACGAAGTTTGAATTCAGGGTCATCTTTAAGACCAACATGATTTAATTCTGGGTATAAGCTACCAGAATTAAACTTTGTTGCTCTTTAAAGGAGCCTCTGGGCTCAGACTTTGTCCTTTTGCTTCAGGCCAACGCGCCTACCTACCTGAACCTGAGGCCAATCGGGTTTATTCCCAAGGTAGCATGCATCAGGCTACGATTGGGGGGGGGGGTTGTATAGAAGCTTATAAAATTATAAGGTTATAAAAAGTGGACAGAGAGGCATTTTTCTCCTTCTCCCATGATGCCAGAGCTGCTAGCAGTAGTGCCAATGCAATTGAGGTTGAATAGATTCAGGCAGGGCTATTTTGGGGCAGGAATGCACAGGAACGGAATTCCAGCTGGCTCCCAAGTTGGCCACGCCTGGCAGGAACTCATTAGCATAACAGGCCACACCCAGCAGCAGAAACTCATTAGGACTGGCTACATTAGGGCTGTGTGGCCTAACATGCAAAGGAGTTCCTGCTCCAAAAAAAGCCCTGGGTTTTGACAACAAACAATGTAAACAGAATAAGAAGCAAAAGGTGGGTGTGGCTGGATGACCACACTTCTGGTAACATGGGGTGTGTGGCCTAATAAGCTAATGAGCTGTGCTGTCAGGGGTGTGGCCTAATATGCTAATGAGTTCCTGCTGTTGGGTGTGGTCTGTTATGCTAATGAGTTTCTGCTGGGCTTTTTCTACAAAAAAAGCCCTGGATTCAGGACAGACCAAGGAAAATACTTCCTTCTTTAATGACTCATGGATGTTGTGAACCTCAAAAAATGGCCTTAAAAAAGGGATGAGACAGTCATCCAGGGCTGCCAACCTCCAGGCGGAGGCTGGAGATCTCCTGGAACTGATATCCAGCTGTTCATCTGGACAAAATGGCTGCTTTGGAAGGCGGACTCTATGGCATTACATCCCTGCCTCAGCCCCATCAGCCTCAGGCTCCACCTCCCAATTCTCCAGGTATTTCCCTACCCAGAGCTGGCAGCCCTATAAGGACAGGTCTATCAGCAGCTACTAGCCAGGGTGACTAAAGGGAACTCCCACATCCACAGGCAGTAAACCCCTGAATACCCATGCCAGGAGACAACAATCAGGGGAAAGACCCCGGCCAGCTCTTCTCTGTGTGCTTTTCCAAAAAAAGGGATTTTAATTGTTGCTTTAAGGAAACAGTTCAAGATAATTGTTGGCGTTTGTTATTGTCTTTTGCCCAAACAAGCTGGGTGTAACTCGCAGGCAGCATTGCTTGAAGCAGCCTAGGCCGGTTCTCATCACCAACTTCTCATTTCCCCCCCTCTCTTTTAGAACTTTAAAAAAGAAAGGACACCCAGCCTGATTAGGACTGCCAACTCCAGGATGGGAAACACCTGGGGGTTTTAGGGGTGCAGCCGGGGAGGGCAGGGACCTCAGCAGAGTGTGATGGCACGCAGTCCACCCCTTCAAAGCAGCCGATCTTGGTTGTCTGGAGGTCACTTAGTGATATTAGTGGGACATCTCCAGGTGCTATCTGGTGATTGGCAACCCCGAGGGTGATGAAATCTTCTCTTGAACTTGAGTGTCCTGTCCTAATAAAAAAGGTATTCCTATGAAGATTGTGTTCTGATTTTTGGACTTGGCTTTTCTACCCTGTTTGTTGGCCTTCCAGGGCAGAAGATATATATATATATAAAAAGAAACACCAAACACAATAGCAAAGAAGAATATGGGAGAACAGATCAAGAGGGAAAATTAAATGAAGAAAGACGGTCATTTTTAAACAAACCAATCAGAACGCGGGTACAGGTACGTCGCAAGCAACGATTGGCTGAGCCGGGGTTAGCCTGCTCCCCCCAGGTCTTTGTATGGACCTAATTATTGCTTAAGAGTCTGTCAGAAGCAGAGATTTGCCCAATAAGGATGCGAAGCCTTGTGACGTCATTGGTTTTATTTTCCCTCCTCCCTAAAAAATAGGGACGTTCCCTTAAGGGAAATCGCGCTCGTGTTTTTTTTTTTTTTTTTTAATTCCCTTCGGTGTTATTTGTCCTAAGCTGATAAATAGCCTATAGCAAGCCAAGTAAAATTGACTGACATCGATATTAGCCATTCAGAAAAGGGCATGTAGGATGTGGGTGGGGAAAATGTTTTGAGACAATTTCGGGGGAAGGGCAAAACAGCCATGAATCTTTGAAGGAAGGTGGTTTAACTGACAGGTCACGTCATCAAATCACGGGTTTACCATTTATTTAATCGCGACCTGAATGACACCCTCTGTGACCTATCCGCTTTCGAGTCCCTCCTTCCCTATCTCCGCCTCTACCGCCGGATTCCATTTTTATCCCCGCCTCTCTTTCTCCGGTTCCCCCTTGTCGTCTTCGACCTCACCTTTCCAGCCTGAGCGGGCGATGATTGGTTGTATGATTGACTGGCTGCCGGATCTATCCAGTCAGCGACTGCTAGTGGGATTTTAAACCCCCCCTCCCACCGAAGGGGCGTGTCTGCAAAAGGGGTGGGCTGTAGACAGATCTGGGCTGCGCGGCGCAGAGGTAGAGGGTGGCGGGGACGCCATTTTGTGAAGAGTCCGGAGCGTGGAAGAGGAGACCGTAGCCCTGAAAGGGAATTTTTTTTAAAAAAAAATTAGTTATAAGAAAAGGGCCGCGGTACCGGAGCTGGGGGCCTCCCGGTGAGTTCGTTGAGGTAGTGAGGGAAACAGTGGCGGCGCTTCTTGCCTTTCCCGCTTTGAGGGCAATAATGGTATCGCCCTCTCTCTTCCCCCCCTCCCTTTCCTCACCAGGTTGGTATTTCCCTGGTCGGCTTTCTCGAACCTTTCCCGTCCCCGGCTTCCCCCCGCGTGGTGCATATGGTCCGTTCCGAGCCGTTTGTTTCGTGTTCCCCGCGGGAGAGGCCATGATACCGGAGGGGGGGGGAGAGGGAGAATGAGACCGAGGCGGCCTGAGTAATGTCCTTCTGCCGCGCTCTCCTGGGAAAGGAAGAGAGGCGAGCCATCTATGCGCAGCAACACGTGAGGCTTCTGGGTTTAGGAGGCGCGACTTCGCAGGGTGGGTGGGGGAATGGCTTTAGCGCAGCCGTTTGTACGGTTTCTTTTTTTTTTGTAATCCGGGTTTCCTCTAATCCGGATTAGCCGTTTAATTTAAAAACGCTTCTTTCTTTCTTTCTCGGGGAAGATCTCTCTCTCCATAAAGAAAGGGGGGGGTGACCTGATTCCCCTATCAATGCATCCTGTCGATGCCACAAATTAAAGCCCGTTTCAGTGTCAGGCTTCCCGGGGGGGGGAGAAGAGAGGTTGGATTTTGCACGGGTCTGTGACCCAACCCGTGCAAAAGCAGCCACGCATGCTTGGTTCGCACGCCGGAGACTGCCTGGCGTGCAAAAGGAAGCACGCGTAGCTGCTTTGCGCTTGAAATCGGGCACTCGACACTCCCCCCCCCAAGTCAAACAGCGATGCTCGTTGGCCTCGTCCTAGAATTGACAGCGATGGAGGGAGGGCGGGCGGGCGGGGGGGGGTTGGTTTAGCAGCATCAGATGGCTTTCGAGAGCGTTCCCCGGCTTTATGCAACATCCCTTGCAACGCTTCAGTAAAGTAGGCCAGAATTGCGCCCTGTTGCAGAGAGCGGATTGCCCAGAACTGCTTAGCGAGACATGAACAGGGAAGGCTGGAGGCCTTCCGGCATTGTAGCGCGGTCTCCTGGGGCCCCCGCGTTGCACCAGCTCTAGTACTGGGTCACGGCTTTACCCAGATGCAAGTTTCAACACTTGATGAGGCCTCTACCCAGGTGGAGGAGTTCTAGAGCCCAAAGGTTTTCTGTGCACGGTATCCTCCTTCTGCCGGCCAAAGGTGGCTTAGCACAGAGTAATTCTTCTGGTAAAGTTTGCATTTTTTAAAATTTATTTTAAAAGGAGAGCTGAGAGTAGAGTGCTATAGTGCCAGCTTCTGAAGAGTGTTGGGTAGGCCGTAAAGAAAGCTGGAGGATCTTTTTTTTGGAGGAGGGGGAGGCCACCGTAAGTTTCCGTACTGCATTTCGCTCCTGCGGTGCTTGGAGCTGTTGGGAAGTGGGGGGACGGACGGACGGACACTGAGAATCGTATTTTGGGCTTATGGATAATTTTCATTGTGGTGTTGGTGGTGGTTGGGTGGCTTGGAGCCGGGGCAGCATCGACATCTTGTTGGCAGTGCCTTTTTGAGCTTGGTCCTGTGTTGTTCTCTGGCCCTCAGTGGAAAACGCCAGGCCCTTGTGAGGGCTGCTTTGCTGTGGCGTCTTAATCGTGTTATGACTCAGGGCGGTGTAGCTGCATTTGTGGGGGGGGCGCCGTGCCGGTGCAGGGCAGATAGAAACAAGAAGAAGGTAGGGCCGAGGAGGGGGGTGGCAGAGCCCGTCGACAGGACCGGGCATGACCCTTGGCACCGAAGGCAAATGCAAAGATTAAAGGCTTTGGATATTTGATAGCTTGTAGCAGCAGCTATCCGTAACAGAGCACCTGTGGCATTGGACTGTAAGTAAATACTCTCTATAGAAGCCCAGAAAAATAGCCTGGTTGATAGCCTAGAAAAGAGGCAAGATGGAAAGCCAATCGGTTACCGACGCAAGCTTTGGCCTGTGTCACCTGTTCCCCACAAACATCCATGTCTCTGCTAGGCTTTACCCATGCCTGGTCTGTCGCTGGTGCTCTTACCTCTGGGTCAGATCTGGTGCTATTAGTCTTTGCTTTAATTAGTCCCACTTAGAGTCCTGGATCTGCTGTGTATTTATGGGCTGTCTTCCCTACACAGCTGGCTTCAGATAACTTTGCGGTTGCTCAGAAGTGGATGTACTAATAAAACCCTAATTGAGGTCTGCCTCCCCCCTCCAAAAAAAAAGCCCTTTTGAAAATTGCAGGCTTGAACGCTGTTCTAAAAACAGGCCGTTCCTATCCCGGTGGCATCCTGTTCCAAAGAAACTAGAAAGATGACTGCAAGCACCTTAGAATGGAGAGCTACAGAGAGGTGCAATCTGTAGGGAACGTAATTGGAGTGTGGTCCAACTTCCAGTAAAGAGAGAACATAGGTCAGGTAGTCAGACTGTTCTGTTAAATTTACATAATTTCCCAAACTTATTTGGCCAACCACCAAAAGGCTGCTTTAGATAGGTTCTGGACTCTTCTTCCTTTATGTTTCCAGCCGCCCCCTTACTTACATTCAACGCCCCCCAATTGCACCCAAGGCTCCCACCACCCACCTGGATGATTCCAGCACCCCCAGTATTGCCCACTTTGGGAACCAGTATGTTAAAACATCTATAATAAACAGTGTATTTATCACCTTATTAGGACTCGTGGAAAGGTATGTTACTGTATATAGGGGTGTAGTACTTGGTTAGGAACAGAGAGAGAGAGAAGGTGACCATTTTAGGGGCTCACAGATTGCCCGCCTTCTCGTTACGTGTTGAGGCCAGCATCAGTCAGTCAAGCTCTGGAGCACCTAGGGAATGAGTGTTCTAGTTGACTCCTTGAGTAAGCAGTCCATCGGCAGTGGGATTAGTTGGTGTGGCGTCCGTGGCCTTTAAACATTGGGTGGAACGGGGGAGAAAGCAGAGGGGGGTGTGATCTAATCCTACACTTCTGGGGCCCATCTTGCAAATAACGAACGCTTGCTGTTCCAGATCCGCGCTAAATGGATGTAAAAATCCCCAGGGAAGCATTCTGCTGGAAGGCCTTAGTGCTTTTCAAGCCATACCAGAGGCTTGCGGGCAGCTAACCCCGTTCTCCAGAACACTTGGGGGGTGTTATGTGTGTCCGTCCTCTTCGCCATCTTTGCTTCAGGCTATTTGTGTGCAAGCTTCAACATAAGCCCACCGCCGCGGGGCTCTCGCAGGTGCCTCCAAGGATGGACTTGCTTCCTTGGCAACCAGCGGAAGTGGGCGGCCAGCCGGGGCGGAATGTGAACCCACCCCGCCCGGAGGCAGCTGGGATCTTGGAGGGAAAGCCCCTGGGAAGCAGATGGCTTTCTCCGTGGTGGGGGAAAACCGTGGGGAGAAATGGGCAACGTATCCAGGGTACCCTGACTCAACCTGTCCCCTTCTCCTTCCACAGGGCAGCAAGGCGAAAACCCCCAACCCTTCCTTCACTGGAGCTCAGCTTCGTGGTTTTTTAAAAAAATAACCCCCCACCCGCCCCACTGCACGCACGCCCCTCTCCCCCCCATGTCTTAGAGCCAGCCGTTTGTACTAAACGGAGCGCCTGCGTGGCTCCCCAGCATTGCCTTGCAGCCAAGCCATTTGGATTGGATTTGAAAGAATGCTAATTTTGGAAAAAAATCACCTTTTTTTTCCTGCAGCAGCTGGGTTAGAGGAGGAGGAGGAACCTTTTAGCCTCTCGTGAGCTCAAGTCTCTCAGGCATTTTTAGAGTGAAAATGGTGTTCCAAGGGCTTGGATTGTTTCCTGCCGGGAGCTCTTCCCTGCCTGGTTCTGCAGTAACTGGCCGGAACAAGAGCACGGAAAGGGGGAGAAAGAACAGAGGAAAAAAAAAATTTGCATTTGCTGACTTTGATCTTTTGACGCCTCCCGTTTTTCTAATCTGGGCTATTTTTATTTTTGTTTTTTTACAGTGAGATTTTTTTTGATCTTCAGCCTACAGTAAGTTATTCCAATTTTTTTCCATATTTTTTTCCCTGCCTTTCCAACTGATTTCCTTTTTATCGTTGTTGCTAGTTACTTATTGATATTATTGCTACTATGATGGTGGTGAGACTGTGACATTGATGATGTGTTGCTGATGGTGGTGATTTAAAAAAAAAAAATGACTACTGATTTTTAAACCGGATGAAAATGGAGTTTTTCCTGAGTGGTCCTGGCTGAACTTTGGGTTTTTAACCCCTTGGGGGGGAAAAAAACGCAACGAGGTTTTTAAAAACCCATTTTTTATTATTATTATTTAAAAAAAAAGGTGGATTGATCGCGTTAACTCTTTTTTCCCTCCCTCCCCGATCACCTGGCTGCTGAGAACGGAACCCGATTTCTCCAGAACTTGTTTGAACGTCTCAGGAAGTTCCTACACTTTTTTTTTATTTTTTTTATTTTTAATTTTTAACATTTTATTTCTGTGCCAATTTTTCAACTGTTGCTGCAATGTGTCTGTGGTGCTGATCGCTCCCTAGCAGTGACAGCCCTTCAACCCCCCCTCGCTCAGCCCCCTTCTCCCGTGCCCCCCCTCCAGTTCCCATCCTGGTCTTTTCCTCCACAACCACCCTTCCCTTCCAAACGCCATCATGGACGCCCAGTCTGGAGTAGCGGTGGCGGCTGCCGGCGGAGCCTCACACGGAGCAGACACAAACCCGCCTGGGTTGATGGTAAGGGGAGTTGGTTTCATTCCAGGCTTCGGCAGCCATCCCTGTTTAAAAACCTCGGGGACGGGGTGCACGGCTGCTCCTCAGGCCTGACAAGAGGATGGATGTGGACTGGCTGGGTTGGACCGTCCAAACTAAGGACAAAAAGGGGGGGGGACTCTGCCCTGATAACTGGGATCCTGAACCTAAAATGGCAGGTCAAATAGAATAGAGGGCCAATAATTAAAGCTTAATATGTATAGTATAAAAAAGATACATGAATTTATTAACAAGGAATTTAAAAACATATAAGGGCCCAATCACACCTCATGTAAAAATACCATAATCTTGCACACAAGGGCTAATGGACTTGACCTGACGTGTTTCGGCCTGTATAGGCCTCCTTCAGAGGTCAAACACAATGAGGAGCATATATGGCTTATATCGTAATGCAGTACAATCATACAGTTACACAATGTAGATACACAAGATGGACCAGAAAAGAGTTGTTCCAAAGTGAAACCACTAGGCACAGAATAAAAGTATAAATGAGGCCTCCGGAGGTACAATCAACATGCCCAATGATGTTTCACTAAATATAATTTCTGGACCAGAAATTGCTTTCCGATGATGGTTTAGCCAAAGTGTCCTCAGTGAAGTTGTCCCTACAGGCCGAAATGCATCCGGTCAAGTCCATTAGCCCTTGTGTGCTAGCTTCTGGTATTTTTACATGAGGTGTGATTGGGCCCTTATATGTTTTTAAATACTTCGTTAATAAATGCATGTATCTTTTTATATACTATACTTAGGCCCCGTTCACACTGAGCATTTGCCCTGCGGAAGGCACGGGAGCCCTGCGGACTTTCCATGCGCGTTCATACGAGCACATCTGGGAGGCGTAGTGCTCCCGTGGCCAACCCACGGCTTCCCTGCGAAAACGCGGAGTAAAAAACTTGTAGGTCCGAGGTACTAGTTTCTGGAAACCCCGGGGCAAAGGCTGGCGTCTGATCGCGGGAGCACCGGTATCCCGCGGCTTCCGACGCCCACCCATGTCCCCGGGGTTTCCGGATGTTGTAAGTTTCCCTGGGATGCGCACCAACGCTGGACAGCGTATGCACTGACAGCGGCCCCCTCCCCCAACGGCGCATGCGCACTTCGCACTTGCGTGGTCTGCTGTGCTGCTTTCTTGCCACGCTACAGCAGCACGGTGTGATCGCGGCGCAGAGCTGGAGCGTGGCAACCCGGTGGTCCATGAGATCGGGCTACCGCGCCTTATTTAGCTCCGGGGGAAAAACTGCCACACCTCTCCCCCGCGTTTTCTGGCCCGTATGACCGGGGCCTTATTAAGGTTTTATTGTTGGCCTCCATTCTATTGGACCGTCCAAACCCCATGAGTCAAAAAGGAGGATCAGCGGCCCATTAGAATAGGTAGTTGCACAGGTCTTTGAGGGTAATAGGGAAGGTGGTCTTTGGCACTAGGGCAGGGCTCCTCAACATGGTGCCTGTGAGCAACGCTCCCTCTAAGCTGTGGAATCTTCTGAGCAAAAATTCTACTTGTCAGCCACTTGGCATTAAAGTTGTTTGCGAGCGATTTGGCCGCTGCATCAATTAGTTTGCTCTGGAGCCATCCTTCCTGAGCTATGACAAAAATGTGTGAGCCGGAGGCTAAGCAGCTGTGAGCTGGCTCACATGAACTTAGAGGGAACATTGCCCATGGGCGCCGTGGTGCCCACCAAAACCTTTCCTGGCGTCCATAAAGTGTTTTCAGAGAACGGGTGGGGCTGGGGGACACCTGAGCGGCAGGGCTTCCAACTGGCCTCTGGAGATCTGATAGGCTGAGAAGATTAAAGCAGCATTGTTTCAGCCGTGGCTGCCGCCTCAGTGCTGATTTCCTTCTCTTTCACTCCTGTTTCCCAGTGCAGTTTTAAAAACTCTCCCTCTTCTTCCCTGCACGTGGGCTTCTTCTCTGTGGCTCTGCCCCCTGAGGCAGCCACCGTCCTTGGTCAGAGTTCCCAAGCTGCCCATAGGCCCCCAAAGGTTGGGGACCTCCCCCCACCCCCCGACGCCAGGGGATTCTGGATTTATACTGTGGTACATGGCTCTGTGGCAGAGTCTCTCATGGTCTACTTGTAAAAAGACACCTTGCAGTCTTGCAGTCAATGCTCCCTTTAAGCTGTGGGGTCTTGTGAGCAAAAATTCTACTTTGTGAGCTACCAGCATTAAAGTTGTGAGCAAACAACTTGGCTGCTGCATCAATTAGTTTGCTCTGGAGCCGTCCTTCGTGGGCTGAGACAAAAATGTGTGAGCTGGAGGCTAAAGAACTGAGCTAGCTCACACTAACTCAGCTGAGAGGGAACACTGCTCGCAGTGCGTGTTAAATTTATAGTACCAAAGTGCATGGTTGACATCCAAGTCATAATTAATCCACGTTAGGCTGTTATGAGCGTGCAGTCTTTTGGAGGCGGCAGTGGTTTGAAGCAGCATCCCCGTCTATGCTTGTTGTACTCTTTTGGACCTACTTTCCCCCCTCCCCAGCACAAAACTTCTGGACGTCAGCTTTGAACAAATGAATATTCATATTGCATCCAGTATTTATGAGCACGTAGCATTACTGAGCAGCAGCAGGCTGTATTTCATGGCCACAGTGTCCTTTACCCAAAGGCCAGCCCACCCCAGACACTGAGCCTTGTCTCCCATCTCATCTCGGCCCTCCAGGCCGTGCCACTCTCCCGCAGGAGACCCAACGCACAGTTTGAGAACAATCGGCCGATGGACGTAAGTGCCTGGCTGGATCAGATGAAGGCCTCCCCAGCTTAGCATCATTTGCAAGACTCCCAGGAAGCACGAGAGGTCCCATTAGAAATTGGCCGGTTTCCATGGGGTGTTCTCTGGTGAACCTTCTGCCCGCTCCTGCTTATTACAGAAGAAGCATCTTAGGAATGCCTGAATGATGTTCTCAAGTCGGAGGCTCGTACTTGCAGCTCAAGAGGCTGCCTTTCCCTCCTGACTACTTCACCAAAGGCTGAAGAGACGCTGCAGCCTGCTAGAATCTTGGTAAAAAGCGTGATCACCTTTGGTATCAAGCCTCTCCACAGAGTGATTTTTAACGTCTTTGGGGTAAGAGGCCTCTTGGTTGGATATGTGTACAAGTTTGGTCGTCCCCCCGCCCCCGGAGCCACGCTGCGAAGACGTTCTTGTCTACTTCTTTTTTGCCATGGGGATAGTTTTCATGGAAGAGGATTGAGGATAAACGTATTTGCCTGGGCCCCCCCCCGGCCTGTGACCTTCGGTTCTCCCCACTATCAGACTGCAGTCCGCTGTGCAGAGAAGAGATTGGGTTTATACCCCGCCCTTCACTACCCAAAGGAGTCTCAGAGCGGTTTATAATCCCTTCCCTTCCCCATAGGTGGGGCTGAGAGAGCTCTTTTGAGAACTGCTCTTGAGAGAACAGCTCTGACAGAACTTGTGACAGACCCAAGGTCACACCAGCAGCTGCATGTGGAATCAAACCCAGTTCTCCCAGATTAGAGTCCGCACTCCTAACCACTACACCAAGCCGCACAGCTGGATGTCCTTGCTGCCACGGTTGCATAAAAACCCTCCTCCCCTAAATCCCCATGTCATTAGTCCAGTCCTTGCCACAGCTCGCCCTGCACAAAATCTCACACACGCTTGTTAAACCTCTGATCAGAAGATAGCCAACTACTGTGTTTTACTCCTCTGCAAGTGGGTATGCGTGCCTGTGTGTCCTATCTAGCTGGGTGGCATAAGCTACTGTTCAACGCTCGGCGGATCTGGATGGTTTTAAGTCTTTTCTAAGGTCCTCACAGAAAGCAAAGAGCAGGAAGAAATGGTCAGAGTTCCCACACTGGTCTCGGTCCCTTCATGCAGCAAGCTCTGTGAAGCGAGGCTCGTGAGCCTCCGGGAATCTTGGGGAGGGGCCAGGAGCTGGGGATCTTGGGCACCCGATCTTAGTGTGGGCTCCCCAAATCTGTGTTTACATGATACTTTGGGTTTGCGAGTTCAAATGCAGAGCAAAAATGGAGGTTATGAGAGGAAAGGCCTTGTCATATTACTGTCTTCTGAACTGCTTGTGTGGTTGGTTGGTTGTGTGTGTGTGTGTATGTGTATTAGAATCCCCTGGAGACGATCCCAAGCTAGGCCCTTTTAAAAGCATTGTGAGTTTAGTATAGAGCAGGTTAAGAATTCTGCTTCCGCTGGTGCCATCCTAAAGGTATTTTAGATCTTGTCTACTCAAACCACCAACTCCAGCCTATATATGTGCATACCAGAGATGTAAAATTTCCAGAAATGTGGATGCCACTGGGGGGGACAGGACGGGGACGGACGGACACAATCTCAATTTTGGAGGAACGATGACATTTGGGAGAAACAGAAATATATGCAATATTTTCTTGAGTGTACGTTTATTCCACCGATTTAATAGCATACATGCTAAACATAATTTAGTTGGCTTGTGAAATTGCAGTGTTTGGCATCTGGCATTAAAAATATATATATAAATGTCTTGGATTTCTACGAGAGAAATTGCAAATACACCCAATACTTGAGTGTTGCAAACTCCTGCTCCCTGAACTGCCTTCATATGTGCATTTTAAGTGCAGAATGGAAGAGTCTGCCTTTTTCACAGCAACTCAGGGTTACACAACAAAAAAATCAAACATACAATAAACATTGCCGTAGGATTATAGAACTATAAAACAATTCAAACAGAAAGTTAAAATTTATAACATTAAAAAAGCTGGACTCTCTTTTAAAGAGCAGTATCACTAAGCATAGCATATTAATTGTTGCCAAAGTTCTTTATAGTAAACAAAACATGTTCTTACGTTTGTGTTCATGGTGTCCATTGGAATCCCTGTCTTGTAGATTGTTTTACATGATTTTTTTTCCATGCTAGAGATTTTTAGAAGAACAGTTCACTCATTTCATGAGAAAATACTTCATTAGGCGATTAGGCTCCCCCCCCCCAAGTGTTTCCAGATTTTTCAGGTTTTTTCTTTTGAAGAGGAAAGGCTGAGGGCGGGGGGGAGGGCGGGCGGAATTCTCCATCCCCCCCCCCCCGTTCACATTTTTAGCAGGTATCAGTGCAACTTGCGTTGATTTCATAATATAAAAGTAGCTTGAATTCGAATGCGACGAACATTCGTCTTAGAAAACTTTGGCGAATCTATCAAGGCTACCGAAGAGTGCTTGGGTGACAATGGGGACATTCTGAAACTGAGACCCAAGGTTCGGATCCCATAAACCCCTTCCATTAAAGAAAGCAGGGGGTCTCCCTTTATGGATTGGACTTGGCAGTAAGGAGCCACAAATCCAGCTGATTTCAAGGGGATCACAGTCTTAAGATCTCGATGTTTTCGTTAGAGAAACTTGTTAGTATAACTTGTCGAGAAGCACAAAATATTTAAATGCTTTCGAAACAGTGTGTCATATAGGTAACTGAGCTTGTTTTTTAACCATTCAGAGCAGTGTGTCGTAGGCATTTTTATATTACTTTGGCTTTAGAGTAATGGAAAAAGCCAATTTTTAGGGGAGAGTAAAGCTAACTTCAGAGTGGGACGTAGATCTGGGGTTGGTGGCTTCCCATTTAGTATCACTTCAGTCAATCAAACCTTTATTGGCATATCATATCAAAACTGACAGGGAAATACAAAAATCATATGCACCTAACAATACGTTCCTCCTTCATGGAAGCCAAAAACAGAAATTTGGACCCCAATTCCATAGTCACTAAAGAGCCAGTGGAGCGTAAGCAAGATGTCTTCCATTCATCAGAGTGATTTGCTAGGTTTCTCAATAAAAGACTCAAGATATAATGAACATCACAATAGAAGATACAATGCAGAAGGATTTAGTATCACTTGGCAGACTGGGCGTTTAGCTTGAGGAAGCAGCTGTGGGCATTGTGTGTGGGCATTGTCTGTGGCTGGTCGTGGGTATGTATTGAGGCAAGAGGACAGTTTTAAGCCCCGTGCCACCGGCTTCCCCTTCTCTGACCATTTTTCTCTCTCTCTCCGCCCCGCCACCAAGGACATCTGTGCTCCAGCTGCCTGCGTGAGCCATGGCCAGCAACGTCACCAACAAAACAGACCCCCGCTCCCTGAACTCTCGCGTCTTCATTGGCAACCTCAACACACTGGTGGTGAAGAAGTCCGACGTAGAGGTCATCTTCTCCAAGTACGGCAAGATCGTCGGTTGCTCCGTGCACAAGGGCTTTGCCTTCGTGCAGTACGTGAACGAGCGCAACGCTCGCGCTGCTGTGGCCGGAGAAGACGGCCGGATGATTGCGGGCCAGGTCCTAGGTGAGCTCGGCGTCTCTCGGTCTCCCGCGGTTCTTAGGCCTGGCGGCTGGGGATTAATTAGTGTCTGCCTCGGCTCCATTTCCCTGTCACCACGATACTCTTTGCTGGGAGGCAACTTTTGGCAGAGCAATGCTCCCTCTAAGCTGTGGAGCCTTGTGAGCAAAAATTCTACTTTGTGAGCTCCTGGCTTTAAAGTTATGAGCGAGCGATTTGGCTGCTGCATAAATTAGTTTGCTCTGGAGCCCTCCTTCCCGAGCCAAGACAAAGATGCGTGAGCCGGAGGCTAAAAAACTGTGAGCTGGCTCACAGTAACTCAGCATAGAGGGAACACTGAGCAGGAGGAAGGCGCAGGTTGGAATGGAAAGATGGGAGGGGGAGCACATGTTATGGTTTGCAAAGAGACGTCATCTGGTCTGCGTCAGCTGAGCAATACGGTGCCATTCACTGCATAGAGTGAGGTTTTTGTATCTCCCCCCCCATTTTATGCACAGTAGGTTTTAACCATTAATTCCTTCTTTGCCCAGCTCTTTGCGGCATGTTGGATTGGGAGAGTGGCCTGGGAGAGTAATGTGTTAGCCAAATTGCCTTATTTCATTAATAAATGTGGGGAATTATGCGTATTAAATGGCAGTAGGCTGAACTAAAGGGAGCACTATACCAGAGTCCAATTTATCCAGATCCCCAGAAATAGACCCGGAGACTAGATCTTGGATATGTTGTCTTTTTACTAAATAATTCACACATGCGTACAGTCGAATGAAAACAATCACACACTCAAGCAATATGGAACGAGGAAACTAGATAGAAGAGTACAGCAACAGTTGTGTGAGCCGGCAGTATCGTTGGTGGGGGTGATACGCGACGAGGTGATCCTGCAGCGAAAAATGGGTAAAATACTAAGGAAGGGGTCGTGGGTTGACCAGCAGCAACTTGGTCTTGCCGTTTGAAACCCAGCTGTCCGGCCACCACTCTTTTCTCCCTTGTGAACTAGCCTTTTGGACAGGAGAGGCCAGAAGATGGGGAAGTTGACCATAGCAGTGGCAACCATTGAGGCAGCTGGTTCACCTCCCAGCCTCGACAAGGAGGGAAAGGAGGAGCAGAAGTGACTTGTTTCCCCCTCTCTAGCCCCACTGCTGGACCTCCTGATGGCCCCTGGTATTTTTGGCCACTGCGTGACAGAGTGTTGGACTGGATGGGCCACTGGCCTGATCCAACATTGGCTTCTCTTATGTTCTTAATTTATTTTCTGTCGTCCTTGGGAGGCTCCAGAGACTGCGAGAGCCCTGTCGTGAAGCCACGGTTCCAGCCCCCCCTTTCCTCCAAAAGTCCGGAGGTGCCGGGGGCTATTCCCAGCTCCTCTGAGGCTCAGGGCGCTTGGGAGGTTTGGGACGGGCTGGAGTCCGGGCTCTTGGGTGCGTGCAGCCTGGCCTGCTGGCTCAGAAAGGTCCTCTCCCCTCCCCATCTACTTTCTTGTATATATTTCTGCTAGTTGCTTTTGGCCCCTCTAAGAGAAAATAATCAACACTTCAAACAAACAAAACCCACAAAGGAGCAACAGCTGCTCTGCTGGATATTTAGATTGGGGTTTCCTGTTTTTCAGACATCCATGTGAGCAGCCTTTACAGTACTCTTCCAGCCCTGGAAAGAAAGGTCCCCCTCACTTCTCCTAAAGAGCATGCGTTTTTCCTCCCGCCAAACAGCCAATCTGCTGTTGGAGCAGGTCTGTTTGGTATCGCCTGGCCTCACCGGTTTCAGCCTCTTGAGGCAAGGTGAAAGTCTGTGCCGTGAGGAGCAGTGTTCCCTCTAAGCTGAGTTAGCGTGAGCTAGCTCACAGGTTTTTAGCCTCCGGCTCACACGTTTTTGTCTCAGCTCAGGGAGGATGGCTCCAGAGCAAACTAATTTATGCAGTAGCCAAATTGCTGCTCACAACTTTAATGTCAGGAGCTCACAAAGTAGAATTTTTGCTCACAAGACTCCACAGCTTGGAGGAACATTGGTGAGGAGAGCTGGGCGGAGGGTTTTCTACCCAGCCGTAAGAAGCTGACTGTCTTAGTATTTGTAAGCTGTGGAGCCCAGATGTGTGGTTGATGGCTGAGGCAGATGGTGCTATTTCAGAAGCTTCTTGCTTTGGCAAACAGTATTGTCATAAGAACACAAGAGAAGCCAACGTTGGACCAGGCCAGTGGCCCATTCAGTCCAACACTCTGTCACGCAGTGGCCAGAAATACCGGGTGTCATCAGGAAAACTCCACCAGTGGGGCCACTCCACTGTGTCCTTGGTTGTGCACCTGTCCATCACAGTTCTTTCAATTTTATCCTCCCAGCAGCCCTGTAGAATGGTGGCCAGTTTGGTGTAGTGGTGAAGTGCGCGGACTCTAATCTGGGAGAACCGGGTTTGATTCCCCCACTCCTCCACTTGCACCTGGCTGGATGACCTTGGGCAAGCTGTAGTTCTGAGAAGAGCTGTTCTTGAAAAAGAGCCGTTTCTGTCAAGAGCTCTCTCAGCCCCACCTACCTCACAGGGTGTCTGTTGTGGGGAAGGGAAGGGGAAGGAGTTTGTAAGCCGCTCTGAGACTCCTTTGGGTAGTGAAGGGCGGGGTATAAATCCAGTCTCCTCCTCCTCCTCCTAGGTCGTGTCTGGTCCACGGTCACCCAGGGAGCTTCAGGGGGATTAGCACCAAAGTCATCCCCATTGTTAGTGGCTGCGGATTAGATGCAAGGCAGGCAGGCACCTCTTCAGCCTTCCTCCATCTGTGTGCAGAGCAGGCTCTCCGGTGGCCCTCCTCCAACTGTCCGCTGTTCTAGGCAATCGGCCAGTCTGTGATGCCGGCCCGGTCTCCCTTCCGGGAGCCAGGTTTTCCAACAGGCGCGCCCTTTGTCTTTCAGATATTAACCTGGCCGCGGAGCCGAAGTTGAACCGGGGCAAAGCCGGGGTGAAGCGATCGGCCACAGAGATGTACGGGTCAGTAGCAGCACCACCTTCTCCGTCCCCTCTAGTCAGGTCGGGACCCTTTTGTTTTCATTATTTTAACTTCTGTTTTTATTTATCTGATTTTGTGCCCTGCAGCGGGCAGCCCTCCTCCACCTGCCTTGTTTGTAAGGAACTGAAGCGAAATGTGCGTGCATGCCTGCAACTGTTGATGTGAGGGGGATGAAGGTGTGGCAAGTGGGCTTTCCGGGACACCTGGTGAACGCAGCTCCACTTGGTGGGATGCAGGAACCAGGTGGCTCTGATCTATGGAGAGGGCGGCTTTGGGGTGGGCTTGGTCCTTCTGGGTTGCCGTAGCACTCACTCAGTGCCATGAACTGCTGTCGTCTAGCCTTGTATATGCCAAGCTGGGGTGTGTGTGTTCCAGAGATGGGTGGCCAAAGAGTAGCCTGTTGCCTCCCTCTTCATGATCAGGATTCCTTGCCGTGACGGCTTTTCTGAAACCTGACCCGGCTCCTCGTGCTTTGTCTTTGCAGGTCCTCTTTCGACCTGGATTACGACTTCCAGCGTGAATACTACGACAGGTACATCACCTGGGCGTTCAGTCACACGTTAGGCACTTAGCGCCTTTTGAGGGGAGAAGAGATGTGTTACCGGGGAGGGGACTTTGGCACAGCGGTAGAGCATCTCTTTGGCATGCAGAAGGTCTGGGGTTCAATCCCCGGCATCTCCCGTTAAGAGGATTAGGCAGTGCGTGACATGAATGGTCTCTGCCTGAGACCCGGGAGAGACAGCACTGACTTTGATGGACCAGCGATCTGATACTGTATCAGACAGCTTCATGTGTCCAGTTTGTGGGTCTGACTAAGAGGTAACTGGCAGCCTTAGCCAGTCCTGCTTAGAGATGTACAATTTCTGGAAATTTTGAAGCTCAGGAAAAAAAAAACACCAGGTTTTTTTCCGGCGAAAATGGAAATTTTTGGAAAAATTGAAAAAAAAAATGCTACATTAGCACTTCTTTTTTCTTCTCCAGACTGAAAGTCATTCTGTTACTTTAGGAACATAAAATATGACTATGGACAATTTTACTTGGCATGAAATGATCACAACTAGCATGTTAAAAATATAATGTCTCCAAACAATTATTACAAACAGAATTTACTTTTTAATATTTATTTGTGATGGTAACAAATGGAGCAACAATCTCCTGAACTGTTTACTGGTTTACGTGGAACAGACAGAAAAACCTCCACGAAACAATTTTTAAAAATCCAGAAATAACAATTATTCATCTTTCCTCTCCACGGTATTAGATAAAAATTAAAAATCCCGTTCTCATAAAAAAGAATTGAAGCGGGGGGAAGTGTATAGAAGGGAGTGTGGGACTAAGTTTCAGTGAAGGGGCGTGAAATTTAATGAGAATCATTTTCTGAGCTGTAATTATCAGTATCAGTCTCTGCTTCTGCAGCTACTCTGTTGTGTCCAATGTTCCCTCTAAGCTGTGGAGTCTTGTGAGCAAAAATTCAACTCTGTGAGCTGCTGGCATTAAAGCTGTGAGTGAGCAATTGGGCTACTGCATAAATTAGTTTGCCCTGGAGCCCTCCTTCCCGAGCCAAGACAAAAATGTGTGAGCTGGAGGCTAAAAAACTGAGAGCTAGCTCACACTAACTCAGCTTAGAGGGAACACTGGTTGTGTCTGTCATTATCACATTCCATAAGCCATTTTTTTTCTTTTTTCAATTTTTCCAATTTTTTTAGAAAAAAAAACAAAAAGGCTTCAGGGGAAAAATTTTTTCAAGTTTTTCTGGGCCTTCACATCTCTAGTCCTGCTCCTCTTCCAAAGTATTCCGAACCAGCCAAGGGCTGCTGTGGGCTTTGGTGATTCAGCTCACCAGTGGTCCCGGCAGCTGTCATTTGGGGCGTTAAACACCCCATTGAACTGTTGCCTTTCCCATATTCCCATTGAATGTTGTGAAGGGGAGGGTTAGCTCAATAAGGAAGCAAGCTGGGGACTTCAGCTCTCAGTTTGGGAAGGGGCAGTCAGAGACTGGGAAATCCCGCGGGTCCCCTTCCGGTGAGGGATGGTGCTTCTTAAGTTGCAAAGAGAGAATCACAGAAATAAGCTACCCCCCAAAAAATTATACCCTGAAAACTTACTAATTACAAACTCATATCTTCTTGTAATTAATAAATGCAAGTTCCACAACCATTTTTGTGTGTATTGATGATCGATACCTACGTAATACTAAGATTGGAAGTTCCAGAACAAATTTTGTAAAGACATTCAAACCAATATCTGGCAACCAGTCATAGCAGAGTGCAAAAAAGTGCGATTTCAGCATTTCAGTTCAAGCGCCCTGTTTTCAGAGGAAATGTAGAAACTCCATTTGAATTTAGCTGGATTCGCATGGGATTTCTACATTTTCTCTTAAAATCGGACACTTGAAACTGAATGTCGAAATGGCACTTTTTTGCAGTCTACTGTGACTGGTTGCCAGATATTTGTTTGAATGTCTTTACAGATCTGTCCTGGAACTTTCAGTCCTAGCATTGCATAAGTATTAATAATCAACACACACCGATATTGTTGTGTAACTTGCATTTATTAATTACAATTAAAAATGAACTTATAACTAGTAAGTTTCCATGGCATAATTTTTTTGGAGGGACGTGCTCAAAAGCTTGCTTTCCTGAGCCAGCCCAGAGAGGAGTCCCTTAGCGACGGCCGCGAACCATAAGCATTGCAGAAACCTTGGGATAAAACGCGCGTGTGGTTTGTTGCAACCTGTGAGGAGGAGGCTGTTTTTGTACGACAGCCGCTCGGGAAGCTGTTCTCTGACGAGGGGTTGTCTTGTGCTGCTAGGATGTACAGTTATCAGGCCCGGGTTCCACCTCCACCTCCCATTGCCAGGGCTGTGGTCCCCTCCAAACGCCAGCGGGTCTCCGGCAACACCTCCCGCCGGGGCAAGAGCGGCTTCAACTCGAAGAGCGGGCAGCGGGGGTCTTCCTCCAAGTCTGGAAAGTGTACGTGTTGACCCTACTTGCGGGCGTCGGGGCGTGTGTGTGTGGGACTGGGGGGGGGGCGTTCTTCGTTCACGAACCTGCCAGGCATCAGTGGATACATCCTTGCTTCTTTGAAACATCACTTGTACAAGGAACGTGGCAGTCGTGGGAGGAGGGAGGACGTGCGGAAGGCGAGAGGGCGAGAAGGGAGTTGATTGGCCTCCCGAGAGCAGGGCCCCTCCCGTCTCAGTCTGTTCCTCCCCTAGATTGGGAATCCAGGAAACAGAGAAGCTTTTAGCCGAAAGCTGCCCCTACCCGCCATCACACCTTCCTTTTGCCCGTTTGCTCGGTTCCTCCTTTTTAGAAGGGGAGGCGGGGAATAGGGGCGGATCTACCCGTAAGGTCCCTCTGGAGTTCACGGGGGCTTCCTTCCTCCTTGCAGTGAAAGGAGACGACCTGCAGACCATTAAGAAGGAGCTGACCCAGATCAAGCAGAAAGTGGATTCCCTGCTGGAGAGCCTGGAGAAAATCGAGAAGGATCAAAGTAAAGGAAGGGGGTGTGGGAAGGGAGGCGAGACCTTAACACCCCCCTCCCCCCGAGAATCCTCGCTTGACCCCGGGGCCCTCCGTCGGCTAAAGCCCGGCAAACTGGCCGGAAGCGTCTCTTTCCACTTAGGCCCGTCCTTAACAGAATCGGTTGCTTGTGTGCGTAGGCATGCGTGAGGGGCTTGGCGACACGTGGGCTGGGGTACAGAATATTCTTTATGGGTTTCCGTGTAAGTCTCCGTCCTGGTTGCTGCCACGAAAAGTATCCAGTGAGAAAAATCACAGCAGAAATGCCCCCTGGCTGCTTACAGCACCAGCCAAACGACCAGTCAGAGAAGAGAAGGGTTGTAGCCTCTTCTTGCTGGCTTGCAAGACTTAACTATGCTTGGGGAGGGGGAAGCAGGCTGAAATCCTTGCCCAGAACCAGGGCTTTGCGGTACAGTCTCGCAGTGAAGCCTGCGGAAGTCGCTAGCCTGCAGTGCTGTTAGGCGGCAACGACGAATACTCACACAACTCGGCAGCCCCGTAGGACTAGAATCCTCTTCCGGGTTGAAACAAAAGCTTTTCCTGCGTTGTTCCCCCCGGGGTAATGCTCGCTGCTTCCCAAGAGCAAGGGGAGTTGACCTGATTTCGGAAGTTGCGTGGCCAGCTGTTTCCAGATGAGAGCCAATGCTCCCTCTATGCTGTGGAGTCCTGTGAGCAAAACTTCTACTCCGCTAGCTGCCAGCATTAAAATTGTGAGCGAGCGATTTGGCTGCTGCATAAATGAGTTTGCCCTGGAGCCCTCCTTCCTGAGCAAAGACAAAAATGGGTGAGCCGGAGGCGAAAAACTGTGAGCTAGCTCACACCAACTCAGCTTAGAGGGAACACTGGATGAGTCCAGCAGGCCATGTGCTTGAGCATCTCGGTTTTCACGGTGGTCGAGCAGGGCCACAGCGGCCGAAGCCTCCCCCATCCTTGCCCCCCGGCCATCGATGTTCCGAGCAAGTCGATCTAGACACAGAGGTTCCATGTAGCCGCTGTGGCTGACTCCTCCCTGAATATATTTATTTATTTGAGCTTCTACCCCGCCCTCCCAGCCACAGCCGGCTCAGGGCGGCTTGCAAAACAGATAACTACATTAAAAGCACAAGTTAACGATTAAAACAATCCTAAAACCATAATAAAGTGCTCGTGATCATTATCCATAAATGGTAGCAGCCCCGTCCCGTCTCTGCTAGACGACCAGCACTGGGTCGTGCCACCGCAAGTGGGCGGAAATCCCTTCTCAAGTGCCTCGTGCGTGCCCCCCCCAACAGCTTCCCGCGGCCCTTCCTTTTCTCTCCGCTGGACCCCACCTGTGCCTTTCCTCCCCTTTCCTAGAACTGAAGAACGACAAGTCAGAGGAGGAGCAAAGCAGCATCTCGCTAAAGAAAGAGGAGAGCAACGTCAGGATGGAGTCGGAGGCCGGAGCGGACGACTCGGCTGAGGAAGGGGACCTGCTGGATGACGACGACAACGAAGACCGGGGGGATGACCAGGTACGAAGCTGGCGGAGGCAGAGGGCCTGGAGCGAGGAGTCCGGCTCTCCCCGCCCGCTAACCAGCCCCGTGTGCCTGTCCCCTTCTCTCTCTCAGCTGGAGTCCATCAAGGGGGACGACAAGGAGCCGGAAGAAGAAGGGGAAGATGACAGAGACAGCGCCAATGGCGAAGACGACTCCTAAGAGCCCAGCGCACCGCTCCTCCTCCTCCTCCTCCACCTCCGCCCCGGCAAACATGACGACGTTCTTCTGATATTGAGCCTCTTCACCAGCCCCTCGCCGGCTGCCTCCTCACGGCTCCCCTCCCCTCCCCACCGGCCCCTCAGCCCTGCGTGTTCATGATGTTGTGTCTTCTGTTGCATACCCCCCCCCCCCCAAATATCTCCCCGGTAGTTCTGTTAAATCCCATGTAATTCTCCTGTTTTAATTTTGATACCTCTTTATTGACTTAACAATTAAAAAAGGACGTATTGTTTTTAGATGACTTCTCTGTCGTGTGTTTGCACTGGGAGGGGCGGTCTCCAACCAAGAAGGCATACGTATGTCCACACCGGGGTGTACATGGCCAGGTGCTATTCGCGGTTCTCAGACGCCACTTCCCATTTAGTTGCATTTGCTGGTCTCTGGCTTCCGTGCCTTCTGCAGAGAGAGGCCACGGGAAGTTGAGCGGTCAGATTTTGGGGTGTGGTGCGGTTTCTTAAAAAGTTGGTCAGGTTGCTGACTTCAAGCGGCTACTGCATGCGTTGAGAGGATGAGATCTGCAGCTGACAAAAGTCAGGATGGGGGGAGAGCTACAGAACTGGTTCCATTGCGTTTCCCGTGGGGAATGGGCACGGAAGAACGTCAGAAAGTGTACGTTTGACTACTCTTAAATGCACTACTACTGAAGCCAAAAACTGGTGGTTTCGACTCCAGGCAGCTTGCCCGGTGTTCCAAATTTTATTTATTCAGTGAGTTAAATTTCTGAGCCGCCCTCCCCTGTGAAACGGCTCAGGGCGGTGTACAGCAATAGGGCACATTCATATATTAAATCCACAGTTGAAACAATATAAAAATATAATGATGGTACAGTAAAAATACAGTAAGGACCCTAATTAGATGATGCTAAAAAGCTTCCTAAAAAAAGTGAGTCCTAAAAGAAATCAACTGTTCCCTGGAAGGCCGGATCCTGAAGTTGAAGCTCAAATACTTTGGCCACCAAATGAGAAGGGAGCACTCACTGGAGAAGACCCTGATGCTGGGAAAGATTGAAGGTCAAAGAAGAAGGGGGACGGCAAAGGATGGAGATGGTTAGACAGTGTCATCGATGCAACGAACATGAAATTGAGCAAACTTCAGAGGACAGGAGGGCCTGGTGTGATGTGGTCCAGGGAGTCGCGAGGAGTTGGACTGGACTGTGTGACTGAACAACAAAAAGCTTCCAGTTATGCCACAGCCTCGTGGGGGTGGGCAGGGAAGAAACGGGGGTGCCAGACGGATGGAAACAGTCGCTGTCCTCAACACAAATGCCTGGCGAAATATCTCTGCCTTACAGGCCCAGCAAAAGTCCATTAAGTCCCGCAGGGCCACGGATGATGTTTGGCAGAGAGTTCTACCAGGTTGGGGCCAATGTTCCCTCTAAGCTGTGGAGTCCTGTGAGCAAAACTTCTTCTTTTCTGAGCTATCAGTATCAAAGTCGTGAGCAGGTGATTTGGCTGCTGCCAAATCTGCAGCCATTTTTCCTGAGCTAAGACCAAAATGTGTGAGCCGAAGGCTAAAAAACTGTGAGCTAGCTCACACTAACTCAGCTTAGAGGGAACACTGGTTGGGGCCAGGGTAGAAAAGGCCCTGGCTCTGGTCGAGGACAGCTGCATACCTCTCAGGCTGGGGACCACTAGAAACTTCTCTGCTAGGTGCGATGCTCTTGGGGGGTGAGGGGAAAGTAGCAGGAGAGGCGGTCCCGAAGATCTGTGGGTCACAGCCTTTGGGCTCAAAAAATTCAGACACCCCAGGTCTATGGAAACACATCGTGTCTCTTGCCCCCTCCTTTTGCACTTACTTGCACATAGAGATAAAAAGCATGCCTTCAGCCATCGGGACTGGAATGGGTGTGGGGTAGGAAACCTCTTTTCAGGCGGGCAAGAAATGCTTGGGGGGTGGATGACTCCTTTGGCGGCTTGTAGGGGGAAAAATGATGAGCCATCTTCCCCCCCCTCATTGATCTTGCTACCTCACTGGACATGGACAAAGATAATTCATCCCCGCCCCCCTCCAGCATGGAGTTTCGGGACTTTAAAACAGCAGTGTAGTGTGAAAGATTAGTGGAAGGTTGGGGCTATCAGTGGCTACTAGATATGATGGATATCAACTCTCTCCAGCACCAGAGGCCGTATGCTTCTTGCAGTTGCCGGCTGGCACAGGCGGGACAATGCTGTTGCCATCATCCTGCCTGTGGGCTTCCTAGAGACAGCTGTCAGCCGCTGCGTGAGACAGAATGCTGGATTTGATGGGCCTTCAGTCTGGTCCAGCATAGCTCTTATGAGAAGTGATATTAATTTATCTAAAGTCTTCCAAAAGCTTGTCCGAACTCTATTAAGCATTAACTTCGTGTTCTGCATCAGTAAAGGTAAAGGTTCCCTTGCTCGAAAGCCAGTCGAATCCGACTCTAGGGTTGCGGTGCTCATCTCCATTTCAAAGCCGAAGAGCCAGCGCTGTCCAAAGACGTTTCCGTGGTCATGTGGCCGGCTTGACTAAACACCGAGGTGCATGGAACGCTGTTACCTTCCCACCGAAGTGGTACCTATTTATCTACTTGCAATTCCTTGCTTTCGAACTGCTAGGTTGGCAGGAGCTGGAACTAGAGACAGGAGCTCAGTCCGTCATGCGGCACACTCGGGTCTCGAACTGCTGAACTACTGACCTTCCACAGCCTGCAGTTCAGCATCTTAACCCCTTGAGCCACCACAGCTCCTTTTGCATCAGTAGGGATGCTCTATTTGTAACCTAACACAGCACCTAGCGGGTTGCACCACCATTTGCATAGCTTTGGACCAACGCTCCCTCTAAGCTGTGGAGTTTTGTGAGCAAAAATTCTCCGTTGTGAGTGAGTGATTTGGCGGCTGCATAAATCAGTTTGCTCTGGCGCCACCTTTCCCGATCGGAGACAAAAAACGTGTTGAGCTGGGGGTGAAAAAACTGAGCTCACACTAAGCTTAGAGGGAACATTGCTTTGGACTCTGCTTATGCAATTTGTTTCTGCCTTCTGATATTGTGAATGTTCATATTCAGAGACAAAGGGTAAGACCGCCCTCCTGGTGTGCTTTGGGTGGATTTTGTCTGGGTCTCTTATCACAGCTTTCTATGACAGTCAGTCCCCTTTCTTGGCATAACGTAACATAAATAGTGCAAACGTAGGAAAATACTAGAGGGTAAGCTCATAAAACAGCATCAGACATATTCGCAGACAACGAAATTGACTCGGAATAAAACAGTCTCAAGAGGTTTTGCAAAGTATTACCCTTGACTTCCACACATAGGCTAAAAATTCAGCAACAGCCAGAGTTATTGCTGGACTTTTATCTGCTACGAAGAAATTTAGATCCTTATCGAGGAGGTCCCTCTGCAAAGGGAAGAGAGGGCAGATCAGGGCACTACGCATAGCAGAATATTTGGGACAGCGGAAAAGAATATGCATAATAGAGCCAGGTTACCCAAGAGTACAATTGCAGAGTCTATCCTTATAGGGGATGCCCCTGTATCTACCTGAGACCACTGCAGAGGGGAAAAGATTAAACCTCGCTAACATAAAAACCCTCCTGTGCACTGGGGTTATTAAATCAGCGATATATGGTAGCATGGAAGTATGAGAGGGAAAAGGGGCTAATGAACGGGGAGAACAAACTCCAGAACTACCAGCATTAATGGTCTGTGCCTCTACATCCCAGATTCTCCTCCTGACCGCCTGAAGGATTGCCGCCTCACTACAGTTGTATAGAGAGTCCAAATCGATACCTAAAGTACCAACCTTTCTCACTATAGCCTGGGACCACGCCGAAGCTTTCTATGCAATGTTCCCAGAGTGCAAAAAGGCTAAGAAAAGGGGAGGAGGAGTTAAAAGCCTATTTATTTATTTAGATTTCTGCCCCGCCCTCAGGGCGGCTAACAAACGGGGGCACCAAGTGCCAATGCGTAGAACCAGATAAAAACAGAATAGATTACCCCAAAATTACATACAGTGCCCGATGTTGTTACTCTCACATTAACCAAGAGGGGGACCGATAGAGGTTACCTCATCCCTGTACCACGGTACCGATCCGCCACACCACTGGAGTGTGATCGTCACAAGGCCGCTCCATTGGTGGTCGTGGCAGTGGCGGCTCGTAGTCGAAAGCCTAGGTGAGGCGCAGTTCAGCACTCTTCTCCCCTGGGAATGATAATGCCAGGAGACATTGGAGACGACGGGAAAAGATGACGCACCAACATGAGATGGATTGGCTCAGTCAAGGAAGCCGCGGCCCTCTCCGTTTGCAAGGTCACCCAGAAGTCCATCAGTGGCTATTAGCCACAGGGTATAGATGGGAACTCTCAGTCTGGGGCAGGTGATGCACTCTATTCTTGGTGCTGGAGGGGGCAGCAGTGGGAGGGCTTCTAGTGTCCTGGCCCCACTGATGGACCTCCTGAGGGCACCTGGTATATTTTGACCACTGTGTGACAGAGTGTTGGACTAGATGGGCCACTGGCCTGATTCAACATTGGCTTCTCTTAGGTTCTTATGTTCTGTTAACAACAGGATGTTTTCGAGGACGTTAATTCATAGGGTCTCCGTAAGTTGCAAGTGACACGACGGACAATCTACACAGGTGGGAGTTTGTTGATTTGGTACGGTAGCGGTAGCGGGGAGGAGGGGAACTGATCTTAAGCAAATCCTACATCAAAGCACGGGTGAACAGCGCATTCCTCATTCAAACTAACAAGGTGTCAACCAGAGCGACTCCAATTTGGAGGAGTTACTTCTAAGCTAGAGGTGTAAATGTGGGGGGAACAGGGAGTTGGGCAGAGCTGTGTGCAGAGGCGAGGCCTAAATAGGTGAAGGAACCTGGTTTGCCATTCCTTGCACAAACACACAAGCTTATTCCCCATGTCGGTCTGAACACGTGTTTGTGGGGGTGTTCAGACAGGCCAAGGGCCACCTCCTTCAGACTCTTGTCCAACAGTGACCAGCCAGCTGGCTCTGGGGAACTGAAATGTTGATCGCTGCTTTGAGGGAGGTCCCTCCCAACTCTATGATTCTATGACAAGCAGGGCACAGAGATCGCCACTTTTGGGGAGGTCCCTCCCAACTCTATAATTCTATGACAAGCAGGGCACAGAGATCGCCACTTTAGGGAGGTCCCTCCCAACTCTATGATTCTATGTTAAGCAGGGCACAAAGATCACCACTTTGGGGAGGTCCCACCCAACTCTATGATTCTATGTTAAGCAGGGCACAGAGATCACCACTTTGGGGAGGTCCCACCCAACTCTATGATTCTATGACAAGCAGGGCACAGAGGCAGGACTCCTGTCAGCTCGTCTCCAGGCTGGTGTTTGCATGCCCAGTGCGTAGGAACATGGCTAATATCTGATCGTCAAGGCTTTGTGGGAGTTGACTGGAGATGATAGCCCAGCCCTGACTTGGATGGCTGAAGCTATCCTGATCTTGGAAGCTAAGCAGGGCTAGCCGTGGTTAGTAGTTGGATGGGAGACCACCAAGGAAGTCCAGGGCTGCTACGCAGAGGGAAGCAATGGCAACCTACTTCTGAACATATATCTTCCTTTAGAACATGAGAGAAGCCAGTGTTGGATCAGGCCAGTGGCCCATCCAGTCCAACACTCTGTGTCACATAGTGGCCAAAAATACCAGGTGCCATCAGGAGGTCCAGCAGTGGGGCCAGGACACTAGAAGCCCTCCCACTGTTGACGCCCCTCCCAGCACCAAGAATACAGAGCATCCCTTGCCCCAGACTGGGAGTTCCTATCTATACCTTGTGGCTACTAGGCACTGATGGACCTCTGCTCCATATGTTTATCCAATTCCCTCTTGAAGCCGTCCATGCTTGTAGCTGCCACCACCTCCTGTGGCAGTGAATTCCAACGTGGTAATCACTCTTTGGGTGAAGGACTTCCTTTTATCCATTCTAACCCGACTGCTCAGCAATTTCACTGAGTGCCCACGAGTTCTTGTATCATGAGAAAGGGAGAAAAGGACTTCTCTCATTTTCTTACACTCCTTGAAAAACCTATTGGATTGCCATAAACTGGATTATGATTTGACAGCATTTTCCACTGCCATGGTGATAGCTTAAGCCAGAGATCTGCTGTTCCGATGGTGCTCCAGGTGCTCTGCTGGCGGAGAGGGTTTCCCCTTGTGCTTGAATTCAAGTACAGCTCTGGAATCTGGAATGCACAAAAAGGTCACCGAGCAATTTCCTTAGCACAGAATGGACTTGCATCATCGGGAACGCTGGTTTTAGAAACGTGTCAGTGCTGGCGTCTCCCCCACACACACACACACACACCCCAAATCAGCCATGGTCTGTACCTTGGTGTTCTTACAATAAGCCCTTTACTGGCTGTCCCCAATTGTGAGGAAATTCTACAGGCTTTAGAGACCGAGTTTTGACTGACGGCTGAGGTTTCTGTGGAGAATGGAACAGATTGTATACCAGAACAACCCCAGTGGAGGGGGAGTGGTGGGAGAGATGTACAAGGAGTCCCAAGGGCTAGAAGCAGGGCTATTTTGGGGCAGGAATGCACAGGAACGGAGTTCCGGCTGGCTCCTGAGTTGGCCACGCCCAGCAGGAACTAATTAGCATAATAGGCCACACCCAACAGCAGAAACTCATTAGAATTGGCTACATTAGGGGTGTGTGTGTGACCTGACATGCAAAGGAGTTCTTGCTAGGAAAAAAGCCCTGGATTTTGACAACAAACAAGGTCAACAGAATAAGAAGCAAAAGGTGGGTGTGGCTGGATGACCACACCTCTGGTAACATGGGGGTGTGGCCTATTGTGCTAATGAGTTGCTGCTGCTGGGTGTGGCCTATTATGCTAATAAGTTCCTGCTGGGCTTTTTCTACAAAAAAAGTTCCTGCTGGGCTTTTTCTCCTGCTTCACATGAGTGTGGTTGTAGTCTAGCAGCCCCTCTGTGCAGCTTGAAATCTGTTTGGCAAGAACCTTTCCATAGTTCAGTGAGACAAAGGGACCATAAATGCCAAATGACGATTAAAATCAGCGATAGATTCTCTAAACTCTGAGTTTGCTAAAGCATGCTATTTATTGATTTATTTATTTGGACTCATATCCTGCCCTCTCCGCAAGCGGGCTCAGGGCAGGTTCCAACAATATAACTATGATATACAAAACAATTGAAACCACTTCAGACAACAGTATAAAACAGCACAAAATCCTAAAATGCCATGGCAAATCTGATCAGATGTCTCAGCGATTAAGACGGAATTAAGAATCCAGGTCACTGATGGGAGGCCAGCCAGAAGGGGCGGGGGGACGGGACGGATGGACATCCGCCACCTCAACCAAAAGCCCGGTAAAAAAGCTCCATCTTACAGGCTCCGTGGAATTGTAATAAATCCCGCAGGGCTCTGATCTCATACAGGAGCTCTTTCCACCAGGTGGGGACCAGGGCTGAAAAGACCCTGGCCCTAGTTGTGGCAAGTCCAACATCCCTGGGGTCGGGACAGCTAAGAGATGTTGATTTGTAGACCTCAGTGCTCTGCGGGGCTCATATGGGGGAGAGGCAGTCCCGAAGGTATACTAACCACTACAGAACTGGGTTACCAGTCCCATCTTTTTCACCCTATTGAATAATGAAAGTAGAAGTCAACGTGATTGGGCACGGAAGTTGTCTACAAATGCGTCCACATTGATGTTATTTGTGAGTGATTTCTCATCACCTAGCAACGCTAGACTGTTTTTCCTAAAATGGGACATTGGCAGCCCCGTGGTTGTCAAATGCAAGGCGAGAGAATTCTGACTCACGTGTAACAGTGGAGGCCCCAACGTCACAGCAGCCGCAAGGACTCTGTATAATATTTTTACAGGAGAATAGCACAGCAGGAGCATTACGGATACTATTCTCTTCTTTCAAGCGTGGACTCGTTGGTGTTACAATGGGCCTTTTTATGAGGTCTGCTTCGAGTGCAAAGTCATCCCTATCAGCACCCGCTGATAGTAGGAGAGGCTTTACTGCTTTTACTTCTAAAAAGGAGAGTGAACTGGGAATCGGTGAGTCGAAGGCAGACAAGTGTTCCACATCACGGTTAGAAAACCGAGTTTCAGCCTCTGAAATGGAATAATCATGGACTTCAATGAACCCCCATTTTAAGTGCAGATGAGAAGACACGTGACAGCCGGTGCCCGCACTGCCTTCAGCAACGAAACCCTTCAAGCGTTTCTCCTTCCTTTTCCTTTTACCTCCCCTTTCAGCTAGGTCAACAGCGACGTTGTTCTGTGCACAGATTTCAGAGGTTCTCCCCAAAAGCTCCTCAAAGAGAACAAAATCTCCTTTACTTCTCCTCTCTTTAAGGAGAGAGTTGCCGGCATTCACAACTTCGGCACCTTTCCCTAAAGGCGTCCCTTTGCCTTGCAGTGCTGCATTCCCTGGCTCAAATACAGGCAACACATCTATCATCAGGAGTGCTAAAAATGCAAACCTCACACTTGCACGTGCGTCACATAGACCCTTTGCCTCCACTTGCAATTCTATGGACGCTGCAGTCTCCCCTTCAGGACCTGCAAGGTCACGGAGCACTATCAGCACCTCTCTCAAGTTATCACTGGTGGCCCTTGCAGTGGCCAAATGTCCAGCCCACCTACGATCGAGGAGTCTCTTGAGCTGAGAATGCAATTGGTTCGCCCGATGCTTTCTGGTGAAGTTGTATAAGCTATTACACATGTCGAAAACCTGCTTCAGAGGTACTATTTCTTTTCTGTAAGTATTTCTTTTATTGTCAGTGTGTCGTTAAGCAGAATATTAACAGTAACATCCAAGGCTTGTTTTGTAGAAAATGCCCAGCAGGAACTTATTAGCATAATAGGCCACACCCAACAGCAGAACTCATTAGCATATCAGGCCACACCCCTGGCAGCACAACTCATTAGCATATCAGGCCACAGCCCCATGTTCCCAGAAGTGGGGTCATCCAGCCGCACCCACCTTTTGCTTCTTGTTCTGTTTACCTTGTTTGTTGTCAAAACCCCAGGGCTTTTTTGCAGCAGGAACTCCTTTGCATGCTAGGCCACACACCCCTAATGTAGCCAATCCTGATGAGTGTCTGCTGTTGGGTGTGGCCTATTATGCTAATGAGTTCCTGCTGGGTGTGGCCAACTCCGGAGCCAGGCAGGACTCCCTTCCTGTGCGTTCCTGCCCCAAAATAGCCCTGTTTGTACTTATCTATTTAATTAATTCGATTTATTGCCCCGCCCTCCCTACCACGGCAGGCTCAGGGCAGCTGACACAAAAATGCATAGAGATACAATTAAAAATCCATCACGAAATTCGTCATAAACAATCAAACCATAAACAAGTCAGTTATCCCAGCCCCGAATTTGAGAACCTCACCTCAACATACCTGGAGAGGATCTGGTTCTTCAGACGTCGGGCTTCACAGCTCCCGCATCTGCAGGCGCTCATCCCATCAAGGCAGTGCCAAGAAGGCCAGGCCAAGCGGGGGAAACCCCACGTGGGGATGGGGACTCTCGGGGCAGAAGAGGCGCCCATTTCCTTCCCCTCCACAAGAGACCCGGGCAGGGCAGAGCCGTTCCCTCCGGACGGGTGGTGGGGAGGAGGGAACATTTCCCACGCACCCCATTCAGGCTGCCAGGCTCGCCCCCTCCCCCCGCAAAAGAACCAGAGCCGGGCAAAGTTCGAGTCCGGGGCGGGGAGGGGCACCTTCAAGACCAACAAAGTTGTATTCACGGTAGAAGCTTTGGTGTGCAGGCACGGCCGTCGGACTCCCCTGCGGGAAGCCACCAGATGCTCCTCCCCCCAGCCGCCGGCCAGGTTGTAGGGTCGCCAGCCTCCGGGTGGGGCCTGGAGACCTCCCAAAGGCACCAGGTAGGGCCTGTAAATCCGACTTTCACTTTTTCCCTCCAGGGATCTGCTAAACCAGACGGGGCAACCTTACCAGGTTGCGAGTCCGGCTCCGGTAGTCCCCCCCCCGAATCCACTCCCCGATGGGGCGGGCGGCAGGAGGCTCACGGAGGAGCGCCGGGGCATGTTGTCAGCCCAAGATCGTCGAGGGGGCGCACGTTGCGCGCCTCGTCAACTCCGGAGCCTGGGGCTGCACATGTGCGAAGGGCTCACCTGCTGCTCTCTTGCAGGCGGGCTGGACGGAGCAGCAGGTCGACGGCGCGGGCCAGAACGGGCCTGGGCCGCGGCAGCGAAGGGGCTCTCGGGCGGCAATTCTCAGCCCGCGCCGCCGTCGGAAGAGAGCGCTGTAACCTGAAACCAGCATTGGTTCCAAGCTACCGGCCTCTTTACACAGAATGCCCGTAAGATCGGGTGGTGGAAATCGGCTTCCCGCTTCTCATTTTTCTTCGAAATGTCCCCGTTGCCTGATAAAGGGTTCTGGGCACCTGGAAAGCTTGCGCAAAGGTTTGTGTTGCCGCCGGTCCTAATAAACATGAGACTACATTGATATTTTCCTTGAAAACCTCTTGCGTGTTCATTTACTGGGGAAACCCTATTGGATTTACACACTAAACCGAAATAGCCCCACAAAAAAGCACCGGTAAGACTCTACGCGGGAAGTCAGTGTTGGTCTGAAGCAACAGAGCACAGTTTTGAGACCTGCGGCACGTTTAAGACCAACAAAGGTTCACCCTGGGTATAAGCTTTTTGCAGCTGAAGAAGCGCGCATGCGGACGAAAGCTTATACCCAGAGTGAAACTTTTGTTGATCTTAAAGGTGGCGCCGGACTCACACTTTGTTCTATTGCTTCAGACCAACAGTGGCTTCCCGCCTGAATCCCATACAGACTAAAGGACGTGGTCTCCGAATGCTCATTGGCTCATTTGAAATAAGTAATTGTAAGTGATTGGATAGTATGCATTTTGCCCGCCAAATTTGTCTGACGTAAAGGAGTCCTAGTCCTGCTGTAGTTTTCCTTCTGGTCTGATTTCTTTGTATTTAAAGGGAAAGCTCCGCGGCAGTTGTAGAATACTTTGATCTGTTGGTACTGAAATCATGTCTGGTCGCGGCAAAGGCGGTAAGGGCTTGGGGAAAGGAGGCGCCAAGAGGCACCGGAAAGTCCTCCGGGATAACATCCAAGGGATTACCAAGCCTGCGATTCGTCGTCTTGCTCGGCGCGGAGGAGTGAAGCGTATTTCTGGCCTCATTTACGAGGAGACCCGCGGGGTGCTGAAGGTCTTTCTGGAGAACGTGATCCGCGACGCCGTGACTTACACCGAGCACGCCAAGAGGAAGACTGTGACTGCCATGGACGTGGTCTATGCCCTGAAGCGCCAAGGCCGCACTCTCTACGGCTTCGGCGGCTAAGAGATTCTGCAAACTCTGTTTTTGCTAACCCAACACCAAAGGTCCTTTTCAGGACCACCCACGTTTTCGCTAAAATTGCTGTTTTCGCTGTGGAAAAAGTTGCCCTGACCTGAGTAGCCTGATCTTGGCTGCTAAATAGGGTCGGCCCGGGTTTCTACTTGGGGGAGGGGGGAGACTCAAGTCCAGGGGCCCTATATAAAGGAAATCAGTGACAAGCCAATCTCTGGACGTGTCTTCTTAAAAACCTTACGGCTAAACCATAAATCGGCTGCGGTTTGGTAGCGGTTCCCACCATAGCCGCTTTGCTTGATTTCCCCTGATTTAAGTTTGTCCTGGTCAGGTCCAAGATTAAATAAAAGCGTTGTATAGTAATATTCGTGCGGAGGCTTCCAAACGAGTTCTGTGATCTTAGTCCAACCTGCCCAGGCGTTCCAAGTGGGTTTGACTGGCTTTAAGACCTTCAAATGCGTACTACTACCTTTAATAGAGGTGCAGTCTGTCACGCCGCCTTAATCCAATTTAGCTATATTTGTCCCGCAGTTACTTCTGCATCTTGACTCTTAATTACCTCTTCCTGGCAACACCCTCCCTCCTCTCTACCTGTATGTAATGGTTGGTGAGTTTTGGCTCATTGCGTCTGAAGAAGCGTGCATGGACATGTAAATTCATAGGCAGAATAAAACTTTGGTCTTAAAAGGGTGCCACTGGGCTCAAACTTTGTTCAGCCTTTTCCAGTAATGGAAGGAATTTTCCATTTAGACGTGTTGAAAAATAAAAAATGGATCGCTTAAATGCGAAGACATTTACTCAAGAATGAGGCCAAAGTTTATTCCAACTGGTATACTCCCAAATATTTTTGTATACAATATACCTTAACATACATAGGGGCTTCACCAGCCCAGTGTTCACAAAGGGGCTGATGAATTCAAAGGATCTTTCATATGCTCTGTTCCCTTTCTCCTTTCCACGTATTCTCACGTTCCATTTTGGGAATAGGACACAAGAGCTGACTGAATTAATATGGGAACAGTATCAAGGAGTATCAAGGCATAAATTACAGAGTAGGAATAAAAACTGAACTGCCGAAACCCGGGATCGAACCAGGGACCTTTAGATCTTCAGTCTAACGCTCTCCCAACTGAGCTATTTCGGCTTCTTTTGGCATGTTTTCTAATGCTCCTTGAGAACTTGTGCACCGCTGTTACAATTCAGGACCAAAGAAATAATTTTAAATGAGCAGCAAGCCTGTACCAAATACTTCCTTCCAGAACCGGCCAATTACGATGTGCACTTTTTCAATTTACTTTTTAAAAGAAGAAATAAAATGCATAAGGCAAACGGGGTTGAGAATATCGGAAAGACTTTCGAATGGCAAAGGATTAACAGCCTTGCTGCAGCAAAGAGGCCATTCTGCCATGCGCAGCTTATCTAACCCAATGAAAAGACAGTGTTCTCTGTAACAACCAATCACGAAACGAAATTTAAACCATCCGCGGAAACGCTTTTCATTGGACGAGCTTCTCTTCCAATAGTAGAAAGCTGAACTTCTCTTTATCCAATAGAAATATAACAACTCGAATGCCCTTATTTACATATGCGTCCTATAAAGAGGCGCACCAGACACTGGTGAGTATTTCCGATTGGTGGTTGATCAGAAATTAGTAGCGATGCCTGAGCCGGCCAAGTCCGCGCCCGTCCCCAAGAAGGGCTCCAAGAAGGCGATCACCAAGACCCAGAAGAAGGGGGACAAGAAGCGCAAGAAGAGCCGCAAGGAGAGCTACTCCATCTACGTGTACAAGGTGCTGAAACAGGTCCACCCGGACACCGGCATCTCCTCCAAGGCCATGAGCATCATGAACTCCTTCGTCAACGACATCTTCGAGCGCATCGCCGGCGAGGCCTCCCGCCTGGCCCACTACAACAAGCGCTCCACCATCACCTCCCGCGAGATCCAGACGGCCGTGCGCCTCCTCCTGCCCGGCGAGCTGGCCAAGCACGCCGTCTCCGAGGGCACCAACGCCGTCACCAAGTACACCAGCTCCAAGTAACTCGGCCCCGCCCCCCCCCCCATCACACGCGAGAAGCACCCAAAGGCTCTTTTAAGAGCCACCCCACTTCCTCCGCAAAAGAGCTTTGAACGCTTGTGCAAACGTTGGTACAGGTTCTGAACTAAAAACAAGGAAACCCACAAAGAGATAAAACTTTCAAATTAGCTGAACTATGTTTCTTTTTATAAATAACTATTTTTATAAGCGTGTTGGCAAACTTGAAGCTTTAGCAAGATGATGCAGGTTGTAAGTTCTCAGGAAAAAGACCACTTGCATTTTTGGAGATGTCAATAGAAATTTCTGTTGTGTTTGTTCAGTGTAAGGCTTGATGGGGGGCGTATACAGGAGTACAGTTCCTGAAGACAAATGAAAATGGTAATTTTCGGAATTGAGTAAGTGGGAACATTTCAGCCTCCCAGGACTTATTGTTGCTTATGCAAAAGTTAATTATTCTTGAACAAAAAGTACTTTGTAAAGAGACCTTCTGCAGTGAAACTGCTGAATTAATCAAGATCTCTGATACCCTCTTAAAATGGTTTTAAGATCCCTTGAATTCCTCCAGGATTACAGGTTTTAACTAGTTAATGAAGTACTATAGTTACTGTTATGCATGGCCTGATTACCCTTCCATTTTTCATGATCGCATCTCACTAATTCCCTGCACTTTTATGGTCTTTGAAAGGTTGACACCTGGAAGTGTCATCAAGTCACACCTGATTTATGGAGAGACCCCCTCACCGAAGGGGTTAGCCGTTGCCTGTGTCCACACAGCAACTCTGGTGTTCCTTGGTGGTCTCCCATCCAAGGATTAACCAGGGCCCAACCTCCTTAAACTTCTGAATAGATCTGGCAAGCCTGCGCCATCCAAGTCAGGCCCTGAGAGTTTAGGCTATAATTAAAATAAATACATAAATAAAATCGTTAAAGTGTTTAACAAAGGCATGTACACTTTAACATTCTCTAGAATTCTTGCTCAGCCTGGAATAATTTTTAAAGTGTGCAACCCCAGCCAGAATTCAGCAAACCCTTGTTAGAATGGATAGCCATAGCTAAAAGCTTTTTTTATTTCCCAAATTATTATTCATTATGAGGGTGCTACTTATCCATGTCCCAGATACACTTCTAGAAAGTTGGCAAAAGGAATTAACTAAATTTATTTGGCACTAAAAATGCTCAGAATTAACTATTCACGCTATCAAACAGCCAGTTAAACAGGACAGAATGGCAGTCCCTGATCTAAAAGCAATACTATCAGACTATAATTCTAGCAACTATGGTGAAAAGTGTATTTATTTATTTTTATTTGATTTATATACTGCCCTCCCAATAAACTATAATAAGTCTTTCTTGGCAGATTGGAAACATATTGAAGATTATTATATTGCTCTGCAATCCTTTCAAGAAGCATTCTGTTCTAACCAAAGAAATGGAAACTAAGCATTATTGTCCCTATAGATTAAAAAGGGGTTCAATCTGCTCCACAAAATTACAAACCAATAAACTTGCTTGATTATCTGCCACAGAGTTTGAAAAATTGTTAGTTACTGAATAACTTCAGTATTTGCCTATTCCAATCTGCCTATTAAAGGATTCACCTCTAAGATTTATAAAATCCTGACAGAATAATTCAAAGACGCTGCACTATCAAAAGGCTTGGCACACTGACCTTTGAAAGGAATTTTCAGAATTGCAAAGGGCCCAAATATGGAACTCACCAGTTTCCAACTCTAGATGTTTTAATATACAACTTTAAAATTTTAAGATTGTATCAAGGTGGTTCTTAACCCTGGTCACAGTCTCCCATGTCACCTCATCTATCTTCCCAGCTTGTGTGGAGAGAGAGGAACCTTTATTTATAGCTGGTGGGAATGCATAGGTTTTGGATACAAATATTAGACCAAATCAAAGAATACACGGGATAGAATATGATATCCCAGAAACTGTTCTTAATCTGTGGGAGAGCAAAGCAACTCCCAAGGCTCATAGGGAACTCTTGCTGATGGCGGCCAAGACTCTTATAGCTTCCTACTGGAAGAAGAAATCCCTTCCTAGCTTATAACTCAACTCCAGGAGTATTGTACACTTGATAAAATGCCGAATAGCACACTTCCCCATGAGAACAACACAAATCAAACAAACTTCACCGAAAAGTGGTATCCATGATTAAATAATTTTTGGAAGGACTTACCTGATTATATCTTTGACATCTTAGACTGGCTACCTTCTCTCACCTGCAATTCTTTCATCCTTTAATATTTCAAATAGAAAATCATTGTAATTGTATTCCTTCAGTTGATCTTAAGTACTTTTCTTCAGCTAGCCTATATCTCTCTTAATTATGTAAGCCTGTTAACACACTGTAACCTCTGTCTATGCTCTCTCTCTCTCTCTCTATATATATATAAAACGCTCTTATAGTTTGATGTTTGTTCTTGATTTACATATTTCAATTATATTTATGTAAGAATTCAGCTAACAGGGTGCTATTGGGTGGAGCTGGTAACCAGGTTCAGCTGCCCCCCCCTTCTCTCCCCGCCTTCGGGCCTCTGGCTAATCAAAATAGTCTTGGTTTATGCGCCATTAAATCCCGCAAAGCAACCAGGGCCGGCCGGCCAGCCGGGGCACAGGAGGCGGCGGCGGCCCAGCGCGCCCGCCTTCCCCCTCCTCCCTCGGGTGGAGGAGGAGGCGGCGGCCAGCGCGGGGACTCCAGGCCCTGTCGGTAGGTTGGCACCTGTGCCCGCCTAGGGCGCAGAAGCACCTTGAGCCGGCCCTGAAAGCAACCCTTTGCAGGGGTGGGAGAGATGAAGGCGCGGGGCGATTGGATCCCCTTCCTCTCTTTCCCCGTTCGGTCCCTCTGCCGTTCGGCCAGCGTCGTCCTTTGAGCTCCTGGCTGATTCCGGGTAGCCAAGACAAACCTGCGGGTTTCTGGGGGAGTTTTTAGGGCAGTCAAATGGCAGCCCGGATCATTAAGATAATATATCTTTTAATAATCAAAGAACAATCCGAAATGGTTAATCAGCATCTTAAAGGACGCCTGTTGTTATGTTTCCTGCTGTGCTTTTGCTGTTTCAGATGATACCGTGTTTTCCAAAGAAGGATTAATAGGAACAGTAAAGGGAAGGAAATGGCAGGCCTCCGTCTTGAAGAATTTAAAATTCGCGCGCTGAGAGGTGGTTGGTTTCCAGAGTGACTCAGCTTCGGCTCTGGGAGCTGTAGAAAAATATTTTTTTTCAGGATAGAAGTCATCTTCCTCGTTAGTATAGTGGTAAGTATCCCCGCCTGTCACGCGGGAGACCGGGGTTCGATTCCCCGACGGGGAGATAAAATCTATTTTTGTACAAAACATACAAATTTTGCTCAAAATATACACAATTAATGAGACTTCGTGCAGCACTTATTCGAAATTATGGCTAATGTAAAAAACTGCTGTGTTGTAATGTTGTTTGTTTGCTTTTTTAAAAAAAAGCTCATCTGCATGCGTTGATGACAAATTTACGTCCAGGTAACAAGGTCCAAAACTAGAGCTCAATCAACAAGAGAATTAAAAAGCAAATAAAGAGAGGGATGTTCATCAGATAATGGGAGTTGTTACTCTGCACGTCTGATAACCTTGGTCGCTAGAAGACACAGTTTAAAACCACTTCTCTTGCGGAAAGCCTAATTTATTTATCTTTGAATGCCACATTATTAATCCAAAAGTCAGTAAAAAAATAGTCTCAATGTTCGATAACCATAGTTTTTATTTGTGCAGGGAAGAAAAAGTCAAACCGCCCAACGTGGGGCTCGAACCCACGACCCTGAGATTAAGAGTCTCATGCTCTACCGACTGAGCTAGCCGGGCTGTTGGTTTAAAGTGTGCTCGGAGCTCTTCTAGCTTAAATCTGCTCGCTCTGGACTTTCTAAAAATTAAATTCCAGTTTAAGATTTGAAATATAAAGCCACATATCCTATGTCACGGATGCAATGTCTTTACCATGTTGTTTAAATTGCACGGGTGAAGGTTTCACCGGAACATTTAATCCTCGTTTTGCGTTAACAATAAAATATTGCTTATAACTGCTCTCGTTTTTCTCAGTCCACTGAATATTTATTCCGAACATGTTAATTTACCCTGTTCGTACTGTTTAAATTAACGCCGAAAACCTTCCGAAGAGCTGAACTTTCAAGAATATGATTGACATGACACTCCCCTTTCTGAGCAGCGGGAAGCCTCCAAAGAGGCACCGTCAGAAGGACGGGAATCGTTTTAGCCAATCAGAGGAGGCCTTTTCAAAACCGGCCACTGTGCAGCCAATGAGCATTGAGTCTCGAGGCATTTTTAAATTAGCGAGCTCCCCTCCGATTTTCAAGACGGCGGCGGGAAACCAAACTCTGTAGGCTTATCCTGAAAGATTTTAAGAATTTACAACATCGCCAACATTTATGAATGGGGAGGGACAGTAAATCACAGGCCTTCGGGCCAAAGGTTTCAGCATATATATTCCATTTCCTCACTGAATAAGCTTAGCAGGAAAAAGGGACACTAACCCTACCTCCTCTGCAAATGATCGAAGTTTAATAAAATTGTTTTTGTATTGCACACAATATACTAAACGTTGTAAGCCTAAAACCGTCGTTTTGACCACGCAAGCTTTCCCCGTTTAATATCTTCCTAGGCAACAAAACCAAAGAACCCTTAAACCTCTAAATGTACCTGGATTGGTTGAAAGAAAACCCTGAATCCCGTTGTAACACTTATGTGAAAGTTCAGCATTATCTCAAAAGACCGGAGATCAGCTCTTTTACTGAGAATGTGGGTGGCTCTTAAAAGAGCCTTTGGGTTTTTCTGAAACTGTCCGAAGACAAGTTACTTGGAGCTGGTGTACTTGGTGACGGCCTTGGTGCCCTCGGAGACGGCGTGCTTGGCCAGCTCGCCGGGCAGGAGGAGGCGCACGGCCGTCTGGATCTCGCGGGAGGTGATAGTGGAGCGCTTGTTGTAATGAGCCAGGCGGGAAGCCTCAGCAGCAATGCGCTCGAAGATGTCGTTGACGAAGGAGTTCATGATGCTCATGGCCTTGGAGGAGATGCCGGTGTCCGGGTGGACCTGTTTCAGCACCTTGTACACGTAGATGGAGTAGCTCTCCTTGCGGCTCTTCTTGCGCTTCTTGTCCCCCTTCTTCTGGGTCTTGGTGATCGCCTTCTTGGAGCCCTTTTTAGGAGCGGGCGCGGATTTAGCTGGCTCAGGCATCCTCACAAAAGAACTTCTTCTCACTACCAAAGGGAGGAAAAGAATACAAACAGCGCTTGCCGAGCAGCTATTTATAGGCAGGCTATGGAAATGAAGGCTCCGAAATTCCCTGCTTTGATTGACTGACTGTTCAAACACGTCACTCCTCAGAACTTGGAAATATGCAAATGACTGGGATTCAAACCTCGCAGTTTCATTGGAGCGCACACACTTCTCAGACCGCCCCCGGGAAAGCGTCCTACGATTGGCTACCAGCGATCAAGTAAAGCACTCGTGGCAATTAACCCTCAAGTGACCAGAGACAAACAAAACCCCGAATCGCATACTCGCTGCTATCTAGCCGAATTCTTGATCTGCAGGGCGAGGGAAATTATCAGTAAAGACCTCCGAGTGGAATTGAATGCCCCCAAACCAAGTGTTTAAAATTGTCACATTCTTAATATTTTCCAAAGCGTGAACTGAGTGGTCGCGCTGATCTAGTTCCGGACAGGATCGGCGCAGCAAACAATTGCGAATTTATCCTCGTCTAGAACAGCGTTCCGTGCGCCTTGGTGTTTAGTCATGCCGGCTATATGACCACGGAAATGTCTTCGGACAGCGCTGGCTCTTCGGCTTTGAAACGGAGATGAGCACCGCAACGCTAGAGTCGACTGGCTTTCAAGCAAGGGAACCTTTACTAGAACTGTCATATCCCTTCGAAGGCGTCTGTGTTCTCCGCCACCTCGGACGGGCCCCGTGGGACTAAACCCCCCCCCCCCCGGAATCCGGAGCTGCCGCCCTTGCCGCTTCTACTCCTGCGGGGAGTCCCTCGGAACTCCCCGAGACTTGCTTTGCAACCAGCCGCGCGTGCGATCCCGCTGCACGTTTTTCCTGGCGAGGAAACCTGCCATTCAGGGATCCCGAAGCGGATGTGAGCGGCAGGGGAGCGAAACAGGGCGTGGGCTTTCTGCGCTCTCGGGTTTTTTTGGGAACATCCGGTTGCTTAAAGGTCTTCTTCTTTTTTTTCTTCCGGGTCTGTAATATTTTTATTTTTAAAAAAGTTATCAAATCTGGAGTGGGGGAAGATCATCCGTATCCAGGAGATCGTATATCAATCCCGTGTTATTCTCGCCTCGGGCCCCCCCCCCCCACTGCTGTCTTTCGGAGCGATCTCTTGCAAGCCAAGGGAGTGGCCACTCGCTCGGGTCCCTTTTGCAATCTCCCCGCCTGCAAAGCGAGTGTGGCCGCCGCCGCCGCCTTCCATCTTGCCTTGGTAAGTGCGCCCCACTTTGACAGCTGGAAGGGTGCGGGTCGCGGTGGTCTCCTCACACACACCTCCCCAGGTTGGCGAGCGAGTCACGCTTGGCTTTGCCGTCCGGGAAAACGAGCTCGGAGCGAAAACGGAACGAATGACCCATTCCTAACGCTTTCGACGAACCATTTCTACGCCCGGCTGAGTCTTGATATAACACGAGCCATACCGCTATCCGGTGCGTTTTCGTATCCCATTCTTTCCCCAAGATGTTCGCGGTGGGTGGGGGGGCGCGCGGCATTACACCCTGCGCCCTTCCCCATGTTTTCTTGAAAACAACAACCCTGCGAGGTAGGTTAGGCCAGGCCGAGAGAATGTCTGAGAGAGGGCCACCGGTTCATTTTCGTGGCAGCGGGTGGATTTCAACTTGGGTCTCTCCAATCCTAGCCAGGGTTTCTTCTAAGCTGAGTTGGTGTGAGCCAGCTTACAGTTTTTTAGCCCCCGGCTCGCACGTTTTTGCCTTCGCTCAGGAAGGATGGCTCCACAGCAAACTGATTTACACAGCAGCCAAATCACGACTTGAATGCCAGCAGTTCACAAAGTAGACTTTTTGCTCACAACAGCTTAGAGGGAGCGTTGGTAGGGAGGTTTCTTGGGGAATACAGGTCCCCTGAGAAATGGGAACCATTTGTTGCTTTAAAGGCTAAAAACACCAGCTCGGGTGTACTAAAAGGAATGATAGTTTTGCCCATTGGAAACAATGGGAGAGATTTGGAGGCCCATTGGAGATAATGGGAGCCACTAGAATGCCAATTGACTTGCACGGGCTCCATTCAAATACATTACAGGGCAAAATAGTTGCCATGAAAATGCAGACTGGGTTTTCGAGTGATGTCTCTGGGCCCAGATAAGCTGCTCTGGAATGACAAGCCTCAGAGTGGAAAGGCAGTTCCTAGAAACAGATTTAATGCCCTGGGACCGGAATGACAGCCCCTGGGAGTGGCAGAAGTGTTCTGGGGCTGGAATGGCAATCCTAGCAGACTGACACCTTTCTAAGCCCTTCAGTAGATTTGGAAGGCCAGAACTTCACTTCGGAACTGCACCGTGAAGCTTCCGAACAGTCTTCAATGGGCAGCCCCACAGGGAGTGTATGACAGAAGTCAAGCTTATCAAGAACAGGGTGAGGATATGCAATCCGGAGAATGAAGCAGGGCATAATTGTCAATAGATGATTGTCAAACAAGGAGCACAGAAAGGCATGGGTTTAGAAAGGGATTGGCTATACCAGAGAGGCAACAAGGTCCCAAGTGGAATGGGGTTGTGGGAACACAGAAGGCCATTCTACACTTGGTTGAGGACAGCGGCTGTCCAACTGTGGGTTAGGACTCAAAACTGGATGACCGCTGGGTCATAAGGCCTGGAGGGAAGAGGAAGTCAGGTGAGTTGGGGAGGGGAGCTCACCTGGGTTTGGCTCTGCATCAAGAACCAAATGACCAAGAAATCCAATCTAATGTTCAGTGGTTACAATTTATTGATGAAAACTAATCAGGAAACAAAGGATGTAAACCTGCTAAGGTGTTCAGTGATATGGGTTTCTCGCATTTTATGTTGGGGAGGGGGAAAGCGGTGTCGAATGACTTTGCCAGTGGCTTCCCCAGAAGGTACAGGGAGGGAGACAGTGATAGAGTATCTGCTTGGCATGCAGAAGGTCCCAGGTTCAATCCCTGGCATCACCAGTTAAAAAGGAACAGGTAGCAGGTGACGTGAGAGACCTTTGCCCAAGACCCTGGGGAGCTGCTGCCGGTCTGAGTGGACGATACTGACTTTGATAGACCGGGGGTCTGATCCAGTAAAAGGCAGCTTCATGTATACATGTGTACAGTACATTTAGAAGACCATAACTTGAGACATGTGTACAGTGCATTTAGAAGACCATAACTTGAGACATGGGTCACCTTTCCAAAAGTCTGAGGAGGACTGGTCTCAGCTACTTGAAGACCTCATTTACAATGAGAAAGGGCTTTGGCTACTTGGGGCGCAGAGCAAAGCTGCAGAAATTAAGGATTGCTGCCGATTTCTTTCCTCTGCAGGGCTCCTCTGCCATGATTCCAAGGCACGGCAGGGGGAGGCGAGGTCCGCCGGCCGCATCCACCAGAAGGGCTGTGGCCGTCCATCTGCGAGAACCTCATTTCCCAAGTGGGGAGGAGGGCAGTGCCCCTCAGGAGACTCCCCTGGAGTCTCTGCAGCCAGTGCTGAAGGAGGAAGAAAGCTGCCAGTCAACAGTGCATGACCTGTTTTCCTACCTGAAGGAGGAGGAGGAAGAGGAGGAGGAGGAAGAAGAAGAAGAAGAAACCAGAGAGCTAGGAGCTTTTTCGACAGCGCCGACAACGTCCACCCAGCTGGCTGCGAGAAAGACCTTCCATGCAGAGGCTCACGCGGTGCTCTCCTACTTAAAGAAGGAGGAAGATGAGGAGAAGGTGGCAGAGAGGACACCATCGTCCCCACCCCGTAGCCTTCCACCCCCAGCCACCCCTCTGTTCCTCCCTTCCTATATTTCTCCCGCAGCCCTGGGGAGAAAGTTCCATCATCACTCCGGGGCGGAGATGCTGCATGTCTTCACCCCATTGACCCACCTCTCAGCGACTTCGCACCACTCCAAGCGCGGACGTGAGCACGACGTGCCGACAGCCGGAGTGGACATTGCGCCCTCTCCGGTGCCCAAGAAGACGACCTCGGCAGTGTGGGATTACTTCACTCTGGACCCGAGGGAGCCCTGCGTGGCCATCTGCAGCGCCTGCCAGAAACGGGTGCGGAGGGGCAAAGACGGCGGCACCCGGCCTGGCACCACGGCCCTCCACAAACACTTGAGGGTCCACCACGGGCTCCACCTGCCAGGAGTCGTGGTGGTCCCGCCTTCGCCTCTGCTGCCCCCCAAGGAGGGACCACCACGGAATGCCGTGGCGGTCTCCGAACCCGTGCCAGCCTTCCAGCTTGCCCATCAGGAGAGGAGCCAGCCCTGTTACCCTCCCACCCACCCGACGGCCGTCCAGTTGACCTCGGACACCGCTTGGATGTTAGCCGTGGACATGCAGCCCCTCTCCTACGTGGAAAGCGAAGGGTTCCGCCGGCTGATGGCCGCCGCCCAACCCCTTTGGAAGGTCCCCGGCCGAGCATTCTTTGCCACCAAGGCCCTGCCAGAGCTGTCCAGCGTACTGTCCAGAGCGGTGCGCCAAGCCGTGGCGGGCAGCATAGGCCGCGCCGTCCACATTGCCATAGACACGTGGTCCGGTGGCCGAGCGGCATCCTACGTGGCTGTGACGGCCTGCTGGGTGGCCGAGTCGGAAGGCACGCTCTCGCGGCAGCACGCCACCCTCTCCGTGTGCGCCTTCGAGGGGACCTGCTCAGAAGAGGACCTCGGCCAGAAACTGCGGGAAGTCCTGCAGGACTGGCTGTACGACTTGAAGACCGGCGGCGTGGTCTCGGACAGCGGCACCGGCGTGGCCAAGGCAGTCAGGGAGCTGCGTCTCAAGCACGTCCCTTGCCTGGCCGGCTGCCTGAAGGGGGTCGCGAAGGCCTTTTTGGCGGCCGACCCCCAGGTCGCCCGGCTCTTGAAAAAGTCAAGGAGGATCTGCGGCCGCTACGACTCCTCTGCGGCCGGCTGCCGCCGCCTCCAGGAAGCGAGAGCTAATCTGGATGTCCGTCAGCCGACGTGGTCCGAGGCCCCAGCGAGACCTGGCTCGACCTTAAGGATGTTGGAGTGCCTCTTCCGGCAACGGCGAGCCGTTAGTGCCCTGTGGGACCAAGACGAAGACCCTTCCTCCTTCCACCTGACGCCGGTGGAGTGGGAGCTGGTGAAGTGCTTGGTGGACATCCTCAAACCGTTTGAAGACGCTGCCTTGCTGGTCACCCGGCCGGATGCTACTCTCTGCCAGGCCCTCCCTCTCCTGTGGTTCCTGGAGGAACAACTCCGGGCCCTGAGAACCCGATACTACCAGGAGAACAACAACTCCGGAGCACACTTGACCACCCAGGCCTTGAACTGCCTGGTGGGGGACGGCCAGCTCCGGGAGATGAAGAACAGCATGGTCTGCCGCCTCGCCGCCTTCCTCGATCCCCGCTTCCGGGACATCACCACCATGAAGCTGGGCGGGGCCAATACAGCCGACGCCACCCTGTTAAGAGAGCATCTCACTGATTTGGCGGTGAGGTCCTACGTCCCGCCCGGACTGGATGGTGAGTTCTCGCAGGCTGGCCGTTTGTCTCCCCAGCAGCCCGGCACTTCCGGTGACCCGCCGGGCTCGGCAGCGTGGCAGTTCACCATGAAGCGATGGAGGGTCATTACCAAAAGTGACCCGTCGATGGGGCTGGCGAGTGAAGGGGACGGCGCCGCCGCCCGCCGGGAGGTGGAGGAGTATCTCCGTGACAACGTGGACCACGTCGGGGAAAACGCCGACCCGATGCTTTACTGGCAAGAGAAGATGGGGCTCTGGCCGGCGCTTTTCAAGGTCGCCACCTTCCATTTCGGGTGCCCGCCGACTTCGGTGTTCTCCGAGGAGCTCTCCGAGACCGCCCGCTCCGTTTCAGCTGCCGGCCGCCACAAGGAGCTGACCCCCGCCAATGTGAAGATGTTCACCTTCATACGGAGGAACCGCCATCTGCTTCCGCCGGACTGGAGGGTCTCCACCGAAGACCTCGCCTCGTCACAAAGTGCCGTGGGGCCCAGAGAGGACATGGAAGAGGAAGAAGACCTTCTGACCATGGATGAGGAGGGGCAGGAAGAGGAGGTGGAGTGAGGCGTTCACCGGCCTGGCCCATGAACTTTTATTTCCTCACTTGTTTGTGTGTAACGCGCCGTCAAGTTACAGCCGAACGATGGCGACCCTGTAGGGCAGGGGTGTCGAACATGTGGCTCGGGGGCTAGACCAGGCCCCCAGAGGGCTTCTTTCAGGCCCGCAGTGCAACTGGCTGCCTTCTGCTTCTTCTTCCAGTTCTGCTGCTGCTGCGTCATCCTAGGTTTGCAGCTTACAGATACACACCTGAACAGCAGACTCAAGATTGCAACAGCACAGACATCTTGATGCAATAATTCAGAGCAAGAGGTGTCAGTTATCAGACCCTGTTAAATAAACAAAACATTGCAAGGGTGCTAATGTTTTATGCATGTTTTTAAGTTAAAAAACCCCTTTGTGTTTCTGTCCTTTACAAAGTTTATATCTCCGCTACCTGGCATTACATTTTATGGCACACCCGGCCCGGCCCAACAAGGTCTCATTTATGTCAGATCCAGCCCTCATGACAAATGAGTTCCACACCCCTGCTGTAGGGTTTTCAAGGCGAGGGACAAACAGGGATAGATTTGCCACTGCCTGTCTCGACTTCCCTTGGGGGCGGTCTCCCCTCCAAATGCTAACCAGGACTGACCCTGCTTAGCTTTTGAGATCTGGGTGGGAATTCAAGAGCTTCAATAGGGAATTAGATAAGCATATGGAGCAGAGGTCCATCAGTGGCTATTAGCCACAAGGTATAGATAGGGGCTCGGATGCTCTGTATTCTTGGTGCTTGGGGGGGCAACAGTGGGAGGGCTTCTGGTGTCCTGGCCCCACTGCTGGACCTCCTGATGGCACCTGGCATTTTTGGCCACTGTGTGACACAGAGTGTTGGACTGGATGGGCCACTGGCCTGATCCAACATTGGCTTCTCTTAAGTTCTTATGATAGGAACTCCCAGTCTGGGGCAAGGGATGCCCTGTATTCTTGGTGCTTGGGGGGGCAACAGTGGGAGGGCTTCTGGTGTCCTGGCCCCACTGCTGGACCTCCTGATGGCACCTGGCATTTTTGGCCACTGTGTGACACAGAGTGTTGGACTGGATGGGCCACTGGCCTGACCCAACATTGGCTTCTCTTGTGTTCTTATGATGAGATCAGGCTTGCCTGAGGCATCCAGGTTGGGGCCACACCTCCCCCAGTCGGCTTGAAAAAGGAGGTTCCCCCCTCCCCCTTTTAAGTCTGTCGTGTGTCTGTGTCTGGCGCTTCTGACTGTTCCAAAAGCGATGGACTGTCTGACTTCTGCAGCTGGGGTATGTGGTCCTTCTCTACCGCAAGGGAAAGGCCACGGGGCAGGATAACACGCTTGCAGCACTTGTGACTCAGGAAGCTGATGGGAACCCCAACAGCCAGGGAGAGGGGGCCTCTCCCAGGACTCTCCCAGCCTTCTGCTGCCTGCCCGTGACAACCTGGGTAGGACGGTGGTGTAGCATTGGACAGGCTGAAAGATGCACTTAGCCGGTCACAAGTTGTACAGAAGCATATGGTGACTGCCAGGGCAACTCAGAGCAACCGGCACTGTATGCAAGGCCGAGAAGATTCACACCCTGCCAAATGTGTGTAACCCCTTTTCAAAGACAGCACCCTCTTTACCTGAAAGGAAGATGGTGGTGGTGGTGGTAAAGAAGAAGAAGACGAAGAAGAGGAGATTGGATTTATGCCCCATCTTTCACTATCTGAAGGAGAGCAGTTTACAATCTCTTTTCCCTTCCCCTTCCCACAATAGACACCCTGTGAGGTAGATGGGACTGAGAGAGCTCTTTCGAGGACTGCTCATGAGAGAACAGCTCTGAGAGAACTTGTAACAGACCCAAGGTCACACCAGCAGCTGTATGTGGAGGAGTGGGGAATCAAACCCGGTTCTCCCAGATTATAGTCCATCGCTCCTAACCACTGTTGTTAAGCCAAACTGGCTTAACACAACCGCCACACAAAATAAACGTCAAAAGTTTGAGAGCCGCAAGACATGAACAAATATTACACTTGTTTTTATTAGAAAATATGCAAAGTTGCTTTTTATTAACATTAAATTAGACTGTGTGAAAGAGCAGCAGGCAGCTCCAGAACTGCAGTTTCGCCATCCCTGCACTACACCAAACTGGCTACAGAAGAAGAGATTGGATTTATACCCCACCCTTCTCTCAGAGTCTCAGAGCGGCTTACAATCTCCTTTCCCTTCCCCTCTCCACAGCAGACACCCTGTGAGGTAGGTGGGGCTGAGAGAGCTCTCTTGAGAACTGCCCTTGAGAGAGCAGCTCTGAAAGAACTTGTGACTGACCCAAGGACATCCAGCAGCTGCAGGTGGAGAAGTGGGGAATCAAACCCGGTTCTCCCAGATTAGAGTCCGTGCTCCTAACCACTACACCAAACTGGCTCTGTTTTATCAACTGTGGAGGAATTGGGTCGACGCCTAGGGCTTTTCCAGATTTCAGGGTGTCAGTGAACGGTATCACCTCATGGGGATTCACTGGGGGCCAGGTTGGGAGATTATTAATGTCTTCAGGTTCTGGATTTCTTACTGCTATATCCCCATACAGACTCTTATAATGGGCTTCCCAAGCATTAGGTAAGATGTAGTTATTCCAGGTAGTATGTGGCCTATCTGTGAGAGCAGCAACCATTCAAGTATTTGAAGGGCTGTCATGTAAAAGATGGAGCCAGGTCTATTCTCTCTTGCTCCGGATTGCAAGACTAGATCTAATGGGTGGAAATTACGAGGGAGTCGTTACCGGCTAAATATCGGGAGAAACTTCCTAACTGTAAGAGTGGTTGAGCAGTGGAGCAGACTGCCTTGGGAGGTGGTGGATGCTCCTTCGCTGGACGTTTTCAAGAGGAGACTGGACAACCATCTTTTGGGTATGTTGTAGGTATGTAGGGGTTTCGGCTGTGCTCCTGCAGAGTGCAGGGGGTTGGACTAGATGGCCTGCAAGGTCCCTTCCAACTCTAACATTCTATGATTCTCCAGAAATGAGCTGAGTTCTTTTCTCTTGCTGCCTTTCTAAGGTCTTCCCAGGATTTATTTGTTTGTTTGTTTGTTTGTTTTGATTTGTATCCCGCCCGCCCCAAAGGCTCAGGGCGGCTAACAGCAGGCACAAATGCCAATTTAAACAACATAAAACAATGTCAACAAAATTATAAAATCAGACAATACAGCATCAACAACATATAAACATAGAAACCAAGATGACGGTAGTGCGATGACACAAGGTTATCGAGGTGGAATATCGAAGGTGGAATAGCGGCAGTGGCAGCTCCTACTCAAAAGCCTGGCGGAAGAGCTCCGTCTTGCAGGCCCTGCGGAACTGGACAAGGTCCCGCAGGGCCCAGATCTCCTCTGGGAGCTCCTTCCACGAGGTAGGAGCTGCCACCGAAAAAGCCCTGGCTCTTGTGGCAGCCAGTCTCACGTCTCTGGGGCCTGGAATGTCCGGGAGATGTCGGCCCCCAGACCGAGGTGCCCTTGGGGGAACATGTAGGGAAAGGCGGTCCCTCAGGACCACCTGATGGCTTCCTGTTTCTTGCACCTAATAAGAGCCTTTTACTGGGCTTACGTGCGGGCCAATGACCGTGAATCGATTAATTCATTCAGACGGGCTCTGGAAAGTTAGTGTGAGCTGAGCTGAGTTAGTGTGAGCTAGCTCACAGTTCTTTAACCTCTGGCTCACACATTTTTGTCTTAGCTCAGGAAGGATGGCTCCAGAGCAAACTAATTTATGCAGCAGCCAAATCGCCTGCTCACAACTTTAATGCCAGGAGCTCACAAAGAAGAATTTTTGCTCACAAGACTCCACAGCTTAGATGGAACATTGCAGCTGACTTATGGTGACCCCCCCCCCCCGTGGTGTTCAAGGCAAGAGAAGAACAGAGCTGGTTTGCCCTCATGTGCCTCTGCGTGGCCAGCCTGCCGGGGCCGACCCTGCTTAGCTTCTGGTGAGGTCAGGCCAGCTTGGGCCACCCAGGTTAGGGCAGAAAGGAAGGTGACTTCCTCTGAAGAAAAAAAATCCTGTAGCTGTGTTCTCAGATATCTGACAAAGGGACGTTTGACTCTCGAACTCGCAACCCCACCACCAACATCAGGGACGTTTGACTCGAACTCATAACCCCACCACCACCATCAGGGACGTTTGACTCGAACTCAAACCCCCACCCCCAACATCTTGTTGATCTCTAAAAATGCTACTGGGCTCAAACCTTGCTACTAAAAAAAAAAAAAATTGCAAGAGGTTTTTTTTTTAATTGCCACCCACCTGTAACTTGCATGCAAATTTAAGACCACCCCTCTCTGTTCCTTGATGGCACACCTGGACAAAACACCTAGCTCTCTTTTTTCAGGTAAACAGGGTAACAGCGACCAGGGTGCTGTCTCTGGAAACCGCTAAGAAAAAGTATGTAAAGAAAACAGCGGTTTCCCGTTTTCAGGGCCATGGCCTAGGTTGAACTACATGTCCTGCAGCATTGTGGGCTAGATGCAAACAGTGTTCCCTCTAAGCAGAATTAGTGTGGGCTAGCTCACAGTTTTTCAGCCTTCGGCTCATGTATTTTTGCCTTAGCTCAGGAAGGAGGGCTCCAAAGCAAACTAATTTATGCAGCGGCCAAATCGCTCGCTCACAACTTTAATGCCAGTAGCTCACAAAGCAGAATTTTTGCTCACAAGACTCCACAGCTTAGAGGGAGCATTGGATGCAACCAGTTTTTTCTTCTGATAAAAAGCGGAGAAGATGACCTCTCTGACCACCCCCAAACCCTGTGCTTTTTGAGAGCCGGTGTGGTGTAGTGGTTAGATTAGGATCTGGGAGACCTAATTTCGAATCCCTGCACTGCACGGAAGGTTGCTGGGTGATTTTGGGTCAGTCACATGCTCTGTGCCCAACCTACTGTGAGGCAAAGCCCTCTGATTTCCCTTTAAGGGCTAACATGCTTAGGCCCGCTCCATTTTGCAGGTGTCTCTACTTTGAGCCTTCCTACAGATAACCATCCTTATCTCTTTCAAGGCTGGATTCAAGAATGTGGTGACTGGTTAATTGTGAGAACCTGTGTTCAGTTGTGTAACCAGACGGGAGGGAGGAATCAGGAGTGGGCGTTATCATCTTCTGGGAAGTTCCATCAAGGGAGATTCCTGACTGGATCTGAGAAACCACCGAGTGCCAGAGGGCAAAAGACTATAATAAGGTTGTAGGCCAGAGAGAAGCCATAGTAACCTTATGCTTGTGCTGTGCCAGTAGGCTTTGAGATATCCAGGTGAGCAGCTGTGTTGGTCTGAAGTAGCAGAACAAAGTCTTGAGTCCAGGGGCACCTTTAAGACCAACAAAGGTTTATTCAAGGTATGAGCTTTTGTGTGCACGCTCACTTCCTCAGATACACTGAAATGGAAGATAACGGTTCATTGATATATAGATATATAACTTGAATAAACCTTTGTTGGTCTTAAAGGTGCCACTGGACTATAAATCCAGGTGATCAGCTGTGTTGGTCTGAAGCAGCAGAACAAATTTTAAGACCAACAAAGGTCTACGCAAGGTATGAGCTTTCATGTGCAAGGCACACTTTTTCAAATACATTTCCCCCCCCAAAATACATTGGAATGGTAGATCCAGTTGGTCGGCCATGTTGGTCTGAAGCAGCAGAACAAATTTAGAGACCACGGGTGCCTTTAAGACCAACCAAGGTTTATTCAAGGTGTGCTTCCAACCAACACGGCTGACCACCTGGAACAATGCTACACCATGATGGACTGCTACGTATAAGAACAAACATAAGAACATAAGAGAAGCCAATGTTGGATCAGACCAATGGCCCATCCAGTCCAACACTCTGTGTCACACAGTGGCCAAAAAATACCAGGTGCCATCAGGAGGTCCATCAGCGGGGCCAAGACACGAGAAGCCCTCCCACTGTTGCCCCACCCTCCAAGCACCAAGAATACAGAGCATCACCTGCCCCAGACTGAGAGTTCTTATCTATACCTTGTGGCTGATAGCCACTGATGGACCTCTGCTCCATATGCTGATCCAATTCCCTCTTGAAGTTGTCCATGCTAGTAGCTGCCACCACCTCCTTGGCAGTGAATTCCATGTGTTATAGAATTGCTTTAGGCCACAGCTTGGACTCCTATGCTGCAAGGAGGTGTGCCATCTAATATCAGGTCCCAAATGTATCCAATAGTTGGCTTTTTTATTTCCCTGTTGCTAAGCTGTAGAAACCGTACTACATAGCGATATCCTTTTTGAAACTGTTCAATAAACTTTTATATATTTTTACAAAGGTCTGCTTTATTTTGTGTTCATTTAGCCTTGAGGACCCCCAGGGCTGGGTGCAGCTCCAGTAAAAAGAAGTGGTGATCCGGGAGGGCCAGGCTTGGGTCTCTTGACACCTACCTTGCAGGATTGGTGTGAGGATGAAATAGAGAATGTGTCCTCTTTGGGGAAAAAAGTGGGATATAAAGTTAAAAAAAATTGAAGACTGCTGGGGATCATGGGACAAGGCCAGGTGTGAGAGGGCTAGAATAAGGAGGGGAAGATGGAGTGAAAAAGCTTGCTGGACCTGATGACTTTTCAGCTGTCGCTCTGAGCCAGACATGGGGGGGGAAACCCTACCAAAATAATATTTTAAATGTTTCCAAGAACCGAAAAATTTGTTCGTGCACTCTGTCTGACTGAGTAAATGGGTGGGGGAATCTTAGCCACATTCTCGTGTTTTCTGTTGTTAAACGTTGTAATTTCTGACATGGGGGGAGAGAGTGAGGGGTTTTTCTTGAGCTAGACAATGAGGATCCAAGTTGCATTTTCATTTCTGATGGGGCTCGTGCAGATTACTCAAAGAGTTGCATCTGTAAACAGCAGGCAGAGCATTATTGCCATTCCATTCTGGGGGGGTGAGTTCTTTAACTCAGTCTTCTGTTTTTGCTTGTTTTGATTTATTTAAAGCTTTCTTCTTACAAACATCATCAAAACCACGAGGGACAAGACAGCAATCCAACAGGAAAATATATCGGCCCTTCCTATATCTGTACTGATCTGTCTGCACAAACGTGCACACACGCACATATATTGGGCTTAAAAAGAACTTTTAAAAAAGTAAACCACGATGAGGAATTTTTCCAATGGGTCTACGGACTTCAGATGTGTCTAGGGTGGGAGCTGCTCTATGCAGACCTAAAAATGAAGTGGAAACAAAGATGAGCAAAAAAAACCCCAAGCAGGTCTGTTTTCAGTTATTTGCACGGACAGACTAACACAATCACTCTTCTGGAATTATCACAGGAACTGAAAGGGCTAAAATCAGTGTTTCTGCTGCTTTAGTAAATAAATCCTAAATTCTTCAGGATGGTGAAAACCAAGTCATACTGTGACAAGACACGGGGAGGGTCTGCAAAAATTGGGCGGATGGGCAACATTAATGTGGTAAATGAAGTTCAGTATTGATAAGGGTAAGGTGATGCACAGGGGAATAAAAAAACTCTAACTTCAGGTATATGTGATTGGTTTTAAACCTCCTGAAATTGAGAAGAGACTTAGGGGTCTCCGTGGCTAGCTCCAAGAAAATGTTGCCCCAGCGTGCAGCAGCAGTGAAAAATTCGAACTCTGTGCCAGAGATTACTAGAGAGGGGATGTAGTTATAACCACAGGCATAGACAGCTTAAAAGGGACACAATTGTGGAGGAGAGATCTATCGGAGTGGCTAGTGGCCACAGTGACTGAATTCTGAATACCAGTGCCATGAGAAAACACCAGGGGAAGGCCTCAGCCTCTAGGCCCCATTGTTGGCCTCCCAGGCTAACAGACTAGCCACTGCGCAAGACAGGGTGCTGGATTAGATGGAATATGTACACAAGCCAAGAAAAACTGCTCTGCAGGAAGGCTTTTACAAAGTCAACAAGTTTAGGTACACTTCTGAGAGCACCAGTCGACTGACCAGAGGGCTTAAGTGTGTTTATATAACAAAATGGGGACTGCCATTTGCGTGTGCATCAAAATTGTTAAGATACTTTATTGATAACTTTCACTTCAGTGGGGACCCGGCAGCAGCTGACATCATTCTCCTCTCTTCTATGGTATCTTCACAACAACCCTGTGAGGTAGGTAGGTTAGGCTGAAATACACTGAAGACTGAATGTATCATTTCTTGCATAGCACTCAAAGGTGAACTCGATTACCAGTGATCAACCCAAAGTTTTCCTCAATGAGCTACACAAGAGCTTTTCCCCCCACCCCACCCACCCAGCAAAAAATGTCATTTCCCAAGATGTCCCCCCCCCTTCTTAAAGTTGGTCCAGACAAAAGCACCAAAACCAGAGGAACAAAATATGAGATTCAGAACTTGTCTCATTCTCATTTTTGGTCTTTTGTTTGTGGAAAGAAGTACTTTTTCTTGTTTGAAAAAATGTTACTGTGGGGATTCCATTAGAGACGACCGCATCTGGATAAAATTTGTCAAACAGGCGTTTGCTTTCATGTCTTTTAACTAAAAGGCATTAAATGCTCCGGGGGGTTCCGAAACACAAATTAAAACGACATGTGAAAAAATTAGCAGAGGATGGTTTCGATCCATCGACCTCTGGGTTATGGGCCCAGCACGCTTCCGCTGCGCCACTCTGCTTGCTGACAACAATGGCCATTTTGTAATACAAAGACACCAAGGGTTCAGGGCACGCTGCGTTAAACCATTAACATTTGGCAATCTGACAATGAATATACAAAAGGAGCCCGATTATAACCAGCGAAACAATTCTATTTTACAATTTGCCGCACTATAAAAGCAAGAATACGAAATAATCAGCCTTTTTAGTGAAAAAGTGGGTGGTCCTGAAAAGGACCTTTGGTGTTGGGTTAGCAAGAACGGAAACTGAATAACCTCTTAGCCGCCGAAGCCGTAGAGAGTGCGGCCCTGGCGCTTCAGGGCATAGACCACGTCCATGGCAGTCACCGTCTTCCTCTTGGCGTGCTCGGTGTAAGTCACGGCGTCGCGGATCACGTTCTCCAGAAAGACCTTCAGCACCCCGCGGGTCTCCTCGTAAATGAGGCCAGAAATACGCTTCACTCCTCCGCGCCGAGCAAGACGACGAATCGCAGGCTTGGTAATCCCTTGGATGTTATCCCGGAGGACTTTCCGGTGCCTCTTGGCGCCTCCTTTCCCCAAGCCCTTGCCACCTTTGCCACGACCAGACATCTTTCCAGCAACAAAGCAACTGCCGAAAGTAGAGAAAAACCAAAGACCTGTTCCTTTAAGTAAGAGACATTCGGACCAGAATGAAAACTGCACAAGGCCCCCGCCTCCTACATGTCTGACAAGTTTGGCGGCGAAATTAGTTCTATCCAATCCAAGATCAGCTTCGGTTTTCAAACCAGCCAATCCGCATCTTGGCTTGCTTATTCGAAATAAAAACATCGCTGCCGCCTTTCTTAACATTTCCCCGCTTAGATAGAAGCTTTATACGGCCAAACTATTGCTTACAATTTATTCCTTTCTTATTTCTCTGACATGGCTGCTGGCGAGTTTCTGAAAGCAGAAACTTAAGGAGTGAAATAGTACACAAGGTGGGGAAATAACTTATTATTTTTAGGGTTGGTGTAACTCAGACACACTCTGTAGAACTTATCTGTAGGTAATGTCACCACAGCCTCTCTTACTGTTCATATAAACAGGGAAAGATTATGAGGGATGCTAACAGCTTTGTTTCATAGAAAGCAAAAGCATTCCTTTTTAGTATTCTGTAATTGTTGTGCCCATATGCTTGGGAAAAATAAACTCCAGCTCTTGGGGGGAAGGGACATGGCAAGATCTTCATTGCCATGTCAAAGACAGCTCTGCACGTAATAAATATGTTAGTCTTTCAAGGTATCACAACATTCCCTTGCAATTTTTGTTCCACAAATGCTGCCTCCTCTGAAATCTTCACAGAAGGCATTTCTTAGGCATCCTTGGTTCATATTTCTTACAGGGAATAATTGCAGACTTTTTGGCTTTTTTTGGCATGCCTTTTCCTGTCCACTAAACTTCCAGCCGACCAGTCCTTGTACTCACTATTTTATGGTATACCAAGTGGCTCCATAACTAAAACTGTCCCAAATGATAGATTCAGGCAGGTCGCTGTGTTGATCTGAAGCAACACAACAATGTTTGAATTCAGTGGCACCTTTAAGACCAAAAAAGCTTCATTTTGGGTATAAGCTTTCTGTAACTTAACAACTGTGCATGCGTACGAAAGGTTATACCCAGAATGAAACTTAGTTGGTCTTAAATGTGCCACTGGATTTAAATTTCCAAAGATGCCATTGGACTCAATTTTCTTCCATCCCAAACTACGTATTTTGGATTTCATTTGTTTACATTATTTATTGCCCTCCTTAGTTATTGGGATTCACTTGATCATACAGAATTAAGTCAACAGGGTGGAACATCCTGCAATAGGATTTGCCCTATGGAAATTTATAGGCCACCAGAGATGAAACAAAAAAGTATTAACATGCCATGTTAAATAAATGTACATATGACATTGTAGGAACCTATTTAGAGCAACAGATAGTACAAACCATACACAGTGGTATAGTCCACAGTCCCAAACCCTTTACCCCAAGCTTCTTTCTGAACCACATTATAACAGAAGCGCAATAAACACCGCGTGAAACAATCCAGTAAATAATATAATAATAACAATAACAATCTTTGTGTGTGTGTGCGTATAATAAATTCAGTAAGTCAATAGCCATGGCACAATGAGTGTATATATATATATATATATATATATATATATATATATATATATATATACATACATACATACATACACACACACACACACGCACCAACTGGTGCTAATTCTCACAAACAAAATCTCTTTTAATTTTCCTTCTGTTGACAGAACGAAGCAGTCAGCATGCTCCTCCGGACTGTAAATAAGCTGTTTCAAACGAACTTCCTCAGGACTGCAAATAGACTGGAACTGCCCCACCCACACAAAGGAAAAAAATAGAACAAATATAACAATTACAACAAATAAAACATACAATAATAATACGACACCAGAATGCTCCATTAATTCAGCTCACCCAGAGCAGAAGCCTCTAATTGGGTTAAACATTATTTCAGCGCTGCCCTGTTTCCTGGGCAAAAGGCCTTCTTGAAGAATTCTGTTTTGCGGAGGTTGCAGAAATCCAGGAGTGGGAATCCTTCTCACTTCATCGGGTAGGCCATTCCACAAGGCAGGGGTCACAACAGAGAAAGCACGTGTCCAGGCAATTGTTGGTTTTGCGGGATGGCACCCAAAGAAGGATCTGCTCAGGTAAACAAGGCATCTATGTGGAGGGAAGTCTCATGTGGAGTGCCGCAGGGCTCGGTCTTGGGACCGGTGTTGTTCAAGGTTTTTATAAATGACCTGGAGGAAGACATAGAGGGGATGCTTATCAAGTTTGCAGATGACACAAAGCTGGGTGGGATTGCTGATTCTGAAGAAGACAGAGTCAGGATCCAAAATGATCTAGATATGCTGGAACAGTGGGCTGAAACAAATAAAATGAATTTCAATAGAGATAAGTGCAAACTCCTACACTTAGGTACAAAAAAATCAAAGGCACAGATATAGAATGGGAGGGACTTGGCTTGACAGCAGCACATGTGAAAGGGATCTGGGTGTTCCGGTTGATCACAAGCTAAACATGAGCCTGCAGTGTGATGTGACTGCAAAGAAAGCTAATACAATCTTAGGATGCATTAACAGAAGCATTGTGTCCAGATCACGGGAGGTAGTAGTTCTGCTCTATTCTGCTATGGTCAAGCCTCACCTGGAGTACTGTGTCCAGTCTTGGGTGCCACACTTTAGAAAGGACGTTGACAAGCTCGAGCGTGTCCAGAGGAGGGCAACCAGAATGGTGAGAGGGTTGGAATCCAAGTCTTATGAGGAAAGGCTGAGAGAGTTGGGTATGTTTAGCCTGGGAAAGAGAAGGCTTAGAGGGGACATGATTGCAATCTTCAAATATTTGAAGGGCTGTCATGTAGAAGATGGAGCAGATCTATTCTCTCTTGCTCCGGATTGTGAGACTAGATCTAATGGGTAGAAATTACAAGGTAGCCATTACCGGCTAAATATTAGGAGAAACTTCCTAACTGTAAGAGTGATTGAGCAGTGGAACAGACTGCCTCGGGCGGTGGTGGATGCTCCTTCTCTGGACGTTTTCAAGCGGAGGCTGGATGTTGTAGGGCTATCTTTCAGCTACGTTCCTGCAAAGTTCAGGGGGCTGGACTAGATGACCTGCAAGGTCCCTTCCAACTCTAACATTCTATGATTCTATGGCAGGGCTTTACATGTGATAACTAGAACCTTCAGTTGAGTCCGGTCACTGATAGGCAACCAGGTCAGTGACTGCAGAGTGAGAGTCATATGCACGCTCTGTCTGGCTCCCAATAATAACTGAGCTGCAGCATTCTGTACCAGCTGGAGTCTCTGAACTGACTTCAAGAGGAGATTTATGCAGAGCACATTGCAGTAGTCCAGTTTGGATGTTATTGTGACATGGCTCCAGGAAGCCAGGTCAGCAGAGTCAAGCTAGGGGGCCATTTTCTGTGCTAAACTGGGTTAGAAGAGAGTGTGTTTTGCAGCTGCATTAACTTGCCTCTCCAGCAGTAATGCCGGATCCAGTATCATCACCCCAAGGCTCTCAACTTGAGTCACCAAGGGCCAGCCAAAACCCATCAAAAGTGGGCAGCACAATGTTCTTCAGGACCTCCACCTTCCCAGCCATGGATCAACACGCTGCCTATGAAGAGAGGTTAAAGCGCTTGGGGGCTCTTTAGCTTGGAGAAACGACGGCTGAGGACATGATGAGGTTTATAAGATTATGCATGGGATAGAGCAGGTTGAGAAAGAAGTACTTTTCTCCCTTTCTCACAATACAAGAACTCGTTGTCACTCCATGAAATTGCTGAGCAGTCGGGTTAGGACAGATAAAAGGAAGTACTTCTTCACCCAAAGAGTGATTAACACATGGAATTCACTGCCACAGGAGGTGGTGGCAGCTACAAGCATGGACAGTTTCAAGAGGGAATTAGATAAACATATGGAGCAGAAGTCCATCAGTGGCTATTAGCCACAGGGTATAGATGGGAACTCTCAGTCTGGGGCAGGTGATGCACTCTATTCTTGGTGCTGGAGGGGGCAGCAGTGGGAGGGCTTCTAGTGTCCTGGCTCCACTGCTGGACCTCCTGATGGCACGTGGTATATTTTGGCCGCTGTGTGACAGAGTGTTGGACTAGGTGGGCCATTGGCCTGATTCAACATTGGCTTCTCTTATGTTCTTATGCATATCCTTGTAAACTTCTGTTTTCTGGTAGATTTCTTGTATCTGTACAAATATTACACAAACACATGCAAAAACGATAGGCCTTTTCATGGGTAAATATGAACATTGTGTCAAAGTCCTTACAAGCAAATTAATGTACTCAATCACATGGAACTTCCTGAAAGTTCTCAAACACCGAGGGAAGAATACACAGCAATGAGTATTCTCTCCCAAGAGCTTTGAAGGAAGGTCCGAACCGGAAACAAAACCCACCACAAAACTTGATATGGAAAAATCCTACCAGCTTATTCAGGTTTGTTCACCCTTCACCCCCCCCCGAGAATGCTAGGTGCTTATTCCAGTTTCTAAGTGCAAAAAAAGACTATACAGAGCATCTAAGAACAAAAGCAGTAATGGATTGGCTTAAACTTGTTTAATAGTAGCTTCAAAGTTCATAACTGTAGCAAAACAACGGAACCTAGCAGCGATTTTGAAGGTGAACAGAATTATACCAACTGTAGCAGGGAAGTATGCAGTTCTCCAGGTACCTTCCGTCATTCAACTCAATTTCCCTTCTAAGAGTTCTAAAGTGTTGCCAACTTAACAAGAAAGCATGTCTGCAACAAGCTTGCTACAACTTAGAAGTGTATGCTCTGTACTCAGAATTCCTCTTTAGAATGCCAATTAAACTACCTAAATACAGAGATTATATTGAATGGTGTTAACAGCGGCTTCATTAAGCCAGATACCATTTTAAGCAAATATCAGTTTTACATCCCCAGTAAATAAAGTTGTACCAGCTTATTTACTAGGCATAAATCATAGCTATAAAGTGGCAATGGCTCTTTTCTGAGGAAGTAGGTGGCTCTTAAAAGAGTCTTTGGGTTTTAGCTCTGCTGTTTTTGATCTCTGGGAAACAGGATCACTTGGAGCTGGTGTACTTGGTGACGGCCTTGGTGCCCTCGGAGACGGCGTGCTTGGCCAGCTCGCCGGGCAGGAGGAGGCGCACGGCCGTCTGGATCTCGCGGGAGGTGATGGTGGAGCGCTTGTTGTAGTGGGCCAGGCGGGAGGCCTCGCCGGCGATGCGCTCGAAGATGTCGTTGACGAAGGAGTTCATGATGCTCATGGCCTTGGAGGAGATGCCGGTGTCCGGGTGGACCTGTTTCAGCACCTTGTACACGTAGATGGAGTAGCTCTCCTTGCGGCTCTTCTTGCGCTTCTTGTCCCCCTTCTTCTGGGTCTTGGTGATCGCCTTCTTGGAGCCCTTCTTGGGGACGGGCGCGGACTTGGCCGGCTCGGGCATCCTGGCAGGCTCTCGCTTAACCTCCAACACCAACCCAACAAAGCAAAGTGAGTAAAACGAGAAGCGCCCTCGTCCTTCGATTTATACGGCTTTTCTGCAGCTCAAAGGACCCCGGGCTCCCCTTTCCCATTGGCTACTGGCGCCAGCCCTGCGAGACAAAGAGCAAGTCACGGTTCCTCTTTCTCAGCAGGCATTGGCTCGCAGCGCTCACCCAATCGTCACAATGGGTGACGTTAGATACTCGCGTTTTCATTGGGTCCCGGCGAGGATCCGCGTTCTCATTGGTCACCGTGAGTGGTATTCAAGATTTAGCCAATAGAGAGTCGCGGATTGAAGCTGGGGAGGAAATAAATAGGCTGGGAGCGATGAGTTAAGCTTGTATCGTCCGTAGGTTGCTGGAGTCTCGTGGGTCTTTTTTTGCTAGCTCTGTTGCTTGAATCAAGATGTCTGGACGCGGGAAGCAAGGCGGCAAAGCCCGGGCGAAGGCCAAGACCCGCTCTTCCCGGGCCGGGCTGCAGTTCCCCGTGGGCCGCGTCCACCGTCTCCTGCGAAAGGGCAACTACGCCGAGCGCGTCGGGGCCGGGGCGCCCGTGTACCTGGCGGCGGTGCTGGAGTACCTGACGGCCGAGATCCTGGAGTTGGCGGGGAACGCCGCCCGCGACAACAAGAAGACCCGCATCATCCCCCGCCACCTGCAGCTGGCCATCCGCAACGATGAGGAGCTGAACAAGCTCCTGGGGAAAGTCACCATCGCCCAGGGGGCGTCCTGCCCAACATCCAGGCCGTCCTGCTGCCCAAGAAGACCGAGAGCCACAAAGCGAAGGCTAAGTAACTTGCAACTCTTTTTTTAAAAAAAAAGCTTTCGCCCAACAGTCAAAAGCAAAACGACAACACAAAGGCTCTTTTAAGAGCCACCCACAACCTCAAGGAAAGAGCTGGTTACTGCTTGCTTTTGTATTTCTTCCTTAAAGTTGGTGATCGAACTTGCATAGCAAAGACGGGGCTTTTGATTTTCGCCTTTGGCTGTAGCGCAATGTGCTCTACGTGCGTTTCCTCCTCGAAACTATTCAGGCAGAGTTTAGTGGCTTTGGGCATGGTGGCTGAGAGTCAGCTGTACCAATCCTCCGCGAGCTGGGAACCCGTCTCATTGCCGTGTTTTTCTGGCAGAGTCATAGAATAATCAAGAATTGGAAGGGGTCATGCAGAGACCATGTAGTCCAACCCCCTGCTCAATGCAGGACCAGATGTTTGGGGCTGAGTTCCTAGGCAATTGTGAGGTTTTTGTGGACTCATTTAATGGTTAGTTACTCGCTCTGGTGAAACCACCCAAGATGGGCGGTCGTGTTTGTCTAGCAGTAGATAAGTGCGAGAATCGAGTTTTACCTTGAAGACTAAGAAAATTTGGGAGCAGGGGATGAGCTTTCGTGAGTCCCTGGCACACAAAGTTTGCACGAACAGCACTTTAAAGTTCTCCAGGAGCCTTGAGCTTGTGAATATGACGGCTAGGAGACAAATAGTATCCGCCACATTGTAGAGACAAAAACAAGTTTGCAACACTGTAACGCCCATGGGGAGCTGAAAGCAAAGTAACCCCCTGGTTTGTTAATATTAAGTAGTGAAACACTGCCTGAGTACTTATTCCTGATGAAAGAGCCTTAATAATGATGTCATGCAGCCGAAATAGCTCAGTTGGGAGAGCGTTAGACTGAAGATCTAAAGGTCCCTGGTTCGATCCCGGGTTTCGGCAGGCCCGCTAGTGTTTATTTTATTTTGCTCAAATGTTTATAATTCCCCTAGTTTCGGAGGAAGCTGTGTCGGTCTGCCATAGAACAGTTGGATTTGAGTCCCCAAAGCACCTTAAGAGACCAGCAAGAGTTCCAGGTATGAGCTTTGGAGGGTCCTTTGACTTTGAAACTTATAACTTAAAACTCTTGCTGGTCTCTAAGGTGCTAATGAGGTCAAAATCTAACCAATTCCCCCAGTGCTGTTTTTGCTTCTCTTCCTAGGAGGCAGAAGTCTGGAAGACAACAAGGCAGGTAGATGCTGCCTCATCAATTGTAGGTTTCTGAATCATACTTAAGGTCATTAGGCAGAGATACAGATCACAGTACCTAAGGCTTGCTGCTACTTTGATTTCTTGATACACAAGTCAGTGTTGTCAGTTGTTTAACAGGAATGTTGAAACTGCATGGGTTAGATGCATGTCTGGGTATGCAGGTGCTTAGTTGGCTGAAAATACCTGCTTGTTCCACACAAACGCTAAACCCCAGTTGTAGCCTGTCTCCCTCATCCAATGCATAAGGAAGTAGATCCTGATCTCAAAGCCAGTGTCGTGGTTAGAGTGTTGGACATGGTTCTGTGGGACCCAGTGTGGATCCCCCACTCTGCCATGGAAATTTGCTGGTTGACTTTGGACCGGTCACACATGCTCACCCTAACCTACCTCACAGGTTTGTTGTGAGGATAACATGAAGGAGAATGGAGGAAGTTGCTTTGGGTCCCTGCTGGTGGTGGGAAAGGGCAGGGTATAATTGAAGTCCATAAATATGAAATGTTTGCTTCCTAACATGTACTTGTTTATTTAGAACATTTTTTAAAATATGTCTGCCTCTCCAGGAACCTGATTGAAATGGTGCACAAAATTTAATTAAAAAAACCCAAACATTAAAAGGTATTAATTGAAACCCCTTGATTAAAAAAGTTCCAGCCCAGCATAAAAATGGACCATAAGCACAGACTTATCAACAGCTTAAAATAACAGATTCTGAACTAAAATTGTGCTAAAAAAAATCACCCCCCCTATTTAAAAGCCTGGGTGTATGTAATGTTTTGATCTGGAGCACAATAGAAAGCAATAGGGGTGCCAGGAAAGCCTCAAGGGGAAGGGCATTCCGCAAGCGAGGGGCCACTCCCGAAAAAGCCCTGTCTCTATTTGCCAACTGTCTCACTTCTGAAGGTGTGGCCACAGACAGCAGGGCTTGTGAATCAGATCTTAACTGGTGGGCTGGACAATGTGGGAGGCTGCATGGAAGTTAGTTCTTGAGAGAGATCTGGACTGTCACTTTTCAGTTATTTGATGTTATTTGGTGCAGCTCCTTAGTCGAAGGCCTGGAGGAAGAGCTCCATCTTGCAGGCCCTGTGGAACTGTAAAAGGTCCTGAGGGCCCTGATCTCTTCTGGAAGCTCATTTCACCAGTACAGAGCCACCACCAAGAAGGCATTGGCCCTGGCTGTAGCCAGCCTGGCATCTTTAGGACCTGGGAGGCCAATCGATTTTGTGACCCTGAGCACAGTGCTCTCTGGGGAACGTCTGGGGAAAGGCGCTTGCTCAGGTATGTGGGCCCCTGACCATAAAGGGCTTTAAAGGTAAGTACCAGCACCTTGAAGTGGAATTCGGTATGGTATAGGCAGCCAGTGCAGTGCTTTCAGCACAGGCTAGATATGCTCCTGCCTAGGGAGGCTCATCAGAAGCCTGGCTGCAGCATTTTGCACTAGCTGTAGCTTCTGGATTTGGGTCAAGGGCAGCCCCATGTAGAGAGCTTTACAGTAGTCCAGTCTTGAGGTGACCATCGCATGGATCACTGTTGCCAAGTCATTGCATTCGAGGAAGGGAACCACCTGCTTAATCAGCTGGAGGTGGTAAAAAGCCTCAATTGTTAGGGAGGCATCCAGGAGCACTCCCAAGCTCCTAACCTTTGGCCCTGCACCAATGGTGCCCCATCGAAGGTTGGAAGTAGGATCCCTACCCTCGAGCCACCCTGGCTCAGGCACAGGGCCTCCGTCTTCGTCGGATTCAATTTCAGTTGGCTCAATCTGAGCCAACCTGCTACGGCTTGCAGTGCCCCGTCCAGATCTTCCAGTGTAGAGTCAGACTGGCTGCCCAGCAACAGATAGAGCTGAGTGTCAACCGCATACTGGTGACCTCCCAACCCATGCCTCTGGGCAGTCTGGGCAAGGGGTCGCATGTAGATGTTAAATAACATCGGGGACAGCACCGCCCCTTGGGGCACTCCACAAACCAGTGGTTGCCTTTGGGATAGCTGCTCCCCTAGCACCGCCCTTTGTCCTTGACCCTGAAGGAAGGAAGCCAGCCATTGCAAAGCAGGCCCCAGGACTCCAGTGTCGGCGAGGCAGTAACTGATGGTCAATGGTGTCAAATGCCACCGCCAGGCCCAATAGCAACATCACTGCCAATCCGCCCCGATCCCGATGCCTCTGGAGGTCAGGGCAACCAGTGGTGTCTCCGTCCCATGGCCTGGGCAGAAACCAGACTGGAAAGGATCTAGAATGGCAAAAGTGAGTAGTGACAGTCATCCAAAAAGCTCTGTAGCTGAATTGCCACGGCTCTCTCAATTATTTTGCCCAAATAGGGCAGATTGGAGACCAGCCGGTAATTAGCCAATTTGGCAGAGCCAGATGGCTTTTTCAGGAGGGGACGAACCACAGCTTCCTTGAGTGCCCTAGGGAACTGCCCCTCTGAAAGGGACTTGTTGATAATCTGCCTTTGGGCATCTCGAAACCCATCAGGGCCAGCTTTAATTAGCCGTGATGGGCACGGGTCAAGGCAGCACGTGGCAGGGTGTACAGTTAAGAGCAGTTTGTCAGCTTCCTCCAGGCTGAGCGGACTGAAATAATCCATAACCTGACTAGAAGACGTGCACGGAGCCTCGAGTTCACTTACTGTCTCAACTGTGGTGGGGAGGTTACAGCAGAGCAGCAGGACTTTTTCTGCAAAGTAGCTTGCAAAGGCCTCACAGCCAGTGTCCAGTTCCCTAACATTTGCTGTGCCTTGTGGCAGAACAGTCATAGACCGAATTATTCTAAATAATTGGGCTCAGCATGAGTTCGCAGACGCAGTCGTGGCCATATAATATTCTGACTAGCTTTGACAGCCATCTCATAGGATCTCATAAACGTCCTATAAGATGTTCTTGTGGCTTCGTCCCAGGTGCACCACTACTGTCTTTCTAGCCGTCTTAGCCCTCACTTCATCAGCTGCAACTCCTGGGTAAACCAAGGAGCCAGCCTAAAGCGAGGGCGCAGAGGGTGTCGGGGAGCGATTTCATCGATGGCTGCTGAGAGTCAGCTGTGCCAATCCTCCACAAGCTCATTTAACAAGTCTCCAGGGGGCATCAGATCCTGCAGGGCCATTTGAAGCCACATAGGGTCCATTTGGCTCTGCAGGTGAGCTGAAATCTGCTCACCACCCAAACAGGGTCGGGGTGCAACATTCAGATGGGCCTTCGGGGCATAATGATCCGACCATGGCGCTGCTGCGGCAGTGACCCGGTCCACTGTGACCCCTGCCGCAAAGATCAGATAGAGCGTGTGTCTGGCCCAGTGAGGGGGAGTTGTTACATATTGGGAGAGCCCTAGTGCCATCCGTAGCCTGAGTGGAGGCCACATTGTCCACATGGACATTGAAATCACGCAGGACAATCATTCTAGGATGTTCCAGTGCCCAGCCCAACACGGCCTCCACCAGGGATGGCAGGCTGCTGGCCGGTTCTTTTTTAATCAAAAAACTAAAGATAAAGTAAAAGCAAAGACAAGTCTTACCTTACAGTAATTATGTTTTGTGGTCGTAATTATTACTTTAAGTTTGGTTTTTAATGTTTTTGCTGTTTTATTATCTGCAGTATGTGATTATTTTTTAAAGGGAATCTTTTTTTTGCCTTAAATTTTGTACAATAATGAAAACATTGTCTTCTATTCATTACAAAAATTCACTAAAAAGGTGTGCAATCCTTTTATCTGGGTCACAGCTAACAATGGGGCTGGCTATGGGGATGGTGGAGGCCAGATAATAATCATTTTTAACGAAGTCCTAGTTTTACATTTAAAACGCTAGCTTATCAGTAGGTTGACATTAAATTGTTCAGCAATTTGTCAGTTTTTTGTCAGTACTTGGTCAGTTTTTTTTGAATTTTGGTCAGTAAAATCAGTGTTTTTGACCCTCTGATTAGTTTCCACCCCTGTGAGATCAAAACAGAATGTAGGTGTGTAATATTAGACTGTCATCAAGACATAAGTAACAAATTATTTTCCAGGGTTTGTTTGGTTTTGGTGACAAAGACACTGCACTGTCATGAAATAAATTAACAAAAAATAATCAAAAAATTGTGATGTACATAAAAAACCTTTAAAACCTGCATCTTTTCAGATTTTTTAAATAAAGTTTTTTATTTTATATAAACAAACACAACAAAAAGGAACATATATACATAAATTGGGGGGTTTCCATACATCATTAGATTGTCTATTCAGGTGCCTCATACGTTATATAATTATATATCTTCTAAGTTCCACCTTGTATTTTTGTATAGATCTTTTGCATATGATTAAGAATAAAGTTCTTATTTCCTTCAAGGTTGGTTGTATGTCCATATGTTTTATTTATTGTTATATTCTTCAAATCATTTGTAGAATCTTGACCATAAGTTTTCCAAGTTTTCTTCATTCTGTCCTCTCTGCATTAAAGTCAATCTGTCCATTTCTGCAGTTTCAAGCGTTTTACTTATGATTTCTTCTCTTGAAGGTATCTCATTTCTTCTCCAGTATTTAGCACACAGTATTCTAGCAGTTGTCACTACATGTATAATAAGACAGGAATCTTGTTTTTTACAATTTTCTGGTAATATATTCAATAAACACAGTTCTGGTACATAAGGTATGGTAGTCTTTAACATTTTTTGTAATATTTCATGAATCCAAGACCAATATTTTTTAACTCGATCACATGTCCACCACATATGAAAAAGGGAACCAACAGTTTTTTGACATTTCCAACAGTCATTTGATAAATTAGGGTAAAACTTTGATAATTTATCTGGAGTGATATACCATCGCAAGATTTCAGTTTTGCCTGACATAATGCTGTTAAATAATGTGACAAGCCTTCTTAAGCAGATGCCAAGATATTTTGCTGTATCTAGACACTGTGGCTAGAACAGTTTGCTCTGGATTCTGGAAGAAACAATCACATCTAGCTATCCAGGAGTAGACTGAAAGAATTAAAGAAACTTACCGTATGACCAAATTAACTTACAGAAAGGGAAAGGTATGAGTGAATTAGATCAGCTATGACTAGCCTGCATGGAAACACAATAGGAGCAAACATGCAATTAACATTGCTTCCTGTCTTAAATCATGTAGGTTTCTTGTAAATTAATTTTTTGGTACTGTTAAAGGCTTCCTTTTTAAGCTTCAAGATTGAAAAAAGTCACATGTTAAAAGGTCAAGTGAACAACATAGTTTTCCCTGTGCACCTTAAAATGTGATAAAGTAGGCCTTGAATGGATACATCTAAACATAGAGTCCTACAAATAGACCTAGATGGCCAAAAAGGAACTTTCTCAGTTGATATGGGCTTACCTGGAGTGTAAGTGACTTATCACTCGGGCAGGTTCTTAGCAGACAAGGCAGTCCTTTAGATTGGGGGCGACGCTCCCTCTGAGCTGTGGAGTCTTGTGACCAAAGATTCTACTCTGTGAGTTACTGGCATTAAGGTTGTGAGTGAGCGATTGGGCTGCTGCATAAATTAGTTTGCTCTGGAGCCGTCCTTCCTGAGCTAAGACAGAAATCTGTGTGAGCTGGAGGCTAAAAAACTGAGCTAGCTCACACTAACTCAGCTCAGAGGGAGCACTGATCAGGGGTATCCAAGAAGATGCCTGTGGTGCCTGCCACTGCCTTTCCTAGCACTGGCTAAAAGATTTGAGGAAGCAGGTGGGGTTTTTACTTGGCCATTAGAGATTTTATTAGCTGTGCAGATTTTTTTTTTTTTAAGTGTTGCTTTGGTAAGTAGCTGCTACTACAGGGCAACAATCTTTGCTGTGTGACTGAAGGTAAGTGGCGGTAGCCATTTCTGGCTGGCTCTGCCTCCCGTGGCAGCCATTTTGTGGCTGCACCCGCTGTGCCGTGCCAGAATTCCAAAGTTGCCCAGAGGCTAAGAAAGGCAGAGGATTCCTGCTTTAGATTTCTCAATCCCAGACCAGTTTGGCAAACGCCGTCTGCACCAATCACACTTTATGTATTTTATGGTTTGGAATTTTACTGTCCCGTAGCAGTTCAAAAGCAACAAACTGCAAGTAGATAAATAGGCACCACTTCGGTGGGAAGGGAACAGCGTTCCGTGCGCCTTGGTGTTTAGTCATGCCGGCCACATGACCACAGAAATGTCTTCGGACAGTGCTGGCTCTTCGGCTTTGAAACGGAAATGAGAACAACAACCCTAGAGTCGGATTCGACTGGCTTTCGAGCAAGGGAACCTTTACCTTTACCTATTCATTTGTATTTTATGATATTTTAGTCTATGTATGCCGCTTTCAGCCTGCATGCGCAGGCAAGGCAAGATACAAATCTAAAATAATAATAATAAATTAGGGCTTTAGAGGTCAAACCAGCAGGTTGAACTATTTATTTATTTATTTATTTGATTGATTGATTGATATCCCGCCCTCCCTGCCAGGGCACGCTCAGGGTGGCTTACGTAAAATGTGACAAATAAAACAGCAGTCATAGTGTAGCTATTAGAATATAAGAGGAGCCCTGCTGGGTCAGACCAGTAGTCCATCTAGTCCAGCGTCCTGTTTTGCGGAGTGACCAGCCAGTTGTTCTAGAGGGCCGAGAAACAAGGCGCAGAGGCCGAGGCCTTCCCCTGATGCTGTGGATTTCAAGCATTTATGGAGCTTTCTTCTGCTCACCATGCCTAATAGCCATGGATGGACTTTTATTTTTACTATCAAGTCACAGCTGACTTAGGGCAACCCGACAGGTTTCCAAGGCAGAGATGATTTGCCATTGCCTGCCTCTGCGTAGTGGCCCTCATCTTCCTTTTTGGTCTCCCATCCAAAGACTTAGCAAGACCAACTCTGCCTAGCTTCCAAGCCATGCTCCCCCTAAGCTGTGGAGTCCTGTGAGCAAAAAATTCTAATTTGTGAGCCACTGGCATTAAGGTTGTGAGCGAGCGATGTGGTTACTGCATAAATTAGCTTGCTCTGGAGCCCTCCTTCCTGAGCGAAGACAAAAATGTGTGAGCCTGGAGGCTTAAAAACTGTGAGCTGGCTCACACTGACTCAGCTTAGAGGGAACACTGCTTCCACGATCTGATGAGATCAGGCTACTTTGGGCTACCCAGGTGGGTGGACCTCCTCTCAAAGAATTGGCCTGCCCTCCACTTTTAAAACTCCTTTTAAATTTGTGGCCCACAACATTGTCACCCACTGACTCCGTTTACTGATTAAGTGCTGTAAAGTCACAACCAATTTATGGTGACACCATCAAGAAGTGCTCCGCATAGAAGCCGTCCTCTTTCTTGATGGTCTCCCATCCAAGTATGATCAACCCCGCTTAGAAGCTAAACTCTGGCCATCCTCGGACTAGTCTGGCCTACGCAGGCTGGTGACTATTTGTAAGTGCTAGAAAATGTAATAGGCCATCTATACTAGTTAACAGTCCATCCACTGCATCCTGAGTCAAGCTGGAGATTTCCATTTCTCTTCATGCCAGCCCCGTGTACAATTCATTGCCATCGTCAAAATGGGCCTTTACCAAGGCATGAATGACAGTGAAAAGGTCACACACTCTCTCCCACTGTGCCCACCACGGTGTGTCAGGATTTGCCAGAATTTGAAAGCTGCCCATAGGCTCAAAAAGGTAGGGAACCCCTGCCTTAGAATAACGAGTTTTTATTCTGGCCCAAGCTTTGGTGGGATACAGCCCAAATTACCGGATCTGGATCCTCACAAGATGCACACACATGCAGGTACACAGGTGATGAAAGGGGTGGTGGAGTAAACAGCAGGGGAAGACCATGAAATGCAGGCAACACAGAATGAGATTCAGTTATGTAAAATCCACATGTAAAACTGCTTCTTATGCTGGTCCAACCACATTTCACAGCCTGGTGGTATTGTGTTTTCAAACAGGGGTTCCCCCATCATAAAAATCACAAGTAAATGTCGTTAAAATCACATGTGAAGGCAGAAATTCTGTTTAACAGGATGCCTTCTAGTCAGCACAGCCAGTCAGAAACCCTGCTGGGCAGGAGCCCTGCCTGGCTCTGCCCAGTTTCTGAAATCAGTTAACAGAAGCCAAGAAAAGTGTTGATGGGCACCAGATTGTTAGTAGTGGAGCATGGCAGGTTACAGTGAACACCTAATTCAACAGAAAGCCACAATAGTCCTTTATCAAGCAACTACCCCAGCGAAATGATCTGGTAAATAAAGAGGATACATGTAACAGAAAAGTCAACGTCCCTGGGTGGGCTCGAACCACCAACCTTTCGGTTAACAGCCGAACGCGCTAACCGATTGCGCCACAGAGACCCCTATAGAAATACCTTTTCTATGTGTTTGGACAATTGTGTTGCCATTTAATGCATTCATTAATGTTCACCTTCAGCAATCAACCTCCGGTCGTGATTTGTGCCCCAGTTTCTTTCCACATAGGATCCGACTACTTAATCTTTAATGTCTCCTAGACCCGTTCATCAACATAGCTGCGTTCAATATTAATACTTTAACCTAAACGTTTACTTTTAAAATGGTAAAAAATAAACTAAGTGCTAAACATTCCCACACAAGCCGATCGCCATTTCTTACATGCCGGACAGACTTCATTTCCTCCGGCCGTTTTTAATTGCTTTCCAAGATAAAAAAAGAATAGTTTGTGAAAAAATGGGCTCGTCCGGGATTTGAACCCGGGACCTCTCGCACCCGAAGCGAGAATCATACCCCTAGACCAACGAGCCACCTTCGTCTGCTTCTTCCTGTAATTGACTTTTTACAATTGCGACAGATACAGCGATGCCAGGACGTAGCTTCGTTCGGCGAGCGAGATTTTACTTCGCTAACGTCCCTTCCGCCGTTTCGCAATTCTTCTCTCTCGTCGCTCCACTCCCCCGGACGGCTATCAGAAGAGACTGTTTCGCAGCGTATTCTTCCACGACCCATTTTGAATAGGAGCAGGAGTGTGGAGAGGAGGCGAGGGTCAAGCCGCTAAAACTTTTCCGCTGTCCTGATTTGAAATTAACTAGATGGGATTTAGAGACCCTTTCCGGAAATAGCAGCCTGAGTAGAGCATCAGGGATGCATACGAAGGCCTATAAATCGCCAGGCCCCTTGGTATCCTGTTCCGGCGCCTAAATTGAGATGGCGGAATCAGAGAGGCCTCTGAGCATGGGCAGACGCCTGCTTCCTCGCCAATAAAGAAATCATATTTGTAACCACGCGGCGAGGATTATTAAAAGGGCGTGCACAAAATGGTCCCCGGAAATATACGGCTGCCGTAAAAGGACAGAAAGAAAGAAAGGGCGGGGGAGAAAATCATGCAAAGAATAGAATGTAAATGAAAATGCAGGGATCTGATTTAGAGAGGTGGTAAGAAGGACGTTGCGCAGCGTCATCCTCGTTAGTATAGTGGTAAGTATCCCCGCCTGTCACGCGGGAGACCGGGGTTCGATTCCCCGACGGGGAGACTCTACTTTTTTCCCCCTCTCGAATGAACATAGATTTCTATTTATTACAGTAATTTCATTATTCCTTGGGTCTTTTCTCTTAGTGCAAGCTCGCAAGGGGGACGCAATCTCAAACGTTGTCTAGGGCAAAAGGGAATGGAAACCGCATTTTTTAAAAAAACAAAACAAAACAAGACCCACCATGCACACCTCGCTGATTACTAAATGTCTGAACAATTTAATTTTTTAAAAACAATAGTTGTTTGATCATCTGATGGTGCATTCAGACACGTAGGTGCAAAAGTGAAGTGGATCAAAACTTTCTAAATCCATGGCCTGCCTTTTAAGGATATGATTTTTCCTTGGATTGCACTGTAAGTGATCAGTGTGCATAAGTTTGTTTGCGGATCAACTCAGAAGCAAAGGTGTTCATCAGAATGGTTCTTACAATAGCCTCTCCATTACCATTGAATGCAAATATACATGCAGGGAAACAGCAGCCAGGGACGAGTTATTACAATGAGCAGTTCGAGAGAACAGACTGTGGGAAGCAGAAGTACTGGACAAATTCTAATATTTGTTTACACCAAAAAACGAGTTATGAAAAATTTAGGTTCCACCGAGATTTGAACTCGGATCGCTGGATTCAGAGTCCAGAGTGCTAACCATTACACCATGGAACCCCGTTATAACGTTGCCTTGCCCACATTGCCTTTGGGAAAGATCGCTTGATATTTAAAGACTTGCATTTATAGAGAAAAATTATTTTCTGATGCTGTATCACTAAGTTGTGCAAGAAGACACTTCATACAATCAATTTCTTAAAATCGAAATTACACTACGGCAGCGGTTTTTAAAGTCACAGATTAATTATAGCTGTCCTTCCAAAGAGTGATGTATTTCAAAGCCTTCCTTTAGTCTTTACGGCAATTTATATTCCCTGCACATATATATTTCTGGGTTAATTCTTATTCTTTTACAACAACCCCGTTTTAAATACGAAAAAAAAAAGTTTGGTTCCTTTCAGAAAACAAACTTTTCCTCTAGTCTAACTTGGGGACCTCAAAAAGGCACCACTGGGATTCGAACCCAGGATCTCCTGTTTACTAGACAGGCGCTTTCACCAACTAAGCCATGGCGCCTCCTGTAGTGACCAATTTGAAATAATCTTTGGAAATAAAATAAAAAAAATTGCCTGGGAGTCGAGGAATCGGAGTCAGGGTGGGCCACTATAGCAAGACCCAAAGCCTGATCCACAACGACTCTTCAAAGAGCAGGTGTGGAAAGATGAAACAACGACCCTCCATTGTTTTACCTTTCCCTTTTCAATGCTGGCTACTACTACTCTGGACTCAGCCTGCCGAGAATGTGTGGAAGGCCACCCTAAGCTTCTGGCTCCAGATGACATTTGATTGAGAAAACTCTCTCTGACTTAACGGGGAACGTTTCTGTTTACTCCCCTGGGCACTATTTTGAATACTGTTCACAGAGTCTGGTTTTAATGCAATGTCTGTGTGTTGAGTGATGAGTTCCTGAACTCTTTAGCTAAATTACCTTGAAGAAGACGGGAAAGGTAGCGTATACTTTTATATTCCCCCTCCTGCCAGTTTTCCCTCTAAGCTGAGTTAGTGTGAGCCGGCTCACCGTTTTTTAGCCTCCGGCTCACACGTTTTTGTCTTGGCTCAGGAAGGAGGGCTCCAGAGCAAACTAATTGATGCAGCAGCCAAATGGCTCGCTCACAACTTTAATCCCAGTAGCTCACAAAGTAGAATTTTTGCTCGCAAGACTCCGCAGCTTAGAAGGAGCCTTGCCTCCCACCACCAGTACAATAAACCAGTTCTCAACACTTTGTGCTACCAAATCTGAGCTGGGAAATGATTGGGGAAGACCAGGCTTGGGAAGTAGCCGGACATCCGAGGGATATAATGCCATGGAGCCCACCATCCACAGTATCCATTTTTTCCAGAGGACCTGAACTTGGAGATCAGTTGTTACTGGAGATTCCCCCAGTCATTTTTGCTTTTAAAGGATCACCATTCAAAAATGGGTAGTCAGGGCAAAAAGAGAGTTGACTTATTTGTGTGTGCATGAATTGTTCAGTGGTTTCTGACCTGGAGGTGACCGTAGGCCAGGAGCTTCACAAATCAGAATTTTTTTCTCACAAGACTCCACAGCTTAGAGGGAGCTCAGATCAGGTCCTACTGTTGTCCCCGAGTTACACCACCGGGCCCACTTCAGGGTTCCATCCCCAACAGCTTTGGACTCTCCCTGTGCCCCACCTGGCACTTGGCCCTTTCCTAAAGGCAGAAGGAAATCCCCTATGGGGAGACCCAGTTCTTCCTCGCAAGCGTTCCATTTCGGGCTGTCAGTTCTGCAGGCACTCCAGCGACCCGAGCCTTAGATTTTCGCGCGTTTCCTCGAAAAGGAATTTGGAGATTTTTAGGCGAAAGAGGGGCAACTTCCCCGAGCCGGAGGCACGGTGTGAGCTCAGCGCCCTCGAGTTTCCGTCCGGATTAGAAAAGGCGTTTTGCCTCCTCTGTTCACGCTTTTGTGGCCGAAGTCTAGCGGGCGATTTGCAATTCGGTGAAGCGGGGTGGAAGGAATTGGCCGCTTGGTGGCGCTGGAGAAACGCAAAGCGGCGAGGAGAGGAGCCAGGCTTGCTTGACAGCTGGCAGGCGCGCGAACGCACCAATGGGAGCCAAGGGAACGCCCTATAAATGCTGGCAGCCTCCACGCCCCCCTCGCGTCTAAGAAGAAGTGAAACCCGACGGGGGTTTTCGCCTTGGACCCCCCAAAAGGCTCTTTTCAGAGCCACCCCCAAGGTCCAGGAAAAGAGCTGGATTCTGAAATGCTTCCCATGCGCTTCCTCATTTTCCCCAAGGGGACAGATCTCTATAGTCTGGACACCAGTTGTGATTCCGGGAGATCTCCAGGCACTACCTAGAGGTTGGCAGCTGTAGACATCCCTGAAAGCTATGGGTGAAGAGGTGTCAGAGGAACTCAACCCAGGCTGCCCTTCTTATACCTTTCTTCCTCCCCGCGCCCCATAGGATGGTTGACTGGCTGACCCAGCGTCCTGGTCTCTCCTGTCCATGTTACCTGTGTCCTCTACAAGTCTGGGCCCCAGGCTTCTTATCTTAGGGGTCTCGGAAACTGGAGGTACCATTGGCATGCCTGCCCCTATTAGGGCTTCTGTAACCATATCTCCTTGATCTTGGAGAAACCCTTTCTCTCTCTGCCTGCAGCCAGGGATTATTAGGAAAGGGACCGAGAATCAAAACGGCCAATATCGTAACTCCCCTGTGTAGATAATATGGTGTGGTCTCATTCGGAGTACTGTGCACCAGTGTTCCCTCTAAGCTGAGTTAGTGTGAGCTAGCTCATAGCCTCCAGCTCACAGATTTTCATTTTTGCTCAGGAAGGATGGCTCCAGAGCAAACTAAAGTATGCAGTAGCCAAATCGTTCGCTCACAACTTTTAACCCCAGTAGCTCACGAAGTAGAATTTGTGCTCACAAGACTCCACAGCTTAGAGGGAGCATTGCTGCGCACAGTTCTGGTCACCGCATCTCAAAAAGGGATATTGCAGAGCTGGGAAAAGTACAGAGGAGGGCAACCAAGATGATTAGGGGGTTGAAGCACAAATAGGAGTCAAGGCAGAAGTCCTCAGAGGCGGTGGGGTTTAGCCAGAGGCCTCCTAAATGTGGTTGCTCAAATCCCATCACTTCGTCTTCGCAGTCGTCCAAGGTGAGTTTGCATTTAAAAGAAACCGGAGATGCAGTTATGATTACTATATTTGAAAAAGGTGGGAGGAGTTAGGAAGGGATCCGAATCTGGAACCTTTCCTAAAAAGGCAGAGCCCTACACCTAAATCAGGTTCCAATGCTGGTGACTCTAGCTGGCCAAGAGTCTGTTAATCCAGAAGTGGCTCTTTTCATAGGCTGTTTGGTTACTTTTTCTCTACTTCGAAATGCAAATGACTGGATTGGGATATGAAGATTTCAGTGTAAAGGGGGGGCGAGAAAGGAAAAAGGTGCTGGGAAACTGGGGATAGAATTGGATTACTGAAGAATGAAGTCACTGTTAAGTATAAGATTATGACGCATCACACTCAGTCTAAGAGTTGTAGTCGTGGCCGAGTGGTTAAGGCGATGGACTAGAAATCCATTGGGGTCTCCCCGCGCAGGTTCGAATCCTGCCGACTACGTGGTTATTTTTTTCCCCGCCTATGGTTTTTCTAGTCTCTTCAGGAAACAATTCCAAAAACGTCTCCATATTTAAACAACGCTTTAAAGCGTTATAAAAGTTTGCTCCCACTCCCTTTCCATCTCACCACCTCAAGTTCCACGCAATGCACAGACTTCTCACTCAAGCAGCTTTAGTAGGTAGGTTGCAAGCCAAAAACAAGAATTTCCGGCTTTGCTACACATCGGCTACTTTCTTGAAATGGGGGGGAGGGAATGAGAGCTTGTGATTAGATGCGTTGCAAAAGCCACTTTTGAAGCTAGCTATGCACCACAGATATGTAAATAAAGACTAACGAGGAAATGTGCTGTTCTGTTCTGTATCAGTTTCCATTCAAATAATGAAAGGTATTTATAGGTTCCATATGGAGCTTCACACCCACACCCATATGGAACCTATAAATACCTTTCATTATTTGAATGGAAACTGATACAAAGCAGAACAGCACGTTTCCTCGTTAGTATAGTGGTAAGTATCCCCGCCTGTCACGCGGGAGACCGGGGTTCGATTCCCCGACGGGGAGACAGTGTTCCATTTTTGTTACATGATGTATTGACCTTCCAGGATGACTTTACATTGCAAAATGAATGCCTTGTATATTGCAGGAAACCAAGTACCTTCCCTTTGGATTCACACCTTTTATTCTTGACTGAAAACTCTGTGAGACTGGGGACCATAGCTGATGAGATGAAAGGGTGGCGGTGGTAGAGAAAACAACAGTTATGTAACCTTTTTTTTAAAAAATGCTTGAACCTGAAGATTCAGGCAAGTGAATCAAACTGGTTTCTAGAAAGATCCAGACAGGCAGGCGTGTTGGTCTGAAGCAAGAGAACAAAATCGGAGCCCAGTTGCACTTTTAAGACCAACAAAGTTCAATTCTGGGTAGAAGCGTTTGTGTGCAAGCACACTTCATCAGATACATGCACAGGAAAGCTTATATCCACAATTAAACTTTGTTGGTCTTAAAACATTTATACCTGCTGTTTTGTGATTGTTTTTTTACCTTGTAACCTGGATGCGATTCCAAAAATATCCATTTCCCCCCAAATAAAAGTGCCACTGGACACAGACTTTGTTCAATGGTTTCTAGAAAGCACAGTTTGAGACAAAACAAGAGGGAGACTGTAGATGGCTGAAGTGATGGGAATAGATTGCTCCATCATTCTATAGACAGCTCCCTCCCGCAAACATACTTTTCATGTGCCACTTGCATTTCCATACATTGTGTCACGTTTATTGCTGGGAGAGTGAAAGACTTGTGAACTGGCTGTAAATGGCCCAATGTTGTTGCCAGAGAAGGAAATCAAGACAGCTGTTTAGCAAACAAAACAAAAAAGTTTTCTTCCATCTTCATTTAGCCTCCAAAATGGGCAACCGTAACTCGGTCAATCTGTCCATGAGGCTGTGTGCTATGGTGACCTCGGGGCTAGACTACCATAATGCCATTTTATGGGTCTGCCTTTGAAAGCAACTTGGAAACTCCAGTTGGAACACAATGGAGCAGCTTAATTACTATCATGAGCTAGGCAGAGGACGGATATTACTCCTCTTCTGCAGTCACTTCATATGTCATCAACTAGTTTTCAAGTTCAATGCAGGGAACCGGTCATCATCTACAAAATCCTTGTGATCCAGAACTTACATATGTAAAGGACCTCCCCTCCTGATATGCTCCATTGTGACCACTTCTGAAAGTGCCATCCAAATGGCTAAGATTGACAGCTGTCTGTCCCGGTGCATTCTCAATTGTGGCTCCACCTGGTTGCGGTACATTTATTGTATATATGTATTGAAACACTCTGCTCCCCCCCCCACCAATATATGTGTGATTTAGTTTGGTCCTATTGGTCCTCTTGTTTCAGTTTCCAGTTTTGTATGTTAGCCTGTAGTTTTTGGTTCTCGGAGTTGTCCCCTTGCAAATAAATGGTTGATGTTTCGAACCAGCTTGTCTCTGCTGAATGGACCAGAGAACGGGTGCCTGAGTGAGGACTCTAACCTGGGAACCCACCGCCAAAGGGGGCCATTACACTGGTGGAATAGCTTGCCTGGTGCAGTCAGGAAAGCTCCAACAATAACACCATCACTTTGTATCAATGCTCCATTTGGGATGTCCTTTTTATAAAACCAATAAGATCATAGTTAATTCTCTGAAATTTTAGGGAGGTTTCAATGTTTGGTTTGTTGTCACAGGCCAGCCACGGAAAAGATTTCCAAGCTTTCTAATAGACTAGGAATGCCCCTCCTCCCTCTGGCGCTTTCCCACCAAAACACCAGGAGAAGGGGCGCTACTCCCTCAGTTCTCTCCATGCTGCCGCTGGAGAACCCTAGAAAACCAAAGGTACAGAGAGTTCACAGCGGGGCAGGAGGGAGGGATGTGTGCCTGCACAGAAGACCACTCGATGAACAACAGCCACTGTTTTTGGATTGTGTATCTAGGCTATTGTATCCTTATATATATGCCAATAAAAGGCTTTGGATTGGATTGGTAAGTGCAACCTCATTTTCATTGTCGTGGCTTCTGTGCAGTCCCACATGGGAAGATTAGCAAGATCACTGAGTGAAGGAGGTGGGTGTGAAGCTCTCAGAAGGAGACCACCGAGGGCCACTTTATCAAAAGTTGTTTAGCAGCACAAATTGACCTTCACCCAGAATTCTCTTATACCAGAGCAGTAAACTCTGTGCAAGTGTCCCCACCAAAATACATGTGGGATTGTGGCTAAATTTGTGGATGATGCAAAGTTGTTCAGGGTGGTGAAAACCAGGGAGGATTGTGAGGCACTCCAAAGGGATCTGTAGAGGACGGGTGAGTGGGTGTCAGCATGGCAAATGGAGTTTCAGTGTGGCCAAGTGCAAGGTGATGCATGTTGGAGCCAAAAATCCTAACTATAAATACACGTTGATGGGGTCTGAACTGGCAGAGACTGACCAAGAGAGGGATCTTGGAGTCGTAGTAGATAACTCACTCAAAATGTCGAGACAGTGTGTGACTGCAATAAAAAAGGCCAGTGCTATGCTGGGGATTATTAGGAAGGGTATTGAAAACAGATCAGCCAATATCATAATGCCCCTATATAAATCAATGGTACAACCTCATGTGGAATATTGTGTACAGTTCTGGTCACCACACCTTAAAAAGGATATTATAGCTTTGGAAAAAGTGCAGAAAAGGGAAACTAGAATGATCAAAGGGTTGGAGCACTTTCCCTATGAAGAAAGGTTAAAGCGCTTGGGGCTCTTTAGCTTGAAGAAACGGTGGCTGAGGGGTGACGTGATCGAGGTTATTAGGTAATGCATGGGATAGAGCAGGTAGAGAAACAGGTACTTTTCTCCCTTTCTCACAATACAAGAATTCGTGGGCACTCAATGAAGTTGCTGAGCAGTCAGGTTAGAACGGATAAAAGGAAGTACTTCTTCACACAAAGAGTGGTTAAGATGTGGAATTCACGGCCACAGGAGGTGGTGAAGGCTACAAACAGGGACGGCTTCAAGAGGAAATTAGATAAGCATATGGAGCAGAGGTCCATCGGTGGTTATTAGACACAAGGTATAGATAAGGACTCTGGGGCAAGTGGTGCTCTGTATTCTTGGTGCTTGGGGTCAACAGTGGGAGGGCTTCCAGTATCCTGGCCCCACTGGTGGACCTCTTGATGGCACCTGGTATTTTTGGCCACTGTGTGATACAGAGTGTTGGACTGGATGGACCATTGGCCTGAGCCAACATTGGCTTCTCTTATGTTCTTATGTGTGTGTGGGGGGGGGTGATTCAGGTCGGTGTGGAATAGAAACAGGAGAGAATGAAAGACTGGGATGGCTCCAGTGATGATATAGCAGACCTAGTTGCCCCGTGTGCAGGGGAGAGGGGTTAAGATGGTAAGATTTGGGGGAACCTGTGCACAGAGGCAGAAAAGGAAGTTTGCCATAGGACACAGAGAGGCAAGAAGACCACCCATAAATGGGGTAGATAACAACAGTTACAGAGGGGTGGCCATATTAGTCTCTTGTAGCAAAACAAAACATATTAAAAATATTGCCCCTTAGTCAAACCTCTAAATAAAGTGCTTTCCAGCAAGTAATGTACTGATGTGGTCTTCCTGGAGTAGTAGAAATATCAAAGTGGCCCTCAGAACGGTTTGAACTATATGTCACGCAGTCCAGGTCCATCCAGGGCACCTCCACAGTAAACTTTGTCTGATGTAAGCATTCCGCAGATAGGAAATATCTATAGCAGGGATATATAGCTAAATACTTAGTAATAATAGTAGAGCCACCCCATTGGGGAGACCCTGTAAGCTTCCAGATCCAAACAAAGCTGTCTCTGACAATGGAGACACCTCTCCCCACTCATCCAATTTCCTTCCCCTTCTAGGGTCTTCTCAATTTTATCATGGTACAATTTTACCATGTACCACTATATCCTGGATGCACATCTACTCTCATCTCAACCCACTTAGGTCCCCCTTATCAAAACTGCTGGATTCTTTTTTTTTCTTTTCGCCCCTCATACAATTTTAAATGAACATAGAAAGCAACACTTTGTCCTTGAAGCACACGGCTCTAGTATCAACAGAAAATTTCAAAACGCTTCGAGCTTTCCTGGATTGGAAAACGCTATAGCGAAGATTTCAAGTTAGACGAGGTGGCCGAGTGGTTAAGGCGATGGACTGCTAATCCATTGTGCTCTGCACGCGTGGGTTCGAATCCCACCTTCGTCGATTCATTCTTTTTAAACCATCGCATTAACATCCTTAGCTAGTGTTTATAGTTACAACCTCTCCGAACCCGAACAGATTATTTTAAAATTTAGCAGATTCAACGGGGGGACGGGGGCGGGAATTAAAGGAACAGCATCCTCTTTAAATGAACCGGCAAATATTGCAACCTTTCACCCACACTTTCCTAGGTGAAAATTGTAAGATGACTGGCTCTCCCAGGCAAAGCCCGAAATATGTATAACGGAAGCCTGTCGTTTAAAAAAAAGAAGAGGGGCAGAACACTGTTCCTTTTCCTGTACCACCCAAAGCAAAAGTAATACTATATTACACTTAGTAGGTAAGGAGCAGATGCTTTTAGGAAACTAATTCACATGACAGGATGCTTGGCGAATTCTGACCATAGGTATACTAACGTTGTTATTGTAGCCACAAATGCTTTGAATGAGAAAAAAAGACTAACGCCCGAGCAGGGACTTGAACCCTGGACCCTCAGATTAAAAGTCTGATGCTCTACCGACTGAGCTACCCGGGCTTCTGCAAAAAAGCTTCCTAGTAAATCATTTCAAAGACAAAAGTCGTAAAGTGCCTGATTTTAAATTCCAAAAGCATATCAAAAATTAATCTAACTTCCCAGTTATCTAGCAAAGGAGGTGTTGAGCTTCGAAAGTTTTTAACACTGGAAATAGTTTGTCTTTTGTGTCCCAGTGGGTTCTAATTTGCTCACCCATCTCCTAAAAAATGTTTCCTTTTTTCCAGTTTTTACTTAAGTAGCCCTCCGTGTCTCCAAAAAGTTTTAATTGTACCCCTCTACAGATCTGATCTGGAATTTTGCATGTATTTGTACATGCTTCGTCGTACCGAGATAAATACCATGTTAGTACAGATCCAAAAAAAGGGGTTTCAGAAAAGCCGCGATCGCAATGTTAGGGGGCAGTAGAAAAGCCAAATTTATGAGTCCAGCAGCACCCACTATTGAATCTGGAAAGCTCATACCTCGAAAATGACCTTTTAAAGTGCTACTGGACTCGAATCGAACTTACAAAGGAGCTTCCCTGAGGCTGAAACTTGCCACTAACTTGCAAATTTAGCCTCTCTTCCAACTAAGCATTCAGACTCTTTCCTTTGAGGGAGTGGGTGGCTCTGAAAAGAGCCTTTGGTGTGGAATGGTCCCGGTCCGGGGCCGGGCAGCGGCGCCCTCCGTTCAGGCCCTCTCCCCGCGGATGCGGCGCGCCAGCTGGATGTCCTTGGGCATGATGGTGACGCGCTTGGCGTGGATGGCGCACAGGTTGGTGTCCTCGAAGAGCCCCACCAGGTAGGCCTCGCTGGCCTCCTGCAGGGCCATGACGGCCGAGCTCTGGAAGCGCAGGTCGGTCTTGAAGTCCTGCGCGATCTCGCGCACCAGCCGCTGGAAGGGCAGCTTGCGGATCAGCAGCTCCGTCGACTTCTGGTAGCGCCGGATCTCGCGCAGGGCCACGGTGCCCGGGCGGGAGCGGTGCGGCTTCTTCACGCCGCCCGTGGCCGGGGCGCTCTTGCGGGCCGCCTTGGTGGCCAGCTGCTTGCGGGGCGCCTTCCCGCCCGTCGACTTGCGCGCCGTCTGCTTCGTGCGGGCCATGGCCTTCTAACTGAACAGCGCCCCGACCTTCTTACAAACAAAAGATAATATGCAGCACCGCGACTGAGTTTTTATAGCCAGTCTCCTCCCCGCTGATTGGAGGAAAGGTCAGAGCGGAACCGTTGCCGAATTCAAATTTCCCGCATGGGCGCACGGGATTGGGCAGCTTTGCAAAAGGCTTTCCTTGCCTTTCAAATAGCTAGAAGCTCGCTCTCGCGGTAGTTCACGTGGAAAAAAGGTTTCCGGTTTTTCTTCCTCTGGTTTGTTTTCTTTACGGTACAGAAGGAGATGGGGGAGTGTTGAGCTGTCTCGATGGCTTTCAGAACAAGCTGACATCTCCTCCTTAAGAGTTTTTAAAACTTCCTTAAAATAGAAATCAGCAGCTTGAAGAGCTCAGACTAGCTCAAGCTTGTCAGTACTCGGAAACTACGCAGGGTCGGCTATGGCCTTTTTATTATTATTTTTGAATGCACCTAAAATAGGAAACGACTCGAGGCAAGAAGTGGGTTTGGGTTCTTAGCAATTTATTTTAAAAATGGCCAGAATGCACTGTTTTCTCAGAGGGGATTCAAGACAGCTGACAGCAAAAGTCAAAAAGGAATTCCAGCAACTCTAACCCTTATAGTCATCCCAAAATACACAGAGAGAGAGAGCGGTCTAAAATGACTGAGTGTCCCCCTCAAAGTCTCAGCGAGAAAGTTCCACAACTTAAGGGCCACCATGTGCAGAGAATGGTAGTAAGGCAGAGAACAGATAATGGTGGTGAGATAAGAGAGACCTTTTCATATAGGGTCAAACAGGGAGGACCTGTCCTATATGTCATCTTTACCCCTGATGTCTTACTTTTCTACATTCAGGGAAATTTTCATGCATGGGAAATTGGGAGGAGATGCCTTTTTTCACTTGCGGTGTTGATCCTTCTTGCACCACTTTCTGAAGCATATACACCAGCCTTCTGATCAACTTGTAGTATTGAATTGTTTCAAAGAAGTCTGTAGTAGAACAAGGTTTTCAAGGGAAAAAGCTTTCCAGAGGCAGAGTTCCCTTTGGCTGCAGTCTTATATCACCTGTGGGGTCCATGTTGAGTTACAGAGCCTGGGCTAGGATTCTCCCTCAATGAGTTTACAGCCTAAAAATGACTTGCACAGAAAAAACAAAGGTGATCGTGTGACTTTGTTTTGTAGGTTTAAAAATCCTCCAATAAGCGTTACAAGCCTAAGGGTGAATTGTGGAAGAATATTCACTTCCTTCACCAATTCCTCTGTGTGGCATGGTATGAAAAATCCCAGAATTTGTAAAGGCCTCACAAATCTCAAGCATCTCCTGTAGGAGCCTAAGAGCAGGAACGTGAAAGAGTATTCCTATTCCTGATTTGGATGCACAAGGGGAAAACACACACACACACAGGCAGTGCTTATTTTCCAGTGGTGCTGTTTATTATCTAAAAGTGCACCAGTACCTGGACATGTGATAAAGTTAAAAAGTATTAGTCTTGGATACATGAACAGTTACAAAAGCTGTTAAAACTACTGTACCTTATACATGAGAACTGTTTTTATTGAATATAACACCAGAGAAATATAAAAAAGACAAGACTTTTATCTTACTATACACATAGTGACGGCGGAAAGAATATTATGCTAAATATTGGAGAAAAAATGAGACCCCTGCAAAGGAAGAAGTTATAAAGAAAATACTGGAAACAGCAGAGATGGACAATTTAACTACAATTCCGAGAGGGCATAACAAAGACAACTTTGAAGAGACATGGGCAAGATTTTATAACTGGGTAGAAGAGCATAACATATAAAACTTCCAGACCTATAACTGAAATAAAAGGAAATAAGAACTATATACTTAATTGTAAGCAAAAGGTATATATGAAAATCATAAGGTGGGAAAAAAGAAATGAATGCTTTGGACATAGTATGAGGTCAATGACTAGGTTAAATAACTATACAAATGAATTTTCCCCAACCTGTATGTATTTATGTTTGTCTTTATCTGTCTCATATATGAAATTATGTTTTTAGTAAATAAATAAATAAATAAATAAAAGTGCACCACTACCCAAATAGCTTTATAAGGCATACTTGATTTGCTTATTGCCGCAGTGGGGTAGGGGTGGGGAATAAACAAAGATTTGTTTTTAAAAAAATAAACGGTTCCCAAAGGTATATAATAATTCTGCTGAGAGTCCCTGACAAAGGAACTGGACTCAGATCTAGCTGTGGACCAACATAGTAACCCTCTGAAATTATCTTCATGGAAGTGTTGATTTAGTGACATATATTTGTTTTTTTATATCTGTTAATGGAAAATTGTATACATATCCTTATAACCACTCTGCTATGTATGTTTTATTCCACTGATCCATAATAAATTATGGATTGATATATGTGTGTGTGTACACACACACACACACACACAAGAACATAAGAGAAGCCAATGTTGGATCAGGCCAATGGCCCATCCAGTCCATCACTCTGTCACACAGTGGCCAAAAATACCAGGTGCATCAGGAGGTCCACCAGTGGGGCCAGGACACTAGAAGCCCTCCCACTGTTACACACACACCCAGCACCAAGAATACAGAGCATCACTTGCCCCAGAGTCCCTATCTATACCTTGTGGCTAATAGCCACTGATGGACCTCTGCTCCATATGCTTATGAAGAAGCACAGAAAATAAAAAAAAATTCTAGTCCAGAGCTTGCTTTCTCCTGCAGATTTCCTGCTTGCAGGGGATTATTTATACAGGGACCATTCATAAACATACCCCCCCCCACATAAATAGACGTCTACCCACTTTAGGATCCTCTCAATCCATTTATTTGCATGACACACGTAAGTTAGGCCTTGGATTTCAAAGCAGGGGGGGATCAGTCTTGAGCTAAATGTCAAAACCCACTGAAAGACCAAAAGCAAAGACAAATGTAGGCCTCTGATGGAGTGAGAAGAATCAGCCTTGGGTTTTTGTTTGGTTGGAAGAACTATTTTTGCAGACTAGAAACAACAGATTGAAAGGGCTCTATTGTAGAAGAGGGAAATGTAAACAGCATTGACCATCAGCTTAACATATTTCAGAAGCAACAGAAATCAAATTATTAGGATGAATTAATAAACTGTTTCAGAAATCATAACAAACCCACAGTGGGAAATGTACCAAGGAGAGATTAAAAAAAAAAAAGTTCATGAAGGAAAAGGGGGAGGGGGAGCACCAGACAGGAGATATTGCATCAAGAAAGCAGTACCCAGCAGTCTACTACATTTGCGACCACAGGAAAGCAAATGATTTTAAAGTGATTAGAGTCCTAATAATTTTAAGAGTTTACAGGATTGTAATGGGCAGACAGTTTATTTCTGAATACCATCAGGGAGGGGGTTGGGAACTGCTATTTAGTGGATTATCTGAAATTTAAGTTGCCTAGGAAGCATTTTTTTCCTTAACCCCAAATTTTCTTGAAAGCATGTTTTTAAAAAGCATTTATAACATGTTTGAATCTAACATGCACCATCTCTGCGTAGTATCTCTTAGCTCAGTTCATTTAAAATGGTTCCACCCCCCCCATTTCAAGCATACTTAAAACCCAACATTTGAAAACTCTTAGTGGCTGCAAGAGACCCTATGCATTCCATGGATGTGCAATAAACAGCTCTTTTACGGAGAAAGTGGGTGGCTCTTAAAAGAGCCGTTGGGTTTGTTTTTGAGCGCAAAGCTGGCTTTATTTCCCCTTGACTTTGTGGCTCTCGGTCTTCTTGGGCAGCAGGACGGCCTGGATGTTGGGCAGGACGCCGCCCTGGGCGATGGTCACCCTCCCCAGGAGTTTGTTCAGCTCCTCGTCGTTGCGGATGGCCAGCTGCAGGTGGCGGGGGATGATGCGGGTCTTCTTGTTGTCGCGGGCGGCGTTCCCCGCCAGCTCCAGGATCTCGGCCGTCAGGTACTCCAGCACCGCCGCCAGGTACACGGGCGCCCCGGCCCCGACGCGCTCGGCGTAGTTGCCCTTCCGCAGGAGACGGTGGACGCGGCCCACGGGGAACTGCAGCCCGGCCCGGGAAGAGCGGGTCTTGGCCTTAGCCCGGGCTTTGCCGCCTTGCTTCCCACGTCCAGACATCTTCTCGTAGTATCTCAGCTCTTGGAACCCGAAGACAGAATAACCTTCAAAAAGCCACCTTGGCGATTTTTATTTGTGCCGCGAGCTTGCAGCCGCAAATGCTCATTGGCTACATTTACTCACGTGACTCATCCGTCCAATGGAAAAATGCGTTTTCTGTATAGCTTCATTTGGTTGGACGGTTTGTATAGCTGCCCAATAGGAACAGAGAAGAAGAGGCGCCTAGCCACGAACGGAGCTTCCAACCAATAAAGTACGAGCGGGCTCGCGCTGGTAATTAGCAGAACGGGGTATAAAATCGGCGCATAGAAGAAGCGAAAAGCAAATTCCTCTGTGTAACTCTTGTTCGGAGGAGGGATTGCATAATGCCCGAGCCAGCGAAGTCGGCGCCCGCGGCCAAGAAGGGCTCCAAGAAAGCCGTGACCAAGACCCAGAAGAAGGGGGACAAGAAGCGCAAGAAGAGCCGCAAGGAGAGCTACTCCATCTACGTGTACAAGGTGCTGAAACAGGTCCACCCGGACACCGGCATCTCCTCCAAGGCCATGAGCATCATGAACTCCTTCGTCAACGACATCTTCGAGCGCATCGCCGGCGAGGCCTCCCGCCTGGCCCACTACAACAAGCGCTCCACCATCACCTCCCGCGAGATCCAGACGGCCGTCCGCCTCCTCCTGCCCGGCGAGCTGGCCAAGCACGCCGTCTCCGAGGGCACCAAGGCCGTCACCAAGTACACCAGCTCCAAGTAACTCGGCCCCCCGAATCACACGCGAGAAGCACCCAAAGGCTCTTTTAAGAGCCACCTACTTCCTCAGAAAAGAGCCATTGTCACTATAGCTATGATTTATGCCTAGTAAATAAGCTGGTACAACTTTATTTACTGGGGGTGTAAAACTGATATTTGCTTAAGATGGTATCTGGCTTAATGAAACCGCTGTTACCACCATTCAATATAATCTCTGTATTTAGGTAGTTTAATTGGCATTCTAAAGAGGAATTCTGAGTACAGAGCATACACTTCTAAGTTGTAGCAAGCTTGTTGCAGAAATGCTTTCTTGTTATGTTGGCAACATTTTAGAAGGGAAATTGAGCTGTCCTTACTCTGGTCAATTTCATGTACTGTTTTTCACCGCCTTTAAAAAACAAAACCCGGCCAAGTCTTCTAAATGTGGGTGCATTGTCAAATTAGATTTAAGTTTTGTGACTGCGAGAACCCGCAGTTTTTAATGTGTAACATTTCCCTTCCGTTTGAGTGTGATATCTGAAAGGGTTTCTTGGAATGAATTAATTCCTAGAGGTTTCAGGGGTTTATAATAACAGCCCTAATCTTGGAAACAATATAAACTCATTTATAGATGGCACTGGAAAGAAAAGAAACTAGAACAGTTATTAGTAATGTGGGCAGAATTACTGACATTCATCTGGGATAGGATTTCACTGGCATACACCAACTTCATATTACACGTGTTGATTCTCCGCTAGGAAGGCTTCGCTTTTGCCTCTGTAAATTGCAATTTTTAGGGTGGGATTCGTTTTTTTCAACGAGCCGCAGCGGCCAGACTAAGCAAATTCTAATGTTTTGCAGGCATTATTTTGTTCTTAAAGAGAGATCGTGGTTTTTTCTTTGCAGCGCTGGCACTGTCAAAAAGTAATTATTGATGCTATTGTGCGATTAATTTGCTATTCTTCCTCTTTCATCATTCTAAGTGACGGCGGAGCCAATGGGCCGGTTAGCTCAGTTGGTTAGAGCGTGGTGCTAATAACGCCAAGGTCGCGGGTTCGATCCCCGTACGGGCCATAGAGTTTTTCTTGCATAAAACATTTATTCGAGGTATCTTTCAAATGTTATGGTATATATTGTGTATATGTGCGGAGACACTGAGTGGAAAAGAACCTCAGCTCCTTTTTCTTCTCCTGCCTGTCGGAGAAAGGGGAAAAAAATACATTTCTACCATTTTCTAATTAAGGAAGAGGAGGCAATATTTCCTATTGTCTGGTGAAGTGAGAACTATTTTACATTGGCAGGGCATCGACCCAGGGTGATTTGCTTGTAAGGTACCTATGCTAACCACTATACGACCAGCGCCTGCTTGGGCGGGGGGGGGGTCTATGCTCCCAGAAACATAATTCTTTCCCAAGCAGGTTTCTAGCGCTCAAACCACCAGACTCTCTCTTCCCTGCTAGATGTCACCTTCCTGGCTGGAGAGAAGTGTGTCTGTGTGTGACTTGACCATCTCATTGTATCCAGTCAGTCCTGCATTACTAAAGCCTTAGAGGGTGAGGCTGAACAGCAGTTGTCACCCCCCCACACACACACACTTTGCGAGGAGGGGGGTTAAATTCAAGGTGAAGATTTTGTTCCGTCCAAAGAAAAATGCATTTCTCTGTCTGGGTGGGTTCCACAGTACATGGGCGTATCCACAGGTGTCTTGCAAAGCAGTTTCCTTATCTCCTATCCACCCTCCTTTGTTGGAGATAGGCTGATGACAATTTTAATCGACTGGGAAGGCAACCCTGAAATTGATTCAGCCAGGATTTTCAGTGTTATTCAGAGTGGGCCCGTTCTCCTTCTCAAAAGGGCAGCTTGCTACCAGCTCCACCCAGTGCTGATTTATCTGTTCAGATCTGTCTACATTGGATGCAGAGAAGAGGACTTAAAAAGACCAGGGCCTGGATCTTTCCCCCCCTCTGTCCTGCCCTTTTGAATAGTTAAAAGCAAAGAGAGAATCAGGGAAGTGGAAACAGCACAGCAAAACAAAGACCTGTGATTGTATTTAAGGAGAACTAAATTGCATCATGTGAGACTTGAAAATATTTCATTATAAGCTGAACGTCAACATTCCTTAGATAACAGGAGCAATAACATCATTCCATAGATAACGAGCAGTAACACACATTCAGTGTACTTATTATGCAATATACTTCTGGTTAAATACAATCACGGGTCTTTGTTTTGCTTTGCTTTTTAATAGCCAGCCAGATTTTTTTTAAAAAAAGTCTGGAAGACTCAAAATCATGTAGTGCCTTAAAGACTAGCAAAACATGTGGCCAGGTAAGAGCTTCTGTGAGTCACTGCTCCTTTCTTCAGATACTGCTCTGATCTGATCACTGATCTGAAGAAGTGATCAGGGACTCACAAAAGCTCCTCCGCTGCCACAAATCTTGTTAGTCTTTAAGGTGCGACTGAGCTCTTGTTCTTTCCCGCTGCTACAGACAGACTAACAGGGATACCCATCTTGATCTAACTAAAAAGCTTGTACACTTATGGGGTTGGCCCTAAACAAAAAAAACAAAACAAAAAAAAATGTTTTGTTTTGTTTTAACTAATAACTTGACCTGCAGCCTCGATTCCTACTGCGTTGTGGTGTGATCTATGAGTTTCAGCGAGAAGGGCAGATTACAAATGAAACCAATAAAGAAACTGGGAATGCCTAGATTCTCTAAACGGTAAATAGCAGGATTCTCTAGACGGTAAAATGCCTAGATTCTCTAGACAGTAAATAGCAGGATTCTCTAGATGGTAGAATGCCTAGATTCCCTAGACAGTGAATAACAGGATTCTCTAGACGGTAGAATGCCTAGATTCTCTAGACAGTAAATAGCAGGATTCTCTAGACGGTAAATAGCAAGATTCTCTAGACGGTAGAATGCCTAGATTCTCTAGAAGGTAAATAGCAGGATTCTCTAGATGGTAAAATGCCTAGATTCTCTAGACAGTAAATAGCAGGATTCTCTAGATGGTAGAATGCCTAGATTCCCTAGACAGTAAATAGCAGGATTCTCTAGACGGTAGAATGCCTAGATTCTCTAGACGGTAAATAGCAGGATTCTCCAGATGGTAGAATGCCTAGATTCTCCAGATGGTAAGTAGCTGGATTCTTCAACAGGAAGGAAATGACCAGGGAAGAAAACCCCTCTTGCATCTCTTGAGCCACTTAATCTGTTTTATTTACATTAATTACAGTCTGCCTTTCTCTCTGAGACTCTTGGTAGATTGCATAGTGTAAATCAATACAATAAACAGGTTGGGACATCCAAGAAGCTATGTTTCAGAGGGTAGCAGTCAATATTCCCTCTAAGCTGAGTTGGTGTGAGCTAGCTCACAATTTTTTTAGCCTCCAGCTCATACATTTTTTGTCTCAGCTCAGGAAGGAGGGCTCCAGAGCAATGCTCCCTCCAAGCTGTGGAGTCTTGTGAGCAAAAATTCTACTTTGTGAGCTGCTGGCATTAAAGTTGTGAGCGAGCGATTCAGCTACTGCATAAATTAGTTTGCTCTGGAGCCTTCCTTCCTGAGCTAAGACAAAAATGTGCGAACCGGAGGCTACAAAAAACTGTGAGCCAGCGCACACTAACTCAGCTTAGAGGGAACACTGCTCCAGAGCAAACTAATTTCTGTAGTGGCCAAATTGCTCTCTCACAACTTCAGTGCCAGTAGCTCACAAGGTAGAATTTTTGCTTAGAGGGAGCATTGGTAGCAGTGCTGATTTGCTACAGAGCAGCCAGGTTCAAGGCCGGTAGCAGCACAGAGACCAACAAGATTGGGGGGCGGGGGGAGGATGAGCTTTCGAGCGCCAGGAAGTAGGAAGATGGGACTGGTGTAGAAAAGAAGAAACTTGGGATGGGCAATGCCCATTGTAATCAGATTGATTAGAGCCAAGGTGGAAAGTTACCTGGAAAAGACTGATTCACCAACTCCACGCCACAGGACTTAATAATAATTTTTTTAAAGCAAGCAGGGTGCTGCACAGCTGCAAGTTGGGAACAGAGCTGCAGTGGGGAATTCACCATTCACCTGGCATCACGGCTTTGTCAGGAAACTTTATGCAGGTAGGGCAGAACCTTGTGGCATTTAAGGCTTGTTTCCAGTATTGTGGAGGCTAAACTAGCCGAGTAGAATATTAGCCACTTGAAGATGTCAAATAAATCGTTTTTTAAGAGGGGGGAAAAAATAGGGCTCGTCCGGGATTTGAACCCGGGACCTCTCGCACCCAAAGCGAGAATCATACCCCTAGACCAACGAGCCACCTTCTTTCTGCTCTTTGAAAACTTATCTATTGTATTAAACAATGCTGACCTGCATTCAAAGGAATATGGGGAAAGGATCTATGTGAGAGAGGGCTATCGTCTCCAGATTGGGACATAGCGGGAAATTGGGGAGGGCAGAGCCAGAGGAAGGTGGGATATGGGGAGGGGAGGTTTAATGGCATAGGGTCCACCTTCCAAGGCAGCCATTTTCTCCAGGTGAACTGATATCTGTCACCTGGAGATTAGTTATAATCCCAGGCGATCTCCAGCCGCCGCCTGGAGATTGGCAACCCTAATGTGAGAGATGGTAGCGCGTGTTCTCGGGAGCGGGGCTCTGCCAGCAGCACATTTAAGACATGTTATTGGGTTTGTCTTGACTTTGGCCGCTCGTTTTATTTCTCACGCTTGTGAGTTATCCCAGTTGGCCGCCTCGTTAATCTGTCCCGTTTGAGGCCTACGAGGAGACTGAATAAATGAAAAAATCAGTGTCATTCACCTACGGCGCTCGGTGTATTTATTTATATTTACGCGTGTTTTCTGTCTACAGGTTTTGTTGGTGCTTGCAGTGCTCCCTCTAAGCTGTGGCGTCTTGTGAGCAAAAATTCTACTTTCTGTGAGCTACTGGCATGAAAGTCGTGAGCCAGCGATTTGGCTGCTGCATAAATTAGTTTGCTCTGGAGCCTTGCTCCCTGAGCTAAGATAGAAAATGTGTGAGCTGGAGGCTAAAAAACGGTGAGCTAGCTCACGCTAACTCAGCTTAGAGGGAACACTGGTTGCTTGTTTTGTTTAAGTGAACATCTTTTAAAGTAAAGGGATTTTTGATTCTTAACTTTTAAGAGAAGGACCAATGAGTCACCAGCAGTATGGAAAGTCTGTAGTCAGCCCTGTTGGTCCACAGAAATATTCCGAACCCAAGACCCAAGGATTTCCCATCTTCCGGTTTCCTTAGAACTGTTTATCAGATTGGATGCTAAATACAAAAGAACCCCGCCCACCCCAATCCTGGAAGAGAGTTCTGCTTCTGACCTGGATCGCCCAGGCTAACCCAATCTCTTTAGATCTTGGAAGCTAAGCGGAGGCAGCCCTAGAACCAACGTCTTGAGTCCAGTGGGGGCATCTTTAAGACCCGCAAAGTTTAATTCTGTGTATAAGCTTTCGTGTGCGCGCACTTCATCAGTCAGCCCTGTTTAGTATTTGTAAGGGAGACCACCGAGGAATACCAGGGTCACGATACAGAGGCAGACAATGGAAAACCCACCTCTGAACGTCTCTTGCCTTCAAAACCTTACCGGCCCACCAGGAATTGGCTGCGACATGATAGCAAAGGGGGGGCGAGTTCTGTGGAAGTCGTGAAATGTTTTGGTTGATCCTAATAAAAAGGGATAACAGCACTTTAATGTTTGGGCCAGGATTAACGAGAGACAGGCAGGCAGAGTATGAATTAAATCTTTGTTTGAAATAAATATCAAAAGATTGCATAAAATGTGTAGTCGTGGCCGAGTGGTTAAGGCGATGGACTAGAAATCCATTGGGGTCTCCCCGCGCAGGTTCGAATCCTGCCGACTACGTTGTCGACTTATAAAAACTTGTAGTACTCGAGGTTTGTCTGTTTTACACTGAAAACTCCACGTGCCTTTTGGTTGGTCGGTTTCAATTCAGTTCGACCTACAAGAGTTGTCGCTAGGATAAAACGGAGGACGGGAGAACTTTGGGTCCCTGTTGGGGAGGAAAGGCAGAGGTGAGCATAGGTAACTTTTAAAATAAATTCATAAAATGGTGTATGATTCTTTATTTTGATTCTCACAGAAACAACAGATATTACATGAGGATCCTTCTCTGGATAGCAATTGGGACATTACAGGGCTTCGATTAGCTAACTTCTTTTTTAAAAAAGGAGCAGCCTTTATGAGAAGTATTGACTATAAACTTCGTGAGGAGTATTGACTATAAACTCCAGCAGCTGAACGCTAGTGCAAATAGCTCTTAGATCTGTAACATAGAGGTAACAGCGCCACCGTGTGTATCAGGAGATTCTCAACAACTTTATACCATTCACTAAAAGAGGCCAAAGCTTTTGTGCAACACCACATAATGATGCTCTTCAACCTTTTATTTAAGAAGCGTTGGTGGTATAGTGGTGAGCATAGCTGCCTTCCAAGCAGTTGACCCGGGTTCGATTCCCGGCCAACGCAGCATAATTTTGTCTTTGAAAATAGTTTTTGTTTTGCACAGCTAGCTGCCCTGAGAGCAAGTCTCTTCATTTAAAAATAATGAAAGAAGATCTGTTTTTCCATCCAGGTTCTCCTTACAGTCAGGGACTTAAGTCACTAACACCTAAAATGAGGAATAATCCATTAAATTACTGGGTTAACCTGCCCGTCCTGGCACAGGCAAAAAACAATGCAGCTGAAGTATCAGCAATATCATTTGTTTGGTGAGGAAAGGGGAAAGGGAAATTGATAAATTCTAACTCCAAGAAGCATTTAGCAGCTATGCTGGATTCAGATATCCTGTAGATGCACATTTATAATAATTATTTTTATAAGAGCTCTCCAAATATCTGTTGCCTGTTTTTCTCTGCAAACTAACTTTCAAGAAAATCTACCTGAACCTTTCCTGATGAGTACGGTTCCAATCATGTGCCCTTTAATGTCGGTCAGGGGTGTCCAACTCATTCGTTATGAGGGCTGGATCTGACATAAATGAGACCTTGTTGGGCCCGGCCATGTGTGACATAAAATGTAATGCCGAATAGTGGAGATATAAACTCTATAAAGGACAGAAACACAAAGGGTGTTTTTTTTACTTAAAATAAAAACATGCTTAAAACATTAGCACCCTTGCAATATTTTGTTTATTTAACAGGATCTGATAACCGACATCTCTTGCTCTGAATTATTGCATCGAAATGTCTGTGCTGTTGCAAACTTGAGTGTGCTGTTCAGGTGCGTATCTGTAAGCTGCAAAACTACGTCTGATTTATTGACATTCACCACAGAAATCCCATGCTCAGAGTCCTGAGTCCAGGACCCAGGGGGAAACATGAAATGGCTGAGCGACTGAGAGAGTCTGGCGAAGCAAGCTATGATGCAGCAGCAGAACTGGAAGCAGGAGATGGCCAGTTCCCATGTGGGGCTGATGGAAGCCCTCTGGGGGCCTGATCCGGTTCCTGGGCCACATGTTGGACTCCCCTGATGTAGGTGTTAAGTATCCCCCCCCCCGTCAAAGAGGAGACAAGGACTGGGGAGATGTTTATTCTTTGGGGCTGGTATGCTGGATTCCAAATCTTCTCAGCTGGAATATGAGCCAATGGCTTAGATCCAACTAGCTTCTCGGCTGAAGAGTGGGAAAAACGAAGGGGTCCCTTTCGGTCACCAAAGAAGTCTTCACTGGTGGGTCACCAGTGATGAATGGGACAAACATGGGAGACAGGTCCTGTAATAAGGAAGGAAACTGGGAGGGAGTGGAAATGCCTGATGTATCCAAGCCAATATTTTAATGCAGCAACACTACCTAATTACAGGGAAGTCAACAGGCTTTGAAAGTTTCAGAAGTTAGCTCTGTCAGTCAGCATGAAGAGCCAGACTCAAATCCAGATTGCACCTGAGAGGACAGCAAGATTTTGGCAGTATGAGCTTTGGAGGGTCAAAGCACCCTCCTCAGATACCAGATATTTTAGGAAGGAAGCTCTTACAATCACAACAGACACCCTGTAAGTAGTGTTCCCTCTAAGCTGAGTTAGTGTGAGCTAGCTCACAGGTTTTTAGCCTCCAGCTCACACATTTTTGTCTTAGCTCAGGAAGGAGGCCTCCAGAGCAAACTAATTTATGCAGTAGCCCAATTGCTTGCTCACAACTTTAATGCCAGTAGCTCACAAAGTAGAATTTTTGCTCACAGGACTCCACAGCTTAGAGGGAACATTGCCTGTGAGGGAGGTGAGGCTGAGAGATCTCTTTCGAGAACTGCCCTTGAGAGAACAGCTCTGAGAGAACTTGTGACTGACCCAAAGCCATACCGGCAGCTGCATGTGGAGGAGTGGGGAATCAAACCCAGTTCTCCCACATTAGAGCCCAGGCTCCTTATCCGCTACACCAAACCGGCGTAGAAGTGTGCAGACCCACGAAAGCCTATACCCCGAATAAAACTTTGTTGGTCTTCAAAGTGCTGCTGGACTCCAACTTTGTTCTATCGCTTCAGACCAACCTGGCTACCCTCCTGAATCTCTCTTTATGGAGGATTGTTGATGGAGTTTGTATGGGATTAGGGAGGAACCCCGTTTCCCAAGCAGGGCGTGATGCTCTCCCTTCCCCGTCATGCAACTGATGGAATGCACTCGTGATCGGGGAGACCTTATGGAAGAATTAAATCTGTTAGTCTTCAAGGAGCTGTGACCTTGTTCCTTTGCTTTGGGTGAGCTGTATATGCTCCACTGTAATCAGTTCCTCAAGTATTCTCTTACGGGGGTGTAAGCACAAGTGAGTCAGGGGTTTGAATCACGCTATATAATTGCTGTTGGACCGTTTTCTTCTCCCCTAGTCATACACGCTTGCCTGGGCTCAGTCTTGTGAACTCCAGCAGATGAGAAAGAGGGAACTGAAACATGTGGGTTATTTCATTTGGTTTGCTTTATTCATTGATTTTTAGAAATGCGCACCACGTTTCCTCCCGGTGCCCAAAGCAGCTAACTGTACAGCTAAAAGCACTATTCAGAAATCCCTTAGAGTGTTAACACTTGTAATAGGCAACTAGCCAGTCAATCAACTAACTACACAGCATCAGGGAAAGCAAAGGCGGGATGGCCAATGTTTCTGTAGTCTCCCATACATAAAATGAATGTTTCTGGTTAAAGGGATCCAGTAAGGAGTAATATGCAAGCTTTTGACCTAAGACCCTAAAAGGCAGCTTCCAGCCAGAGCAAACAGTATCAACCTCCAAAGGCCAAGGGTCTGACGCAGTAGAGTGTAACGATGTCAGCAAGAAAAGGTATGTAGTATTTCACAAGCTACTTAGTTTGGGTGGGTGGGGATTCAATACACCTCTTTTTAAGAATACAAGAAGAGCCCTGCTGGACCAAATCAGTGGCCCACCTAGTCCAGCATACCTGGTCTCACACAGTGGCCAACCAGTTGCTCTGGAGGTCCAACAAAGAGGGAACAGAGTCCAAGGCCTTCCCCTGATGTTGTCTCCTGGCACTGGTGTTTGGAGGTTAACTGCCTCTGAAGGTGGAGGTTCCATTTAGTCACCATGGCTAGTACCCACCAACAGGCCTCCCCTCCATAAATCTTTCTAATCCCCCCCTTTAAAGCCACCTATGCCTGAAGCCATTACTATATCCCCTGCCAACAAATCCCACATTTTTAATCACTCCTTGTGTAATGAAGTATTTCTTTTTGTCCCTCTAGAATTCTACTGCCTTTCTAGCTTCACTGGATGCCCTCGATTTCTAATGATACTGTACAGGGGAGCTTTCTGTTCTCTGTGCTAGTTGTCCACCCTTGGAAAGAATCCTTGGGCCAAACTAAGGTGGCTGAATATTTTATTTGTGGTCACTGGCGTTCCAGGCTCCTTGGAGGTTCGGGAAACCTACCTCCAGATCTGCATCCCTGAAGCTATTTCCCGAATTTTAACCCCAAATCGACACTTTCCTAAATCGGAAGCTCTTAGACCCCTTATGTCGTTGGGTTTATTTTGCAGGGGCAAACGTGTTTCCGTTCTGCTGAGTACAGGACGGTGGTTCAAGGAAAGGGACGAGTCTTCTCTTCACTCCTAGCACTGAGAAGGGCGATTCGGTGGAGCGGGAAGGAAGGAATTGGCCACTTTGCGACGCCGGAGAAACACAAAGTGGCGAGCCTGTAGAGGAGCCGAATTTGCTTGACAGCCGGCAGGCGCGCGAACGCACCAATCGGAGCCAAGGGGACGCCCTATAAATACAGGCAGCTTCCGCGCTCAGCAGTCTCCGCTAGCCACTCAGAAAGTTGACAGTTCGATTCTCTGCCATGACCGAGGAAGCTCCTGCCGTCTCCGCTCCGGCGGCCGCCCCCGCGGCGAGCAAGGCGCCGGCCAAGAAAGCCAAGAAGGCGGCGAGCGCCGCCAAGCCCCGCAAGAAGGCGTCCGGGCCCAGCGTGACGGAGCTGCTGGTGCAGGCGGTGTCGGCCTCCAAGGAGCGCGCCGGGGTGTCGCTGGCCGCCCTCAAGAAGGCGCTGGCGGCCGAAGGCTACGACGTGGAGAAGAACAACAGCCGCATCAAGCTGGGCCTGAAGAGCCTGGTTGGCAAGGGCACCCTGTTGCAGACCAAAGGCACGGGCGCCTCGGGCTCCTTCAAGCTCAACAAGAAGCCGGCGGCCGAGGCCAAGGGCAAGAGGCCGCCTCCTCCGGCGGCCAAGAGCAAGAAGCCCGCGGCCAAGAAGCCCAAGAAACCCGCGACGGCCGCGGCCAAGAAGAGCGTCAAGAAAGCCACCAAGAAGCCGGCCGCGTCGGGGGCCAAGAAAGCCGCCAAGAGCCCCGCGAAGGCCAAGGCGGCCAAGCCCAAGACAGCCGCCAAGAGCCCGGCCAGGAAGGCGGTCAAGGCGAAGAAGGCCAAGCCCAAGACCCCCAAAGCCAAGACGGCCAAGCCCAAGAAGGCGGCGCCCAAGAAGAAGTGAAACCCGGCGGGAGAGACGCCCCGGACGGACCCCTAAAAAGGCTCTTTTCAGAGCCACCCACAAAGTCCAGGGAAAGAGCTGAGCCGCTTAAAAACACGAGTTTTTACCCTAATCAGAACTATCCGTTGTAAAAGTTATAACCCAACACCTTGATACGCAAGGGGGGAAATAAGGGAACAAATTCTATAAGTGCTAACGGTTTTCTTAAAATCTTGTACACCGAAGCCGTTTTCACATAGATGCTGGGAAGAAATTCTGAGAATCTGAGCCCCCCCGCCTTTTGCTGACCAAGTAAAGCTGAAATATAAATAAAGGGGGCTCGTAAAAGAACGGGGAGAGATGGTTCTAGGGGGAACTGGGTGCAGTTTTCCCCGGCTAAGTTTCAGGAGGGTCGCTGTGTGTTTGATCTGCAGTAGAACAGCGAAATTCTGAGCTTAGTAGATACCTTTGAGAACCAGCTAGATTGGGGCATAAGAACTCGGGAATCTACCCAAATCAGAAGGTGGGAAGGGGGTGTTGCTGCAAGGAGTCAGAGGGAGGAGGCACGTTGGAAATCTACCTGTTCACTTAAGGTTTCACCCAATCGAAATCCATACTTGGGAATGTGAGGTCTAAAACACCACGTGTCTGTTTTTCGCATAAACTTAAAAAGAAAACCACCGCTTCTCTGCGATTGAAGACTTGCTAACTAACCCCTCTGGCCACGATTCCGCATCTGTCTCGAATCAGGACTGAATTAGTCCCCCTATCGGGTCTCAAAATCTAGCTTCGACCGCCCTATAACCGAAGTTCCCCCTCCTCCAATCGCTTTATCAAAGAGTACAACGTTTTCAAAAAGCTGTAAACGGATTTCCTGAACAAATTAATCCCTTTCATGCAAAACTTACCGGGCTGACCTTTGAAATTCATGCAATGGTATGAAAACGAAAACGAATGCATCAATTCCTGCCTGGCCAAATCTCATAAAATGGCGCGGGCTCTATAATCACAGCTCTTTCCTTTGAGGGAGTGGGTGGCTCTGAAAAGAGCCTTTGGTGTGGAATGGTCCCGGTCCGGGGCCGGGCAGCGGCGCCCTCCGTTCAGGCCCTCTCCCCGCGGATGCGGCGCGCCAGCTGGATGTCCTTGGGCATGATGGTGACGCGCTTGGCGTGGATGGCGCACAGGTTGGTGTCCTCGAAGAGCCCCACCAGGTAGGCCTCGCTGGCCTCCTGCAGGGCCATGACGGCCGAGCTCTGGAAGCGCAGGTCGGTCTTGAAGTCCTGCGCGATCTCGCGCACCAGCCGCTGGAAGGGCAGCTTGCGGATCAGCAGCTCCGTCGACTTCTGGTAGCGCCGGATCTCGCGCAGGGCCACGGTGCCCGGGCGGTAGCGGTGCGGCTTCTTCACGCCGCCCGTGGCCGGGGCGCTCTTGCGGGCCGCCTTGGTGGCCAGCTGCTTGCGGGGCGCCTTCCCGCCCGTCGACTTGCGCGCCGTCTGCTTCGTGCGGGCCATGGCCTTCCTCTCCCCGGAACCGCTCAAAAGCACTCCCCTGAACAAAGGACGATCGAAAAAGCGTTTCTGTCGACACGCTGCGTATTTATAGGCAACCTTCCCTCTCCTGATTGGCTGAGAGCCCAGGAAAGGTTCCTTTTGTGCTTTGGCATTTGAATTTCCCGCTCTCGAGTGACGTAATTTCCCTGTCCTTCCCCTGCCCTGCTTTCCCGCTATTTCTTCTCTAGCCGCTGTCCGTTTCGATTGTAAAATGCATGAGAATGCCCGGACCTTACCAGTTTTAGGAACTTTCAGACCAAAGCAGAAACGACTTTTACTCAGTTTGCCAGATCCTTACTGTTCAGAACGCCTACGATGTATTTTAGTGGTTGACAGCGGTGGAAAGCGGCCTTCAGGCCGCTTATGAGGATCCCGTTCTCCAGGCAAGAGCATAGAGGCTCCCATCCGAATACTAACCAGGCTCAACCCTGCATAGCTTCAGAAATCCGACTAGATTGGGCTAGCCTGGGCCATATAATTTAGTAGCGGCTTTGAATGGGAATAAGACATGCAATCCTGATTGTTATTCTCTCTGTTTTCTATAGTATATATTAGAAAGAATCAATTGACAAAAAGTGGCCGTTGTAAACACGAACTGGTAGCGTGGCCGAGCGGTCTAAGGCGCTGGATTAAGGCTCCAGTCTCTTCGGGGGCGTGGGTTCGAATCCCGCCGCTGCCAGTATCTTTTTGAAATCTCTAATTGCTGTGCTTTAATATTAGGAGCTTACAATAACCGGGTACGCCAAAATTGGACATAATATAATCAGTATGTTGTCGAAGGCTTTCACAGCTGGAGTTCATTAGTTGCTGTAAATTTTCGGGATTTGGTGGCCGTGGTCCTGGCATTGTAGGACCTGACGTTTCGCCGGTAGCTGTGACTGGCATCCTCAAAGGTATAACATAGAAACATGGAGCACTCTCTTGTCAAGGAGTACGCCATCTTTCTGTGTTATGCCTCTTGAGGATGTCGGTCACAGCTACTGGCGAAACGTCAGGTCCTGCAATGCCAAGACCACTGCCACACAACACGGAAAATCTACAGCAACTAATAATATAATCAGCTTTGTAGTTCTTAGATAAAAGTCATCTAGCGACCTCTTGCATAGCGTATACCTCTGGATGTAAGAAAGAATATTGCTTAAAATGAGCCGGTCTCCAAATGTACTTTAAAGTACCTTTATCCAACCTTAGTGTATTGACTTAAATAGTCTCTAGTCTTTTTTTCCTGGATTTTTTGCCACTGATTGAAAACGGATAATACAACGTTTATGAAAAGGCAGGAAAGGCAACGAATGGCTAGAGTGGAAATGATTGTTTTGATTTGTTTGTTTAAGATAGGGGTATAAGGTGGTCTCTGTGGCGCAATCGGTTAGCGCGTTCGGCTGTTAACCGAAAGGTTGGTGGTTCGAGCCCACCCAGGGACGTTGACTTTTCTGCCCCCGACGAATTAGCAAACTCAATGGAAACTATTCCTTTATCTTTGGGTATAAAATAGTCGCGCACGCTGTCCCCAAAGGTATTTTTTTTACTTTTTGTTAAAAGTCTGAAGGGTCTCTGTTTCCAAGATCTTTTTTAAAAAATTGCATGTAGATTAAGAGTTTAAATACTCAGAAACCTCTGAGGATGCCAGTCACAGCTACTGGCGAAACGTCAGGTCCTACAATGCCAAGACCACGGTCACACAACCCGGGAAATCTACAGTAATTAAAGAAATAAACCAGTAGCCGAAGAGGAGTTTTCAGTTCCTGTCTCCTGAGCTGCTTCTTTGGAACAATCCCACTTAGTGTGATTTAATAGCGCTCAGATCGCATTGTCCATAATAGATTGTAAGCCATTATAAAACAACTTGCATTGGTCGCAGTAGAAAGTGACCGAGATTTTGTCCCGGATATTCAAATAGTCATGAGAAAAGGCTGGGGCGCAGTAAGACCCGCTCAGCCAGACTGACATGGAGACAGTGCCTGGGATAAAAGACTGCGAGCTGAAGAGTGGACTCTTGACCCACAAGAGCCCTTTACTAAACCTCCTTCTCCCTCCTGTTTATTCCTGTTCCACTTGTCTTGCATTCAGCCATTTGGCCTTGCCAAGAGACAGGGAGCTTGAATTTCCTCTGGAAGGCCTTGTTTTGGTACCTCCCCAAAATCTTTGAGTAGCCGTTCCCCTTCAGTTGTGACTAACAAGATCACGCCCAGACGCTGCGTTTCTCTGATAATGGGTGTTGTGAAATGCAAAGGCGTTCCCACCGTGACCTCTGTGCAGCCTTTGGTACTGTTCCTCTTCCTCTACTCCCCCCGCCCCTTCATACCTTCTCAGCTGGTTCACCTAACGGTGCGGTCACAGATTCTGTCTTCTTCCTCCTTTCCCCCGTCTCTTGAATACTATATTCGTCTCTCTGCCATCCCTTTTTTTGCACACCAATCCCTTCGTTTTCAGCACCGGCTACAAACCCAGGACAACCAGCTCTGCTCTCACCCCTTTTCTCACATCTTCAGCGGCCTTGCCTGATATTTCCCCTTTGGATACTCAGTAAACCCAAGGATGGAATTCTCATCGATCATATAGACTTGATGATCGCAGTTCCCACGGCCGAATAACTAATTTATAGCTCTGCAAGCGGAAACTTTAGTTACAGACAGCATGGAAGTTTTCTCCTGTCTACTTGAAATCAGAGAGGGGGGTTGGTCGAAGGTCCGGGAGGCAATCCCTAAGAATCCCACCCAAGTGAGATAGAAGCAGGAAAGCTATACAGATAGAAAATGTTCTTGGAAAGCACTATTGGACTCGACTCACACGAGTCGGATTCTTTAATCTCGGGCAAAGCTGTCTTTATGTCTAATATTAGAGAATCCAACAATGAATTCTTAAAAAATAAAAATGGAATCTTTCTTCCTACCCCGGACTTTCCATAATGTGCTTCAAGGGGACGATTTGAATGAAAGGATTCTAGATTCTAGACGCCAGCTGGAAGTCGGAGGAGATCTAATGCCCTCATTTTAGCTCCATGTGTGTGACAGCGAATTTTCTTTTATTTATCTTGTTCTCTACACTTACAGAACTCCATCTATCGCCCTACAAGCCCCCCCCCCTTTTTGTTTCAGCAAGCTTTAATATTAGGAAACCATAGTGTGTTTTATTAAAGTACAAAAGGGAAAAGACTCTGCGCCCAACGTGGGGCTCGAACCCACGACCCTGAGATTAAGAGTCTCATGCTCTACCGACTGAGCTAGCCGGGCAGTTGTATTTTTTCTGTTTTGAACACTTCTCTTAGGTAGCGTATTTGCTTTACCCTTCCTACTTTTTAGGTTCTGGAGGCGGAGCGAAATCAGCACGAGGGAATCAACAGAACTTCCATAAGGTCGACACGCCCGTCTGCCCCGCAGCCAGTAAGCACCGCCTTCCCACCCGCCCCCAGCACTGCCCTGTTGACTTCCCTGATCTTTTGCGGGAACGAGGACACAGAGGAAGCCCAGCTCCGACCTTTCTGGCCTGCACTTTCCCCCCGGTAAAAGTAGACGGGGTTGGACACGTCGTTAATTTCTCCTTGTCCGTTGCCATTATGACCTCTAAAGCAAAAACGTGCGGTTTCCCTGGAGGAACTTGCTCACGCCGTCCAAAATCTCAGGTGAAGTTCAGTGTAACGCTGGGCAGGATTCAAGGTTGTAACCCGTACTTACTCAACCCTTTTCTCTAGTCAGCCGAAGCAACTTCAGGGCGAAGGTGCATTTCCTTGAACTTGGAGTGAAGGTCACACTGGAGAATCGCCCTGAAATAAAACAGCACCTGGCAGCGGTGGGATTCGAACCCACGCCTCCGGAGAGACTGGAGCCTAAATCCAGCGCCTTAGACCGCTCGGCCACACTACCTTGGATGAGCAGGAGTTTTTCCATGTCATCTAACATATATGTCCTATCTCGCAAAAAATTTAAAATGTCTAAATTCGAGTCCAGTGGCACCTTTTTCAGAGAGTTTTAACTTTTGGAAGTTTATAGGTCGAAAATCTTGTTGGTCTCTAAGGTGCTGCTGGACTCCAACCTAGCTGTTCTACCACAGACCAAGAGGGCTATCCTCTGAAAGTAATTTAAAATGCATTTCCTGAGTATAGGGATACAACCACACCCCATCTTCGTCCTAAATACAAGCCCTAAATATTTAGTTTCCCCTCCAACACCACCTGCCTATATACATCAATGCAAAGTGAGTGAGCTCCAAACATTACTAATGGCCCCTTGCTTTCTGTTGCAGTGTTAACACCTTGTATCTTTCCGTTCACACTATCTTTGGTTTTTACTTGCTCTAAAAAAGGTAAAGGTAAAGGTTCCCTTGCTCGAAAGCCAGTCGAATCCGACTCTAGGGTTGCGGTGCTCATCTCCGTTTCAAAGCCGAAGAGCCAGCGCTGTCCGAAGACGTTTCTGTGGTCATGTGGCCGGCATGACTAAACACCAAGGCACACGGAACACTGCTCTAGGTTATACAAATCCTCAAAGGTTCTTTAAAACAGCAAAGAATCCTGGCTGTACCCTAAAGCTTCCCCTATTTATTGCAGCAAGAACTCTAGAAGACCAACAGTGCAATCCAATGTGTGTTTACTCAGAAGTAAGTCCTACTTTCTCCACTAAAGTGTACATAGGATTGCAGCCTAAAGCAAAATTCAACACATTCAGGGTGCGTCCCGGCAGACTGATGCGTGTCTGCATAAAGGCGAAGGGGTGAGGCAGGGTTCCATATCTTGAGGTCCAAAGCCAAGAAGAATGTGCCTTCAAGTCGAAACTGACTAATGGTGACCCCATCCATGGAGCACTCCGAGCAAGAGACGAGCACAGATGGCTTGCCATTGCCATTTTCCATGCAGCAGTCCTCCTTGTTGGTCTCCCATCCAAGTTCTAACCATGGCCAACCTAGAGGCCCAAAGGCCAAGGCAGACACAAGAAGTCTGTGCCATTATCCCAACCATAGCACAAGTGCACTTGAACAAAGTTTGAGTCCAGTGGCACCTTTAAGACCAACAAAGTTTAATTCTGGGTAGAAGCTCTCGTGTGTAAAACATGCACGATAACCGGACTTCTGTTTTAATCTGCTACCGTAAACTAACACGGCTTCCCCTTTAAAGGATGTAAGGCAATTTTTTTAAATTATTGCTGTTGTCAAAGCTGTGACCTCCTTTTTAAGTACACTGGCTCACTCGCTGAAGTGCGGTTGGGCTGAATTGTTTTAGGCTGAAAGGAGGGGACCGATGTGATTGAATGTTCTGCCATGCTGATACTTCCTTGCACATTAAAAAAAATAGCAGAGGTGCCACCTCTTTCTGTAGCAGGAACTCCTTTGCATATTAGGCCACACACCCCCTAATGTAGCCAATCCTCCAAGAGCTTACAGAGCTCTTCTTACAGGGGCTACTCCTGGATTGGGCAATTCCTGGAGGTAGCAGGTGGGCTTGGGAGAGGGGAGAGACCTCAGGGAGGTTATAGACCCATACCGTCTACCCTCCACAGCAGCTATTTTCTCCAAGGGCACTGAACTCTGCAGACTGGGAGATCAGTTGTAATTCTGGAAGATCATAGGATCATGGAGTTGGAAAGAGCCATACAAGCTGTCTAGTCCCACCTCCAGCTCAATGCAGGATCAGCCTAGACCATCCCTGACCAGTGTTTATCCAGTGACTGCTCACCACCTCCCTAGGCAGCCAGTTCCACTGCTGAACTACTCTTACTGGGGGGGGAGTGGAATACTAAGATCGAGACGGTACCTTTCTGCCCATAATTGAAACCCATGATTGTGAGTCCTATCCTCTGCGGCCAACAGGGCCTGCTCCAAGTGACAACCCCTCAAATACTTCAACAGAGTGATCATATCCCTCTTCAACCTCCTCTTCTCCAGACTGAACATTCTCAAGTCCCACAACCTTTCCTCGTGGGGCTTGGTCTCCAGGCCCCCCCGATCATCTTTGTCGCCCTCCTCTGCAGCCACTCCATTCCATCCACATCTTTTTTTTGAAGTGTGGCCTCCAGAATGGCACACAGTACACCAGGTGCGGCCTGACCAATGCTGTATACAGCAGGATCTCCAGGTCCCTCTTGGTGGTTGACAATGAGAGCCCTGAGCCTAGTTTTCTATGTCAATAGAACTGGCTTACCCCAACAGCGCAGCCTGACGATCTCAGCAAAAGTCACAATCTGATGAGGCACTTTCTCAGATCAGGAAATGTACAGTTGCATATTTCTCCAGGTACTAGCCTAATTGTTTCGATAAGTTTATAGATGGCCATCAAACAGGCTTCCCAAGAACTTACCGTAATTCGGCGGGGGATGGATACATCTTGGCAGGACCATTCCTGAAGGGGGGGGGAGATGTGGCGCACGATGCCGTTGCCAGGAAGTGATGCCGGTACCGTCGAGTTTCCAGCCCCATTGCCAGAGCATTGCCCACGTCACTTCCTGGCGATGGCATTGTGCAGCGTGGGTGTTCCATGCAGGAATGTTCCGGCCGGGGACTGTGTGTCCCCCGCCGAATTATGGTAAGTACTTGGCAACCCTGCCATCAAAGGCTGGTGTTCCATGAGTGGTAGGAGTTCTTCTACACACTACTTCATTTGGGGTAACACATTACACATGATCCAAAGGCAGGGCAGGAAATAGACCTGGTGGTAACTGATCTGTGCCTGGGCCGTATTGTTCTATGGAGTCACCTGGGGTTGCCAACTCATGCTTGGGAAATTTCTGCCATTTCCTCCACAGGAATTGATCTCTGTAGTCTGGATATCAGTTGTCATTCTGGGAGGACTCCAGAACATAAGAACATAAGAACATAAGAGAAGCCAATGTTGAATCAGGCCAATGGCCCATCTAGTCCAACACTCTGTCACACAGCGGCCAAAATATACCAGGTGCCATCAGGAGGTCCAGCAGTTGGGCCAGGGCACCAGAAGCCCTCCAGGACTCCCCTTGAGGTTGGTAACCCTAGATCTGCCTCATGGGATGTTGAGAATATCCATTTCCCCTCTGGAAGCAACTGCAGAGATTGGATCCACACACTGAAAAGACTCCTGTTCTACACAGCAGTAGCTTTGAGACACTGCCAGTCAGTTTCAACCACACTTGCGGTAACCTCAGCATTACCTGTGTCAGCACAGGTACCAGGTGAATTTGCCCTTGGCACCATTAGCCATTATAAAGGTGACATCCAGGCAATGCCACAGTATTCCCTCTAAGCTGAGTTAGTGTGAGCCAGCTCACAGTTTTTTAGCCTCCGGCTCACACATTTTTGTCTCAGCTCAGGAAGGAGGGCTCCGGAGCAAACTAATTTATGCAGTAGCCAAATTGCTTGCTCACAACTTTGATGCCAGTAGCTCACAAAGTAGAATTCTTGCTCACAAGACTCCGCAGCTTAGAGGGAACATTGGCCACATCTGGAAGGATTATTCATTGATATGGTCATAGATCCAGAGGAGTTAGTCCTCTGGATAGTCATGTTAGTCTGTTGCTGCAAAATAGTGAAAAGCCCAGTAGCACCTTGAAGACTAGCAAACTTTATTGGTGCATAAGCTTTTGAGAAACACAGCTCTCGTCAGATCTGACGAAGAGAGCTGTGTTTCTGAAAAGCTTATGCACCAATAAAGTTTGCTAGTCTCCGAGGTGCTATGTAATAGATATGGAGAGATGGAGGAGAGAGAAATAAACTGAAGCAAATAGAGCAAACCTGTTTGGTTTGTTAAAAAACAAACTTGTACACCTGAACAGGGACTTGAACCCTGGACCCTCAGATTAAAAGTCTGATGCTCTACCAACTGAGCTACCCAGGCCTATTTTATAGAAGTCCAAACATGAGCATTTGTGGCACAGGTATCAAGATAAACTGTAGATTTGAGTCCAGCAGCACTTTGGAAACCAACAAGATTTCCAGGGTGTAAGCTTCCGAGAGCCAAAACTTACTTTGTCTGATCCAAGCAGGAATGGAGATCACTGCATCCTTATACCCCAGTCAGAAGGTGGGATGGGTGTTGCAAAGAAAGGAACAAGGATGCAGAGGTACAATGCAAAATGTAGAACAAAGTCTGAGTCCAGTGGTGTCTTTCAGACCAACAAAGTTTCATTCAAAGTATAAGTTTTTGTGTGTAAGCACACTTCTTCAAATACAGGCAAAATGTAATTTGCTTGATTAGTTGTTGCTGTTCAGTCACACAGTCGAGTCTGACTCTTCACAACCCCATGGACCACATCACGCCAGGCCCTCCTGTCTGTCATCCTCCAGTCCCGGAGTTTGCTCAACTTCATTTTCATTGCATCGATAACACTGTCTAACCATCTCATCCTTTGCCGTCCCCTTCTTCTTTGACCTTCAATCTTTCCCAGCATCAGGGTCTTCTCCAGTGAGGGCTCCCTTCTCATTGGGTGGCCAAAGTATTTGAGCTTCAGCTTCAGGATCTGGCCTTCCAGGAGACAGTCAGGGTTGATTTCTTTTAGGATTGACTGATTTGATCTCCTTGCAGTCCAAGGGACTCTCAAGAGTCTTCTCCAGCACCATAATCCAGCACCAGTTTGAATAGAGTACAGGGTAGATGTTATGGGGCAGAAAATTAGCATCTGCAGTGAGATAAGAATCAATTGGACCTTATTCAGTCCCGGGGGGCACATTGTTCTGGAGTTCATTCCAAATTCAGAACAATGGGCCCTGCAAGGCTGAACCAGACACAGGATTCTTATCTCACTACAGATGCTAATTTTCTGTCCATGAGCCTTTCTCATCCGCTCTAACCAAGCTAATTACAGTGTGCATTGTACCTCTGCATCCTGAGTTTCTTCTTTGCCACACCTTTCCTACCTTCATAAGAACATAAGAGCAGCCAACACTGGATCAGGCCAATGGCCCATCCAGTCCAACACTGTCACACAGTGGCCAAAAACACCAGGTGCCATCAGGAGGTCCAGCAGTGGGGCCAGGACACTAGAAGCCCTCCCACTGTTGACCCCCCCAAGCACCAAGAATACAGAGCATCCCTTGCCCCAGACTGAGAGTTCCTATCTATAAAAAGGTAAAGGTTCCCTTGCTCGAAAGCCAGTCGAATCCAACTCTAGGGTTGCGGTGCTCATCTCCGTTTCAAAGCCGAAGAGCCAGCGCTGTCCGAAGACATTTCCGTGGTCATGTGGCCGGCATGACTAAACACCAAGGCGCATGGAACGCTGTTACCTTCCCACCGAAGTGGTACCTATTTATCTACTTGCAATTTCTTGCTTTCCAACTGCTAGGTTGGCAGGAGCTGGAACTAGAGACGGGAGCTCACCCCGTCATGCGGCACTCATGGGTCTTGAACTGCTGAACTACTGACCTTCCACAGCCTGCAATTCAGCGTCTTAACCACTTGAGCCTATCTATACCTTGTGGCTAATTGCAACTGATGGACCTCTGCTCCATATGCTTATCTAATTCCCTCTTGAAACTGTCCATGCTTGTAGCCGCCACCACCTCCTGTGGCAGTGAATTCCACATGCTAATCACTCTTTGGGTGAAGAAGGACTTCCTTTTATCCATTCTAACCCGACTGCTCAGCAATTTCATGGTGTGCCCACGAGAAAGGGTGAGAAAGGGAGAAAAGTACTTCTTTCTCGACCTGCGCTATCCCACGCATAATCTTATAAACCTCAATCGTGTCACCCCCTCAGCTGTTGTTTCTCCAAGCTAAAAAGCCCCAAGCGTGTGTGCCCTCAAGTCGTTTCCAACATATGGCGACCCTGTTGATCAATGTCCTCCAAAATGCCCTCTCGTTAACAGCCTTGCTCAGGTCTTGCAAACGGAAAGGGCCTTTGTGTCTTCCTTGATGGAGCCTTTCGTGGTGTGATTGTCTCTCCCAGTGACTCTCGTCTTCTCTAGCTTGCAGACCCTGTTCTGCCGCCCACCCCCTCGGCTGGTGCCAACTCCTGGAGATCAGTTGTAATTCTGGAAGATCGTAGCTCCGGGAGGAAGCTGGCACCAACCAAGGAGGGGGTGGGTGGGCAGAACAGGGTCTGCCAGACCAGAGCAGGCCTGTTCCATCAGCGTGACCAAAGTAGGATAGCCTTAGTTCAGTCATTTTAGCTTCTAGGGAGATTTCAGGCTCAATTTGATCTAGGGTAAGAAAGAAGTCTGATAAAGGGCCAATATTTAAAAAACCCTTGTTGACACTTATAATGTACAAAAATACATGTATTTATTGGAAAGACGGTTAAAAACATATAAGGGCCCAATGAAAGCCTGGTTAAAAAGTTCAAGTGCCCTGAACTCAAGGGCTGGTACAAATGACCTGATGCATTCCCACCTTATTGGGGGCCTTCTTCAGAGGTCAAACGGTATAGAGGTACACGTAACAATAATACATATTACAATAAGATAACCAACAAGTGAATACTGGACCAAGAAAAGGAAGGTTAAGCAGCAAGATCTATAGACGCAAGGCAAAGATGTTTGTGAGGCCTCTAGAGATGAGAGTCGTTTGTCTGGTGCCCAATGCACAGTTGCTGAATTAGAACATCTTTCAATTTAGGTCCACAAAGCATCTGTGTGGCTGTCTTAGCCAGAGCTAGAGCATCATCAAGCAAAAGTGTGAAGACTGAGAGATCTCCATTCCACCTTCTATATGACAAAGAGTGCTCTCTCAGTAGCTTCTACCCCTAAAATCTTCTTGGTCTCTCAGGTGCTATGAGACTCAAATCCAGATGTTCCTCTGCAGACCATGGCTACCCTCCGAAGACTAACGTGAACTCTTGACCAGTGTTCCCTCTAAGCTGAGTTAGTGTGAGCTAGCTCACAGTTTTTTAGCCTCTGGATCACAGTTTTTTGTCTTAGCTCAGGAAGGATGGTTCCAGAGCAAACTAAATTCATGCAGTAGCTAAATCGCTTGCTCACAACTTTAATGCCGGTAGCTCACAAAGCAGAATTTTTGCTCACAAGACTCCACAGCTTAGAGGGAGCATTGCTCTTGACTTCCTTCCCTTTTTATCATTTTCTTCTGAGGGACATAAGGCAGGGGTGCCTTTCTCTCCCGCCTTCCAATCCATCCTCACAACAACCCTGCAAGATAGATTTTGCCCGAGACATAAAGACCAGAAGTCACCTCATGAGTTTCCATGCTGAGCCAGGCATTTAAACCTGTGGGAGAAATTCCAAGTAGGTCAATTTAAAATCCTACTCCAGTTTATTCAGCGGGGCTTACTCCCAGGAATGAATTCTTAGGATGGCTCTGTATGTGTCCCAGATCATAACACAACGTTTTAAGAGTGGTAAAGTAGTATTTTTGAAATGAACAATTCTGGGGGAGAAATTTCAGATTTAAAAATGCACCACTATGCACAAGTCACAGCTGAATTATGGCGACCCGGTGGGGTTTTCGGGGCAAAAGAGCGGTTCAGATGCAGTTTGCCTAAGCCTGCCTCTGTTGTAGCAACCTCCGTCTCCCTTGGTGGTTTCCCATCTAAGAACTGACCCTGCTGAGCTTCGAAGATCAGGCTAACCTGGGCTATCCAGCTCAGGGGGTGAAAATATATAATATACCTATAAATATATCTAACTAAGCACGCACGGATGGTTTTAAAAGTTATTGTAGTGGAGAGGAAAAAGAACTATTTCTCCCCGTCGGGGAATCGAACCCCGGTCTCCCGCGTGACAGGCGGGGATACTTACCACTATACTAACGAGGAAACAACTGTCAACAATCTTGGCACAAAAGCCCCAGTAGGTATCCTCCATCCCTGTTTCCTACAGTATTGCTCTAGAAATGCAATATCCTCTTCCTATTCCTTTGCTCCGCCTTCCCAGCCTGCAAATTAAGTTCTGCTGTCAGATCCTAATCTCTGCTCAGGGTAATGCGGGGAGGGAAGCGCCCAAAGCGTCTTTCCCCGCCTCCTCCGTGGAAAAAAAGACAGGAGATGCTGCAAAGCGGCTGCAAGCTTGAGAAAAGTTGCTCCCAGAAGCACTTAGCATATCTCTTTCGCTACCAGTCTACGTGTATCCCTAGACATCAGATCAGGTATCACTTCGCCCCCCAGAAAGAAAACTAAAAAACAACCATCAAGGAATCTGAAACGCTTTTGGATGGGGGAGAAAATTTTTGCTGCGTTGGCCGGGAATCGAACCCGGGTCAACTGCTTGGAAGGCAGCTATGCTAACCACTATACCACCAACGCCCAGTTGGAAGCAAGTTTTGATTTTTCTTACATATTTTGAACTTGAACAGCTGGTAAAAGTTTTGGGATTGTTGTATCTATCAGTTGTGCCGCCTCAGACCAGAGTTCAAGCAAACGCAAGGCTATAGGAACAGGCTGGAGGATCTTGCACGCCTTAGGGTAAAATGGCAAAGTAAGAACAATGAAGACCAAAGTGGATCAGAAACTGCAGGAGCTCTGAGCTCTAGAAGTTAACTCTGCAGGTATGAAAGGAATATATCTTGCCTGTGCCGCACATGCACATCAATGTGCATGAATGCTCGTGCCCCTTTTACAATACACAGACAGCCTGATGTTTCACTTGTTGCCGTTTCTGTTTTGAAACAGAGAGACAACATATTGTGGCAGAGCTAATTCCCCAAATATATTTTAAGACAAATTAAAACAATACCTAACGTCTTCTTGGATGTTAAATCAATAAAGTTTAAGTTATTGAAGAGGGGGGAAAGAGCATAGTATATGGCAGGAGGGATGTTAGAAGCCTGTTGTTATTTTTACCTGTGAAATGTTGGAGGGTATGCCAGAGTTTGACTGTGTCAAGAGATCTGGAGTAAAAAAAAATCCAAACACCTTACACCTTTATAAATAAGATAAGCCACACAGATTTCCGGTTAACTCTGAGAAAGATCAGATAGTTAATGTACAATACGAGTGTTTATTGAATGTGCAGACTCATGGCTTGGCTAGACATTGCAAAGGCCTTATATCCCCTTAATTTCACTCCAGCCCTATCAATAGAGTGGCCAGAATGCATGCTAAATGTGCATTTTTTTTCAGTACAGGCTTTGGTGGGCATCTTTGTCCCCTACCACTGTCTGATAGAGTGGTCTGGGCCACCTTAGTAGCCAAGACACTCCCTAGGAAATTCTGGAAGCAGCCCAGGGTTGTCAACTGCCACTTGGGAAATTCCTGGAGATTTGGGAGTAACGCCAGGTGAGAGAGCAAAGCAGAGATGTAGTGGTACAGAGTCCACCCTCCAAGGCTACCCTTTCCTCCAGAGTAGTAAGGAGTCCAGTAGCACCTCTAAGACTAACAAACTTTATTGCAGCATAAGCTTTAGAGAAACACAGCTCTCTTGGTCAGATGCATCTGACCAAGAGAGCTGTGTTTCTCTAAAGCTTACGCTGCAATAAAGTTTGTTAGTCTTAAAGGCGCTACTGGACTTTTTACTATTTCGCAGCAACAGACTAACACGGCGAACTCCTCTGGATCTATGATCATTTCATCCAGAGGAACTGATCCTTGTATTCTGGAGATCAGTTACAATCGCAGGAGAACTTCGGGCCCCAACTGGAGGTTGGCAACCCCAAGCAGGTCTACTTGTAAGTAAGTCTTACTGTTACCAGTGGGGCTTACTCGCAGGAAAAGGTTTCTAGGAATCCAGCCTGACGTTTCAGTTGTTGTTGTTGTTGTTCAGGCGCACAGTCGAGTCCGACTCTTCGCGACCCCATGGACCAGATCACGCCAGGCCCTCCTGTCCTCTGCTGTCCTCTGAAGTTTGCTCAATTTCATGTTCAGTAGGTCAGAACAAATAGATATTTATTGTGATGCAGCAAGATTTTAGGAATGTGTTTATGACAGCCTGCTATTTGTTGATTTTTTCCCCAGCATTATGAATAAGACACACTAGATTTCCTTCTGTTGATTTAGTTAATACTCTTCCCAGAAGTGGACAAACCCAGAACTAAGCACAAAAGGCTTTTTTTAATCCATTTGCCAGGAAATTGAGCAACTGACCAAAAGAACCTTGAAATATGAGCCCCCTGGATGAGAAATGGGCGGAACAGGGAAGATTTTCATATGTGTACAGTACAGCAGCCGGCCGAAAGAGGTTTCTATGAAAAACAGCTACAAGGTGAAACTCTTAAAGGGTGAGAAAGGTATAAGAGTTGGGCAGAGAGACTGGTGCATTCCTACCTGGATCGTCTCTTACCTTTTCTGCAGTTACTAACTAGGCTGAATCGAGACACAGTCCTCTCCAGGTTCAGAACCATCAGTCCACAAGGAAGTACCTTCCAAAACGATTTTCTAAATATTTACTAGTGGTTAAAAATTAAACACATCAAGGAAAATAGGAAGGGGGAAACTGCAAGGAGAGAAGATCTAAACAGACAGGAGGAGACCCTTCATCATGAGACTGTTCACCGCTCTCGTGTTCATTTTGTACGTATTGCTCTGCGCCAACGAAGCAAAGGTAAGAATTCCATTTTAGATGAAACCGTTTATAACTGAGAACACGCATTTAATCTCTGATACGTTTTATTTATTTATTAATTGTTCGGGACCGTAAGGAAAACACAGCTGGTTCAAGTTATGTGCTGTGTCCAGTGCAAATCCTAAGTGTGGTTACAGCCGTCTTTTTTTTTTATAAAAATTTTTATTAATAGGATATATAACAAATTCCAATCACATATCAATCTTTAGTATATCCCTTACAAATTCCCCTTGCCCCCTCCCTCTTGGCTTCCCGCAATGCTTCGCCCCGTTATCTTTTTCACTCCATATTCAATAACATTAAAAATCTTATCAGTTGTTCATTCTTCAATACAAACTTCTTCCTAATTCAATCTAATCCCTAGGTAACATTTTAACAATTATCACTCCTTACTCTCTCTTACTATTTAATAATTCTCAGAGCAAAGCAACTTATTTCTTACATCCCAATTCATTTCAAGATAGTCTTTAAAGTCTTTCCATTCCGTCAAAAATTCTTCATCATCTTTACCATTAAGCTTCTTTGTCAGTTTGTCCATTTCTACCATAAACAGCATGTAGTTACAGCCTTCTGAGACCACCGATTTCTGTGGATTTGGACAGGGACAAATGCTCTGCTTGGAGAGTTGTATTGCTAGAAGCATTTTTTTTTCCTTACAGGCTAAATCTAGGAGCAGAAAGAAGCCAACCCGGGAAGCTCCAGTAGGTCAGCAAGAAAATTATTTGATAGAAGAATGTGTAAAGAACAGCTATACGGTAAATTCTTGCAGCAAAGTTTTTTGCCAACCCTGGCAGAAGTGTGTGGATGGTACCTGTCTCTGTAAAGTGCCCTATCAATGCCCAAGGAATGGCACCTCAGTTTGTACTGCTGAGGGAAGGACTTTTCGAAATTACTGTCAGCTAAAGAGCTACGAATGTCAACGTCCCGAGAGCAAATTTCGGAGCAGAGGAAACTGTAAACTTCAAGGTATGAATGTTGTATCTCTTCATCGCTAATAGTGACAAGGACCAATTAGTAAGGACCGGAAGCTCAAGCACGCTGGCATTGACCGGTCTACCAGGTATTCTGTAATGTCCAATGTTCCCTCTAAGCTGTGGAGTCTTGTGAGCAAAAATTCTACTTCGTGAGCTACTGGCGCTAAAGTTGTGAGCGAGCAATTTGGCTCCTGCGTAAAGCTGGAGGCTAAAAAATTGAGAGCTAGCTCATATTAACTCAGCTTAGCGGGAACACTGGTAACGTCTGCAGGATGTGGTCTTAAAAGTCTTAGAAGATAGTAAGGGACATCTGTTAAGTTTCTTTTCAAGACAAGAATCTTAATGCTTTGGTTCACTGAAAACTGAATTTCTTTTTTAAATGAGAAATGCAAGTCTGCTGGGTTTTTTGTGCTCAGTTTGCAGTGGCAAATTAAATATAACTTTGTTTCATCAAGTGCAGTATATCATTATCATGACTATTTAGGTTGTTATCGGTTCCCTAGGTTTCCAGAACTATGCCCAAAATCATCTGCCTTGTCATGTTTGGTTTTATGTAAAAAAAAAAAAAAAGTTATGACTTTTTGGCCGAAGATTACAGTGAAATTAAGATTAAATTAGAACGGCATATGTTTCAGGGGAATGTCACATGCTGATAAGCCTTGCAGCTAAAGAGACAGGAGTGCTAGCGAGTTTCATTTTGTCTTCCAGACAACTTCGAAGTTTCCTTGAAGCCAGAATATGCATCCGCGAGATTTATTGAAGTCGAAGTAAATTCCCAGAAGAAGTTTATTTGTGGGCATGGATGGGGTATGAATGAGGCAAACGTGGTCTGCAGACATCTTCGTTTCCTGGAGTAAGATTATGTGATGGGGAAAACATTTTATGCTGATAAATAAGATGTTTAAAGAGGGTGCCACTGCTTAGCAAAGAGCCAGCATTTGTAAAGATCTCTGTAGCCCAGGGCTGGATCCAGCCAACTTTGAGACTCAACCATGACCAGTTCTTTCCTTTCCTCAGCTTCCATTCCACATCACTTTTGTCTGTGCAGGTTACCAGGGCTCTTTTTGTAGAAAAAGCCCAACAGGAACTCATTAACATAACAGGCCACACCCATCAGAAACTCATTAACATATTAGGCCACTTCCCCAGCAGCATAGCTTATTAGCATATTAGGCCACACCCCCATGTTACCAGAAGTGTGGTCATCTAGCTACACACATCTTTTGCTTCTTATTCGGTTTACCTTGTTTGTTGTCAAAACCCAGGGCTTTTTTTGTTGCAGGAACAACTTTGCGTGTTAGGCCACACAGCCCTAATGTAGCCAATCCTAATGAGTTCCTGCTGTTGGGTGTGGCCTATTATGCTAATGAGTTCCTGCTGGGCGTGGCCAACTTGGGAGCCAGCCGGAACTCCGTTCCTGTGCGTTCCTGCCCAAAAATAGCCCTGCAGGTTACATGATCCCTAGAAAAACTTTTTGGTTTAACCAGTAGAGAAGCTTGTTGGTCCACAAATAGTCCCTGTGTGCATATGGTCCAGTGTTCCCTCTAAGGTGAGTTAGTGTGAGCTAGCTCACAGTTTTTTAGCCTCTGGCTCACACATTTTTGTCTTGGCTCAGGAAGGAGGGCTCCAGAGCAAACTAATGTATGCAGTAGCCAAATCGCTCACTCACAACTTTAATGCCAGTCGCTCACAAAGTAGAATTTTTGCTCACAAGACTCCACAGCTTAGAGGGAACGTTGATATGGGCCCATGTTCAATCCCCAGAACCTTCAATTAAACCATGTCAAGTTGCATATTGGAGAGGGAAGGAACATTCCTGAGAAACCTGGAAAGCTACTGAAAGTCAGAATAGATGGTACTGGCATTGCTGAACTAATAGTGTGCGATTCAGTATAAGGGAGCTTCTTATATTCATAAGTTGATGGTTCGCGACACATTTTTGTTTGCATTTTGCAGGGGGGCTGACCACATAGAACTGGGAGACCTGGATGATGCTTGGGACACATCGGAATGCCTTAAAGCGACTTGCAGAGGCATAGAGACCAGCCTAGCCGAATGCTCTTTAGCTAGAACCAGCAGGGGTGACAGTAAGCTTGCTAAGGTGACCTGCCACACAACACCTAGAGGTAGGTAAAATATGTTTCCCAAGGTGGATGGGGGGAAGCTGTGTGCTTGGTGAGTCACCTTACACTGCATGTTTCATTTGAGTGATGTTGTAACATTTGAAGCCGATGGGCTCATGTTACAAAGATTCATTGCTTATAATATTAGCTGTTGTTACAGTGTAGTCCTTCTTGTCCCAGCCACTGTTCGCTCTAAGCTGTGCAAGTGAACGGTCGCTCATTAACACAGGAAGCCCTGCTAAGCGGCAATCCGGGGCCATGCGGGGTCTTGCACTGCCCATTGCCCATTTAAAGATTACAGCAGTTGTATTCTGCTCAGAATGTGAACTGCTCAGCTCGGAGGAGGGGGGCGGTTAGAGCGAATATTGCTCGCACCACTAATAGCCCTAAAAAAAATCTGATCTAGACACCATAGAGTTTTTAGCCAAATGCTAGAATGTCCCCGCACGGCATGCCCAGCATGATGATGTCATCGTGCTGGGCACATTGAGCGTAGTGGGGCTGTTCAGGGGCAGGGCTCCCCAGCCAGTCAGCTGGCCAGCAGCGGATTGGGGGCCCCAAAATCAGGGGAATCCCTCATCGGAGGGGGTTGGCTACCCTAGTCCATTCATTCTAGAAACTAGACCTCTTCAGAAGTTTGCCCTTCTTCAGCAATTTTCCTCCGAAACTACTTGTCTCTCTTCTCATTTGACAGAATGCTCCTCCAGCGAATTCCACTGTGTCAACAGAAAATGCATCCCTTCAGATAAAACATGTGATGGAATAAATGACTGCGGAGACCTAAGCGATGAATTGTGTTGCAAAGGTATGTGCCTGCTGACGGACTACCTTTTTCACATCTTATTGCACATGACTCTGAAAGACGCTGTAGGGTTGGCAAAGAAATGTCAAGCATAGCCAATTTAAATATCTAAGAACATAAGAGAAGCCAATGTTGGGTCAGGCCCATGGCCCATCCAGAATCCGACACTCTGTCACACAGTGACCAAAAATACCAGGTGCCATCAGGAGGTCCAGCAGTGGGGCTGGGACACGAGAAACTCTCTTAGGATTTTCTCTTGTACGATGCATTCAAAGAAGCCAGGTACCAATTGCCTTGTTGAGTTAAAGGAGTGTGAGAGGAGGAGGCGAGCTGTGGGCTTTTCCTGAGTTAAGAGTTTCTCATATCTGTCTCCTCACAGGCCCTTCGTTCTGTCCCTACCCAATCTGCCCCACCCAGCACGATTTTGGACACAGTCTGTAGCCATATGGTATCTACTAACAGATAAGAATCTCACTGGGCCTGCAGCTAGGATTTTGTGTCTTGTCGGTCAATTTTTTTTTGGCAGGACTTGAATTTTAGAACTAAAAAAATATTTAAAAAACCCAACTCCCCACAATCTCTTCACCCCACCACTCCTTGGCTGTAATTTTCTCCTGGGCACTCAATGAAATTGCTGAGCGGTCGGGTTAGAATGGATAAAAGGAAGTACTTCTTCTTCACCCAAAGAGTGATTAACTCATGGAATTCACTGCCACAGGAGATGGTGGCGGCTACAAGCATGGACAGCTTCAGGAGGGAATTGGATAAACATATGGAGCAGAGGTCCATCAGTGGCTATTAGCCACGAGGTATAGATAGGAACTCTCTGTCTGGGACAAGTGATGCTCCGTATTCTTGGTGCTTGGGAGGGGGCAACAGTGGGAGGGCTTTTGGTGTCCTGGCCCCACTGCTGGACCTCCTGATGGCACCTGGTATTTCTGGCTGCTGTGTGACAGAGTATTGGACTGGATGGGCCATTGACCTGATGGAACATTGGTTTCTCTTATGTTCTTATGTCTCCCTGGCGGGCCTTAAGAAGAGACTGGAGATGTCATGTGAAGCAGGGCTTCTCAGCTCTGTTCTCGGCACGCAGTTCGCCATGGGAGCATGCACAGTTAAAAATGTTTTAAAATGACTTGAATAGGCTTTTGCAGGAGAAAATCTTGTGGGGCTGTCTGTTTAAGAAAGGGAGCGGAGCCCCGAATAGCCCCACCATCGCTATGGGCCTGAATCCCACCAGGGGTTGTGAAAAGGTTAAAGGTCACCTCTCTCAGAGTAAAATGGACCAGACCAGGACTTCAGCCTCTCCTTGTCAATGTCATCATTCTCTTGCTGAGTAGAGAAGAGATGCAATTAAAAATGCGGAGTGAACAAAACTTTCTGCCTCAGGCTCTTCCGTGATATCAGACAGCCAATCCTGAACTAGGGCGAACAGCGGAGTCACAATAGAGAGGAAGTTGCTCCCGTTGTTCCACAAAATTAATGGTGTACAGCCATAGATGCATGAGCTGCATACACACACATGCACAAGTAGAAGAGCGGCAATTCCACTGATAATGTGTAAATGTTCAAAATCGCTGGTTCCACTGCGTAGTCTGTATACTTAATAAAAATGCTGAGTCCTGGACGCATCGCAGTGATCAGCTCTAGTTTATTTAGTGATTGCAGGAACACAGCAAGGTCTGAGCCTTGCTTATAAAGCAAGCAAACACCCCACCCCATACACACACACTCCCAAGGACAGGCTATTCACATTACACTACTAATCTGTTGGTCTTCTCCAGGATCCTGGTCAGCTATTGTTCTAGCGTAGCAAGCTCAACCCGTTCCAGGCACACCTTGAGGGCTGACTTAGGCTCAATACGTCACACTTAAAAACTGACTATAGCGCCTACGTAGCCTTCTATGAACATGTTGATGATGATCCCTTGGATCGGTTCTCTCGTATGCTGAATAGTCTATTTCCAACAGCATGCAGAGGAGAAAGCTTCCACTGTAACTCAGACGTGTGTATCCCAAAGGAGTATCTCTGTAACAAAGAAATGGACTGCTTAATAGGAGAAGACGAAACTCGGCAGTTGTGCCCAGGTAGGCTTCTTCGTTATCTATAGGTCGATTGACACCGTCGTTACTTGACCCCCTCCATCCTCTACTCAGCGAATTCAGGCCCTGTCCTGGCTAGCCCAGGCAAGCCAGATCTCATCAGGACTTGGAAGCTAGTATGTGGATGGGAATGACTCTGTTATTATAATTCTATATCTGTTCATCTAATCGGAGCGTTTTAACATCTATTTAAAAATGTTTTGCTGCGTGAACTTGTATCCGGTCGTGGACCACAATAAATGATTCATTGATACCTGGATAGGAGACCTCCAAGGAATACCAGGGTTGTGACGCAGAGGCAGGTAATGGCAAGCCACCTATGAATGGCCCTTGCCTCCGAGCCTTCCCCCCCAACTCCCGATTGCCAGGTCAGCTATGACTTCCAGCAGGGCTATTTTGGGGCAGGAATGCACAGGAATGGAGTTCCGGCTGGCTTCTGAGTTGGCCACGCCCAGCAGGAACTCATTAGCATAATAGGCCACACCCAACAGCAGAAAATTATTAGGATTGGCTACATTAGGGGTGTGTGGCCTAACATGCAAAGAGGAGTCTCGTGAGCAAAAATCCTACTTTGTGAGCTACTGGCATTAAAGTTGTGAGTGAGCCATTTGGCTACTGCATAAATTAGTTTGCTCTGGAGCCATCCTTCTTGAGCCAAGACAAAAATGTGTGAGCCGCAGGCTAAAAAACCGTGAGCTAGCTCACACAAACTCATCTTAGAGGGAACACTGGCTACCACCATTAAAGCTGTGAGCAGGCGATTTGGCAACTGTATAAATTACCGTATTTTTTGATCCATAAGACGCACTTTTTCCCGAAAAAAAAGTGTGGGGAAAAGTGTGTGCGTCTTATGGAGCGAACACTGCAAAAGTTGGGGGGGGTGGAGCGCCAGCTTTCCTGGGCGCTCCGCAGCTGCGGCGCGCCCAGGAAAGCCAGGGAAGGGGCGGGCGTTCTAACTCCCGCCCCTTCCCTCCCAGCCCCAGCCCCGGCTTTCCTGAGCCGCAGTAGCAGCGCGCCCAGGAAAGCCAGGGAAGGGGCGGGCGTTCTAACTCCCGCCCCTTCCCTCCCAGCCCCAGCCCCGGCTTTCCTGAGCCGCAGTAGCAGCGCGCCCAGGAAAGCCAGGGAAGGGGCGGGCGTTCTAATTCCCGCCCCTTCCCTCCCAGATGATGTGCGTCTTATGGTCAGGTGCGTCTTATGGTGTGAAAAATACGGTAGTTTGCTCTGGAGCCATCCCTTCCTGAGCAAAGGCAAAAACATGTGACCCAGAGGCTAAAAAAACCTGTGAGCTAGCTCACGCTAACTCAGCTTAGAGGGAACACAGCTCCCAAGTTATCGGATAGGGCACATCATGAACAGTGCAAAACACAGCGGAATTACAGAAGTAGAAAACAATGCTGTAAGGTAATATATACAATAAACAGTGGAACAGGCTACAAACCTGTTCCCTTTATTAAAGAGCCTTTACTTTTTTACTGGCAAGAATTTAAAATTAGCTGTATGTACTTATTTTTAACTACAGAAAGAGCAGAAGAAACTGAGGAGGAATCCATGGATGCAGGTAACCTGAAAGTGATTTATCGTAAGAGTCATGTCACAGAGTCCTACAATGCCCCAACTGCTGTTAGAAAGACTAATAGCCCAGATCTCTGCATTTTTTTTGGTCAAAAGTACATTCTGCTTTGTTCAATGGGACTAACTTCTAAGGGCCCAATTTGATGTGATGGGGGGGGGTCCCCAAATAGTTATCCATGTGTCTGCCTATTTGCATCTAAAATGAGGAGGGAGTCTGTTGTTGTTTTTAATGTAACACACGGGGCAATTCTGCATTGGCTTTTCCCGCTGTTGTTTTACGAAACCCACATTGGAACAGAAATTCCCTTCTGCATTGCATGCCGCTTTCACTTTCTTTGATCATCGGGTTTTATGGTACCTTCTGCATAGATTTATGGCCATTCAGGGGTGACTTTGCAGTCAGCACAGTGTTGCCGTGAGGTATTTGAAGGTGGTCTTGAGCTGCAACTTTTCCTCCCAGTTGAGAAAATGCGGAGCGAATGCCAGATGCAGAATCGCCTAGAGAAAACCCGGGAGGTGCACAAAAGCACGATAATGCAGTGGTGATCTGTTTGCTGGCTGAAGAAAGTTATATGCATATGCTAAATGGAAATGTAGAGGTAGATGCTTCACATATAATCTCGTGCATGGCACAAAGTGGCCTAAGTGTAGTACACCATAAAGTCTCTAAAATCCCTTCTAACCCGCCTCAAGAACCCCTTTCCTGGTGTTATTATAAGCCTAGTTCTTTTACATGGCCACTCTGAGCAGGGCTAAACCTTTCTACATCCAGTGTAACTCTGGCTGACTTCAGACGGGCAGTTTGCCCCGAGATAGGCACGTTCCAGCAATGTTTCACAACCGGATTAAAGGTGGCGTTCACACAGGCACATCTGTCTCGCGTTCCCCACCCGTAGCCAACCCGTCGTGTACCACTTTGCTCCTGCGTTTAAAAGATACCTGGCGAAAGTGGTAGCAAATCCCGTAGACTGTGTTTATCCCACTTCATTCCACTTCCAGGAAGTGTGAACGCTAACCCGAAACGCCAGGAACAACCCGCAATGATAATGTCCACCGGGTGTTTCCACGCACGAGGTGCACTTGATTGCCCTGGAGAGGCAGCAGCGATATGATTGGATGTGTTCTGCTCTACCGCCCAATGCAGTGCCAGCACAACGGGATCCTCCCCAAATCGCCCTGATGTGCTTATGTGCACATAGCTGAATTACCAGGGAAAAGCCTTTACAGCTGCGCCTCCGGGCCAGCAGTCCGAACACTCTCGTGTGCCTCCTCCCAGTATGCTCCCGCATCAGTCTGCACAGTGTGACCAGGAAAACCCGGAACAGTTTGTTCTGGGGCTTTTTTGCCACGACTCACTCCCACTTCAAACTGCTAGTCTGAACTTAGCCTCTGTCTAGGATGGCCCTGCAAGTTAGGATGAACAGGTCTACTGCAGTGGTTATGACTGTCAAACGTGTGGTGGGATCGAGGATGATGACAGTTCTGGATGTTCTTGATGGCTCTGATCACAAAGACAGCACCGTATTTCTTCAGCAGTCGTTCTCACCCATAAGAAACTAAACTTAGTAATGCTAAAGATGAGTAGTCGCGTTAGTCTGTCAGGAGCAGTAAAAAAAGAGCCAGGGCTTTTTTTTTTTTCTGGGGAGCGTGCCAGAACAGAGTTCTGGAACCTCTTCGACAAAATTCTTTTTAAAATGTTTGAAAGTTCATGAGTTTTCAGTATACAGATTGAAAACTTCCTTTCTGGAACCTCTTTTTTTTTTTTAAAGCCCTGGTAAGAGCCCAGTAGCACCCTGAAGATTAACAAAATTTGTGGTAGGATATGAGCTTCCATAAGTCACTGCTTACTTCTTCAGTTATGAGCAGTGACTTACGGAAAGCTCATACCCTACTACAAATGGTGTTAGTCTTCAAGACTCTTACTTTTTAGTCATGTGTATAATTGACATCAATCGAAATAACTAGGAAGTCACAGAAATCAAATCACTATGCTGTAATTTTCATAAATACAATTATGACACCACTTATCTGTCTTTATTAAAGAAAGAAGAAAGATCAAAACATTTTTACCCCAAATTCATTGCGGTATTCCAAGCCGCGCCATGACTCGTCGGAAGCGAATCGTCGGTGGACATACCGCGAGAGAGGTGAAGTTACGAGTCATTAATCTGTGTAACGGTGCAAGATTCGTTTCAGCAATGATGCCCTTTAATAAATTCTGTCGTCATGTTAGGAGTTGCATCTGTGGTTATAATTATCTAGGGCAAAACTTTGAACACAACAAACAGAAGGAAAGTGGGAGTTAATTATTAACCCTCGGCTTCCAATGTTCCCGTATTTTTCTTCCTTCTCAATTCCGTCCTCCCCCCAAAGGGAGGAGGCCTGTGCAGACAGAGACCGGAGTTATTGCACAGAATGAAACCTGGTTTTAAAAGGCCTTTGCTATTCAGGGAGCAGGTGATTGAGAGAAATCTTTATTTTTCTATGCCGGGGTGGAGGGGTGAAAGGATGGCAGTTTCTTTTATCCACTCTATGATCTATTGGCTGTAAGTTCTACAATTAGGCACGATGTTGGACATCTGTGATCTAGGGATGCCAGCTTCCAGGTGGGACTGCGGGATCAGTGTTCCCTCTAAACTGAGTTAGCGTGAGCTAGCTCACAGATTATTAGCCTCTGGCTCACATATTTTTGTCTTAGCTCAGGAAGGGTAGCTCCAGAGCAAACTTGTGTGGGATCCCCTGGAATTACAGCTCATCCCCAGACTATAGAGATCAGCAGGTCCCTTGGAGAAAACAGATGCTTTGGAAGGTGGACTCTAGGGCATTGTACCCCACTGAGGTCCATGTCCTCCCCAGGCTTCACCCCCAAATCCCCAGGAGTTTCCCAATCTGGATCTGGCTTTAAGGGTAAAGGGAAAAATTTGTCTGTTCAAACACCCTCAGAGTGCAGAATTTTGCATCGAAAATGAAAGAAAGATTTAACAATGCTGAATTTGGGGCAATACATGAAAGGTTGTAGTTACACGTGGCCCCATGAAACTGCCTTACGCTGAATTTTACTCTTGGTCCATCGAAATCAGTATTATCTTATCTCCTTAGATTGGCTGTGGTTCGTCAAGGTCACAGGTGGGGGGTCTTTCACATGATCTCCTGTCAGATTCTTTTAACTGAAGATGCTGTGGATTGAACCTGGGGCCTTCTCCATGTCAAGCAGATGCTCTACCACTGAGCCACAGCAAAACAGCAGGGGGATACTTTAAAAAAGCATAATCTGTACACAGCAAGAGCTAACTTAACCTGACCGTCTTTTGTGCAGGGTGAATTTCCTTGGCAGGTGGCAATTAGAGGTCCTGGATCTGATGTGACCTGTGGTGGGATTTATATTGGGGACTGTTGGATTCTCACTGCTGCGCACTGTGTTGAGTAAGTGACTTTGGGGGTTTTCAGGTACCAAACTTGTTCTAGCTAGGTTACAGTTTAGCCTTGTCTCGTAGCACAGGATTGAACAAAGTTATATTTTAGTAGTTTATATCAGTTGTGTATTGCTTTGATGGGCATGGTTTCCCCCGAAGAATGATTGAAGTCTTAGTATGTGTAAAGAAAAATGGTTCCTTGCTCTGTTCTGTAAAGTAAAATCTTTGGTTCAGGCTGTGCAGAGGCCTATAGAAACTTTCCCAGAGATGGTTAGAAATAGCAGATAGAGTGCTGTGACCTTGCTAAATTGTTTTCAGCTGAGGATGGTACCAATCGCCCTTGGAGCTCCCAGGCTGCACATTTCAAGCAACTGAGCTACCGACACCTATGTGGGGGTGGGCTGGGCCTACCTGCAGTATGGCTTCGCTTTTCCCCCTCTTGTTCATCTCAGGATGTCACGTGCCTAGCAATTCAGAGAGTTACATCACCTCTCGGGTCTCTCATTGGTTCAAAGGCCTCGAACTGGTCAGATACCCTTTTCCTATAAAGCTAGTTAACATTCACACTGTGGAGTGGAGCTTGAAGACTATTTGACATGGCATCTCGTCTGATTCCTGCCTGGGCAGGCTACAGCTGTGAACATCTTGTCTTGCTGAACTGACTGCCTCTGTTAAACCTGGAAAGGGTAATTGGAACCTTGTCTTTATATGTTTAGTTATGCTGGAAAAGCTTAGGTTTGATCAGGGCTCTTTTTGTAGCAGGAACTCCTTTGCATATTAGGCAACACACCCCTAATGTAGCCAATCCTCCCAGAGCTTACAGTAGCCCCTGTAAGAAGAGCTCTGTAAGCTCCTGGAGGATTGGCTACATTAGGGGGAGTGTCACCTAATATGCAAAGGAGTTCCTGCTACAAAAAGAGCCCTGGGTTTATTTTATCCCTTCACTGTCTAGTCTTGTTTTTATATATTTTTGCACCTGAAAGAATTATATTTTTACTTTGTCGTGGTTTTTGCCTTCAGTTAACCTCAAAGCCTAATCCAGAGCCTAGACTCTTGGCCGCCTACCAGTTAACTGTTTTGTATTGGAAACTCAGTCTGCAGTCCCGCTCTGCAGGGTCGACTTTTCTTGTTTAGTTCCCTGAGAAGCCGGGAGGCTTGGTCTTTGTCTCCTGGGCCGTTGGGATAGATTGAAAGACCTGGTGGCAACCTACCAAGACTAGGGTGAGTCTTAGACTCTCTCTGGTACTTTGTAATTTTGTTTTGTAACGCACTCCCCTCGCAACAAAAGTTCCTGCCCCGGAAGGGACTGGCACTTCTGACAGTATGGCGAACTGACTTGAGATTCAGAAATGCTTCACCAACGCAGAACTATAATTTCCCGGGTTCCTGGGTAGAGGGAACTCCCGTGTGACACTGTCAGCGGCTATGATGTATGTACGATGTGGCCCGGGTGTACCATATGAAAGTGCCACAACCTCTGGATGATACAGTTATCAAAAATGAATGGGAAAGGGGGAAAGAATCGCGGGAGAACAGGGGAGCCAATAGCGCCACTCTGCAGCGTAGTTTGTGAGTGACACCAGATTAGAATGCTCTGGAACCATTTCTGGTATGCATGTGGGGGAATCATTTGCTTGAAATACAGCCGGTTCCAGGTTCTGGGGAGAAAGAGGTCCCCTCCCAAATGCCGCAAACCTCCCCCCCCCAACTGTAGCCCTTCCCACACATCTGCTGACCCACCTGTGTGGCTCTCCACCACTACGTGTCCTTCCCCTGTGAGCTCTCCTGACATCCGTGCTCCCCAGGGGCAGATTAAGGCTCACTGGTGCCCTCTAAGCCCTGAGCAATCTCGGTGCCCCCCTCCTTTCCACACTGACCCCAGTCCATTTTAGTTGCTGACCTGTCTGACTGGATATACCATGCAGGTTGCAGCAATACAAAAATTTATCCATATGACAACACGATATACTGTACAAACTAAGCCAAGCTTTGGCTACATAAAGCTCTACAGAAATGCGACACAACATCTGTTTTAATACTTCACAGGTTAAATGTATCAGAGTTCCAATATTCATGACCTGAAAGGCACTTTTCTACATTTTTTCACCCTTTTCCCAACTTTGTGGTGCCCCCTTTGGCCCTGGTGCCCTAAGCACGGGCTTTGTCTGCTTGATGGTGAATCTTTCACTGGCGCTCCCAGCTACACCCATCACCTGCATGCCCTTCCCCTGGTGGTGCTGGGCAGCACGTGCAACCAGGTGGCAGTCTAACCATAGGCAAGGGAGGTAGTGGTAGTGGCCTTGCTGGGAGGTCCGGGCCTTGGCAGGTGCCCCACTTTGACATATACTGATGCCAGCTCTGGTTTGAAAGCATCCCCACTTTAAAATCTGTCTGCACGTGTACACAGTATTAAGACGTCAGTTGGACGTGCATGATCCTTGCTTAGCTTCCTTCCGATCAAAGCTAGTCTGGCTTCAAATATTCTCATTGTGTCTCAACTGCAGTGTAAACCTGTACTAGAAGGAAGGGGGGTGGGTGGGCCTAGGACTAACTAGTAGACTGCAGATACTTCAATAGACCTTAGGCCAGACCAGATTAGCAGATGACTGATGTAAACATAAGCTTGTGTTAATTTGCATGTTTAGCAAGGGCTCATGCCTTTGAAAGAGCCACCATGACCACCGGAGGTGGTATAAAGCAGGACCATAGCTGAAGGGCAGGGTTATCAGCTCTGGGTTGGAACAGATTTGGAAATTTGCGGGGATGGAGCCTGGGGCAACTGATCTTGGTCATCTGGGGAGAAGAATGGTAACAATAGAGGGTCTCCAGGTGCCGCCTGGAGGTTGGCAGCCCTACTGAAAGGACAAGAGTGGAAATCGACTGAGAAGCACTGCAGGTGGTGTCCTCTGAAGGGCAGAGCTTGTTCCTCAAGCTTTGGATCCCAAAAGAGCACCGAGCTGAAATTGCTAGCTGGAAGAATTGAGCGATCCTCCCTGGAAGGGTGGCAGTGGCTCGGAAAAGCTGAAGAGCAGGAATTGCTGGCGGCTGAACTTTTCATTGACTGCACTGAAATGAGCTCCCGAATACAGAGGTGTGCCTAGGCTTGCCATCCTCCAGGTGGGGCCTGGGGATCTCCTACTTTTATAACTGATCCCCAGCTGGCAGAGACCAGCTCCCCTGGAGAAAATGGCTGCTTGGAAGGGAGGACTCCATGGCATTGAACCCTGCTGAAGCCCCTCCCCTTGCCAAGCCCCGCCCTCTCCAGGCTCCACCCCCAAAGTCTCCAGGTATTCTCCAATCCAGACCTGGCAACCCTAGGTGTGCCCCACTTCCTCTTGCCGAGTTGGAGGAAAAGTGGAGTACACTTAGGGCAGCAAACGAGCTCGAAGACTCATCCAGCATCTTCACAGGAAGAGTCCACGGTGTTGCAAGAAGGACTTCGTGGCATCTGGGTCTCTGCCCCAGGCTTAGCCTCAGGAAGAACACACCGTGCTGCCTGTGCCTTCTAGTGGACAGTGAGCAGGACTCTCTGCTCTGTGACACCGGTTCAAAATATCTTTGGGAATGTTTTTTCTCAGCTGCTCTCTGTTGTGTTTAAATAAATTGGATTTATATTTTGAGTTTATGAACGTTACCCTAGCCTTTGGACCTGGCCCCTGGGACTGGAGGGGCTACAGCCGCTTGAGATAAGATCTTCCCCTCTTTTCAGAAAACCTCAAAGTGAATGGTTATTATTGACAAGTGAATAATTACATAACCCCTTTGACTGATGAATTCACGTACTGAATATCTACAGGCTAAGGTTTTATATTTGTATTGGTTTTCCTTTTCAGAGAAATCGATGTTCGTGCCTATTTGATATGGACTGGGATGTTAAATGTGCAACTTTGGAACTATGGGATAGAGACCTTTACTTTAAAAAGAGTGATAATCCATGAGGACTATAACTCCGAGACATATGAAAACAATATTGCTTTGCTGGAAATGAACAGCAAGGATCAAGGGCGGATGTGTTCTTCATCCAGCACGGTGGCCGCCTGCGTCCCCTGGTCCCCTTATATGTTCAGAGCTGGCCACCAGTGCAAAGTGTCTGGCTGGGGACGGGGAGAAGGTAATTAGAACTTTATGACTGAGTTGTGGAATTATGACTTCTTTCATTGCAGCTGGTCCATAGGCCTGCCGAGCTCTAACGGGCCAAGGTTCTCCTGGAAGGACAGCTGATCTCCAGGCTACAGAGATCAGTTCCCCCAGGAGAAACTGGCAGCTCCAGAGGGTGGGCTCTATGACATCACATCCTGGATGTGCTCCCTCCCCTCCCCAAACTCGGCCCTCTGCAGGCTTGCAGTTGAGGCCTCCTTCATTACCATGGCTGGGCCCACTGGCACTTATGGCTGGGCCCACTGGCACTCATACGGAATCATTGTGTCATGGGGTGAGGGCCAGACGAGGGAGAGGAAGTCAAGGCACAGTCCGGGGTCAGGAGCCAGGCAGACCAACCAACCAGGGAAGCCAAGTCCAACGTGCAAACCATCAGAGTAGTCAGTAAGCTGAGGTCGAGGAGCCAAGGACGTCGAGACAGGAACCAGGAATCAGGAACATGAGCGAGGAGGCGCAAAGCTTCGTCAAAGTGACTAGTTGCTGGCACGACTTGCCGGCGTGAGTGCGGAGCTAAATAGCTCACTACGCTGCCAGCAATTAGCGCGCCCCAAGCACGTCCCGGCTCCTGCTAATACTTGGGACTGAAAGGGCGTCTGTTGTGCATGCGTGCCTCTCGCCGCCGGGCTGCCATGTCCCGTCGGCGCTGTTCTCTCAAACGGGAAACCGGTGGAGGCGAATCGGGGGGAGTGCTGACCAGGCGGGAATCTGCCCCAGCTGTTGCTAGAGCAGCCTCCGAACTCTCAGCGCTGTCAGGTGTGGGATTTTCCGGCATCTGGAACTCATCCCTGGCAGCACTCAGCTCCTCTGCTGCGTGAAGGCAGAAATACCTGTGAACAAGAATTAAGTGCAGTGGTTTCGGCTGCCAAATCATCGTTGCTTCTTTCCCCGCCAACTGTAAAGACACACGAAGAGCTGTGGATCAAGTCCTGATTGCCTCTTACTTCTCTCCCCTGCCTCCCGTGCTCCATATGGGGTAGCCCTTTGTTGTGTATTAATACAATCTAAGATGGCCATGCCGGCGCTAGCGAGACCATGCGGTCTAGCACACCTTCGGGTGTTTAAACAATAGCCTTTGTGGATCCTAAGGCGGACCAATAAGGTCGCCCAGATCCTAGAAGTAACCTACGGGGAACCCTCACACCATAAAAAGCCAATCACGGGGAGTGGGGGGGGGTGTTGGGTGTTGTGTGCTGCAGGGATAAAAGCTGGCTTTGGGACCGGCCACTTTGTCTTTGAGTTGAGCTAAAAATAAACTATGAGCTGAAATCATGCGTCTGAACCCAGTACTTTACACCTTTTCTCCCCACCTTGAAAAGCCCAGAATCTCTAGCTGATCAAATTATTGTTTAAGACTTTTAATTTTTTAAGCCTTTTTAACAGCTGTTTTTAAGGTCTTAGTTTGGAAAGTGCAGGATGGGCTTTGTGACTGAAGCACCTTGGCCTGGCCAATCACGGTTGTACACTCCTCTGTTCCGGGGGGAAAAGGGGTGGTAGCCTCATACTAGCCAGTCGAGGCTAGCCAATCAGTTCAGTGAATTTGGTTTGTGCTGACAAACAGAAGAACAGATTCTGATTCATCTCAAAACAAAGCTTGTGCCTTTGCCCAACTGTAGCGTATGCACTGATCGTGAAAGTTAAGTGTCGGGTTTGTATTTACCCTGCTGATCTCAGCTGTTACTCCATGCTAGTAGTTTATGTCTGTGGCTTAATCAGCAGAAAGAGGCTGCTCCCGCAAAAGGATGATTTCTCATTCACTGGCCAGTAGAACTTCCACAGAAGCCTGTTCTCCATGTTTTCCCCTTGCATCCCCTCCACCAGTAGGGTTGCCAGACTCCTCAATGGAGGCAGGGGTCCTCCACCGCCAGGCTGTGCCCCATAGCTGCCAATCAGCTGGCCAGCAGGGAACTTACCAGGAGAAAGAGGAAGGCCCAGGCTGTGTTGACGGCACTCGTGCTGGGCCCATAACCCTGTTGGATTCTCTGGACTAGGGAACCATGGAAACCATCTCTTTAATGGCTTGTGAATTTGCATGTCCTAGGCAATGATGCCAAAGGTAACTGCATTTGTCATGTAAGCAGGATTCTGTGAGATTGACTGTGTGGTCCTTCTCTTGTGGCACAGTAGCATCAGCATAACATTCAGCTTGAGCCCCCTCTGAAGCAGGCATTGCACAGGAAGTGGCATCAACACACCAACATCTAGGTGACACTGGTATTTGGGCAAAAATTCTATGGTAGAAGCTGTTTGTACTACAGAGTTGTCCCCAAATACCAGAGTGTCAACAGGGACGTCACAGCACTTCCTGTGCAATGCCAGCGATGTGGCCTACCAAGGCCTTCTCCTTTCTCCTGGCCTACTCTCCCCTGCAACCCCCACCAGTTGCCAGTGGGACCTGGCAAACCCTACCTACCAGTGACCTTTTAACAGGGTTGCCCCATTCTTCCCCCTAGGGGGGTTGCCCACTTTAGGACTTGGCAACCCTACCTTTTAACCATTTTTTTAAAAATTGGTAGCAGGTGGGGGTGGGAAAGCAGAATGGCAGGGGCACTGGAAATGGGGAGGAAATTAAACTGGAGGAGGATAGAGAGGTGCGGAGATCTCCAGGGGACAGAGATCAATTCACCTGGAAAAAATGGCCGCTTTGGAAGATGGACTCTATCGCATTATACCCCATGGAAGTCTCTCCCCAAATCCTGCCCTTCTCAGGCTCCAAACCCAAAATCTCTAGGTATTTTCCAACCTGGAACTGGCAACCCTAATTGGTGCTCCGAGCCTCAAGAGTAAGATAGAGAACTACCAGGGACAAGTTCTGTTCTGTGATGGTACCTGATGGTGAAAGCCACTCCCTATAGATGTCTGATTTAAGCTAATGCCTCTTAGACACAAATTAAGGACAGTGTTGTTTCCCCAGGCTTTCATTGGTGTTTACAGTTTTAATCTTGCTAAGGGGTTTCATTCATTATTACAGCATTTGTTAGTGTTTCCTAGTTTCTTTTTAGCTGCTGTATTTTATATCTTGCTAGCCAAGACCTGGAAGGCAAGAATGAAGTATTTTAAACAAATAAAGTATTTCCTGTGATTGATAGCCTGGACTTCATACCTCATTTTTTCTCTCTGTGTGTATTTGGCATTTGTTCTTGCCACTTTATGCAGTGTCTCCCTACATCTAAGTTTGGGAGTCTGCTCCTGTTCTGGGCTAGCATCCTAATTGCAGGTACCCGTGGGTCCCCAGCTTGTTTCTACTGAATTGTGGACAATTTCTAAACTGGTGTTTTTTGTGTGTGTGTTTTTTCTCTTCTATTCCTCTTTTAGGTAATGAAAGACAATTTTCACTTAAATGGGGCTATGTTAATTTAATGCCAAACTGTTCTGAAATCTACAAGGAACGTTATTTTAAAGGCATGGAATGTGCAGGTGAGTGTGTTTCATATAACTTTGGTACCTACCCTGGCCCAAATTCACGAGCCAGGATGATTCAGGCAGATTTTTTTTGTTCGCTTAGACCCAGCTGTGCACATAGCAGAAATATAAATCATCTTAGCACAGTGGGACTACTGTGGTTTTAGTGGGGATAGAAGAAATTTGGCAGCACAAGCAGTGACCATGGTCTTTTCCCTTGCATTTCTGCTCATTCAGGATCTCTGGCACCAGTGGAAATTTTGTGCTGGATGATCCAACCCAGTAAATTCAAATTGCACCCCGCTGATTTAGCAAAATGTTCAAATACCTCTCCATGGGCTGGGAACTGCATAACCTCCTTTGTAGTCACAAAGCTCTTGGCCAATTATTGGCCAGAGAGGCAAATAATGAACAGCATAGGAAGATAGGTTTGCCCACAGGCAATTCTCCGAGTTAACAGGAATTCAGTCTCTTGATTTTTGTTTGATTTTTTTTTAAAAAATACAACACATAGAACTTTTACAATAAGGCCTTAAACTTCTATAAGGCATTGTGTGAAATGTTGCAAACAAAGGAGAGAGATCACAGGAAGGAAGTAGAGAAAAAAACAACAACTGTGATGTGTTACGTCACAAAAGTCCCCACAGACTGAAAGTCTCTTGTTCCAAAATTCAGCTTACTTGTAAACTGAATTTTGGAACAAGAGACTTTCAGTCTGTGGGGACTTTTGTGACGTAACACATCACAATTGTGTGAAATGTTAGCTGGAAGCAACATCCATTATCACTAAGTAACACCTTGTATGACCAAGATATCTATATATACACTTGGGCCTTTCTGGATATTCCGGATTGTGTTGTCCGTCATCAGTCCCTGCACTGAGATGTCAAACTGAGATTTTACTGAAATTTGTCACAGGGGGCACAAACACATGCTTGCGCCCTCTCCTCTCTCTTCCTTCGCATAGGAAGCGTGAATCAAAACTTCCTCAACCAAACTCTAGTTTGCTATGATAGCCAGATTCAGGCGTCTCAGCCAATGGAAACCGGGGTGTTCTGCGCCGAGTGGAATTCTTAACCTTGTTTATAGCCTCTCATGGACAGATCTCAGTTCAGAGTTGAATAATGCACAAATGCACCGAATATCAAGCTTTACGACAGTCTGAGCACTTACCAAAAAAATGGAAGTGTTTCAGTTCCACAAAATGATGCGTCTAACAATGAGGCCGGGTTTCTTTGCTTTTTCTCCCTCAGGTACATACGATGGTTCTGTAGATTCCTGTAAAGGTGACTCAGGAGGACCTCTGGTTTGTTTCGACTCTAACAACATAGCTTATGTTTGGGGTATTGTGGGTTTCCGTGAGCGCTGTGGTGAAATAGGACAGCCTGGTATTTACACAAAGGTGGTGGATTATTTCGAATGGATTAGACGTCATACTGGAAAAGCTGCGGTTTCTCGGTTTAATGTGTGACATGTGGAATTCGAGTATCTTCTTGTTCTCTGCTGCAATAATGGAAGGTCGGCTGCAGAAGACCGGGGGGACGGCATAATTCCAGCTCAAGTTACGCGTGTTTCAGTTTCTTCCACTGAAATCAATGGACGCAAAAGTTGTTACCTCTGACTGGGTCATGCCCGGGCAGTTTAGAAAGAAGGACTTTGAAATTTTCACTATTCTTTGAAAAGTCTGTTGGCCTGCTAGAAAACGATCATTGCTCTTTCACTCATCTTGTGTGTTACAATAAAAGTGATGCACCTACCCAGGACTATTTTTGGGCAGGAACGCACAGGAACGGAGTTCTGGCTGGCTCCCAAGATGGCCACGCCCAGCAGAAACTCATCAACATAATAGGCCACACCCAACAGCAGAAACTCATTAGGACTGGCTACATTAGGGGTGTGTGGCCTAACATGCAAAGGAGTTTCTGCTACAGAAAAAGCCCTGGAGTTTTGACAACAAAGTAAACAGAATAAGAAGCAAAAGGTGGGTGTGGCTGGATGACCACACTTCTGGTAACATGGGGGTGTGGCCTAATATGCTAATGTGCTGTGGTGTCAGGGGTGTGGCCTATTTTGCTAATGAGTTCCTGCTGGGCTTTTTCTACAAAAAAAAGCCCTGCACGTACCATTTTTTTTAAAAAGGGCATTGTGTTTAGATCTCCAAATCATACTATACTGCTGACAAGATGGCATGCATTGAATAGATAATAAAAGGGCAGTGTACAGAGAATATTTAGGTGCCAAACAATGGAAACTCAGCAAGAGTCCGCAACCGCCAGCCACCCACCTCCGAGGTGAAGCCACGGGGAGTGGCACAAATCAAAATCTCCTGTTGGATCAAACCCTGTGGAATAAGCAGAAGGCTGTGAAATGCTAGAAAATACTGCTAAGTATGAGCGTCCATATCCCTGAGGCTGAGTCAAAGGAAAACAAGTCCACAAAAGACACCACAAACATTTATCTCTAAAGCAAAAGACTATTTGAGATGAACAGAAGACTGATTGAATCTTGACATTTTCCCGTTTCCCCTTTCACAGGGTATGGGATGGGACTTTTGTCACTCTTCCAATACCAATAATATACCCAATGCTGTTTAATGCATAATGCTTGGAGGAAAATACTCTTGCTGTGAAAGTTATAGGATGCTGCAAATGTGTTTCCACTGACTGATTGTCCATATTCAGGAACCGCATGCACTGTAGCTGGATTGGTGAACCTGGGGCTGCACGTAAAGCACCAGTTGTTAAGGTGGGAAGCTGGGTCCAGGTTCTTTCCCTTCCTACCAGTGCTGTGGTGGTGAAGGAAGAAAGGAGGGCTCCCTCTGAAATAGCTGATAGTTGCTGTTTAACTAACATAATCAGCCAGCTCTAGGTGAAGTAAGCAGCTATAAATAGAGATTTACAGCAGTGCATAGAAAGGCAGCTTCTGGCATACACACTTCTCTGGATCATGTCCTTTGTCGCTTGTTTGTTTATTAGTGATGACATACAAATAACAGCGTTCTGTGTGCCTTGGGGTTTAGTCATGCCGGCCACATGACCACGGAAACATCTTCGGACAGCGCTGGCTCTTCGGCTTTGAAACAGAGATGAGCACCGCAACCCTAGAGTAGGATTCGACTGGCTTTCGAGCAAGGGAACCTTTACCTTTACCTTACAAATACCAGGGTCAAGGTTGTTGCACATCTGTTCCAAGTTTCAAATGATAAAAAACAGACCATTGTCCAATCTGATGATGTTACACGGATTTATGATATCCCTTTAAGTAATTTAATAGCGCTTGACAGCATATTTCTTTGCCTTAATCCTTTTTACTTAGTAAACCAATCCAGTGTAGCTGCTAATCATGGTATTTGGCAGCCCATCACACATTTATTAACAGTGGCATGTACGTGCAGTAATCATCTTCTGGGAATAACGTATAGTGCAATTCTAAACAGGGTTAGAGTTCATTGACTTTAAAGAATTTGGAAGGATATAACTTTGTTTAGGATTGCACTGTTAATGTTGGATTGGAAAATTGAGTGCCAGTAAGTTCAGGATTGAAAATTCACGCAACACATAATTTACTTGTATTAAATATGGCGATGGCAGTTACCTAGATGGCTTTTAAAATCAGTCTATTAACACCCATGATTTTTCATTTATTACTTATTAATGACATTCGTGATCTGATTTTCAAAAAAGTGTTTTCAAGGTTATGTTTTACAACATCAAACAACAAGATCACCAAAGCCAATTAAAAGGATTTTTAAAAAAATGGTATGTATCACAGCAGAGGCAACAGAACTCCACATCACTTGGGATGCTGTAAGTCCCAAACACTCAGAACAAAAGAAGTGTCCTTCACCAGTCTCTAAAATAATTCTAGGGCAGAGAAAAACTGGGCATTACAGAGTTCCAGGGCAATCGCAGAAAAGGCCTTGCTTCTCAAAATCAGACATGACTGGAACTCCCAGCAATTTTAAAACTGTGAGGGAGTCCTGTTTGAATCAAGACCACAGTGAGAAGCCAGGATTTATGCCTTTCACCCCGTCTACACCATTTCCTCCAAGAAAGAACCCTTGGGAAATTGCTCTTTGTTCCATACGCTCACTGGTGGGTCCTTCTGATTTCCCTACTGTCATATATCTGTTTCTCAGATTGGTCCCTTAGAAGGTTCATGAGGATCCACATAAATCGGCCTTTTCCTTTTTTCCAAGAAGGGAGATCAAGGTGGTTCGCTGTGTCAGTCTGTCTGTAGCAGTAGAAAAGAGCCAGCATCCTGGAGGACCGTAAAGACTAACACAATTTGTGGGAGAGGAGGCCAGGCCCACAGCTACGGTGGGGAATCTCGGGGCTGGGCCCCCTGACTTACCGCCCAGGCCCCCTGACTTCCCATCCAGCCGGTTTATTTTTCTCTTGCGCCATGGCTGCGCCAAGCCATCACCCTGCCCTGCCCGCCAGCACCCTCGCCCCCCTCTCGCATTGCTTTTAAAAAAGCTTTTACTCTCTTGTCACTTTTGACACTGCCGGGGGGGGTTGGGGTGCCCCCCGACTTATTTAAATGCCCCCTTAAGTAAAAAAAATCCTGGCTAGGGCCCTGGAGGAGGCGCTTTCATGAGTCACATGCTCACTTCTGCAGATACAGCACATGCGCAGGTCATGGAGAAGGGAGCAGTACAGACTCAAGGAAGCTCATACCCTGACACAAATTGCGCTAGTCTTTAAGGGGCTCCTGGACTCTTGCTCTCTCCCCCCTCCAACATCTGGTTTCAGAACACAGGACTTCCAGAGAAGAGCTTTCCTCCTTCAGTGGCTGCTATCCGTGAGGGACGAGTAATGGAACCTCCATGTTCAGAGGCAGTATACCGGTTTCTGGGGGAGGGGCAGCAGAAGAGGGATGCTTTGGCCTCCAGAGGTGTCTGGGCAGGTCGCTGTGGGAAAGCGGGATGCTGGAATAGATGGACCACTAATAGGATCCAGAAAGGGTCGTCTTGACCAAGGCTCCCTCTAAGCTGTGCAGCCCTGTGCGCAAAAATTCTACTTTGTGAGCTCCTGGCATTAAAGTTGTGAGCGAGTGATTTGACTGCTGCATATAATAGTTTGCTCTGGAGCCATCCGTCCTGAGCTAAGGCAACAAGGTGTGAGCCGGGAGCTAAAAAAAACTGTGAGCTAGCTCACACTAACTCAGCTTAGAGGGAACACTGGTCTTGACTTGTTCGTTTTTGGGGATTCGTTTTTGGACCACTGGGGGCATGAAAGCACTCAGGAGAGTCAAAGGGTGGTCTGTAGGGAAGAGATGCAGGAGTTTAAATGGATGGGGTGTGTGATCTTAGCACCTTAAGCCATTCTGGTGACCGAGCCACTGGGTGAAATTCTCCGCCGGTAAGCAGAGGCAGTGAAATCTCGGGACATTCTCCAGTTTTCCACGGTAGGCAACGAGAACGCATAAACCTGGCAAAGCAGACTGAAGAACGCGTGACGCGCGCCTGGTTTTTGAGCCAAGAAGAGTCTACTCTGAGGCTGGCCAGAAAGCTCTTTGGGGCAAGAGCGCGCTTAATACGTCATTGTCCTGGGAAACCGGAGGGGTTTCCCCCCTTCCTTGTAACGTCTTTGCGCAACCCAAGTACTGGAGCAAAGAAATGTCCATGGTTTAGAAAGGGCAACTTTTAAAAGGTGTGAAGACGCAAGCTTTTGTAAAATCAAAAAGGCAGGTCTAAAACGCACACAGCAGAAAGAAACGAGGAAGGGAACAAAAGCGAAATTCCGTAGTCGGCAGGATTCGAACCTGCGCGGGGAGACCCCAATGGATTTCTAGTCCATCGCCTTAACCACTCGGCCACGACTACTTACTGGAAAATGTGGCTCCACTGTGGCTCTTTCCGGAGACACCTATTACATCATTTCTGCCTGGCTGTTATTCGTATTTTCCATCCGCATTTCATAAAGGCTTTCGGGAGATGATTCATTCGCAAGTCAGACTTGAGCCTCCCAACAAAGATCCACAGCGGAGATACTTCCCTTGTTTCCCACACCTCCTCTGCGCCATTCTTAAAAATAAAAATAAATCACAAATACTTAACAGGCATCAGCACTCCACCAGTTTCATCAGGCACGCCGTGCTTTGCGACTACCAGAGATGTTCTCCACAGCTGGAAAACGAGTGCAGTCATACTTGGGTCCATGCAAAATCGAAAACAAAAAGAACAAAATCCTGTGTGATGCGCCTTTGGTTAGGACCAGCCAAACTGACAAGAAACAAAACGTACTGGAAACGTCTGAGTTCACCAGAACTCTAATCGGGCTGAATAGTTGAAACCACACCACAGACAGAGCTTTGTCACCTAAACCTACTTTCCTTTCCCCTCGCTCAGAAGTTAAACATCATATGTAGAATGAGCCTATAATATATTCTTCAGATACAACTTAAATTGATACTAGGAGTCAACCTGTGCCTGGAGATCTAAAGGGAGAGTATTTCCCCATAGATCTCAATAGATTTTTGGGAGGGGACTCGTGAATATTACACTAGAGTATAAGAAGAGCCCTGCTGGATCAGACAAACGTTTCTTAAGGACCAGAATACTATTCCCACAGGACCCAACCTGATTCCCCTAGAAAGTCTACGAGAAAGATGCAGATGTGGTTGCCGTCTCAAGCAATTGGAATTCAGAGGTATATGTGAGGGTAGTTTTCAAATTCCTAATATAACCCCCCCCTTTCCTGAGTTCTATCTGGGAGAGAAAAAGATTCACTGAAGGCCTTAGGCTATCAGAGCTTACAGTTTTAATAAGATGACCATCTTGAAGCTAGCAAAAGAACAAGCTGGCAATACTGAACAAGATTCAAAGTTCTTCTTTTGTAAAATACAACAGACAAAAGGTCAGGGTCGAATTACAAAAGGAAGCTCACCAGTTCAGTCTTTACACATAATTCACTTTCACCCTTCCTTTCAGAGTACCTCTTGTATTCCTTCTAGGGAGAAAAAGAAAACTGCTGGCCCCACCGCTGGACCTCTTGATGGCACCTGGTATTTTTGGCCACTGTGTGACACGGAGTGTTGGCCTGGATGGGCCACTGGCCTGATCCAACATTGGCTTCTCTTATGTTCTTATGTTCTTACATGGTCTCTCTCTCTATTTCACAGGAGACGGAGGTAGAACAGACCCTTGACTGTCCTAAGGATGCTTAGCAATCAGCAGTCAAAGAACAGGTTTACAGTGCAGGGGTTAGGGAGGATCAAGCCAACACAGGCTCATAATTTAGAAGCCATTATCAAAATAGAATCTCTTAACAATATACTGCCTCCAGACATGAAGGTTTACATTACCTTTCCTGGCTGACCACCATGAATTGACCTGTCCTCCACAAATGGAGTTCAGGTGTATCCCTGTGCATGTAAAGTACCATCAAGTCGCAGTGGACTTACAGCCGCCCTGCTGGTTCTTCCAGGCAATCAGAGGTGGTTTGCCAGTGCCTGGATCTGCATAGCAAGCCTGGAACCCCTTGGTGGTCTCCAGGGCTCCCTCTAAGCTGCGGAGTCCTGTGAACAAAAATTCTACTTTGGGAGCTCCTGGCATTAAAGTTGTGAGCGAGCGATTTGGCTGCTGCATAAATTAGTTTGCTCCGGAGCCCTCCTTCCTGAGCTGAGACAAAAACGTGTGAGCCGGAGGCTAAAAAACTGTGAGCTAGCTCACACTAACTCAGCTTAGAGGGAACACTGGTGGTCTCCCATCCAAATACTGACCAGAGCCAACAAGTCCCAACTGCCTAGACTTTCCTCATTGTCTATTCCCATTGCATTTCCACTATAACTTCCCTAGGTGGTTTATTGTCTACACTGATTTCTAACTCTGTCAGCCTGGTCCAATTGTGTTGTCCATTGAATGTCTTACGTTGTAGGATTATATAATTTTTTTAAAATTCTGTGATCCTCCTTGAGTCTCTGCAGGAAAGGCAGTCAATAAACAAACTAACAAACAAATAAGGTGCTCTGACCCTTCTGGACCATCTGGACTCCCCTCTTCTGCAGCTTTCCCAGTGCCCCCCCCCAAAAAAAAATCTCTTTGAAAATCCTTTGTGGAAACCACTGAGAGCAGTGTAGCCAGAATGTAGAAAAGATATATGTCATCTTAGTCATGAGATTTCCCTTCCCAGTCCTTCTGGACTTTTTATAATGAGAGCAGACGTTTTCAGAACTCCTGACAAGGCACGAATTCAGGTTTTGCTATGTATTTCATGTCCGCAAATAGTAGGAATAAAAAAAAGCCGTATTTAAGAAAAAGCAATTTTCGAGAACAATTTTGTACATGAAGTCAGGATGGCCGAGCGGTCAAAGGCGCTGCATTCAAGTCGCAGTCTCTTCTGGAGGCGTGGGTTCGAATCCCACTCCTGACAACATAACTTTTTCATTCCATAGTAAAAAAAAAAATATGGCACTCGGCTCTTTCATACTGCCCACTGATTCACTTAAGCATCTAGCACCTGAATAATAATATTAGAATGAGTGTTTTCCATTTACCCATGTTTGAAGGTACCCCGCCTTGAGAAGGCCAGCTGTAAATGAAGTCAGGTGCGTAGCCCTGTTGGTCTGAAGCAGCACACCAAGGTTTGAGTCCACTGGCATCTCTAACACCAACAAAGTTTCACTCAAGGTATAAGCTTTCGTGGGCACGCACAATCTGAAGAAGTGTGCAGGCACACGAAAGCTTATACCTTGGATAAAACTCTGTTGGTCTTAAAGGTGCCACTAGACTCAAGCTACAAATGAAGGAAACGAACTAACAAAACCAAAGGAACCTGTTGCCGGAAGACAGCATCGCTATGGGCGGAGTGTTCTAAAATTATTATTCAGTTATATTCAGTTTTGCCACGACCCCATCTATTTCGGCCTAAAGAAGAGCTCTGCGAAGTGCAAAAGCCTGTCCTGTCCCGACCAACTGGTTCAGCAAGAGAAATGTCAACATCTGAATTGTCGAAGTGAGAATTTCTTTAATTACATGATGTGTCGTCCGCCTTTCTCGCTGAGAGACAGGCGGACTACACACGCGCATTGGAAGCTAATATGTTGGCAGACGCAGATGTTGCAGCCTTTTTCTTTTTCTTTTAAGAATAACCTATAGACAAACCTTAAACAAAGTTTAAGACCGACAAAGCATAATTATGAGTATACGCTTCCTCTGTTGAAAGAGTTCTGTGTAACTGAAATGGTGACGCTTGATGCGTTCCAATAAGCATTCAGGATTGGGGTTTAAATAAAAATCCGCTCTTGCCTCCCCCGTCGGCCAAGCATAAGTACTGGTGAGTACTCTTTCTCCCCCACCCCGCCCCGGTCAACTCAGGCAAAATAACTACGCAGTCACAGACGTGTCTGCGATACGATAAAACCAGAAGCACTTTTAAAGAATCATGGATTTCTTTGGGCTCCAGCTTTCGCCAGAGTAAAATCCCAGGGCATCTTTTGCAAAGGCCTGTACCTCTTTACAGAAATTGTTTTTAAAAAACACATACACACACCAAAAAACTGCATTGCTTCTAAGGGAAACGATGACTTTGTCCTTTTAAAAGAATTTAAATGACACCTTCTACGACCCTCTTGACAACTAACGGTTTTGTGGGCGTCTCTCAAAGGGGAGTGGAAACCACCCTTTGGCGGAGGGGCTCCAGTGGCGCAATCGGTTAGCGCGCGGTACTTATACAGCAGTACACGACGAAGCAATGCCGAGGTTGTGAGTTCGAGCCTCACCTGGAGCACTAAGTTTTGCTCCCGAAACAGAGTGAAAATGAAGGGCTACACCGCTCGGTCCCGGGTCCGATTTTTTTGTCTTTGTTATGTAGGAATCAGCGCGGACTTTATGATGAGGATTTGTGTTAGACCATCTTGCTGGAATAACAAAATAAGGCTGGGAGTGGGGGGAGGGCTGAGTAACATGCGACTGGCCGAGCGGTTTGACTTGCAGACAGTGAGGGCCAGGATGGTTTGGACGAAATACGTTTGCTGGATTCAAACGCGGAGGCACTGGGTTTGTCACAAGTTTGGGAAACTTCGACATGAAATTACCGGAGAGCCACTTTGAAAATTTCAGATGCTTAGTCTACGGCGCCACCTTGTGGGAATTCAGAATACAAATTTTCGCGCTGATTAACAAGGGATATTTCTGCACAATGTCTTACCACGGTTGCGTTGGTGGTATAGTGGTGAGCATAGCTGCCTTCCAAGCAGTTGACCCGGGTTCGATTCCCGGCCAACGCATACTTTTCTTTCTACCCTTCTCCCTCAAATTTTTATATTATATTTCCTTCCAGATGCTCCCTCTAGGATATTGAAATAAGTTATTAATGTACTGACCTCATGAAAGTAGGATGTTATAAAGTTGCCACTGGACTTCCCTTTTATCTTGCTGCAATAGACTTATCACTGCTGCCCCACTGGAAGCAATTTCGAGGGGCCATTTGAACTCCCTTTACATTCTCCTAAATATCAGTGTCTGGCTATTCTGATTGAATTGCCCCTATTATATGGCCAGTCCTTCCTGGCAGCAGACTCATGAGCCACTATGGTTAAGAGCTGTGGGGCAGAAAGGTTACTCAATAAACAATACTGGTTTTATTTATTTGTGAAAATGTATATGGAATGCAAAGATGCTGTGCTACAAGGAAGCCGACTGAAGAAGAAGGAAGGCTGAAGGAAGAAGACTGGGACTGCTACACAGAGGAAGGCAACAGCAAACCACCTCTGCCGGTCAGTGTTGCCTCTAAGCTGAGTTAGTGTGAGCCAGCTCACCAGTTTTTTAGCCTCCAGCTCACATATCTTTGTCTTCACTCAGGAAGACACTCCATATCTTTGTCTTGACTCCAGAGCAAACTAATTTATGCAGTAGATCAAATTGCTCGCTCACAACTTTAAAGCCAGTGACTCACGAATTAGAATTTTTGCTCACAAGAATCCACAGCTTAGAGAGAGCATTGCTGCCGGCCTCTTGCCTGGAACAACCCATGGATGGGGTTGCTGTGTGTGACTGTGACTCGATGGTACATCGTTCTTTCTCACTGAGACTCATGAGAGATAACAACAACAACAGCAAAATTAAGCAATCAGGCAGTATAAAGTATCCAACTAAGGTTGCCAACCTACAGGGTGGGGCCTGGGGGCTTCCCAGAATTCCAACGGATCTCCAGTTGACAGAAAACAAACTGTTCCCCTGGAGGAAATGGCTGCTTTGGAGGGCTGATCCTATTATACCCCAGTGAGGTCCCTCTCCTCCCCAAACCTCACTGTCCACAGGATCCACTCCCCAAATCTCTAGGCATTTCCCAAAAGGCAAAGCAGGAGGACAAAAGTAGCAGGCGTTAACACGTGCCAAAAATACAGTCTTGTTTTTTATTACAGTCATTTCCTTGCCACCTCTTTGCCCTGCTCAGAGTCCTCTGTGGCAGTGAACAACCAAGAAAAAAACCATTAAAATGAGCTTTTGGAGTACATGGCATAACGCTATTAAAACAGGGAGGCAGTCCTCCACCCCTGGAGTACTATGTGCAGATCAGGAGGCCTCATTTCAAAAATGATGTGGACAGAATGGAGAGCAGGCAGAAGAAAGTGACCAGGATCAGGGCCGGCTCACTCACTAGGTGAACTAGGCATTCGCCTAGAGCACGCCAGCCATTAGGGGCACCAAAGGCCCACCGCCCCCACCAAAAACCCGCCCCTTCCCTGGCTTGCTGGCGCACCCTGCAGCTGTGGGGCATGCAGGCAAGCCAGCGCTAGGACGGAAGGGGCGGGGGTTTAAACCTGGCTTGCAGCTTGCCCGCCCTCCCCCTCCCCCCTCGGGGGGGAGAGGAGGTGGGGGCAGCATGGCAGGTCTCCAGGCCCCACCAGGAGGTTGGCATCTGTGCCCTGCCTAGGGCGCAGAAACACCTCCAGCCGGCCCTGACCAGGATGATCAGGGGTCTGGAGACTGAGCTCTGCAAGGAAAGGCTGAGGGACCCGGGAATGTTCAGTCTAGAGAAGAGCAGATTGGGGGAGGGGGGGGGCATGATTGCTCTCTCTAAGTATCCGAAGGGCTGTCACGTAGAGGAGGGCAGGGAGCTGTTCCCGTTGGCAGCAGAGGAGAGGACTCACAGGAATGGGTTTAAATTAAGGGCAGGAAGGTACTGGCTAGATACGAGGGAAAACTTTGACCGTCCGAGTTGTGCGACAGTGGAACCAGCTGCGCAGGGAGGTGGTGAGCTCCCCCTCCCTGGCTGTCTTTAAGCAGCGTCTGGGCAAACACTTGTCAGGGACGCTCTGGGCTGATCCTGCATTGAGCAGGGGGTTGGACTAGATGACCTCTAGGACCCCTTCTAGCTCTTTGGTTCTGTGATGGAAGGTGAGTGAGTGAATGCCAGACAAAACAATTCAGTCCTCACCCACTGACAGAGACATTCCTCTGGGGAGGGAAGGATGTTATATTTCTTCTGAATATGGGACTGGGGTAAATTAAAACGCTGGGATAACTTTCCGAGCCCCTTTCTGTTTTATGAAGGTTCTGTATTTATAGACCAAGCAATGGTATGACAGGGGAGCAGATAGGGGTTTTTTTATTATTCAACAGTCAGTGCCTCTTAAGGTCCCTGGAACTTCGTCTGTCATGCTTAAACGTTGGTTGAGACAGGGCTCATTCACAAAGAGGAAGTTTTATTTTGATTCACACACAGGGAGGTTGAAAAGCTTTTAGATTCAGGGTTGCAAACATGCGGCCCGCGGGTCGGATCAGGCCCCCAGAAGGCTTCCATCAGGCCTGCAGCGGAATTGGCTGTCTTCTGTTTCTTCTTCCAGTTCTGCTGCTGCTGCGTCATCGTAGGTTTGCAGCTTACAGATACACACCTGAACAGCGTACTCAAGATTGCAACAGCACAAGACATTTTGATGCAATAATTCAGAGCAAGAGGTGTCCGTTATCAGACCCTGTTAGATAAACAAAATATTGCAAGAGCGCTCAAGTTTTAAGCATGTTTTTATTTTAAGTTCAAAAAAAATCTTGGTGTTGGTGTCCTTTATAAAGTTTCTATCTCCGCTACCTGGCATTCCATTTTATGACACACCTGGCCTGGCCCAGCAAAGTTCTCATTCATGTCAGATCCGGCCCTCGTAACAAGTGAGTTCGACACCCCTGCTTTTAATTGGTTTGCCAGTACTGGGCTTTGAGTTGTGCAACACAAGCTATGAAGATACAGAGTTTCATTTCAAGATTCAGTAACTGTTACCTTCAAAGCTGGCTTTCAGCCAGAGAATCTCACTCGGAGTTCGGCACACTTTAGAAGAGACTTGTGGTTTTCCCTTTCCCCCTCCCCCCAAAAGCCCTTCTAATCCCTTCCTCAGTGAGATGAATTTTGAGATGAGTCCTGATAAGGCCATTCTACTCTCTCTTTTCACTCAGCCCTATCTGGTAGTTTAACTGTCTGCTTCCATCAGCCAATCCCACACGATCCCCACATCTCCTGACTGGCTGGTTCACGGCTGAGTGGTGATTGGTTCATACTCGCCTCCTAGAGGCAGGGCCAGGCTTTGATTGCCACAAGGGGATTCCCATAATTTTGGTGCCATGACATAAGAACATAAGAGAAGCCAATGCTGGATCAGGCCAATGGCCCATCCGGTCCAACACTCTGTCACACAGTGGCTAAAATATACCAGGTGCCATCAGGAGGTCCAGCAGTGGGGCCAGGACACTGGAAGCCCTCCCACTGCTGCCCCCCACCCAGCACCAAGAATACAGAGCATCCCTTGCCCCAGACTGAGAGTTCCTATCTATACCTTGTGGCTAATAGCCACTGATGGACTTCTGCTTTGATGACCAGGAAGGGCCTGTCTCAGATTGCCACCAGTCTAGCCAGTGATGACCAGGAAGGGCCTGTCTCAGATTGCCCCAGACAGTGACGGCACCCAAAGAAGGAACCCTGAAGATGACCACAGTGGGTCAGGTAAGTTCATATGGGAGCAGGCAGTTTTTAATGAAGCAGATTACAGAAGGAGAACATGACAAAAAAAAGTAAGACACAGTATACAGACTGGAAGGTTGGTAGTTCAGCAGTTCGAGACCTGAGTGCTGCATGATGGAGTGAGCCTCCCATCTATGGCCCCAGCTCCTGCCAAACTAGCAGTTCGAAAATCAAGAAATTGCAAGTAGATAAGTAGGTACTGCTTTGGTGGGAAGGTAACAGCTTCCTGTGCACCTTATGGAAATGTTTTTGGACAGCGCTGGCTCTTCGGCTTGGAAACGGAGATGAGCACTGCACCCCCTAGAGTCAGATTCGACTGGCTTTCCAGCAAGGGAAACATTTACTTTTATCTTTACCTAAAACACACAATTCTATTCCCTTTATAAATACCCTTCAGACAAAGAAGGCTTGGCTGTGGATGGTTATTTATAGCAGATGGTTGGCAGACACTAATGTTTCCTACTGGTTTACTGCTAGAGCTATTATTGTACACACAGCTACAGCACGAGCGCATGACATTTCTCCCACACGCCCTTTCTTAATCAAGTGTAAAAGGCTACGGAACTGAATTTCCACCCAGTCACACAACACAGAAATGGGACGCCATTGTTTAAGCCCTCTTCGGAACAGGCTCGTAAGCAAAGGAAATCATTGCTGGATTCAATGCAGGAATAAATAAATTCTCTTGAAGGACAGATCATGAGAGGGAGGGCGGGAAGGGATGAGCCAGTGCTCGGCTCTGGTGGCCCTTTCTCTCACATGCCCAGGGTAATGCCAACTGCCACCTTGGGGTCGAGAAGGAATTTTCCTCCAGGCCAGATTGGTCCAGGAATCATGGAGGATTATTTCTTTTTTGGTTTTCCTCTGGGCACGGGGGGAGAGATTCACTGTGGGTGAGGTAGTTGTCAATTTCCTGCATCGTGTAAGAAGTTGGAATAGAGGAGCCTTGAGGTCCCTTCCAGCTCTACATTTCTATGACTGCCTCCGTCTGTCCGGACCACTTGGGTTGTTTCAGACCCTGCTGAAACAAAGATGCAAACTCTCTCCCCCCCCCCCTTTTTTTTGTAGAAACAGTCATTTTTCTACCACATATTCCACACACCACCACAAAGATAAAGATGCTGTAGTACCATAAGCCTGAAGAGAAGCTAACGCCCTTGCATGACTTGAATTTTTTGAACTGCACAGATGTTTACTTGGAGTTGTAACCCACCTCCCCACCAGCGTTCCCTCTAAGCTGAGTTAGTGTGAGCTAGCTCACAGTTTTTTAGCCTCTGGCTCACACATTTTCCGTCTCAGCTCAGGAAGGAGGGCTCCAGAGCAAACTAACTGATGCAGCAGCCAAATCACTCGCTCACAACTTTAATGCCGGTAGCTCACAAAGTAGAATTTTTGCTCACAAGACTCTACAGCTTAGAGGGAACATTGCTCCCACCCCCCCGAAATTTCACTTTGTGTGTCAGGGTGTCGGATGCACACTAATAAAAGAAAAAGCACCAACAGCTACCCTAAAGATGAGGGAAAGAAACGTCAAGAGTAAGAGACAGATCCTGGAGACTAGAATTATAGCGTGACAGGATTGTAGCAGCAGTCCCCGGGATCCACAAAGCTGGGGGGGAGGGTTCGAACAACCACAATGCAAAGCGGTGGAAACAAAAGATCATTTGTTTTGGCCCGTACGGGGATCGAACCCGCGACCTTGGCGTTATTAGCACCACGCTCTAACCAACTGAGCTAACCGGCCAACTGTGAGCGCTTTTTTTCTCCCTCCCTTTTCTAAAATCCTGTAATTTGTTTCTCGTGTTTGCTAAATCATCAAATGGTGCCACGGACGTCCAAAACTCTTCAGCTATCGTCTGCCGTGGTGCGCCTTTCAGTTTTGTCCTGGAAAAATCAACCGGAGGGACCCTCATTCGGGGAGAGGGTTGGGCTTTTTCCGAACATGCCTTTCCACAATTAAATCGTGCTTTCCTGATCCTGTAACAGACGCTTTACTTTTAACCGGGCTAGCTACCGGGGGAAAGATTAGGACTGGGTACTGCCTTTTTTTTAATGTTAAAGTTGATTCAGTAAGGAAAGCAAATATCTTTCTCCTTCACATATGTTGGGAGCAAACCTGAGTCTAACTATCTGTATTAATAAAGTTTAATTACACCCCCCCCAATAACATCTTCCAAAAGAGACTTTTGAAGGGGAGACCTATACATCTCCAGGCAAGACTCGTGGTTATTATTAAGTATATCTTGAGAAGTAACACCGTTTCCATTTATGGTAAACACAAGCTAATTCTACGTTTCAGAATACTGAAAGTTGCCAAGTCTGATGCAGACCCATAAAATTACTCCCACTTCGTCCTTTAAACATGAGCTAGGCTACCAGGAGGCTCAATATTTGACCAAATAGAAGAACCACAAAAGTATCCACAGAATGCACGTAGTTGAACCCGATGCATTTTGCAATTGCAGCTCTTTTGCGGAGAAAGTGGGGTGGCTCTTAAAAGAGCCTTTGGGTGCTTCTCGCGTGTGATCGAGGGGGCCCCGGGGCCGAGTTACTTGGAGCTGGTGTACTTGGTGACGGCCTTGGTGCCCTCGGAGACGGCGTGCTTGGCCAGCTCGCCGGGCAGGAGGAGGCGCACGGCCGTCTGGATCTCGCGGGAGGTGATGGTGGAGCGCTTGTTGTAGTGGGCCAGGCGGGAGGCCTCGCCGGCGATGCGCTCGAAGATGTCGTTGACGAAGGAGTTCATGATGCTCATGGCCTTGGAGGAGATGCCGGTGTCCGGGTGGACCTGTTTCAGCACCTTGTACACGTAGATGGAGTAGCTCTCCTTGCGGCTCTTCTTGCGCTTCTTGTCCCCCTTCTTCTGGGTCTTGGTCACGGCTTTCTTGGAGCCCTTCTTGGGCGCGGGCGCCGACTTCGCTGGCTCGGGCATCCTGTCAGAAACAGCTACAGATCACAAAAACACACAGAACGGAAAGAATAAGCCGCCCTCTTCGCGCTGCCCGTATTTATAGAGGTGCCATGCTAATAAGGGTGTGAAAACTCTCGATTTCTATTGGCCGAATCAGAAGACGTGCCTCTTCAGGGCTGAGATAAACCATGCAAATAAGTGAATTCTAACTCCGCCGTTTCCATTGGCTGATACTTCAGTGCTAGCTGACTATTGGTCACTGGAGAACACTAGTTAGTCTATTGGTCAGCGAAGAGTATCTGGGAAAATCAACCAATAGAAAGTCGTGACTGAAAGTTCTCCGAATGAATAAAAGGCACAGTAGCCTGTTTGGAATTCACTGCAAGTTTTTGCTTCCTGTTCGTTCTGTCTTGAGTCTTTAGCTTAATCTTTTCTTTTTAACGCTCACGAAGATGTCTGGCCGCGGAAAGCAAGGAGGCAAAGCCCGGGCTAAGGCCAAGACCCGCTCTTCCCGGGCCGGGCTGCAGTTCCCCGTGGGCCGCGTCCACCGTCTCCTGCGGAAGGGCAACTACGCCGAGCGTGTCGGGGCCGGGGCGCCCGTGTACCTGGCGGCGGTGCTGGAGTACCTGACGGCCGAGATCCTGGAGCTGGCGGGGAACGCCGCCCGCGACAACAAGAAGACCCGCATCATCCCCCGCCACCTGCAGCTGGCCATCCGCAACGACGAGGAGCTGAACAAACTCCTGGGGAAAGTCACCATCGCCCAGGGGGGCGTCCTGCCCAACATCCAGGCCGTCCTGCTGCCCAAGAAGACCGAGAGCCACAAGGCCAAGGGGAAATAAGGCGTCTTGTAGTTTCAACTGTTCACAACCCAAAGGCTCTTTTAAGAGCCACCCAAAGCATCCAAAAAAGAGCTTTTGTCGCCCAATATAAAATGTCCTGTTTTTAACATTACTATGACCTCAACCGCACAAATATCTGAGGGGGAAACTTGGTGACTGGTGTAAAAGCATAAAACTTTGAAAGCACACTTTATGCAACACTCCGTAATTGATAGAATGTAATTTTGCTTAGCCTAGTGAAGCAAATTTAAAGAGTCCAATGGCACCTTTATAGACAAAGTTTTATTCAAGGTGAAGATTTTCTTTAAAAAATCATGGCTATGTAGGAAGTTTCAAAACAGGCTTTTAGCTACGCCTACAAAAAGATTCGGGTGGCAATTTCGAAGGGATTCCGAGCTTTTTGCTGTTAGCGGGAATCGTTTGTATGAAAGTCAACCACTCCTTCCGTCAGGGCGGGGTTTTCGAATTGTCCGGTTACTTCCCGCGAGCGGCTCATGGCGACCCCGTAAGTAAAGAATCAAGCAGAGGTGGGTTTGCTTTCGCTTGTCTCTCTTCGTAGCCGTCCTGGGTGGTGGTCTCCCATCCAAATCCTAACCTGGGCTGGCCCTGTTTATCTTCTGAGATCGGGCGAACTCCCGAGCCATCCACTTCTATTGCTAAAGCCCCTATAATGCCCCTTATTGAACCTGAACAACAGTTTGGGTCCAGTGGCACCTTTAAGACCAACTGGACTCAAACTTGGTTCTGCCGCTTTAGACCAACACGGACGGCTACCCCCCCCCAAACTTACTGAAACTGTTATGTTAGTTTAGAAGACTTAAAAAAATGAGTAATATCCAACGTGATGAAAATGTTGATGAAGCCTGCCATGGCGGGGAGGGCAGGGTATAACTCTAATGAAGTAAATAAATTTGTCTTCATTTTCAGTCTTCTCTTGGCGGTAAAAATTGGTATCGTGCTTATAACCTTTTTGTTCAGTCCACTAACAACAATTACCGAAATTGTGACCTCTTAAAACGGCCGCACTCAGATTCACACCACGACTTTTAGCAGCTCTTCCTTGTCAAATACTGTAGAACGAGCTCAAATCAACTAATTTCAGGCTTATATGCTATTTCAGTCCTAGGAAGGATTTACTCCCAAGTTAACATGCCCCAAACTGTTTCAGCGCAGACCCCACGCGCTCAAAGCAGCCCCCAATGAAATCCCTCCTCCCTTCCGTACCCCTCCTCCGCCTCTCTAGGAGACGAAGCTTCAAGTGGAAGGGTGATACAATTGGCACCCAATCGGTGTCCAGCCCGGGAAATTCAAATCCTGCAACGGTCGTCCGACTCATCCAATCAGGACACGGGCTGTGGCTATAAAAAGTGGGCAATCGGCGCGTTTTTACCATTTGCGTTTTTTCTTTCGGCGAGAGAAGTTCGTGATCTCTTGGAGAGAGAGAGAGAGAGAGAGAATGGCCCGCACGAAGCAGACGGCGCGCAAGTCGACGGGCGGGAAGGCGCCCCGCAAGCAGCTGGCCACCAAGGCGGCCCGCAAGAGCGCCCCGGCCACGGGCGGCGTGAAGAAGCCGCACCGCTACCGCCCGGGCACCGTGGCCCTGCGCGAGATCCGGCGCTACCAGAAGTCGACGGAGCTGCTGATCCGCAAGCTGCCCTTCCAGCGGCTGGTGCGGGAGATCGCGCAGGACTTCAAGACCGACCTGCGCTTCCAGAGCTCGGCCGTCATGGCCCTGCAGGAGGCCAGCGAGGCCTACCTGGTGGGGCTCTTCGAGGACACCAACCTGTGCGCCATCCACGCCAAGCGCGTCACCATCATGCCCAAGGACATCCAGCTGGCGCGCCGCATCCGCGGGGAGAGGGCCTGAACGGAGGGCGCCGCTGCCCGGCCCCGGACGGGACCATCCCACACCAAAGGCTCTTTTCAGAGCCACCCACTCCCTCAAAGGAAAGAGCTGTAATTACAGAGCCCGCGCCATTTTATGACGATTTGGCCTAGGCGGGAATAGATACATTCGTTTTCATACCATTGCATGAATTTTAAAGGTCAGTCCGGTTATTTGTAGATCAAGATTAAGGTGGGTAGCTATGTTGGTCTAAAGCAGGAGAACGAGTCCAGTGGCACTTCTAAGAAAGACCGGCAAAGTTTTTTGCGGGGTATAAGCTTACACGTGGGCGCACATTTCTTCGAAAGTATACGCAGAATAGCTTTGCTAGTCTTAAAAGGCGCCGCTGGATTCAACTTTGTTCTTTTAAATAACAGGAATTAATTTGGGTCCCTTATTGAAAACAACGCTTTGCTGAAAGGGTTGGCGGGAAGGAAGCGCGGGTTATATGGGTTCGAAGCTAGATTTGGAGTCCTTCCCAATAAAGGGGGTTAAGTTTAGGAGGCGGTTGTGGTTCTTAACTCTGTGCTTGCTTCGGCATGCTAACAAAAATGTACAGGTCTTGCACAGCTTTTCTGTAGCGTTTCTGATAGTGAGGCAGTCGCGGGACTTGCCGAGAAAGCGTACTGCGACTAGGGAAGCTCGATCTTTACTCAGCGCCTTACAATAACGTTCCTTTCGGCTTCTTTGAAACCAAATGTAAAACCAAAAGCTTCGCATGTCAGAAGTGGGATTCGAACCCACGCCTCCAGGGGAGACTGCGACCTGAACGCAGCGCCTTAGACCGCTCGGCCATCCTGACAACTTCTTTTTCTGCTTTTCGTGTTTCGATCTTATAGCTCTGCGATCTGTCTCTCTGTCCCTCCTAACCTTGGTTTTTTTAAGGTAATTGTTAATGAAACTACTGAATACAAGCAAATACGGCAACATTATTCGGTTTCGGCAGCAGTAACTTTTCTTCCCTCGCCAGCTGCGGCTACCCGATCCTCAGAAGAAGGAAGCATTTTTTTTTTCTCAATGACAGAGGGAACTGAATCGGCCACGAGGGGGCGCGATATGTTTTGGTTTACAAAAAAACCGCGGAAGGTCTTTTTTTCCCACCAGACCCTCAAAGATGTTTTTTTCCCCGTACTGAGGTTCAACGTTGACACACATTATGAAATAATAATGATAATAATAAATACAGAATCCAACTGGATTAGCTTTTAGGGCACCATAAGGTGCTATTCGTTTCTTGCAGCAATAGACGAATACGGCTACACCGAAATTATCAGCCCGTGCTAAACGCCTTTCTTTTACCCCTTTTAATCCTTCATGAATGTGAGAATGGGGGCGCTGTCTTCCCTGTTCTCCCGCAGCCCTTACTCATTGAAGATGCTGCTTAAAGAGACGGCGGGGAAATGGGCTGCGGATCTGCAGATCTTTCCTGTTTGCTGAGCCGGAGATCCACCAGTTACAGCAGGAAGAGAATCCTTTTGTTAGAGGTTTACTCCCAAATATCCGTGAAAGGGAGGACGGCAGCGACTCCACCGATTATTATTTTTAACCGCTTTCGGAAATAATAGTAATAATGCACCCCTTCCCCTAGGATTGCTAATACATTCACTAGCATGTATTTATCTTGCATACATTATAAAAAAATAAATTTAAGAGGGGAAAAAAAGTTTTTAGCAGAGGATGGTTTCGATCCATCGACCTCTGGGTTATGGGCCCAGCACGCTTCCGCTGCGCCACTCTGCTTCTTGGATTTTCTGGTTTTAATGTAGCCTTTCCAAATCGCTGGCTGCCTTTCCTGGCTGCGATGCCCTTCCGTTTGCTCAGTTTTCTTCCTCTTCCATTCAGGCGTTTTGGCTTCAATAGCTGGCTTCGTCCTTGTCAATGTGCTTCAATAGTCACGCGTTACCAAGTGTTGGAAAGACGCGCGTCAACTACCGAATACAAATAGGACGACGTGCCAGCGCTAGACTGGACAATCAGTGCAAGCCCATCTTTCGCTTGGGTGGATCTTCATAATACGATCCCCGTCTTCCCTTGGCACGTGTCCTGAGTCCCGTCCCGGCAGGGCTTTAAGTGAGCTCAAACCCCGGAAATTATTTCCCCTCCCACCACCTGGCGAAGGACTGCCCAACCTGTCCAGACTCCAGGACTAGTTGATTAAATTCTGGGGGTGGACCGCACAGAGAGCCCAACAGGAACCCCTTATTGGGGAGTGTGAAGCTGTGCCAGTCACTCGCGACCTGACCTCCCTCACAGGGTTGTTGTGAGGATAGCATAGGAGGGACTTATGTAGACTGCCCGGGGGTCCTGGAGGGGTGGTGGGCAATGCTCCCTCTGAGCTGTGGAGTCTTGTGAGCAAAAATTCTATTTTGTGAGCTACTAGCATTAAAGTTGTGAGCGAGAAATCTGGCTACTGCATAAATCAGTTTGCTCTGGAGCCCTCCTTCCTGAGCCAAGACAAAAGTATGTGAGCCGGAGGCTAAAAAACTGTGAGCTAGCTCACACTAACTCAGCTTAGAGGGAACACTGGTGGTGGGTAAATATTGGGACTATTGAATGGGAGGGGTGTACAATGCACAGAACCTCAATATATAGTCTGGTCATAGGAATATCAGAAGGCGTAAGAACATCAGAAGAGCCCTGCTGGATCAAACCAGTAGCCCATCTAGTCCAGCACGCGGTGGCCGGCCAGTGCTTTTGGAAGTCCAGCGAAAGGGATTAGAGGCAGTGTTCCCTCTAAGCTGAGTTAATGTGAGATAGCTCACAGCTTTTTAGCTTCTGGCTCACACTTTTTTGTCTTAGCTCAGGAATTATGGCTCCAGAGCAAACTAATTTATGCAGTAGCCAAATCATTTGTTCACAGCTTTAATGTCAGTAGCTCACAAAGCAGAATTTTTGCTCACAAGACTCCACAGCTTAGAGGGAACATTGATTAGAGGCTCTGGGATTCAGGGGTTTCCTGCCTCTGAGCCTGGAGGTCCGCCCATAGTTCCCATGTTCTTTGTTTCCCCTTGAGTTATTTATGAAGGCTTCCCGCCCCCCGCCCCCCCGCCCCCACAGGTGATAGGACTGTTCAGCTATGTTCAGAAAGTTGCCTTGGTAAAGAGGGACTGTGGTCTGTATTGCCTGCATTGCTGTGTCAGGGCCTATCATTATAAGTGTGGAACAACTAAAAGGTCATAGGCAGTGTTCCCTCTAAGCTGAGTTAGTGTGAGCTAGCTCACAGTATTTCAGCCTCCAGCTCACACATTCTTGTCTTGGCTCAGGAAGGAGGGATCCAGAGCAAACTAGTTTCTGCAGTAGCCAAATTGCTTGCTCACTTGACTTTTTGCTCACAGGACTCCGCAGCGTAGAGGGAGCATTGGTCATAGGCTTTGAGCCAGTGGCCAGGTGTGTCTGGAGGCGCAGTATGCATCAACAGAATCTTCAGCAAGGCTGTCTGGAGGAGATCATTATCTTTCAAGTGGACACACATGAAGAAATCAGACCCATATAATAAAGTTATCTTCAAAGTAAGAATATGAGTAATGAGTAACAATATAATGAATAGGAGTAGTAGAGGGGAAATTTCATGGGTAATGATTAAAGATACGACTAGGACAAAAAGGGAGTCTGTTACATGCTGTATCAAGTGCAGAGATGGATGAAGAACTTTGAGTCTCTGATCTCAGCAGGGACAGATTTTCTCTTTGTTCGAATATAGCCTTGTTGCTCAAGTGAAGTCTCCGGTCTGTTTGGGCAGCACTGGCCAAGCATACAGCCCTTGGTCAGGCTAACATAAGTATGCTCTAACTGTGTAGCTTCTAAACCATCTAACATGTCATATTTAAATTTCATGCTTCGTTTCAGCTCTGTCTGAGAAGTCTGTTGCACTGTTCCTTGGATGTCCCATCCTGCTCGATTGTGTTTGTTTTACACTCTGTAATCTGTGCTGAGTCTCAGTGAGAAAGGTAGACTATGGCCCCATTCACACGGAGCATTTGCCCCGCTGAAGGCATGGGAGCCCCGTGGACTTTCCATGCGCGATCATATGAACACATCTGGGAGGTGTAGAACTCCCATGGCCAACCCGTGGCTTCCTTCCGAAAACACGGAGTAAAAAACCACTAGGGTCGAATTACTAGTTTCCGGAAACCCCGGGGCAAAGGCCGGCATCTGATCACGGGAGCACCAGTATCCCGCGGCTTCCGACACCGGCCCATGTCCAGGGGTTTCCGGATGTTGTAAGTTTCCATGGGATGCGCACCAACACTGAATGAGGCATGCGCATATGCAAGACACCAGCAGTGCCCCCCCCAACGGCACATGTGCACTTCGCAACAGCACGGCTTGCGTGGTCTGCTGCGCCACTTTTTGCCACGCTGCAGCAGCGTGGTGTGATCGGCACTTGGAGCTGGAGCGTGGCAACCCGGTGGCCCGTGTGATCAGGCTACCGCGCCTTATTTTGCTCTGGGGCGAACTGCCACGCCTCCCCCCCCCGCCGCATTTTCTGGCCCGTATGACCGGGGCCTATTATGACTAAAGAAAATCTTGATCTTGAAAGGGAGAGTGGCGGTCTTTATCTAGGGGCCTCAGCAGCCAAATTAAAGTTATTGCTCCAGTGCAAAGGCTAGTCTGCAACCTGTGTGAGGGCTGTTTGTGTATTTCCTGAGCTCAAGAGCATCGTTTGAGTCCAGTGGCACCTTTTAAGACCAACAGAGTTTAATTCTGCACATGAAAGTTTATACCCAGGATTAAACTTTGTTGGCCTTAGAGGTGCCACTGGAACCAAACTTTATCCTGTTGCTGCAGACCAACACTCCTCCCCTCCTGAATCTGTCTGAGCTCAAGACCGTGTTTAAAGGATAGAGACGGAGGCCGTTTTAGCTGGATCTGAAAGATTCTCTGGTCTGAACAGACAAAGTCTCTGATCTGGGAAGAGTCCCTGAATTGAGAGATTCTTTAATCTGGTATCATTTCCAAAATTCCTGACCTGGTGGTTCTTCCTACGGACCTGTGATTGTGCCTCCTCTTGATGCACTCAGTAATCGGTAAAGCATAACTAGGAGAATCGGTGCGGAGTCTAATCTTGTTCTGAAAACTCGTGAGCCAAAAGGCGTCACTTGGCCTCGGAGGATGTCTAGGGGTGGCTCTGTTATCGGCTAATGGGAAACTACAGTAGAAAGCAAAATCCTGGCCGTTATTCTCTGCCCTTTATTAGGACAACTAGAATTGAAGAAGAGCGGGAGGGAAAGGATAGACAGGGAAGAGGACGTCTAAGGAAGAAATTGAGTCGGAGTGCAGGTAGGGGGAAAAAAATAAATCTGAATCTCGACGAAGGTGGGATTCGAACCCACGCGTGCAGAGCACAATGGATTAGCAGTCCATCGCCTTAACCACTCGGCCACCTCGTCTATGTGCTCTCAGCTTTTTCTGCCTTTGAGTCCAATACAAACGTATCCTTTGCAGTGTGGGCGAATACTTCGTTTACATTGTCGTCCTCGCTACTTTTAACCAGGTGTAACCAAACCCAAAACGACATGGTAGAATGTCGACGTGGTACACAGGAGAGCATTCTAAAACAGCTTCTGGGTACTGGCCATTCTGTCACTTCTTTCTCTTTAGAAATTGGGTGTTAGGGTTGTGTGAAATTAAGTCTGGGTTCAGCATCAGAGAGAAAAACACGTTCTAGCTTAAGATGAAAAAAGATCAAGCTATTCTCTAAATTAAGGGTTCCATAGTGTAGTGGTTATCACGTCTGCTTTACACGTAGAAGGTCCTGGGTTCGAGCCCCAGTGGAACCAAACAGGTGTGCTTTTTTCCCCCCCCTCTAGTGATCATCGAAAAGAAGTTCTGAAGACACTGCCCCCTTTATAATGTAAAGAAACTGTATGGAAAAAAGACGTATTAGATCCAACTCACAGTAGGTTCTTATGTAACTTACAGCAGGTTTTTATAAACAACAGAACAGAGTGTGCCTAGAGTTTTACCGCTCAACATGAAATTTAAAAGGAAGCTTGAAAAGGAACAATCCAAATCAGTGGTGGGGGAAATGCCCCTTATTTGAGCATCAAGTTAAATGGACTTACATATTAAAGGACGGGGGAGCAGAGGGGGAGAGTGCATTAGAAGCAGGCGGCACTTCTCAGGAGCTCTTCATTTTGAAAAGGAGAATGCTATTCATTATCACTTCCTAGGTAGGAGAAATCACTTTTTTTTTTTTAAGTGAAGAAAATGAGAGGGGGAAAAACTATTGGCCCGTACGGGGATCGAACCCGCGACCTTGGCGTTATTAGCACCACGCTCTAACCAACTGAGCTAACCGGCCAGCTCGGCTCGAGTCTTTACAACAGAGTATGTGACTCAACCGCCTCTCTGATCCTCTGCAGTAAAATGCGAAGAGGTTTTAAAACAACCGAAGACGTCAATCCACTGCCGGGAGGCTTCTTCGCTTGCTCGATGCGGCAATGCTTCCCAAGAGGCCAAGACTGTTGGACCGGGCAGACCGCGGATGTGATCCACCAAGGCCTTGCTTAGGTAACCAAAGGGGCCATTCTGTGTATGCACTCCCGGGCTCCGTTTAGCACAGATTGGAAGCCCGGATGGCTAAATGGCTGCCTCTACTTCTGTCAGCTGCACGGGAAAGGGTGGGCGGGGAGTGCTAATTCTAGCCAAAAAAAAACCCCGAAACACACATGCATCAAAAGGACCTGCTAAGGTAACCTATCCCTCCATTATAACACTTGAGATAAAGTTGCCAGCAACTCCAGATTGCGGAATGGCTGGAGATTTGGGGGTGGGGAGGGGCAGGTTTATGCCCTAGAGTTATTCAATAATGCTGCGCCCTCCAAAGCACTCTTTACTCCAGGAGGACTGATCTCTGTAGAGATGAGTAGTAATTCCAGGAGATCTCTAGGTCCCTCTTGGGGGTTGGCAACCCTAAATTGCGGGTACTGGTCTGTCTCTTAAGAACATAAGAGAAGCCAATGCTGGATCATGCCAAGGGCCCATCCAGTTCAACACTCTGTGTCACACAGTGGCCAGAAACACCAGGTGCCATCAGGAGGTCCAGCAGTGGGGCTGGGATACTAGAAGCCCCTCCCACTGTTGCCCCCCCCCGCACCAAGAATACAGAGCATCCCTTGCCCCAGAGTCCCTATCTATACCTTGTGGCTAATAGCCACCGATGGACCTCTGCTCCATACGCTTATCTAATTCCCTCTTGAAGCCGTCCATGCTTGTAGCCGCCGCCACCACCTCCTGTGGCAGTGAGTTCCACGTGCTGATCACTCTTTGGGTGAAGAAGGACTTCCTTTCATCTTAATTTCTTGGGTCAAAGAGAATGACTGCCCCTTGCCGATTCAGAATGCCTTCAGAATGCCCTAAACCACACACAATTGTTTTATTTTTTTATCTCCCATCTAGCATTGGCCCAACCCATTGCAAGTATTTGTGCAGATTATTTTCCTGCAAATAAACTCAACCAAACTAAAGCCGGCTATGGCTGGGAGGGCGGAGTATAAGTTTGATCAATCAATAAATAAAGTGACCAGAAGGGATAAATCAACACATTTCACTTCCCGGCCCAAGCTGCGTATAGGACAGAACTGCATCTCTTCTCAGTTCACAGTTGAAACCTTTTGAGTTTCAGTTGTCCAGCACAGGGGAATCAATGGGTCAAAGTGCCAGTTCCAGGTTTTGGGGGGCCCTGGGCAGAGAGTGTCCAGGGGGGCCCTTCTGCTCACCACCAGCCCCCGTGCCTCCCTTTCCACCCACCCTGGGTCCTTTCCACCTGTGGGTCCACTCACCTTCCCCCACTCCCAAGCCATCCCTGCACCTGTGCTCAAAGCTGCCTGCATCACGTTCATGCCCCGTAGCACTGGCTGGTGTATGCAGAAGGTGGTACTCTGTACCACCCGCCTGCCCTTCCTCATCGAAGCTGGGCACATGGGCCTTGGAACAGGCAGGAAGCACACAAAGACAGGGGTAAGCAAGGGAGATGGGTGAGGGGGGGGGATGCAACAGTGGGCCCCACCACAAGGTCTGGGGACCTGGCAGCTGCCCAGCCTCAGGGTATGCGGAAGCCCGCCTGCTACTTGAAGCCTGCCCACAGATCTATTTTGGCATCCATTTTTTTCCCCTGGCAGAAGGAGCCTTTCTCTTAAACTGCAGACCCTTCCGCCAGTCACACTTGACGGGCAGGCAGACAGGTGGCCTGCACCCATATTGGAAGCAGAAAAAGCACCGAGGTAAAGAAATGCTAAGATGGGCTCTTGGCATGTTTACTGTACAGAATCCATACCTGTACACACTGCCCTTTCTAACAGACATCCCTTCCAGCCAGATCCTGCTGTGCGGCCACTAATAATTTAGTGCCAGTTTGGTGTAGTGGGTAAGTGAGTGGACTCTTATCTGGGAGAACCGGGTTTGATTCCCCGCTCCTCTACTTGCACCTACTGATGTGACCTTGGGTCAGTCACAAGCTCTGGCACAGCTGTTCTCTCAAGGACAGTTTCTGTCAGAAGTTCTCTCAGCCCCACCTACCTCACAGGATGTCTGTTGTGGGGACGGGAAGGGAAAGGAGTTTGTCAGCCGCTCTGAGACGCCTTTGGGCAGTGAAGGGCGGGGTATAAATCCAATCTCTCCTCTCTCTCTCACTTTATGGCAGTGTGCGAGATCCTAAGATTGTCTGACAGCCAGAAGTTCTAGCTCTTTTAGCGTTATGTACCACTAGGTGGTGAGCTAGACTTTTAAGGCAGGAGATGTTTCAGAGGTGGCTTGCCGTTGCCATCCAAATACTAGCCAAGGCCGACCATGCTTTGCTTCTGAGATCTGAGGAGCCTGGGCACTGCAGCCACCGAAACCATTAAACAAATGTTCTAATCTTGACCCACTAGGAAATGTAATTTCAAATGCTTTCTAAATGCCCTAGCACACCGCGAAATCAAATTATACAAAATGTACATCTAATCCAGAAAAATGCGGAGGCTGTTTAGTAGCTACATTAAGCAAGTTAACACTTGTAAGAGGCAGTGAGTCCCAGGTTAAGGGTACAAATCTGAAGTTCCGACTCAAGGTACAACAAGGAACCTTTGGATAAATCCCAATTTAGCTATTTCACGCTGACACCTCCCATTGAAGTTCTTGCCTGGAAGAGTGGCGACTTAGAGATCAGAAAGGGTGTCCTGGTAGATTGAAAAGTTTCCCCACCAGTTTCTTAATACCGTGATTTTGGTTTGTTTGTTTGAATGTCAGATTTGCATCCGTTTGTTTCCTTTTGCACACAGGAGGACATTTTTGACATAAGGCGTATATTGCATATCGGAGGCCAAACAAGCAAAGAAGCCCCAGCCCAGATGGTTTGATTGAGGCTATTAGGACCTGCCCAAGTCTATAGCTGAACCAAGATGACATCTGGGTTTGCTGGAGACTCTGAGCCAGGGGTCCATATATCTCAGTTAAGTGATTCATTGATGCTGATTTAGGTCGGGGGATGCCATACGAGGAAAGATTTGCCAGCCGCGATAGGCGTGAGAAAAATATTATCCAGAATTGGGTTAGCGTGTGTCAGAAAATGCCTTTGATGTTTCTCTCTGAATCCATTGTTTTATGTTCCTACCCTGCTTTGCGCTTGCGTAGCTATGCAGGCAGAAACGTGGGAGCTTCTTCCCTGCCGCTTTTCCTTATCATGGTGGCCTTGAATGTAGGCTTTGGACTATTCTTGTTTTGCTGAGAATTTTCCAGTCCTGGGAAGGCAAGGGGAGGGGGAGTAGTCTCCCGCTCATGAAGTATTTCTCCCGCCGGGAGTTCCCGCGCGAGTGCTCAAGTTTCATTTGCTAGGCGCTTCATTGCATCACACTATAAGTTAGCTTGCTTTGCTTCGCCCCCATTCCTGACAATGACCTCCTACTGTGGGTTTTAGCAAGATAATCCAATAAACCTTTCTTTGTGCAAGAATGACTGGATCTACTTGATTTCAAACCCGACAGCGTGCTTGGAGCTGCGTCAGGCTATTTCTCGGCCTCAGCCAGAGCCGGTTTATTTCTTTGCTACAGCGGACCAACCCAGCTAACCATCTGGAACCAAAGCTATGAACACAAGACTTGGTATGAACCCCAACCGGTGACATCTTCTGAGTTTGGCTCATTCTCAGACATCTTACACTGACACAAGGTTGGATCCAGGGGCAGATTTCTGCTAAGGCAAAAGGGGCAATCTTCACTCACTTCCCCCTTTCACGGCAGACCTCTAGCTGGACCCACATGTTGTTGCTGGGGATCTCCCTGCCCCCAAAGCAGGGGATGCCATCAGTGGGGGGAGACGAGGGAGAATTCTGGACTCCAGTGAGCTGAGAGAAGTCTACGCCGAATCCAACTCATATCAGTATTATCTGTCTTAGCAGGCAAATCTTGAAGAGCGCTTTCAAACACACTAAACAATGCCGTTTCAATCCACTTTCAATGCAGTTTGGAACTGGATTTTACTGTGTGAAATGGCAAAATCCGCTTGCAAACGATCGCTGACGTGGATTGAAACTGCATTATACCGCATGTTTGAAAGTTATGTTTCTTTGTGGGCCTGGATTTGTTGCTTTTTTTCTTCCAGGTTCTAGTAAGATGGTTGAACTTTGGTTCAGAACTGTGTTGTTCAGATTCTAGCTTACTTAGAAGTGCCCGGTTTGCTGATTACTAACACCTGCAGAGCAGTTTTCGTTTCCGAGATTCGACCTCGGGAGATGGTTTTGCCTTCCCTAGTTCCACCCCACCTTTCACAGCTGAAACACAAATTAACTGGTTCTGATTGGCAGTTGAATTGCTGAGTAAGGCATCGTGTGCTAGAAAAGATGGTTTTTGAACGTACACAGATTACTCATCTCTTTATTCTTTCACCCTGGCATGCCTCCATGCCACACCAGTTGAGCACGGAGAGGCCCCATGTTTTGTAGGATGGGTGAGATGGATGACTAAAGAATTTGAAGATAGTAAGTTCTAAATTCTCAGGCAGATTTTTAGATAGCAACAGTAAAGTTTTGTTTTGTGTCTGTTGCTTGTATTTGAGTGATTTATGCGATGCAACACTCCTTAAGCTAATAAATTTGAGTTATATTTAAGCTGAGTCTCCAGGCACTGACTTGAACGCGGGCACACCTTGGAACGAACCCGGTGGGTGGGAAGCCGAAGCCTTGGAAGGTAAAAGCAGGGAGTACATCCAGCCTGACTGATTGCTGGAATGGCTGTCCTCAGTGCCCAGAGTAGGAGGCCTGCCCTGATACCCAGGATGAAATATGTCTTTGTTTACAAATGAATCCCTTTGGTGCTACAATGATTTAGGTATAGATGATAAAGTAGAAAGCTCCAGGTAGTTGGAAAGCAGAATCAGGGTAGATGGGCTATTTTAACATTTCAGTTCAGGACTTGAAAAGAGCCCCACACACTACACAGCCTCAGCATCTAGTGTAAGATTTGCCACTAACTGTAAACACCAGAGGAGTTGGGGGCAAGGGGAAAAGATCTTCCTCCGTGATCTGTCTTGCCTGTCTCCTCTGCATCTGGGGATTCAGTCACCAGTCAACAGATATGGGCAAAAATAATCACAAATATCTCACAGCTACTAGGCATCTTCTCCCACTCCAAACTGGGGGGGGGGGGGGAGGCTCACACACAACCACACGCATTTCTGAAGTTAGTTCGCTTTTATTGGCACTTAGAAATTGCATTGCTCCCGTGAGGCTCTGCCATGAGAAAAACACAATTCTGTTCCTTGCTGCACAATGTCGACCTCCTGTGGTCAGTCGTAGTATTGCACCCATCCTTGTTTTCTCAAAAGGTCACTCTGAGTGAGGACAACAGTACAGCCGAGGGATTGTGATCGATTATCTGGTCCAGCACAGCTTTTAATTAAAGGGAAAGAGCAGCTTATCTGAGGAGGTGTATAAGGGCAACACCGAAAGGGTGACGAACAGGGCTTGGGAAGGTGCGGTCAAGGCTGGCCTTCAGGATAACGCAAGCACCATTCGCAGGCATTCTGGAACATGCGTAGCCAGGGGGAAACCTTCAGGGACTGGCGCCAAGAACTCGGCATCCAGGGCCACTGCCAGGGAAGGACACAGCGCTCAGGGTGAGGCATCATGGCCAAGTGGCGTCCATCAGGGGAACAAACGCCGGCAATGCCCAGCGGAGATCCATTGGGATTCAGAGGGTACTCCTCAGTTGGCAGCCCCTGATCATCCACATAGCGTAGCGGGACGAGACGTGCAGACCGCATGCGAGCAAGGATTTCAGCTGAACGGAACTGCATCCGACCTGATTGGAGGAGGACAAAGGCAGAGGATGAAGACACGCATGGAGCTGCTTTCTACTGACTCAGGAGACCCTTGGTCCGTCGAGGCCAGTCTTATCTACTTATCTACTCAGAACGGCAGCAGCTCCCCAGGGCCTTTGCATACAGAAGGTCCAATGGTCAGTTCGCCGCATTTCCTGCCAAAAGGACTAGGCAGCAGGTGCCTAGACCTTCTGGCAGGAAATGCTGCTGACTGAACATTGGACCTTTTGCATGCAAAGCAGAGGCTCTACCACCGAGCCATGGCCATTCCCCACGTCCTGCATGCTTGGCGTGAAGAAGTCCTCACAGAATCCAGGAGAGTGGGGGAACTATAGGTGTGGTGAAATAGTTCTCGGAAGAAGCAGGTCACCACGATTCAGGAGTTACCTACGCAACTCTACGAGTTCAGAACACTTGAAGCTGCCTCATCCCGAGTCAGGCTCCTAAGGTCTATCAAGGTCAGTATTGTCTACTCAGGCCGGCAGCAGCTCTCCCGGATTCCCATGGAAGTCTTTCACATCACCTCCTCTCTGATCCCTTTAGCCGGAGGCGCTGGGGATCGAACCTGGGACCATCTGCAAATGCTCCACCACTGAGCTAAGGCCTCTTCCACCCAAAGAACCTGATGCTTCCACTGGGGCTTGAACCCCGGACCTTCTGCGTGCAAAGCAGATGTGAGAACCACCACACTGCGGAAACTACTGCTAGGGTGAGTGGGACTCCCAAAATATTTATATTTTTTTATTTATAAGATATCCGGCTGTTCTCAACCAGAGCCAGGGCTTTTTCGGTCCTGGCTCCGACCTGGTGGAACTCTCTGCCAACCTCCATCAGGGCCCTGCGGGACTTAAGGCGATTCCCCAGGGGCTGCAAGGCAGAGATGTTCCGCCAGGCTTTCGGTTGAGGACAGCGACGGTTTCCCATCCTAGCCAGCACCCTCTTGTCTTCCGTTCTGCCTCCTCCTTAACCTGCACACAAGATAGAAGAACAGCCCGGAGTAGGTTTTGGACTAAATTGTGGACGCCATCTGGAGACTATTAAATTAGGATTCACTGACTGTTGATTTTAGTATGTAATTTTATATTGTTTTTAACCTGTTGTAAAGTGCCCAGAGCCTTGTGTACTCAGGGACTGGATGATCCAGAAATAATAATAATAATAATAATAATAATAATAATAATAATAATAATAATAATAATAATAATAATAATAATAATAATAATAATGATGATGATGATGATGATGATGATGATGATGATGATGATGATGATGCCTCTCTGTATTGGCTGGTCAACAGTATTCTCAGACCAAGAAAGGTCAGGGGCCACTACTGTTGGAACCAAGGCTCCCTCTAAGCTGTCGGGTCTCGTGAGCAAAAATTCTACTCTGTGAGCTACTGGCTTTAAAGTTGTGAGCGAGCGGTTTGGTTACTGCATAAATGAATTTGCTCTGGAGCAGTGTTCCCTCTAAGCTGAGTTAGTCTGTGCGCCTTGGTGTTTAGTCATGCCGGCCACATGACCACGGAAACGTCTTCGGACAGCGCTGGCTCTTCAGCTTTGAAACGGAGATGAGCACCGCAACCCTAGAGTCGGATTCGACTGGCTTTCGAGCAAGGGGACATTTACCTTTACTTTTAGCTCATAGTTTTTTATCTTCCAGCTCACAGATTTTTGCCTTAGCCCAGGAAGGGATGGCTCCAGAGCAAACTAATTGATGCAGCAGCCAAATTGCTTGTTCACGACTTTAATGCCAGTGGCTCACAAAGTAGAATTTTTGCTCACAAGACTCCACAGCTCAGAGGGAGCACTGCTCTGGAGCCATCTTTCCTAAGCTAAGACGAAAATGTGTGAGCCAGAGGCTAAAAAATTGTGAGCTAGCTCACACTAACTCAGCTTAAGAGGGAACACTGGTTGGCACAACAAAGAAACTTACAAACAAGGCCAGATCCTACACCCGGGGACTTTCAGAATCCAGCAGCAGTGGCCCCCTCCTGTCCCCCAAATAATTACCTTCTCCGTGAGCCACCCAGATGCCCAGGGTAGAACCGGCCATACCCCGCAGCATCAGCGCCGGACTTTCCTCGATGTTCATCGTCACAAAACGCGATTCAAAGCGGCCAGAATGGTTGGGACTCAGCAGCAGCCCTGGTTTGAGCGAGCCACCTACAAACAGCCAAACCAGAAGGTTCACTGGAAGTCCACGATGCAGGATTCGCCCCCCAGTGCAAGCCCCCGGGAGAGCTGGCTGGCGTCTACGTCCCCCAGGGAGAAACTTCTCTCACCTGCTACAGCTTCGGCATCTGGGTTTTCGGCCCCCACCCAACCGAGCAAGGCCATCAGCTGGCAGCCGTTGCAGACGCCCAGGCTGAAGGTGTCTTTGCGGCGGTGGAAGGCCTGGAACTGGGCCCGCGCTCGGGGGTTGAAGGTCACCGAAGCAGCCCAGCCTAGAACCAAACATGGACATTAAAAATGGCGATCAGGGAGCAACCTCCTTTGCTGGTTCGGCCCGTCTAGATCAAGGGTGTCAAACATAATTCATTTATTTATTGATTTGATTTGATTTATATCCTGCCCTTCCAGCGTGGGCTCAGGACGGCGAACAAGAGGCAAAATGCCATGTATCAACATTAAAACACCGAGGCAAAGCCAAGAACAAATACTAAAACCATAAATAAACTGTTAACACTAAAACAATTAAAACAGCGGTCACAACCAAGTTCGCAATATACCCTCATCCCTTTCTGCTCTCTAATGCATTCATTTGTCACTGCTCCCATCAGATCCTGTTGGAATCCCACGCCAGGGTCAGTAAGCCTCGAGGTGTCTATGCAATGATGGTAGCGGTGGTGGCGGCGGCCCCTGCTCAAAGGCCTGGCGGAAGAGCTCTGTCTTGCAGGCCCTGCGGAACTGCATAAAGTCCCGCAGGGCCCTGATCTCTTCCAGGAGCTCATTCCACCAGGTGGGGGCTGCCACCGAGAAGGCCCTGGCCCTGATCGCAGCATATTTAACTGTCTTGGGGGGTGGAATGACCAGTAGATGTTGCCCCCCTGATCGTAGTGCCCTTGGGGGAACATATGGGGAAAGGCGTTCCCTCAGGTAGGCCAGACCCTGGCCATATAGGGCTTTAAAGGTGAGAACATAAGGCCCGGAGGCTGGTATTGTGAGTAACTAGTGCAAGGGAGGGAACAGGATACTGTTCAGGTGGGAGTGGGCGGAGCCACTCTGTGGCTTCAGCAGGGCGGAACAACCTCGTCTGCAGCAGTGAAGCAGCGTGGGAGCGTCTGCCCAGTGCTGCACCGCTGGCTCTCCAGTCCACCCATGCAGGTTTCCCTTTGCACCCCCCTCCCAGCCCATGAGGCCTTGCAGTGAGGACACACCACCTCGGAGCTTACCCGCTACCGTCCTTTATGCAGTTTATATCTCCAGTACCTGGCATTATGTTTTATGGCACACGTAGCCTGGCCCGACAAAGTGACATTCAAGTCAGATCCGGCCCTCGTAAAAAAACTAGTTTGACACCTCTGGTCTAAATGGTCGAGGTGGGAAGTGCCCTCAAGGGGCAGCCAACTTATGGCGGCTCTGTATGGTTTTCAGGGCGAGAGATGCTCGGACTGGTTTTGCCGTCGCCTGGCTTTGCGCGGAGACTCTGGGCTTCCTCTTCGGTCTCCCATCCGGGTACTGACCAGGGCCGACCCTGCTTAGCTTCTGAGATGGCCAAGCTAGCCTGGGCCATCCAGATCAGGATATCCCAACCACTTCTGGGTAACCTCACAGAGACGGGCGGAAAACTATCCTCAGTTTTCCCACGATGCAGAGATCAGGCCGTTTCGAAAACAAAAGGCAAAGCCGAGGATCTGATCTCTGCAGAGGAGGGGCAAAGGTCCTCCTCACCTTTGGCCGAGCCCAACACGTCGGCATAGCTGAACCCGCCGACGAACACCAGGCCTCGGAAGGAGTCCAGCGACATCTCGCCGGAGCAGAGGTCTTCCATGTTGAGGTCCCAGACCTGCAAATGAGGACCAACGGGGTGAAAAGAGGAAGAGACGGCTTAAAGGAGGAAGCAAACGGAGCTTGCAGAGAACGTCTGATGGTGAGAGATGAACCCTGAAACTCCCTGGTCTTTGGCACATCCACACAAACTCTCTACTTCACCTTCGTACCCATGGTCCAGAGCCACCCCAGTCCCACTACTCCCCCTTAGTTCCAGATACTTCAAGACAAGACCATGGAGAAGGGGCTGTGGCTCAGTGGCAGAGCATCTACTTGGCGTGCAGAAGGTCACAGGTTCAATTCCCAGCATCTCCAATTAAAAGGCTCAGGGGGCAGGTGTCACGAAAGACCTCTGCCTGAGACCCTGGAGAGCTGTTGCCAGTCTGAGTAGACAGAAATGACCTTGATGGACTGATGATCCGATTAGGAATAAGGCAGCTCCAATCAAAGACACAAATGTTATTTGTACGACGGGAAATATGTATGGCACAGAAGTCGTCTCTTTAAAAGGCACCCATCAAATTAAACTGGACGTTTTATCTATGTTCCAAACGGTGGGCATTTATCCTGGCTTTTATTTATTTAAGACATTTATTAGCTACCTTTCTTCCCTACGGAGCTTGGCAGCTTACAATATAGATAAAAACATACTTAGAATACATAAACCAAAACAAAATTTAAAATCACAGTTCAGCACTGCTAAGTGAATGAATCAAATGCAGTCCTACAGAAAACCACCTTCAGCTGCCTCCTAAAGATTGGAAACGAGGAGGCCAGGCACACAACCCCGAGGAGGTGGTTCCATAATTGTGGGGCTGCCACGGAAAAGGCCCCTCTCTTGTGTGGCCTCCAGCAAAACAAAAACAAAACACCAACAACAACCTAATACCTTTGCAAAGATGTCACAGCTAATTCTCTATTTCTGACACAGTAAAGGCTCAAATTAAGAGGGAGGAGGAGGAGGAGAAGGAGGAGAAGAAGGAGGAGAAGAAGAACAAGAAGAAGAACAAGAAGAAGAACAACAAGAGTTGGTCTTTATACCCCGCTTTTTCTCTACTTTTAAGGAGTCTCAAAGCAGTTTACAATCACCTTCCCTTCCTCTCCCCAGAATAGAGAGGCAGGTGGGGCTGAGAGAGTTCTGAGAGAGAACTGTGACTGGCCCAAGGCCACCCAGCAGGCTTCATGTAGAAGAGTGGGAAATCAAACCCGGTTCTCCAGATTCGAGTCCGCCGCTCTTAACCACGACACCACACTGGCTCTCTGTCAGGTTCAAAAGCAAGTAGATCCAAGCATTCTTGAGACAAAGAAAGGCTTTATTGGAATACAGTGCTAAAACCCACAGTAAGATGGTTATTGTCAGGAATGGCGGGATGTGTGGGTCAGGCATGGTTATAGTATGATGCAAGCATGCAACTAGCAAATGAACTTCAAGCCCGTGCGCGGGAAACTCCCGGCGGGAGAGTTACTTAATGATCGGGAGACCGCTCCCCCCGCCCTCGGCTTCACAGGACTGGAAAATTCTCAGGGACTCAAGAATAGCCCAAAGCCTGCATTCAAGGCCACTGTGATAACATCAAGCCGTAGTGGCAAAGCTCCCACGTTACTGCAAGCATACCTACGCGAGCGCAGAAGCAGGGACAAGATAGGGAACACAGAACAATGAACTCAGTATGCAACATGAAACAATGGGCCATTACTGACACTCTCCAGCCAAGAAATATACAGGGTGGGGGTGGCAGCTGTCATTGACCTGTTGCGAGAACCAGCCATGTTTGAATCAAGCACTATTGCAAACAGGTTGCAACTCACAGGGGAATAAAAAGGCCCAGAACCAGTGTTCCCTCTAAGCTGAGTTAGTGTGAGCTAGCTCGCTGTTTTTTAGCCTCCGGCTCACACATTTTTGTCTTCGTTCAGGAAGGTTGTGGCTCCAGAGGAAACTAATTCATGCAGCAGCCAAACTGCTCTCTCACAGCTTTAATGCTGTGAGCCTTGTGCAGTCAGGGACTGGATGATCCAGAAATTTAATTAATAACAATAATAACAATAATAACAATAATAACAATAATAACAATAACAACAACAATAACAACAACAACAACAACAACAACAACAACAACAACAACAATAATAATAATAATAATAATAATAATAATAATAATAATAATAATAATAATAATAATAATAATAATAATAATAATAATAAAAAATGAGTCTGCTCTGGAGCAGTGTTCCCTCTAAGCTGAGTTAGTCTGGGCTAGCTCACAGTTTTTTAGCTTCCGGCTCACAGATTTTTGTCTTAGCCCAGGAAGGAGGGCTCCGGAGCAAACTAATTCATGCAGCAGCCAAACCGCTCGCTCACAGCTTTAATGCCCGTAGCTCACAAAGTAGAATTTTTGCTCACAAGACTCCCCAGCTTAGACCAGGGGTGTCAAACTCATTTGTTAGGAGGGCCGGATCTGACATAAATGAGACCTTGTTGGGCCGGGCCGGGCTGGAGCGGGCCGCGGGTGTCATCAAATGTGATGCCAGGTAGTGGAGATATAAACTTTATAAAGGACACAAACACAAAGGTGGGGGTTTTTTACTTTTAAAAAAACATGCTTAAAACATTGAGTACTCTTGCAATGTTTTGTTTATTTAACAGTGTCTGATCACAGACCCCTCTTGCTCCGAACGACGGCATCGAAATGTCTGTGGCTGTTGCAATCCTGAGCAGTGTTCCCTCTAAGCTGAGCTAGTGTGAGCTAGCTCACAGTTTTCCAGCCACTGGCTCATGCAATTTTATCTTAGCCCAGGAAGGAGGGCTCCCGAGCAAACTGATTTATGCAGCGGCCAAATCACCTGCTCACAGCTTCGATGCCAGGAGCTCACAAAGTAGAATTTTTGCTCACAGGACTCCACCGCTCAGAGGGAGCATTGGTCCTGAGTATGCTGTTCAGGTGTGTACCTGTAAGCTGCAAACCTACGATGACGCAGCAGCAGCAGCAGGACTGGAAGAAGAAGCAGAAGGCAGCCAGTTCCACTGCGGGCCTGATAGAAGCCCATGTTTGACACCCCTGACTCGGAGGGAGCACTGCCCAGAACACGATTCTAGATTCCAAACGGGAAAGAGAAACAAACAGCCTAAAACTCCCCAGGTTATGTTCCTGAGAGCAGGATTGGGCGCTTCGACCGCATCCACGGTGCTCAGCTCACCTGAAACCCGGCCATGAGGAAAGCAGCCACCATTTCGCGGTCCCCGTTGCTCCCCTCCTCCCGAAGCACAGCGACACGGGGGGCCGGCATGGCTGTGGGAGGGAGAAGAGGTTAGAACAAAGGGGTTCCTCTATACTGTGGCACAGTCATCCCTTCCCGGAATCAAGGGGCTGCGGCTCAGAGGAAGAGCGTCCGCTCGGCATGCGGAAGGCCCCCAGGTTCAATCCCCAACCATCTGCCGTTAGAAAGGACCAGGCAGTAGGTGATGTTAAAGGACCTCCGCCTGAAACCCTAAAGAGCCGCTGCTAGCCTGAACAGACAACACGGGCCGCGATGGACCAATGAACTTATTATAATTATTATTGTCTGGCATTGTGTGTAGTATAGCCAGGAGATCCTAAGAGTGTCTGGCAGCCAGAGCCCACTGCTGGACCCTGGTATTTTTGGCCACTGTGTGACAGAGTGTTGGACTGGATGGGCCACTGTCCTGATCCAACACTGGCTTCTCTTATGTTCTTAGGAGCTCTCGGTCTGGGGCAAGGGATGCTCTGTATTCTTGGTGCTGGGGGCAGGGGGTTAACAGTGGGAGGGCTTCTAGTGTCCTGGTCCCACTGCTAGACCTCCTGATGGCACCTGGTATTTTTGGCCACTGTGTGACAGAGTGTTGGACTGGATGGGCCACTGTCCTGATCCAACACTGGCTTCTCTTATGTTCTTAGGAGCTCTCGGTCTGGGGCAAGGGATGCTCTGTATTCTTGGTGCTGGGGGCAGGGGGTTAACAGTGGGAGGGCTTCTAGTGTCCTGGCCCCACTGCTGGACCTCCTGATGGCCCCTGGTATTTTTGGCCACTGTGTGACAGAGTGTTGGACTGGATGGGCCACTGGCCTGATCCAACACTGGCTTCTCTTATGTTCTTAGGAGCTCTCGGTCTGGGGCAAGGGATGCTCTGTATTCTTGGTGCTGGGGGCAGGGGGTTAACAGTGGGAGGGCTTCTAGTGTCCTGGTCCCACTGCTAGACCTCCTGATGGCACCTGGTATTTTTGGCCACTGTGTGACAGAGTGCTGGACTGAATGGGCCATTGGCCTGCTCCAACATTGGCTTATGTTCTTATGTTCTTATGTTAGAAGTCCTAGCTCTTTTAGTGTGATGCACCACTAGGTGGCGAGCCAGACTCATTTTCAAGGCAAGAGACACTGCAGAGGTGATTTGCCATTGTCTGCCTCTGTGGCACGACCCTGGTATTCCTTGGAGGACACCCTTCCAAATTCTAGCCAAGGCCGACCCTACTTCGCTTCTGAGATCTGATGGGATTGAGCCAGCCTGGGCTGTCCAGGTCAGGGTACCAATGGTCTGATTCCGTAGAAGGCAGCTCCCCGTTTGTAGTCAATGCTTCCCTTTGAGTGCCCCCCCGGTCCCACCATCCACTCTCATACCTATTTCCTGCAGGAGAGGAAGCTCCTCTTGGGGGTTAAAGGTCATGATGAAGGTCGGTTCGGTGCGCTTGGCCAGTCCCGCCTCCTCTTGGGCCACGCACTCGGGGTTGGCCTGCAGTCGCTCCAGCTGGAAACTGGTGGCTTCCCACCAGCCCCGCAACGTCCCCACTTTCTCGGCCAGCACCTCCTGGCCGTTCACGGAGACCCGGACCTGTAAGGAAGCCCCAACCTTGTTAAGGAGCAAGGGGGTTGGCAGCGGGGGTGGGGGGTGGGAAGTAGTGGCCCCCATACTGTGGAATGGCTTGCCCAAGGAGGTCGGGTCAGGAAGCCTCCCCACCACTTCTAGCTTGTTGCAAACCACATAAAGCAGAATTGTTCAGAAGGAAACAGGTCTCTCTTGTAAACAGACGGGGACAGGAAAACGCACTCTGTTTCTGCCGATGTAATACCACGTTCCACAGTGTTACATTCGATATGCATGCTCTGTTTCAGCAACAGCTCTGTTTCAAAATTCTGCCAGCGTAGCCCTGTTCATTACCTATTCAGTGTATCATCCTACGGATTGCATTAACTTTTTTAAAAAAATTATTTCTTGCCGTCAAGTCGCAGCTGACTTATAGTAGGCAAGAGATGTGCAGGACTGGTTTGCCATTGCCTGACTCTGCAAATTGCAACCCTAGACTTCCTTGGTGGTCTTCCATCCAAATACTAGCCAGGGCCAACCCTGCTTAGCTTCTGAAATCTCTCCCCCACATTTATTTTAGGGTTTTTCAATATCACCAAACACATATCCTTTACAAAGTCATTTCCATATATTTACAGAGTCTTTCGGTCTCAGTACATTTTTCTATCCAACTATAAAGTCCAGACCATCTATTTACATTTACTTTCGAGTCTTGATTTTGCAGTCTTAAGCTTAAATCGTCCATTTGGGAGAGATCTAGAATTTTACAAATTAATTCCTCCTTAGAAGGTATAGTGTCGGATTTCCAACTTCTTGCCCACAGAATACGCGCAGCTGAAATTATATAATACTAGTGGCAAGGCCCGTTGCGGGGGGGATGCAACGGGTGCTAGCCGTACCGCGGATGGAGGCGCCGGCCCCCTGCGAGGTGGCGGCAGCCGCTGGGCGAGGCCAGGCCCGGCTCCCCTTCCCGGGCCGGTCCCACAGCGGCGGAGCGGCGAGCAAGGGAGGCGGTCTCCCTCTCGGGGGCAGCCAGCTCTGCTGCGGCCCCCTCGCGTCAGTCGCGCTGGCGCGGGAGGCGACCCCCGCCCCCCCCCGCGCAAGGCGTCCCCGGCCCTAGTGACTTATGGGGGGGGGTGCCTGGCCACGCAGCAAGGGAGGCCGCCGTCCAGCCTGGGCCCGCAGGACACAGCCGCCCAAGTCGGCGGCTGGAGGGAGACTATGTCCAACAGCCTGAAGAGGCCGTGAGCTGGCTGTGTGGGCAGGACTGAGCCCATGCAGCCAGGCACACCAGCCAATGGGCAGGGTGCAGTGGTGAGTGGCAGCCGCGGCGGCGAACCTATTTTGCCGCACATTTTTACCTTATTTGGGCATGCCAGTCGACCACTACGCTTTTATATATAAGGGAAGGATATCTATTATTGGATTTGTATACCTTCAGTATTATACTTAATTTAAGTCTCTGGTTTTAATGCAAGTTCTTTCGTCTATGATTTCTCGCAAGATCACCAATACCATTTTCCAATAGGCTAGCCTGGGTTATCCAGGTCAGGATGTTGACTGATACTGTATAAATCCACCTTGGTAACTGCCCTAATAACATAGATTAGCCAAATTTCCCATCAGATCTTAGAAGCCAAGTAGGGTTTGGTCCTGGCTGATACTGGAAGGGAGACTACCCAGGAAGCCCCAGGTCACTACACAGAGGTGGGCAACAGCAAACCGGCCATGCTCATCTCTTGCCTTGAAAACCCCTCAAGGGTCTCCGTGAGCCACCTGCAACTTGACGGCAGACTTCTGTAACAGCAGCAGAAATAAATAACAGGACCTCTGACAACAGGAGCTTTGTCTCTCAAAAGCTTATACCCCAAACATCCTTCTTGGTCGAGCTGTTCTACTGCTACCCTCTGAAAAGACAGAACCAAGATGGGGAAATGAAAAACTGCAGAATGTGTCATTCTGTGGCTCAGGGGCAGGGGGCCTTTCGTGCAACCGTACGACGGCACCATCTCCCCAGATGCTGGCCAAGATTCTAGCAAAGGGCTCCCCCCACCCCCCGACTCCTCCGACAGGCCTTATTTCCAGGCCTCCCCATCTCTGCCAATGTCTCTTTCCCTGTTGGAGAATCACAGATTGTGAGAGCATTGATCGTGACAAGAAGAAACTGTGAATAATGCACCCGTATTTACTATTGTCAATATAATAACATCGGTATAGGTAAAGGTAAAGGTCTCCCTCGCTCGAAAGCCAGTCGAATCCGACTCTAGGGTTGCGGTGCTCATTTCTGTTTCAAAGCCGAAGAGCCAGCGCTGTCCGGAGATGTTTCCGTGGTCACGTGGCTGGCATGACTAAACACCAAGGCGCACGGAACATCAGTATAATAATATAGCAAATTTGATACAAATAGTGTATGGAGGTCCAAGAATTGATGTTGTTGACGAACTTCTCTGGATTACCAAGTCGTTTTGAGACAGCTTCGCCCAAACAGGACCACCTGTAACTGTGTCCTATTTGTCTCATTCCATGATCAATTCGAAGACAGCTCCTGGGTTATTTCATAAGAAATCCCACAGTTTTTTTCAACAGTAATCCTAAATGCATCTATACTTCAATATGGGCCACGCATCAATTCTTGGACCTCTGTACACTATCTGTATCGAATTTGCTATATTGTTGTTATTATATTGACAATAGTAAATAGAAGCGCATTATTCACAGTTCTTTCTTGTCACGATCAATGTCCCTTTCCAACACCATAATCCTTTCACCAACTGTTACCTCTTTTATTTTTGGTGTTGTTTTGCAGTCGCTCCCCTATACTCACCACGGCGCTGGCTCCCCGGGAACTCGAATGCCCAACGGGCACACACCGCACCCCGGCTTCCCGGTACCGTCGGCAGACGTCGGCTGCTACCGCACGGGGCACCTCGAGCACCAGGCCAGGTTCCTCTGCAAACAGCACCTCCAGGGCTAGGGCCCAATGGGAGAGAGACCGTGAGAAAGAAGGCAGGCAGGAGAACGGCACGTGCTCATCTATGGCCAGATTCGAGTCTAGGAGCCCCTTTGAGACCAACGAGGTCTGCCGGGTATCAGCTGCCAGGAGTCAAAGCTCCCTCGGTCAGATCTGAAGAAGGGAGCCTTAACTCTTGGAAGCTTGTTGGTCCCGAAGGTAGCCCTGGACTCAAATATGGTTCTTCTACTGCAAACCAACATGGCTCCCCTCTGAAACACTCCTCCACTGCCCTTAAACACCCTCCAGTTCCAGGCAGGGAAACCTCCCTCTGCTACGCCACACGCCCCTCTAACACCGGAGCACTCCCAGGCCAACTTGCAGATGCTCCCATGGTGCTTCAGCATCGGCCCCTTTTTCTGTAGCAGAGCTAGAGATCCCCGATGCTCTCCCTGACCCCCTTCCGCATGTCCCTTTTTGGGGAGAAAGAAGCCTTTTCCCAAACATACCCAGCCATGCATCTAATGAAGCGGATGGGCAGTAGTTTCAGGACGGGACAAACGGAAATACGACTTTACACAGAGTGAGATTAAAATGTGGAATTCGCTGCCAGAGGATGTCGTGATGGCCACAGGAAAAAGTGACGTTAAAAGGGGATTAGATTCATGGAGGATGAGTCTATCAATGGCGACCAGCCATGGTGACTGAGGAGAACCTCCACATTCAGGGGCACTAAACCTCTGAATCCCAGAGCCGGGAGGCAACGTCAGGGGAAGGCCTCAGCCTGTTGTTGGCTATCCAGAGGAACTGGTCGGCCGCTGTGTGAGACAGGATGCTGGACAAGTGGACCCTCAGTGGTCTGATCCAGCAGGGCTCTTCTGATGTTCTTATCGGGGAAGGCCTCGGCCTCTATGCCCTATTGCTGGCCATGCAGAGGAACTGGATGGCCGCTGTGTGAGACAGGATGCTGGAATAGATGGACCACTGGTCTGATCCAGCAGGGCTCTTCTGATGTTCTTAAGGTCACTCATTTTCCCACCGGCTCACTGACCGTTGACTCCGGGGGCGCCTAGCTCTATGTGGGCTCCACAATTCCCGGCAAAAGCCATCTCCAGCAAACAAGTCAGGAGTCCCCCGTCGCTCACGTCATGCCCGGCAGAAATCAATCCATCTGGGGAGTGGGGAGAGGAAAAATGAAGTAAAATCCAGGCCACTAGGATACATAAGCACATAAAGCTTCCTTATACTAAATCAGGCCCTTGATATATCCAGATCAGCCCTGTCTACTCAAGTCTGGCAGCGGCCCTCCAGGGTCTCAGGCGGAGGTCTTTCACATCACCTACCTCTTGATTCTCTTAACTGGAGATACTGGGTATTGAACTGGGGACCTTCTGCACGCCAAGCAGAGGTTCTTCCACTGAGCCATGGGAGTCCCCTAGGATCCAGGACGGCCCACTGCCAATCTGTCCAGGCTTGAGAGAGGGTGAAGCTTGTGCTTACCTTTCAGCAGTTCTTGGGTGACTTGGAAGCAAGAAACAAGAGTACTGGGACTGTCCAGGTCTGGGGAAACATCCCCCAACTGGGAGAAGCACTGGGCCAGTGCGCTGCCCCCCAGACGATGTCGATCCGGGTTGATGGCCACGTGAAGCAGCGTCCCTAGAAGAAGCCAGGACGTAACATCAATATGGAGAGGAGAAGGCAACTCTCTCCCCGATCCCAGTGATGTTTGTTCCTTTGTGTTACAACCGCACCCAGTTAGCCACTACAAGTGTCTTTTCGGACTTGGCAGGTAGTTAGGGAACAGTTCTAGAGTTGCCAACCTGCAGGTGGGGCCTGGAGATCTCTCGGAATTGCAACTGATTTCAGCAGCAGAGGTCAGTACCACTGGAGAAAATGGCTGCTTTGAAGGGCAGAGTCTATGGGCATATCCTGCTGAGGTTCTGCTCCACCCCCACGTTTCCAAGATTTTCCCAGAGTTGGCAAGCCTAAGGTCAAACCTAGATAAACTTCCTTCATCCACTGTCTTTTGAGGTAGAGGTCAAAAGAGACAGCCACAGAGAGGAAAAAGGCTTAAACTATTTGGGCAGAATCCAAGATGGCTGGAAAATCTATAACCAGGGTCCCCAACCTTTTTGCCTATGGGCACCTCTGGAATTCTGGCAGTGGGCGCAACCCCAAAATGGCCACCACGGAAGGCAGAGCCAGGCACATGCACAGAGGAAGTCAAAATGCAGGCGAGATTGGTGGGGGGGAGTAATTTAAAAAAAAACTCGAACACTAGGAAAGGGAAGAGAGAGAGACTGAAAGCAGCACTGTGATGGCAGCTGTTGCCGAAACCATGTTATTTTTATATGCGCAGCCAATCAGGTTCCCAGCAGCCAATCAACAGCCGTGCTAGGAAACAACCCCACTTGGCCCCACCCACTTCTGAATGCACTTGGTGGGCACTGTGGCCCTCACGGGCACTGCTTTAGGGACCACCGATCTATAACTTGCGCTTCTCGCCTCCCCAAGTTATTACCTCACAAACCAACGTTCATGTGATACAATCAAAACCGGTGAACATATGATTATGGAGCGCCCTATATTCGATGAGTTGAGGGCTAACTTAGTCACCCCTTTATTTAAAGATACGGAACTGCTAAATGTGGGAGCCCAGGTGTCATGGCCACTATCGGATACCAGTGATCGTGTCACCCTCTCAGTGGCAAAACTCCTAGGCGCATCAATCAAATATAAGAGAAATAATACTGAGTAAGGTCTTTCAAAATATTTTCTTTGGTTCTAATTTCTGCTTAAGGTGACAGCTGTACGAGCAGTACTCGACAGATAGATAGATAGATAGATAGATAGATAGATAGATAGATAGATAGATAGATAGATAGATAGATAGATTGATTGATACCTCTCAAAGAGACTCACTGGTTTCTTTGCCTAAACTGGCTTACATGAGTCATTTATATTAGGCTGACAGCCTGAAAGACAGTTCCCCCCTTTCCATTTTACAGAAACTTCACTTCCTGCTTCTCCAGAGGCAGTTCTCCATTGCCGGAAGTGACCGGAAATGCGGCCAGGCGGCACACCCACACTCTACGCCGTTTCCTCCTGTGCCCAACTAATCTTAATCCAGTCAGCTACCTTATAAAATGCTTTTTTAGCAAACTCTTCTACATTTCATCTGGCTTGTCTTAAAACACACAAACGGAACAGAACATTTGATTAAGCTCCCAACCTTACCTTTGCCTTCTGGACATTTAAGATCGGGGGTGACGGTGGATCTGATATCTGGGCAGACGGCATAAGCCGAGATGACCAGGGTCCCTGAGGGAAGAGAGTACAAGGGAACTGCAGAGGGGCTTTCTTTTGTGGAAAGGACAATAATGCTGGGGAAAGTTGAAGGCAGCAGGAATAGAGGAAGACCCAACATGAGATGAATAAACTCAGTCAAGGAAGCCATGAGGGCCCTCCGCTTGCAAGACCTGAGACAGGCTGTTAAGGATAGGACATTTGGGAGGTCATGAATTCATAGGGCTGCCATAAGTCAAAGGTGACACGATGGCACATAACACAACACACATGGAGTAAAGCTGGGCCATTGACCTAGGAGGTGTTCATCCGCCCCTTCTCGGGAACCGAGCACCAATTGTCTGTGGAAGTTTGGTGGAACGCAACAATACGCAAGCACCGGATTGCTGGAAGCCTGTGCTTTGGCCAGGGTCTCCCTTTTTGCCCAATGAATGGGGAAGACACAACTGGGGAATCCATTTCCTTGGAGACTCTACGAACAGAACCAGAACCCAGAACATTCATCGTTTTCCCAAAGTGCTTTCAGTAGTCTTAATCGTCGCTCTGAGATTTGCAGGGCTCTGATGGGAGCCAGTTTGGTGTAGTGGTTAAGTGCGCAGACTCTAATCTGGGAGAACCGGGTTTGATTCCCCACTCCTTCACTTGCAGCTGGCTGGATGACCTTGGGCAAGCCATAGTCCTGGCAATAGCTGTTCTTGAAAAAGAGCGGTTTCTGTCAGAGCTCTCTCAACCCCACCTCCCTCACAGGGTGTCTGTTATGGGGAGGGGAAGGGGAAGGCGATTGTAAGCCGCTCTGAGAGTCCTTTGGGTAGTGAAGGGCAGGGTATACACCCAATCTCCTCCTCCTCCTCTTCTCCCCGCCCCCCAGGGGTCTATTTCTCATTTCATATGGATACTGATTACAATGTATTTATTTTAAAAGAGTGGTGTTGGAGTTAAGAGTGTTGACCTAAGATCTGGGAGACCCAGGTTCCACTTTGCTGTGGAAACTAGCTGGGCGACCTTGGGCCAGTCATACATTCTTGGCCTTACCTACCTCACAGGGTTGTTGTGCAGATGCAAGGGAAATGGGGAGATTGTTGTAAGCTGCTTTGGGTCCCACATTTGGAGAGAAGTGGGGTATAAATTAATGTTTCAGGCTGATATCCCTGTGAACTTAAAGTGGTCACAAAGACTGTTTTAAAACTGCAACCTCCAAACAGAAGTGAATGGACTAGAAATGAGGATACAGTTTTTTAAGAAATAGTGCCTGAATAAGCCTCAGACAAACAGCCTGGCTCCCAAACTTGAAAAGAGTAACTTAGGGTCTACTTAGGGTTGTCTACTTAGGGTTACCAAGCACTGCCTAGCAACCAAAGGAGGGTTGTGGGGAGGGGAGCAGCAAACCGGGAGACAAATTAAAATGAAAAATAAGGCCTCATCTACTTACAGGAAGTTCTGACGATTCCTAGAGCTACCCTTGTCACTTCTGGGTAGCTCTAGGAATAGTCAGGAATTCTATGGTCAGAACTTCCTGAAGTAGACGATGTTTTCTTTTTAATTTTTCTCCCTGGAACGGTTGCACCCAGGACCACAGCCAGGGTCTTTCAATATGTGGGGCACATTTTTTGTGTGTGGGGCACATACATAAACACATACACACACTTCAATCAGAATAAACAATGCATCCTCCGTTCCCAAACAGTTTGGCATGGCTTGGGAATGCCATGGGGCTTGCTGGCCACGAGAGAGAGAGAGAGGCACAAAAATAAGAGATGTCAGGGGGCCTGGGCTGGGTGGGGAGTCAGGGGCCTTGGAAGTAAGTCAGGGGCCGGGCCCCAAGAGGCCCCACCGTAGCCCCGCGGTTGCGCCCACCCCGTCTGGCCCTGTTTCCATCCACCAATCAAGTGAGCATCAGCAGGCAAAGGCCACAATCACCTGGAGGTTTTCAGCTATAAGAGGGAAAATGGGAGCCGCAGGGAGACCCCAGGACAACCCTGCCCCCTTCTTACCAGGAGCCTTGACGGTTTCCGTGCCAACCCGAGCCGCCATGCTGAGCGAGTCCTTGCCTCCATCCACAGCCACGCCCAGTTCCCCCATCACGGCGCACATGGCCCGGCAGGCCTCGGCCAAGGCCGCCCCCTCTCCTGGGAGCTTGGCTGCCCACATCCAGTTCCCGCTGCACTTCACATCCTACAAGGGCAGGGAGGATCAACAGGAACGCGACACACGTTACATTAACCCGCAGTGCATCAAACAAGGCAAAACTAGAAACTTTATCCTCTGGGGAACCATTTGAGGACAGGGGCCAAGGGAAGGACACAGCTTTTCGAAACAGCGGATGAAAAGTTTAGAACCACTATTCTAACTAATATTGGGATCCTACTGCAGAGTTTTCCCATTAGGCAAAGAAGTATACCCGCTTTTAGCTTACAAGCATCAGAGCCTATGAAAACGGATGGGAAGTGGAAACGGATGGGAAGCGGAAACGGATGGGAAACGGAAGCAGGGGCTTGGGGCGGGAACCTTACCTTAAGGTCAGTGACGCGAGCAAAGACCAGATTGGTGAGCGCTTCCGCCACAGCCAATCGAGCGCCAGCCGCTGGATCAATGAGCCCCTTGATTGGCTGCTCCCCCAGGGCTGTGGCCCCGCCCACGATCTCGAAGGGCGAGAGAGCCACCACTGCGACATCTGCCAGGGGTGTGTGCAGGGGACCCACGCACTGCTGCTGGGCCACCAGTCCCGTCACCGACCGATCGACCTGTGCCGGGAGAGGAAGAGAAAATAGGGAAACCCGGACTTGGGAAAGTCACAACCTGCAAAATCTCGCCAGCTGTTTTCGGAGAGAACCCAGAGAGCCACATCTGTAAAATCACCAGCCCATCTTGCAAACAAAAACCAACTGCCCAGGTACCTTATTGGTCAGGTAACGTTTACTAGCCACAGAAGGTAGCCTCAGGACTCGCTGGAGGGCATCGACCACGGTCAGGTCATGGGGCAGGTCCAGAGGTCGAAGGGCTCGTTTCGCCCGTTTCAAGACAAATTCCTGGCGGGGAGGGATTCAACGACAGTCAGTGCATCATTAAAAACTAAGCTGGAATACTGGTGGTGGGATGGACCATCAAGTTGCAGGTCAGCCCAGAGAGTTTCCAAGGCAAGAGAAGTTCCGAGGTGGTCTGCCATTGCCTGTCTCTTGAGTAGCAATCCCTGGACTTCCTTCGTGGTCTCCCATCCAAGTGCTAACCATGGCCGACCCTGCTTAGCTTTCCAAGATCTAATGGGATCCGGCTAGCTTGGGCCTTCCGGGGCAAGAGGTGAACAGAGGCGGCTTTGCCACTGCCTTCCATAGTGCAGCATCTAAATACTAACCAGTGCTTAGAACGAGGCTCCTTAGCTTTTGAAATATGCGATCAGGCTCACCTGGGCTATGCAGCTCAGGGTTAAGTTGGAATATCACCTCCAGTTTAAGGCAGCGGCTCTCACGCTGTGGGCCAGGGCTTTCCCACAGACGACTTGCAAAGCCAGGAGGGAGGAAGAGAAACAAGGCACAAGAGGGATTTATTTATTTATTTAGATTTCTACCCCACCCTCCCTGCAAATGGGCTCAGGGCGGCTAACAGACAGGGGCACCGTGTGCCAAGGCATAAAACCCAGAGAAAACAAGAGAAAACCAAGAATTACATAAAGTGCTCGATGCTGTTACTCTTAAATTAAAACCAGATGGCGTCCAATAGATGTCGCCTCCATCCCCATACCACGGTACCGATCCGCTGTGCACCCTGGAGTGTGATCGTCACAAGGCCGCTCCGTTGGTGGTGGTGGCGAGTGGCAGCTCCTAGTCGAAAGCCTGGTGGAAGAGCTCCGTCTCGCAGGCCCTGCGGAACTGGACAAGGTCCCGCGGGGCCCTGATCTCCTCCGGGAGCTCATTCCGCCAGGTAGGAGCCACCACTGAGTAGGCTCTGGCCCTGGTTCCAGCAAGCCAGGCCTCCCTGGGGCCTGGAACCACTAGGCGATGTTGTGCCCCGGACCGTAGTGCTCTTTGGGGTATATACGGAGAAAGGCGGTCCCTCAGGTATGTCGGACCCTGGCCTACTCAGTAGGTGCTATGTACATAGGTGCTGTCAAGTCGCAGCGAACAGACGGCAACTCCAGCAAGGAAGGCTTTGGAGGCAGAGGTGGGGTTGCTGTTGCCTTCCTCTACAGAGCCATCCTTGGTGGTCCCCCATCCAAGTACCGACCCTGCTTCAGCTTCCGAGATCTGACAAGATCGGGCTACATTATACCCTTGCGCATCCTACTTACATGGTATAAATCAGTGCAATTGACAGGATGAAACATCTCATAAACCATGTAATAGGACCAGGATTACAGGAGTTGAAAGAAGGATCAAGAATCAAGCATGACTCAGAATGCGGAGACAATTTGCAAAACGGCCACCAAACAGAGTCCACTGCTCGGTGTGGTGCGGTGGTGAAGAGTGCCGGCTAAGTGTCAGCTAGGCCGCTATCATAGCTGGTGGAAGGGGGCAGGGGGAAGCTGATGGATAGTCTATGGCTGTAATGGAATCTTAACTTTCGTTTCTTCCTGTCTCATCTTATCGGCTAGCCTAGGCCAGTGACCTTGGCACCTTGCTGCTGCTTTCGCTGGGAATGCAAACCCGTTCGCTTAGGCGGGCTTTAGCTTATTCCCTGACTGGCTCAGACCCATCAGGGGGACCCCTTTGAATTTTGTACAGCTCCCCATTTCATGGGCTTGCAATCAGTTCCGACACAGAATTTATGCACAGATGACCTGCCTTTACTGCACTCGATAAACTTGAACCTTCTGGGTTTCGGTTTCGGCGTCGCGAATGGCGGCCGCTTCTCGGGACGCTCCCGGAGGCGGTTAGCCCACGCGCAGTTAGGGGGGTCTTCGCATGTGCGAAAGACCCTAGTGAGCCTTAGGTAAAGGCTCCGAACCGGGGGCGCATGGGGAGTAGCCTCTTTGCCGGCAGACAGCCGGGAAATTGAGGCTTTCTCCCCGCCCCAATCGGCCCCGCTGCGGCGTGCCCGTAATGGGACTTAGCGGCGCCACCGAATTCCAGGAGTGAAGACAGCGTTGGCTTAACATAAAAAGAAGAAGTGGCATCGAACCGTGAGTTGGAGATCTATTTTGAAGCGTAAATCGGAGCCCCCTACATGCGTATAAGCGTTGGGAGGAGGGAGGAATTCCCACCCCTTTGAGAAGCAAGAGTTAAAAAGGGAGCACGAAGGGGGCGGAGAGAAGAAAAGGCGTTGGTGAAAGTACCGTTGGGGTTGCATGGAAGATTTTGATCATCTTAGCTCTCTGGGGGATGCGGCACGAACTTTTTAAAAGTAAACAAAAAAACAAAATGTCGATATTGGAAAAAGTCCTGAAGATACCGGAAGAGAAGAGAGGAGGGACTTCCGGTCCAGATAACCCCCCCAAGAGCTTGCTGTCAATCAACAGGAAAAGGAGATGCTGTGCCCTCTGCTGGAACAACTGCGGAAAATCAACGAAAATCTGTTTAAAATGGATAGTCTTCTCATCAGTCGACAGAAACAGATATCGGAAACAACTAGAAAGATGTTGGAGATTGAACAGAAATCGAATTTGATCTTAGGTTTCCAGGGCGTTAAAAAAGAAGAGAAAGAGGATCTCGGATTTACCTTGATAAATGTCTTGGCACCCCTAACTGGCAGTGAAGCGATAAAATTAAAAGAAGAGGTGGATAAGGCTCCCAAAGCCTATTCCGCCTTTATAAAAGAGAATACTCTGCCAGTAGAAGGGGATGTTGAGCATACCAAGCGACAAACTGGAGATCTAATTTCATCTGAAGAGTTTGTGGAGCCCAGGAAGCCTGAAAGCCAGAAGTTCAAGGAAAAAGAGAAAAGAAAGAAGGATTTCATCTTTAAAATACAGAAGCTTCTGAAGAGGCATGCCAGCAGGGAGGAAGATGCAGTATTCCAAACTGGGACAAGCGAAGAAGACAGCAGCCCAGGGGAAGGTGGTGATGGAGCGGAAGACTTCAAAGTTAAAATGGACTCAATCCGTAACTGGAAGAGATTTAAAAAGAAGATACTTTGAGGACTGTTCGTGTAGCATCTGAAAGGAGCTGTTTAATTACTAACCCCAATGGACTTTACTAACTGTTTTAACAGAGTGACTTTGGACTTTGCAATAGTTAAAAAGAAGATCCACTAACCACGATGGATGCCAAAACTGGTATTGGTTATTAACCTAAACTAACACTTACTAACAGGAAAAAATTCACTCCATCTTTCTCTTTCTCCATCTGTCTACCCTTCCTGTTTCTTATAAAAAAGAATAAAATTCTCTCTTCTTTAAGAGAGTTTTACAAAAAAAAAATAAATAAACTTGAACCTTCTGAAGAAAAGTTGTTGGGAACTGATTGCTGCGGGACGCTGACACTAAGAGAGAGAGAAAAGGTTCAACTCCCCACTCTGCCAGGGAAGCTTGCTGGGTGACTTGGGGACAGTCACACACAACCAGCCTTAGCCTACCACAAATGGTTGTTAGGAGGATAAAATGGGAGGAGAGGAGAATGATGTAAGCCATTCTGGGATCCCCACTGGGGAGAAAGACAGGGGTGTAAAAGAAGCAACCAGGGCTCTTTCTGTAGCAGGAACTCCTTTGCATATTAGGCCACACACCCCCTAATGTAGCGAATCCTCCAAAAGCTTACAGAGCTCTTCTCACAGGGGCTACTGTAAGCTCTTGGAGGATTGGCTACATCAGGGGTGTGTGGCCTAATATGCAAAGGAGTTCCTGCTACAACAAGAGCCCTGGAAGTAACTAAACAAATATTTATAATATCAACAAGATATAAACTCACTCACTGTTAACTTGAGATTTCCTGCAAGTTATGTCGAAAAGGGGGAAAGTAGAATAGAATTCCTTCCCGAGATGGTCCGAAAGAGTGGACAATTTTAGAAACGGCACGAGAACCATCTGCTTTAAGGAGAACTTCTTCTTACGGGGGTGGGTGGGCGGGTGATAACTTACCTTGCGCGGCATCTTCCCCAGGACCCATTCCAGTTTCAGGTTCACAGGGGTGGGCCTTCCTCCCGTCTGCCCTTCCGTCAGCTCTGCGTCACTCGCTGGAACCTTCGTGTCGTCAACCAGCAAGATCTGTCAAGGACCCGCCCACAGATCAACAGACCGCCTTCCTTTGCCTTTCCCAGTCAATTCCTCCCCACCATCACCACCCCTCGGCCTCAATGCCCCCCACATCCTACTGGATTCCTGCCCACCCATCTCCAGCATTCTGGGCCAAGCCACTCCCACAAAGTCTCGCAAGTTGAAAGACCCTCATCGTCCAAGCAAGATGTGACTCCTGTACCAAGAGCTAGTGTGGTGCAGCGGTTACAGCGTCGGAGCAGGATCTGGGAGATCCGGGTTCGAATCCCCACTCTGCCACGAAAGCTTGCTGGGTGACCTGGGGCCAGTCAGGCACTCTCAGCCTAACCTACCTCACAGGGTTGGTGTGAGGATAAAATGGAGGAAAGGAGAAGGATGAAAGCTGCTTGGTTCTCATTGGGGAGAGAGGTGGGGTATCAGTGAAGTAAGTAAATAAATAAATGCGTAAATATATCTATATTTATCCACGTATCCATCCTTCCATCCACACAGCTCAATCTATAGTTTAGAAGTTCATGATACCCAAAAAAAATTAATAAAATTAATAAAACTCTGGCTTTCCATTTCCACGCTGATATTGGAAGGTGAACTACATAGCTATGGAAGCCTCCAATCTGCCCAGCTTGCCTGGAAAATGCGTCACAGCCAATGTTCCCTCTAAGCTGTGGAGTCTTGTAAGCAAAAATTCTACTTTGTGAGCCCAAATGTAAGAGAAGCCAATGCTGGATCAGGCCAATGGCCCATCCAGTCTGACACTCTGTCACACAGTGCCCCAAAAACTGCTCCTGGCATTAAAGTTGTGAGCAAGCGGTTTGGCTGCTGCACAAATTAGTTTACTCTGGCACCCTCCTTCCTGAGCTAAGACAAAAATGCATGAGCCGGAGGCTGAAAAACTGTGAACTAGCTCACACTAACTCAGCTTAGAGGGAACACTGGTCACAGCTCTTCTCCCCTTCCTCTACCTCTGTGAGAGAACGGTGTGCATTTCCCCCTAAATAAATATGCATCACAGCAATTCCAGGACACAAGAGCAATTTCGTAACTACGTGGCATAAGTCCCATCAGGTCACAACCAGGGCTTTTTTGTAGAAAAAGCCCAGCAGGAACTCATTAGCATAATAAGCCACACACAACAGCAGGAACACATTAACATATTAGGCCACACCCCTGACAGCACAGCTCATTAGGATATTAGGCCACACACCCTTGTTATCAGAAGTGTGGTCATCCAGCCACACCCACCTTTTGCTGCTTATTCTGTTTACCTTGTTTCTTGTCAAAACCCAGGGCTTTTTTTGTAGCAGGAACTCCTTTGCATGTTAGGCCACACACCCCTAATGTAGCCAATCCTAATGTTTCTGCTGTTGGATGTGGCCTATTATGCTAATGAGATCCTGCTGAGTGTGGCCAACTCGGGAGCCAGCCAGAACTCTGTTCCTGCCCAAAAATAGCCCTGGTCACAACTAACTTACAGTAACCCCAGCAAGGGGTTTCCAAGGCAAGTGAGAAGCAGAGGTGGTTTGCCCTTGCCTTTCTCTGCAGAGTATTCCTTGGTGGCCTCCCATCCAAGTACTGACCTTGCTTAGTTTCCAAGATCAGGCTGTACCATGCTGCCTTCCCTCCATTTCCGGGATAGTCCTGACCGAATCAGGACAGTTTCCAACTTGGATTTGGCTTGTTTCTATTACTGATACATTCCTGGCTCCACACATTTGCCAGTCCCCAGTCCCGGTGACCCGGCAGCATCTTACCCGTCCGTCACCTGTAATCCGGCCTACGAAGTCAACAGGGCACCTCTCCCGGCGGGCCAATCGACGCAGGAAAGTAGCATCACGAGGGCGGAGCAGGAGGGCGTTGGACTCTTGGTACTCGGCCCCCCATATCTCCAGGACACTCAATGTGGGGTCTCCGAGCTGGATGAGGAAGTGAGAGAAATGAGACTGAACTCCGAAGCGTTAACAGGGAGCAGTGCTATACAGGGTTTAGTAATGACATGAAGAGGGAAAGCACTTGAAAAGAATGATTAATATTTGGAGTTCCTCTGGCTTTCTGCCTTCGGTTTCCAAGCGACTGTTCCTAGTTCTGGGTCGGCAGGAAAGGAGATAGGGTGCAGAACAAAAGAATGCATCACCAGGGTGTCAGAAGATAGATGAGCCTACAGGTTGTGCGGAGAAGGAGAATGCGATACAGACCTGGAAGCGGCTTGCGTAGATGGTGGCCCCGGCCGGCTCACTCAGCTCTTTCAGCACATTCCCTAAACAAAGAGGAAGAATCATTTATCGGCCTCCAAAACTGTTAGAAGAAGAAGAGATTGGATTTATACCCTGTCCTTCACTTGGAGTCTCAGAGCGGCTTACAAACTCCTTTCCCTTCCCCTCCCCACAACAGACCCCCTGTGAGTTAGGTAGGGCTGAGAGAATAACACAAACTGCTCTTTCAAGGACAGCTGTGTCAGAGCTTGTGACTGACCCAAGGTCACATCAGCAGGTGTAAGTGGAGAAGTGGGGAATCAAACCCGGTTCTCCCAGATTAGTGTCCACACACTTAACCACTACACCAAACTGGCCACACACTTAACCACTAACATCAAACTGTTAGACAATAAAACCTTGGTATTACCCCCCAGGCTGTTACCAACAGAGCATCTTTCTCTCCCAGTCATCTTTTTAAAAAAATCTTATCTATCCAAGTAGACAGAATCATTTCCTAGTCTGCCCCCACTGAGATGGGGGAGGGTGGTACTGGCAGCCATTTTGTTTCCCAGCCCTCTCCTGAGGATCAATGAATGCAGCCACCACCTCAGGGCGCCACAGATTCCAGGGAATGAAAGCCACTCACTCACTCATTTACCTTCATTTATACTCCGCCTTTCTCCCCAATGGGACCCAAAGCAGTTTACATCATTCTTCTCTCCTCCATTTTATCCTCACAATAACTCTCTGAGGTAGGTTAGGCTGAGACTGTGTGACTGGCACAAGGCAGAGTGGGGATCTGAACCCAGTTCTTGCATATCCTGGTCTGACAGCCTGACATTTCAAACTCTATGCCACGCTCACAACAACAGCAGCAACAATATTTATATCCCACACCTTTCTGCCCACATCAGGGCCACCAAGGCAGCTGATTAAAAACATACATAATAAAAACAGGCATAATTAAACCCCAAAACCATTAAAAGTACATTTTTTAAAAAAAATCAGAACAATTAAAACTAAACAAAAATACATATACAAAACCAGAAAAACAACAAAAAGAACAATTAAAACCAAACTAAAATACATATACAAAACCAGAAAAACAACAAATCAAAACATAAGGTAGGAAAGAGGGACCACTGAGAGAAACACCAGACAAGGACATTGGACAATGAACTACTGCTGTTCGTTATTGTAAAGGTTTCCTTACACACATGTACAAAGCATTGCATATAATTTTTACTTCATGTTATCCTCACTCCAGGTCTACTAGGCTGAGGGAAAGGAATCTCTGTGAGCTTCATTGTTAAATGGGGGATTTGAACTTGGGCCTGTGAGCATAACTACCCAAAACTCTACCAACTGCGCCTAACTCTGGCCCTGGCATGTCTATATCACTAAAATGGCTGCTCTTTGCTCCCCACAAGTTTTCCTTCACCATGCCGATGCCATTAGGGAGCAAGATGGCTGCCAAGATGGCTGCCACCCAACCCTCCAATGGGAATTCTCTGGCCAGCAGGCCTAACCAAGCTCCTGAGAAACCAAGCAGAGACCAGAACAGTACAGTGGCTTGAATGGTGGACAGACTGGGGAAATTTGGGTACCACTCAGTCACAAAGGTAACCATGGGTCTGTTAGACTCCTTCACCCTAACCTTGGAAACCACCCTGGGCTCGATGAAAAAAAGGCAGAACTATTCCACGTAGTCATATCAATATTCTTCTGCAGCCTCAACTCAGGTTCTCACCATTGCCTCCAGCACCCTGGTCATGCAAGCTGCAGATGGGATTGTCCTCGCCGCTCTCCACACAACCCCGCAGCACCCGGTTCATCTTCTGTTCCATCTCGGCATCTCCCCGCTGCACAGCCCCAAAATCCAGCTCGCTGGCATTATCACCCTGCACCTGTCATACAAGGAACACTGGCAGGTGGGAAGGACTTCAGAGTGAGGTAACAGAGCTTTGTCAATGACAGACCAGGAGAAAGAGGGAGGGAAAGCCCACTAAACAGAAAGATCTCTGCTTCCTGCTCAGGCTTCCAGAAGCAAACCAAGAGCGTTTACCACAGAACAAGAGCCCCCAACTTTTGTGAGCCGGAGGGCGCATTTGGAATTCTGATACAGCACGGTGGGTGCAGCCATACAATGCTGCCTCAGGAGACGCAGCCAGCCACAAAATGGCTGCCTCAGGAGACGCAGCCAGCCACAAAATGGCTGCCTCAGGAGACGCAGCCAGCCACAAAATGGCTGCCACAGGAGAGGCAGCCGGCCACAAAATGGCTGCCCCAGTGCAGATCATTGTGCTGTGGGGGCAGCTGCTAGAGAAGCAACATTTGTAAAAATCTGTACAGGCAATACAATCTCCAATGGCCAATAGGGCTGCCGGTCCCCAGTTGGGGTGGGGGGGGGATGCCCCAGTGTGGAGCCTCTCTCCCTGGTTCAGGGCTATCAAAAACTGGGGGAAATTGCCGAAAGTAAACACGATGTGCCTACGTCACCCAAAAGTGATACGGACACACCGGTGATGTTGGGCATATGTGTGAAGCTCTGGTTTTGGGGCAAAACTCTATGGTTTGAAGCTAATTCTACCAGACTTTTGCCCACAAACCCCTGTGCTCCCCCCACGCGCCTACGTCACCCAGAAGTGACATAGACATGTCATGTCTATTTCCTGCTTTGTCTTCCTTCCTTCCTAATAAGTGCACCCCCCCATCCCCCACCCACTCGGCTGAGGGACCTAGCAACCCTAGTGGCCAACCAGAAGCCTTGCTGGGCAAAATTTTGCCTGTGGGACCTACCAAAGGAACCACAATTTGATTCTTTATATTACAGGTTGCTAGGCATTCTGCTTTTTGCTAAGCAACCTGCTTCCCTTCCACAGGCCTCAAATCGGGCTGGCAAGACAGCAGCCTGGAGACTGGGATGCAAACTGAGTAAATAGACATTCTTTTCTTATCTAGACCCCTGGTTCTAACAGCCGCTCTGCTCTGCTAACTGAGCCTTGAAAGTAGAGCTAATAGAAGATTTAGAAGTAAGAGTACCAGTTTGCAAATGAAAGCATCTGTGTCTTACAGATATAGTGCCTTTTGGTTGCTCTTTCTTCTATATGCCGCTAAATGCTTGATGCAAGATTTATGGTTTTACAGCCTGGTGTCAGGAGGCAGAGAAGCCTTGCGTCTTCTGGCATTTAGCCATGTTGTGTTACTGGGCTCCAGGACGTCAGTTTGGGGCACAGGGCTACTGAGTGACTCACGCCTCCTATCTGTGATGTTCCTTTCGTTTCTGAATATGAAGAATTCTTGTCGCCCTCGATAATTACAAGATGAGACGTTTGCGTGCCTTGCCACGTACACAATTGCAAATGAAGGTAACACAACCCAAGTCAGGGCTGACCAATGGATTTGTGCCAACTCAAATGATGCCGCTCTACCTGTAACCAATGGGGTCTTCTATACGTCATTACCTGTACCCATTTCATTTTGGGTATATACTCCTCTACCCTTCCCGTTTTAAGGCAGAGAGCAGCGTGTTTCACAGGCAAGCTATTGCTTAGTTCTGTATCTCTCTGTTTATTGCAATAAACGTCGAAGTTTCTTCTTCCTCACTTGGACTTCACCAGTGAGTTCTTCATCAGGCCAAGGGACACGCCGGCCACGATTTGTGGAACAAGCCCCATGAGCCCCCACCCACTTCCTAAAAACACTTGGCACAGGCACCAGGAATGGTGTCAGCAGAAGTTGTGGCACCCCCATGCACCACATGGCCCACCCCCACCATAGGATGTAGAAAGAGGACACACCACCTTCACCTCCAGCGACAAATGGAGGGCACCCCCCCACACCTTACCTGGATGGAAGAAGCCGCTCCTCCCCCAACTCCGATTCGATAGACGGAGCCTCCAACCTTCACGACATCCATACCTGGAGATTGAATACAGTACTAAGAGTGTAATCATCTACTGCAAAATCCAGTGCTGGGCACCAGATTTAGCATCCCGAGATGTACCACCTTCCTTTTTTTAAAAAACAAACCAAGTTTCTAGCCCTTATGGCTCCAAGCACAAGCTTCAAGGCACACGGGCAATGTGCACTGAAGCTGAGAGAAGGGGGAATAGTTCCATTGAGGGGGGTCTTTTGAAGTTCGTAGCGGTCTTCCCCCATATCCAGCAAAGCAGGCTTGCAAGCTAAGCAAAACTACTTCAGTTAACTCTGTAGATGTTAGTCAGTTACCAAATCAATGGTGCGCACAGTGTGGCATACAAGTAAAAACATTACTTCTTTCAAACAAAAAGGCACTTTGGTTTTAGGCAACACCTGCCTGTTTCATAGCCAACACCATCTACCTATGAAAGCGTTCCTCTCTAAAGGAACAAAGTGTCCAAAGAAGTACTCCTCTCTCAAACACAGGGGGAAAGCCTTTTCCCCTGAAGAGGCATTCCCACACGTATGAGACAGAAGAGGAATAATCTAAAACAGAGCTGGCCAAACTACAGTTTTTAAAGGGGTTTTTTTTTAGCAAATTTTTAAAAAGGCCTGCTGTCTAAATAATCAGGAAGGGACACCTTCTTAAGACACTCAAGAGTTTTTAATTGACTGGTCTATGTGATTCATTGTTACAGACCTAAAACCAGGGCTCTTTTTGTAGCAGGAACTCCTTTGCATATTAAGCGACACGCTCCCTAATGTAGCCAATCCTCCAAGAGCTTACAGTAGCTCCTGTGAGAGAAGCTCTGTAAGCTCTTGGAGGATTGGCTACATTAGGGGTGTGTCACCTAATATGCAAAGGAGTTCCTGCTACAAAAAGAGCCCTGCCTAAAACTTATACATAATGCCATATGTCACATGAGATGCCTTTGACATGCCATTTGAATATGACTGATAAAAACAAAAGTTCACCAAGATCACAGCATTCATTGGCATAAAACTCTCACTACTGAAACACAAAAATACACCACGCTGAATGAAACTTCCATTTGTGTTTGCTAGCTGTGGGTATATGGCATCCCCTCCGTTTTAACCTGCTTGTTTGTTTTACAGCACATTCCTATCTGTGCCTATGTAGACGTAAATCTCACTCCCAAATAATGTGTAAAGGACTGCACCCTTCTATCCGTCTGGCATAAACTATCATTCTCCACCCTCGAGCCTCAGATACAGCAAAATAGTAGTTGTAAGAGCCATTTACCAGGCTGTGGGATTTCCTTGCGCACGTGCGCGTCCTCCATAGCCCCGATGCCCCCGCTGAACATGATGGGCTTGATCCACTCATACCGCTCATCATCCACCAGACGCTGCCCAAATGAGCGTGCAAATCCTATGTGAAAGAAATAGCATTAACATTGTCAGCATCCTGGGTTTCACTCCCCAGTCTCTCCCGCTATTCTGTCTCCGGTCCCCATGTTGTCCCGGCTGTTGTTCATAATTTCCATTTTTACAAAGGGAAAAAAACAGCAATTGAATTTTGGGACCTTCATCACATGCCTCCTCTTGAGTCAGATCCTTGGTCTGTCAGGATCAGTATCGCCTACTCTGACTGGCAGCTGCTCTCCAGCATTTTAAACAGAGGTCTTGGGACCATCATCTGAAGCTCTCTTTTACTGAATCAGACTCTTGATCTATGATGGTCAGTATTTGTCTACTCTGGCTGGCAGTTGATCTGCAGGGTCTTCAGTTGAGGTCTTGGGACCATCATCACATTGAAGCTCCCTTCTACTGAATCAGACTATTACTGAATCTTGGTCCATCAAGGTCAGTATTGCCTGCTCTGACTGGCAGCTGCTCTCTGCATCTTAAGCAGAGGTTTTGAGACAATGAAGCTCCCTTGTACTGAATCGGATTCTTGGTCTATCAAGGTCAACATTGTCTACTCTGACTTGACAGCTGCTCTCCACGGTCTTAAGTAGTGATCTTGGCCATCACTTACTACTACCACTGGTCCTTTTCACTGGAGACGTCAGGGAGTGAACCTAGCACATTTGGAAGGCAAAGCAGATGCCGTACCACTGAACCACAACCCCGTTACCCGAATGACACATTCTCACCTGCCAGCACAGGCTCCCCAAATTTGTTTCCGTAATCTGAAGCGCCGTCACTAGCTCCGATGGCCACCTCCACAGGCCGAGCAAAGTTGCCTGGGTATGGCAGGGATGCATCTTCCCAAGGTAATGAGTACCCTGCAGCCAAGAATGGAGAAAAATGAGACTGAAACACCAAAATATACTTTCTGTCTGGGACCTGGGAATCGATGCATCATCTCTGTGTTTCTACTCAATCTCAAAAGATGATGACATAACACAGGTAAGGTTGGGTGTGTTCCAGATGGGATACGAGCTGCAGGTTTTGAGATCTAGCTAGCTCAGAACTCAGGATTTTGACAAATCTCAGTTTTCAATTTTAAAATGTTCCTAGTCCATAAGGGGGGGAAAGGGAACTGGTACATCTCAGGGAAGCTGAGCATGACTGTGAGACTTGAATTCTGCACACACATCCCTCCAGAAGCAATACAAAAACATATTTAATAGTAGAATCTGGTTTTCTCCTTAAACATACAAATGGGTCTATCAGCTTGGGGCCACAGCATGGATATACAGCTAGATTCAAGTTCAGTAGTGTCTTATAAATCAACAAGTCTTCTGAGGTCTCAGTTTTTGAGAGTCAAAGCTCCCTTCATCAGATATAAGACAGAAGGGAGATCTCTGAGTCCTTATATCCCTGTCAGAAGGTAGGAAAGGAGTAGCAAGTGTGAATACGGGTGTTCGAATCCTATTAGAGAAAGGTGTGCAACAGAGTTCTTTGATAACTAGGGAAGGAGGTTGTAATGATTTCATATTTTGGTGTGAGTGTTTCTTTAAATGTTCAGTTTGACTGCAGTAATGTAAGGAGAGTGACAGAGGGAGACAAGTGTGATGTAATTGGCTGATGACTGAGAGTGTGGGAGGAGAGATGTCTATGAGATGATTCTGTGTTCTGGAAGAGAGGAGTGTGGAGAGTGTGTGTGAGTCTATGTGACAAAGGAAGCAGCTGGAGCTTAGTTTAGCCTCTGTGGCTATGAGAGAGAAAGTTTAGCCTGTGTGGCTATGAGAGAGAAAGTTTAGCCTGTGTGGCTATATATGAGAGACAGAGTTCAGCCTGTGTGGCTATATATGAGAGACAGAGTTCAGCCTGTGTGGCTATATATGAGAGACAGAGTTCAGCCTGTGTGGCTATATATGAGAGAGAGATAAGCCTGTCAGAGTTGAGTTTTGATGTTTGAGAGACTGTGTGTGACACCAAGCTTTGTCAGTTATATTTTCTTTCTTCAACAACAGTTCAAAAATACCCAGAAACCTATTTTGTTCTTTTATAAATAAATCATTATTTGTTTAAACTTATCCCAGTAATCAGAACAGCCCTTCCTCAGGGCCACATAGTCCTCTGAAGCACCCAGACACTGGGTCATTCTACCGAAATAGAGAGATTTAGAATTTTAATTCCTGGTGGCAGCAGAAATCTACAAAGTTCATGTACACAGAGGGTGGTTTAAAGGAGAAACTGTCTCCCCAGTAAGCGAGGACGCCACAGAGGTGGTCTTCAGAAATCCCCAAGCACTTGGGAATTTGAAACATCCTTCCAGCCCATGCTATTCAATACGTCAGTCCCAAGGCACTGCCCCTAACCTGGAATGTTGAGATTCCCAAAGCTGTATCCAGCCGTGCCGGCAATAACGTGGGCCCCACGACCTGTACACTGGACATCTCGGATTCGCCCACCTGTCCCGGTGGTCGCCCCACTGAAGGGAGCAACCCCTGCAAGGAGAAATTTTAAAAATGTGTTTACTTTATTTCTATCCTACCTTTCTCCTCAGCGGGGACCCAAAGCGGCTTCCGTCATTCTCCTGTCCTCCGCTTTATCCTCACAACACCCCTGCGAGGTAGGTTAGGCTGAGAAGACATGACTGGCCCAAGATCACCCACAGCAAAGTGGGGTTTCGAACCTGAATTTCCAAGATCTTGGTCCAGCACTTTAAGCACTATACCATGCTGGCTATTGTCCAAACTGATACCAAAAGGCCAAGAGCCCACAAACTTTATGAACTACACAAAAGCAGGAAACTTGTCTCAGGGTTGGAGGAGCCCTTTTTGATTCTCTCGAAAGCCGGGTTTGCACTAAGATTATTTTTAATAGGTTGGCACCATTTAATATATAAAAGAAAAAGAGGGGGAAAGGGGGGGACTTAACCCAAACAAACGAATCAAGTACCTGAAAGGTTAGTTACATACAAAGTAAAGGGCCAATAATTTTTTAAAAACACTGTAATCGTACCTTAAAATATTATCAAAAATACATGCATTTATTATCAATTAGTTAAAAACAAGTATGGGCCTGACTGTGGCCACAACACAGAATAAAAGTGTACAATACACACAAGTGGACCTATTGAGACCAGACACATGTCGGCCAAAGTGGCCTTCCTCAGCGTTCAAGCGATATTTCTACGCATAGGCTCAATGATACAATAATAAGACAATACGTTAATCAATGCAGGACCAAAAAAAGAGTTTTATAGTTACAATCAATTGACGCAAGTCATGAGAATATTGGTGAGGCCTTCTAGAGTATTGCCTTCCATTATGATCAGGTATATACGTCCTGAATAATATTACTATTGTAGATTAGAATCATTTTATTGCATGTGGCCATAGGCCTTCACAATATCAAAACATTCTCAGAAAGTTTATACATTAATAATAAAAAAATTCAGCCTCTACTAATATGTATAAAACACCTGTTAAAGACTACCTTGGCCTCTAATAATTAAAACCGAAAAGACCTTTTAAAGTCTCACACTTGGTTGCAATGGTACTGTTTAATGTCTTTGCTCTAACCTTTCTATCAGCCAAGGCAAAGAGAGTCAATCTTGTGGAGATGAAAGAATCCTCGTCTGAGAGTATAAAGGCTATCTTGTCATAATCAGACAGGGGGTATAGGGCTGTCAATATCTTCTGCTAAAAATCTGGCCCTGGGTTCTGCGTATACAGGACAGGACAGGATATTTTGGTCCAGAAGTTACAATCAAATCAGAGGCATTGTCCCACATTGTGTTCACCACAGCCTGGTTCGCAATCGTGGGAGAACAAAGAGCAGAACGCTGAAGGGGCAGAATGGGCCATGCCCCTTCGGATGCCCTGAGCACCCTTTGGTGGGGAGACAGAGGGCAGGATATAAACGCTGTACCAAATAAACCAAAACACTGCATGCGGAGGAACCCATTTTGGAACACTTCCTTGCGTTAAAAGCTCCCCCGAAAGGAGAAAAGTAAACAGTTGTTCCCTTACAAGGCTACTTTTCCCTTTGCAAGGAAGTTCTGATGGGAAGGAACAGTCCAAGCAGTTGATCGTCACCTGCCGTGTGAAGCGGCACAATCCACTCCTACCACTGACTCTCAACGCTCCGCCACTTCGGGTGCGAATCAGGCCCTGAGCAGGGTAACCAAAACATTTCAGAGGCAGGTGAGGTTCTGCACCTTTCACTGAGCGTTTGTAGTGATCAGAATCTTATTCGTTCTGGACTTCCTCCCCAGTTAAACAGAGCCCAATAACATGGATTATAGATCACCTATTCGTCATTCGAGGGGCAAGAGGGAATGTCCATTTCATCCACAATGTCAAGAGTTTCAAGGAGGTAAAAGTAGATAAGGAGGTACTCTTATATGGTAACAGGCCAATGGGACCTATCGTCTCCTAAGCCTCAGGCAGGAAACTGGCTTAGGATCTTCATGATGCACTAGAAAGCCACACACAATCTTTTCCATTTCACTCACCCGTGGGGAAGTTGTGGGTCTCAGCTGTGAAAATGACATGCCGAGTGGAAGTACGCTTCTCAAAGGGGCTGGCACGCGACGGGTCTCTGGGCCACAGCGAGAGTATCTCCTTGCCCTGGATTGCGCTGAAGGGGGAAAAGACTAATGTATACCCCAGCCCCAAGAAGCCACATGGCTATGAATATGTGACTCCGACCATTAGTCCACCAAGGTCAGTACTGTCTACTCAGACTGGCAGCATCTCTCCAGGAACTCAGACAAAGATCTTTCACATCACCTAACCCTTTTTAATTGGAGATGCCAAGGACTGGACCTGGGAACTTCTGCATGCCAAGCAGATGCTCTGCTACTGAGCCGCAGCCCTCCCATTGGATGAGCAGGGAGCCTTTGGAATCCCCATAGCAACCCCAATAAGCCTCCTCCTCCTCCGCAATGGAAACTCGGCACAGGAGGTGCTGCTAGTGATCCGACCAACATGTCTTCAGCTCGCTGGGGAGAAAACCCACCTGCTGTTATCACAGAACTTTATGACGTTGTTGGGGTTGCTGAGTTCCTGGGTTTTCATGATGGACTCAAAGAGGGACTCTTTGACTTCCTGTCCATCCACCACGAGGCGGCCTTTGAAGAACCAGTGCCGGCTGTGTTCACTGTGGAGAAGGCAGAAGGGAAATGAGAGACAAAGATGAGCTACTCAGGACTCCCAGGAAAGCGGTAGATCAGGGATCCGCAAGGTGATGTTTGCCAACACCTCTCTGGGAACCTACCAAGCACTTTTAGAAAGTGGGCGGGGCCAAGTGGGGCTTTTGCATAGCAAGGTTTCTGATTGGTCATTGGAGATTTGAGTGCCTGTGCAGATTTTTAAAAACACTGCTTTGGCGGCAACTGTCATCACAGCACGAGGAACTTCACTGTGTGACTGAAGGTAAGCCACGGCTCCCTTTTGCGGTTGGCTCCGCCTTCAGCAGCGGCCATTTTGTGTCGGCCGTTTTGTGGCTGTACACTTCACCTTGGGTCAGAATTCCAAAAGGTGCCTGCAGACTGAAAGACTGGGGACCCTTGAGGTAGATGGCAGCAGTGTCCCCTCTAAGCTGAGTTAGTGTGAGCTAGCTCACAGATCGTTAGCCTCCGGCTCCCACATTTTTGTCTTAGCTCAGGAAGGATGGCTCCAGAGCAAGCTAATGTATACAGGAGCCAAATTGCTTGCTCACAACTTTAATGCCAGTAGCTGACAAAGTAGAATTTTTGCTCACAAGACTCCACAGCTTAGAGGGAACATTGGATGGCTGTTTTCTCTCAGCTTTCAGGCCCCATTCAAATACTGACCAGGGCTGACCCTGCTTAGCTTCCAAGCTCTGACGAGATCAGGCTAGCCTGGGCCCTCCAGGTGAGGGCAGAGCATTGGACTAGGATCTGGGAAACCCCGGTTCGAATCCCCACTCTGCCATGGAAGCTTGCTGGGTGACCCTGGGCCAGTCACAGACTCTGAGCCTAACCTACCTCATAAGGTTGTTGTGAGGATTAAATGGAGGGGAGGAGAATAACGTAAGCCACTGTGGGTCCCTACTGGGGGGTCAGCTGGGGTAGAAATGCAGCCAATCAATCAATAAAAATTAGAGCAACACAGGATACCTGTTTGACTGGGCAAGGTCAAAGCACTCCACACTGGTGGGATTCCTGCCAAGTTTCTGGAAAAGGCTTGTGTAGAAGTCCAAATCCCAGGAATCAAAGGCCAGCCCTGCAAGACACAGGAGTGTTTGTGCAAATGATGTAGCTACCTTTGCTCGCTGGTATATCCCTTCCTTTCTCTTCCGTGCCCCACCAGCCACAAAGAGTACGGAGATCAAGACAAAACCGGATTCTACTTTCAGGGTAGCTTTCTTCACTGCACAGTCTACTGTGGCTGCCAAATACGGAGCTAGCCCAACCACGTCTGGCCCTTTAAGGCCTAGAGAGCGCTTCTCCCTCCCTACGTGGGGCTTTTCAGCTTACAAAAGCAGCAGAGAGATAAAGGCTGGAGAGTGAGGAACTCGTTGCTAAGGCTGTATCCACATCATAAATGTTCCAATTCGGTTCTCCACGCTTCACCCAAATGACTCGGAACCCAACCACGTGATCAGCAGAATCACATGACACAACTCTTGCCAGGACTGCCCGACTTCAGACCGTAAGCAGAGCTGCATCCTTAAATGTTCCCCTCCTGACACACACATGCGCCTAATCACACGGTTCCATCGTTTTCCGTCCGAAAGGGTTCAGTCCAACAAAAACAGTATCCCCCGTCTCTGCAGACTGTGTACTGGCTCAGACAGTACTGGCAGGATTCCCCTCTCACATCTTAATCTATCCGACCAACTGTTACACCCACCACATGTTCATGCCACAGTCTTCTAAGACCATAACATAAGAACATAAGAGAAACCAATGTTGAATCAGGCCAATGGCCCATCTAGTCCAACACTCTGTCACACAGTGGCCAAAAATACCAGGTGCCATCAGGAGGTCCAGCAGTGGGGCCAGGATACTAGAAGCCCTCCCACTGCTGCCCCCCCCAAGCACCAAGAATAGAGTGCATCACCTGCCCCAGACTGAGAGTTCCTATCTATACCCTGTGGCTAATAGCCACTGATGGACTTCTGCTCCATATGTTTATCTAATTCCCTCTTGAAACTGTCCATGCTTGCAGCTGCCACCACCTCTAGCCATCTCATTCTTCCCAACTCATGTTTTATTTACTGGTTTCCAAAATTTGTATCCCGCCTTTCTGCCCTTACAGGGGCCACCAACAAAACAAAAAAGTCTTCACCCCCTGGGCAGACAGCAGAGGAATTTCCCTGGGGAGACAGTTCCAGAGCCTTGGTGCCATGCCCAAGAAGGCCCTCATCTCAGAAGACTGGGGCACTGGAAGCAGAGCCTCCAAAGATGACCATAGTGGTCAGGCAGGTTCATACCCAGTTGGTTGTTGGCCTTCACCAGGGCAGCTCTCCCTTCTCCTAGAATGTCGACATGGAACACCGGCTCAGGGCGGACGGCTATGGCAAAGCTACTAATGGGCTCCAGGTAGCATTGTTCAGTCATCCGGTCATGTAGGGAAGCTATGAGGCAGGCCTCCTGAGAGGACGAGGGGCGCTGGTCACACTGAAAGACAAAAGTGAATCCAACAGTTGACGTTTAAGAAACGAGCCACAGAGAGAGCGGAAAGTGGAAATCCCGCCAAGGAAAGTTTCTTTGTGAGGAGAGTCAATTGACACTCACCTTGATGAGGTAGCGACTAGAACACTCAATCCTGTCGACTGTTTCCAGTCCAGCCGCCTGACACACCGATACAGCGTTCGTGGACGCTGCCGTGGAGAAGTTCAACCTGCAATCACCCAAAATCCACTTAATGCTGCACGTAAATAAAATTTTGAACTCTCTCTTGCGTGCACGCGCTCTCAAACCCCTTCCACTGTTAGACACAGGCAACATACTACAGCGGTCAGAGTGACAAGGGTAGAAGCAGCAAGACATGGATTCGAATCCCAACTCAGCTACGAAGCTCAGCTTGGTCCACTCATGCTCTCTCAGCCCAACCTACCTCACAGGACTGTTGTGAGATAACCTGGAGCATGGTGGGGATAACGGATGTCATGCTGAGTATCTTGAAGGAACGGGTGGCTAAAATGCAATGGGCAGATACAATAGATCGGGGGGGGTCCCCAACACCGTGTCTATGGGAGCCATGCCACCCAGTGGCACCTTTCCTGGTGCCCACCAAGTGTTTTCAGAAAGTGGGCAGGGCCAAATGAGGCTTTTGCCCAGCGGGGCCTTCTGATTGGCCACTGGAGACATGATTGGCTGTGTAGATTCTTAAAAAGCTGCCACCACAGCATTAGAATCTTCTCTGCCTGCAAGAAAACATTTTTAACGCAATAGGTTCATTTCAAGAGGCATCCTGTGAAACAAGAGCTTCTATCCGAAATGTTGAAGAGTCACTATTAGAGTCATGCATAACCTCACCCCTTGTCAGTTGTATGACTGGCTTCACACACATACACCCGGTGCATGTCAGAATTCCAAACGTGCCCGAAGGGTCAAAAAGGCGGGGGATCCCGCAACAGACAGTGCAGGGTTCTTTCAGCATCTTGACTTACCGGGGTCCAATTTCTATCAGCAGATCTGAGGGGGATGGGCTGAGGAAGGTTTGGGTGGCAATGTCCCCATCTTCGAAGGGGCACCCAAAGATCCACTGCAGCAGCTCAGTCGCACTGGAATCTGGGAGCGCTTCCCCTGACGGCGGAACAGCGAGAAATGACACCACGGTTCCCCATAAGCCAACAAGCAAATGACCCAACATCCCCACAAAGTATTTCTTCACCCAAAGAGCAATTAACATGTGGAATTCACTGCTGCAGGAAGTGGTGGCAGCTACCAGCATAGACCGCTTCAAGAGGGGATTAAATAAACCTATGAAGCAGAGAGCTATCAGTGGCTATTAGCCACAAGGTATAGAAGGAGCTGCGGTGGCTCAAGTGGTTAAGACACTGAACTGCAGGCTGTGGAAGGTCAGTAGTTCAGCAGTTCAATACCCGTGAGTGCCGCATGACGGAGTGAGCTCCCGTCTCTAGTTCCAGCTCCTGCCAACCTAGCAGTTCGAAAGCAAGAAATTGCAAGTAGATAAATAGGTACCACTTCAGTGGGAAGGGAACAGCGTTCCGTGCGCCTTGGTGTTTAGTCATGCCGGCCACATGACCACGGAAACGTCTTCGGACAGCGCTGGCTCTTCGGCTTTGAAACGGAGATGAGCACCGCAACCCTAGAGTTGGATTCGGCTGGCTTTCGAGCAAGGGAAACCTTTACCTTTATAGATGGAACACTCTGTCTGAGGCAGTGATGCTCTGTACTCTTGGTGCTTGGGGGGCCAAAGTGGGAGGGCTTCAGGAGTTCTGGCCCTGCTGGTGGACCTCCTGATGGCACCTGGGTGTTGGGACTGGCTGGGCCACTGGCCTGATCCAACACGGGTCCTCTTCTGTTCTTACGTGGAAAGGGACAGACTGCCCAGCGCCACTCCACTTTCCCACACAAAATCCAAACACTCGCCACCACCCCCCGTTTTATACCAGACACCAATCGAGTCCCACTTCTGTACCTGTCCAGTTAACGTTGAAGCACAACTCCCGCTGTACGGCTTGGACGCCATCACCCAAGGTGGCTCGGGCCGAGCGCAGAAGGCTGCCGAGACCGCTGTCCGTCTTGCTGGGCCGCCGGTAATAATGCAGCACCACCATGGTCCTACAGGGAGAGAATGGCAGGTGGCTGTCTAGGAGGAGGGTTGAGAAAAGGGCCACCGTTCTGCCGGAAAAGGTGACAGAAGGAATATCAAGGCTATCCGGGGCAAGCAGTTCCCTTTCTCAGGAATAAGACTGCCAGGTTAAATACAGAGGAAGCCGCAGGAGGGACATGGCAAGGAACATACAGCAGGCAAGTCAGAGAAACATCAGCGCATGAGGCTTAGAGGTGGAACGCTCATTTTGCATGAGCAATACAGCCCACCAGCCCCTGGCACTTCCGGTTATAAGATTCGGGAAAGGCCTTTCTCTGTCTGAGACCTACCACCAGTCAAAGGGAGCAATACGGATTTAGACAGGGCAACGGTCCAACTGCATGCAAAGCAGCTTCCTATGTTCAACAGGCCTGCGATCCAGCGTTTAAAAGAAACAGGGCAGTACGGTGTGTTTAGTACCTGCTTTGCTTCCTTAGGGAGGGAGGAAATATTATATGAATAAGCTCCCGGGGGGGATCATTTTGATCAGGGGTCCCCAACATGGCGTCCAAGGGCACCATGGCACAAACCAAGGGTTTTTAGAAAGTGGGTAGAGCCAGGGGGCTCCTGCCAAGCAGGGTTTTTGACTAGCTACCGGAGAGCTGGTTGGCTGTGAAGATTAAATTAACATTGTTTCGGCTGCAGCTACCTCTGCCATATTAGTTTTATTCTCCTCTGGTCCCCTGTGCGTGGGCTTCCAAAGGTGCCCGGAGGAATGAAATGGTTGGAGACCCCTCACATAGATCCTCTGTACCCCAAGGTACCTTTCTCCAGTCACAAAGCACAATACCCAAGGGACACCAGGACAAAGAACTGGCAATCTGCTACAGCAGAAAATTCAGCTGGCAGTCTACTAGGGCAGAAATTCAGCCGGCAGCCCAAGGTCAGTGCCCTGTCAATCGTTTCTCCTTCTTGCTTCATCGTGTTTAGGAAAGGTCCCTCTATTCTCCCCCTTGCCAGTTCACGTACGCAGCTTACCACCCGCCCAAAGTACACTGCTAGGGATTCATTCAGTTGTAATGCAATTTGTTGCTGTTCTGCTGAATTCGCCCTTGGTTCAGGTTGTGTGCACATACACACACACACACACACATATGTCACTGGATGTTGCGTTATCACTGTGCTGGAACAGTCTCTGCTGCTGGATTCTCCCATCTGGACAAGCCAGTCCAGTTGCAAAGGGCTGCTATGTTGTAATGACAGCCCAGCATTCTAGGGTGAGCGGGTGCCGTCCAAGTTCCCTTGATGGCAACGGCATCCAAGTTAGTTGCAAGCCAGTGTGATGCAAGCCAACGTGGTTTGTTGGCTAGAGACCCAGGTTCGAATCCCCACTCTGCCATGGAAGCTTGCTGGGTGGGCCAGCCATGCACACTTAGCTCCACCTACCTCACAAGGAAGAGAATTTTGGAAACCCCTCTGGGTTACTGTTGGCAACAAAAGCGGGGTGCAAAGGAAGTAAATAATGAAATAAAATTTGTTCCACTTTAACTTTATGATTAACTTTAGATGGACTGGGACATTCATACATACAAAGAGTGCAAAAAGAGGGGAAACACCTTTTTTTCCCCTACGCAAATGAGCAGTGGATACCTGCACTTGTCAACATACCCATTATATCGTGATCCATAGCAGGGAGATATGTGCATTTCTGTGCAGCGGAACCACTACATCTTGATGGACTTTGCGCGAACAGGTCCTTCCAGGCTCTACTGAACCTTCACACACAACCTCAAGAGCTTTTCGGTGGGCTCAGCTCAAAACATTCCGTTGCCAACCTCCAAGCGCAGCCACCCCGATTGTGCACGTGTGAACCTCGGCATCCCAACAAAGGGGCACTGAGATCCGTGTAAAGACGCGCGTTCCCTGCGCGGCCACGCTACACATCTGCGCCCGCAGTGAGCGTTATCTCTTTACACGGATGTGCTCTCCGTGCAAGAAAAGGTAACGTCTGAACGAGCGGCGCTTCCCCCTTCTCCTTTCCTAGGAGTCCGCAGCTCCGCTGTCCGGCAGAGATTTCCCCACGGAGACCTAGCTTGGCATGGGCAGAAACCGACCCCAGAAGCCCAACTCCTCCGGGATCCCCCTAGATGATCCTAACTACGGGCACCCTCGTGGGAAAGCGTGAGCCCTGCGTGGCACAGAGTTACCTGGCGATCCGAGGAGGAGTCCCTCGTCTTCCTTCTCCCGCTCAGAGCAACTGGGGATCCACCCTGGCTCGCCTTCGACCCCGGGGCAACGGAGGCGGCGCTGCGCTCCCAGCCCAGGGGAGTCCCGTGCACGCCCCCCCCTCCCTTTCGCGGGAAGGGAAAGCGGGATTCCTACTGGCGGGCAGGAGGGGCGGGGAGGCGGGCCCTAGAGACTGCGCCCTCCCGATTGGCTGACACCCCCCTTCCTCCCTCGCTCCCGGCCTTGAATAGAGGCACGTGGGGGCGAAGCGAGTTTGTTTGCCGGAGGGCGAGACCGGAGAGCTTCGGGAGGCGGCCGCGTCACACGCGCCTCCCCGCTTCCTCCTGGCTGACCCACAAACTCTCCCCCCATCACTTGGGAGACCAGAGCCGGGAAGAGAACCCAGGCGTCCGAGGCTCTTCCCCCGAAGAATTCCCCTCTCCCTCCGCCTTGCGTAAACTTTGGACGAGTTTCCCCCCACCCCGCCAAAAAAGTTTCTAAACGCTGGTGAAAGGTCAGCGGGCAGGGCTCGAACCTGGGGGATCGCGCAGCCCCGAAAGTGGGCGGACGGGCGGCCCTCCCTCCCGGCTGCTCTGCCCTGTTTATGCTCCTGTTCCGTCTTTTGGGGGAAAAGGTAAAAGTCGGATCTACATGGATCAGGCCTGTAGCCAGAATTTTGTAATTCGGGGGGGGGGGGGGGCTTTAAATAAGTCAGGGAGCACTGACATCAGAAAATAAAAAATTAAATTAAAAGAGCTGGGGACCAGGGGCTGGATGGAAGTTGGGGGGCCTGGGCAGGAAGTCAGGGGGCCAGGCCCCCAAATGCCCCACTGTAGCTACAGGCCTGACATGGATTCATATGATTTTTACATTGAAATGAAAGAAAACCACCATCATATTGTAGACCATGTGTTAGTCTATAGGGGGCACCACAAAAATCAGGCATCCACAGATTCGTGGCAACATAACAGTGCAAAAAACATGATCCCAAAACACGGATCTTCATGAATTCATATACCCAGAACCGTATTTTGGAACCAGGATCTGACCCTGGAAACAGTCTCTTCCCTGCGATGCATTCCTTGGCATTTGCTTCTTCCTTGGCACATACATGTTGGTCAAATAAAAGTGTCCTTGGTGGTTATTAGAACCGGTGTCTTAAGCACTTTGGAGGGAGTAGGGGAGAAAGAAGGCAGACAGAGGCTGGAATCGAACCTCCATAGGCAAAGGCCCTGTGTTCTGTTGGAGTGCCAGATGCAATGTTTGCTAGTTTCTCAAAAGCATCGGGGTAGCTACTGTAAAAAATGGAGTGCTGAACCAAAGGGGTGCAAAGGTCATAGTTTGCCTAGGGTGCAAAGAACAAAACAAAAACCAGCTTTGGCCAGTCTTGGATGTGTCACCATGCCAAGTAAATTTGGACTTGTGGGTCACCCTACTGAAAAAGGTAGAGAGGACAGCTGCCCTACTGCATTTACCTGACCTAATTCCAGAAGGCAGACCCCAGAGAGTCTGTTGCAACAGCAGATCTGACAATGTGGGCCGTCATCCACAAAAGCTTGTATTGAAAGAAATATTAGCACTTAAGACATCACGGCATTTTTGTTCCATCACTACAGACTGAGAGAGCAACAGAAACCTACGGTCCTGAATACCATTAACACAGCTTAACTTGAAGAACAGCTTTTAACAGCTTTCCACTTGTAGGATTCCTTCCATTGCTAGAGGGAAGGGGCTTGGGTTCGTCATACCAAATACGGCAGGATGGAAATACAGTCCTTGGATTAGAACCGTGGCCTCATTCTTTAAAACAAGCCAACAGCAGTGGAGAAATCAAAGCACCATTCCTGTGATGCAGAACAAAGTATGCAGTTCCTTGTGGAGGGGGTGTACCATTTTATGCTGCACGTTGTAAGACTGAAGTGATAGAATTCCCTCTACAGAACTTCCTATACATAAGGAATTGGAGTGGGGGCGGTACTGGCTACCTTTCCCCCAATAATCTAGGGCAGGGGTGTCAACCATGCGGTCCAGGGGCTGGATCAGACCCCCGGCGGGCTTCCATCAGGCCCGCAGTGGAACTGGCCATCTCCTGCTTCCAGTTCTGCTGCTGCTGCTGCTGCATCCTAGCTTGCTTCGCCAGACTCTTAATCACTCAGCCATTTAATGTTCTAACCTTGGGTCCTGGACTCAGAACTCTGAGCAGGAGATTTCTGTGGCGAATGTCAACAAATCAAAAGTAGGTTTGCAGCTTACAGAGGTAATGTTTTAAGCACGTTTTGATTTTAAGTAAAAAAAAAAAATCCCTTTGCGTTTGTGTCCTTTATAAAGTTTATATCTCAGCTTCCTGGCATTACATTTTATGACACACGTGGCCCGGCCCGACAAGGTCTCATTTATGTCAGATCCGGCCCTCATAATGAATGAGTTCAACACTAGGGGGGTCGATATGGTGGAGAATTTATCATACCAGCCTCTGTATGTGAAGTGGTACAGACCGGGCACAAGTCCGCCTCCTCCTTGAGAAGCGGTGGCGAAAAGTGCCACCAAGTCGCAGCTGATTTATGGTGACCCTGCCTCCACCCCCCCGTAGGGTTTTTCTAGGCAAGAGACATTGAGAGGAGGTTTGCCATTGCCTGCCTTCATGCAGCAATCCTGGACTTCCTTGCTGGTCTCCCTGCTTAGCTTCTAAGATCTGAAGAAATCAGGCTAGCCTGGACTATCCAGGTCAAGGACCTCTAACCAATCACATTGCTTATTGGAATCCCCCCCCCATCTTTGACCCATTGAAAACTCAGAACACACAAGAAAGGACAAAGGGATTTTATTTTGCTTCCACTAAGCAATTCTGCCTACCAACACGGCTACTCCAAACACAGCCATCCCAAGGACTGGAAACCAGAACCTCACCGGTTCAGCTGCTCCTGAAAATAAATCATAGAATCATAGAATGTTAAGAGCTGGAAGGGACCTTGCAGGTCATCTAGTCCAACCCCCTGCACTCTGCAGGAGCATAGCCAGAAGATAGCCCGACATACCCGAAAGATGGTCGTCCAGCCTCCGCTTGAAAACCTCCAGGGAAGGAGCATCCACCACCTCCCGAGGCAGGCTGTTCTACTGCTCAACCACTCTTACAGTTAGGAAGTTTCTCCTGATATCTAGCCAGTAATGACTCCCTTGTAATTTCCACCCATTAGATCTAGTCTTGCAATCCGGAGCAAGAGAGAATAGATCTGCTCCACCTTTTACATGACAGCCCTTCAAATACTTGAAGACTGCAATCATGTCCCCTCTAAGTCTTCTCTTCCCCAGGCTAAACAGACCCAACCTCTTTCAGCCTTGCCTCCTAAGACTTGGATTCAAACCCTCTCACCATCCTGGTCGCCCTCTTCTGGACACGCTCGAGCTAGTCAACATCCTTCCTAAAGTGTGGTGCCCAAAACTGGACACAGTACTCCAGGTGAGGCCTGACCATAGCAGAATAGAGCGGAACTACCACCTCCCGTGATCTGGACACAATGCTTCTGATAATGCATCCTAAGATTGCATTAGCTTTCTTCGCAGCCACATCACACTGCAGGCTCATGTTGAGCTTGTGATCAACTATAACACCTAGATCCCTTTCACATGAGCTGCTGTCAAGCCAAATAAATAAAGGCCGTGCATGCAACAGGTTCTGGAGCTCTGCACCGACAACTCCCGAGTTCTATTACTGAATGGGGCGGGGCGGGGGGGGATGACTCATTTTGGAGCTTTTATTTTACTTTGGAAAAGACCCCTATGGAGTTTGGCCCAAGCAAAGAAGGTATGGTTACTGTTTCGTGGAAGCAGGAAATCTGGCAGGGTACATTGTTGTGAACACACATGAAGCTGGCTTATCACTGATTCAAGCCATTGGTCCATCACAGTCAGTACTGTCTACTCAGACTGGCCCTGATAACCCAGGGTCTTAATCTGAAGTCTTTCCCATCACCCATCAGTTGGTTCATTTAACTGGAGATGCCAAGGATTGAACCTGGGACCTTCTGCACGTCAAGCAGATGCTCTACCACTGAGCCCCTATCACTAGACAGGTACCGGTCCTTACTGAAATAGCACTATGCTGATTCAAGACCAGAAGAGTGTTAAGGCCTCACCTGCCAAAACATGACTTGCCATCTGGAAGGAGACGTAGCCATCCATGGATCTTCCCCGCCGGTAAGCTGCAAGGGGGTCTTCCAGAGGAAAGCAGTGAAGTTGATTTATAACGTTTAAATGAACATACAATACGTAATGCACAGTTACTTCTCTACATCTCTGAGAGAGTTGGCCTTCGTACTCCAATGTTGGATTTGCGTGCAGAAAAGGCCATGTGACCGAGTGTGTCAGTTACAGTGTCAGAATAGAATCCAGGCTCAAATTCCCTAACCCTAATTCCCCACACCCACCAAGATGATTGCCAGGTGGCCCTTAGGTTGACACAGGGCTTTTTTTGTAGAAAAAGCCCAGCAGGAACTCATTAGCATAATAGGCCACACCCCTGACAGCACAGCTCATCAGCATATTAGGCCACACCCCCATGTTACCAGAAGTGTGGTCGTCCGGCCACACCCACCTTTTGCTTCTTATTCTGTTTACCTTGTTTGTTGTCAAAACCCAGGGCTTTTTTTGGAGCAGGAACTCCTTTGCATGTTAGGCCACAGAGCCCTAATGTAGCCAATCCTAATGAGTTTCTGCTGTTGGGTGTGGCCTGTTATGCTAATGAGTTCCTGCTGGGCGTGGCCAACTCGGGAGCCAGCCGGAACTCCGTTCCTGTGCGTTCCTGCCCAAAAATAGCCCTGGGTTGACAGCAACTGGACTAATACACTTCACAGGGTTGTACGGATAACACGAGGAGAACCATATGCTTTTAAGAATGCATTATTTATGTCCCTCTCATCTTTCCAATAGGGAACAAATGTGGATTTAGAAGAAAAACAGGAGACTGGATTTATGCCCTGCCCTTCGCTACTCAAAGGAGTCTCCGAGTGGCTCACAATCCCCTTTCCCTCCCCCTCCCCACACCCTGAGAGGTAGATGGGGCTGAGAGAGCTCTTTTGAGGACTGCTCTTGGGAGAACAGCTCTGAGAGAACTTGTAACTGACCCAAGGTCATACCAGCGACCACATGTGGAGGAGTGGGGGATCAAATCCGGTTCTCCCAGATTAGAGTCCGCACACTTCACCACCACACCAAACTGGCTCTTGTAACCAATAGCATTCTCACCTCTACCTTATCCTAACTTACCATGCTGTGGGATACATTAGGCCAAGAGAATGACCAGCAATAGGCTGAGCTTCCCTGGCAGAGTGGGAATCTGAACCTGGGCCTCCGAGACCTGAGTGTTAACACTAACCACATGTAGCTGGAGCTCCTTAGAAGGACAAGATACAATACAGATAGATAGCAGCGACCCTACAGCAAAGACTTTCTCACCCCAGGCCAATTCACTATTCTGCTCATTCATTTGATGTTCTCATGGCTGGTTTTATGCCTTTGGTGGCTCAAGTGGTTAAGACGCTGAACTGCAGGCTGTGGAAGGTCAGTAGTTCAGCAGTTCAAGACCCGGGTGCCGCAAGACGGAGTGAGCTCCCGTCTCTAGTTCCAGCTCCTGCCAACCTAGCAGTTCGAAAGCAAGAAATTGCAAGTAGATAAATAGGTACCACTTTGGTGGGAAGGTAACAGCGTTCCGTGCTCCTTGGTGTTTAGTCATGCCAGCCACATGACCACGGAAACGTCTTCGGACAGCGCTGGCTCTTCGGCTTGGAAACGGAGATGAGCACCGCAACCCTAGAGTCGGATTCGACTGGCTTTCGAGCAAGGGAACCTTTACCTTTACCTTACACATTTTAACTGTTTGTAATTTGTTTTAATGATGTGTGTTGGGTGGCGGGTGGATTTTAACGGTTTAAAGATGTGATTTTTAGCCTGTACGTTCACCACCTTGGCCGCCCTCGTGAGGGCAGAAAGCTGGAATATCAATTTTATCAATAATAAACTCATTCAGCGTTTGAGTCCAGTGGCACCTTTGAAGACCAACGAAGTTTGATTCCGGGGATAAGCTTTCATGCACATGCGCACTTCTTCAGGCATCAGTGCGCATGCGCACACAAAAGCTTATATGCGGAATCAAACTCTGTTGATCTTAAAAGGTGCCACTGGACTCAAAGTTTGTTCTGCTGCTTCAGGCCAACATGACGACCCACCTGGAACTCATTCAAGCAGGTCCACTTGATGCATTAGCCTCTAAAAGGAGGGATGGGGGGAATCGGCAGCACCCGTGAAGGCACCAGGAGCCAAGGCTCGAGTCCAGTGGCATCTCAGACACCAACAAGATTTCCAGAGTATAAGTTTCCAGGAGTCAAAGCTCCTTCTGTCAGGTAAGGGACCAGTCATCCCAGATGTCTGACAAGATGCCTAGTTGCAGTGTAGCTCTGCATGCAAGAGGATCTGGGAGGGAAAGGGTTAAGTAGGGCTCTTTTTGTAGCAGGAACTCCTTTGCATATTAGGCGACACCCCCCCTAATGTAGCCAATCCTCCAAGAGCTTACAGAGCTCTCCTTACAGGGGCTACTGTAAGCTCTCGGAGGATTGGCTACATTAGGGGTGTGTCGCCTAATATGCAAAGGAGTTCCTGCTACAAAAAGAGCCCTGGAGAGAATTCTCTGCTCAGGTATACTTGGCAGTCGGCTCCACCCTCTCATTGGTTAGATGTTGAGCCTCTTTGGCCATTGCTTGCTTCCTCTGTTTCATCTTACATGGGACCTCTCTTCTTCTGTATCTTACCTGAGGTTGGAGCTGTGGCAAGTTAACCTATTTTTGAAGTTAATCTGTTCACAGTTAAGTGTACCTGCATGGACATATCATGTAAGATGTGGTTCTATTTTTATAAGTAAAATTTCTTTCTCTTGTCACCACTGGAGTCAGACCATCTTTGTAACTGGTTTGGACAGCATTTTCGCCTTAACTGGGAAATGTGGAGAATCGGGGATACTGCGAAAATGCTGCTGTGCTTCCAAGGCAAATGGTATTTTTTACATTTAACCCAACAGATGAGATGCCTTGTTGCAGGATCTAGGAAGGACCTGTGGTGTGTGCCGTCTCTTACCTCTGGCCCCAAGGGCGAAGGGCACAGGTGTAACCACGCCCCCCGGAAGTTGTTGAGCCCACACACTGAGCGTCTCATTTAGGGGGTAACGGCAGCGCAGCGTCAGGCTGGAAGAAAAGAAAACAGATGCACATCTGAACACATCTGTTCTACTGAGCACCAAACCATGCATAAACCTATGCATTTTAGGTCCCTCCTAGCAGCTTTGTCACCTGTTGGCTCTGCCAGGCAGTTTCATATCGCCATCAAATCAAGAAGAAGAAGAGACTGGATTTATACCCCGCCCTTCACTACCCAAAGGAGTCTCAGAGCGGCTTACAAACTCCTTTCCCTCCCCCTCCCCACAACAGACACCCTGTGAGGCAGGTGGGGCTGAGAGAGCTCTCTGACAGAAACTGCTCTTTTTCAAGGACAGCTGTGCCAGAACTACGGCTTGCCCAAGGTCATCCAGCAGCCGCAAGTGGAGGAGTGGGGAATCAAACCCGGTTCTCCCAGATCAGAGTCCGCGCACTTAACCACTACACCAAAATCAAGAGCCTTTGGACTCCCTTTCCAACCATCGTCAAGAATGGCACCCAACTGCTCAAGTTTTTTCCCCTCAGAGGGCACGAGCCACGTCCTGAACTTGCTTTTATGTGGCCATTTGCCTGAAGTTTTTAGTATTAGGTTTGTGAAGACTGCATTTCCAATAGGTCCACTGTTACCGGCCTTAGGCACAGGGAAAACCGGGTATACATGAAGACTGGCTGTTTCGGACGGCGCTCATCTTTTGAGGCTTACGTATATTGGGAGTCCCTGGTGATAACCGGCTTTGCTTCTGGAATCAGTTGTCTCTTGAAGGTCACTTCATTCTCATACACCAAGTAATTGGCTTCAAGCTGCAAGACGAAAACAGAAATAAATCCTGTGTTTGGCCCTCTGGCTGGCTGCCGAGGGAGCCAAGTCCAGAACATGCATAAATCTGCCTTATACCGAGTCAGACCAAAGGTCAATATTGTCGTCAGGCTGACCCCATCGGAGTGAGCGACTCCGCATGCCTGGACATTGGCGGGTACTACATCACTTTAAGTGTGTAAAGGTGTTATATCCTTGAATGGGAAGCCTCTCTCTGTCTTAACTTGGGAGCTGCCCTCTGACCCCTCCTTCTCTCCCTTTGTCCTCTCGCTGCACATGGCCTTCCTTCTCTCTCTTTGTCCTCTTGCTTCACATGGCCTTCCCTCTCCTCTAGAGATGATGCCCTCAGACTCCCACACACCTGATGCCAGACAAGCTGGCCATCTGTGAGAGGGAAAGGACTCTTTAGATTAGGCTTCTTTCTTTTCTTTTGACTGGAACCTGTATGTGAACACCATCCTTGACTGGAACTTGTAAATTCACTCCATCCTTGGGTTGGAAGTCAGCCCCTCCAGCCACCATACCTCTTAATCCCTTCTGCCCCCCAAACATTTTGAAAAATAATCCTACCAACCCTCTGCACTGTGCCGCAGGTGGCGACGGGGAATGAGAAGAGGGCTCTGGATTCATCGGCGGCCAGCGGCCCGCAGTTCTCGTCTCGTAGGTGGGTTCTCCTGGGGTCCAAGGCAGGTTTGGTGTCCAGGCGGAGAACTGTGGCTGCCATCGTGCCGTTGAGGAAACACACTGAGCCCCAAACGACAGCACATGAATTCAAAGTTATATGGAAATACGACGCTGCTTCATGCAGTCAGAGACTCTGTCCATCCATCTTAGTATTGCCTTATGACTGCTACAGAACCCATCCCCCTTACGTAGCAGAGTCCCTTTGTCATCCCATCACAACCTCATACAATGACAGGTTTAAAAGTCTTGGTCCCTCCTAGCCTTACGTTCGATTGGGGGCTCTGTTCAAAGCCAAGACCTAGAACACTTCCACCGCACCTGTGGTGTGTGATGGAAACTTCAAGGGGAGATATGCCATCAAATGTCAGCAGTGCCCTTCAACTCACTATATCGAACAAACAGATCAGTCTTTATGCACAAGAATAAATGGACGTAAATCTGACACTAAAAATCACAAGACACAGAATCCGATGGGAGAACATTTCAATTTTCCAGGACATTCATTTGCTGCCCTTAGAGTGGCTGTCCTCGAACAGAGAAGCTTCAAGGGGAGAGTACAATGAGAGACTGCTGAACCTAATTCACAAATTCAGAACAATGGCCCCCCGGGGCTGAATAGGGACATAGGATTCTTGTCTCACTACAGATGCAAATTATTTGCCTCCAAGCATGTCTCCCCTGCTCTAGTCAAGCAAATTACAATGTGCATTGTACCTCTGCACCCTAACTCCTTTCTTTGAAACAACCCTCCCACCTTCAAAGTGGGATATAAGTTCTCAGGGATCTTTATTTCTACTAGGATCTGACAAAGGGAGCTCTGACTCTCGAAAGCCCATACCCCACCCCAAAACCTTGTTGGACTTGAAGGCACTATCAAGACTTGAATCTAGCTGTCCTACTGCAGACAAAGACAGCTCTCCTCTGAAACGAGCACATCTGTGGGAACTTCTCCCCTGTGGTGACAGAACTACAATCCCCAGAATCCCACTCACCAAGGAGTTTCCCAGTAGGGAAGATGCAAGAAACTGGGAAGGTCACTATGGCTGCTAGAGTCTTGTTATCCCTCAGACTGAAGTCTAGCCGGGCAGTCAGGCCTTGAAGGGAGATATCCTGTTCAGTACACAATCAGGTGCATCTGGTTAGCTACTGCAAAAAGAGTGCTCCCAACACAAGGCTAAAACATCTGCAGACACCTCCCCCCCCCCCAAGCCCATGCCTACCTCATACGCCAAGCCAGCTGCCAGGAGGGGGACAGACAAGTAGAAGCGTCTGCCGTCATCCTGCACAGTGTAGTTCTGGGACGCAGCAAACTCGGCTGTCAAGCGCAGATTCCCGACGTACGGGACCCAATAGCGATCCAGGTTGCCGTGGGTCATCACCAGACCGATCCTTCCCTCCTCACAGAAGCCCTCCACCGTTGGAAGGACTGATGGCATTGAGAGCAAGGGGAAAGCATTAGGAGAAAGCCACGCTCCAGGTTTTGAAGCCGGGTATGAACCCTAAAAGTTCTCGGCAAGACGTTACAGGAGAAGTCGCCTTGCAAAGCCGCCACAAGTTTCTTCTTTTTTTTGCAAGAAGTAACCACTTCTTTCCTAAAGGGCTATTACAGGTAATTATTTTAATTTTTAACAGGCTGGAGAAACACCTGGATAAACGTATTTTTTTTAAATTACATTTTTATTCTGGATGAACACATGGAGCATAGGTCCATCAGTGGCTATCAGCTATAAGGTATAGATGGAGCACTATGTCTGGAGCAGTGATGCTCTGTATTCTTGGTGCTTGGGGGGGGCAACAGCGGGAGGGCTTCTGGAATTCTGGCCCCGCTGGTGGACCTTCTGATGGCACCCGGGTTTCGGCCACTCTGTGACGGACTGGATGGGCCGTTGGCCTGATCCAGCATGGCTTTCTCTTCTGTCCTTATGTTGCTCTGACCTGGATGGCGCAGGCTAGCCCGATCTCATCAGATCTTGGAGCTAAGAGGCCGTAGGTATGAAGAAGAACAGGTATGAAGACCACCTGTTGCTCTGACCTGGATGGCCCAGGTCGGACCTCAGAAGCAGGTTTGTGTGTGACACACCTGCCCCCCACTCGGGACAGAGAAGTGGATTAGGAGCCTCTCAGCGCCCACAACCTGAGCGGGGGTTGCAAATCTCCGGGTAGGGCCTGAGGACCTTCCAGAATTACAACTGATCTCCGGACAACAGAGATCAGTTCCCGGGAGAAAGGGCTGCTTTGGAGGGTAGAGTCTATGGCATGATACCCCCCTGAGGTCCCCTCCCTTCTCTTCCCTCGCCAGGCTCCACCCCCAAATCTCCAGGAATTTCCCAGCCTACAGTTGGCAACACTACTGAAGACTCACCAACATCAGGGACTTCGCATTCGATGATGGCAGGGTAAGTGAAAGGCTTGTTCTTGGGGATCAGGTTGAGCGTATAGACCAGTGGCAAGGTGTATCTCCGGATGTTGTCATGCAGATACTGCAGAGAAGAAAACCCCAAGTTGTGCAAAGCCCCTACACAACACAGAAAAAGCTGCGTTTTCAGGACAGAATTTCAGATCTGCATAGCGGCTCAGTATTTCTCCCCCTTTTTGTTTAATATCCAGCTTGATAAGGAGTTCTGGACAGCTCAAAAAGCTTGGGCTCTCACCATGCATCATGTGGCTTCTGTTTTGGGCTTTCGCTTCGGACCGGTGTGGCTACCTGCCCACCACCAGTCAGAACTAGAAGCCTTCTTCAGTTTCTTTACTTCTCTTCTAAGAAGGACAAACAATAATGTGGGGATGTAGCTCAGTGGTAGAGCGCATGCTTTGCATGTATGAGGTCCTGGGTTCGATCCCCAGCATCTCCACTTTTGCCAGCGCTTTCGACAATGCTCCTGTTATTTGTCTATTTAAGCACGGCTGCACATGAATTGATCCGTGAAGCAGCGGCTGACGGCAGCGGCCTCTCTGAGTGGATAATTAAACCGGAGGCTAGACAAGTTTACAAGGGCAGATCTGTTGCTGGCCATGAGTCTTGAAAGCCGAATGGGACTTCCAGGTTCACAGGCACAATGCCTTCTCTTATCCAGTGCCGAGGAGAAGAGTCACTGGGTGTGTGTTAGCAACAGGGTGCTGAACTAGTTAAGTTAAGTAGCCTTTATTGGCATAGAAAAAGAAATTGATACAACTTAACACAGTTTAAAATGTAAGTTAAAACTACAATATACACCTACATCTGTGTAAACATAGGATTATTTCTGTGAAATCCCTTGGCGCACTTTATAGCAGAATAAAGAAAACTTAGCCACCTTCTCGGTGACGTTGGAGGAGACATCATTCAAGAGTCTACAGACCTTAAGTGCGTCAGAACATTCCCTCAGCCTAACTAGAACAGAATGAAAACGCAAGTAACGTAGATCTGTATACAGATGACAATAGAGAAGAACATGAGTGATTGACGCCACCCATTTTTGATTGTGAGGGCAGTATCTGGCTGCGTAGGCTATCTTATTGAATCTGCCGTAAAAATAGCAGAAGGCATGGCATTACATCTGGCGAGGGAAAATGCTCTGCGCTGCTGTGGCAGCTGCAAAGGGGATAGACAGGGGGGTTTTTGTAGAAAAAGCCCAGCAGGAACTCATTAGCATAACAGGCCGCACCCAACAGCAGAAACTCATTCGCATATTAGGCCACACTCCCATGTTACCAGAAGTGTGGTCATCCAGCCACACCACCTTTTGCTTCTTATTCTGTTTACCTTCTTTGTTGTCAAGACCCAGGGCTCTTTTTATAGCAGGAACTCCTTTGCATGTTAGGCCACACACCCCATAATGTAGCCAATCCTAATGAGTTTCTGCTGCTGGGAGTGGCCTATTATGCTTATGAATTCCTGCTGGGCGTGGCCAACTCGGGAACCAGCCAGAACTCTGTTCCTGTGCGTTCCTGCCCAAAAATAGCCCTGGGGATAGATATGGGGCCATTTTCCCAGTAATGAGGGGAATCTCAAAGCTCAGAGGGGAGAAGGTTTTTGTTGGCCTGACTGAATAACTCCTGGCGTTCAGTGTCTGGTGTTCTCTTTTTAATCTGATGAAGTGCAGTGGTGAAAGTCAGCACAGACAGTGATTCTATACATAAACCCACTGCTTTAATTTCCCCCTCAGCATATGCTGACCACCAATGCTCCCCCTAAGCTTTGAAATCTTGTGAGCAAAAATTCTACTTTGTGAGCGACTGGCATTAAAGTTGTGAGCAGGTGACTTGGCTACTGCATAAATTGGTTTGCTCTGGAGCCACCCTTTCTGAGCTAAGACAAAAATGTGTGAGCCGGAGGCTAAAAAACTGTGAGGTAGTTCACACTAACTCAGCTTAGAGGGAACACTGCTGACCACAAGTCTGAGGCAGTGTGGCAATTCTTGCCTAGACAGAGGTTTAACACCCAGTTGTGTAGAGACATCACAAGGAGGAACATTTGTCTGCTTTTTTGTACAATGGTTAAGAGCGTTGGTGAAGGATTTGGGAGAAGCAGACGTTAAAACCCCCACTCCGACACCGAAACTTGCTGCATGACCTTGGGCCAGTCACACACTCGGCCTTCCTGACAGGGCTGTTCTGAGGATAAAAGGAAGGAGGGAAGGACAATGTCATAAGCCGCGTGGGGTCCCCGCCGGAAAGAAAAGCAGGGTATGCGGTGGTGAAAAGAGCAATCACATTGTAGCTGACTTATGACTCCATGCGGTTTTCAAGGCAAGAGACAAACAAAGGTGGCTTCGACCTTGCTGGCTCTGCATAGCGACCCGGGACTTCCTTGGCGGTCTCCCATCCAAGTATTAACCAGAGCTGACCCTGCTTAGCTTCCAAGATCAGGCTAGCCTGGGCCATCCAGGTCAGGTTATTAATAAACATAGGAGAGGTGAAGATTTCCCTTGCTCGAAAGCCAGTCGGATCTGACTCTAGGGGGCGGTGCTCATCTCCGTTTCCAAGCCAAAGAGCCAGCACTGTCTGAAGACGTTTCCGTGGTCATGTGGCCAGCATGACTAAACACCAAGGCGCACGGAACACTGTGACCTTCCCACCAAAGCAGTATCTATTTATCTACTTGCAATTTCTTGCTTTCAGACTGCTAGGTTGGCAGGAGCTGGGGCCAGAGACGGAAGCTCACTCCGTCACACAGCACTCGGGGCACAAACTGCTGTACTACAGACCTTCCGGTCTGCAGCTCAGCGTCTTAACCTCTGAGCCACCGCAGCCCCTTATTAATAAACATAGGTATTCCCAAATTGTTAGAAGACTTAAAGGAACGCAACGTTTCAGTGTGAGAAACCACTCCCTTCAGGAGACCCTTGTCTGAATGAGAGACTGCATGCGGCAGGAAGCCGTTCTCTCCAGGCGTGAGTGGAAGGTTCACTCTGCTGTAACCCCCAGGTGTTCAGATGTCACTCGACTGAGCCACCTCCACCATTTACCTCTTGTGGTACCAAAGGATCGTCAAAAGGGACTATCAGATTGAAGGCCCTGGTGCCGTTGGGATTGGGGACTTCCGTCAGCTTCCCGCCACGGCTCCCGAGCTCTTCAGGAGTCAAGGGCTTGCTGCCGATGGTCACAGTCACCAGCTCCACATCAGGGAGGAAGTTGTCCAAGACGACATCGAAGTAGCCTCTCTCTGGGACAGTGTCTGGAAAGGGGGAATCAAGCGGTTGTTAGTTCAAATTCTCTCTCCTCTTTCCAGTTTAGCCTCTTTCTGGTTTGAATCTCCAGTCCTCTGACAGGCTAGGTTCTCTCTCTGTTTTCTTCAGTACCTTTCATTTCCACTGTTTCCCCCTCAGCTGATCTAACCTTCATGGGAGGCAAAATTTCTCTCTCAACTGTCCAACTTTCTTAGGAACAGAAACTAAGCAATCACCGTGAATAAAGGCTACTATCCTTTATAATGAAGTTGCATTACGTATAGTCCTTAACATCTTAAGTAGATAACAAAGATAACACAACAATTAACATGATCTGGAGATGTAAATCAAGAAAAGTCCCAGCCTTGTAATGCTGCAGAGCAGTTTCTGTAATGAACCGACAAACATCCAGATATAAGCCCGTTTCATGGTTAGTCTTCCTCAGAAGATTAAGTTGTCTTCTGTGGTTATTTTCCTGTTATTTATAACGCTTTATTTATATAGGAAGCAAGCCAGTCCTTTAGTCTTTTTATAATATGGTGCAAAAGCCTTCTGTTCTAACATTAGCCGGCACGATGCTCATTATTCACAGTGACTGTTTAGTTTCTATTCTTTTACCCTGTGATCATGGCTTGTCTGTCAACTCTCTTAGGAGGCATCATTTCTACCTCAACTGCCCATCTGTATCTTTGTCTGTTTAGGGTACCTTTCCCTTTCTATTTACACATTCCCCCCCCACCCCCCAGTAATTCCCTACTTTATTCACAAACTTTGATAGGGCAATTTATTTTCGGTGCTAGACTACTTACTTGTCCACGAACCACCAAACTTTTACCTCAGGAATTATTGCCTGGTTGTCCGACAAGCCGTATGAATTTGATTCAGTCTCCTCCGTCTCACAGAGAGGGGTAGCTAGTGGTAGGGCCCAACTATGGTGGTTTATTTTCCTCAAAGTGACACATGAGCTCCAAGTATACCCTAGAAGCACTGAAAGGACTTTTAGGCTCTCTCTTAGCCCAGATCAACGAGATCTCCCCTTTTGTACAGCCCTTGATTTTACTTCTTTTGCGTAGGATTTCTCACCTTACCAGTGTGGCTTTCTAGCTCCGTTCCTTCCACCATGGAACTTTGGGAGGCACGCAAGGTTTCTCCCATGTAGTAACCAGACTCACTTAGATACATCAGTCATGTGGCTGCATAAGGTACCCCCGAGCCATGCCATGGGACCCAGTCACCAGGGTACTTACCGTTCCTATGTGACAACTCCCTGTAAAGGTTTGGATCCTTATGTCAAGTATACACAAGTGGGAGAACCCAGCAGTACTCATCCTCCTCACTTACAACAGTAAATTCTTCAACAAGGGAAGTTCAACTGATGTCCTGCATTTAATTAGCATATATTTCCCCCACTATTCTGGTTATCTTCAGGCAAAAATGGAGGTGGGGCAGTAGAAGAAGAAGAAAAGACTGGATTTATACCCCGCCATTCACTCACAGTGGCCCGATCTACATCTAGCATTCGCTCTGCTGTCTTACCAAACCCACACTGGAACAGAAATCCCCATCTACATTGCACGCCACTTTCACTTTGATTGTCGCATTTTATGGCAGTGTCCAGACTGCATGCTGCTTTCACTTTGTTTGATCTCTGGTTTAATGGTGGCTGTCTGGGTATATTTATGACTGTTTTATGGCCATTCGGGGGTGACTCTGCAGTCAGTACAGTGTTGTAGTTGAATGTGGTTTTCTTTTTCTGTTCCAATGTGGGTTTGGTAAAACAACGGAGCAAATGCTAAATGCAGACTGGCCCACAGTCTCAGAGCGACTTATAATCTCTTTCCTTTCCTCTCCCCACAACAGACACCCTGTGAGGTAGGCGGGGCTGAGAGAGCTCTGACAGTACTGCTCTTGAGAGAACAGCTCTGAGAGAACTGTGGCTGACCCAAGGTCACCCAACTGGCGGCATGCGGAGGCGGAGTGGAGAATCAAACCCGGTTCTCCCAGATTAGGGTCCACGCTCCTAACCACTACCAACCAAACTGGCTGCCGGGACTAGCCCAGTGGTCCTTAATGCGGGCATGGTCAGGTGAGGCTTTGCCCACCGCTGCTTAAAATTATTCCTCTTGTCCCCTGCATTTGAGCTTCCTATGTGTGTAAGTTTCAGCCTCCCACAGCGGCCATTTTGTGGCTGTACCCATCACTGGATCTGAATTCAAAGGAGTCCACACACAGCCGCAAAAAGATTGGGGACTCCTGGACTAGCCGCTCCCTCAGAGATTAATGGCTGGCTCATCAAGGGCACTTGACAGGCGGCCTTCAAAATCAGACAAGCTTAGCACTCTGTGAAATTCTGTATTGCCCAAATTAAGACGGATACTCAGGAGTTCAATACAATGACCTCTTCCTGAAGTCCTTGGGGGGAAAAGAGAGACAGTCATAGGAGGTACCCAGGTGAGCCGTAAAAGGTGTGGGGTACACCGCCAGTTTCTTCTTCCCTGCCCATGCCAGGGGTCAAGAAGACCCCAGTAAGCTTACTGTTAATGAGCACAGGCCTGTGAGGGGCAAAGGTCGTGCGGATGGTCTTCAGGCTGCGGTGGCGCGTCCGGTCACTCTCGTCCCCTTGCCACCGGCGGTCCAGCAGCAACTTAATGCTGTACCTCGTGCCGTAGCGGTTGTCAATCACGTCGCTCTGCAAGCAGAAGAGGCAGCGGTGATAGTATGATGAAGGCGCTCCTCAAAATGGCCGCTAGGGGAGAGTCCATCTTCCTTCACCACCTCCCCCCTCTCCACATTTGCTCTCCAGCCAACCCTTCTTGAAACTCGGGTTCAGGAGCGGGAGCGGGGAAGAACGCCTCACTGCCTGCTGTTAACATCTGAGCATTTGCATTCTGTTTCCTGTCTTCAGGTCCAAAGTTCAGGCAGGGCCAGAAACTAGGGTTGCCAACCCCCCGGTTGAGAAATTCCTGGAGTTCTGAGGGTGGAGCCAGGGGACAGGCCTCAGCAGGGTGCAATGCCGTAAAGTCCACCCTCCAAAGCAGCCATTTTCTCCAGGGGAATTTATCTCCGTACGTTGGGTATCAGCTGTCGTTTCAGGAGACCTCCCGGGCCAGCCCTACCTGGAGATGAGCAATCCAACCAGAAACAAGCCTTGGGGCAAGAACCCTGGCTTGCAAACTTTGGGCAAGCTGGCCTGCTGGGACCAGCCCTGGATGGTTATTTGATGTATTTTTCTATTGCCTTAGGCCACTCGGGGTCCCCCTGGGAAAAACAGCAACATACTAGCAAATTCTCTAGCAAACATTATTTTATTTTTTTTCCCCTTCATTTTTGCCTCCCCCCCGTCTCCCCACTGGGGACCCAAAGCAGCTTAACATCGTTCTGTTCTCCCCCATTTTATCTTCACAACAGCCCTCTGAGGTAGGTTAGGCTGAAACAGGGTTGCCAGCCTCCAGGTGGGGCCTGGGGATCTCCCGCTTTTACACAGAGATCAGCTCCCCTGGAGAAAATGGCTGCTTTGGAGGGTAGACTCCATGGCATTGTACCATGTTAAGGCACCTCCCCTCCCCAAACCCCGCCCCCTCTTGGCTCCACCCCCAAAGTCTCCAGATATTTTCCAACCCAGACCTGGCAACCCTAGGCTGAGAGAACCGGAGTCTTTCACATCCTAATCCGAAATGCCAACCACTGCACCAGACGGACTATTTCTGCAGGTGACATGGAAATGCTAACGTATACTAGACTGTGTGGGCTATGAAGCTGTTAAATCACATATCGTCTACCTTCTCAGACCTGATTTGAGGCTGTTCAGTTTAGGAACCAAATACATGAGCTGGTCCTGGGGGACAAAGCCATGAGGCAGGGCAATCAGGACTTTTCCGAAGTTTTCAGAGCTGTGTGCTTGGATACATGCAACAAGATATTAATCTCGTTACAATTCTTTGCTCGTTTAAAGACAGTGAACTTGAAAGTCTAGTACCACAGAGAGTTTCCAAACCCCATGCAGGACCTGTCTGAACCAAGCACCTTATTAAAAATGTCGGAAACGTGTTTAAATTGCATGGTTTATTAACATTGTTCTTTGCATATATATTACCTTGTTCTCCTGTTCTGTAACATTGCTTTATTGCACCGATTGCGTTTTGTTGCAACATTTTAATTGTGAAACTCACCTTGAGTCAAGGTGATCAACTGGAAGCAAAGTAAATAAAGACATTTGCTGCTGCCAGTCTGGCCCTCTGAGGCCCAAGTCAAGCAGAGGAGGGGGGCTCCCAGTGGTAGCAGCAGCACCCAGCCTGCAGTTCCCTTGACAATCAAGATGATTTTCACCAATCCTCTCTCTCATAACCAGGAAACAAGCCAGAACTCAGCTCCACAGAGGCAGGAGAGAGACACTGAGAACACCCAGCCGAGGTCTGCAGAGCCAGCTTGTCTGCTCCGTCCTCCTAGAGAGGCCACCAGAGTTATGCCTGACCAGCCCCAAGGCATTCTGGGTAACGGTCCCCCCTTTTCCCACTGACCTGGGTAAGCCCTCCGGAGGCCCCAATGGGCACAGAGATGCTGATGAAGTTGGCGTCTGTCAGGAAGGTGTACCCGTTCCTCACAACGGTGGCGGCATCAATCACACGCCCATCCAGGCCCATCTCGATGGCCTCATCCTGATACAGGTCTGGGAACTTCACCAGAGACGGCATGATCCGTGGAGTCACCCAGCTCAGCGCGGAGGCCGTGAGGACCGGAGGGTCTGCCGGAGAAAAAGGACAGCCCAGGACATGTTCAGGCTACGTAGGGATGTCATCTCTGCACTGGGAAATACCTGGAGAGTTTGGGAGTGAGTCTGGGGAAGGTCTGGTTTGAGGAGGAGAGGGACCTACGTAGGATATAGTGCCACAGAGTCCACCCTCCGAAGCGACCAGGAGAACTGACCTCTGACGTCTGGAGATCAGTTGAAAGCAATGATCCCTCTAAGCTGTGGTGTCTTTTGAGCAAAAATTCTACTTTGTGAGCTTCTGGCATTAAAGTTGTGAGCGAGTGACTTGGCTACTGCATACATTGGTTTGTTCTGGAGCCCTCCTCCCTGAGCTGAGACAAAAACGTGTGAGCTGGAGGCTAAAAAACTGTGAGCTAGCTCACACTAACTCAGCTTAGAGGGAACACTGGTTGAAAGACCAGGAGATCTCCAGGCCCCACCTGGAGGCTGGCAACCCTAGTTCAGTGTCATCTTCTCCCTTGAGGGCTCAGCTAGTCTCATTTGAAGGTTTATTTCTAAACCGTGATACGCCCTGTGATACAGCCCTCCTCCTGACCTGGAGAAAGGGGAACTCAATAGAGGGGCTGCGGGCTCCTTCTTTATTACCTCCAAAATACACTCTTTCAAAAAAAAAAAAAGACAATCCGTCTTACAAAAGAACACACATCAGCACTTGCCAGAGCCCAAAACAGAAGACTTAAAAAAAAAAAAGGAACCCGGCCACTTGAACTGTGGCTTTAAAAGCAGGTTCTTGTTCCAGAGAAAGTCTCAGACAGGAGGGAAGGAAATCTTTCAATCTTGCCAGCTGCACATCTTTTTCTCCTCCTGACCGTCTTGCCCTAAATTACTGGACTTTAATTGTTTCCAGGGCTTTTTTTGGTAGAAAAAGCCCAGCAGGAACTCATTAGCATAATAGGCCACACCTAACAGCAGGAACTCATTAGCATATTAGGCCACACCCCTGATGGTACATCTCATTAGCATATTAGGCCACACCCCCATGGTACCAGAAGTGGGGCCATCCAGCCACACCCACCTTTTGCTTCTTATTCTACTTTGTTTGTTGTCAAAACCCAGGGAGGTTTTTTGTAGCAAGAACTCCTTTACATGTTAGGCCACAGACCCCTAATGTAGCCGATCCTAATGAGTTTCTGCTGCTGGGTATGGCCTATTATGCTAATGAGTTCCTGCTGGGCGTGGCCGACTTGGGAGCCAGCCGGAACGCCGTTCCTGTGCATTCCTGCCCCAAAATAGCCCTGCCTATAAGATGTAATTACATTATGTTGTTGATATGTTATGGTTGAATCAGTTATTAACATTTTTTAAATAATTTTAAAAAAAACCTGTGAGCTAGCTCACACTAACTCAGCTCAGAGGGAATCAAACTGCTGCCAGCTGCCGCTTCCCCAGTGATCTCCCAAGTCCTCATCCAGGACCCTGTCCCTGCCAGGGGACTGCCCATTCAAGGTATCGCCCACGACCATTGAAGAAGTGCAAGTACCAAACCCCCAACTCTCCTCTGGGGATGCTATCCAGAAAAGCCAAAAAGACACAACACCCATTCACGATAAGAGGCTATTCCACTCGATCCTGAAACGGGGACTCACTGACGGGGCAGGCGAGGGCAGTGTCCACCAGGAGGATCATCCAGGCCTGCTTGTAGAAGACGGTTGCTCGTGCAACCTCCACTTCCAGGCCCTGCACCTGTCAGGGAAGCAAAGGTAGCGCCAATACTCAGACTGAACCGTTCAAGGGCAGGCGTACCACTTGGAACGTTAACTCCAGGCTCCCAAGAGTAAGATACAGCTTTGTGGATTCAACTAATTCTCCCCGGTTCAAAGCCACCCAGGATGCCACCAAGACTCCTTCTACCCATCAGCCATCCTTTAGGCAAACTGGGGCCGTTACAGAAAATGGCCGCCACAAGAGGCGGAGCCAGCCACAAAATGGCTGTTGCAGGAGGCGGAGCCAACCACAAAATGCCGGGGAGTGGGGTCATGCGTAACTCTCACTGGAGCTCTTAAACAGAGCTTCTGCCCGGAATGCTGAACAGGATGCCTTTTAGATTCAGGTGGGGGTAGGCGTGCCAGTCCGAAGCAGCAGAACAAATTCCGAGTCCAGTGCCACTTTAAGACCAACAAAGTTTTATTCACGGTATTATGAGCTTTCATGTGCAAGCGCACTTCCTCAGCTACAGTGGAAGAGAACCTCCTGAAATCTGTTTCAATGCATCCGAAGGACGGTACATACGAAGTCTCTCGGTTCTCGCTTGTACCCAGGATTGCACTTTATTGGTCTTGCAGGTGCCGCTGGACTCAAACCTCGTTCCCATGTCTCTTCGTTGACTCTTGTATCTGTACGCTATTTTACTGCCATTCACAGATCTTTCTTACATCCAGTCTGCACTATAATCACCCAGGACTTCTGCATCTTGACTCTAAATGGCCCTTCCTGACAACCTCCACCCCGCCACCTGTAAGTAATGGCTGAGGAGGTTCTCTTCCACTGTATCTGAGGAAGTGTGCTGAGGAAGCTTATACCATGAAGGAAACTGGTCTTAAGGATGCCTTTGAAATGTTGTTTTAAACTATTTCCTTCAATACATGGACAGCTGGTCTTCGGTCACTCAGTGAAGATTCTTGTGCTGTGGTGGCAACTTGCTCCCAAAGCAACGTTTTTTAAAAATCAGCTCAGCTAATCCGATCGCCAGTGGCCAATCAGAAGCCCTCCTGGCCAAAGGCACCATCTGGCACCTCCCACTTTCAATAAATATTTGGCAGGCATCCAGAAAGGTACCTGTAGTAACCATGAAGGACACCAGTTGGGGACCACTGATCTGGCGCAAAGCAGGGCTATTTTGGGGCAGGAACGCACAGGAACAGCGTTCCGGCTGGCTCCCAAGTTGGCCACGCCCAGCAGGAACTCATTAGCATAGCAGGCCACACCCGACAGCAGGAACTTATTAGGATTGGCTACATTAGGGATGTGTGGCCTAACATGCAAAGGAGTTCCTGATACAAAAAAGGCCCTGGGTTTTGACAAGTAACAAGGTAAACAGAATAAGCAGCAAAAGATGGGTGTGGCTGGATGACCTCACTTCTGGTAACATGGGGGTGTGGCCTAATATGCTAATGAGCTGTACTATCAGGGGTGTGGCCTAATAGGCCAATGAGTTTCTGCTTCTGAGTGTGGCCTATTATGCTAATGAGTTCCTGCTGGGCTTTTTCTACAAAAAAAGCCCTGGTGCAAAGTATAACCTCCCCTTGGGGCACTTTGGAGTCTGTTACATAAGAACATAAGAACATAAGAGAAGCCAATGTTGAATCAGGCCAATGGCCCATCTAGTCCAACACTCTGTCACACAGCGGTCAAAATATACCAGGTGCCATCAGGAGGTCCAGCAGTGGGGCCAGGACACTAGAAGCCCTCCCACTGCTGTCCCCTCCAGCAACAAGAATAGAGTGCATCACCTGCCCCAGACGGAGAGTTCCCATCTATACCCTGTGGCTAATAGCCACTGGTGGATTTCTGCTCCATATGTTTATCTAATTCCCTCTTGAAACTCTCCATGCTTGCAGCTGCCACGACCTCCTGTGGCAGTGAATTCCATATGTTAATCACTCTTTGGGTGAAGAAGTATTTCCTTTTATCTGTTCTAACACGACTGCTCAGCAATTTCATAGAGTGCCCACGAGTTCTTGTATTGTGAGAAAGGGAGAAAAGTACTTCTCAACCTGCTCAATCCCATTCATAATCTTATAAACCTCGATCATGTCACCTCTCAGCCGTCGTTTCTCCAAGCTAAAGAGCCCCAAGCATTTTAACCTTTCTTCATAGGGAAGGTGTTCCAACCCTTTTATCATTCTAGTTGCCCTTCCCTGCACTTTTTCCAATGCTATAATATCCTTTTTGAGATGTGGTGACCAGAACTGTACACAGTATTCCAAATGAGGTCGCACCAATGATTTATACAGGGGCATGATGATACTGGCTGATTTGTTATCAATTCCCTTCCTAATAATCCCCAGCATAGCGTTGGCCTTCTTTATTGCAACTACACATTATCTAGACATTTTCAGCGAGTTATCCACTAGGACTCCAAGATCTCTCTCTTGGTCCGTCTCTGCCAGTTCAGACCCCATCAACGTGTATTTATATTTAGGATTTTTGGCTCCAATGTGCATCACTTTGCACTTGGCCACATTGAACCCCATTTGCCACGTTGACGCCCACTCACCCATCCTCAACAGATCCCTTTGGAGTGCCTCACAATCCTCCCTGGTTTTCACCACTCTGAACAACTTCGTGTCATCTGCAAATTTAGCCACATCACTGCTTACTCCCAATTCCAAATCGTTAATAAACAAGTTAAAAAGCATCGGACCGAGTACTGATCCCTGTGGTACCCCACTGCTTATCACCCTCCACTGAGAAAGTTTCCCATTTATACTCACTCTCTGTTTCCTATTTATAAGCCAGTTTTTGATCCACAAGAGGACTGTTCCTTGTTCTACCAGCCACCAAGCCGTTCTGCCGGCCACCAGCTCTATGCCACCAGTCCTGCCCTCCGCTTACCTCGGTGATCTCCGTCTGCTGCATGCCGTAGGGTGTGCGGAAGAGGACACGGGTCGGTGTGGTGTTGACCCCGTAGCCCAAGGCGTGGGCCTGAGTGGCCATCATGCTCTGCCGGGAGCCGTTCTGGAAGCGGAAGACCACTTGCCATACTTGGTTCACAGCCCCCTTTGCCTGCGAAAGGACAGTGTGGTGTAGCGGTTAGAGTGTCGGGACTAGTATCTGAAAGACCCCAGTTCGAATCCGTGCTCTGCCACAGGCGCTCACTGGATGACCTCGGGCCAGTCACTCATAGTACCTAACCTACCCCACAGGGTTGATATGAGGACAAAACCGACAAAAGGAAAATTATGTAAGCTGCTCGGGGTCCCCACTGGGGAGAAAGGATATAAAATGAAGTAACCAAACACACGTGCAGAAAGGGGTAGAGCCCACCTATTCCCTCAAGCACACATTAAGATAGAGAGCCAGTGTAATAGGGGTTCATGTTTGAATACAGACCCACACAGACCAAGGCCTAAATTGCTGCTCAACCTATCGGGCATGGGGGGGGGGGCTGGGGGTCAGGCACTTTCTAGGCTCAGACAAGGCTCATTTCTATGCTGACAGCTCATGTAGACTCCGCTTTGCCTCAAGGTTGTGTTAGGAAGTATTTAAACTTCAGCTGCGGCTCCATTTTGTTATTCAGAATCAGTCTTCCCGTTTCGTATTGGCACTTCAAAAATGCACACTTTGCCCCTTGTAAGGGCAACTTCTCTTCTCCTTCGAACACCCACAAATTATAGAGAACCAACAAACTAGAGAGAGACTAGTTTTAAACAGTGAAACGTAACAGGAGTTGAAGGGTTAAGCAGCATCCTCCCCGCATGACCCCAAGGACATCTGAGGCTGCCTCAGTCTGAATTTTACTTTTAAGGGGTGTGATCTTCTTCCTCTCTTCCTTTTCGGCCCTCAGGTTCGCCTACCTCACAGGATGGTTTGTGGGGATAAAATCAAGGAGAGGAGACCCAGAGGCAGGGCCTGAGCTCTCTGAAGGTAGAGTGAGCAGGAAATGGGAGGGGGGAAAAGCAACTTGGCTGTTCCTAACAAGAAGGTAGATTCAAGTGGGTAACCGTGTTGGTCTGATGCGGCAGAGCAAAGTTTGAGTCCAGGGGCACCTTTAAGACCAACAAAGTTTTATTCATGGTATAAGCTTTTGCGTGTGTGCATCTGAAGAAGTGTATCTGAAGACGGGGGCATGCACACAAAAACTTGCACCTTGAAGTCTGTTTTGGGCACCACACTTTAGGAAGGATGCTGACAAGCTGGAGCGTGTCCAGAAGAGGGTGACCAGGATGGTGAGAGGGTTTGAATCCAGGTCTTATGAGGAAAGGCTGAAAGAGTTGGGTATGGTTAGCCTGGGAAAGAGAAGGCTTACAGGGGACATGATGGCAGTCTTCAAGTATTTGGAGGGCTGTCCTGCAGAAGATGGAGCAGGTCTATTCTCTCTTGCTCCGGATTGCAAGACTAGATCTAACGGGTGGAAATTACAAGGGAGTCGTTACCGGTTAAATATCAGGAGAAACTTCCTAACTGTAAGAGTGGTTGAGCAGTGGAACAGTCTGCCTCGGGAGGTGGTGGACGCTCCTTCCCTGGACGTTTTCAAGTGGAGGCTGGACGACCATCTTTTGGGTATGTTGTAGGCAGTGTTCCCTCTAAGCTGAGTTAGTGTGAGCTAGCTCACAGTTTTTTAGCCTCTGGCTCACACATTTTTGTCTTAGCTCAGGAAGGAGGGCTCCAGAGTGAACTAATTTATGCAGTAGCCAAATGGCTTGCTCACAGCTTTAATGCCTGTAGCTCACAAAGTAGAATTTTTGCTCACAGGACTCCACAGCTTAGAGGGAACACTGGTTGTAGGTCTGTAGGACTGTCTTTCGGCTGTGCTCCTGCAGAGTGCAGGGGGTTGGACTAGATGACCTGCAAGGTCCCTTCCAACTCTAACATTCTACGATTCTATGAATAAGACTGATGGTTTTAAGAGAAGGCAGCCGTGCCTCGAGCAGCACTGAGGGCCCCAACCTCCTTCAGCCCGCAGGCACCTTTGGTAGTGAGTGTGTTGTGTACCAACGGGGACCGCACACGCGGGCGCCTGCGAACGTGGTCGTGAGAATGCACAAAGCTTTGCTTCCCTAAACAATCCCCAGTAGGGATCCGAGTACGGACCTATCAGACCACCCGGATCCTAGTGGGAACCTATGGGAAATGGGTGCACTGCAAATAAACCTATCACGGGCGTGGGCTGTGTTTTGCAATGGGGATTTAAGCCGGACTTCGGTCCGGCTTGGCTGTATCTTGATTCCCGAATAGACTACGCGCTGATCGCTAGGCTCAGCCTTGGAACTCGGCAGGCCCGTAGCCAGGATTTTGCAATTCAGGGGGCCTTTGAATAAGTCAGGGGGCACTGAGGTCACAAAATAAAAAATAAAATAAAAATAAAATTTTAAAAAACCTCACTTTTGTGGCGTTCGCATTCTGCTTGCCTACATGGAGGAAGCCAGCCACGCTTGGGGAAGGGGTGGCGGTGGGGAGTCCTCTGGGTGGCCCAGAGAGTTGGGAGTCCTCCAGGTGGCCAAGAGAGTCAGGGGGCCTGGATGGAAGTCGGGGGGCCCTTGGCAGGAAGCCAGGGGCCAGGCCCCGAAATGCCCCCCTGTGGCTATGGGCCTGGAACTTGGTATATTTCAGAGCGCTGCCTAAAAACAGCTTCCAGAGGAGGCAGAGCCAAACCCAAAACCACTTCTGCGGAAAGCAGGGACAGATGGAATACCTCCCTCCGCAAACCTCCTGGGAAGAAGCCAGAAGGGGGAATGAGACCACGCTCCCTGGAAAAGTCAAGGCACTTCCCTGTCCATCTGACCCTCAGGGAAAAACTGTTTACCTGAACGAGGGCAGCCAATAAACAAGCCCTCACTCACTCACTCTCTAAAAAGCTCAGCAGGCACCAAGGGAAGTATGCCCCTGGTGCCCACGAGCACCACGTTGAGGAACCCCACAGGACAGCACAACACAGCCCCCGCTGCCACCGTAAAGAGAGCCACTAACCCTTCTCCTTCATTACTTCCCTTTCAGTGTTCCCCCAAGGGCACTTCGGTCTGGGGGCCGACATCTCCTGGAAATTCCAGGCCCCAGAGGCATGAGACTGGCTGCCACAAGAGCCAGGGCTTTTTCGGTGGCGGCTCCTACCTGGTGGAAGGAGCTCCCGGAGGAGATCCGGGCCCTGCGGGACCTTGCTCAGTTCCGCAGGCCTTGTAAGACGGAGCTCTTCCGCCAGGCCTTTGAGTAGGAGCCGCCACCGCCACTATTCCACCATCGATAACCCTGCGCCGCCACACCATTGTCATCGTTAGGCGCTGGGTGACCCTGGCTGGAGAGGGGACAGGCTATTCGTATGTAGCCAGGATTAAGACCAGCCCCATCTTGATTTTATACGGTGATGTCATACTGTATGATTTTGTTTTATACTGTTTTATGCTGTTTTAAACCTGGCATTTATGCCCTATCGTTAGCTGCCCTGAGCCTTCGGGGAGGGCGGGATATAAATCGAAATTAATAACAATAACAATAACAATAACAATAATAATAATAATAATAATAATAATAATAATAATAATAATAATAATAATAATAATAATAATAACAATAATAACAATAATAATCTGAGTCAGTGCGAGCCAGCTCACAGTTCTTTAGCCTCCGGCTCGCACATCTTTTGCCTCCGCTCGGGAAGGACGGCTGCAGAGCAAACGAATGAATGCAGCAGCCCAATCGCTCGCTCACAACTTTAATGCCAGCAGCTCACAAAGCAGAGTCTTTGCTCACGAGACTCCACAGCTCAGGGGGACCACCTCCTTCCAGCCTACCACAACACCTCCCGGTTCCTCACCGCAGGCCAGACGGCCATCCAGTCTTCATCCAAGGCTTCACTCGCTATGCCCGGGACAGCCCGCCGGACGGACACCTGAAACAGAAGCGGCAGGGCAGCCGGCTTAACACTTTCCAGCAAGTCTCCAGCTCCATGCCGGCTGACCCACTGAACCAAGTGCTTTTTCAGAGCTGTCATGGGGTGAGCAACTCTTCAGACTATTTAAGCACTGCTTTCCCTTACAAATCGAAACTAGAACTATGAGATGTATGTGCCACGTTCCAAGTTAGGGAAGGCCGCTAGAAGCCAGATGGCTTTAGTGGAGGCCGGATCCAAGACGCCAATGTCCTGGAGTGTGACCCGGAAGGGCTGCCTGCTGCAGGTTAAGGAATGGGATGGAGGGGACTGGGGGGACTCTGGAACCCAGCTGGTGAAGGGTCAACCCGCAAGTTCTATGCCACGCAAGCATATTGGTCGAATCTGCATTTGCATTTTTAAATCAGTTGTGTGCTGCTGTGACGCCGTCTTTCTCTATGCTCATTCGAATGTTGTTTGGAGAAGATTCTTTTAAAGCAGTGCAGAGGTGCAACGACAGTGGAGCCGCCCCGAAAGGATGATAAACATATGTGGACATGTGAAGGTATGCTAGTGAGGTGCAAAAACGAAAGCAAATGTAGCAGACAGATTTTTTGAAGACGGAGTCAGACCCCGCCCGAGAAACTCGTTATCCGACATCACCAAATCGGGCCCTGGGGGGAACTCCACCCCCTTCCGGCACATGTCCCCAGCGCGATGATGTCACCCAGAGGTAACATCATCACGCTGACCACGTCGGGGGCGGAACGCTGTATGATTTGAGGGAAAACTCTATGTTTTCACCTCGAATCCTAGTGGCCCTGCCCCCAACGTGCTGACGTGATGATGTCACTTACGGGTGGCGTCATCGTGGCGGTGCACACGCTTCGCACACACGCAGGGACTTCCGGACCAGCGCGGGGCTCCCCCGCTCTAAGTGATTTTCAACCTGGCAACCCTAGAAGGTGGGGACACATTGGTGGGAAAGACAAATGCAGATTCGGCTAAAGACAGTACCACAGCAGCATTAAACTGAATTAAAAATGCAAATGCAGCACGAAACTGATTTAAAAATGCAAACGCAGATTCGACCAAACTTTCCACCCTCCTCAACAGAGCCCCTTTCCAATGCCCGCAGATAAAATGCCACCATTTTTACAGGCCAAATCATCACAAGCCACCCGTTTAACTGAAGTGTGCACAGAACCAAATCCCTTCGACGCCTGGGCACACACAGCCACCCTGCCAACAAACCTCCATGTAGTTTTCTTCACAGACAATCTCCCGGGGGCTCCATGGGGCACCGAGGGGACAAGTCATGGACACGTCGTAAGCCACAGTCAGGTCCTCCGGGCTAGTTATCTCCACCTGCAGCTTCAAGCTGAACTCCTGATCAAACTGGACAGAAAGGAATACCCCAGGTCACTTTGTTCTCTGGCCTTGAAGACCCCCCAGCCTGGGGTCGATGTAAGTGGCCTGCGTACCTGACGGCACTTAAATTATTGAAGGTTCAAAGTCTGACTAAGCACTGCGGTCTCGTGAATTCATTCCCTGGGGAGGGTCCCGGGGAGTCTTAGGAAACCAAGTAACATTTCCAAGGCGTAGGGCTCACCAAATTCTGGATGGAACAGGCCAGGAAAGAGACTCTGATCTCTGGGTTGCCGTGCAGGTCGGTGTCAGTTGTGAAGCCACACTGGGAGGCGACCTGCTCCGTCACTGGGATGAGCTGGCCAAGGTTGTCTAGGAGAGAGCAGCCGATCAACATTTGGTGCCCTAACCTCATACAGCCTTGTGGTTGGTACACAGGGTTGTCAATTCCAGGTGGGGAAATACCCGGAGCCTGAGGAGGGTGGGGTTTGGGGGTGGGGGAGGGACCTCGGTGGGATAGAAGGCCATAGAGTCCCACCTTCCAAAGCAGCTATTTTCTCCAGGGGAGCCAATCTCTGTGGCCTGGGGATCAGTTGTAATCCCAGGAGAGCTCCAGTCACCACCCAGAGACTGGCAACCCTATCAGTACTGCACTATTTCTATTAGCGCATGGAGTTTAGGACATCTTAATTCCAAGGAGTTCAGGACATCTTAAGGGTCATTAGTTGCTGTAGATTTTCTGGGTTGTGTGGCCATATTCTTGGCGTTGTAGGACCTGACGTTTCACCAGTAGCCGTGACTGGCATCCTCAGAGGTATAACACAGAAAGATGGAGTACTCTCTGCATCAAGGTGAGCAGAAAAATGGTAGGCAGGTAATTTATATCTACCCTGGAAGGTGGGGTAGGCCTGAGTCATTATCTTGTAGTAGTTCTCCAGGCTATGAACATGCTAATGGAGGAGTTTTCCTGAGGAAGTTCTTTTGTCTATGGATTGTTTCCTGAAGAGGTTTCCTGTTTCCTGAGGAGGTTCTTTTGTGTGTGGAACGGCTATTGAAACTCTAATCTTATCTGTTGTGCTGTTGTCAGCTGTAGAGCATTTTGTGTTTTTCAGGACTACATGCTCTACAGCTGACAATAAAGCTGTTTTTCAGGACTACATGCTCTACAGCTGACAATAAAGCTGTTTTTCAGGACTACATGCTCTACAGCTGACAATAAAGCTGTTTTTCAGGACTACATGCTCTACAGCTGACAATAAAGCTGTTTTTCAGGACTACATGCTCTACAAGGTGAAAGCCTTCGACAACATATCTTAAGGGTCCTTCTTGCCCCACTTTAGCCGCACGACAACCCTGAGAGGCAGGCTGAGAGCAAGCGACTGACCCTGAGGGCCCCACCACCCCCACAATTTAGAGAGCCAGTTTGGTGTAGTGGTTAGGAGCGTGGACTCTCATCTAGGAGAATCAGGGTTGATTTGCCACTCCTCCACATGCAGCTGCTGGTGTGACCTTGGGTCAGTCACAAGATCTTCCAGAGCAGTTCTCTCAGATCTCTCTCAGCCCCACAGACCTCACAGGGTGTCTGTTGCAGAGAGGGGAAGGGGAAGGGAAAGGGATTGAAGCCACTCTGAGACTCCTTCGGGTAGTGAAGGGCAGGCTATAAATCCAACCTTCTCTTCTTCTTAACTCATGTCTCCCGTATCCTGGACCGACACTCTAGCTGCTACATCGCATGGGATCTTGAATCCCCACCCGCTGGCAGCCTTTCCCTGGTCTAATAATCACTTATTGGTTATCTTATTGTGATATGTATTTAAGTTATGTGTACCTCAATATTATTTGACCTCTGAAGAAGGCCCCTCAATAGCGCAGAAACGCGTCAGGTCATGAGCATTGGCCCTTGTGTTTAGGCCACTTGAACTGTTTTACAAGGCTTTCATTGGGCCTTTATGCATGTTTTTAACTGTCTTTCTAATAAATACATGTATTTTTGTATATTATCAGTTTCAATTAGTTTTCTAATATCGGCTCTTCATTAGACTTTCTTCTCACCCTTTTGGTTCTTGATTTGAGCAAAAGCATTGGCCCCATGCTCCATTTTGCCTTTAAGAGAGCAGGATCCAAGGCTTTCTCCGGAGAGTCTGGCAGCATCTGGCCCCTTCAGCATTTTCCAGTGGCAACGGTGCAAAGACACCATTAGAGATACCAGACTCCAGGTCCCAGTGGGACACAGTGTGGTGGGCACAGCCACAAAATGGCTGCCACAAGAGGCGAAGCCAGCCACAAAATGGCCGCCACAGCTTACCCTCAGTGACATAGCAACTGTGGTGGCAGCTGCTGCCAAAGCAATGTTTTTAAAGATCTCCGCAGCCAATCAAATCGCCAATGGCTATTCAGAAGCTTTGTGGGGCAAAAGCCCCACCCAGCCCCACCCATTTTCTAAGAACACTTGGCTAATGCCAGGAAAGGTGTTGTGGGCTCAATGGTGCCCGTGGGCACCAGGTTGGAGACACCTGTAGTAGAGCTTATTTTTCCCCCTAGATTTTTTTAAAAAAAACATGTTTCTGAATATGCACAGAGTCTTTTCCCCTGGCTCGTGCTGCCAACTGAGAAAGCTTCTACGGGCCTGGGATTAGAAAGAAGGCTGGAGAGCCCAGTCTACCGAAATACTCACTGAAGACTCCATAATGCCACAGGTTCTGGCCTAGAGTGGCTTTATCCAGCCATATCCAAAAGTAGCGGCTTCGACATTCGGTTCGCACAGCACCTTCCAAAGAAAGACGTCCCATCAAAGAGAGAGGTCGGTTCATGCTCCACACAGTATAGGCCTCCTCCTGCCCCCCCCCCTTGTTAATTTGGTAGATTTAGACAGAAGTCCAGCGGCACCTTAAAACTTGGCAGGAGCTCACAGTACTCTGGGGGCGGGGTCACTAAAAACACAGACTGAATGCAATTCTGCATGAGTCTGATGCGTCATTCTGTTGAAACACAGTGACTCCGGCTCCAGTAAAGGAACTTCAGAAAGAGATTTTGAAATGCAAAGTTATAGAGTTTATCAATAGGCTTCATGCATCAACCAGGGTTTGAACAGAGTCAACAGTATTCTTAGTCATTACAATTTTAGAACTGCTTAACACAAGGAATAACAAGCTGCATCCGTTGTGAACAGTCACCGCGCTTAGCTTGGACAACTTTGTATAGAAATGTCAGACTCTTTCCTGGGGTTCGTCACTGATGTTAAAATTTATTTTCCCCCCCATACGAAATGGAGGACTCGTTTCGTGTACCTGATGAAATAACTCTCTAGTTCACCTTAATCTTACGATAATAATATCTTCGACAACATAATACCTTTGACAACATAATAGTATCTGTTCACAGGCTTTAACGGTAAGGGCCAGTGCAATGGAGTCCACCTTCCAAAGGTGGTAAGATAAGGGACCCCCAACACAAGCACACTACACACATGCTACAGCTACACAAGAATGCAACAAAACCATACTGAAGAGTCAAAACCAGCCATAACTTCCAGAGAAAAGGGCAAAGGCAGAGACCAAATGGGCACCCACCTATTTCCTTCATCCTTCTTAATTACATCCGCAAGGAAAAAAAGTCCATTACTCACCTGCAGGAAATGGTACAGATGTCACTTCCTGGGGCAGGAGCACACATAGCAGGGCCAAGCTGCAGAGGAAGCCCAAAATAGGAAAGTTAAGCGACTTCTGTTCTTATTTGACTAGGGTTGCCAACTTCCAGGTGATCAGAGATCAGCTACCCTAGAGAAAATGGCTGCTTTGGAAGGTAGAACCTATGGCATTGTATCCTGCTGAAGCCCCTCCCCTCCCCAAGCCCCACCCTCCTCAGGCCCCACCCCCAAAAACTCCAGGCATTTCCCAACCAATAGCCGGCAACCCTGTATTCGACACGCACATCTGGCAGAAGAGGACAGGAAAGAACCCCCGCTCCACAAATCCTTATCAAGTTGATGGTTTAGGTCTCTACAGGGTGACCTGTAAAAAGTGGATGTTCTTAAGGGCAAAACCTTGCAGTGTCTGGGTCAGATAAGATTTTGGTCTCATATCAGGAACAACAAACACTTTTGTTTGGGATATGAAGAATCCTTGCCCATTATCGTTTAGGTTAGGTTAAGTAAACACTTAGGTTTTATGTAGATTTGATGTAGATATATGTTACTTTACATCTGACAAATCAGAGGCTTATTATTCAAATGGCCACTGTCTTTTGTAACCAATTATGCTTTTTGAATATTGGTTTTTTGATGATGTCAGTCCATGTATAAAATATCATGTATTTCCTGAATATGCTCAGAATATGTTCAAGAAGAAGAAAATGAAGAAGAAAAAGAAGAAAGTAGTCGATTTTTGATGAATTATTTGGTCCAACTGTTTTCCTGTTAATTGAAATAAAACACAGATCTTCCTCCTCATTTGACTTCATTTTTGACATGGAATCTAATATGTACAACAACACTGTTACTCAGTTGTTCTGTTCCAAGATCCTAGTAAGCTATTGTTCTGGGGAACAAAGCTCAACTAGAACCCAGTACTCTTTCAGGGATCACTCAGGCTTAATACCCAACAAATGGGACATTTAAACTCGTGGCCAAGGGAGCCAGTTCAATCAATTGGGGGTCATCTATAGTCTTATTATGACTTTCCTAGAGGGTGGGTGGGTTTGAACTCGGGTTGCCAGCCTCCAGGTGGAGCTTGGAGACCTTCCAGAATTACAACTGAGCTCCAGACAACAGGGGTCAGTTCCTCTGGAGAAAACAGTTGCTTTGGAGGGTGGACTATATGGCGGAGGTCCCCAACCGTGGTGCCCACCAACACTTTTCCTGGTGCCCCCCAAGCATTTTTAGAAAGTGGGTGGGGCCAGGTGGGACTTCTGCCTAGCAAGGCTTATGGCTGGCCATTGGAGATTTGATTGGCTGTGCAGATTTTTTTTTTTAAAAAAAATGTTGCTTCGGCAGAAGCCACCACTGTATCACAAGACCTTCTGGGCATGGAACAGGGGCTCCTGGGGGTGGGAGGTATTTTTGAATTTCCTGCATCTTGCAAGGGGTTGGACTAGATGACCTTGGAGATCCCAAGTTCCAACTCTCCGATTCTACGTGCAACTGAAGGAGAGCTGTGGCAGCTGTTTTGGGTCTGGCTCCGCCTCCCATGCCCATCGCAACAAGTCAGAATTCTCAAGGTGCCCACCAACTGAAAAGGGCTGGTGACCCTTGCTCTATGGCATTAAGCCCTCCTGAGGCCCTTAGGCCAGTATTCCCTCTAAGCTGAGTTAGTGCAAGCTAGCTCAGTTTTTTAGCCTCCGACTCAGACATTTTTGCCTTGGCTCAGGAAGGACGGCTCCAGAGCAAACTAATTCATGCAGTCGCCAAATCGCTTGCTCACAACTTTAATGCCAGTGGCTCACAAAGTAAGATTTTTGCTCACAAGACTCCACAGCTTAGAGGGGGCATTGCCCTAGACCGCACCCTCCCCAGCCCCCACTCTCAAATCTTCAGGAATTTCCCAACCCAGAGCTGGCAACCCTAGAGAACTGATGTTCTGTACAAGATATGGGCTCCAGGCCATAAGATCAGGGGGCTGGCACGCCTTTGCTTTCCTCTCTCCCCCCCCACCCCACCTTGTCCGAAAGATAATTTTTGAAAGCTCAAAACCCTGCAGGCTGTTTGAGGTTCTCCGAGTTAGCCTGAACAAAGCAGAATGGAAGGATCTCTAAATGGTGGGTATGTGACCCACTTAATTGGATGAGACAGCTGTTAAAGGAAACTGTGCAGATATCCTCCAATAAACACGACTGCAGTAACGTGCGACCCTTGAACCACTTCTCTTTTACCCTGAAGGCCAGTTTGGCGTAGTGGTTAAGTCTGCGGACTCTAATCTGGGAGAACTGGGTTTGATTCCCCACTCCTCCACTTGCAGCAACTGCTGGATGACCCTGGGCAAGCCATAGTTCTTTCAGAGCTGTTTTCTCAAGGACAGTTCTGAAAAGAGCTCTCTCAGCCCCGCCTACCCCACAGGGTGCCTGTTGTGGGGAGGGGAGAGGGGGAAGGGAAAGGAGTTTGTAAGTTGCCCTGAGACCCTGAGTGAAAGGCGGGGTATAAATCCAATCTCTTCTTCTTTTTTTAAAAAAGTATTCTATGTTATGCCACACAGGGTTGCCAACTCTGCATGGAGGACCTGGAGATCTCCTGGAAACACCACTGGTCTCTAGATGATAAAAATCAGATTCCCCGGGGGGGGGGAATCTGTTCTGGCAGATGGGCTATATGGCATTATACCCAGGGCAGGGTTGCCAAATCTGGCTTGGGAATTTCCTGGAGATCTGAAAGTGGTGTTTTAGGGAGAGGACATGGTGTCATACACTCCAAAGCTGCCATTTCCTTCAAAAAAATAATAATTGAAGTCACGTGGAAACCAGTTGTAAGTCCAGAACTCCAGGCCCCCACCTGGAGGCGGGTCACCCACTCAGCTGAGCTCCCTCCCCAAACCCCACTCGCAATATCTCCAGGAATTTCTCTCAGCCCAAAAATGGCAAATCTATCAACAGACAAACGAAGTTTGAGTCCAGCGGTACCACACCTTGGTGTGGAGAGCCAGTTTGGTGTAGTGGCTAAGTGCGCGGACTCTTATCTGGGAGAACCGGGTTTGATTCCCCACTCCACCACTTGCACCTGCTGGTGTGACCTTGGGTCAGTCACAAGCTCTGGCACAGCTGTTCTCTCAAGGACAGTTTCTGTCAGAAGTTCTCTCAGCCCCACCTACCTCCCAGGGTTTCTGTTGTGGGGAGGGGAAGGGAAAGGAGTTTGTAGCCGCTCTGAGACGCCTTTGGGCAGTGAAGGGCGGGGTATAAATCCAAATTCTTCTGCTGCTTCTTTAAAACCAACAAAGCTTTATTCTGGGGGGTACGCTTTCTTGTGTACACGCACACTTCTCCGCATGCACACAAACGCTTATACCCAGAATTAAAAGATTTATTCACAGTATAAGCTTTCATGTGCAAGCACACTTTGTCAGAGTGCATACACACAAAAGCTTATGCCATGAATAAAGCTTTGCTGGTCTTAAGGTGCCACTGGATTCCCAACTGTGTTCTGCTGCTTCAGACCAGCACGGCTCCCCACCTGAATTTATCAGTAGAAAGACTGGGGGGGGGGGTGCGTCTCATTTACCTACATTAAATAAACTCATCCTCTATAAACTCTCCAGCAATGCTCCCTCTAAACTGTGGAGTCTTGTGAGCAAAAATTCTACTTTGTGAGCTACTGGCATTAAAGCCGGGGAGCGAACCATTTGGCTACTGCCTAAATTAGTTTGCCCCGGAGCCATCCTTCTAAGACAAAAGCGTGTGAGTCGGAGGCTCAAGGACCGTGAGCTAGCCCACACTAACTCAGCTTAGAGGGAACACTGCTCTCCAGTATACTTTGCAAAAATATATCCCACAAGCTCATATGGCTTTCAAGGCGGCACATACCTCACCACCAGTGTTTCCCCTAAGCTGAGTTAGTGTGAGCTAGCTCATAGTTTTTTAGCTTCCGGCTCACACATTTTGTCTCAGCTCAGGAAGGAGGGCTCCAGCGCAAACTCATTTCTGCAGTAGCCAAATTTCTCACTCACAACTCTATTGCCAGTAGCTGGCAAAGTAGAATTTTTGCTCACCAGGCTCCACAGCTTAGAGGGAGCATTTCTTACCACTGTGAACCAGATTAAGAAGAAGAGACCCTCCCACACCTCACGGCCACAACAAAAGTATCCTCAACTAACGGGAACGCCACCATCTTACCAGGCAAAGCAGAGAGAAGGCATAGCAGCGACTCCCCCTCGAAAGCCAAGTGCTCTCAGTTCTGCTGTTCACAAAAATAAGCAGCCTCTCACTTCCGGAGGGAGACAAACTTATATATAAACTGCTGCCTTCCTCCACACGAGTCCTCACCTGTTCCCAATCAGGCGGTCAAAGTTTAGGTGGGCTGGGATGCTGGCTGGGTAGTTCCCCCTAGTTTATTTATCCAGATAACTGACTGATGAGATGCCAGTAAGTCTGGTCTTTTGCAAGATAAAATATGTGTTTCTCTTCCACCCATATCCCTACCTGCTGTTTGTTTTGCATTACAAAGGGCAAATCATTTGTTAGCAGCAGTGCCAATTTTCCTGTCTTGTAGGGCTCCTGTGCCTTCAACAGCTTCGTAACAAGGCAGAGAAGTTCAGCAGGCTCTTCAGGGCAAGACTGCTGAATTTCTGCTTATGATGCTGCTGTTAAAAGTACAAGAACCTTTACCCCCACACACACCCAGAAGTCCTAAAAAAACAAACGGTGAATAGTATAATTTACTGACTTTTCCCTGGCTCTCTTGGATTATATTGGAGCCAGACTCAGTCTAAGATCTTTTTTGAAAAAAATCAGAGCTGAGCTCTGGAAGATGGGAAGTAATAATAATGCTTCTGGCCATGTACAGAGTGCCTTTTCCCTCACACCTCACCCAATTTTCACATTTTGAGGAGGCAGGGGCTTGTTCCTCAGAAAGCAAGATTTTCCTTCAGATATAAACCCCACCTAGGGCTGCCAACTCTGGCCTGGGAAATTGCCGGAGATGTGAGAGCTGTTGCCGGGGGGGGCGGGGGGTTGACAGAGACACGTCACCTAGAATCTATGGTAGACCATACAGTCTGCCCTCCCATGCTGCCATTTTCTCCAGGAAAACTGATCTCTGTAGACTGGAGAGAAGCTGAAAACAGTGAGTCCAGTAGAACCTTAAAGACTAACAAAATTTGTAGTAGGGTATGAGCTTTTGTGAGTCACTGCTCACTTCTTCAGATAGAAGAAGAAGAGGAGGAGGAGGTTGGATTTATACCTGCCCTTCACTACCCAAAGGTGTCTCAGAGCGGCTTACAAACTCCTTTCCCTTCCCCTCCCCACAACAGGCACCCTGTGAGGTAGAAGAAGAAGAAGAAGAGATTGGATTTATACCTGCCCTTCACTACCCAAGGGAGTCTCAGAGCGGCTTACAAACTCCTTTCCCTTCCCCTCCCCACAACAGGCATCCTGTGAGGTAGAAGAAGAGATTGGATTTATACCCCGCCCTTCACTACCCAAAGGTGTCTCAGAGCGCCTTACAAACTCCTTTCCCTTCCCCTCCCCACAACAGACACCCTGTGAGGTAGGTGGGGCTGAGAGAGCTCTTGACAGAAACTGCTCTTTTTCAAAACAGCTCTTATCAGAACTAAGGCTTGCCCAAGGTCATCCAGCCAGGTGCAAGTGGAGGAGTGGGGGAATCAAACCCGCTTCTCCCAGATTAGAGTCCGCACTTTACCACTACACCAAATTCTCTGTCCTATACATTGGAAAGCGGAGTGATTTCCAATGCCCAGTGACATTAGCAGGCAAATGGCAATAGCAGATGTGATTGGATTAGGTGTGACATGCAGAGGACAGATGGACTCACATTCTAGCTGTAGTCTTTAAGGTGTGACTCTTGTTACTTCTTTCTACTGCTACAAGACAGATCATCTACCTCCATGGAGATCAGTGGTAATTCCAGAACTCCAGGCCCCACCTGGGGGCTGAGTAAACCAAAAAAGGGATCACAGTTTCAAGGAAATGTATCAAACAAACAAACACTGTGATAGAAATGACAATGACATTTAATAAATCTCATAAACATCAAATTAACATTACGAATGAAACTTTTACAGTATTACTAAGGAATTTCTAACAGCCGGGTAGAAAAGAGGACTGAAAGTGCTACCGCTGTAAACGACTAGAGAGCAATTGAGCCAGCAACTTGAGATAAGAGAGCATTTGCCAGCCAGTTTAAAAAAAGAAGGCTTCTAGCTAGATAGAAAAGAGGACTGGCTGCTACTATTAGAAATAAATTAACCGGCTTGCTCCTAATTCAAATACTTGAAACGGAACTAGAAGTAAGTTAAAAGTTAAAAAATGATTAATAATTTCAAAAAAGTTAAAAATTGTAACAAAACAACATTCCATTCAGCTTCATGTTTCTTTCCATTCTAAATAGCCATGCTTGTTCCAGGATAATTTGAAGAAAGTAAAAAAGACGTTATAAAGTACTGATGCATTGAAGAGTGATTTCAGCTCATACTTTATTTAGTTACAAGCAGATCTTGAGATGGTCTTACCTGACCCAGAGGCCGGTTTTATCCCTGAAGCCAAACCACATCAAACACCCCCCCTCCTGTGATACGCTATTTATAGCGCTCTCGAGTCCTGTAGGTCCATTCTCGGATCCTAGCTTTCCGATAGGTGTGTGCTAGGATCCGTTCAGGCTATTGTCTTTCAGAGTGAAGCTTGGGCCCTTCGCATGGCCACGTGCGGACCCAACCACGTGCGCGGTCTCGCTGGGTACACAACAGACGTTAAGCTGCAAAAATGTGAAGAAAGTAAAAAAGAAGTTCAGTTGTATCAAGCGGCTGACACCTTTCGATGTAATAGGGTTACTCCTGAGGAAGATTCGGGAAATGAGTTTATAACCGGGTGCCCACCTGGAGGCTGGCAACTCTGGTTCCATCCCTTCCCTTTTTAGCATTAGCAATAGATCTCCTGGACTCTCCCAATCGTTTTAAGCTCAAGCAGATCATCAGCCGCCTTTTATTCCTGCCTTTGTGGTACAGCACCCCAGGCATTGGCAGATTAACCATGAAGCAGACTAAGCACATGCTTCGGGCACCAGGGCCAAAGGGGGCACCACAAAGTTGGGGAAAGGGTGCAAAGAAAAGAAAAACAGAATGAAGATTTGTAAAAAAATAAAAATAAAAATTGATAAAACTAGTGCAAATTGATCCTGGTGCACCCTAGGGTTATCTTCTATTTTTTGTTGGCGAGGTGCGGTGTCATAGGCTATGCTTAAAAGCAAAATGCATGTGTTTAAAAGTAATTGCATATCCGGTCAGACAGGTCAACAACTAGAATGGACTGGGGTCAGTGTGGAAAGGAGGGGGGCACCAAGATTGGTCAGTGCTGAGGGCACCAGTGAGCCTTAATCCGCCCCTGCATCCAGGTACAACTTTCCTCTTCTATAGCACCTACATTAAATAATTCGCCCTCTCTGCGTGCATCTACCTGTGTGTATGCGCAGAAGATATTAAAATGATGTGTTTTCTACGCAACATTCTTTTTTACATGACGCATATAAAGCAACGGAGAGTCACTGACAAAAATGCACGAGAGTTCTGAGAGTTCCACCGCTAGAACTCCCTTCCGCCTTGATCCCGCCAAGGCTACCGAAGCGACATTTTGGCAGACGGGACTCCGGGAGGCTTTCGATCGTCCCGCCTTGCCCGTTTCGGTCGCTGCACCGGTCTTCGCGATTGGTCGAGATCATTGCCAGTCACGCCACCTTCCGCGGCCGTCACAATGGAATGTCTGGAGCGAGGGGGACGGGAAACTCGTCCCTCTGCTTTCTGATTGGACGCCTTCCCTACAAACTCGGCGGGCTTAGGGCGGGCCTCGCGTTCCGTCGGGGACCCTTTAAGGGAGAAGTAGCCGCGCGCTCAGGTACGGTTGAGAAAAAGGCACGCGAGAAGGTCCAGCGATCAGACTGGGTGCGTAGGTCCGCAAATGGCTATTCACCGTGAGGACTCAGTCGATCCTCCATGGTCAGGGGCAGTGTACCTCTGAATAACAGCTGCTGGGGAAAACAGTTGCCTTTCTGCCTCCTCCTTGATGCTGGGCGGTGCTTTCTTTGCAGGGCTCCTCGAATTCCCTCTTACGCGACATAGTCAAACGAGAATTTTTTTTCTCCTTCGGCGTATGCATCGGCTAAGCCTTTCCCTTTGCGTATGAGAGGAGTCCCTTCGGAGGCGCTCTTGCGCGTGCATTTTCCCTTTAAATTCACCCGCCGCTTCCCCGAACGCTTCCTACCAACCCTTATCCCAGAAATTGCTTTACACGACTTACGGAATCCGCTGCCACTAGATAAGTTTCATGGTTTTAAAAGGGCGCTTGGCAAATTCACGGAGGAAAGATCTGCCAGCGGCCAAATAGAGCCTCCATGATCAGGGGCAGTATACCCCTGAGCAACAGTTATTAGCGAGTAAGCAGCGGGGCAGGACTATTCGTTTCTTGGCCTGTTTGCTGTCTTTTGGGGGGCATTTGGCAGCTGGCTGTGAGAAACTGGATGTTGGGCAACTGGGACTTTCCTCCAGTCCACCTGCTTCTCTATCAGATGGCCACTCACCTGACTTCACCTTTCTGTCCCAGAATGTGCGCATTTTGGGAGAGTCTCTGTCTGTACCTTTGCAACTTGAATTTGGCTGAGGAGGGTTAGTTACTAGGTTTCCAGTCTGCTCCAAAGTCTCCCTACTCAGTTGGAGAGTGACTTGAACCATATCTTCATCCCAAAAGTTGTTCTTACTGCTAGGAATTAGATAAACCTATGGTGCAGAAGTCCATCAGTGGCTATTAGCCACAGGGTATAGATGGGAATTCTCAGTCTGGGGCAGGTGATGCACTCTATTCTTGGTGCTGGAGGGGGCAGCAGTGGGAGGGCTTCTAGTGTCCTGGCCCCACTGCTGGACCTCCTGAGGGCACCTGGTATATTTTGGCCGCTGTGTGACAGAGTGTTGGACTAGATGGGCCGTTGGCCTGATTCAACATTGGCTTCTCTTATGTTCTTATGACTTGGCCTTGGGATTTGTAAAGAAATAGTGCCTCTGAGCTTGTGTAGAGTGCTTATATTTTCAGTTGTTTAGAAGGCTGCATCCCTGCAATCGTTGGACGTTGTGATATCGTTGCTTCTGTTAAGAAAATGAAGCCCATGGGTTGAATCCAGCCAGCTTTTTGACAATTCCTTCCCATGCCACATGCAGGTCTCTGGATCCTCAGTATAGCCTTTTTGATGACCAAACAGGAATCCCCTTCTGTGTCAGTGGAAAAACTGGCTGGATCCAACCCAATTCCTGAAAACTCCTTTTCTGAACATGTTTTGCATTTTAAATGCTTTGTAAAATCATTAGTTGCTGTAGATTTTTCGGGTTGTGTGGCCATGGTCTTGGCATTGTAGGATCTGACGTTTCGCCAGTAGCTGTGACTGGCATCCTCAGAGAGGTATAACACAGAAAGATGGAGTACTCTCTGCGTCAAGGTGAACAGAAAAATGGTAGACAGGTAATTTAGATCTACCCTAGAAGGTGGGGTAGGGCTGAGTCATTATCTTGTAGGAGTTCTCCAGGCTATGAACATGCTAATGGAGGAGCTTTCCTGAGGAGGTTCTTTTGTCTATGGATTGTTTCTTGAGGAGGTTTCCTGTTTCTTGAGGAGGTTCTTTTGTGTGTGGAATGCCTATTGAAACTCTAATCTTATCTGTTGTGCTGTTGTCAGCTGTAGAGCATTTTGTGTTTTTCAGGACAGCAAACCGTGCCCTATTGTAAAATCCGTTTCCCCCTTTTTTTTTGTCTTTGCCTTGCAGGTGGGGGTGATGGATAATGTGGCTGGACAGGAGCAGCAACCGCGGCCGCTCTTTGGGGGGGCCTTTTCTGCCTTCCTTCCCCCTGGAAGCCTGGATGTCAGGTACGGCCAGCCCTTCGGAATGACCGGCAGCCCTTGGAGCTGTGGAGTTGCCAGATGCCTCCCCCCACCCCAAAGTTAACAAATGAACTTTAGGAAAATAAGGGCCGATTTGGAACTCGGAAGTTAGAGGCCGTCCCTTATCCCCTGTGAACAAAGGATAACCTAAAGGTTCTTTCAGCTGCCTTGTCGAGCAGTCATGTTTGACTCTCCAGTTGGCCGTAGGTATCACTGTTACAGTTGCCAGCCTCCAGGTGAGGCCTAGAGATCCCCCCCGGATTTGTAACTAGGCTTCCCAAGAACTTACTGCGTGCCGGCGGGGGATGGATATGTCCTCGCAGGACCATCCCCAGGGGAAGGAGAGGCGCGGAGCACCATGCCGTCGCCAGGAAGGGACGGTAGGCGACGCTCTAGCAATGGGGCTGGAAACTCGATGGTACCATCGAGTTTTCAGCCCCCTTGCCAGAGCGTCACCTGGTATCACTTCCTGGCGACGGCATGGTGCGTTACCAGGAAGACTGGTCCGGCCGGGGAGCATTCGTCCCCCGCCCCCAGACGGTAAGTACTTGGGAACCCTACTTGTAACTGATGTCCAGACAACAGAGATCAATGCCCTTGGAGAAGAAGACTGCTTCAGAGGGCAGATTGTATGTAGGATGGCCAGCTCTGGGTTGGGAAACACCTGGAGGTTGGGTGGGGGCGTAGAGCCTGGGGAGGGGATGGTTTGGAGAGGGAAGGGACCTCAGGCAGGGTGCACGGCCATAGAGCCTCCCTTCCAAACCAGCCATTTTCTCCAGGGGAACGGATCTCAACTATCTGATGATCAGGTGTCATAGCGGTTGATCTACAGGCCTCACCTGTAGGCTGAGCAAACGTGGAAAAACACCGTGTTAGAACAAAACACACAATACTGATATGCTACTGTGTCTTCATATATTCATTTAAATCATATACTTAAATACACAATACAGGCCCTAGTGTATCTTATTAATTATTGATAACATTGATAACAAAAATAATCCTAAAGAACAATATATATCTTGTAGAAAAGTTCACAGCTACAGAGACGAATATGCAGACAGGATTCATGCTGCAGACTGTCTTGCTTTCTGATGAGAGACGCTCCCAGACCTTTGCTTCGACTCTGAGTAGCCCAGCCTCTTGCCTAAGTGTTACATTAGAGGTACTTCTAGGAACGCCAAATAGAGATCTAAGAAATTTAGACTGAACCCTTTCAAGGGTCTTTAGATTGGCAGAAAGTCCGATTTTGAACCATACAGGAGTTGAGCCACTGATTTTGCCTGGGAGGTTCTTTATTGTGTATTTAAGTATATGATTTAAATGGATATACACAGGGCTTTTTTTGTAGAAAAAGCCCAGCAGGAACTCATTAGGATAATAGGCCACACCCATCAGCAGAAACTCATTGGCATATTAGGCCACACCCCTGACAGCCCACCTCATCAGCCTATTAGGCCACACCCCCACGTTACCAGGAGTGTGGTCATCCAGCCACACCTACCTTTTGCTTCTTATTCTGTTTACCTTGTTCGTTGTCAAAACCAAGGGTTTTTTTGGAGCAGGAACTCCTTTGCATGTTAGGCCACACACCGCTAATATAGCCAGTCCTAATGAGTTTCTGCTGTTGGGTGTGGCCTGTTATGCTAATGAGTTCCTGTTGGGCGTGGCCAACTGGGGAGCCAGCCGAAACTCCATTCCTGTGCGTTCCTACCCAAAAATAGCCCTGAATATATGTAGACATAGTAGCATATCAGTGTTGTGTGTTTTGTTCTAACATGGTGTTTTTTCCACATTTGCTCAACCTTGTCGTGTTTCCCGTGTTTGTTGCCTCACCTGTAGGCTGGCAACTGTAACCCTATGGCACTATGCCCCACTGAAGTCTCTCCCCTCCGCAAACCCTGCCCCTCCTCAGGCCCCACCCCCAAAACCCTCCAGGAATTCCCCAACCAGTGTTCCCTCTAAGCTGAGTTAGTGTGAGCTAGCTCACAGTTTTTGTAGCCTCCGGCTCATGCATTTTTGCCTTAGCTCAGGAAGGATGGCTCCAGAGGAAACTAATTTATGCGGCAGCCAAATCGCTCACTCACAACTTTAATGCTCACAAAGTAGAATCGTTGCTCACGGGACTCCACAGCGTAGAGGGAGCATTGTTGCCAACCCAGAGTGGCAACGCTGTCTACTTAGGATGGCGCTGCTGATCAATCAAATACTTAGAAAGACGAGTATTGACATTTTTCCGGCTGGGTAGCCGTGTTGGTCTGAAGCAGTCGGACAAAGTTGCTCTTAAAGGTGCCGCTGGACTCAAACTTTGTTCAGTTTACATTTTTGTTCCTGTTTTCCATTGTCTCGGGACGGTCCTTTGATTTGCACCATGAGCCGCCCCCTCGATTTCTTGCCTGGTCCCCCCTGATCCTCTCCCTGCCCCCTCTTTCCTTTACAGTGAGTTGCGCCAGGTGCCCGACAACCAGGAAGTCTTCGTCCACCCCAGCACGGATCAGAGCATTATTGTGGAACTGCTGGAGTATCAGGCAGCGGTGCCGGATGAAGCCGCTGTCAGGTATGTGGTCAGATGCCGCAGAACTTAAAAAAAAAGCAAAGACCTGGTTCTGAACCAGTGGCCTGAGAAACATGTTCTCTGAATTGGAAAAGCCTTGCCCTCTAATCCTGAAGATGTTCCCCTCCTTTTACATTCTCCCCATGCTCAAAAGCCTCTGATCGTGACTTTACATTAGAAGGCAACGATCAATAGTTTAATCTGGTCACAGAGAAGAGACAAGCAAAGGTAGTTTGGCATTGCCTGCTTCTGCATAGCAACCTTGGACTTTCTTCATGGTTTCCCATCCAAGTCCTTCTTCACCCAAAGAGTAATTGACATGCGGAACTCACTGCCACAGGAAGTGGTGGCAGCTACAAGCATAGGCAGTTTCAAGAGGTGATTGGATAAACATATGGAGCAGAGGTCCATCAGTGGCTGTTAGCCGCAACGTAGAGGTGGAACACTCTGATTGGGGCAGTGATGCCCTGTATTCTTGGTTTTTGAGGGGCAACAGTTGGAGGGCTTCTGGAGTTCTGGCCCCTCTGGTGGACCTCCTGATGGCACCTGGGTTTTGGCCACTGTGTGACACAGAGTGTTGGCCTGGATGGGCCACTGACCTGATCCAACATGGCTTCTCTTACATTCTTACTAATCAGGGCTGACCAAGATCAGGCACGCCTGGGCCATCCAAGACGGGGCAGAAAAAGTACATTAGCAGAGTAGTTATAAGAATATGGACCCAATCTCCTGTTAAGAGGTATAAAAAAGCAGATATGTGACACTAAATCAACATTTTACCTTGGTAGATTCTTGCAGCTAAATAGAATCTGGCAACTCTGTCCGAGGTTTCAACATTTGCCAGAAGAAAGGAGGCATTCCATTCCTCCAGTCTTCCTGGGATTCTTTGGAGGACAGGTGTAATAAATATAAATCTTAGGTCACTATAGAAGGGGCAATGCAGCAGCACATGTTCAGCCGTTTCCCCCGGCTGAACAAGGGATAAACACTCCTGAAGCGTCACACTGCGGTATCACATTAGAAGGCAGAACTTTATGCTGAAACTATTCTGAAGCCCAGTGCGGCATTTGCATGTACCCTGTTAGTATTACTTTAAGCTGGTATGTCTTTCCATTTATCTGTGTGTAATTCCCTCCCCACACCGAATAGGAAATTTAGGAGTTGTGGTATAAATTTTACTGATCACCTTGACAGCACTCCCACCCTGTGGGTCTGGTCTGTCAACTGGGGATGTAGCTCAGTGGTAGAGCGCATGCTTCGCATGTATGAGGTCCTGGGTTCGATCCCCAGCATCTCCACTTTTGCTGGAGGGTGATTTCTTCCGCAGGGCAGATCTGCTGGAGTGTAGAAATGTGTGGGAGGGTTATGTTTTGAATGTTCACTGGGCATCCTTACAGGCATTTAGTTCAAGGGTGCGTTTGCCTTGCATTTTGTGTGTCAAAATGGAGAGGGTTGAAGTCTGTTGCCTGGGATATTTCCCAAAGCATCTTGCTAGCCATAATGGAAACAGGATGCTAAAACAGATGGACCTTTGATCTGGCACATTCATTGTTTTGTCAAGGTGTTTGCCACCACTGCAGGACATTTTTCTAGGGCTCTAGGAGCAGCAAGGGGATGTAGCTCAGTGGTAGAGCGCATGCTTTGCATGTATGAGGCCCTGGGTTCGATCCCCAGCATCTCCATTATTTTTCATTCATGGCCCTGAAGGAGGACCCTTATGGCAACTTAAACAGTAGTTAAATGACCGTAGCTGAATCTTTTGCAAGCCCATGAATGTATAAATCATTGGTGCGGCCTCATTTGGAACATTGTGTACAGTTCTGGTCGCCACACCTCAAAAAGGATATTATAGCACTGGAAAAAGTGCAGAGAAGGGCAACTAGAATGATAAAAGGGTTGGAACACTTGCCCTATGAAGAAAGGTTAAAACGCTTGGGGCTCTTTAGCTTGGAGAAACAACGGCTGAGGGGTGACATGATCGAGGTTTATAAGATTATGCATGGGATAGAGAGGTTGAGAAAGAAGTACTTTTCTCCCTTTCTCGCAATACAAGAACTCGTGGGCACTCCATGAAATTGCTGAGCAGTCAGGTTAGAACAGATAAAAGGAAGTACTTCTTCACCCAAAGAGTGATTAACACATGGAATTCACTGCCACAGGAGGTGGTGGCAGCTACAAGCATGGACAGTTTTGAGAGGGAATTAGATAATCATATGGAGCAGAGGTCCATCAGTGGCTATTAGCCACAAGGTATAGATGGGAACTCTCAGTCTGGGGCAGGTGATGCACTCTATTCTTAGTGCTGGGGGGCAGCAGTGGGAGGGCTTCTAGTGTCCTGGCCCCACTGCTGGACCTCCTGATGGCACCTGGTATTTTTGGCCGCTGTGTGATACAGAGTGTTGGACTAGATGGGCCATTGGCCTGATTCAACATTGGCTTCTCTTATGTTCTTATGTCCAGCACCTCTAACAAAATATAGTTCTGGTTGTGGCAGAAGCATTCTGGAATTAGCGTTCCTGATGTCAGACGTTTCTGCTGTTCAATTGGCTATTGCCCCACCCAACCGGTGGAGACAGGAGCTGCAGCCACATACCACTGGATGGTGCGCTGTTGCTGTGGCACAGCAATAATTTGCATCTGGATTTTCCTCTGTAGGTGAGAACACAAAGTCCAATGACTCTTCAACGTAGCAAGAGTACCAGGAGTAAGGGCCACACCTAGATCTGGTGGTGGATACTTCAGGAACCAGAGGCTGGCTTCAGGAGGGGATGTAGCTCAGTGGTAGAGCGCATGCTTTGCATGTATGAGGTCCTGGGTTCGATCCCCAGCATCTCCACTTTTCTCAGAGGTGTCCCCTTTCACAAGGCAATTTGCTGGAATGCTGAAATGCTGCTTTGTGTCTTTTGAAAATTTACAGGGCATCCCTAACAGTCGGTTTTACACACACACACAAGTGTTTTTCCAGCAGTGTGTATAAACATGGGTGTTACTCAGTGAGGGTTTGTGACTCAGTGATAGCTTGTCTGCTAGGCACACACAAGATCCCAGGTTCAGCCTTGGGCACCTCCAGTTAAAAGGCCCAGGTGAGGGGTCTCCAACCTTTTTGAGGCTGTGGGCACCTTTGGAATTCTGGCAGTGTGGTGGGCACAGTGGCAAAATGGCTGCTGCAGCTTACCTTCAGAAGCCAGGAAAACCTCTCGCTGCAGGGAACGGGCTGCGGGATGAGGTGGATGTTTGGTCTGATTTCACAGGACTTTTCAATTTGTCATGTAACCGTGTCACATTGCAGCCAATGTTCTATTGCTGCTTGAGTAGCTGGGGGATGTAGCTCAGTGGCAGAGTGCCTGCTTTGCATGTATGAGGTCCCGGGTTCGATCCCCAGCGTCTCTGCTTTTGCTGGTGCTCTCTACAGCCTGCCTGGACCTGCCTTGTAAAGCGCTGCGCGTAGATTGATCTGTGAGGGGCTGGTTATGGACAGCACTGCCTCTGAGCAGGGAATTTAACCAGATGCAGAGATGCAAGGATTTCAAAGCCGAAGAGCCAGTGCTGTTCGAAGACATTTCCGTGGTCATGTGGCCGGCATGACTAAACACCAAGGCGCACGGATCTTATTGGTCTCTAAAGTGCTCTTAGTCTCGAATCCAGCTCTTCTGCTGCAGACCAGCATGACTCCCTTTTGAAACTCCTTTTCCCTCCAAAGCTTCAAACTGTCTGGAAACAGTTCCCGTGGAACAGCGGTCACTGGGGGCATGGGAGGAGGTATTTGTGAATTTCCTGCATTGTGCAGGGGGTTAGACTAGATGACCTTGGAGGTCCCTTCGAACTAAATTTTCGATTCTAAATTTCCTCATCCCTGTGTGTAATCCACCATGAGTCCCCATGAGAATAACAGACTATAAATCAATACATAAATAACCAGGTGCTGTTGGGGTCTCTTCCTGTGACTTGCCAGATGTTTATCCTTCTCCCCTCTTGGCCCTTTCCAGATATCACTTTGAGGACGTGGTTGGCACTTCTGGCGGCGCCGAGGTTTTGAGCCAGGAGTCGCTGGCGCCTCATCTCCTGGCGCTGGGAGGCTGTAGCAGTGCCTGGAACCTCACTGCTCGCCAGCTGGTAGCCAAATTCAACGAAGAGGTGGGTGTCGGGGTTTGTTGGGACGGTAGTTTGTAGTCCACAGTTGGACTGACACATCCTTGGCTACAGCGTGAGCCGGCATGGTGTCGTGCTTAAGAATGTTGGACTCTGCTTGTGTCCCAGAACCTCAGAATTTTTTCATTTGTTTGCACAATTCCCATTCAGGGTTGGGGGAGTGGGGGGAGCACACCACCCCCAGGTCCTCTCCTTGCCCCTTCTCACAGAAGCCCCTTTGGCTTGAAGTACCTGGCAAGGGCTGCAACCCTCACATTTTGACCTCCGATCCCAGAAGTGAGAGTCCCGGCAGCTGCGTTCACCTCACCTCAAACCTCATTTAAATCGGGTGTGGGATTACCGCGCAAACACCACCTTTCTTGTTATTCTGTGCGTCATTTTGCTTGGTGTTGTGGTTAAGTGCGCGGACTCTAATCTGGGAGAACCGGGTTTGATTCCCCACTCCTCCACTTGCACCTGCTGGTGTGACTTTGGGTCAGTCACAAGCTCTGGCACAGCTGTCCTTGAAAAAGAGCAGTTTCTGTCAGAAATTCTCTCAGTCCCGCCTACCTCACAGGGTGTCTGTTGTGGGGAGGGGGAGGGAAAGGAGTTTGTAAGCCGCTCTGAGACTCCAAGTGAAGGACGGGGTATAAATCCAATCTCCTCCTCCTCTTCTTCTTCTTCTTTTGCACAGAGGGTGTATGGCTGTTTCACGCGGCTTCTCTTTAGGCGGCTGCCTCAGAGAGTCCTCGCTTTGCGCCTCATCTGATACCCCCTGAGGTAGCAGGCCGATCTTTCTTCTGGCTTTCTGAGGCCTTCTCTCCTCTTCGGCCCCTCTCTTCCGAAATGAACTTTCTAGACCTCACTCTTTCTAGACAGGCGAGGGTCTCCCCAATAGGTGTGACGTGGAGGTTGGTCCCCGGCAGTTTTGACAATTTCCCACCCGTCCTTTCGCCTGCAGGCCAAAAACGAGGTGAGGCTGCATCTTGCGCTGCTCCGCCTGCCCCAGTACGGAACAGACGTGCTCTTGACCTTCAACGACCCCACCCGTGTTCAGTGAGTACACCTCAGAGCCGAGGGATGTGTTGCCACAAGCAGGCCATACCAGCCTTACTGGCAAAGAAGAAGGTGTGCCGGTGGTCACAGTTGCCCACACAGGCAGCCCTTCCCCTTCATGATATTTAGGGTTGCCAGCCTCCAGGTTGCAGCCGGAGGTCTCCCACTGTTACAACCGATCCCCAGGCATCAGAGATCATTTCCTCTGGAGGGAGTGGCCACTTTGGAAGGTGGACTCTATGACATTAGACCCCACTGAAATCCCTCCCTAAACTGTGCTCTCCTCAGGCTCCACCCCCAAAATTTCCAGGTATTTCCCCTCCCAGAGGTGGCAACCCTAATGATATTTGTGATATTTCTGCACCACCTTTCTGGCCCTTGACTCGAGGCTGCTATAACACACGGTGATGCCATCAGGGAAAGGAAGATCAGAAGCAGCACATGCTGGTAACCAAGAGGCACATTCACGACAAGACCTGCCCTTGTAAAGCCCTTCAGAAATACTACCGGCAGGGCCTTCGTGGTTGTGGCAACTTGTTTGTGGCATGCCCTTCCATTAGTCCTCCCAACAGTCATTGAACCAGTTGTCCTTCCAACACCGGATCAAGGCTTCCGTGTTTCTGGTTGTCGATCGTGGCCCTTACTACTGCTAGATTTTCTACTTGCCAGTGTGGTGTAGTGGCTGAGTTTGCAGACTCTAATCTGGCAGAACCGGGTTTGATTCCCCACTCCTCCCCTTGCAGCTGCTGGATGACCTTGGGCAAGCCATAGTTCTGTCAGAGCTATTCTCTCAAGGAGAGTTCTGGCAAGAGCTCTCTCAGCCCCGCCTACCTCACAGGGTGTCTGTTGTGGGGAGGGGAAGGGAAAGGAGTTTGTAAGCCACTCTGACACTCCCGAGTGAAGGGCGGGGTATAAATCCAATCTCCTCTTCTTCTTCTTTATAAACAACTGACATTTGCAATTTGGTAACCCTGTAATCATAAAAATAAGTTTCCTATATCCCGTTCTTGTGGCTGTCCTTCTAATAGCCCTGTGGGCCAGTGACGCCACAATGCCCCAGACCTACCCCCTTTGTGAGAAGGAGGTGCCAGCCACAATGAAGGCCAGCATGTTTGCTCCCATGTCCTCCTGCAGGCGTGGGTTCTGTCAAGTATTCCAGGCTAATGGGCACTGCAGAACAGAATTCTGGGAGGTGAAGAGGCTAACGGTTGCTGGCCCTGGCAAGAAGAGGGAGAGGGCTCTTGCTTCCTGAAACCTCACTGTGGGGGGACAAGAGAGTAGTTGCTACAGGGGAGGGGAAGGGGGCAGAGGTGGTGGAAACCAAAAGAACCTGTCAGTGATACCCACTTCTCATTTCTCCTAGTCCGCTAAGCAGTAGCGCGGCCCGAGGAACTGAGGTCCCAGATTCTTCCCTGCCTCCGTGGACGGTGGAGCACTTCCACAGCTTTGTACACAACCTGCGACTTCTTGACCCCGGCATCTTTGGGTAGCCCCGAACCGGACGCCTGAGATCCAGCCTCAACCCATCTCCATCATCTACACAACACTGTCTGCCAGGACTCTTGGGTGGCTATCTGCTTGGGTCTCTTCCACACTGTAGCTTTCCTCTTGGTCCAGAGGGAAAGAGAGTCAGAGAACCAGCACCCTACAGGATAGGTCTTGTCGCAAAAGGCAGTTTCGTGCCACCCCGTCGCCAAAAGATGGTTTCAAGCCTCCCCTGAAGAGAAATTGAATTATCAAGTTTCACCTGTAGAACTTCAGCTTGGTCTCTTCCACTTAGCACCCCCAGCATACCATAGCTTAAATGTTAGGGGGAATTACCCCTCCTGGTTGTTGTGTCCAATAAAAAGTTCAGTCCTCCCACCAGTGTTTTGGTTTATTTCAACCGGCGGGAGCTGCCTCGGCCCCTCAGAACAAAAATCCACAGGCGAGTACCAAAATTATATATTTCACTAGGAACAGACATTCTGTATTCATAAAATAAAATGATGTGTACACTTCATTTTCCCTCAGGGTTGGTAAGTGGGAAAGATAAATTGGGGGGGGGGGTGAAGGAAAGAGAGAAGAGTAGACATCTTTGACCAAGGCTATGGCACCACGCCTCCCTTTCCATTTCTGCAGACACCCCCCCCCCTTTTCTGGCTCACTATGGAAGCCGAGGAGGACCTTTGCAGACCGCATTAGGAGTTGGCCCTCCGCCGGACCAGAGGCATGCTGGGAGAGAGCAGCAGCAGCAGCAGGCGGCAAACACAGCAGCCCTTGACGTGTGTGAGCTGCCTACGAAAACTGCAAGCGGCTGCACTGCTCCCTGAGGGGCGGAAAGGAGTCCATAAGTGCAATAATCTTTGAATAGGACCAACTTTAAAAATTAACCAAGGAGCGTTTCTGTGCTCCTGAGTGCTTCTTCAGAGAAACAGTCAATAATTGAGAAAACGGGGTCCCAGATCATGGGGGAGGTGTATTTCTGAGCATAAGACCAGCCCACTAATTAGCGGTGGTCTTAATGATTCTGAGACCTTGGAAACAAAGCCCTGCAATCACTGCTGCCCCCACCCACCCCCAGGGCTAAGCAAGGGATGGTCCTTGCCAGTGTTCCCTCTAAGCGGAGTTAGTGTGAGCTAGCTCACAGTTTTTTAGCCTCCGGCTCACACATTTTTTGTCTCAGCTCGGGAAGGAGGGCTCCAGAGCAAACTGATTTATGCGGCAGCCAAATCGCTCGCTCACAACTTTGATGCCAGGAGCTCACAAAGTAGAATTTTTGCTCACAAGACCCCACAGCTTAGAGGGAACATTGCCCCAACCGAAGAGGGCAGAAGCCCCTGCTGCCCAAGCACCCGAGGGAGTAGAGGAGCTGTGGGTGGGTGGAACCCCTCGCAGTGCAGGGCCCAGGGCAACTGCCCCTGGTTCCCATCGGCAAAGTTCGGCCCCTGCCCATAAGCTTTTCTACCATACCTAGAATTTATTTCTCTCTCTCTTCCCCTTATCTCTTCTATTTTTTTTTTTTTAAAAAGCCTAAATCATCCGGCTTGAAGAAGAGTTCTGTGCAATCTGGAAACCTGCGATTTCTTGGTCCTAATAAAACGACTGGCCTTGGCAATTTGCGTGAAGGGATGTGAGTCTTCACAGCTACTTGGCTTTAATGGGTCCAGTCTGAGGAATGCTAGACAGTGTGTGGGGGAGCGAGGAGGAATGTTGGTGGCTTTCTTAGGACAAAGGCCGGCCCGGCTGAGCTGCCTCTGGATTGCTGGTGGAAGAAACTGAGGCAACTTGCAGGTGGGAGCCGCTCAACTGGAGTCCCAGAGCACCTTTAAAAGACCAACAAGATAGTCAGGGGTCAAAGCTCCCTTTGTCAGATACAAGTAAAGAATGGAGATCCCTGAGTCGGATGTGGACCAAGGGAGCTTTGACTCTCAAAAACTCATCCCCTCAAAATCTTGTTGGACACTCTACGGTGCTACTGGACTCCAATCTTAACTGTTGTATTGCAGACCAACATGGCCTCCCCTCTGAAATTCTCCTCATGCAGGTAGGAGCAGTATTAGTACTCTACCACCACCTAGGGGCAGAACTCTGGTAGTGCATGGATCCTGACAGAAGTTTCAACTGAGGCCTACCAGAGCAAAGCCTGAGTCCAGCGGCACCTTAAAGACCAACCAAGTTTAATTTCTGGGTATAAGAAGAAGAGATTGGATTTATACCCCACCCTTCACTACCCAAAGGAGTCTCGGAGCGGCTTACAAACACTCCTTTCCCTCCCCCTCCCCTGTGAGGCAGGTGGGGCTGAGAGAGCTCTTTCGAGAACTGCTCGTGAGAGAACAGCCCTGAAAGAATGTGTAACTGACCCAAGGTCACACCAGCAGCTGCATGTGGAAGAAGGGAGACTCAAACCCAGTTATTCCGGATTAGAGTCCACCCTCCTAACCACTATACCAAAATGGTGTAAGTTTTCACGTGCGTGCACACTTCTTCAGACGCATGCACATGAAAGCTTGTACCCAGAATTCATTGGTCTTAAAGGTGCCACTGGACTCAAACTTTCTTCTGCTGCTTCAAACCAAGATGGCTACCCACCTGAGGCCTACCAGAGTGGAGTCCTTGATTGCCAATGGGATAACTTTGCCACTGCTGAAGCACTCTAGGAGCAGAGAGACCACGCCAGTAGCAAGCCTCCTCACCATGTAAGCTATCCAATCCAATCCAGTGGCTCTAAAGAAGTTCAGCCAGCCTTCTCCTGCTGCCTATCTTGGATTACAGAAATGGGCAACTACCAAGGGCCCGATGGATGACTGGCTGGCTTCATTCAGCTCGGAAGGCTACAAAGTTGACCAGGCCCGGCCTAGTACAAGGGGACTCCCGAGTAGATTTAAAGCACAGCAAGGGCAGGGCCGTGACCGTGGGAGTCACAAGTTTCTTTGGTTGCAATAAATAACAGTTGTGAGTTTGCCTCTTTTGGGTCATCAGTACATCTTGCAGAAGATATTCTCCCCAGTAGCAAAGCGGGAGAAGAGAGAGGTCATGAAATAACCAGCTGCCACGTCATGAGATGCGATGTGAGGAACCAATGACCTTCCCTACGAAATGGAAAACACCAGAGGCAGCTCTGTTGCAGTCCCAGATGAATACATAGCAGGGGGGGGGAGAGGGAAAGGCCCAGCCTTGCTAATGTGTTCCTCTCCGCGTATCTCTAGGTTAGGGAGGAGCCACGGAAATGATGTTGGCTTCTGGCACTTCCAGCTACCATCAGCGTCACCGCTGGTCCGTCCAGCGGGCGTAAGCGTTGCGCAGCTGGTCCCAGAAGAGCAGGCTGAGGATGGTGTGGGGCCCGATCCGGAAATAGGAGGCCCCCAGGCCCTTGTAGATCCCGAGGAGGCCCTCTGTGCGGATTATTTTAGCGAGGCAGTCGAGAAGACCTTTATACATCAATCCCTGTGGCAGAAGGAGAAACAGAGTCTGTAATGATTTCATATTTTGATGTGTGTTTCTTTAAATGTTTAGTTTGACTGCAGTAATGTAAGGAGAGTGATAGATGGAGATGAGTGTGATGTGATTGGCTGATGACTAAGAGAGTGGGAGGAGGGGTGTCTTGGAGGGGATTCTGTGTTTTTTTGGTGAAACGAGTGTGGAGAGTTTTTGAGTTTAGCCTATATGGCAAAAAATAGCAGTTTGAGTTTATCCTGTGCAGCTAAGACAAACAGTTTAGCCTGTGTGGCTAAGGCTGTCAGAGTTAAGTTGAGTTTTGGTGTTTTGAGAGACTGTGTGTGACATCCAGTTTTTTCAGTTATATTTATAAGTTCCTTTCTTCAACAACAGTTCAAAAATACAAAGAAACTTATTTTGTTCTTTTACAAATCATTATTTGTTTAAACTTTTGCCAGCAGTCAGAACACTCTTTATTATTTATTTATTTATTATTTTCTATTTATATTCCACCCTCCCTTCATGGGCAGGCTCAGGGCGGCTTACAACAAGTTAAAAGACAACAGAATAAATACAATAAAACACAGATGCATCAAACAGAGCAATGATCTAAAATTCTGACAATCAATCAAATTTGTAAATAAAGTGCTGTTGCATGTAGGTGGCGGTAGCATCTCCAAAGTCTATTTTAGATAGTACACTGTGGCCATACCAGTATCATTAGCTGTTCTTGTTGCTCTCAGCATGAGGAGCCTTAACTGTTCAGTTGTTAGCAGTTCAGATGTTACCGATGTGTTAGTGCTAGTGGCGGCCTGGTGGAAGAGCTCCGTTTTACAGGCCTTGCGGAACTGTAGAAGGTCCCACAGGGCCCTGTCTTCCGGGAGCTCATTCCTCAGGGCCACATAGTCCTCTGAAGTGCCCACACGCAGGGTCATTCTACCATAATAGAGAGATTTGGAATTTTTAATTCCTGTTGGCAGCGATAACCTACTTAGTTTATTCGAACAGAGTGTGTTTTAAAGGAAAAAACAGTCTCCCCATTAAGGAGGACACCACAGAGTCATTTTTTAAAAAAAAACAAACGGGCCAGTTACTTTTCTTCTCAGGAACACACATTGAAGTGCCTTCTACTGAATCAGGCCACTCATGTCAGTATTGTCAGCTCAGACTGGCAGCGGCTCGCTGGGGTTTTAGGCCGAGGTCTTTTTTCACACCACCTGCTCCCTGTTCCTTTTTAACTGGTGATGCCGGGGATCAAACCTGGGCCCTTCTCCTTGCCAAGTGGAGGCTCTACCACTGAGCCACATCCCCTCCCCTAATCCATGGTTTTAAGCCAGCCCCCACCCCTCAGCCTTTCAAACTTGTGGACACTTAATGGAGTTTTGAGGAACGGTAGCGGATGCCATCATAAAATGTGTGCCATGAGAGGCAATTACAAAATGGTGGAAAGATCCCAAGTCATGTGATGGGGGCAGCTGTTTTCAAACGGGCATTCACTGCAGTGCAGACCCTTCTGTGGTCTTCTGAAGCCTTCCCTTCTTTCTCCAGTTAGGTGGGGGGAAAGCAGAGGTGGCTCTTTGCTGTGGGAAGCAACAAATGGGTGCCCAGAAACACAATATTGGTGGGTATCATTGCGCCCAATTGCCCACACTGGGGATCACTGGCTTGAACATTCTTGTGAAGGTGTCCCCTCGTGATCAGGTTTATAACTCAGTGTGTTTCAGGGCAGTTTGACATATGGGGAAGCGATAAGTCTGGGGCTGTGGGGAGGGCACATTGAGAAGAAACTGTGACCACAGGCAAATTGGCACAATGTGATGCATGTTAACACAATAGGTCTCAACTGTTAGGTTCTGGGTAAGAACGATTTCAGATTAGCAGAGTTTTTGCTTAGTTACAGCACTACCAGAGACAAAGCAGGGCACAGAGAACTGGGAGGAGAGGGGATGAAAAGACTTGTCCAATTCTATCTACCCGGTTTTACCCCGCCCTGACCCCACACCTCAGTTTTGTCTTCCCAGCAACCCTGTAAGGTAGGTCAGACGGAGAAACAATGACTGGCCCAATGTCGCCCAGGGAGCTTTGTGGCCAAGTGAAGATTTGAATCCAAGACTAGTCCAGGACTGTAACCAACTACACTATTCTGTCTCTCAACTGAGGAAAAGGTTTTCCTATCTCCATCCCTTCTGTGTCCAGCCTAGCCAGACACAGACACAACCCAGGCCTTCCTGCCTCTCTCTGTGCTCACCTGTCCCTCGGGCCCCACGGGCTGGTTGTAGAGGCGGGTGCTGGCCACGTCGAAGGGGGTCATGGCGATCGCGATGGTGCAGCTGCTGGTCATCCCAGCACTCAGGGCCACCTGCCAGCCGTCTTTTGGAAAGATCTTGGGGGGAGCGGGGAAGAGGCAGAGTTAGTGGGAGTGAAAACAAAGAAGTCAAGTTTCTAGTCCTCAGGAACCAAAAGAGAAAGCGGCAACACTTGAGTCCAGCAGCACCTTAGAGACCAACGAGATTTTCAGGGCAGAAGCTTTCAAGAGGAAAAGTTCTCTGTGTCAGATACCTGTTGAAGGGAGCTTTGACTCTTGAAAGCTTATTTTTAAATTTTATTTATTTATTCGATTTTTAGGCCGCCCTTCCCTGCAAGCAGGGCTCTAGGCGGCTTCCAATAAAATTCAGTGTAACAACATACCACAGAATACACAACTACCAAGAGTAAAAGTTAAAACCTACAATAAATAACAGTTAATACACAAAAACAGCTCAGGATGGCAGAAAATAGTTTTAACAATAACATTCACAGCCTCCCTGGGGGGCTTATGGGGGGGGGGCAATGCGCCCTCTAAGCTATGGAGCCCTATGAGCAAAAATTCCACTTTGTGAGCTACCGGCATTAAAGTCGAGAGCGAGCTGATTTGGCTGCTACATAAGTCAGTTCGCTCTGGAGCCCTCCTTCCTGAGCTAAGACAAAAACTGTGTGAGAGCTGGAAGCTAGAAGGCTGTGAGCTAGCTCACACTAACTCAGCTTAGAGGGAACACTGAGGCGGGGAGGTATGAGAGTGCCAGACCTCAGACTGCACCATTGCTGTCCTCAGCGGAATGCCTGGCGGAATATCTCTGTCTTGCAAGCCTGGCGGAAAGGTAACAAACTCTGCAGAGTGTTCCACCAAGCCAGGGCCAAGGCCGAAAAAGTCCTGGCCCTAGTTGAGGGCAGCCGGATCTCTCTCGAGCCAGGGGCTACCAAGAGGTTCTCACTTCCCGAGTGTAAGGTTCCTCTGGGGGCATCCATACCCTGGAAATCGTGTTGGTCTTTACAGTGTTCCTGGACTTGAACCTTGTTCTATTGAAAACACAACTGGGTCAAGGTCACTGAGAAAGCTTCCGTGCCAGATCTTAGTAGAACATTCTAACCACTATACTGGCTTTCGTGAGGCAGCTGCTGTTGAGGAAAAGAACCTATGATTCACTTCTTACACTCTGAACCTTGCGGTCTGTTGAAATTGCTGAAATCAGGTTCCCCATACACTGCCGGCAAACTGAAGAAGTTGAAGGAAATGCATCTTCCGAGTATCTAGAATGGGCGTCTGTTTGGAAAATGTTATGACTTTGTGGACTCCTCCTATCAAGTTACACAGCCAGCAAACTGAAGAAGTCTCATGGGCCAATATGGCAACCAGAGTCCATACTTATTACAACAGAGACAGGCACACACACACACACAATCCCTCTCAACATAATTTACTGGTACCCTGTGAGTGCGTGTAAAGTGCCAACAAGTCGCAGCTGACTTACAGTGACCCCCCCCCGTAGGACTTTTGAGGCAAATGAGTAAGCAGAGCTGGTTTGCCGTTGCCTTTTTCTGCAGAGTACCAGCCCTGCTTAGCTTCTTTTGGGTCAGGAAGCAATTTTTCTCCAGGCCAGACCACATCTCAAAAAGGATATTATAGCATTGGAAAAAGTGCAGAGAAGGGCAACTAGAATGATAAAAGGGTTGGAACACCTTCCCTATGAAGAAAGGTTAAAACGCTTGGGACTCTTTAGCTTGGAGAAACGACGGCTGAGGGGTGACACGATTGAGGTTTATAAGATTATGAATGGGATTGAGCAGGTTGAGAAAGAAGTACTTTTCTCCCTTTCTCACAATACAAGAACTCGCAGGCACTCCATGAAACTGCTGAGCAGTCGGGTTAGAACAGATAAAAGGAAATACTTCTTCACCCAAAGAGTGATTAACATATGGAATTCACTGCCACAGGAGGTGGTGGCAGCTACAAGCATGGACAGTTTCAAGAGGGAGTTAGATAAACATACGGAGCAGAAGTCCATCAGTGGCTATTAGCCACAGAGTATAGATGGGAACTCTCAGTCTGGGGCAGGTGATGCACTCTATTCTTGATGCTGGAGGAGGCAGCAGTGGGAGGGCTGCTAGTGTCCTGGCCCCACTGCTGGACCGCCTGATGGCACCTGGTATATTTTGGCTGCTGTGTGACAGAGTGTTGGACTAGATGGGCCATCGGCCTGATTCAACATTGGCTTCTCTTATGTTCTTATGTTCAGTTTGACCAGTGATCCTGGAGGGTTTTGGTCACCTTCTGGGCGTGGAACAGCAGTCACTGCAGGTGTGGAGGGGGAGGCATTTCTGAACTTCCTGCGTTGTGCAGGGGGTTGGACTAGATGACCCTGGAGGTCCCTTCCAACTCAATGATTCTATGAGCTCGGGCTATTCCATACCATTCCACATCTCGTTGGTACCTTATGCCCAAATATATGAGGATATACCCACTCTATCGGACCTTGGAGAACCTCTCTCTGTGATGGACCAATAGGACAACCAGAGACCACAGCTTTTAGGGCACAGATTGGCATGCCCGGGTACACAGCTTACCCTCTGATTCAGAATGGAATTGGGATAGTTATGGTGTACCCTCCTCCCCCCAAAAACCTCAGCTGTTTCTACAAACATTCACCCACTTTACCCCAAGATTTCCAATGAACTCCTTGGAAGTGGAGAAAGTAGTCAGCTGCGTGGCAGATCCCACCATGACTCGAGGAACGGCCGAGATCGCCCCACGCCAGAGCCCCGCCATGCCATGCTCTCTGTGGATCATCACCAGCGCATGGAGCATCCCCTGGGTCCAAAAGGGGGGGGAAAAGAGCATTAATAACATTTCTGTTCATTACTGGCACTCAACACTGCCTTGATTTCCAGATCACTCAGTGATCTTTACTGGGTAGACCCATATCACCTTGATAGGTTGGCTGTATGTCATGCTTAACCTATCGTCAACGTGAGAGAGCCAGTAGAGGGCAGTGGATAGAGAGGCAGACTAGGACCTTGGGTGATCTGGGTTCGAATCTCGACTTCTACCATGGAAGCTCGCTGGGTGACCTGTGGGGCCCATCCCAAACTCTCAGCTGGGCCTACCTCACAGGGGAGTTGTTGTGAGAGGACACAATAATACTAAAAGCCCTTTTGAGTCCCAACTGGGGAGAGAAGCGAGATATAAAGAAATAAAGAAATGCAAATGCAGGCCCAGGGTCCACACAAAGTGTACTGAGAATGGAGGCCGTGGGGAGGATCAGACATGCAGACCTGTTCCGCTAACGAGAGCTCTTTGCAAGAGGTTCCATGAAGCCCGTATGGAGCAGTGTTCCCTCTAAGCTGAGTTAGTGTGAGCCAGCTCACAGTTTTTTAGCCTCTGGCTCACACATTTTCATCTTCGCTCAGGAAGGATGGTTCCAGAGCAAACCAATTTATGCAGCAGCCAAATCACTTGCTCACAGCTTTAATGCCAGTAGCTCACAAAGTAGGATTTTTGCTCCCAGGACTCCGCAGCTTAGAGGGGGGATTGCTTACGACTGCCTGGTGGGGGGGAGATGGAGAGAACACCAGCGTCCCCCTTTCCAGCCCTCCCTCTTTGGAGACGGTACCGGCTGCTTCTTGGGATGACCCCCTAGAGAGGCCTGGATGCTGGGCAACTGCGAGAGTCGTCACAATAATACCGGTTGCCAACACGCCGCTTCCCTGGGAGAACCGGCCCCTCGGCACAAGCATGCAGCTATGGGCCACTCATTCTTAAAGGGCTAGCGTGCCGGGTAAAAGCACAGAGAACGGAGCGAGGCCGACTTACCTCATGCTGGTATTGATGCCCGACGGCGATCTCAGCCGCTGACTGCGCCTGGATGTGGGTCTTGACCTTGGGGGAAGAGGGCAGACGTGTTTTGTCACAATCCAAACAAGCCCGTGTTTGCCTCCATCGCCACCATTAGGCCGGAAATGACACCCTTTTCTTTAGAAATCTTAAGGCCGGAATGTGCTCCCCAGATGCATCTTTCGGGTATTAACCAGGGATAGATGGTCTCATTCCATCAAGACAGGTCCAGGTGGTCAGCCGTGTCGGCCTGAAGCAGTAGACCAAATTTAGAGTCCAGTGGCACCTTTAAGACCAACAAATAAAACTTTGTTGGTCTTAAAGGTGCCACCGGACTCTAAATTTGTTCATTCCATCAAGGTCGCCTTAAACCTCAGAGGAAATGTGGAGCCAAGTGGCAGCTGACTCATGGTGACCCCAAGGCAAGAGACATTCAGAGGTAGTTTGACATTGCACGCTTCTCCATAGCGACCCTGAACTTCCTTTGGGGTCTCCCATCCAAATATTAATCAGGGCAGACCCTTCTTAGCTTTTCAAAGTCCAATAAGATCAGGCTAACCTGACCCATCCAGATCAGGGCTGCAATGAATGTAGCGTGATGTAAAAGGATTTTCCCCGCAGACTCTTCTTTCAGATGCTGCTGGAAGAAGGATGCAGGAATGGATGGACCACAAGGACATCTTATGTATGCAGCCAGGGGGTCAACATACAACCCTTTGCCCACAGGTCACGGTGCAAGAATTTTAAAGGCTTGCTTCTCAGTGCTGGCTGGAGAAAGAAAGGGCAGGTCCCTATTGCACGGGACACATCCCTTATTATCTTTTTAAAAAAATCAGCCCATCAACAATGGAACTACCCTTTGCAATTACGGTGATGCAAGCGATGGTGCGGGTTGCAAAACAGGGAAACAAAAAGCGGTCATGCACAGACCGGTATCAACTTGAAAGACCGAAGAGGACGCTTTTTGCTTAAGTGTTGGGATTATGGGGCAGGGCGGGGAGAGAGGAAGTTGCATTTGACGGATGTCGGCCACTTCCAAAGAAATAGTCTTTCCACTGTCTTTCGCTCCAGGGCCAGCCCAGTTAGTAGACAAAGAAAGGAGCTGCCTCGAGACCTGGGTGTCAATACCACACTGTCAGCTCGTCTGTTAATGAAATGTGGTCCAGCGTGGAATGGGGATACCACCGTCTCAGGGAACACAGTGTCGTGGAGGAGGGGCACTCCAGAGTGGCATCAGCTACCGAGTCTTTTGGGAAAATTCACGATTTGAAAATAGGAAGAATGTTTCCACAACAGAGGATCGGGGTTTTCAAAAAAGTTTACCAGAAGGTCAAACTTCAGCAAGGGGAAATACAGTATCCAGTCTCGAGGAAACTTGGTGTTCCTGTTCAAGCATTATTTGGTGGGCAAACGTGGAGAGGTAGTTAGCTCAGCGTGTGTTGCTAATAACGCCAAGGTTGCGGGTTGGAGCCCTATATGGGCCCCTGAATTTTGACTTGATGGCCCAGGCTAGCCGGATCTCATCAGATCTTGGAGGCTTCGCAGGGTCAGTCCTGGTTAGTACTTGGATGGGAGACGACCAAGGACATCCAAGGTTGCTGTGGCGAGGCAGGCAATGGCCAACGACCTGTTTGCCTCTTGCCTTAAAAACCAAGTACGGTTGCCAGAAGTTGGCTACAACTCGGCAGCACTTTCCACTGAAGGGGGGAAAAAAATCTCCAGCAAGTGCCAGCAAGGGTGAATTTCCTGCATCGTGCAAGGGGTTGGACTAGATGACCCCGGAGGTCCCTTCCAATTCTATGATTCTATAGACTTGGCAAAAACCATGAAGAAATACGGCCAGGGATGGCTTCACTTTTGATAGGTCTTCATGATGCCATTCATTCCCTCATTCCCCCCCATCCATCATATTCCGAAACATCTCGACTGGGGCCCATTAGCACCTTAGAGACCAACAAGGCTCCTGGGGTAGAAGTTTTCACGATTCAAAGCTCCCTCCATCAGCTGTGAAGTATCTGGTATCTGACAAAGGGAAAAATGACTCACGAAAGCCCATGCTCTGAAAATCTTGTTGGTTTCGAAGGTGCTACTGGACTCAAATCTCGCTCTTCTTCTGGAGACCAAGATGGCCGCCCTCGGAAATTTCAAACTCATGCAGGCCATTTAAATGTGACTCAAGCGCAAGCAAGGCGCATCTGCGATCTGAGAGACGTGGGGAGAAGAAATGACGCAGCTGGGGGAAACCTCACCCCCAAATTCAAGCCAAGTGCAGAAGTCAAGAGTTGCGGCCACCGATCCCGATCTCCCTCAAGGGGATGGCCCACTCTCTTCCACACCCCGGCCACCCCTTCTCAAGACTCACCAGGTAGATTGGGCTGCTTGTGACGGCGGCGATCACCCCGGCCAACGCCCCTGCCAACGTGCTGCGCAGCGGGCTGAGCTGGCCGTCAGGGCCGCGGGTGTAGCCGGCCGACTCGGCGATGCCGTAGGAGCCCAGGCGGATGCCGTTCATGCTGAACTGGTACACCAAGGCAGGCATCAGGCCCCGCTGGAGCGCCGCCAGCCCGTCCACCCGTCCGATGGTATAGAAGGCGTGGAAGACGTTGCGGTAGTGGCGGGTGTAGGTGCCGGGGGACTGGAGTTCACCTTGGAGCTGCATCCGGGTCTTCACCACCTCCAGTGGGTTGGTGAACACGCAAGCCCCACAAGCGGCCACCCCGCTAAGAAGGAAGTCCATAACAGTGGGGTAGGGGGGTGCTTAGGAAGGAGAAACAGAATTGGGGGTGGTGAGAAAGAATGGACAATTCTCTCAGGAAGAGGGCCAGAAGTTATCAGGAGCAGGTTTGGAAGGACAATGGAGACCTTGCAGAGGGTAGTCCGCCAGAGATATGCCAGTGAGATGTCAGTGGAGATGAAGCGTATGGAGACAGGGACCAACCTTGGATCACTGTCACGGGACCTCAGATGACCCCAGTGAATGACGGCTTTAGGAAACAGAAAGCAGGGAAGATCTGAAGGAGGAAGAAGAAAGGGCAGCTAAGGGGCAGTCGGGTTTTGGGAAGTGATACTCCAGCGCAAGAGGAAGGCAGGAGGGCTTAGATGCATACAGAAAGGCAAGGGTCAGGCAAACAAGGGTGCCAGGGTCAGGTCTTCCAGGATTTCAAGGGAGGGGGGCGACAGAGACCAGGGAGAGAGACAATCTTTAAAGGTAGGGAAACCAGAACGAGGAGCTACGGTAAGGAGCCGGAAGCCATGGGTTTGCCGGTGCCAAATATTTGAGGGGGAGATTAAATAGGAGACGCTGGGATTAGAAAAAGGGAACCAATAAACCAGGTGGCGGGTGAAGGAGAGCTAATCGGAGATCCCCTGCCTAGATGGGGGTCTCCGATGGGAAAAGAGGGGAGGGGGCTATTTGTCTCTCCTAGGGAAACCGAGGCAGGGGGAAATCCCGGTTGCAAATGAGAACTGGCGCCAAAGCCGGAGGGGAGCGAGGGAGCGGCGGCGGGAAGGGGCTCCGATCCCGGCGGGAACCCCCCCAGTTTCTCACGTGCGCGCTGCGCAAAGGGCGGACTTCTCCCCGGCCCGGCGCCCTCCCAGCGTGCCTTCCCCGCGTCGCCCGCGCTCTCGCTCCGGGTCTGAGCCGGCCCAGCTTCAGCCGGACGAGGTACCGGCACCTCCAACCTCAGCCACGCCCCTTAGCCGGCACAGCCGCCCAATGGCGAGCCGCTTCCCATCGCGTCACTCCCCGGCTGCGCCAATAGGAAAGGAGAAACACAACGGGCCCCCTTTGCGCATCTGCTCGCGGCGACGGGCCGGAGGCACCTGCACGGCCGGGGTGGGCGGAGCCTGTGGGTGACGCCGGGGTCCCGGCAGGTCGTGTGAACGCGAGCGGAGGGGGGAGCTCAGGTGAGCCCGCTGCAGACCGGGTGGAGGTGGGCGGGCTGTTGCTCTTGGTTTGTTTCCATCCCCGCCTTTCTTTTTGAGTTCGAGTCCCTCGGAAACCACCGGGCCAAACCCAACGCGGGAGAAATTAGTAAATCGGTTGACCGCATGTTCGCTTTCGCGGCAGCCAAGCTGATTTGGTTAGCGATTCCTGGTTTCCATCTTTTTTCCTTTTTTAAAGGAAGGGACATTTTGCCAAATATAAATCTGGGGGAATTAGATGAGTGGGTTTTTTTTTTAAAGTCCGGTCTCACTACTGTTTTATTTTCAGTTCGGTGTAGTGGTTAAGTGCACGGATTCTAATCTGGGAGAAGCGGCTTTGATTCCCCACTCCTCCACTTGCACCTGCTGGATGACCTTGGGCAAGCCCTAGCTCTGATAAGAGCGGTTCTTGAAAAAGAGCCGTTTCTGTCAAGAGCTCTCTCAGCCCCTCCTCCCTCACAGCCTGGGTGTCTGTCCTGGGGAAGGGAAGGGAAAGGAGTTTGAAAGCCGCTCTGAGACACCTTCGGGTAGTGAAGAGCGGGGTATAAATCCAATCTCTTCTCTTCTTGCACGTGTGAACGAGGTAGCGACCCCCTTTAAAGTCCGGCTTCTTGGGCATTCTTTTCCTCTCTTCCTGAATTGCAAGGCATGTCTTAGGGCACCCCACAGCCAGAATTCATTCAGATGACTTGCTGAGTCTTTCTTTTGCTCTACCCACCGCACCCATGAATTAAATCAAAATTCCCAGCCAGCCTGGTAGCGCCGTCATTTAATGATGCAACACTATGCACAACTTACACTGAGTCCCTGCTAAGTAAACACCGATTTCAAGAGAGATTGAAATCTCACTGAAGAGACCAGGCGCCTGCAATACGGAGGCTGCTGTTGCATGTGGGTTCTCTGCCATGACACCTTACTGCCCCCATCCCTTACTGAAAATAAATGATTGGTTATGTGACTGATATTAATGTATCCCTTTTCCTCTGGTCATCTGCCATTTAATTCCACAGGGCAGAGTCTTCTTCATTTGTCTTCTTTAAAGTACCGGCTTTGCAAATGTTGCTGTACTAACAGCAGGGAAACCGTTGATCATAGCTTAACGCCTGTCATCTATGTCCCTGTGCATACTGAAGTGGTTACCCGTCAGCGGCAGCACCTCTCATAAAAGACATGAAGGCAGAGACCAGATCTGGCAAAGTTAGGTTTAAGCACATCGAAAGGGGACCTCAACATTAAAGTATTAAAGGAGAGAGAGAGAGAGAGAGATTGCATCTAGAATGATAAAAGGGTTGGAACACTTTCCCTATGAGGAAAGGTTAAAACGCTTGGGGCTCTTTAGCTTGGAGGAACGAGGGCTGAGGGGTGACATGATCGAGGCTTATAAGATTAGGCATGGGATAGAGCAGGTTGAGAAAGAAGTACTTTTCTCCCCTTCTCACAATACAAGAACTCGTGGACACTCAATAAAATTGCTGAATAGTCGGGTTAGAATGGATAAGAGGAAATCCTTCACCCAAAGAGTGATTAACACATGAAATTCACTGCCGCAGGAGGTGGTGGCAGCTGCAAGCATGGACAGTTTCAAGAGGGAATTAGATAAATATATGGAGCAGAAGTCCATCAGTGGCTATTAGCCACAAGGTATAGATAGGAACTCTCAGTCTGGGGCAGGTGATGCACTCTATTCTTGGTGCTGGGGGGCAGCAGTGGGAGGGCTTCTAGTGTCCTGGCCCCACTGCTGGACCTCCTGATGGCACCTGGTATTTTTGGCCACTGTGTGACAGAGTGTTGGACTAGGTGGGCCACTGGCCTGATTCAGCATTGGCTTCTCTTATGTTCTTATCTTTAAACAAAATGTAGTAGTGGGGGCGTATCCTTGACTTCGATGGCCCAGGTGAGCCCAATCTGGTCAGATCTCAGAAGCTAAGCAGGGTCAGCCTGGGGTTAATACTTATTTATTTATATGTATTTATTATCAGATTTATACCCCGTCCTCCCAGCCGAGGCTGGCTCAGGGCAGCTTACAAAAAAGAATAAAAAACACAAGAGAAGCAATTTAAATAGTCCTAAAACCATGTAAAACATTCCAACATTAAAAGATGCTAACATTGACACTAAAGGTTCCCTTGCTCAAAAGCCAGTCGAATCCGACTCCAGGGTTGCGGTGCTCATCTCCGTTTCAAAGCCGAAGAGCCAGCGCTGTCCGAAGACGTTTCCGTGGTCATGTGGCCAGTGTGACTAAACACCAAGGCGCACGGAACGCTGTTACCTTCCCACCTAAGTGGCACCTATTTATCTACTTGCAATTTCTTGCTTTTGAATTGCTGGAACTAGAGACGGAAGCTCACTCCATCATGCGGCACTCTCGGGTCTCGAACTGCTGAACTACTTACCTTCCACAGCCTGCAGTTCAGCGTCTTAATCACTTGATTATTTGATGATTATTAAATGATGGTGGTTGACCTTCAGTGTCCCATCCTAGTGGCCAGCCCATAGATCTAACTTTGGATGGGAGACCACCAAGGACAGTGCAAGGTTGCGTTGCATAGGCGGGCAATGGCAAAAACCACCTCTTGCCTGGAGAACCCTACAGGGTTACCATAATGGCAGTGACTTGACGGCACTTTTGTCCACCGCCACCAATAGTGGAGGTAACATACCCGTGGGGAAAGGCATACCCAACCACTGCCAACTGTCTACTATCTTCCTTCACTCTGCCGGGACAGCTTTGTGGGTCAGAGCAGGGCCCTCTGCGGCTTGCCACCATATGAATGGGCAAGATCAACACATGTGTGCATTCACTGTAGTGGCCCCCACCTGACGGAATGGCCTGCCTGAGATGCGAAAGGCCTCTGTGTTTCTATCTTTCCTCACCCTATATAGTACAGTATATAGCTCAGGAGGACACTTTTATAAAGGCAACAGGCACAGATTACAATGGAACGCTTCTTACGAAGAATGGGAACATGGACCGGTGGTGGGAAACGATGTCAAGTCAGAGCCAATTTATGGCTACCCCAAAGGGATTTTCAAGGCAAGAGACGTTCGGAGGTGCTTTGCCGTTCCTTGCCTCTGTTTAGCAACCCTGGACTTCCATGCTGGTCTCCCATCAAAGTACTCACCAGGGCAGATCTGAGATCAGGTTCACCTGGGCCACCGAAATCAGACCGAGGTTCACCTGTTTGCTGTCTTCTCCTACTCCCACCATATTGCCTTCTACCTACGCAGTCCCGTTGTCTAAGACTTTTTTGCTTTTTTTTCCAGACGTCCGTTAACCCAATTCCAATCACGTTTATTAGAACCTCCCATCCCATTGATCATACTGACAAATCTCACAGAGAAAGAGGGACAGAAATAAAAATACCCAACTGAAACGGCCAAGTCCTGATTAGTTTTGACTCAGAACGTACAGCCAAAGCTCTCTTTTTATGGCTCCTCAGCTGGTCAAGGGGATACGGTAATCACCGCTGCCACGCAGAAGTGACAAGTAATCGAACTGATAGCGGTGAGACACACAGTGAAACTTTGCTGCTCCATTGACCTCAATGGAAGAGATTAAATTGTTGATATAGACCAGTGAACAACTGCGCGCATGCCGTATCATGCGCTGCTCTTTAGGTATGCTAAAATTCATGTCAACTCTTTTCAGGGCCATCAGGTTCCCCACCACCACCCTTAATTTTTCAGATGTACTGTTCCGCATAAACATTTAAACCACCCTTAAGAGGGGAAAAATTCCATTCAAGAGGCCCTTCCTGACTGCCCCGTCAGTCAAAGTTTGATGAGTTGGTACATGAGAGGGACTTTGCAGTGGCAGCCCCACGATTATGCAATAACCTGCCCACGGAGGCACACCTGGAGGCAGCTAAAGATGGTTTTGAGACTGCATTTGATCAATTTGCTAACAGTCCTAAATAGTGATTTTGAGTTTTTTTCACCCCCTCTAATGTATTTTATCTATATTGTAAGCCACCTTGAGCCCCAGAAGGTAGAAAGGCAGCTAAAAAAATGTAATGTCTCGCTATTAGGACAAAATTAACATGGGGTACTTTTAAAAGTTCTGCAAATAGGTCTTAAAACGTGCTGCTGGTTTCAGAGGGTTCCCGTGTTGGTCTGCAGGAGAATGTCTAGATCTTATAGTCACACCTGAGAGCAGAGGTGTCAAACATGTGGCCCAGGGGTTGGATCAGGCCCCCCGGAGGGCTTCTATCAGGCCCGCAGTGGAACTGGCCGCCTTCTGCTTCTCCTTCCTCCAGTTTTGCTGCTGCTGCTGCGTCATCGTAGCTTTGCAGCTTACAGATACACACCTGAACAGCATACTCAAGATTGCAACAGCACAGGCATCTTGATGCAATAATTCAGAGCAAGAGGTGTCTCTTATCAGACACTGTTAAATAAACAGAATATTGCAAGGGTGCTCATGTTCTAAGCATGTTTTTATTTTAAGTAAAAAAAAACCCCTTTGTGTTTGTGTCCTTTTTAAAGTTTGTATCTCCGCTACCTGGCATTACCTTTTATGACACACATGGCCCGGCCCAACAAGGTCTCATTTATGTCAGACCTGGCCCTCCTAACAAATGAGTTCGACACCCCTGCCTTGGAGAACAACAAGAGTTTCAGGGTATAATCTTTTGAGTATCAAAGCTCCTCCATTTGTCAGATACGTCGTATCTTATGAAGGGAATGTTGACTCTCAAAAGCTTAAATCTTGTCGCTCTCTAAGATGCTACTGGACTCACATCTAGCTGGGAAAATATGCTAAATTAGATCATGCTCCAGAGAGGGCACTGGCTAATTTTTTAAAGAGATTTTTACACTTTTGGTTTTCCTCTGCAAAACCGGCATTGTTGAGCGTCGTCCCCATTGGAAACCAACCTCCCCAGCATCCCATGGAAAGTGCAAGAACGGTGTGGTTCCTGGCACCTGTGCCAGGTGGTGGTCCCACTGTTCCCAAAACATTTCAGTTAGCACTTGGCTCAACTCAACGTATAATTTCGTTTATGACACCTGTGTGGATTAAGCTAGAGTCTAAAGCCCCTAAGCCTGTCTCACGTTTCATGGCACTTAACAAGCCCCTGCAGGTTTTGCGAGCTTCACAATGGTGACCTCTGTGATATAACGCCCGTATCATAGTCAACCAAGGTTCTGATCGGTTGGCAGCACTGTAGAGTTTCAGCATTAAGCTGAAAGGGCCTTTCTTAAGGAAGATGGCATTGGATTTCCAACAAGGGATTTGAGGGTTAGCCTCTCTGCAGGAAAAAGGCTGTTTGTGCTGAGTACGACCGACCTTCCCTTTGTGACGGTTCCAGGGGCCAAGACTGTTCCCACACACACCTGCGGGAAGAAACACAAGCCCCTCCTGGCTCAAATGAACGAGGTCCGTCCCCTGGAACCTTGGAGGGCCTAGCTCTACCTGATTTGGTGGGGAGACAGAGGAAAGGTGCTTTCATATATACAGAATAACACACTTTCAATGCACTTTGCGACTCAGTTTTACTGTGCGCCAAGGCAAAACCCACTTGCAAATGATCACAAAAGTGCACAGAAAGGGGACTGCAAGTGGAAGATCTTAGCATGGGTGAAAGTGAGAGAAGACAGCGGGACTCCCAGAATGGCAGGAGAAACTGGAACGAGTTCTTCCTCACAAGGCCTTGCAGTCACAAGCGCAGAGGCTAATTCAGACCCTCCTCCGAGTTTGAGACCCAAAAGAGTGAGGATGATTGCCTAGGGGAAGGAACAAGCAGGAAACTGTGCAACCAGCAGCAGGTTAACAGTGGAACGCCCCCCATAAACATGTTCTGAGGCCACAAAATATTTATACCGGTATGCTCATGTGGGGAGCAAATGTGTGCCACAGGTGGGCAGATCATACAGCCTGGTAGTTGTAACCAGGGCTATTTTGGGGCAGGAACGCACAGGAACCGAGTTCCGGCTGGCTCCCGAGTTGGCCACGCCCAGCAGGAACTCATTAGGATTGGCTCCATGAGGGGTGTGTGGCCTAATGTGCAAAAAAGCCCTGGGTTTTGACAACAAACAAGGTACACAGAATAAGAAGCAAAAGGTGGGTGTGACTGGATGACCACACTTCTGGTAACATGGGGGTGTGTGGCCTAATAAGGTAATGAGCTGTGCTGCCAGGGATGTGGCCTAACATGCTAATGAGTTTCTGTCAATGGGTGTGGCCTATTATGCTAATGAGTTCCTGCTGGGCTTTTTCTACAAAAAGAGCCCTGGTTGTAAGCCTGTATAGATCTATCAAAGCTAAGAGAGGTTTATTGGCGGCTGGGCAGCTGGTATCCTACAGGGCTCAATCCAGCCAGGGTCCCAGCCCTGGATCAAGTTGTCAAAACACCCACCTTGTCGTAACCTCTCCCCCTCATGGAGTTGGGTTTCAAGGTGATGCTGGCAAGAGTACATACCTACAGCTGCCTTATACTGAACTGGCCCTTGGTTAATTTAAGGTCGGTACTGTCCTCTCAGACTGGCAGCAGCTCTCCAGAGTCTCAGGCGGAGGTCTTTCCCATCACCTATTGCCAGATCCTTTAAACTGGAGGTGTCGGGGGATTGAACCTGGGACATTCTGTGTGCAAAGGAGAAGCTCTTCCTCTGAGCCGTCGCCCCTCCCCAAAGTCGGCTGTGGGACCCCAAGAGACACTGCGAAGGAGCAAGTGGAGCTGCCATCTGTGCAAAGCAACTAAATGTGCCAGTCGGCATGCCAGAAAACTGGCAGACATGGGGGGGGGGCACCATGCTAACTGCGCCCATGAGGTGGCTTTTTGCACGGGGGGGGGGAGCCCAGTTTGAAGAAGACAAACGGGCAAAGTGTGGCCTTCCCCAGTGGCACTGAAGTCCCACCTTGCAATCGCTGCAGGAAAGGAATTGGGGGAAAGCCGACAGGAGATGAACAGTGGTTCAGGATGGCTCATCTCAAAAAGTGGCTTGGGAAAAGTGGTTCGGGAAAAGTGGTTCGGGATGGCTCAAAGCTGTTACTTTTCTACAAGACTGATGCTCCGTATTCTTGGTGCGTGGTGGGGGGGGGTTAACAGTGGGAGGGGCTTCTGGTGTCCTGGCCCCATTGCTGGACCTCCTGATGGCACCTGGCGTTTTTGGCCACTGTGTGACACAGACACTGTTGGACTGGATGGGCCATTGGCCTGATCCAACATTGGCTTCTCTTATGTTCTTATGATAGGAACTCTCGGTCTGGGGCAAGGGATGCCCTGTATTCTTGGTGCTTGGGGTGGGGGTCAACAGTGGGAGGGGCTTCTAGTGTCTCGGCCCCACTGCTGGAGCTCCTGATGGCACCTGGTAGTTTTGGCCACTGTGTGACACAGGGTGTTGGACTGGATGGGCCATTGGCCTGATCCAACATTGGCTTCTCTTATGTTCTTATGATAGGAACTCTCGGTCTGGGGCAAGTGATGCTCTTTATTTTTGGTGCTGGGGGAGGGGGCAGCAGTGGGAGGGCTTCTAGTGTCCTGGCCCACTGCTGGACCTCCTGATGGCACCTGGTATTTTCGGCCACTGTGTGACACAGGGTGTTGGACTGGACGGGCCATTGGCCTGAATCAACATTGGCTTCTCTTCTGTTCTCATGTTCAATCTTTGCGGCATCGTCCCAGAGAGCTTGCAGACCGCCCCGACCCTCCCCGCGGCCCCCGACGAGACGTGCAGATTCAAGGCAGGCTGGTTTGGTGTGTTTTTTTCCGCTCCATTTTTATTTGGAATTAGAAAAGTCCACAGTCACCGCGTGACCTACAGAGTTTGCATATTTCCTTACTCCAACTTTATTTTATTTTTTTATCAATTTTTTTTTTTTTTGTAATTCTCTCCTTTCGTCTTTAAGGCCAAGAGTGTCCCTTCGCTTTTATTTTATTTTTTTGTAAATCGTTTTTCCCCATCCCCCGCCCCCTGCCGTCACAGACTTGGTTAAGGGCTCCCCCCGCCCACCCCCAGCCGCCCGCCCGCCTTTTCCTTTGCCTCGTCATGCAAACACGGCAAGGCGGGGCGGGGGAAGCGGGAGGGAATCGGATCGGGGGACGGGGGGAACGGGTAGAGCCGCTGTGCTCGCTTCTCTACCGCCCCCCCTTCACACGCATGCGCGCAACCCATACACACGTAGACACGCACACAGAAATCCAGAAGTCACAGTTTTGTTTGTTTTTAAATCTGGAATTGAATGCGGGGGGGGGGGGGGCAGGGACTAGAAACAGAGGAATGGGGGTGGGTGGGGGAATAAAGAGCATCTGTCTCTTTTTTTTGTTCAACGTTGCATATTTTCCGAACGGTTTTCAAAGCAAGTGCAACTTGAGGAAGACACAAGGGGCATAAAAGCAAAAAGGGAGGGGGGAAAGGAGGGAAGAAAATGGAAAAGAAAAAAAAGAGCGCCGACGGACTCTACGGAGGGAGGTGTGCCGGGGCCAGACCGGGCAGAGGAGGGCGGAGGGGAAGCTCGCCGAGTGCCAACGTTTTCGAAATGCCGCCTCGCTGGTAAGGAGGTTTAATTCTGGCCCCAGGGAACCAAAGGGCCTTGCTCCTGGATGCCCGTCGCACGGACCCTGCCGGCTTTCACCCCCACCCTCCCCCTCCTGTCCATCCTGGTAACACTTCTCCAAAAAAAAAAAAAAGAACCAAAAGCACCCTACTGGAATTGCCTGCAGGGAGGCAAAGAAAAGGGGCCTTGCCAGCTTGGAGAGGACGTTCAGCCGCCTCCCTTGAGCTGCCAAGCCGGTCCGGAGGGACTCTAAGCCCTCGGCCAGATTCTCCGTCTTCGGCGCAGGAGCCCTGAAATGCTCAGTCCCTCCATGGAGGGTTTTTTGAACGTGCACCGGAATATTCCACACCTGGAAGGACAAGCGGGGCGTGGGGAGGGGAGGGTCTCGCCAGCTCCTTTCGGGGAGGGCGTAAGAGAAGGCCGGGATACATCAATGCCCTGAATTTGGCTTGGGGGGGGGGGAGAGAGACAGAGAGGAACTCGCCATGGGAGGCTTATTTTTCCGTTTGTGTGCTTACAACCTTAGCCTGCTTTGGCTCAAATGGGGGGGGGGGAGAGGAAGGAGAAAGGGGAAGGGAGGCTATGGCTTTTGATCAGTCAATGGATTGCACAGAGTCACAGAGGAGAAAAAAAAGGAAATGAGGAGTGCAGGAGTCGGCCGCTTCTCCTGACAGCGAGAGGAGGCTGGGCAGGGCGCCGGCGGTGCCAAGGAAGCCGCCACAAGTGCCTGAGGGAGACCGGAGCCATGCCTGGCCGGGTAGAGTGCCACGTTCCCCTCCCCACCCAGCTCAGAACTTCTTGGGGCCCCAGACAGAGGTCTGCTTGGGGACGACACCCGAGCCGAAGACTGGAAACTCTTCGGCGCTGCTCACGTCTGGAGCCTGAAACCGTACAAGGAGAAGAAGAAGAGTCAGCCGGAGGGAACGCTCTACGCCTGGACCCTAAACAGGCCCTTTTGATTTGCACACAGGCTCGCTAATAGGAGAGATGCAGCCGGTCCTTGATACGAAGCTAGGGATGGTGCTAGTCCTCATGGTTTCTGGAGGTAAAACTGAAGCTTCTACAGAGCAGGAACCGGGATGGGTCCCAGCCCCCTCCCCCTCCAGGGTGTGACACGTCTTACTATTCGTTAACCGACATTAGAATTCGGCCTGGGAGCAGCCGGAAGTGTTAAGGCAGACCTTATTCCCGGATGCGTTCCAAGGGGCGTCTCGCACCACAAAGCCCTTGGCCGGGCCCCGGGGCTCCTCTTCCAAGCGGGAGGGGGGCTTCATGTACGCAGCCATGGTTTCCGTCTCCACCACGTCCATCATCTGCAACGAGAGACCAGCCCGTGAATACTGGAGGAAGCTATTAGAGCTGCAACGGGAGAAAGCATCGCCGCTTAGGGGGACAAAGCTTCGACACACTACCCGTGCGGACTCCGTGCGCGAGTCCTGACAACTGGGGGGGGGGGCACAAAGGGCCGGCCCATGTCTGCTCCTCTAGCGGCGTCCGTTTCAGCACGTCCTCCGCGGAGGGCTGCAGCCATGCTGTTATCTTGCTGGCGATAAAGAGCTGTAACTGATTCGTATTCGGCTTCTGCGACTACAACTAGAATCGTAGGTCCTGTGATTCTGCGACTGCAACTAGCACTAACGGTATCTCCGTAGCATCCCGCAGCAACGTCGATCCCCGCTAGCTACAGCCGTGGCAGAGGTGAATTGGCTGCCGAGGAGCCGAGTGCAACAGATGCGACTTCCCCACCCTCGTTTTATCTTCAAAAGGTCAAGAACTCAAGGAAACTGTTGCCGCCCGCTCTGAGCCCTGTTGTACGAGGGACGGCGGGCTGTAAACCAAATATATAAACAAAACTGTTCCCTGAGCCAGTTTGGTGTAGTGGTTAACTGCGCGGACTCTAATCTGGGAGAACCGGGTTTGATTCCCCACTCCTCCACTTGCAGCTGCTGGTGTGACCTTGGGTCAGTCACAAGCTCTGGCACAGCTGTTCTCTCAAGGACAGTTTCTGTCAGAAGTTCTCTCAGCCCCACCTACCTCACAGGGTGTCTGTTGTGGGGAGGGGAAGGGAAAGGAGTTTGCAAGCCACTCTGAGATGCCTTTGGGCAGTGAAGGGCGGGGTATAAATCCAATCTCTTCTTCTTCTTCTACTCTTACTACGTTGTCACTCTGTGATGCTACTCTGCAATTTTAATTTTACTGTTCTTGATTTTGTATCTAGACTATTGTATCTTTATATATATGTGCCAATAAAAGGCTTTGGATTGGATAAACAAAACTAGCCTGTGGGGTCGGCTGGGAGAGAGCAGACGCCCAGGGCGCACGGCAGAAGTGGGGTTCGAGACCTCAGCTTCCCGGATTCCAGGCCCAAGTGCCTCCCAGAGAGCAGAGCAAGAGATCCTCATCCGGTCTTCCCCCTCAGCTGTTCAGACAGACCTGCTCCTCGCTCCCCCCCACCCGCAAAAATACCCCTGCCCCCCCCTTCTCACGTATTCCTCTTCCAAGTTGAGCAGGTGGTCAATCGCATCGTCTACGTTCTCGGGCAGCCCCGTCACCGTGACTCTGTCGGGGTCGCTGGAGCCTGGCTGCGGGAAGCGGATGTCCACCTGTTCAGAAAAGGGCATGTGTTTGTGTATTAACAGAACACATCCGTGGATTAATCTAGGATAATGGAACAGCCCCGGGAGGGGGGAGGTCACCTATACGGGATAATACTGAGGTCTACTGAAGCGTTTATCACCCCTCCCCCTTTTTCCTCTATTATAACATCCTCTACTTTTGTAACCCCCCTTTCTCCTTTATCTCCTACCAGCCTGGCAGTTCGAAAGCAAGAAATTGCAAGTAGATAAATAGGTACTGCTTTGGTGGGAAGGCAACAGCGTTCCGTGCACCTCGGTATCTAGTCACGCCGGCCGTATGACCGTGGAAATGTCTTTGGACAGCGCTGGCTCTTCAGCTTGGAAATGGAGACGAGCACCGCCCACTAGAGTCGGATTCGACTGGCTTTTGAGCAAGTAAAACCTCTACCTTTATTTCTCCTTAATGTTACGTCGTGTCTTAGACTGAAGTTCAGTGGCACCTCAGACACCAACAAAAGATTCAGGATGTAAGCTTTTGAGAGTCAAATTTCCCTTCGTCGGACACCGAGCCTCGACTCTCGAAAGCTTACACCCAGAAACTATAGTAGGTGGTCTCCAAGGTGCTCCTGGATTCAAATCTAGCTGTTCTCCTGCAGACCAATAAGGCTGAAGTGTCTTTAGACACAAAGGCCTGACACTATTTACATTGTTTGCCGGTCTCTGTAAGCCTAGTCCTACCAGCAGTATTAACTAGAGGCCTTTGCTGTCAAACAGAACGGCTCTTCACATTTTGTAGTCTGCCTTGGGTCTCGGTGAGAGAGACGGGCTATAAATAGAGCTACTATCATTAATACACTGACGTCATCAAGCTGGAAAAACGCTGACATCAGCAAGCCAAGCTGAATGCCGTCTGGAACACGTCTGAGTCTACAGCGGAACAAAATCCCCGTCGGCGGCAAACGTGTGCGATTTAAAGATTTATATGTTGTCCTCCCTTACCCCTATGAATCATTGTTAGTCCCGTGTTAATGAGTAACTGAACATCGCTCAGAGCCAGCAGCTCTGCAGGATTGAGCGATCAATAAATCAAAAGATATTATTATTATTATTATTATTATTATTATTATATTAATATTGACTACATTAAGCAAGTGATGGTGGAAAGTGCACCGAGCGGCAGCCATCGCCGGCCTCTGTGCAGCAATCCTGGTATTCCTTGGTGGTCTCCCATCCAAATACTAACCAGAGCCAACCCCGCTTAGCTTCCGAGATCTGACGAGAACAGGCTAGCCTGGGCCATCAGGGCATTAACCAAGTGGGGGGGGGTGTGTGAATGGATCACAGCCCTGTAGTGGTTACATCTTCGCCATCAACGGTCAGGTCAAGCTGAACTGTGAGCCGACTGGGCCAACGACGAGGCCAATTCCTTGGCCCCATCTATCTTGGTACTCTCCTTGGACTGGCAGCGGCTCTCTGTGGTCTCATCCGCAACCTGAGACCCTTTCGTGGGAAACAGCCAAGGACCAAACCCAGGACTCTCCCATCGTGTGCCGCTTGGGCTCTGCACCCCCAAGCCCCGGACGGGATCGCCTACGCCCCACCACCACCAGGGGGCGTCTGCCCTTACCCGGAACTCCTCCATGAGCTTGCGGATCGCCTTGCCCCGCCCACCAATGATGCGGGCGTGGACCCGGTGATCCAACCGGACGTCTTCGCTGACCATCTCCTCGAGGTCCGCCACGATTTTCAAGATGGCGTCGCGGGCCCCCTCGGCGTTCTTCTCGTAGCCAGTGATCGTGATGAGGTCCTGTTTGGGGGAGTGCAGTCGTTAGGGTGGCTGCAAGCCAAAAGGCAGCCTTACTGGGATCTGAGGTTGGGATGGTCTGTTTCAACCCTGGCTTTTATGAAAAGTCCCTGTCTCTCCAAACCCCTTATAGTGGAACACCAAGATGGGTTAGAAGAAGGAGAGAAGAGATTGGATTTATACCCCGCCCTTCACTACCCAAAGGTGTCTCAGAGCGGCTTACAAACTCCTTTCCCTTCCCCTCCCCACAACAGACACCCTGTGAGGTAGGTGGGGCTGAGAGAGCTCTTGACAGAAACTGCTCTTTTTCAAGAACAGCTCTTATCAGAACTACGGCTTGCCCAAGGTCATCCAGCCAGGTGCCAGTGGAGGAGTGGGGAACCAAACCCGCTTCTCCCAGATTAGAGTCCGCCCACTTACCCACTACACCAAACTGGCTCTCAGTTAGAGCTTAGAAGTTAGAGCTGAAGCAGGACCCACCTGATTCTCATCCCCTTTGTCTGGGAACTGGACAGTGACGTCGTGGTCCTTACGGATCTGGGAGATGACCGCCCCCTTCTTGCCGATGATCTTCGGGTGGTACTTGGGCTCCACGCTCACGGTGAGCTTGAAGCCTCGCAACGCCTGTGAGAACACCACAAAAAGAACAGAACAAACCCAGCAGTTAGACTGGCCGAAGGCCTTTTTGTCCAGTAGAAGCTAGCCAGTCAGGGGAAAGACACACAATTGGGGGGGGCACTCATCACGCGGTGCTCTGGCAGTACCCGGTCTTCCTGCTCCGCCTGAAGCTCCTTGACTCTCTCCAAGAGGCCCGCCCGGGCTCGCTCCACGTTGGGGACCAGGCCTGTGATCTTGATGATGTCCGACTGCTGCTCGGGTTGGGGTACGGAGATATTCACCTGGGGGGGTGGGGGGACGAAGCAAAGGGTTAAAAGCAGGGATTGCAGATGGCAATCCCTTTGGACCAACTGGGTTTTGGCTGACGAGTCAGCAAGGGTGAGTCAGCATCAGGAAGGCAGCATATTGAGCCCGCTCATTTCTTTGATTCTGGCGTGCGGTAAGGAAGTGGGCTGAGAAAAGATTAGGGCTTGGAGGATCCCATGAACAGATTTTGCATATGTTTGATCACCTCTGCTGCAAAGCACGATTCCGCTTCCTCTAGCAGTTCCAATTACCCAAGGGTTGGCTGAAAACCACCCTGTGCAAACGGGAGTGCTGGCAGAAAAGGAAGTGCACGCTCCGCGGCAGAGACCTGTGGAGCTCATTCATAGGCCCCAAGCCTCAGTCCCCTTCTGGGAAATACTCGGCTGGATCCCGAGAGCCCGTCCTCCAGGATGGTGTCTCGTGTCGGAAGTTTGCTCCTGCTTCGTATTGTCCCTTCTGCGGTCTCGTCCCCAGTCCAGAACTACAGAATTACTGCAACGCTCCTTATCAGCGTTTTGGTTTTGCTCCTTGCCAGCAATTTGAACTGAGCTAGTGACAGGCTCGTTTCTCACGCTCTCGGTCTTTACCCGGGAAGCCGGGGGTCTCAAGAGGGGAACAACGACACTCGCAGCTCACGCCAGCTTGCGACCGTGTGTTTGTGTCTGTGCATAAAGTGCTGTCGGGTCGCGACTGACTTATGGCATGCCTGTAGGGTTCTCAAGGCAAGAGGCGTTCAGAGGTAGCACCCCGGACTTCCTTGCTCTGCATACCAACCCCGGACTTCCTTGGTGGACTCCCATCCAAATACTAACCGCAGCCGACCCCTGCCTAGCTCCCGGGATCTGACGAAATCGGGCTAGCTTGGGCTATTCCAGGTCAGGGCAACTGGTCGCTATTGGTCTGTTTTCCTTCAACTGATAAGCTGGATACCAGCAGCTAAGAATGATACAGATAAAAGGTAAAAGGCTGGACCCCAAGGATGCAGTCCCAGTAACCACAATGCTTCCCCGTGACGCGAAACGGACTTCTGCCAGCACCACCATTAGTAGAAGACCTGGATGGATCCCAGGCTAGCCTGATCTCGGGAGCTAAGCAGGGTCGGCCTTGGCTAGCGTTTGGAAGGGTGACCTCCAAGGAATATCAGGGGCGTGGCGCGGAGGCGGGCAATAGCAAACCACATAGGAAACATCTCTTGCCTTAAAAACAAGTCTCGCTCACCACCTAAGTGGTGCGTAATGATAAAGCAGCTAGAACTTCGGGCTGCCAGACAATCTTAGGATCTCCCGGGCTAAGCTACACATACTGCAATATGATATTTATTATTCAGGGAGATAATTATGAGATCCAGCCCACCATGTTTCGCTTCCCCCATCTCTTGCAGGTAAGTTCAGTTCTGCTTTTGGGGGGGACGTTTCTACTTTCCACTCTCCACTGTAGGATGTACAAATTCCTTCAGCCAATTCACTGAAATCCTAACCCCGTGCAGCTTATGAGCAGTGTTCCCTCTAAGCTGAGTTAGTGTGAGCTAGCTCACAGTTTTTTAGCCTCTGGCTCGCACATTTTTGTCTTAGCTCAGGGAGGAGGGCTCCAGAGCAAACTCATTTATGCAGTAGCCAAACCGCTCGCTCACAGCTTTAATGCCAGGAGCTCACAAAGGAGAATTTCTGCTCACAGAACTCCATAGCTTAGAGGGAACATTGCTTATGAGTGTCTTTCTTTCAACAATGAGCACTTAATCTTAGGTTTGACAATGGAAAAAATCAAGCAAGAAAAGAGAACAGTATTATGGTACATGATCACGTCGGCGAGAATGGCTTTTGTGCAACAATGGAAACCGGATAAAGTACCGGATATACAGGACTGGTTAAGAAAACTGCTATTTTTAGCTGAAATGGACAAAATGACTAAAAAATTAAATGGACAAATGGCAGAACAGTATTTAAATGAATGGGAAGAAGACCTGAAAATATATATGGAAACTGAATATAAAATGAAAGGGAAAATGTATAATCTTGATTCTTATTGAAAATGGAATTAGGTTAGATGAGTCAGATTTCTGTATACAAAAAATATGTTACCTGGTTTGCTATAAGTTTAAACCTTACTGTTAAATTTTCTTTGTTATTGGCAATAGCAGTGTTGGAAGCCTATTAGGGGGGAAGGGGGAAGGGATATAGTTTATGTTGATTTGGAAATTGTGTTTAACAATGTTGAATATATTCCAATAAAAATCTTCATTATAAAAAACAAAACAATGAGCACTTAAATTCAGCTGCAGTTCATTAACATTCAACGGGAGGGTGAGATCCTTATGCGATTCCTCCTCCCTATTTCTCATTACCAAAAGAATCCCTTCGTTTGATTTCTCTTCTGCTCTTAATTCCCAAAACCCATTCATTTCATTGGACGGATTCTTTCCACACACCCCCGACAAAGACTCTGGATTCCACGTCAAGCAGGGAAATCAATTCCCTGGAGCCCTTTCTTTCCGCTAAGCCCTGTTTTGCTGCCCTCTGGTGCTCAACAGCGTTTAGACAGGCTTCTCCCTAAGCAAACCTCCCCTGGAATGACATCCCTGCATTACAGAGGGGAGTGTGCAGATTTTTAAAAAGAGGGGTTGGTCCCGGAAGTGTTCCACTTTTGACCTCGTTTTAATATCCTCATGTGTCAATCCAGTGCTGGGTCAACTTTCCTTCCACAGATGAACACTAGGGAGTTACGGCCTGCACTGATAAAAATACTTAAAGCGCTCAATATGTTGTCAAAGGCTTTCACAGCCGGAGTTCATTAGTTGCTGTAGATTTTCCGGGTTGTGTGGCCGTGGTCTTGGCATTGTCAGACCTGTCATTTTGCCAGGAGCTGTGACTGGCATCCTCAGAGGTATAACACAGAAAGACAGAGTACTCTCTGCGTCAAGCGCTGATGGTGAAAAGTACCATCAAGTCACAGTTGACTTATGCTAACCCCACCCCTCGATTTTCAGAGGCGGGCTTGCCGTTGCCTGCTTCACCATAGAAAACCCTGGACCCAGGGCTTTTTTCCCTGGGGGAACACGGTGGAACGGAGTTCCAGAACCCCTTAGTGGAAACAAAATTCTCAAAAGACTGTTTAAAAAGTTCATGATATTGTTTCAAAGAATCCTGTGCGTTTCTCCTTCATGTCCCTCTTGAGAGTTCCGTCACCTCTTTTTCCGGGGGGGAGCCCTGCCTGGACCTCTCCAAGTATAAACCAGGCCTGACCCTGCTTAGCTTCCGAGATCCGATGGGATCAGGCCAGCCTGGGCTATCCAGGTCACTTAAAGCACCTGGCTAAATGGCCCAGGGCACCTGCCTTCTCCCCGTTTGAACCTGCCCTGCTTGGCAAATCTTTTTTCTGTCTCTCTGCCTTCTACAGGCCTGGCAGGTGGCAAATGAGGACAGAACCTTTGCGGCATCCCATCTGAGGTCCGCCGTCCCCAGAAACGTTCATGCAGCACCATCCTCCATTATCCTTTAAAGCCCTTAATGGTCATGGGCCTGCCTACCTGAGGAACCGCCTTTCCCCCTACGTTCCCCCGAGAGCACTGCGATCTGGAACACAACACTGCCTGCCCCTCCCACCCCGGGCCTAGAGACGCCAGGTTGGCAATAACTAGGACCAGGGTGTTCTCCCTGGGGGCGCCAACGCTGTGGAACGAGCTCCCGAATGAGATTAGAGCTCTACGGGTCCTCCAGCAGTTCCGCAGAGCCGTGAAAACGGAGCTGTTTCGCCGAGCGTTCCAATAAGAACTGACTGTACCGGTTGGGTCACACTAGCACTTTATTACGGGATGCCGCTGTTTTTAGTTAGCTTCACTGTATTTGTTGGAATGGTATGGAATTGTATTTTATACCTTGTAACTGCTGGTTTTAAATTGTATGTTGGTTTTGAATTGTTTGCAAGCCGCCCTGAGCCGCTTTGGCGGGAGGGCGGGGTAGAAATTTAATAAATATCAACAACAGCAACATAATAGTCCTTCAGATCCCAAAGCTAGGACAAGGCACGGGTGTGCATATGGGTTCGTCATTTTAACTGACTCCCAATCGGCTGTCCAAGAGAGAGCCTGGAATTAAATTTGCACTAAACGATCAGCTAAAAAAATTCCTGCCGCCAGTTAGAAGTCCTTTTTAAAGGAGCAACTGGGATGAGGGCTCTGCAGCGACTGAGCAACCTTCATTAAGAAATAAGGAATGTTTCTCAAAGGGAAGTTTGCTTGTGGTTCCCCCCCCCACTGGTGGAGAATGCACACTCAACTCGTACCCAAGAAGAGCTGCATTAAGTGGACAGCGACACAAAGTCTGTGGGGCATTCCTGCTTCTCTCCCCCACTGCGGTGGTGGTGGGGTCCTTCGCTATGGCTCATTGTCAGCACAAGGGGAACACAGAGATGGATTGGGGGAGAGGGCACAAAGGAACTCCCGGTACTGCCAGGCCAGACCCACCACACTGGTCTAACCTTGGACAATTCGATTCTGCACACCTGGATAACAAACGTGGTGTAGGAAAGTGGAGCTCATTGGGGAGAGACCGTGGCTCAGAGGTAGAGCCTCTGCTTGGCGGGTGGGAGGCCCCGGGTTCAACCCCCGACATCTCAAGCTAAAAGGATCAGGTAGGAGGCATGCTCCCTCTAAGCTGTTGGGAGTCTTGTGAGCAAAAAGTCGACTTTGTGTGCTACTGGCGTGAAAGTTGCGAGCGAGCGATTTGGCTGCTGCATAGATTAGTTTGCTCTGGAGCCCTCCTCCCTGAGCAAAGACAAAACTGTGTGAGCCAGAGGCCAAAAATAACTGTGAGCTAGCTCACACTGACTCAGCTTAGAGGGAACCCCAGGGGAAGTGAAAACCCTCTGCCTGAGACCTGCGGGAGGGCCGCTGCCAGTCTGAGTAGACGATACTGACTTTCACGGACCGACTGCCTGGATTGAGTACGAGGCAGCTTCACGTGTGTTTCCCATGCGAGCTCACGTGGCCCCACCCATGCTGCCCATACCTCGTATTCTTCCATCATCTTGCGGATGCCAGCACCCTTCTGCCCAATGATGTAGCGGTGCAGATCAAAGGGGACGTCGACGTCCACGGTGATGGGAACCAGAGCCTAGTAGGGGTCGGGAGGACACAGCTTCAGAATTACGGTACAAGCAGAATTTGGGGGAGGGCGGAGAACTGCTTGCGGATGGCAGGGCGGGGAGGCAAGAAGATGGCCAGCTCTGGGAAGGGGGGGGCACACGCCGCGCCCAAGCCCACATCTCCAGTGCCTCCTCCCTGCAGAAGCGTGGGAGGATCGGCAGCGACGTCATTCAAAAATTGGCCACGTCAGCCACTCCTTGGTTTTGCCGCCCAGGGCTTTTTTTGTAGAAAAAGCCCAGCAGGAACTCGTTAGCATAACAGGCCACATCCAATAGCAGAAACTCATTAGTGTCTTAGGCGACACCCCTGACAGCACAGCTCATTAGCATATTAGGCCACACACACCGTGTTACCAGAAGTGTGGTTGTCCAGCCACACCCACCTTTTGCTTCTTATTCCGTTTACCTTGTTTGTTGTCAAACCCAGGGCTTTTTTTGTAGCAGGAACTCCTTTGCATGTTAGGCCACACACCCCTAATGTAGCCGATCCTAATGAGTTCCTGCTGTTGGGTGTGGCCTGCTATGCTAATGAGTTCCTGCTGGGCGTGGCCAACTCGGGAGCCAGCCGGAACTCCGTTCCTGTGCATTCCTGCCCAAAAATAGCCCTGGTTTTGCCCCCGAGCGCTGGGACATCAGTGAAAAATTAGTCTCGCCCTGGCCAAGAGGGCGTGAAGCAAGTCCAAATGTAGCGCCTTCTACTGGTTGATCAGGAAAAGTGTTTATTACATTGAAAAACGTTACAAAATGCCTCTTGGGGGAAAAAACCTCAAGGCAAAATTGACTGAGCCCAATTGAAGGAGTCCAGCAGGGAGCTTACGAGAAGACAAGAGTTACTGGGAAAAGACAAATAACGCCAGGAAAAGTTGAAGGCAGTGGGGAAAGAGGAAGACTCAACCCGAGATGGATCAACTCAGTCAAGGCAGCCGCGGCCCCTCCGTTTGCAAGACCTGAGCAAGGCTGTCAACAGGACGTTTTGGAGGCCATTTGTTCATATGAATTTCTTAACACGCCCAGGGAAAGGCCGATTGCCACTTTGGGGTCAGGAAGCCGTTTTCCTCCAGGCCAATGTGGCCTGGCGATCCTGGAGGTCCCCCCCCCGTCTTCTGGGCATGGAGCAGGGGTCACTGGGGGTGTGGGGGGTGGGTATTTGTGAATTCCCTGCATCGTGCAGGGGGCTGGACTAGATGACTCTGGAGGTCCCTTCCAGCTCTCTGATTCTATACAATTGCCATAAGCTGGGAGCGAACTGACAAAACACACGTGGTAGAGAGAGTGGGATATGGACCTCGGCTCCAATCTCAGGTCACGCATGGCCTTGGTCTAGTCTCTTTGAAGCAGCCCTCGAGAAGCAAGACGAGTCAAGGGACCCTCAGAGCGGCCGTCTCCTCCCAACTAGGAGAACGGAAACCTCCCACGCAGGTGCCCTTCCTCCCCCTCTTCCAACCCGGACAAGCGACACGGGATCCCTACCAGTAACGCCACCCGGGCCGACTCGCACTTCTCCTTGCGGCCCGAGATTAGGATGGTGTCGCATTTGCGGGGGGCGGCGTCCGGCTCGGGACTGATGTCGCCGTTTTCCTGAGGCTGTGCTTCTGAACCTGGCGGGTACGGACGGGAGAGATTTGGGGCGGGAGGGAGAGAGAGGAAGGGAAGACGCTGGGGAAAAAACAAATAAAGCTCCCTGCAAGAAACCCAACGCTTCATCCGCGAGGCTGGGGGGCCGCTCCTCAACCTTCCCCCCTCCCTCCCCCCTACCTGGATTGTCGTCTCGCTCCGGGAACTTGATCTGCACGTCGTGTTCTCGGGTGATCTGCTGCACCCGGTAACCTTTGGCTCCCATGACGACGCGGTGGAAGCGCTGCGGGATGACGCATTCCAGCACCACCTGAGCCTCCTGCCCATGGGTCGGGAGACAAAGAGTTAGAGCGTGAGTGAAGAAGTAGAATACCCCGCCCTTCACTACCCAAAGGAGCCTCAGAGCGGCTTACAAACTCCTTTCCCCTTCCCCTCCCCACAACAGACACCCTGTGAGGTAGGCGGGGCTGAGAGAGCTCTGACAGAAACTGCTCTTTCAAGGATAGCTCTTATCAGAACTATGGCTTGACCTTGGGCAAGCCATGGTTCTGATAAGAGCTGTTCTTGAAAAAAGGTCATCCAGCCAGGGTCTTGCCTGAGGTCACCCAGCCAGGTGCAAGTGGAGGAGTGGGGAATCAAACCCGGTTCTCCCAGATTAGAGTCCGCGCACTTAACCACTACACCAAACTGGCTCTCAGAGTGGGACGGGAAGGGGTGGTAGGGCTCAGTGGTTTAACGGCTGGCTTGCATGCAGAAGGTCCCAGGTTCAGTTCCCGGCATCTCCAGCTCAAGGGTGTCTGCTCGAGATGCTGCCAGTCAGAGCAGACAACACCAAGCTGGACGGACCAGTGGACTAATTCCGTGTGGCAGCTTTGGAAGGGAGCATTACTGGAGTGCACGGCGCAAACGAGGAAGGCAGGAGGCATAAATGGACATTTGCAAAAATCAGAAGAGAGAATTGACGGAGTCATCTTCCAGACAACTGGCTCCCCTATGTCTAGACTGGTCCTAGGAAAAGGGAAGATACCAGGGGAGGCGCGTCTTAAACCTGCCCACCATCAGGCCCGTAGACAGGATTTTGTGGCTTGTGCGGCAAATTTTCTTTGGGTGGGGCTAAAGTTCTGAGTGCAGAAAGAAAAGCTATTTAGCCCATAGAGAACTGCTACCTGGATAGATTTCTAAACTGCAAGCTGTCAACCACTTCAGATGACAGTTCTCAGCTGCTGCAAGTTAATCACGTCTGCCAGCCTAAGCAACCATTCTGATAACAAGCTGGTTGGGGGGTGATGACTTCTATAGCCAAGAAAACTTAGGCGGAAAAACTCTCTTAAAGGAGACTGACACAGAGTTAGAAGGGATCCTAGAGGTCACCTACTCCAACCCCCTTGCTCAGGGCGGGAATTAGTCAACTAGAAGAAGAAGAAGAAGAAGAAGAGAAGAGATTGGATTTATACCCTGCCCTTCACTACCCAAAGGAGTCTCAGAGTGGCTTACAAACTCCTTTCCCTTCCTCTCCCCATGACAGACACCGTTTGAGGCAGGTGGAGCTTGAGAGAGCTCTGACAGAAACTGCTCTTTTTCAAGAACAACTCTGACAGAACTATGACTTGCCCAAGGTCATCCAGCCAGGTGCAAGTGGAGGAGTGGGGGAATCAAACCCGGCTCTCCCAGATTAGAGTCCGCACACTTAACCACGACACCAAACTACAGAATCCCATTCTCCTTAAAGGAGCACACACCTTTAAAAAAAATATTTTTAAATGACTGAAAAAAGCATTTACAGGAGAAATTCTTGTGGGGCTGTGCCTTTTAAAAAGGGGAGCAGAGCCCCCGAAAGCCCCACTGTAGCTACTGGCCCACCCACCATTCAGATGGCCAACATGCACCCACCAGGTCACCAATGATCTCCAGGATGCGCTTCTTGGCCGCCTCCACACAGTCCTTGGCTCCCTTGAGCGTCACACGATCGCTCTGGACACCAGTCCGCGGGAAGCTCACGATGACGCCCCCGTACTCCTCGGCGATCTCTCGCAGGACGTGGCCCCGGCGTGCCACAAAATAGCGGTGGTACTTGGGCTCCACCAGCATCGAATCCTCAATGATGTTATCCTGGGCAGGGGGAAAACGGCGGCTGCCTTCTCAAGCTTCCGTGCCAAAGCCTCCCCCCTCCTAACCACACGTATTCAAGGAAGGCGTCGTTTGGCTTTGCTGAACTGCCTTCCCCATCTCGACTCAGAAGTTCTGGAGAGCTAGATTTGAGCCCAGTAGCACTGCATTCTGGGACACCAAACCTCCTAGTTCTCCCTGGCCCTAAAGAGGCCAGACTGGCCATCAGCAGGGCTACAAGAAGAAGAGATTGGATTTATACCCCGCCCTTCACTACCCAAAGGTGTCTCAGAGTGGCTTACAAACTCCTTTCCCTTCCCCTCCCCACAACAGACAACCTGTGAGGGAGGTGGGGCTGAGAGAGCTCTTGACAGAAACTGCTCTTTTTCAAGATCAGCTCTTATCAGAACTACAGCTTGCCCAAGGTCATCCAGCCAGCTGCATGTGGAGGCGTGGGGAATCAAACCTGGTTCTCCCAGACTAGAGTCCGCGCTCGTAACCACTGCACCAAACTGGCTCTCTCTGGCCACTTGATTACGAGATGAGGGACTGGAGGGTTGCCATGCTGGGACACTTCCCATCTCAAAAATGGCAGAAATAAAAACAGCCTTCCGGAGACTGCTTGGGACGTGCAGCTCCACACTCTCGGGCTCCAAGCAATTAAAGCCCTCTGCCCACACCCCTCTGCTTGCCTTTCCGTGGTGTTTCCAGTACGCCTACCAGGTTACGGATGAGGCTCTCCAGCTCGTGCTGAGCCTGCTGCACGGCATCTTCCTTCCCTACGATGGTGATGAGCTCCTGGTCTTTGTCCTCAGGCGTGGGGAAGATGATGCGGGCGCCGGTGCGGTCTCTCACTTTGCGGATGTTGGCGCCGCCGCGCCCGATCAAGAACTTGTGGTACTCCAGCTTGGCGTGCAGCTCTACCGAGTGGTTGTTGATTTGCTGGAGGGGAGAAAGGGACGGGACGACGGAGAGGGAAGGTCGGAGGGTGCTGAAGAAGCCCTCCCTTTTTCAACAGACAGTGACTCCCCAAGGCAAATCCACCACTCTCCGGATGTGGGTGTTCAGCCCTGAGGGTGTAAAATGATGGGGTTTCCCTGAGATTTTCTGCCCCCATCTTCTAAGTGTGTGTGCTGCTGTTGCTTGCTCTACTGTAAGAGGGTTCTCCACATATTTGCTTCATCTATGGAGAAGGTCTACTGGGACTCTTACGTCACAAATCCCCAGTGCGGTCCCCACGGGCGCCACCGCACCTTTTCCTGGCACCCACAAGGCACTTCCGGAAAATGGGAGGGGCCAGCTGGTTATTGCTCAGCAAGGCATCTGATTGGCTGTGCCGTGCAGGCTGTTAAAAAGGTCACTCTGGCACACCGCAGAACTAGAATCTTTATGCTGTGGCTGAAGATAAGCTACGGCAGCCATTTTGTGGCAGGCTCCGCCTCCTGTGACAGCCATTTTGGGGCTGCGCCCACCACCCCGTGCCCAAATTCCGAGATGACTGCGGGCTCAAAAAAACATTGGGGACCCCTGCTCTAAGTGAAATTTCACATTAACTGGTGGGATCTTGTCTTCAGCTTGGCTGTTAGCAGCCTCACGGATTTCATCACAAAAAAGGAGCCAGAATAAAAACGCAAACTGAAAAGAAGAAGAAGAAGAGGAGGAGATTGGATTTATACCTCGCCCTTCACTACCCAAAGGCATCTCAGAGCGGCTTACAAACTCCCTTCCCTTCCTCTCCTCACAACAGACACCCTGTGAGGTAGGCGGGGCTGAGAGAGCTCTGACAGAAACTGTTGTTTTTCAAAGACAGCTCTTGTCAGAACTACAGCCTGCCCAAGGTCATCCAGCCAGGTGCAAGTGGAGGAGTGGGGAATCAAACCCGGTTCTCCCCGATTAGAGTCCGCGCACTTAACCACCACACCAAACTGCCTCCTACACCAAACTGGCTCAAAGAGGCGCTCCTCTTTCCACCTATTCCAACGGAGGTTTCGGATCTCCGGTACCTTCTCCTCGGCGAGCTGCAGCAGCTGGCGCTTGGCTCTCTCCACCTCCTCGCCGGGCCCGCGGATGGTGACCTTGTCGCTCCCTGAGCCCTCGGAAGGGAAATGGATGTGCACCCCGCCGCACTCCTCCATGATGGAGCGCACCAGCCGCCCCTTGGCCCCGATCAGCGAGTTGTGCAGCTTGGCCGGGATAGACACGTCCACCTCCTTGATGTTTGCCTGAGAGGGGGAGGGGAAAGGGAAGAGAGGAGAGGAGGGCTACAAAAACCCCTCTGTCGGCTCGAGGAACTGCGCTCGGTCACGAAGCGGTGCCGGGTTATTATTCGGATTGTCTCTCGGGGGTTTCGGGGACGGGGCGGGGGGGGGGGAGACTAGAGAGGAAACTGCTTCACACACCCACCAGCTCCCTCTGGATGGCCAGGATGCGGTCCCGAGCGCCTTCGCAGTTGGCCTTCTTCCCGGTTATCAGGATCACCTCCGAGTTGCTGTTTTCTGTGGGGAGGTCAATCTTGGTATTGGTTTCCTCTCGAATCTATTGTGAAGAGACAGTATCAAACCTGGACCTCCCGGAGGCCTGGCGGCTCAATGAACACTAGAAAAGGAAGCGCCTCTGCGACCCTTTTAAGATGCCGGGCGCGGAAGGGCGCGTGCCTTCAAGGAGGGCAAACGGTTGGAAGCCATTTAAACCAGGACACCCCCACCCCCCCCGGTTCTGCGCTCGTTGTCGTGTTCGACCCACAGGTCACAAAGGCCTCCCTACCCAGATGTGAACTCCCTACATAGTGTGGGGCTCCAGGGACGGGGTGTGCGTCAAATTGCTGCCTTTCAGAAGGACCTGCTACATCGAGGTACCATGTTTCCTCCCTCCCTCTGCATCTATGCTAAGAACAGCTGGACACTGAGGTGAAGTCACTTGGATTCTTCCGTGGCTCTGACCAACGGTTTATTCTCTTGCTACTTCCTGGTGCTGCCTTGTTATTTGTCCCCAGTTTGGTCTGCTGCCTGTAGTTCTGCCCCTGACACCAGGTCTAGCTCCTCTTCTTCCTGTCACATGCTTGCCTCTTCTTCCTGTCTGCCCCTGACACCGGTCTAGCTCCGCCCCATCACATGCTTGCCTCTCAATAAGCCTGGAAAGGTTGAAGAGCACCGTCTTGAGCAGCATTTCTCAACCCAAAGATGGGTTCACAGCTTGATTGTAAAGGGGCTTCTTATGGCTTTATTGATTAGTGCATGCTTTTGGAATTTGACCAGGGCTCTTTCTGTAGCAGGAACTCCTTTGCATATTAGGCGACACACCCCGGATGCAGCCAATCCTCCAAGAGCTTACAGTAGCCCCTGTAAGAAGAGGATTGGCTACACCAGGGGTATGTCGCCTAATATGCAAAGGAGCTCCTGCTACAAAAAAAGTCCTGAGTGTCACCGAACCAAAAAGGTTGGGAACCACTGCCCTAGAGCATTCTGGGGGAAATACAGGATGCTGGATTTGACCCATCTGTCCCTCACTGGTTCAGACCTCAAAAATTTAGAAGCCGTCTCTTTCTGCGACTAGCAGCAAAACACTGCTTGTGTATGCATAGGCATGCCTCATCCAGAAACCCGATTCTTTAATACTCTGAGCAAAGGGGATGTTGGTGTGCTTGGGGGGAGGCGGTCGCACATCCTTACCTTCTTGATGTTGGCGCCGCCTTTCCCAATAATGTTCTTGTGGAATTGCTTGAAGATGGGAACGGGGATGGAGAAACTGTTCTCAATCTAGTGTAGGGGAAAGAAGTGCCGAATCAGTATTGGGGGGGGCTGTTCACAGCTTACCCCTTTGCTGCTTGAGGGAGACCACACTGACCGTGCAGAAGCTGAGCTGATCCATCCAGCTTTATCTTAGCAGCCCACCCCACGGTTTTGGCTTGCTCTGGCAAACAGGGTTGGACTAGATGACCCTGGAGGTCCCTTCCAACTCTATGATTCTATGCATGCTGGAACCTGCCCTGCGTCTCCCTCAATCCCAGATCCCTCACTTGCAAGTCCGTGCCAGCCCCCGCCTCAGGACAAATCACCTGGGTGCAGAGAGCACATCTTGTGCAGCAGAAGCACTTGAGAAGACCCTAGAAATTGGGGGGGGGAGACTTGCCTTCCCCCTTCCCTTCTGCTTTTCCAACAACTGGGCAGTACAAGAGGTGCCCCCGAGGGCCCATAAAGGGCATTTGGGCCACTCTGAGAGAAGGTGTGTGTTTGTGATGGGAATGCAGAGTCGTAACCATGACGGAACCCACCAGTTCTGCAATGACTTTCTGGAGATACTTGGCACACTTCTCCACCTCGTTTTTGGGGCCACGCAGCTGCACAATGTCGCTCTTCTGGGAAGGGTCCGGGAAGTTGATGATAACCTGGAGGGGGGGAACTGTGGTCAGTATGCAGACTGGGAAGAAAGCTTTTTTACCCTTGCTGGTTGTGATATTAGTGGCTATCCACCCATTACACAACTCGAGCTTGAAGCAAACAGAGAAGTGTGGCTTTACTTATAAAGCTCTAACATTTCTTGGTGCTGAAGATGGATCTTGTGTTCTTACAGACAGCTTGAAAAGGAAAATAGACAGATTCACAGAGGAGAGTTCTATCGGTGGTTACTAGCCATGGCAACTAAGGGGAACCTCCATATTCAGAAGCAGTCAACCTCTGGATCCCAGAACCAGGAGGCAACCTCGGGGGAAGGCCTCAGCCTCTAAGCCCAGTTTTTGGCCCTCCGGAGAAACTGGCTGGCCATTCTGTGGAACAGGATGCTGGACTAGATGGACCGCTGGTCAGATCCAGCAGGGCTCTTGCTTGGGTTCTTAACTAGTGCGTTTTAATCCTGGCTTTCCTCCAAAGGAGATCAGGAATGCACGCGTGGCTTATATGAATATATGAAGAAGAGAGAAGAAGAGGAGATTGGATTTATACCCCGCCCTTCACTACCCAAAGGCATCTCAGAGTGGCTTACAAGCTCCTTTCCCTTCCCCTCCCCACAACAGACACCCTGTGAGGTAGGCGGGGCTGAGAGAACTTCTGACAGAAACTGTCCTTGAGAGAACAGCTGTGCCAGAGCTTGTGACTGACCCAAGGTCACATCAGCAGGTGCAAGTGGAGGAGTGAGGGAACCAAACCCGCTTCTCCCAGATTAGAGTTCGCACACTAATGAATCAGACCATCATCAAGGTCAGTCTTTTCTACTCAGACCAGCAGAGGAACCTGTAAGCCCAGGTTCTCCAGGCCTAAAAGGATGGCGGTGGAGAAACACTTCAGGACTCAATGCTGCTGGGACTTCTTTGAGCTATGGTAAAAATAATATAGCCTGGATGGCCCTGATCTCAGATCTTGGAAGCCACGCAGGGTCAACCCCAGTTAGTGTGTGGATGGGAGACCACCAAGGAAGTCCAGGGTCAATACGCAGGGGCAAGCAATGGCAAACCGCCTCTGTCCGTCCCTTGCCTTGAAAACCCTTTGGGGGCCACCATAAGTGGGTTGTGACTTGACAGCACTTTCCACCAAAGAGCGTAGAGGAGACCTCCAGTTAAGTTTTTGACAGCCTCCCGAAAACGCATCTGGATCCTACCTCTGGGAACTTGTCACGGATCTCCTTGATCTTCTCGCCTTTCTGCCCAATGATGGTCCGGTGGAAGCGCTGCTCAATTATCAAGTCTTTTGTGCGTTCGTTTTCCTAGGAGAGGCCCACAGACCGTCAGAAGCGATCCGAGTCCGCAGCATGGGTCATCTCTAGGCCTACAAGGTCGCGTCTGTGTGCTTGGAGTGAGCAAGTTTCGGGTAACGAGCGGCAGGTGCCTACCTTAGGGACCGCCTTTCCCCACATGTCCCCCGGAGAGCACTGAGGTCAGGGACCCAAAACTGCCTGACTCTTCCTGGCCCAAAAGATGCCAGATTGGCCATCACCAGAGCCAGGGCCTTCTCAGTGGCAGCTCCACACTGGTGGAAGGAGCTCCTGGAGGACATCAGGGCCCTGCGGGACCTCCTGCAGTTCCACAGGGCCTGTAAAACGGAGCTCTTCCACCAGGCCTTCGATTAGGAGCCGCCACTGATGAATGGCATTCTACCGGGATACTGGTCTAGTCCTACTGGATCACCTTACGACGACTGCCATCTGCACTTTGCTACTTGTACTGAATCTGCACTTTATATATTATTGTTGTTCTGGTAGAAAAAGCCCAGCAGGAACTCATTAGCATAGCAGGCCACACCCATCAGCAGAAACTCATTAGTATATTAGGCCACACTCCTGACAGCACAGCTCCTTAGTATACTAGGCCACACCCCCTTGTTACCAGAAGTGTGGTCATCCAGCCACACCCACCTTTTGCTTCTTATTCTGTTTACCTTGTTTGTTGTCAAAACCCCAGGGCTTTTTTTGGAGCAGGAACTCCCTTGAATGCTAGGCCACACACCCCGAATGTAGCCAATCCTAATGAGTTTCTGCTGTTGGGTGTGGCCTGTTATGCTAATGAGTTCCTGCTGGGCGTGGCCAACTCGGGAGCCAGCCGGAACTCCGTTCCTCTGCGTCCTGCCCAAAAACAGCAATGATTTTTGGAATTGTATCCGTGTTTTCCTGTAATTTTAACTCATTATACACCACCTTGAGCCTGCCTGTCAGGCAAGGTGGGTTATACATTGAAACTAATAAATAAATAATAAATAATGATACCTCCCCCATCCCCATGACCTTGCTATTTTGATATTTGTATCTTTCTTTTCACACCAATGGGCATCCAAAGCAGCCTCCAACCTTTTCCATTCATTTTATCCTTTCAATAAACCCTATGACGGTCAGTGTCGCCTACTCTTCCATATCACCTGCTACCGACGGGGAACAGCTCTTGGGTGAAGGTCTTCCATATCACCTGCTACCTGAACCATTCAACTGGAAATGCCGGGGACTGAACCTGGGACCTTCTGAAAGCAAAGCAGATGCTCTGCCACTGAGCCACGGCCCCACCCACTCGTGGTCGATCCATCAAAGGTACCTGATCCTAACTGCCCTGGGTAGGAAGAGAGCTTAGGGTTTTTTCTATCAGTAGACCATATATCAGCCCGTGGGCCTTTGCAAATCCTGCCGGCAGAACCAGTACCAGCCTGGGACATCTCCACAAATACCGCCCATTTGTCTGCTGAGTTGTAACTGGTTTAAATTTCTTTTGTTTCATGTGTATTTTATTCCGTGAGCCGCCTCAAGTTCAGAGCCAAAACGTAGGTCATCTGAGGAGTCTTCCACCACCGTTACGTCTGTGGTTGACCCCAGATTCCCTCCCTGATAGAACACCAGCAATGCCAAGAGCAGGCCACCCCCCGCCGCCCTCCTCCTCTGCCTCCCTTACCATGCGAGCAGCCATCTCCAGCAGCTCCTTGCGGGCCAGCTGAACTCCCTGAGGGTCCCCCTCGATCCGAATCAGGTTGCTCTTCTCGTTGTCGGGAGGGATGCGGACGGAGACTTTGTGCTGTTCCTTGATGCGGTTGACTGGCAGGTGTTACAGGAAATGGTATCAGAGAGAGAGAGAAATACCCTTCTACCCCTCCCTTGTGGCTCCACACAAGGCATGACCAAGCACGTCAAAGGGGTGAGGAGCCCGGGCAGGGCTTTGTTTGTAGAAAAAGCCCAGCAGGGACTCGTTAGCATAATAGGCCACACCCATCAGCAGAAACTCATTCGTATATCAGGCCGCACCCCCGACAGCACAACTCATTAGCATATCAGGCCACACCCCTATGTTGCCAGAAGTGGGGTCATCCAGCCACACCCACCTTTTGCTTCTTATTCTGTTTACTTTGTTGTCGAAACCCAGGGCTTTTTTTTGTAGCAGGAACTCCTTTGCATGTTAGGCCACACACCCCTAATGGAGCACATCCTAATGAGTTTCTGCTGTTGGGTGTGGCCTGATATGCTTATGAGTTCCTGCTGGGTGTGACCAACTCGCGAGCCAGCCAGAACTCCGTTCCTGTGCGTTCCTGCCCCAAAATAGCCCTGGGCCCAGGGATCAGGAAGTCATGAGATGGCCACTGCCTGGCCCCTTTCAAAAAAAGGGCTCTGCTTCCCCCATTCTAGCAAGTCTTGCATGCTGAGAAAAAAGCTTCAAAGGCTAGGAACGAGACTGCACAAAGGGTTATTCTGTAGATGACTGTCACAAGGCGTTGGGTTTGCATCCTGACAGCCCTCGCCCCCCCCTGCTCCCTGCCCGGTGTTTTAAGTTGTACAGACAAGCTGGAACCTGTGTAAAAGCCAGCAGGGCACCTGCAGCAGAATTATGCGGAACCGACTGGAAGACTGTGTAAAAGCCGGTGTTCTTGATACAGCTAGCTAGCGGAAGGTAGGTTTTCTTTGATGCAGAAATTTCAAAAGCATTCGTGCAGAACATGAACACAGAGGAGGTGGAGAGGAGAAGACTGGATTTATGCCCCGCCCTTCACTACCCAAAGGAGTCTCAGAGCGGCTTACAAAGTCCTTTCCCTTCCCCTCCCCACAACAAACACCCTGTGAGGTAGGTGGGGCTGAGAGAGCTCTGACAGAAACCGCTCTTTTTCAAGAACAGCTGTGCCAGAGCTTGTGACTGACCCAAGGTCACATCAACAGGTGCAAGTGGAGGAGTGGGGAATCAAACCCGGTTCTCCCAGATTAGAGTCCGTGCACTTAACCACTACACCAAACAGAAAAAGCCCCAGCTGTTCAGATCAACAAGAGAAGCCCAGGACATGCAAAGACTCACTGTTGGCTCCGTTCTTCCCTATCAGATGGCGGTGGAATCGCTGATCTATGAGCACTTCGGTGTAATCCATTCGACCGAGCTGCAAAGGCAGGGGAGGAGACAGAGACACCGTTTCTCAGTTGTTGGGAAAGGCTCTGCTGGAAGACGGCAATTCTACTGAGCATTCTTTGCAGCTAAAAAAAACACTGCTCCAAAGCATGGCCTTCAGTGCCGTTAATGAAGCTCTCTGTTTAACCTGCCTGTGCATGCGTCTGATTAATCTTCCCAAGGAAAGAATGAACAAGCTTGCTAGGAGGGGCAGTAACCAACCGAGTGCTCACCAGATCCCGAATTATTTCCTGTATCTGCATCTGAGCCAATTCCACCTCTTCGGTGGGTCCCTCCAATGTGATCTTCTCGTCTCCGTCCGTGAATTCAATATGAACCTGAAACAGGTGAGCGATATTTTAAACAGGCAGGCCTCGCAGGTAGAGGAAGAAATGAGATTCTGGATGAAAATTGTGTCTTTTCAGTTTAAGGTGCACCGGGCCTCTTTACAGTGCTTCCCTGCAGTGAGAATGGCTTCCAAAGTAAGACGGGTGCACTTTTGCAAAAGTTTAATTTTTAGATTATGCGCTACAAGTGTATCTAAAGGAGGGGGGATGAACAGTGATAGTAAGCATGTGGACTAGTAACTCCGCAGCCTTTTGCAGCCTTTATTTGCAAGGCTGCTTCTGCTATCCGTCAGGAAGGGCTTCAAGACACAAGAACAGAACCGTGTAACTTGGTTTGCCTGCAAATTACTATTAGCAAAAGTAGAACAAAGTTTACAAAAAAACATTGGTCAATACATATCCATTTTCCTGTTTTCCAAACATTAACTTGCATTGGTTACGAGGTAATAAAACACTGTTCCTTGCACATCACACACTGTTCAAAACAATGTGACGCTCAAACTTGTAACAAGAACACTGTCCAAAATATGTCCACAGAGTGACGAATGTTATTGACAAGACCGGATCACTCAAAAATTTAAGATGACTTGAGAATGCATTCCGGTATGTGCTGTTTTCCCGTTTTCTTCCTCAGAAATTGAGGGCTTCAGTGTTCACAAGCACGGTTAGTTAACTAGAGGAGATACTCTGTCTCACTATCGGGAATTCCATAGTAATGTATAAGGTGATGGTAAAGAGTTGACACAGAGAGTACTCCATCTTTCCGTGTTATACCTCTGAGGATGCCAGCCACAGCTACTGGCGAAACATCAGGTCCTGCAATGCCAAGCCCACAGCCACACAACCCGGAAAATCTACAGCACCTAATGAACTCCGGCCGTGAAAGCCTTCGACAACAGATGGTAAAGACTGCTGGATGCTTGTTTGTGAACAGCGAAGCCTTTGATGTCTGAGAAAGAAAATTGCAAACAGCACATACCAGAATGCCTGTCAAGTCATCTTAAATTTCTGAGCGATCTGGTCTTGTTGATAACATCCTTCACTCTGTGGACATATTTTGGACAGTCTTCTTGTTACGAGTTCAACTGCTGCATTGTTTTGAACAGTGTGTGATAGGCAAGGAACAGTGTTTTGTTACCTTGTAACCATAGCAAGTTAATGTTTGGAAACCAGGAAAACTGATATATACTGACCAATGTTTTGTGCAAACTCTATTCTAATTGCTAATAGTAATTTGCATAACAAACCTAATTACACAGTTCTGTTCTTGTGTCTTTAAGCTCTTACTTAGACAATGATCCCTTCTTATCCATCAGGAAGGGGCAAAGAACATAGACCACCTCTGACTGGAGATTTCACCAGGCACTGGAAACCTTTCCTTCGAAGCATATCCTGTCCTTAGATATATTTGAATTTTGGTTCCACCACATTCTATGCTTTCCATAATTGATTCGGCTCCAGAACTGGCAGTCAGAAGACACTAGCCAGGGCTGACTGGCTGCTTCGCAAAGTCCCGCCCCCGTCAGTGTTTTCAGCTCAGTCTGCTCTAGTCCTCAGGCAGGAGAGGACCGTCTGGAGTGTGAGCGCAGGGACAGGCCCTCAAGGCTGAGGCAAGTGAGAGAAGCCCTTTTCCGCCTTCTATGAGGGGACTAGGCCCAGAGAAGGCCTTTTCCGTCCCCCACACCCCATCCCCTGGGCCTTCTATGAGGGGACTAGGACCAGAGAAGGCCTTTTCCGCCCCCCACATGCCATCCCCTGGGCCTTCTATGAGGGGACTAGGCTCAGAGAAGGCCTTTTCCGCCCCCACACACCATCCCCTGGGCCTTCTATGAGGCACTAGGCCCAGAGAAGGCCTTTTCCACCCCCCACATGCCATCTCCTGGGCCTTCTATGGGGCACTAGGCCCAGAGAAGCCCTTTTCCGCCCCCCACACCATCCCCTGGGCCTTCTATGGGGCACTAGGCTCAGAGAAGGCCTTTTCCGCCCCCACACCCCATCCCCTGGGCCTTCTATGGGGCACTAGGCCCAGAGAAGGCCTTTTCCGCCCCCACACCCCATCCCCTGGGCCTTCTATGGGGCACTAGGCCCAGAGAAGCCCTTTTCCGCCCCCCACACCATCCCCTGGGCCTTCTATGGGGCACTAGGCTCAGAGAAGGCCTTTTCCGCCCCCACACCCCATCCCCTGGGCCTTCTATGGGGCACTAGGCCCAGAGAAGGCCTTTTCCGCCCCCACACCCCATCCCCTGGGCCTCCTATGGGGCACTAGGCCCCGAGAAGGCCTTTTCCGCCCCCACACCCCATCCCCTGGGCCTTCTATGGGGCACTAGGCCCCGAGAAGGCCTTTTCCGCCCCCCACACGCCATCCCCTGGGCCTTCTATGGGGCACTAGGCCCAGAGAAGGCCTTTTCTATCCCCCACACACCATCCCCTGGGCCTTCTATGGGGGCAGTAGGCCCAGAGAAGCCATTTTCTGTCCCCCACACATCATCCTATGGGCCTTCTATGGGGGCAGTAGGCCCAGAGAAGCCCTTTTCCCCCACACACTGCCTACTGCCCCCATAGAAGGCCCAGGGGATGGTGTATGGGAGAAGGCCCCTCTTCCCTTCCTTTCCCACTTTTTCTTTCTTCCTCTTTTCCCCCTTTTTCTTTCTTCCTCTCTCCTTTCTTTCACTCTTCCCTCTATTCCTTCCTTCCTTCCTTTCTCCAACCCCCTCTCCCTTCCACCTCCCTCCCTTCCTTTCTAGGGCCCGTTGTCTTCCACCACAACGGGCTTTGCTCCCTAGTAGTACCTATATATCTAAGAGCAAACTGTGGTCCCCATCTGTGGAGATCTACATCCACAGGGCCACTAAACAGACTTCCCTGCAAACTTGGGAGGCTCTCCCCAGGTCTTCAAAAAATCTGAAGTTTTAAAAAAGATACGTGGGGGGGGGATTTAAATTCTTCTTCAGAGCTGGCAGCAGAAGACACCGGGCGCTGCTTCAGGCTTGGAGCAAATCCCAGACACTGCTGCTGCAGCAGCCAGGCACAATGGGGGAGAGATCTGATTCCCCCCACGAGTCTCACTGGCTCCCCACTTGTTGTATATTAAGATCCAACGCTCTTCAAGTTGTACATCCATGACAGCTCTGTTCAATTTTGGCAAACCCGGAGGCTCTCTGAACCAGGATCACTTGCCTTAGGTAGCTGCTGGGTAATTCTGCCAATGTTCTGCCCTTTCTTTCCGATTATAAAACGATGTAACCAGGCCGGGGCCGTTACTTCAGCTACCATCACACTCTTCGCCTGAAGGAGTAAGCAAGAGAAAGGTCAAGGGAAAGCAGACACACACAGTTGCCTTCCTGGGGCTGACTACCCAGATTAGTATTGCGGGTTTTCGTTTAAAGAGACATCCTCCGTAGCTGGCAACACTAGCATTTCCCATCCACTTTGGGGATTTTGTAATGCCTGCGTTCTGCCACTAGGTGTCGCTACAGCATCATCTGCTTAGGCATCCAGTCTACACCGCTCTACTCTAGCGACCCAACATCAAAGTGATGTCCATTGCTATGCGAATGATCAGTTGTTTCAGCAAAGATCTGATTCATCAACACAGGCTGAGGAAAGGCAGAATTATCCAACCTGATTAAACGCAGGTGGACTTCTTCCCAATAAGCCAGCAAACACACCCATGGCAGGCAGCGGCTGGAAGGTGTGAGAGGAGAGGGCAAACCACAACAAAAGCGAATCTTTGAAAAACCCGTCACTCTCTACTGGGGTACGTGACATTTTCCCACTACAAGGGTCTCAAAAACGGAGAGCTGCACAAGGAAGAGAAAGCTGATCCATGCAAATCTTCATTTACATACGTCCTCAGGAGGACACACAATGGTGGGCCACAAAGGCCACCTTGCCCTCCTCTGAAATCTCTCCTGGGCAGCTGATGCTGCTTCTCTTTCAGCCCTCCCCACATGCCGCAAAGGGCAAGCCTTCCCCTTCCAGTTCAGGACCACCCACTTTCAGGGTTCCAGCTCTTGGCCGAGTACGCAAGAGTCACAGCGGCAGGCTCCCCTTACCTTGGCGTAGACCTGAGTCAAAGCTGGACCCAGCTTGTCGGGCTCCCCCCGGAGGATGATCGTTTCCGAGCTGCTTTCGAGGGGCGGCATCTCCACGGAGACTCCGGTGGCATCCAGGATCTCTTGCAAGGTGTTGCCTTTGGGGCCGATGATGTACTTGTGCTGGGACTTCTTCACTTCCACGGAGATGGTGGTCGTCTTGCGCTTCTGGGGGCGGCGAGGGGAGAAAGCATTTGAGATGCGGTTTCAGAGCTCAAAGAACTATTTGAACTCACTCAGGGACAAGAGTCTTCCGACATCCCTGGGAACTGCAGCAGCTTCTTTAACCCTGGCTAATGGCTACTAGTCATATGAAGAAGAGGAGATTGGATTTATACCCCGCCCTTCACTACCTTAAGGAGCCTCACAGTGGCTTACGATCCCTTTCCCTTCCCCTCCCCATAGCAGACCCCCTGTGAGGTAGGTGGGGCTGAGAGAGCTCTTTCGAGGACTGCTCATGAGAGAACAGCTGTGAAAGAACTGGTAACTGACCCAAGGTCATACCAGCAGCTGCACGTGTGGAGGGGTGGGGAATCAAACCCGCTTCTCCCAAATTAAAGTCCTTGCTCCTACCACTACACCAAACTGGGCACCTCTGGGATTCTGACACGGTGTGGTGAGTGCAGCCACAAAATGGCTGCCGTAGAAGATGGAGCCCGCCACAAAATGGCAGCTGCAGCTGATTTTCAGCCACACAGTGAAGATCCTTGTCCTGCGGAGTCAGTTGCCCAAGCAATGTTTTTTAAAAAAATCTTCACAGCCAACCGAATCTCCAATGGCCAATCAGAAGCATTGCTGGGCAAAACCCCACCTAGCCCCACCCACTTCCTTAAAACATTTGATGAGCACCAGAAAAGGTGTCAGTAGGCACCAGGGAGCTCATGGCTGCTACACTGGGGATCCCTGATCTACTCCCTCCAGTTCCAATGGCAGTACGCCTTTATATATCAGTTGTTGGATAGCTGGATTCCGGATAGAAGTCCCTCATTTCGGTTCCCTTCTTCAGTGAAACCAACTTCTAGATACAAAAATTCTCTTAGTTGTTTATCTTCCAGTCGTTTTATAATTCCTAGCTGGCATTGCATTGGTAACATACGTTCCGAAAACCCTTTTCTTTTCCTTACAGCATATTCTCTGAGATGGGAACCATTCCAGAATTTCAATAAAGAAATTAGTCCGAGCCTTCTAATGATGGTATATAGCCCAACCGAAATGAGTGACTTCTATCCAGAATCCTCGTCTTGGTCCTTCCTATATGAAGTTTGGATATAGAGCGTTGGACTTTCCCACATTCTAGTAGTGGTGTTCTAATTTTGCACCATTGTATTTTTGGCATATCGCTTTGGAACAGCTCACATAGATCTTCGATTTTGTAAGGACAAGATATGCAAGATAAAGGCTTTCGTTAATGTTTATTTATTATTTAGCGTCTTGTACTACAGTGGTTATATTCTGTTGTTGAGCTGTATACACACTGTGATCCTTCTAATGTTAGAGACTGATTCGGTATGAGGCAGGCTTGAAGTGTTCAAGCATTTTGTCATGATGCGTGCTTCAGGATCAAGACTAGAATGTTGAAATTTTTGCTGTCTGTCTGCTTGCTGGAAGCCGCCCTGAGCTCTGCTTGTAGTAATAGAATGGGGGAAGGAAGGAAGGGGGAAGGAAAGGGGGAGGAAGTAAGGAAGGAAGGGGGAAGGAAGGAAGGGGGGAAGGGGGGAAAGAAGGGGAAGGAGGAAGGAAGGAAGGGGAGGAGGAAGGAAGGAAGGGGGAAGGAAGGAAGGACTGCACACTTAGGTTATCTACAGCACACTCCCGCTGCCCACCCCCAAACACAGGCACAGTTTGCAGCAGAGTTATTCGGGGCTCCTCCCCTTTGACGGGGCGACACCCTGGGCCGCTCACCTTATCCTCATAGATCTTGCGGATCCGCAGGAGTGCCTGGGCCACGGGCTCCTTCTCGCCTGTGATGATGATCTCGTCCTTGTTGACGCTGGGCGGCGGGATGTTAATACGAGCCCCCGTCTCCTGCATGATCTCCTGCACCACTTTGTTGAAGGCGCCGGCAATGAAGGGGTGGAAGGCCTTCTCCAGGCACAAGCGCTCCACCGCTCGCTTATCCTGGAACGCAAACCGGAAGTCCACTGGTTAGGCCTGAACACGGCTGTGGAAGCAGCTTCTGAACGGGTGGCGAGTCAGATCTCTGCCGTCTCAGGCCTCCAAGGAGATTCCCCTCCCATTTTTTGCCATGGACCCAGTGACCCCCCCCCCCGACGGGGTTTTCCAGGCAAGAGACATTCAGAAGTGGTTTGCTGTTGCCTGCCTCTGCGTAGCGACCCTGGACTTCCTTTGGTGGTCTCCCGTTCAAGCACCATCCAGGGCCAACCCTGCCTTAGCTTCCAAGATCTTGACAAGTAACCAAAGCGGCACCGCTGTCACCTTCGTTGTGCCTTCTTACAATTTAAGAGAAGTGCATTATAGACCGAGGGTGGCTCTTTGGGTCACCTTCACGGCCTCTCCCTTTAAATGTACGGCCAGTTGAAAACGCTGCCTACGTCGGCTTTAAACTCTATTGAGTTTGCATTTCATATTACGTTAAATATATCTGTAATCTCTTGTGGAACTATTTTAACAATTTAGTATGCTTAGTCATTTTCCGTTCATTTACATGTGATCGTTATGATCCTTTCCCCCCCAATGAGACTGTAGTTTCATGCACCGGTTATTATTGAATTTTTGTCTCTGGGGAGTTATTTTTGTTTTCTGCTGGTGATTCCTCCTCGTTCCTGTTTGCTTAACTAGCTTCCAAGATCTGACAAGATCGAGTTAGCCTGGGCTATCCAGGTCAGGGCTTCCAAGAGATTAGGGGCCGGGTTTCAGCTCCCATGATGCACCACGTGGGTCCTTCCCCACAGAACAGAGGCCAGGCCAACACACTCTTTATTCTCCATCCGTTTTCCTGCGGAATGAGGTTTATTGTGGGATGGGGGTTTGCTGTTTATGACTCCAGTTGCAAAACCAGTAAAAGACAATAAATAAATTATTCTCCACCCCCTTCCAAACCAACAGCCCAGTTGCCACCGAGATCCACTGGCTTTGGGTGCAAAGTTTTTCACAATCGGTGACCGGGACAAACCCACCTTCTAAAATACGCAAGTCTGAATTTTTGCCAGTCATAAAGTGGAGCAGAGAGCTGAGCTGCTTCCCCAAACCCTCAAAAACCCTCCTCATTTTAGATCGTGGGCTGAACGACTCCAACCCGTGGCGCAGACACCCCATTCCTGGCGGGCCGGTCACCTGCTCGGCTGAGATGAGCAGGATCTCGTGCCGAGCTTTCTCGATGCCTTCTTTGGTGCCCGTGATCTTGATCTGGTTGCTGGGGTCGTCGGGCCGTGGGATGTTGATCTTGGTGGCTGTCTTCAGCTCGAGCTCCTGCAGCTTCTCGCCGCTCTTGCCAATCACAAAGCGATGGTGTTCCTTGGGGATTGTGACAGTAGCTGAAGCCTGCGGAAGAAGAGAAGGAACGCTGAGATGCTTTCCTCTTTGTCTCTTCCCCCTTTTTCTTCCCTCCTCGTATCTCCAGCGTTCAGCATCAGATATTAGATCTGGGGTCCCCGACCTTTTTGACCCTGCAGGCACCTTTGGAATTCGGACCCAGTGTGGCAGGCACAGCCACAAAATGGCTGCCACCACGGGAGGAAGAGCCAGCCGTGGCTTACCTTCAGTCACACAGCGAAGATTCTTGTGCTGCGGCGGCCACGGCTGCCACCGAGCAACTTTTTAAAAGATCTGCCAATCAGATCTCCAATGGCCAATCAGAAGCCCTGCTGGGTGAAAGCCTCACCTTTCCCCACCCACTTTCTAAAAGCACTTGGCAGGGACCAGGAAAGATGCCCATGGGTACCCTGTTGGGGAACCCTGGGTTAGATTGTAAGCTCCCCGAGGCAGGGGCTCTGCATTATTGAGGATTTATTATTATATTCAAAGAAGAAAAAAGCCACTGCAGAGAGACAACAGGCGCTCCAATCTCCACATCTCACAGAGAGGGAACATATTTAGGAGTGGCAACTGGCAGACACAGCGGTGAATATAGACCTATCAGTTACCCATTCAAGTTTTCTTCCTCCCCTTCCACTTGTCAGAAAAGGGGGACATTATGCAACAAGGAAAGAAGGGAGAAGGAAGGGGTACCCGGAAGGACAGCCGGAAGCAGAAAGAAAAGCCACGCCGCCAAGGCGACGCTGGCTGGAGACGCACCTGGGTCTGAAGCCGAGCGACTATTTCCTTCCGAGCCTTCATGACGGAGTCCAGTTTGCCGGTCACCATGATAGACAAGCCCTGGTCCTTGGCCAGGGAGAGCTCAATGTGAGCCCCGGTCTTCTGCATGATGTCCACACAAACCTTGGCCTCGTCGCCTTCTCCAAACTGGCTGTTGTCCTTGTAGCGTCGCTCTTCCAAGGGGACGTGAAACACCTGCCAAGAGGAACCACGTTGGCATGCTCGGGGGGTGGGGGGGAAGAGCCCTGGCCTCGCCCTCCAGACAAGGGCACTGTGCCAAGAGGATATTCTCACCAGGCAAGGATTCGGCCCAGCAACTGAGCCCCGTAAGAATACGGGCAGGTTTGAAAGTTTAGCTCCAGTTTGAAGGATTCATTGCAACTCAAAAGATGCATGAAAATAGGGATTAGGGGAAGTCACTTTGCAGGCAAAGACTTGTTTCCAATTATCTCGCCTTTGCTAACCAGAGCCAGCAAGGATTCCAGACTAAACACCAAGCGGCGGCGGGGGGGAGCCGGACTGAGCTAAATTACTTTCTTCTGTGATCTCCTGGCCTTTCTGACTAGAGTTCAGATTGAGCAAGCATCTTCGATTCTATGCTTTCTGCGAGGGATCAATTTATTAACTTTTTTAAAGGAGGTGTGAAAAATCTCACCGGGGCCATGCAATTCTCTCTTTTTTTTGGCTGTGCTCCTTGCTAAAAGTAGCACACTTAAACTGCAGGGAGAAAAGAAGCAGCCTTTTGAAGTAGCAATACCATTTAGTTTTTTATTAGAAATGCAAATGAGACCGTGGCTCAGTGGTAGAGCATCTGCTTGGCATGCAGAAGTTCCCCAATTCGATCCCCAGCATCTCCAGTTAAAAGCATCAAGGGGTAGGTGATCTGAAAGAGCTCTGACTGAGACCCTAGAGAGCTCTTGCCGGTCTCAGCAAATGATACTGACACTGACAGACCAAGGGTCTAATTCGGTAGAAGGCATGAGAGCCAGTTTGGTGTAGTGATGGACTCTAATCTGGAGAACTGGGTTCGATTCCCCACTTCCCCACTTAAAGCTAGCTTGGGTGACCTTAGGCATGTCACAACACCCTCAGCCTTAAAATAAGCATAGCTCGCCACCTAGTGGTGCCAAAAAAGAGCTACAGCTTCAGCAGCCAAACATTCTGCTACTCTTTTTGTAGCAGGAACTTCCTTGCAGTGACTAGCGTAGCCAATCCTCCAAGAGCTTACAGAGCTCTTCTTACAGGGGCTACTGTAAGCTCTTAGAGGACTGGTTACATTAGGGGTGTGTCGCCTAATATGCAAAGGAAGAAGAAGAAGAAGAAGAAGAAGAGATTGGATTTATACCCCGCCCTTCACTCGGAGTCTCAGAGCAGCTTACGAACTCTTTTCCCTTCCCCTCTCCACAACAGACACCCTGTGAGGTCAGTGGGGCTGAGAGAACTCTAACACAAACTGTTCTTTCAGGAACAGCTGTGCCAGAGCTTGTGACTGACCCAAGGTCACATCAGCAGGTGCAAGTGGAGGATTGGGGAATCAAACCCGGTTCTCCCAGATTAGAGTCCGCGCACTTAACCACTACACCAAACTGGCTCTCTCAAGGAGTTCATAGCATCTTCATATAGGTCACTGGGACAGGAAGAAAGCCAACCTTGACCACACCAAGGGCATCTTGGCTGCACTGCAAATTCTGATTATTATTTTTTTTTAAGTTTACGATCTAGGTGACTCAGGAGTTCTCGAGAAACTGGTTATTCCTCCCTCTGCTATCCGAATAACATTACTGTCCGGAACTGAGTAGCTTAAATTCCATACTCCTTCACACATTGGGGCTTTGTATCAGAAAGACTTTATTAAAGATTTTTTTATATATATGTGCAAGGTGAGGGAGAGTTCAGTGTTAAAACATTTTTTAAAAAACCTGTCATGGGAATGAGTCACAGACCAGAAGCAAAAGCGTAGCTGAATGTTTTCATTAACCTGGATAAAGCCTGGGATTTATAGGAACTGAATTTAGTCTGAAGAACTGGTCGTTTGATATAAGGCTATAAGATGGGTGTGGTATCAGGGTTGGGACTGGACTTCACAGCTGGCCAGTAGAAAATAATGTTTGGCTACCAAGTCCAGCTGCAGTTTGTGGATCCTCCGACACTTATCTGGTTTCCTCCCCTACTAAATGCCATATTGAGCAACACACAAATGCTTGAATTTGTTTTTTTCTGTTCTACAACACATATTTTGTCAGGCCTACAAGTCATCCTGGCTACCCCACAGGAATCCTCTCCGGATTAGGGATTCTAGGAGATGACTCCGCGTCGTGCCCTACCCCTCCCTCACACTCACCTGGGTGATGACAGAGGATTTGATTGGCCGGATCTTGTTCCATACTCCTGTAAACTCACTAGACTTCTCTCCCGGAGCTCCCTTTTCCGGGAGCGGGGGGAAAGCTTCCAAGTAAGTGGGGATGTAGGCCTCATCCTCTGGGACACCACCTGCCCAGGACAGAGAAAGACAAACGGGCCCTTCAGGGAGAAGAAAGGACTGTGAGGCAACAGAGCTTTCCCTCCCCCATCAAGTTGCACCTGACTTATGATGACCTCGTAGGGTTTTCCCAGGGCTTTTTTTATAGAAAAAGCCCAGGAGGAACTCATTAGCATAATAGGCCACACCCAACGGCAGAAACTCATTAGCCTATTAGGCCACACTCCCACGTTAAGGGGTGGTCGCCCAGCCACACCCACCTTTTGCTTCTTATTCTGCTTACCTTGTTTGCTGTCAAAACCCAGGGCTTTTTTTTGCAGCAGGAACTCCTTTGCATGTTAGGCCACACAGCCCTAATGTAGCCAATCCTAACGAGTCTCTGCTGTTGGGTGTGGCCTGTTATGCTAATGAGTTCCTGCTGGGCGTGGCCAACTCGGGAGCCAGCCAGAACTCCGTTCCGGTGCGTTCCGGCCCCAAAATAGCCCTGGGGTTTTCAAGGCAAGAGACTTCCGAGGGAGTTCTCCATTGCCTGCCTCTGTGTACCAACCCTGGTGTTCCTTGGTGCTCTCCCCTTCAAGTAGGAGCCCCGAGCAAGGCGCACACGCTAATTTTTACCTCGTGTTTCTTCATCCCTCAGGCCGCTTCGGTGCTCAGCAAAGCTCTCGGGTGTTAACACTGCTACCGAGCTCATAGTTTCAAACCCAGATTTGCGCGTTTCCGGTATTCCACTGTTTGAGGAAAGGGAGAAGCAAAGGAGAGGCTCTGAGACGGGGCAGGAGCTGGCTGTTCGGGGGACTCCCTAATGCACACACACACCAACGTAAATAATATACAGGGCATTTTTACCTCACACTTCCTCTGAAAAGGGTTCTCTCCCTCATCCTTTGTTTTATCCTTACAGCGAGACTGTGAGGTAGATTAGGCCAAAACAGAGTCAAGATCACATGTGGAGCTTCACGACAAAACTGGAATTTGAGTCCAGGGTTCCCCAGTCCTAATGAGAGCTAGTAGAGCGGTTTAACATGTCAGATTAAGATCTGGGAGACCCTGGTCCAAATCCCCCATGCTGCCACAGAAGCTTGCTGGGTGATCTTGGGCCTGTCTCGGCCTAGACCTACCTCGCAGTGCTGTTGTGCAAATAAAATGGAAAAGCAGGTTATACATGAAGTAAGCAAATGCAGTGTTCGCACTGTATGCCTCCATCATCCAGCTAGCCCTAAGTCTATATAGTTTGAACTGAGCTGCCCACCTTAGGTTACATTTGCACAAATGACTATCAGTATTCCTTGAAGATAGATCCAGGCGGTCAGCTGTTTTAGTCTGAAGCAGTAGAACAGATTTAGAGCCCAGGGGCACCTTTAAGACCAACAAAGGTTTATTCAAGGTATGAGCTTTTGTGTGCAAGGCATACTTTTTTCTGTTAAGTGCTCTCCACGCGCCCTCTACGCCTGATAGGAGATAATTACGATTCTGTTACTTCCCACAATTAGAAAAAAACACCTTCAGACATCTGTCTGCTATTGGGACATATTTATTGCTTTACAACTGGTTTGGGGGGTTTTTTTGGAAAAATTACAACTGTTGACCTTATAACCTTAGCCTGTTATTTCGTTTTTCACTTTGCACAACTTAAACATCACCATGTTACACGTTGATTTGCTGTTAAATCCCTGTCTATTGGCGGCAGCTAAAAATGCAGTAGCCTTATTTTGGAAAGACACTAAAAGTCCTCAACAACATCACTGGCATGCTAAACGTTGGAAGTTCTATATAATGTAAAAAATAACGGAAAATGTAGATGGAAGAGATGTATACAAATCTTCTTTAGATCATGCTATGATTTGGTTCCCTGTTGTGGAAGATTTAATTGATCAGGGTGAAATCCCTACTACAGTTAATGACTTAAATTTATGGTAAGATGGGAATGTCTCCTTGATTTGAAAAATGTAAACTGATACGGCAACTTTGAAAATGTAATACTCTTTTTAGTAACTCTAACAACTCTTTTCCTGTATACTCCAACTTACCTGTTTTATTAATTGCTATTTTTCTTTTTGCGTTTATTAATAAAATGTTATTTAAAAAACCCAACATCCTGAATAAATAGATTTTCTTCCTCAAAAAAATAAATAAATCCCTGCCAACCTAGCAGTTCAAAAGCAAGAAATTGCAAGTAGATAAATAGGTACCACTTCGGTGGGAAGGTAACAGCGTTCCGTGCGCCTTGGTGCTTAGTCATGCCAGCCACATAAGCACGGAAATGTCTTCGGACAGCGCTGGCTCTTCGGCTTTGAAACGGAGATGAGCACCGCAACCCTAGAGTCAGATTCGACTGGCTTTCGAGCAAGGGAACTTTTACCTTTACCTATAAGTTTAGAACCTCATCTTCCATGCCAATGTATTTGAAAAAGTGTGCCTTGCACATGAAAGCTCATACCTTGAATAAACCTTTGTTGGTCTTAAAGGTGCCCACTGGACTCTAAATCTGTTCTGCTGGCATTCCTGTATGGGGATTCATTCACATCCCCCTCCTCTCTCACACACATAAGCCCATGTGCGTATAGAGAACTGTGTCTGGGATTGATAAGAGCCCCCGGGTTGAGGGCACATGCTTTCGCGGGGGGCGTTGCCACTACCGGGGCTAGGCAAACCAACGGCGCAGCTTCATTTGTTCCTCGTCACTATCCTTGAGGAGCCTCGCATTAATTGAACTCGCACAGAGATCCCTCTCGAGTTCCCCTCTGCAAAGAACACAATCACTCCCTGGTGATCAGAAGCACCGTGAGAAGAGACGGAGGGCCGCTTCTCTTTGGGAAAGCTTTATGTAAACACATACTTGGGATTCTGGGAATTCGCTCTTTCATGCAAACTCTTCCGTGCGGGAGAAATACGGGCCATAAACTGAAAGCCAACCGATCCATGCAAACACAGCCCTGGGCACCGGGGAGGCCCAACAATCTGCCTTGTGCCCGCAGGGAAGCCAATCGCTTGAGAAGATCGATATGCCGCTGAGGGCTAGGAGCGTGGCTGCTTCAGTGGTTCGTGGCATTGCCGGGAGGAAGCAGTACCGGTACGATCTCGGGAAACGCGCCACATCCCCACAGCTTGGTGCTACGACGGATAAATAAACTGCCCAAAGCATTTGCTGTTCTCTGGTTTTATTGCTCGGCCACATCCCTCCCTCCTAAGAGCGATAAGCACTCTCACGCACACCCAAAGCAAAGCAGGGGAACTCCCAGAAAGCTTAGGAACCATGCGCTACGCTTCCTCGGGGCCTGGCCTAGAACCAGGTATTTCCTTCCAGATGCTTAAAAATCCTGGAATGCCACCCGCCCCTGGCTGAAGATATTCAGAGCTTCCCTGAAGCTTTTTTGTTGTTGTTGTTGTTGTTCAGTCGCACAGTCGAGTCCGACTCTTCACGACCCCATGGACCAGATTACGCCAGGCCCTCCTGTCTTCCGCTGTCCGCTGAAGTTTGCTCAATTTCATGTTCGTTGCATTGATGACACTGTCTAACCATCTCATCCTTTGTCGTCCCCTTCTTCTTTGACCTTCAATCTTTCCCAGCATCAGGGTCTTCTCCAGTGAATGCTCCCTTCTCATTTGGTGGCCAAAGTATTTGAGCTTCAGCTTCAGGATCTGGCCTTCCAGGGAACAGTCAGGGTTGATTTCTTTTAGGATTGACTGATTTGATCTCCTTGCAGTCCAAGGGACTCTCAAGAGTCTTCTCCAGCACCATAGTTCAAAAGAATCTATTCTTCGGCGCTCGGCTTTCCTTATAGTCCAGCTCTCGCAGCCATACATTACTATGGGGAATACCATTGCTTTGACCATGCGGACTTTTGTTGGCAAGGTGATGTCTCTGCTTTTTATCATGCTGTTTAGGTTTGGTTTTTTTTAAGCGCCCCTAAAAGAGGCATTTTTATTTTTTTTAAAAGACAACCATACATTGCACTACATAACATACACTACAATTACACTACACACACACAACATCAACAATGACATACAACATTTAACATACACGGGGGGGATACATATTCTATATCAATCCATCTATTTTAATTCTCCCCTACCTTGCTTCCCTGAAGCTTTGAGCTGCCAAGAGCTTTAGTTAAAACAAGTTTCCGCCCCCCCTCCCCCGAACCCAGACTTCCTCTGTCAAGAAGGGAAGCAAAGCCTACCTGCAAAATGGTCAAATGCCAGAAGGGTCCGTCCTGAACGAGGCTACCTGTGGCGCTTCAGCGTGACGGCAGCTTTGGTCCTGCTTAAAAAAAAAAAAAAAAGGATTGCAGGACGTCAGGACGACTGCGAGGAAGGGCGGCTGCTGACACCCAAAATCTAAACACAAAAACAAGGCAATAGCTTATAAAGACCAACCAAGACACACAGAAATTGCCCATAATATAGAACCTGGTAAGGCAGGATAGGGCGGGGGAGAGACGTTTCAGTTCAGGATCTTAGAGACTCTTTTCCTGTAGAGAATTGGATGCCAGGTAGGGCAGGGTTCAGACCTACTAGCAGTCTGCACAGGAGGCGGAGAATCAGGACCTGAAACATCTCCCCCACCCAACTTTTGGGTGCGACATCCAGCCGAATGAACGGTTCTGGGAAACGCCAACGCTTGCATGCCGTTGTGTGCAGATCTGGTTGGTCCCAATAGCTTTTCGGGATTTTGCCCTTGGCCAGCATGAATGCCAGCGAGGGTAATGCCGACACGCTACTTGCTATCTCATCCTCCCCATCATTACGACTAGCTCAGAAATGCTTTGCTGGGGTCTTAATAGAGACGCCCAAACACACAAGCTTTTGGGTTGAAGAAAGCAAGGCTTTTGTCCGGGGCTCAGATCCGCGCACGGCCATTGCTCCTTTGTTGCCCGAGAATATTTTTGGCCCAGGACTGGAAGTCTACAAATAGCCACTTTCCTGGAGTGAGTCTTTTCATGCGAGACAAACGTATGCAGAAGCCGTTTTGTTCTAGGCTGCAAACGGTTAGAGTCAGTCACTCAAAGGTTGACGGACTAGTAAAGAGTTCGTTCGTGGGCTAGAATCATAGAACCACAGAGCTGGAAGGGGCCACGCAGGGGCCATCTAGTCCAACCCCCTGCTCAGTGCAGGATCACTGCCGCAGGAGGTGGTGGCAGCTACAAGCATGGACAGTTTCAAGAGGGAATTAGATAAACATATGGAGCAGAAGTCCATCAGTGGCTATTAGCCACAGGGTATAGATGGGAACTCTCAGTCTGGGGCAGGTGATGCACTCTGTTCTTGGTGCTGGAAGGGGCAGCAGTGGGAGGGCTTCTAGTGTCCTGGCCCCACTGGTGGACCTCCTGATGGCACCTGGTATTTTTGGCCGCTGTGTGACAGAGTGTTGGACTAGATGGGCCATTGGCCTGATTCAACATTGGCTTCTCTTATGTTCTTATGTTCTTATCAGCCAAGAGCATCCCCGACAAGTGTTTGTCCAGCCGCTGCTTATAGACCACCAAGGAGGGGGAGCTCACCACTTCCCTGCGCAGCTGATCCCACTGTTGAACAATTCTGTCAAAAAGTTTTCCCTAATATCCAGCCGGGACCTTCCCGCCCTGAATTTAAACTCATTATTGCGAGTCCTCTCCTCTGCTGCCAATAGGAGCAGCTCCCTGACCTCCTCTGAGTGAGGGCCCTTCAAAGAGAGCAATCCTGTCCCCCCTCAACCTCCTCTTCTTCAGACTGAACATTCCCAAGTCCCTCAGCCTTTCCTCGCAGGGATTGGTCTCCAGGCTAGTATTTCACAGTCTAGGAACAAAACAGGGTGGGGGGGAGGCCTTAACCCTGAAACCTGGGAACCTAAAGAGTTAAGTCAAACAGAATAGAAGGCCAACAATGAAAACTTAATGTATATAACAGAAGAAGAAGAAGAGATTGGATTTATACCCCGCCCTTCACTACCCAAAGGTGTCTCAGAGCGGCTCACAAACACCTTTCCCTTCCCTTCCCCACAACGGACATCCTGGGAGGTAGGTGGGGCTGAGAGAGCTCTTGACAGAAACTGCTCTTTTTCAAGGACAGCTCTGACAGAACTATGGCTTGCCAAAGGTCATCCAGCTGGATGCAAGTGGAGGAGTGGGGAATCAACCCTGGTTCTCCCAGATTAGAGTCCGCACCCTTAACCACTGCACCAAACTGGCTGTCATGTAATTTAAAAAGATACATGTATTTATTAGCAAAGAATTAAAAAACATATAAGGGCCCACTCACCCGTCATGTAAAAATACCAAAATCTTACAGACAAGGGCCAATGGACTTGACCTGATGCGTTTCGGCCTGCATTGGCCTTCTTCAGAGGTCAAACACAATGAGGGACAAATTGGCTTATGCCATAATACAGTACAATCATATGATTATGCAACATGGACACAAGAAGAGAAGGAGAAATTCTACTTCTCCCCCAGCTTTCTTCAGCAGTCCGGCTCAGAAGTCACACAAAAAAATGTTGCTTAATTAAACTACGGCTTGTGGGCTATCCAACTACAAACTTACTCCAACATGATTACTCAGGGTCAGTCAACACAGGAATCAAAGCCATGGTGTCAAGTTTATTAAGCAGAGTTACCCATAATTACAGTTTCATCTAAAGACAGATGCTGGCCACTGCTCCCTCTAAGCTGAGTTAATGTGAGCTAGCTCACAGTTTTTTAGCCTCTGGCTCACACATTTTTGTCTTAGCTCAGGAAGGACGGCTCCAGAGCAAACTAATGTATGCAGTAACCACATCGCTCGCTCACAACTTTTATGCTGGTAGCTCACAAAGTAGAATTTTTGCTCACGAGACTCCACAGCTTAGAGGGAACATTGATCCTGGCTTGGTCTCCCAGGGCTGCCCTTCCACTAGCTGCGGGCAGAGGCAAAAAAGGAGGCAGTGAAAGCGGCATTGGCCAATACCAGCCAGCACCAGAATGATCGTCTGTGAACAGAACCCTGGCTCCGCCGACTAACCACTGTTCAATTAAACCATGATTTTTTTGTCATGTTCGAACCAATGCCACTGCTTTGCTTTCCATATAGGAATTCTCTCCATTGAGAACTGGAAGGGGCGTAAAACGAGTCCGGGGGGTGGAGTACCTAAAGGGGAAGCACAATTTGAGCCTCTCTAAGTGAAGTTCTGTGTTGCTGTTTTTTAACTTCAAAGTATTCCCTTCCTTGTTTTAGTCACAGTGACCCTGAGAGGGAGGAAGGAAGGAATAATCCTTAATCTATTTTATGATTCTTTACATCAACAGGTTTTGGTTTCTGCAAGTATTGCCGTTCCCATAAATTACGCAGGTGAGTTCCCTGCATTTGGAAAACCATCTTCCTGAGCGTGGTTTCTCCCCTACCAGGTAAGCATATTGCAAATTACCTATGCTGCAGTCCAAAGAGGCGAGAGGACCCACGAGCTGGAGAAAGGGGGTTGCCTTAACCTTGTCCCCCTCAGTTGTCTCCCCAAATCTACTTCTACCTTCATTTGGGGGCAGGGGGCAGGGAGGAGGGCAGGGATCCTCACCAGCAAGGATAAAAGCTGTTTGGTGGTGGGAACAGGAAGCAGTTCAACAGGACTCGTGGGCATTCCATGAAACTGCTGAGCAGTCAGGTTAGAACGGATGAAAGGAAGTCCTTCTTCACCCAAAGAGTGATTAACACAAGAAATTCACTGCCACAGGAGGTGGTGGTGGCGGCTACAAGCATGGATGGCTTCAAAAGGGAATTAGATAAACATATGGAGCAGAAGTCCATCAGTGGCTCTTAGCCACAAGGTACAGAAAGGAACTCTCAGTCTGGGACAAGTGATGCTCTGTATTCCTAGTGCTTGGGTGGGGGGCAACAGTGGGAGGGCTTCTAGTGTCCTGGCCCCACTGCTGGACCTCCTGATGGCACCTGGTGTTTTTGGCCACTGTGTGACACAGTGTTGGACTGGATGGGCCATTGGCCTGATCCAACGTTGGCTTCTCTTATACCCCATTCACTGGCTGCTTCAAACTGCAGCCTCAACACCTGTTTGGTAGAAGCAAAAAAAGGGAACGCAGCCCACCATCGGAAAGAAAGCCTGTATTGCACACCCCTCCTTTTCTCCAGGGGGGCAGAACGCATTCACGCATCACAGGAATCCGGTCGAGAGGAGTCGCTGCCTACAGCACATGAATATGCCAGCCGAATCATGCTGATTTCCTAGCACCGAGGCCTGCCGAGCCGTTCTGCCGGCACAGAAGGGAGGGACTGGCCCCATTGCAGGGCACCGCCTTCTCTCCCCATTCACAAGAGCCCTTGACAGTGACAAGGAGTTTCGCCCTCGGCCTCCCAACGCCCCCCCTCCCCCGCTAAGCGGGCCAGATAGCGCTAAGCCGCACAGATCCAGCCTACCAATAGGATTTGCCAGAAATCCTCTTAGCGCAACCTGGAAGCCGCTCGCAATTGCCACGGGCCATCAACCTCACGTCAGAGCCGCAGGCAGGGTCAAGAATGCTGAACGAAGTCCTGCTCTCCCTCCCCACCCCCCTGCCCCCTACTCCAGCGCACCCGGAGCTGGCAGGGCAGGCTCCTAATCAGGGCACACTTAAGGGCCGGAAGGAAGGTGCGGCAAACGGCTGCCTTTCGTGACTCTCAGTTTGCTTGGCGAAATGCTCAGTTCCGTCTGCCAGCCCAAACAGCCCAGGGGAGAGAAGGGGGACCGAGACAACCAACGCTCCCTCTAAGCTGCGGAGTCTTGTGAGCCAAAATTCTACTTTGTGAGCTACTGGCAATAGAACTGTAAGCAAGCTGTTTGGCTACTGCATACATTAGTTGGCTCTGGAGCCGTCCTTCCTGAGCCGAGACAAAAATATGTGAGCCGGAGGCTAAAAAACCGCAAGCTGGCTCACACTAACTCAGCTTAGAGGGAACACTGGTGACAATGTAGCTCTGCAGAGAGAACTATGCCATGATAGCTGCCCTCTCCCCGGGTCAAATGAGATCAACGCACCCCTTCCCACGCCGTCATACCTACAGGACCGCCTCTCCGTATATGAGCCCTGGAGACCTTTATGCTCTTCTGATCAACACCTCCTGGTAATCCCTGGCCGGAGGGACGTCTGCTTGGCCTCAACCAGGGCAAGGGCTTTTTTGGCCCTTGCCCCAGCCTGGTGGAACATGCTCCATCTGAGATCAGGGACCTCTGACAGTTCCACAGGGCCTGTAAAACAGAGCTGTTCCGCCAGGCTTTTGCTTGAGGTGGCGAACATTCAACTATTCTTGCCTCCCCTGTTTTTGCCCCCTTTCCCAATAATATTATTGGGCACTGGAGCACCTATATTCACTTGATATGAGGCAGGGGGGTTGATGATATTGTCTATTGTGCCATCGACTGTCTTATGAGGAAAGGCTGAAAGAGTTGGGTATGTTTAGCCTGGGAAAGAGGAGGCTTAGAGGGGACAGGATTGCAGTCTTCAAATATTTGAAGGGCTGTCCTGCAGAAGATGGAGCAGATCTCTTCTCTCTTGCTCCGGATTGCAAGACTAGGTCTAATGGGTGGAAATTACAAGGGAGTCGTTACCGGCTAAATATCAGGAGAAACTTCCTAACTGTAAGAGTGGTTGAGCAGTGGAACAGCCTGCCTCGGGAGGTGGTGGATGCTCCTTCCCTGGACATTTTCAAGCGGAGGCTGGATGACCATCTTTCGGGTATGTTGTAGGGCTTTTGGCTATGCTCCTGCAGAGTGCAGGGGGTTGGACTAGGTGACCTGCAAGCTCCCTTCCAACTCTGACATTCTATGATTCTATGACTGTTTTATTGCTTTTGCAGTTTTATTGTTTTATGGATTACATTCTGTAAACTGCCCTGAGCCCACCTGTGGGACAGGGTGGGGTATAAATTGATGATGATGATGATGATGATGATGATGATGATGATGATGATGATGATGATGGAAACAACAGTACAAAGAGTGTTGCATCCAAGATGGGGTGGTTGGACTGAGACAGTTTGAAGAAACCACAGAGGAGAGCCCAGTGACCATTAACCATAGCAGCTAGAAAGGGAGCCTTCCTGAACACATCAAGTTGCCTTACTCAGGATCAAATCCTTGGTCCGTTATGTCAGCACGGTCTACCCAGGCTAGCAGCGGCTCTCCAGGGTTCTCAGGCAGAGCTTTCTTCACAGCATGAACATGATGACGGCCGATAGAAGCAGCTATTTAAAGAGCAGCTGTGAGATGCATCTCATCCAAGTTACCCAAAAAACACAGCAGTGTCTTCTTAGGCCAAATGGGTTCTGCAGTTGACTGGGGGCTGTCAATAAATCCTATGTGGGGGAAGCCAAGCAGATACTCGGCATCTCTGGCTGAGGCCTTTCACATCACCCACGACCTGACCCTTATCGTAGATGCCGGGGATTGAACCTGCGGCCTTCTGCATGCCAAGCAGATGCTCTTGCACTGAGCCACAGCCCCTCCCTTCGTATTCAGAAGCAGTGTGGAAACTGGTATTTGGAGGTACAGATAAGAGGGGGCCTTCGTGCCCTGCTTTGGGGCTTGCCACAAGCATCCCGAATGGCAGCTGATTGGGGAAAGGGAGGAAGAGAGAAGATGTTGGAGCAGACGCCTCTTAGGTCTCATCTAACATGCTGTCAAAGACTAAAGAGCCGGAACTGCCCTGCAAGATCCTTCCTGGAGAGCAGATGGGGGTCCAGTTTCTAACTTACAGGTGCAAAGCAGGAGAGGTAGGCAAGGCCAAGGGGAAGAGCAGAGACTGAATTACATCACTCCTCCCTGGAGAATCCAGCTCAACCAACAGTCAGTTCCCAGACGGATGATCTCCCATGCAGGCAGCCTTCACAGCCAGACCTGGAGAGCGGTGGCAGTCCCAGCTCCGGGCCTGTTTCTCGACAGCATGAACATGAAAACAGCTGAGAGAAGCAGCTATTTAAAGAGCAGCCAGGAGAAGGAGGAGGAGAAGAGGAGATTGGATTTATACCCCGTCCTTCGCTCGGTGTCTCTGAGTGGCTTACAATCTCCTTTCCCCTCCCCTCCCCACAACTGACACCCTGTGAGGTAGGTGGGGCTGAGAGAGCTCTCTTGAGAACTGCTCTTTCCAGAACAGCTCTGACAGAACTGTGGCTTGCCCAAGGTCATCCAGCAGGTGCAAGTGGAGGAGAGGGGAATCAAGCCTGGTTCTCCCAGATTAGAGTCTGCGCACTTAACCTCTACACCAAACTGGATGCATGTCATCCACGTTACCCAAAAGACACAGCAGGATCTTCTTCGGCCAAATGGGTTCTTGCAGTTGACCGGGGACCGCCAGCAAATCCTATGAGTGCCATTTACTCGCTTGGACCCAATGGCCCCACCTCAATCTTGCCAGCCCTCCCCTCTCCGAGTTCTCCTCCTCTGCAGCAATCCCTTCGCTTTGCTACTGAGCGCGCTTGAAGCTGCCTTATCCTGCACCAGACTTGTTGACCCATCAGAGTTAGCTCTGTCCACTCAGACTGGCAGCAGCTCCCCCAGGTCTCAGGCAGAGGTCTCTCCCATCACTTGCAGCCTGGTCCTTAACTGGAGATGCTGGGGATTGAACCTGGGGCCTTCTGCATCCCAAGCTGCCACTGATCCACAGGCCCTCCACAACAAGCAGCCCAATCTGCTCACTGGGGGGGGGCACTTTGTTTTCCGCCAAACCGGCTCAAGAGTTCTGAACAGTCCATTCAATGCTCCCTCTGAGCTGTGGAGTCTTGTAAGCAAAAGTTCTACTTTGTGAGCCACTGGCATTAAAGTCATACGTGAGTGACGGCATAAATTAGTTTGCTCTGGAGCCGTCCTTCCTGAACGAAGACAAAAATGCGTGAGCCGGAGGCTAGAAATCTGTGAGCAGGCTCACACTGACTCAGCTTAGGGGGAACACGACGTACATTCCAACCCCAGCCCTGCTGTTTTGTCAGCGGATGATGCACATCTTCGCCACCGACTGCTCACGCCTCCCTCCCAGCTACACAGTGACCGATGGCAACCTCATCGCCTTGATGTGATCCGACAGTCCTGCGGCCCAAGATGCAGCCGCTGGCTATCAATAAATAAAGAAGGGAGGTGAGAGAGCTAAGAGACAAAAGAGGAAGTGCGGGAGGAGGAGAAACTGGATCCTAAACAGCGGAGAAGAGGAGATTGGATTTATAACCCACCCTTCACTACCCAAAGGAGTCTCGGAGCAGCTTACAAACTCCTTTCCCTTCCCCTCCCCACAACAGACACCCTGTGAGGTAGGTGGGGATGAGAGAGCTCTGACAGAGACTGCTCTTTTTCAAGAACAGCTGTGCCAGAGCTTGTGACTGACCCAAGGTCACATCAGCAGGTGCGAGTGGAGGAGTGGGGGAATCAAACCCCCAGATTCTCCCAGATTAGAGTCTGCACACTTAAACCACTACACCAAACAGACTTCCAGTCCTTGTGGTATTATGGAAGCCCACAAGAATGTGGTTTCCTTCAATGTGTTGGGTCCTTGCTTACACAACCAGCTTTTTGCACAAAGATCTCAAGAGAGACAGACCACACCACTAGGAATGTCCAAAACACCATTCAGTGCATTGCCAGCATCTGGCCAGCTTCACTTGTGGCACATTCTATAGCTTGGGGAAAACGGCACTGGGCTGAACAGCTCCATCCTTCCTTGCCCCACAGAGCTCACGGTTCAAGATAGGAGAAACTCATGCTACCGTTCTATTGCCCATGACAGGGGTTCCCAACACAGTCCCCGTAGGCACCGTGGAGCCCGCCCACCACCTTTCCTGATGCCCACCAAGAGTTCTCAGAAAGTGGGCAGGTCTTTGGCCCAGCAAGGCTTCTGACTGGCCACTGGAGATTTGATGGGCTGTGCAGATTTTGAAAGAAGTTGCTTTGGCAACAGCTAGCACCACAAGGATACCCGCCGTGTGACTGAAGGTAAGCCGTGGCAGCTGCTTTGTGGATGGCTCTGCCACCTGCTTCTGGCAGCCGTGGTACGGCAGCCGTTTTGTGGCTGTGCCCACCCAGCTGGGCCAGGACTCCAAAGGTGCCCACGGGCTCCAAAAGGCTGGGGACCCCGGGCCTATGACCAATGTTCTCTCTAAGCTGTGGAGTCTTGTGAGCAAAAATTCTATTTTGTGAGCGACTGACATTAAAGTTGTGAGCAGGTGATTTGGCTGCTGCATAAATTAGCTTGCTCTGGAGCCCTCCTTCCTGGGGTAAGACAAAAAAATGTGTGAGCTGGAGGCTAAAAAACTGCGAGCTAGCTCACACGGACTCAGCTTAGAGGGAACACTGCCTATGACTAACTCCACGCGCAGGATTTTCTAAAGCACATCGCTGGTAAGAGAGACTGAACGTGGTAATTGGAACTAGACAGCGCCTCCTGCGGAGGCACCAGGAAGAAAAGAATGGAGGGGTTGGAGCCACAGCAGTAGACAACCTCTTCTCCGAGGCAAACAGTCGCTCCCTTCTGGGAACAAGCTAGTTCCGTCTGCCGCCGAGCTTCAAATACAACCACAGTTAATCCACCTCTACATGCCCCAGCTTGAATTTTTAACCTCCTGCTTCAAGACCCTGCTCCGTCTCTTCCACCGGTCATTCTCTCTTCAGCAAGGGGCTGTGGTGGTTCAGAGGTTAAGACGCTGAGCTGCAGACCTGAAGGTCTGTAGCTCAGCAGTTCGAGACCCGAGTGCCGTGTGAGCTCTCGTCTCAGGCCCCAGATCCTGCCAACCTAGCAGTTCAAAAGCAAGAAATTGCAAGTAGACAAGTAGGTACCGCTTTGGTGGGAAGGTGACAGTGGTCCGTGTGCCTCGGCATCTAGTCATGCCGGCCACCTGGCCACAGAAACGTCTTCGGACAGCGCTGGCTTTTGGAAACGAAGATGAGCACCGCCCCCTAGAGTCAGATTTGACTGGCTTTCGAGGAAGGGAAACCGTTACCTTTACCTTTTACACCCTTCAGGAACACCAAGTATGCAAGGGTGCCAAGTCGACCACCCCCCACCAGTGTTCCCTCTAAGCTGAGTTAGTGTGAGCTAACTCACAGTTTTGTAGCCTCTGGCTCATACATTTTTGTCTTCACTCAGGAAGGAGGGCTCCAGAGCAAGCTAATTTATGCAGCAGCAGCCAAATTGCTCACTCACAAGTTTAATGCCAGTAGCTCACAAAGTACAATTTTTGCTCACAACACTCCACAGCTTAGAGGAAACATTGCCCCCACCAGACCCCCCCCCGCGTTCTTGCACCAGTTATCAGAGACTCTGCCAAATTGAAGAAGGGGCACCCACAGCCATGGATGTTCCTGCTCGGGTTTTGTTAGACCACAAAGAGCTTTAAAAAATTGTTCAAAAAACACACAAGCTTTATTCACCTGAATATCATTCCAGTATCCACAGAATCAGAGAACTGGAAGGGGCTTTATAGGCCACCCCCTCCCCTGCCACCGTGCAGGAAACCCAACATGGAACGTTCCTTTATTTTGCCTACATCCTGCTTTTCTCCCTGATGGAAGACCTGTTCTCCCTTCCTCCACCTTGTGGGCCCACGCTGACCTGATCCCGCCGGTTCTTGGAAGCTAAGCAGGGTCGGCCTTGGCTAGTATTTGAAAGGGCAACCTCCAAGAAATACTGGGGTCTTGAAGCAGAGGCAGGCAATGGCAAATCACCACCGAAACATCTCTTGCCTTAAAAATAAGTCTAGTTCGCCACCTAGTGGTGCATAATGCTAAAGGAGCTAGAACTTCTGGCTGCCCAACAAGCTTAGGCTCTCCTGGCTATTCTACACACAAGGCCATACGGTAATTGTTCCACCTCGTGAGGCTGAGAGACTGTGACGAGCCCAGATCCACCCAGCAAGCTTCCATAGCAAAGCAGGGATTTGACCTAAATGCAGCCCTCTTTCCACTACCCCATGCCAGCTGTCAATGGATGGGGCTGTCCGGTCTCTGAAGGCTCCCCATGACTAACACCCCCTTCCTCCAGTAGCTGCTTCGATTACCAACTGCCCTCCCCATCAGCAAGGTTTTTCTTAATGCCCCATGGAAATGCACCCTTCGGTAACCCGGGCCCATTAGAACCCATCTCGCCCTCTGCAGCGTGAGAGAACAAGTCCCCTGGCCCTCTTCCGCATGACATCCATTCTAGTATGTTCGGGTGTGATATCATCTCTCCTCCCAGCATGCACCCCTCCCCCAGTTAACGTGCCCAAGTTCATTCAACCACCCCTTATGGGACTTGTTTTGCAGACGCCGCCCCACCATACATTCACTGCCCTCTTCTGAACTTGGTACCTCTTCCTCCGAAGTGCGGCACCCAGAACTGGCCAATCGTCTGATCTGGACGTGTCAGCCGTGCCGTGCCAACACTGGGTGAAGCCAGCATTACGGAGTTTTCCTGAACAGATGCTCCTGGCCCTCAAACAAGAAGGGAGAAAGGCAAGCATTCGTCCTTCTCCAGTTTTAAAAGGACTTGCAGCTACGTCTCTCGGCCAACTGCAATATTAGCAGCAAGCAAGGGGTGAGGGATCTGGCTGGTCTCCATTCTGTCCTAGCTCGTGTCAGTGCAAACCTAGGGAAAACTGGTCAGCCAGTGGAAAGACGACGTGGGATGTTGTTGTTGTCAGATCCACAGGAATACTGGCTCACTCTGTGGCTGGCTTTTGATTTGCTGCCTCTCTTGGGTTTATGGACACAGATGATATACGGCTCCCGCAGCAAGACTCCCTCTGAAGCTTTGGTTGACCTGGTTCCTCCCAGGGGGCACCTATCGCCCTTCTGAAATCGCGCGCCTCCTCCTCCCCACAGTTGGTACCAAAGTCAAAAGCTTAACTCCCAAGAATAAGTTCTCTAGGACGACCCTAGCAAGACCAAAGCCAGATTCTTTCCATATGTCTGGAGATGGAGGTCTCAGCTACCAGCCAGCCCGAGAGGCCTAGCATCAGGGCTTTTTTTTTTGCAGAAAAAGCCCAGCAGGAACTCATTAGCACAATAGGCCACACCCCTGACAGCACAGCTCATTTGCACATTAGGCCACACCCCCATACCTTCCCTTGGCTTGCAGGGCACCTGGGCAGGCTGGCCCTTGGACAGGCCGAGGGAGGCATTTAAATGCCTCCCCAATCCTTCTAGTCCCCCCCCGGCCCGCCCGCCTCGGAGTTGCCAGGGGGGGTCGCTCGCCAGGCCTTCTCTCTATAGCCACACAGGCAGAGGTTTTGGCTGTAGTGGGTGTGGCCAACTCTGAAGCCAGCCGGAACGCCGTTCCTGTGCGTTCCGGCCCAAAAACAGCCCTGCCTAGCATGTTGCAGAAGCAGCTGGCTGGCTCCGCAGCACCCACAATGCCCTGACCAGCCAAAACCCCTCAACAAACCACTGATGAAGTCAGCTCCCACTTCTGAGCGCCTTTGGGGCAGCCGGCACCACCCAAAAGAGAGTTCTCTGCGGACTTCTCCCCCACACTGCCACCTTTGAACTGTGACCATGGCTCCTACATCCTCGGTTGATGCTCCTCATATGCCCACCGACCAAATGCTCAGATGTCAACATCAATTTCCACTTGTGACACACAAAGGACTTGTGGGTAATCGGGAGGGGGAATCCGACCGCAAGCTCCGGTCAGGCAAGGCAAGTCAGAGGCCTTTACGGTATAAAGCATACCCATTGGCTAGGCTCCTGACTACTGTCGAGTCTGCTATTGGCCAAGGAATTCTGGCACCGGCATCAGAGAAATGGACAATGCACTCGTTTTGCATATGTGAGGCAGTGCGTGATGGCGCACACTTTATTTTCTTCCCGAGAGCTGATCTTTCTAAGCACCCCCACCCCCCAGTATGCTAATTTTATTTCTATAGGATCAACTATTGCAGCTAAATGTTTTAGGAAAGGCCCTACAGTATAGCAAATATTCATGTTCACCCACATCACAAAGAAATATACCCAGGAACCCCCCCACTCGCACCAAGACACTTACACGCTGCTTTCTCTGTGGATCGGACAGCAAGCAGCCCGTGGCGAGACCAACATAGATCAGTTATGGATTAAAACTATGGCGTTCCAACACAGGCAGCCTCTTAATCCTAATTAAGATCTTACATACAGCCAGTAAGGAGGGTAAAGCAGGGGTCGAGCGGGACTAGGTGGCTTTTGACCCACCAAGCTGAACACGGCTGGCTAGCCGTTTGTCGCAGCCCACTTGCCGCTCAATAAATGTGATTGTGGGGGTTTTTTTGCTCAGAAGGACGGAGCTTGGAAGCTGCACTGGAGTGGGGCGTAGGAGTCACAAGCACTGCTCTCTGTAGATATGGAGTCTTGTGAGCAAAAATTCTACGTTGTGAGCTATCGGCACTGAAGTTGTGAACGAGCCATTTGGCAACTGCATAAATTCGTTTGCTCTGGAGCCATCCTTCCTGAGCTGAGACCAAAATGTGTGAGCTGGAGGTTAAAAAACTGTGGGCTAGCTCACACTAACTCAGCTTAGAGGGAACACTGGTCACAAGTACAGGCATATAATTTCTAGAACCTCTGCAGAAAAACAGAAATTTGGGGAAGGGGGACTGAAATATACACAACACTGATCTCCTTATCCATCTCAAGCTTATTTTATCATAAATCATTCCTTACCATACAAAATCAAGCTATTTGACGTATTTATGGAAGTATAAAGGACTGCAAAGCTGCAAATCCTATAAGCTAGCGGTTCCCAGTGTGGTGTCCGTGGGAGCCCTGGTGCCTGCCAACAACCTCTCCTGGCACCCGCCAGATGTTTTTAGGAAGTGGGTGGGGCCAGGGAGGGTTTTTGCCCAGCAAGGATTTTGATTGACTGCTGGAGATTTGATTAGCTGTGCAGATTTTTTTAAAATCTGCTGTTCTGGCAGCAACTGCCACCACAGCACAAGTATCTACACTGTGGCATTGAAGGTAAGCTGTAGCAATCATTGGTGGCTAGCTCCGCCTCCTGTGACAGCCATTTTGTTGCCACACCCACTGTGTTGTGTCGGAATTCCAAATGGGGCTCAAAAAGGTCAGGGACCCTGGCTACGAACAAAACCACAGCTCTACTTGACATTTCACAGCCGCAAACGGCTGCACCCTCTTCCACTAATTATTTATTGAATAATCTGATCTAATTTATTACAGCAAGGGCCAGTAAAACAGTACAATTCTGATATAAGAGAAATTAAAACAATAATAACATGGCCATAGTATAAAAACATTAACAAGAGAAAATTAATAAAATTAGTAAAATAAAATAATAATAATAAGAGAATCATACATTTTGTCAGCTAAAATAAGTTTACGTTTCCTAATAGCTAAGAAATAAAATTTTGCCACAGCATAAGTCAGTGAGCTCCTAGAAGAGATCGTCTTCTAGGAGGAATTTGCGAAGGACTTCTGGCTTAAAGTCAAGATAAGACTGCAGAGGGCTAAATCTAGACAGAAAGGATAGTATAAATTGGTCTCATTCCTCCTGATGGAAACTGCAGAACAGGAGGACATGAGTAACTGATTCCACCATATCAGCACCCTCTTCTATTACAGTACAGGTGAAAGGTAGGAAAAAACAACAGTTGAAATTACAAGACTTCTCTAGCAAAGAAAATAAATTTGGCTAGAATCAATCCCAGTCATAACCAAACTAGCAGCACATCTGGACATCAGGTTAAACACTTGAATGTTAATAATACAGCGGGCTTAAAAAAAAAAAAAAGAGGTGCCAGAACTCTCAAGAAGAAAATGGCGTTTTCAATCTGTATACTGAAAACTCACAAACTTTTCAACATTTTAAAAAGAATTTTGTCAAAGAGGCTCCAGAATTCTGTTCCGGTGCATTCCCCCGGGAAAACAGCCCTGACTTGCACTGATTATAGCATATTAAATGTTGCCAAATAATAAACTGTTGCCAATATTAAATTATTCCAATTTAACAGGTACTTGAAAATGATAGCCTACAGCACAGAAATTATCTAAAGCTACAGGCTGTCCTACATAAGAGTGTTCATAACTGTATATCTGAGTGAATGAAGTCTTATTTATTTATCATTAAATTTCTAGCCCGCCCCTCCCCACAAGCGGGCTCAGGTCACCTCACAAATAGGGCACAAATGCCAATACATAAAACAAATTTAAAAACAAGATAAAACAATCATTACGAACGATATTACAAAGTGCTCTAGGTGTTTCAAAATCAGTCTTCAGTAAGAGGGTGGTTCAGTGGTAACAGCTCGCCGCCGCGCTGTGTTTAGCTCGCCACAGGGCCCTCTCCACACCCTGCCGTTGCCCAAACCAGTTGTTGTTGGTGGTGATGGTAGCGGTAATGATGGTAGTGCTCAATGTTCCCTCTAAGCTGTGGCATCTTGTGAGCAAAAATTCTACTTGGTGAGCTACTGGCATTAAAGTTGTGAGCCAGCGATCTGGTTACTGCATAAATCAGTTTGCTCTGGAGCCATCCCTTCCTGAGCTAAGACAAAAATGTGTGAGCTGGAGGCTGAAAATCTGTGAGCTAGCTCACACCAACTCAGCTTAGAGGGAACACTGGTAGTGGTGGTGGTGATGGTGATGGTGGCAGCTCCTACTCTTAAAAACAGTTCAGAGGTCCATGATAGGTTTCAGAGCTCCATGAGGTTTCCATCAGAAAAATGGGGAGAATTGTATTGTGTCCTGTTTATTGTCAAGGTAAATTTAATTTAAAAAGTGGTGGTGGGGGGAGAATGGGGAGAAGCCCTCAAAATATTTTAACAGGTTTTCCACTTGTTCCCAGACTTTAAAATTTCTAGTCGCTTCTCTTGATGGCCATAAGGACTAGAAGCATTTTGGTTGTAGTAAAACAAAGGCAACTAAATACCAGACCACCTGACGGGAAGGGTTGCCTCTCAAACTCATTGTCACAAGAAACTGGCAGTGACTACCACGTGTGTGTGGGGGGGGAGGAAGTGCCTTCAAGTTGTAGCCAATTAACAGCAATCCCTTCAGCAAGAGACAAACGAAGGTGGTTGGCCATTGGCCTGCCTCCACACAGGAAACCGGGACTTCCTTGGTGGTCTCCCATCCAAATCCTAACCGGGGATGACCCTGCTTAGCTTCCAAGTTCAGGCGAGCCTGGGCCATCCAGGTATGGGCGAGTACCACATATTCAGCTTTCAAAAACATGATCCAGTGCACGTACCCATAGTTTCAGTTTGGCGGTACGACGGAAAAGATCCAGTGCACCGGAGATAACTGGAAATAGTTTTCCAGAGCAACCAACCCTGACAGCTAAAAGAGCCACCTCCGTTTCCAGACACTCTGGCCTCTGAAACGCTAAGGGATTTAAGGGCAGGCAATTGATCTTATGCGGTGTTTTTCTTATCTTCCCAAAGGTATTTGGCTGGTCACCCTTGGCAGACGAGACGCTGCAGCCCTAGCTGGACTCCCGAGGCCTGCTTTGCTTGACCATCCCTGTTTACTGGCCACCTGGCCACTGGGCAGCAGTCCCGGGCTTGCTTCAGAGCAGATGGGCTACTCCAAGCGACAAGCACGAGGACAATCCCACACGAGAGAACTCGGCTCCGGCTGCCAGGACCTGGACATGCCCTGGAAAGGGACCAGAAGAACTGCCAGGGAGCCCGGCCAAGAGGCAGGGGGGGGGAGAGCACAGCCTGCTGGACAGCTGATGAACGCTTGGACAAGAGCTCTCCTGCGACAAAAGCATCGAGGCTAGAATGGCAGGAGGGAGCGGGAGGGAAAGCCTGGCTTTCGACAAGGAAGAACCTCCGGAGACCTCTCGTGACCTTCCAGTCCTTACCGCCAAGATGATGGAGGAGAGAGCCCTCACTCGGCACAAGCAGGGAGGCTGTTCCCTTTCCTTGAAAGACTCTGGGAATCTCTTTGCTGGCCTAAGCCAACTTCAGGTGTGAGTCCAGCAAGGTCCCCTCTCTTGCGCTCCTAGATGCCAGACTGCCTACTGGCAGGGCCGTAGCTCGATGGCAGAGCATCTGCTTGACATGCAGAAGGTCCCAAGTTCAATCCCCGACAACTCTCGTCAAAAGGATCAGGGCGTAGATGTGTAAGACCTCTGCCGGAGACCCAGGAGAGCAGCCGCTGGTCTAAGTAGACAATACTCACTCTTGACAGTCCAAAGGTCCAATTCAGTATAAAGCAGCTTCGTGTCTACTAGTTTGGTGTAGTGGTTAGGAGCCAGTTTGGAGTAGTGGTTCTGTTTGAGATGGAAAGTGACACTTACATTATTGGTCCCAGGGGACCACCTTCAGAGCCAGTTTGGCTTGGCGGTTAGGAGCACGGACTCTAATCTGGGAGAACCGGGTTTGTTTCCCCACTCCTCCACGTGCAGCTGCTGGTGTGACCTTGGGTCAGTCACAAGTTGTCTCAGACCTGTTCTCTCAAGGGCAGTTCTCGAGAGAGAGCTCTCTCAGCCCCATCTGCCTCACAGGGTGTCTGTTGTGGGGAGGCAAAGAGAAGGAGATTATAAACCGTTCTGAGTCTCCTTCGGGTAGTGAAGGGTGGGGTGTGAATCCAATCTCTTCTTCCTCCTCCTCTTCTGCTAGGCTTGCTGGGAAAGGGCTGCTTTGCCAACGAGGCAGCGCGGCTGCTGTCCCTGAGCAAGGCCCGCCAACACAACCAACCCCTCCCTACTCCTCCCCCTACTACATCCTCAGTTACTACATACTTCCTCCCCACCTCCACTCCCACCCCCCAAAGAATATGAAGGAGCCACCAGGTCAGGGAGAGACATATTCCCCCTTGCCTCTTGCTTAACAGCCAGGCAAGGCGAGTGGTTGTGTACCCCCCAAGGGTGGCCTGGGAACCACCAATACTTACTCAAATATACAGATTCCACTAGTAGAAAACACCATCAAAGATTGCCAAACAATATATTAATCAATTATAAAGTTGGTGGTGTCACAACGACAACATTAGTGCATACTGTAACTATAATAAGGCATAAGATACAATATTTCCCCCTTTGTAGATAAGACATAAAGTCCATGAAATCAGTGTAACTTGATAGGAGGAGTCCACACAAGTCATAACATTTTCCAAACAGCCTTTGCAAAGACGCCTGTTCTAGATACTTCAGAAGATGCGTTTCCTTCGACTTCTTCAGTTTGCCGGCTTTGTAAGTGGAACCTGATTTCGGCCATTTCGACAGACCACAAGGTTCACAGTGTAAGAAGCGAATCATAGAAGAACCTATGATTCGCTTCTTACAATATGAACCTTGTGGTGTGTTGAAGTTGCAGTATGCACTAGTGTGACACCACTAACTTTATAATTGTTTAATATATTGTTTGGCAATCTTTGATGGTGTTTTCTACTAGTGGAATTTGTACATTCAAGACTTCCGTGATGCTAGTCTTTTTCCCTTGTTTTTTTGGATTTGCTTGTGGTTACCAGCGTTCCCTCTAAGCTGAGTTAGTGTGAGCTAGCTCACAGTTTTTTAGCCTCCAGCTCACACATTTTTGTCTCAGCTCAGGAAGGAGGGCTCCAGAGCAAACTAATTTATGCGGTAGCCAAATCGCTCACTCACAACTTTGATGCCAGTAGCTCACAAAGTAGAATTTTTGCTCACAAGACTCCACAGCTTAGAGGGAAAATTGGTGGTTACTCAGCTAGAGGCTTTTGCCCACCTGCAGGCCACCCGCAGACTAAAGAGCAGATGCGATCAATCCGGTTTCCATAGTCGTGTCAAGCTGTTTCTGCACAGAGGGACAGATCCTGCGGAGGTATTCCACAAATGCTTCTGTTTTATGCGTTCTTTGGGTGCGAGAATCCTTCTGCCAACGAAGAAGTTTGCACTGGAGGAGAAGAAACCTGTGCCATTCATGGCACGCGGATTGGTGGGATCCAACCAACAAGCTTTGCTCAACAACCACGTCCCTTGCTATGCCTGGATTTTCACCACTGGAACAGAGCTGGGGGAAGAAACCAGGTTCTTCTCAGCTTGGGCCAGCAAATGGTCCACGGGCCATGCAACGGAAGGCATGTTGGATTCCCGTGCCATCTCGTGTCAACATCTTCACCCAGCTTTTGATGGCTCTGAAACTTTCCTGAAAACATCTGTCCAAGGTGTGTGTGCGGAGAAACTACACAAAGAAACTTTCATTTGGAGGTAATGAGATCCCAGGACATTTTGCTCTATAGTTAGTGCCACAAGCACCTTGGAGAACGCTTTCCTCAAGATACTACACGCTCTGAACGCAGGGACAAATTCAGAGCCTGGTGAACACCAACAACAACCTCTCAAAACTGCTTTTGGGGGGGGCAAAACTCTAAATCAGGTCAGCCGCACATGGAATGATTAGACACACTTCAAGTTCTGCTCCAAGAACCCCAAGGGAACACTGGTTACTTTTGTCCCCACTCCGTTTTTTTTTTAATTTACTTGATTTATACCCCGCCTTTCTCCTTTCTCCTCAAGGGGGATTCAAAGCAGCTGACATTGTTCTCCTCCCTTCCATTTTATCCTCACGACATCCTTGAGAGGCAGGTTAGGCTGAGAGGATGTGACCAGCCCAGCGAGCTTCCACGGCAGAGTGGAGAATCGAACACAAGTCTTCAGATCCTAGTCCAACACGAAGAAGATGAAGACAAAGATGACAACGAAGAAGAAGACTGGATTCATATCCCGCCCTTCATTTAGCGTCTCAGAGTGGCTCACAATCTCCCTTCCCCTCCGCACAACAGACACCCGGTGAGGTTGGTGGGGCCGAGAGAGCTCTTTCCAAACTGCTCTGGGGAGAACAGCTCTGAGAGAACTTGTGACTGACCCAAGGTCATGCCAGCAGGTGCATGTGGAAGAGTGGGGAATCTGACCCAGTTCTCCCAGATTAGAGTCCACGCTCCTAACCACTACACCGGCTCTCTTGAGAGTTCTTCCAAGGAATGCACAATAACATTTTCCCCAAAAAATTTTTACATCTAGCCTATGAGGCAAGGCAAGCTAGAGTGGAGCAGTCTGCCCAGTCCCTGGCCCGTAGCCCTTCCTGCACCACCAAGCCCAAGGGTCTCTCTGGTTTCAAGGCTTCCATCTTCAGGGAATGCTTTCTATGGCAACTCAGCCAATGGTCTGCCAATGAATCAATGCACGTCTCCAAGTCAGGGCACCCCTGCCGTTCGTAAAGGCACTGGGTGGGTCTCACCGATGATCCCTGTGGACGCAGCACAGCTTGGAAGAAACTTGATCCCCTGTTACCTACAGGACATCGGCAAAGATGGGTTAAGTGGATGGCAGGCTGACTTGGGAGAGAAAGTTGCCTCCCATTAGGCAACTTCTTCGAGAAACCACTGACAACGCTCCCACAGTTCGAAAACCACCCGGCGATTTCAGACTGTTCCGGGACACCCGAGAGACTCATCAAGAGTTGTTTGGGAAATCGGTAACCACCGAAGAGCTTCCCCGAGACACCGGGTGTGCCTGCCAAGACCATCTTTCCCCTAAGATGCACACCTGCGGGACGCACGGGGTGTCTCTAAGTTGTATACTGAGCATCTTGGTGCCTCTCTTACCTGGGTTCAAACATTTCACCAGTGACTGCATAGCCTTTAACCTGAAGCAAGCAGAGATTCCCAGTCGGAAGCATTCCAAGGCCCCCACTGTATAGGTAGGATGGATGAGATGCAACCTGTAAATGGACGCCCCGGTCCCAGAATTTAGCATTCGGCCGAAAAATGCAAAATGTCATTGTCTAAAGAGCTCCTGCCCTGACGTGAATGACCCAGGCTAGCCCGATCTCACCCAATCTCGGAAGCTATGCAGGGTTGGCTCGGGTTAGTACTTAGATGGGAGACCACGGAGGAAGCCCAGGGTTGCTACGTAGACGCCGGTGACAGCAAACCACCTCTGTTGGTCTCTTGCCTTTTTTTCCCCCCAATAAATTTTAATTTTGTGTGTTTTTCAATAAAAATATAAGCATGAAATGCAAGTATGATAAGTGTACACGAGTATGAGCCAGTTTGGTGTAGTGGTTAAATGCGCGGACTCTTATCTGGGAGAACCGGGTTTGATTCCCCCAATTCTCCACTTGCACCCGCTGATGTGACCTTGGGTCAGTCACAAGCTCTGGCACAGCTGTCCTTGGAAAAGAGCAGTCTCTGTCAGAGCTCTTCTCTCAGCCCCGCCTACCTCACAGGCAGTGTTCCCTCTAAGCTGAGTTAGTGTGAGCTAGCTCACCATTTTTTAGCCTCCGGCTCACACATTTTTGTCTTAGCTCAGGAAGCTCCAGGGCAAACTAATTTATGCAGTACCCAAATTGCTTGCTCACAACTATAAAGCCAGTAGCTCACAAAGTAGAATTTTTGCTCACAAGACTCCACGGCTTAGAGGGAACATTGCTCACAGGGTGTCTGTTGTGGGGAGGGGAAGGGAAAGGAGTTTGTAAGCCGCTCTGAGACTCCTTTGGGTAGTGAAGGGCGGGGTAGAAATCCAATCTCTTCTTCTTCTTCTATGACAGAATCTATCAAAGACAATATATGATAACCCATTGTGCACTTTAACAACATAACCAACAATAAGCGTAGCTGAGAAGTGAGTGGTGAGATCTGTCATGAATTAACACTTCACAAAATTAAATGAGAATACAAATCAACCGTGCTAATTAGCCAGAGTAGAATACTTGACATTACCATAACCATAGTACATCCGTCACTTTAGGGATGTCTTTTTGCTTGGAGAGGTATTCTAGAATAGGAAACCATGTAGGGACAAACGTGGCAGGGGCAGGTACTTTATCAAATCGCGTAAAAGACTGTCCGAGAGTTCAGCCATAATATATAAATCCCACAACTTTTTATGCCATTGTGAAAGAGTGGGTGGCACATTGTCGTTCTCCAGAGTGTGGCAATGACCGTTTCAGCTGCAAAACGCAACAGTGAGACCCTTTCTACGGTGGAAACAGTAGAGGGGTGAGCAGCCCGTCTGTTCAAAAATAAGCGTTCTGGTGTGGGTAAGGTATCTGTGCCAGTGACGGACTTAATTTGAGTCAGAACTTCCTTCCAGAAATGTTAAGTCTCTTGCCTTGAAAACCCAACGGGATCGCCTTGACGGCACTTTCCACCAAAGAGCTCTTGGTCCTGACGGTTGCCAAGAAGGGCTTCAAAGGGCTCAGGCACCACCAGAGGGTGTTTCAGAAGAGCAAACAGGGAGGGTAACATTTCCAGCCAGTGAGGGGCTCCACTGCCCTGCGCAGGCTGAAGAAACTGAGTCGCCTGAATTGGAGCTGGAACTAGAGACAGGAGCTCACTCCCTCATGCGGCACTCTCGGGTCTCAAACTGCTGACCAACTGACCTTCCACAGCCTGCAGTTCAGCGTCTTAACCACTTGAGCCACCACAGCTGGAATTTTAATGTATAGTTATTACGTTGTTAGCCGCCTTGAGCTGCTGTACGGCAGGGAGGGCGGGATATAAGTGTAAATAAATATGCCGTCAGGAACTCCAAAGAGGCAAGACAGGAGAGGAACGCCAAGCTGCCCCAACACCACAGGCTGAAGGGGGCCTATCACACTGCAAGAGACAGCCGAAGGAGCAGGGTAGAGAAGTTTGGCGGCGGCCGTGGCGTGGCTGCTTCCAACCTCGCTGGACAAGGTAAAAGCAGAAGACGAAACGGGAGCCTCGAGCCAAGGTATGCCACACGGGTGAATCCTTCCTCTTGGCCAGCAGCCAGATTCCTGGCCAGACAATTCCACAGCAGAGTAAAACACCTCATCGGAGTTGCTAGGATACGGCGCATACGCCATACCTCCTCAGCCACCGGTAGCCAGAAGAGAGACACGACCAGGGAAGGCTACCGTGGTCTTGACCCGTGCAGTGAATATCAACTGCAGCCCCTATGTAATTAAACACATAATCTTCAGCAACGCGCGTGGTCACTAGTCTGACCCCACCCCCCAAAGTTACATACGCACAAGAATGAGGGGACGGCAAGGAATGCGGCACAGGTGGGCAGGTGGGAGGGTCATTTTCTGGGAACGTTGCCATCCCTTAGGAAGTCCCTAACGAACAGGAATTAACCAAAAAGGAGAAGAAACACGTAATACAAACCAGATAACGGAGCAAGCGGATGCTGAGAATAGCTGGAAGGCAGTTAAAGGGGAAAATAAAACAGGACAAGCTGTTTGGAACCGAAGAGTGTTCAGGAGGGGAAGGTTCCCAAATTGTTCCTTCCCACCTGAGACCCCTTCACGGGACCCCCAAACTTGTAACAAGTCTGTTCTGGAGCGGGAAAAAACACATGGGAGAGCAGGTAATATATTTCCCTGCACGGGAGAACAACTAGAACAGACTTATTTATTTATGTAGTCCACCTTTCTCACAGGACTCAAGACGGATTACACATAGCGAGTCAGTACAATTAAGAAAACGGGATGCTCAATAGCCTATTCATTAGGATCCTAGAAGCCCAGAACCGCCAGAAAGAACTGAAGCAGAGCATACATATGAACGTGTGGCTCTTTAAGCAGTTACAAGATTGACATGATAGGATCCTCCTTACAATAAGCTATACACAGCAGTACACACCACGGCCCCAGAGCGTATTATCCAAGTAAGTCTGTGAACCATTTTGTACAGTGCGACCCTCTTACCTGCACAGATCTTGAGATCTTTAGTAGAGGAACACCCGTGGGTCTCCCAACGCCACTCAACACACCAACAACGCCCACCTCAGAACTTCCAAGCTCTCTTCCTCGCGTCCCCCAAGTCTATAAAGACCAGAGAACCCAAGCCACCGGAGTAGGCCAACGGCAGAGAGGGACACTCGAGTCCCTCTTCAACATCTCCTTACTGACTACGCCCAGCATATTCAGCCTGCGAAAGCTGAAGGCCCCAGGATTCATCTACTCTTCTGGGTGGAGATGGTGTTGAAAGCTTGGCAGAGAGGACACAAGTCGAGAGCTTCTGGGGCTGGTTTCTTCCCACTGGGGCCAGTGGGTTCTTCCACCACAGTAAAGGGAACGGACGAGCCACAAGCCTGCCGCAGGTTACCTGATGGCCAGGTTTGGCCCATGCCTGCCGGTCGCCTACCTCCAGATTCCTTCAAGAAACGGCAGCTTTGCAGGAGTCAGCGATGAAAACTCGGGTGTTTTCCAGGGAGCCCCCTGCGATTTGTTCAGACTCCTCAGCAGAAAAGCCTCGCAACACCAGATCGGTTAATTGGGCTGTGCCGGGGCTCTCGGGGTCTCAGAGGAACGCGCAGGTGCAGCCGCTGGCAGCGGCTCCTATTTTTGTCTTCAGAGGGAGTTGCCGTTCCCCCATGCTATCTCTGGCAAAGAAAATACCTTTCCAAGGAAGCATGGGGAGAGCAGGGAAGGGAACGACACCACTCCCTTTTACTCCAAGGAAGTTAACCTAGGGTAAGTGTCACCACGAGTGCTGTGCTCCACCACCAGCAAGAAGTGGGCAGTTGCAAACAGGATGCAATTCAACAAAGATAAATGCTTGAAAAAGCACATGAAAAAGCATCTCCATAGTTGCCCAGCAAAAGGAGAAGAGGAGGAAGACAACAGCACCAAAGAAAGTGATGAAGAGGGAGCGGTGGCATCTTCTGACGAGAACTCAGACTCAGCACTGGGGACGGCAGCCCCCAAAATAAGCTATCACTTAAGAAAAAGGACAAGAAATGAGTAGCTATTGCACTCTGGAACGTCTTAAAGTTTTTTATTCTAACTATTTCTTACTTTGCTCTTTATGAAGGCAGACATGGGGGAGTTTTAAATTTTTGTATTTCAGTTTAAACAGACTATTAGATGAACATATTCAATGAACTTTAACTGTAATTTCGAGCTAACAAGCTGCTTCTATAAGCATTATGTATGACCACCATCTCTTGGGTTTTTAGTGGGTTTTCTTTACTTTCAACACTAGTTTGTAGTTCCCTCCCCTTTTTTTCGTTGTAGTTTATAGAAAAAGCAATTAAAAAATCCCCTTTGGGGGGCAAAAAACAAAACAAAGATAAATGCACACTGTTACATCTGGGCCACAAAAATGTCAAGCACAAATACTGGATGGGGGTACATTACTGGGGAGTAGTGCATGCGAAAGAGATCTTGGGGTAAGAGTGGACTGTAAACTGAATATGAGCGGTCAGTGTGATGCGGTGGCAAAAAAGGCAAATTCAGTCCTGGGTTGTATTAAAAGGGCCATAGCATCAAGTTCGCAGGTCATAGCCCCTCTGTATACTGCCTTGGTCAGGCCGCACCTTGAGTACTGTGTGTAGTTCTGGAGGCCTCACTTCAAAAAGGATGTGGACAAAATCGAGAGGGTGCAGAAGAGAGTGACGAGAGCGATCCGGGGTCTGGAGACTGAGCCCTACGAGGAAAGGCTGAGGGCCTTGGGAATGTTTAGTTTGGAGAAGAGGAGACTGAGGGGGGACATGATTGCTCTCTTTAAATATCTGAAAGGCTGTCATTTGGAGGAGGGCAAGGAGCTGTTCCAGTTGGCAGCAGAGGATAGGACCCGAAGCAACGGGTTTAAGTTATATGCAGAAAGGTATCGGCTGGATATTAGGAAAAACTTTTTCACAGTCAGAGTGGTTCAAAGGTGGAATCAGCTGCCTAGGGAGGCGGTGAGCTCCCCTTCACTGGCAGCTTTCAAGAAGAGGCTGGACGAATATTTGTCAGAGATGCTTTAGGCTGGTCCTGCATTGGGCAGGGGGTTGGACTCGATGGTCTGTACGGCCCCTTCCAACTCTACGATTCTATAAGAGCCCAAAATGGCCGTATCATGCCCAAACGGGAAACCTGACCCACCAACTGCCCCGCTGCCAAATTAAGCAAAAGAGAACAGGCTGAAGGATGCTGAGGGGAAGATCATCCAATTTACGTGTCAAGCACTTAACAAGTGCTTAAAACACATTCCGTCTCATGCACAGATTTTGAAAACACCGTGCACGCCAATAAAGAGGAGCAGGCTAAAGATTAACCTGCCATCTTCTGCCCCAAAGCAGGACAACTCAAGGCCTCAAAAGCAGCTGAAGGTCCATTAAGGGGACAGGAACAGGCTCGTGGTGGTGGGCTGCACCCACAGTGTTTTCAAGACAAGAGACGAGCAGAGGTGGTTGGCCTTTGCCTGCCTCTGCATGGCAGCCCTGGACTTCTTTGGCAGTCTCCCATCTGGATACCACACCAGGCTGACCTGGCTTGGCTTCAACGATCCAATGAGACTGGGCTAGCGAGATTTCTAAGCGACGAGCGTAGCTGCTTAGGACCCAGCTGAACCAAGGCAGCAGATGTCTACTGGCCTGGAGGTCGAGAGCGCCAACCAGGGAAGCTTTCTTAAGATGGAGGAAGTGAGCTTGTTTTTAGACCTTCGAAGGAGCGTACAGAGAGAGGCAAATCATGTGTGCGGTAGAGAAATCTTCCCCATCTTACTTGGACAAACTGCGGTGGCTTTGACCAAGGAGCCATGGGAACTGTAGTTTCTGATCAAGTCTAAACCTTCTCTCAGAACTTCCCTTTGTCACGGATTCCTTGGATGGAAAGAGCTACGACAGGTAACAGCTGCCTTGAATTCTTGAGAAAGGCAGACTATGAGCACTGTAAAGTAGAGAAGTAAATCAGTTCTTGAATTCAAGTGGGACAGGATACCAATAAGCTGGTGAATCATGCCTCCTTTCTTGCCCAAAAGGTAAAATAAAGTAATGGCAAAAGCTATACCTGTGGAACTCTGGCCTGTACTGTTATTGCAACAAGCCACTGCGGCTCAGAGGTCAGGACACTGAGCTGCAACCCGAAAGGTCTGTAATTCGGCAGTTCGAGACCTGAGTGTCGCGTGACGGAGTGAGCTCCCGTCTCTGGCCCCAGCTCCTGCCAAACTAGCAGTTTGAAAGCAAGACAATGCAAATAGATAAATAGGCACCGCTTCGGTGGGAAGGTAACAGCGTTCCGTCATGCTGGCCACATGACTGTGGAAATGTCTTCGGACAGTGCTGGCTCATCAGCTTGGAAACGGAGATGAGCCCCGCCCCCTAGAGTCGGATTTGACTGGCTTTCGAGCAAGGGAAACCTTTACCTTTTTTAACAATAACAATGTGGTGAATTAGCTGGAGTGCTGGACTAGTATCTGGAAGACCCAGGTTCGAATCCCCACTCTGCCACGGAAGCTCACTGGGTGCCCTTGGGCCACCTCACACTCTCTCAGCCTAACTCACCTCACAGGGATGTCATGAGGATAAAATGGAGGACAGAAGGACAAAGTCTGCCATTCTGGATTCTCTTTGGGCAGAAAGGGAGGGTAAAGGTAAAGGTAAATGTCTCCTTTGCTCGAAAGCCAGTCGAATCCGACTCTAGGGTTGCGGTGCTCATCTCCGTTTCACAGCTGAAGAGCCAGCGCTGTCCGAAGACGTTTCCGTGGTCATGTGGCCGGCATGACTAAACACCAAGGCGCACGGAACGCTGTTACCTTCCCACCAAAGTGGTACCTATTTATCTAGTTGCAATTTCTTGCTTTCGGGAGGGTACAAACGAATTAAAAAAATAAATAATTCAGCAACCTGCCCTGCAGACCCATCTTTTTGGAAAAGCACAATATAGGAAACAGATCTACAGCACCACACTTGAGGCTTGACCGTAGAGTAAACAGGGAAGGGAGAGAAGGAGAAGTTTTTATTAGCAGCGGGACCTAAACGGGGCCCAGGCTGGTTGGAAAGCCAGTCACAAGGGCGACATTACCACAGTTGACACCTGTCAAATGAGCTCTGAGGGAGGAACGGTTAATTTACATTTCCTCCCCTCAGCACACGTAACTCGGTGACACATCCACCGCCCACCGCTTTTCCCTGCCACATCAGGTGAGCCCGAAAAGATTTGACATCTAAACCAATATTTTCATTGCATAACGCGGGGCGAGGGAAGAGAGAAACCACTTGACATTTCTGCAGGCCTCAAGCGGGAAGCAGGCTTATTGGAGGCAATGAGGAACTTTGGGTGGGCCTGGAAGTCAAAAGCAACTTCCTAAGCCAGAGCTCTTCTTCAAGTGACAGGGGCTGGGAGAGGGGCCAATTTTTTAGGGCGGAAGAAAGTGAAGCGGCAACAGAAACCAGGGCATCGTACACACATGGAGACCGGTGTTCCCTCTAAGCTGAGTCAGAGTGAGCTAGCTCACGGTTTTTTAGCCTCCGGCTCACACACTTCCGTCTTCGCTCAGGAAGGAGGGCTCCAGAGCAAACTGGTTTATGCAGCCGCCGAATCGCCAGCTCACAACTTTAATGCCGGTAGCTCACAAAGTAGGATTTTTGCTCACAAGACTCCACAGCTTAGAGGGAGACTTGGCCCCATCCCATGAGCTGAAGGCCTTCGGTGCAAGATGGTCAAAAGGGCACGGGAAGCACAAGCAAAGCCAAGAGAGGTTGGAGGCACGTCTGGCTGGCATTGAGAGGGGTGAAAGACCCAGGTATTGCACAGACTGGTGGTCAGTGGTCCCTCTAAGCTGAGTTAAGTGTGAGCTAGCTCAGTTTTTTTAGCCTCCGGCTCACGCATTTTTCTTGCCTTCGCTCAGGAAGGGACGGCTCCAGGGCAAACTGTTTTATGCAGCAGCCCGATTGCTGGCTCTCACAACTTTAATGCCGGGAGCTCACAAAAGCAGAAATTGTGCTCACGAGACTCCACCGCTCCGAGGGAGCATTGCTGGTGGTATACAGTCATGTTCCTAAGGAATATGACATTTCAGGAGGCGCTCAAGAAGACTCATAACAGCTGACAAGCTTTCCCATTTCTCCTCCCCTGCAACGTGAGCCCTCGGGAGAATTGCCGAGAGTGCTCTAGAACAGGAGTCCCCGACCTGATTGAGCCCGTGGGCACCTTTGGAAGCCTGACACGAGGGTCCAACCATCGGAGGGTTACCACGAGAAGCAAAGCCAACCGCAAAGGAAGCCCACGTGCACGACAACACGCTTCGTTGGCAGACGGCTACAGTAGGAGCTGCGGTGGCTCAAGCGGTTAAGACGCTGAACTGCAGGCTGTGGAAGGTCAATAGTTCAGCAGTTCGAGAGCCAAGAGTGCCACATGACAGAGTGAGCTCCCGTCTCTAGTTCCAGCTCCTGCCAACCTAGCAGTTCGAAAGCAAGAAATTGCAAGTAGATAAATAGGTACCGCTTCGGTGGGAAGGTAACAGCGTTCCGTGCGCCTTGGCGTCTACTCGTGCCGGCCACATGACCACGGAAACGTCTTCGGACAGCGCTGGCTCTTCGGCTTGGAAACGGAGATGAGCACCGCAAGCCTAGAGTCGGATTCGACTGGCTTTCGAGCAAGGGAAGGAAGCTTTACAGTGTGGGCTGACAGGCCTAGCCAGTGCACTGCATGAACCAAGCACGTACCCCAGAATCCTCTGCAAGAGGCCCGCGTCCCATGCAGCGTCCCCTCTAAGCTGAGTTAGTGTGAGGTAGCTCACAGTTTTTTAGCCTCCAGCTCACAGACTTTTGTCTTCGCTCAGGAGGGATGGCTCCGGAGCAAGCTAATTTATGCAGTAGCCAAACTGCTCGCTCACAACTTTAATGCTCCCAAAGTAGAAGTTTTGCTCACAAGGCTTAGAGCGAGCACTGGTCCCATGGCCAACACGCAGAAATACCTCAGCAGGCAAGCCTGGGTGGGATGAGTCACTGCAATCTCTCTCTCTCACTCTCTCTGCTTCCTCTGCTAGCTCCTAACGTGACACGCTAAAGGAAGAAAATGACACCAGGCAGCACGGGGGGGATGCATTCTGCACAGTAGCACATGCAACAGCAGTAGCAGCACATACTGCTGAGCTGATCTTTGTCCTGTGTGCCAAGGGAAACCTGTCCCCCCCCCCCGCCCTCCAAGACAGGCCACCGCTGTTCTACCCCTTTTCCAGTTTATTAAACGCTTCTTGGCATTTTAAAGAGCATTTAAGGCACACGGGTGTTTCTTCGGCAAGTGTGGTGGTTTTCCAAGCATTTCAGAGAAAGCTTTTCACACGAACACGTCTGCCAAACTGCGCAGCCGCTAAGGAGCCCAAAGGATTCTGGAGCGTGTTCTAGAATACAAATCGTGGATGGGCAACGGGCCCAGCCTCTTGGGCCTCACGGCCTCCTCCAACGAGCCAGTAACCTAATCAACACACGTCACAACTGTATTTTTGCAGAGGGAGGAAACCGTTGGGAAGCCGATGCCCGACAGGGAACTCCGTTCAAGTCCCCGCTTTGCCACGGAGTTCACTGAGTAACCTTCGGCCTGTCACCCGCTCTCAGCCTAAGCTACCTCACAGAGTTGTTGTGAGGACAAAACGAGAGGCGATAGTGGCAGAGGTACCTTCCAAGTAGGTTTTTTCCCCCAAAAGTGGGCGGGGCTCTTTGGGAGAGGCCCTGGCTCAGTGGTTAAAGCATCGGCTCAGCAAACGACAGGCCCCAGGTTCAATCCCCGGCATTTCCAGTTAAAAGGATCAGGTAGGAGGCGACGTGAAAGACTTCCACCTAAAACCATGAAGGGCTGCTGCCGGTCTGAATTGAGAAGACCTGACCTTGAGGGGCCAGCGGTCTGATAACAGCAGCTTCAAGAACCGGGTACACTGCCCTGATTCAAGTTCAGCAGGACCTTAAAAAGCCAGCAAGAGTCCCAGGGCGTAGGCATTCATGAGTCGAAACTCCCTTCACCTGTATCCTACTGGACTCAAATCCTTCTTTACTTACTGTATTTGTATCCCACCCTTCCCATACGTGGTCTCAGGGCCGTAACAGATTAAAATGTTAAATTTAAAATTTAGATTAAAACAGGTTTAACCAAAGATGGCGACATGTCTTTCTACATTAACCCCAACAGCTGGATAGGTGGAAATCGTGGGCAATTCCAGTAGGGCCGCCATGCAGGGAGGCCACACGACTGGCCGTCCATCACCTCAACCGAAGGCCTGGCGGAACAGCTCCATTTTGCGGGCCCTGAGGAACTGTGATAAGTCCCACAGGGCCCTGATTTCAAGTGGGGGCTTGTTCCACCAGGTGGGGGCCAGGACTGAAAAAGCCCTGGCCCTGGTTGAGGCTAAACAGACGTCCTCTGGGCCAGGGATAACCAGTAGATGTTGATCAGCAGAGCACCCGGCTCTCCGGGTGGTACATGGGGAGAAGCAGTCCCTTTGACATGCCAGTCCCAGGCCGCTTGAGGCTTCGGATCTTGTTCTCGTACACTGCCTTGTGTTTTTTCAGAAGAACAGCAAAATTTAAAAACACCTTATTACCTCCTCTACTTTCAAGAACCGCTTCTCTATAATTACTGGCTGTTCCGGAGTCCCTGGTCAGCTTTCACCGGAACTCAGCAGAGTCAGTGAAGGCAGAATTAGGAGGCAGAATCTCCTCGCTGCCAGGGAAACAGACATTTGGATGCCTCGAGTCAAGAGCTGAAACACCGGGAACGCTCAGCCTGCTTCCAAAAGCAAGGTCTCCGCTGCGGGCAGAGGACGATGCCTGACAGCTGAGCGGCAGGTGCCAACAGCGCCGGAGGCATCGGCTCCCTCCAACCAAAGTTCAGCACGCTCACTGCGGGCACAGGCTTGTTCAAATGACAGCTCTGCCATAGGCACGCCGGCCGTGCCCAAAAGCAGTCACTTACTCCCACATTAACTCGGGCAGTAAAATACTTCGCTTTGGTACTGTTTGCCCAGCTGCCGCAACCAAGGAGTGAAGCTGTTCCGTTCCCTCTTTGCTTGGGCGTCACGTCGAGAAGAGATGCAAGAGCAACCTCACGGGCCTCTCTACTGAGAGATAAGAATCCTGAATCACCTTCAACATTTAGAGTCCCTACAAATGGCTGCAAACCATTGTATTTTAGTGCAGAACACGAACAAAGAATCCAGAACACTGAGAATACAGTCCTTTAAAAAAAGGCACCCCCCTCCCCAACTTTTTTCTTTTGTTCTAGCTACTAGAAGATATCCCAGAACCACCAGGTGATGGAAGGAAGGCCAACCAGGCCTCCAGCCCAACGTGCCTTGGCAACAGCCAGATTAGATTACTGCAACACACTCCACATGGAGCCACCCTTGAAGGTGGTCCAGAAGCCGTAAAATGCAGCTGCAAAGCTCCTTATTGGTTCAAACCAAAGCCATCATCCTATAAAGCCGGTGCCGCTTTAGCTTCACTAGCTTCCGATCTGTTCCGGGAATCAATTCAAGTTCTAAAGCCTAAATTGGCCTGCCTCCAGAGGGCCTCTTCCAGCCACACCAAGCTGCCCAGGCCTTAAGATTTATGCATGGTGCCTTCACACGAGAAATCAGCTGGGACCACTGGGAGGGCTTTTCTAGGCCACCCCAAGTTATGGACTTCACCCCTTTAAGCTTGCAAGGTAAGGGCCACCCCTAGAGCCCCTCCGCATCCAACTGAAGACCTCATTCTTCCAAAAGACCTCTGACCCGGATTGAAACCGGAAATGGCATTTGCCATTTACACGCCTTGTGTTTTCCTGGTAAGCTGTTATAGTTTTACGATCGCTCAGAAATACAAAAACAGCAATTTCTACCCCTTCTGCTTTCCTGGCGGTTTGTTATAGTTTTATGAGGTTCAAAGAAAGACGACAGCTCAAACAACTCGTCAGATGCTTTGTAGACCCACCAACTCGAAAACAAACAAAGCTTCACACAGTCGCAAGTCAAACCTACAATCCTCCCAGCTTAGCACCAACTGTGACTTGCAACGGGTTTCCGATCTCAGGGAAGCGGTCAGGGTTGGCACAAAGGAACTTGGCTGCATTTCCCCCTTCCCCAAAAGCCTGTCACTATAAGCAGGCCCTGGGGGTTCCAGGAGAAAGGAGAACTTGTTCAAGTCACATGGTTAGAACTTGAAATAATTTGCAAAAATAAATTAACGGAGAAATGAAGAGACCCACCCACCATTATTAAAAAGGCAGTTTCTTAAAAGGAAGTTGTGTTCTTCCTACTTGGAAATGTCTACAGCAGGTGGCCACTAGGAGAAAGTTCACTCTCTTGCCCCATAGGAGGTGGATTAGGAGCAAACTGCCCTCCTTCCTCGCTTCTGTTAACAAACACCACCAAAATGAAATAATGGAAACCGCCTACTCCTCTACATAGCGGCATCCTTGGTTTCAAGGAATGTTTGATTGTCCAGCTGACCGATGAGGCAATCCTAGCAGATGGTCTTTCTGAGCTTGCTTACCAAAGGCCCTTTTAACAACAACAACAAGAAGACAGGTATTGAAACTCTGGGATCTCTTGCGGGTGCTCTATCACTCAGCTATGACCCTTCTCCAAAGTCCTCTACTGAACCTTCATCTCTTACGACACACTCACCTTACCAAATACCCTGAGGAACACGTGAACATAAGAAGAGCCCTGCTGGATCAAACCACTGGGCCACCTAGTCCAGAACCCTGGTCTCATGCACAGGCCAACCAAGGTACCCTGGAACAGTGTTCCCTCTAAGCTGAGTTAGTGTGAGCTAGCTCACAGTTTTTTAGCCTCCAGCTCACACATTTTTGTTTTAGCTCAGAAAGGATGGCTCCGGAGCAAACTCATTTATGCAGTAGCCAAATCGCTTACGTACGACTTTAATGCCAGTAGCTCAGAAAGTAGAATTTTTGCTCACAGGACTCTACAGCTTAGAGGAAGCGTTGCTCTGGAGGGCCAAGAACAGGACATAGAAGCCAAGGCCATCCCCAGTGTTGTCTCCTTGCACTCATATTCAGCTGTTTACTACCTCTGAATGTGGGGATTTCCTTTAGTCTCCATGGCAAGTAGCCAGTAAGGGACATCTCCTCCACAAATACAAGCCATTTTAAAGACAGAAAGTAAATACCTGTACATTACTGCTGGATCTTTTCAGAGTTTGGCCATGCTGGTCGGCAGTAGAATAGCTAGAACCAAGGCCAACAGCACGTTGAAGACCAACGCGGTTTTTGGTGGTATAGAAGAGAAGAGGAAGAGTTTGGATTTATACCCTGCCCTTCACTGCCCAAAGGCGTCTCAGAGCGGCTTACAAACTCCCCCCCCCCCAACAGACACCCTGTGAGGTAGGTGGGGCTGAGAGAACTTCTGACAGAAACTGTCCTTGAGAGAACAGCTGTGCCAGAGCTTGTGACTGACCCAAGGTCACACCAGCAGGTGCAAGTGGAGGAGTGGGGAGTCAAACCCGGTTCTCCCAGATAAGAGTCCGCGCACTTAACCACTACACCAAGCTGGTATGAGCTTCTGAGAGTCAAAGCTCCCTTCATCGGATATTCTCGTCATGCCTGACAAAGACTCTCAAAAGCTCATAACTCCAAAAAAAATCCTGTTGGCCTCCAAGGTGCTACCGGACTTGATTCCAGCTGCTGGACCCTTGAGGAACACTTCCCAAAGTTGGTGACGTACAACTGGGAATACCCAGCAGCAAATACCAGGAATACCAGGGCAAATTAACCACGGATTGCCCCAAAACAGAGACCCTGAAGACAGACATGAACTGCGATGTGCATTAAAAGGGACAGGGACAGTTTACAAGAGAGAGGACGGCCCGCACTGAATTTTGTGGTGACAACACCCACCCCAGTTCACAAGGAGAAATTAAGGCAAGTCAGTGTTGATTCTGTGAACTTAAGCAGAGCAATGCTGATTCTGTGAACTCAGGCAGATCATGAGAGGGAGAACAGGAAGGATTGCAGCAGTGCTTAGTTTTCGTGGCCCTTTCTCACATGCCCAGGGAAATGCTGGTTGCCACTTTGGGATGAGGAAGCAATTCTCCTCCAAGCCAGTTTGGCTGGAGATCCCGGAGGTTTTTTGTCATCATCTGGGCATGGAACAGTGGTCACTGGGGGTGCAGAGTGGGAGGTATTTGTGTATTTCCTGCATTGTACAGGGGATTGGACTAGATGGCCCAGAAGGTCCCTTCCAACCCTATGATTCTATGATTTTAAGCTTCCTGGGAGGATTGTTTTTAAAAACCCTGAAATTCCAAATACGGCACTGGAGTGAGACAGCGAGACTATAAATAATGTAAATAAATAAATTAAATTGGATCAAAATCTAATTCTGAGCTCCAGACAGAGTTCGCTTCCATTAAATATACAGCCCGAATGCCCGCGTGACCAGATACAAACATAAAACCCCCACGTGCAAAACGATCCACAGTCTCCTTGCATTTTTATGCAACACAGGAAAGGGTGGGGGGGATTTGCTCTTCGCTCTCCGAGCCAGCACTTCTCCTTTGCTTGTTTTTCCATCCCTACATCTCAGGGGAGGATCCTGCTAGTCTGGTGGGTGGCTGGAGCTAGCGGGGAAGGCGCCTCTGATTCGAGCATCTCCCTCAAGTGGTTTTGTTCTTCTGCTTTCCTTTCAGCCCCCGAGGCAGAAACTAGCAAGGAGGAAAAGAGAGTTAAGGCAGCAAACCAAAAAAATCCTTGATGTCGGACTGGCAAAAATCACACCCCGCTGCAAGACTGCCCTGGGTCATCCTCAGGTCAACGGCTGCCTCTAGGGAACTACCAGCATCTTCCAGCTCTGCATGCAAGAGGTAGAACCTCAGCTGTTTTACGGATCATTTCTAAAACAAACGAGGCTGGCCAGCCACCCCAGACTTTGAGATGGCGTCATCGGCCCTTAAAAACTCACAGAAAGGTCCGCTTCACCCTTTCAGGATTTACGGTGATCAGAAGCAGAAATAATTCAAGGAGTGTTGCACTGCAGGCAAGCAAGGGACAGGCACTCTGCACATGTTCAGTGGTACTCACCTGCGCTCAACCAACACATGCCGACAGAAAAGCAAGAGTACTGGATAACCCAAGACAGTTGGTGATGGGAACCGTCATTAAGTCACAGACTACCTATGTCAACTCCATGTGGTTTTCATTGCTATTGCCCACCTATGCACAGCAACCCCGGACTACCACAGAAGTCTCCCATCCAAGTACTAACCAGGGACAACCCTGCTTGGTTTCCAAGGTTTGATGAGACCAGGTGACGCTTGGCCATCCAGGTCAAGGGCCTATGACCACGAGGGATGGCAAATTTACCAGCTAAAGGTCTGAATTTCTTCCTCCGCTCCAACCCTGAAGCCCTTCGGAGACATCGTGTTCTGCAGTCCAAAACCAACTTTCTTAGTTATGGGTTCCTACCCCCCAGCTCAAGTGAAGCGTGGCTGAGACTGTTCTAACAACAAATGCAAGAATCGTAACCTTGAGACCATCAACACACCGATACACCCCTTGGGACTTGCTCTATAAGGATATAAATTCAGCACTGCAAAGGTCATACCAACATAAGATTTTCAACTATCTCCAGCTTTGGCATTATCCCTTAATGCACACCCATATTTGGCTAAAATGTTTTCACAACTGGAAGACCCTCTGCCACGGAAGCCGGATAACTTACACCTCTGGGCTGGGGAGGTGTGGGAAGAATCACAACATCATGTAAGAGGACAGTCAAGCTCGCCCACCTCAAAGAGGCAAGCAGCGAAGCAAAGAAGATCTGTTCTATTTGCCTGACGTCTCGCTGCAGTTCTGTTCCTTCCCTGCCCAGCCCCACAAACACAGCAATCTTGACCACAGGTATGGAGACTACAGTAACCATGGTAAAAAGCCAGGCCAAAAGCAGTCTTCAGAAGATGAACTATCTATTTGTTGCAGGACTGCAAGGCGATTTACAATTTAAAAAAACGCTACGGGACCAGGGAAAGCAAGCAGGCTCTCCCAAAGCAGACAAAAATGCTTGCATCACCGGGCTGGTCCTTCTACAAGAAATGTGTTCTGGATAATTTTTGGATTCTCCCAGCCATGCTCATGTCTCTGCCCAGTGTTCCCTCCAAGCAGAGTTAGTGTGAGCTAGCTCACAGCTTTTCAGCCTCCGGCTCACACATTTTTGTCTCGGCTCGGGAAGGACGGCTCCAGAGCAAACTAATTTATGCAGCAGCCAAATCGCTCGCTCACAACTTTAATGCCAGTAGCTCCCAAAGTAGAATTTTTGCTCACAAGACCCCGCAGCTTAGAGGGAGCATGGCCTCTGCCCCTTCGAAAACCCTTCCTTCGTATATCGAATTTAAGACCCTCCCCTTGCTTCCAGTCACACCAGCACTAGAAACCGGCCCGCTTCCACCCGCCCCCACGTTACTGACAAAGCAGCATATAGTTCTTGTCGCAGTCTTGAATTCCTCATCTGTTTCGGGAACGCATCCCGATGTTCTCGCTCTCCTGGTGGGAGCAGCACAATCATTCCCGGATCGGCAAAGAGATGCTGAAGAGTACAGCAAGCAGCTGCCAGAACCCTGTACTGAATATCTCATACCCTAACTACATCCTCCCCCCTTTTTGGCCATCAAGTCACAGTTGAATTACAGCAGCCCCATCGGGCTTGTTCAGAGGTAGTCTACCATCACCTGCCTCTGCATAGCAACCCCGGACATCTTTAATGGCCTCCCGTCCGAATACGGATCAGGGCTGACCCTGTTTAACTTCCAAGATCAGGCTAGGTCAGGGCTCCATCCCATATTATCTCAGAGGAGAACTTCACCCCCATCACCTTTCGTTTGACACCTCTCCAGCCCCACCACCTGTTTCCCAGCTTGTCCTACCTGAAGGCCCATCCATATCACTGCCCCCACCCCTGCTATTCACGGCCTGTGACTTGACAAACTTCCAGGTTGTCACCCAAAAGCCACCCTTCCATTCACACCTTCTCCCCCAGAGTTTCAACAGTGCACTGACAACTCCCTGCTAACCCCAACTCTTCTGGGCCATACAGCAGCGGTCACTTGGGGTAGGAGGGGAGAGATCCGTAAATTCCCCGCATTGTGGCAGGGGGTTGGACTAGATGACCCTGGAGCTCCCTTCCAACTCTACGATTCTATGAAACTCCATTTCCAAACTCCTCACTTCACAAATCCCAAATCTTCCTTTACTACGCTGCAGAGCACCCCCTTCATACACCCTATTCCCTTTTCAACCACCTCTTTAGAAACCCCACATCCAATATCCCAGAGGCCACGATATCTGAACAAACTACCTTCCCTTGACTCTGCCAGCCAGGGACCGCACATCAGCTGGGGCTCCCTTCCCTTTGCACCCACCTCCCCACAGCCCTCTTCACAGAAGACCATCAGAGAAGCCAGTGTTGGATCAGGCCAATGGCCCATCCAGTCCAACACTCTGTCACACAGTGGCCCAAAATAACAGGTGCCATCGGGAGGTCCAGCAGCAGGGCCAGGACACTAGAAGCCCCCCCAAGCACCAAGAATACAGAGCATCACTTGTCTCAGAGTTCCTACGTAAGAACATAAGAGAAGCCAATGTTGGGTCAGGCCAATGACCCATCCGGTCCAACACTCTGTGTCACACAGTGGCCAAAAATACCAGGTGCCATCAGGAGGTCCAGCAGTGGGGCCAAGGCACTAGAAGCCCTCCCACTGCTGCCCCCTCCCCAAGCACCAATTGCCCCCCAAACACTACTGGGAAAGCCTCTCCATGCCCCCTCCCGCAGTGCTCCACTGGACAAGGAGCTTCCAGCCAAAGGAGGTACCAGGAAAGGGACTTCCTTTGAGCCCCCCATGCAATACCCCACCTCCCTTTCCTGCACCAGAGACCACCCCCCAGGGAGCCTTCCCTTTCACCCCCTTCTGCTGAAGCCAACCTCAGAGCCCCACGCTTCACACCCCGTGTCTCTTGACTGCCTCCACCAGGGACCCCCCCCCATTCTGGGGCCACTCTGCGCCCCAGCTCCCCCGGGCCTTAAAGCTCCCCCCCCCCCAAATCTCCTCCTGCACTTCTATGGGGGAATCACCCGAGCCAGGCCCAGGGCGGCTGCTGCTGCTGCTGCTGCCGCCGCCCCCTGGGAGCCTTCGCTGCTCCCCCTGCACGGCTAAGTCTGCGGCCGGGCCCTGCGAGGGAGAGGAGAGGAGGGGGACGGCAGGCGACTGCGGCGGCCTCCGCTCGGCGCTGCAGCGAGGCCGGCGGGGGCTCCTCCTCACCTGCGCGGCGGCGGGTTCTGCAGCTCCGGGCTCAGCGTGGCGGTCGCGGCGGCGGCCACTGGGGCCGGGAGGAGGAGGGAGAGCGAGAGGAGGAGGACGGCGGAGAGGGAGGCGGCTGCTCCAGCTCGGCCGCCACCGCCGCTGCTGATGCTGCTGCTCTTGCCGCAGCCTCCGCCCCCTACCGCTGCCCGGCACCGACTGACAAGGCGCCTCTCGGACACGCCTCCTCTCGCCTCGGACACGCCCCCTTCTCCCGGCCCCTTTCCCCATGCCCAATCAGCTCCCGCGGAGGGCAAGCCCTTGCCCCACCTCCCGGAGTGGGGGGAGAAGAACCTTAGCCTCGGCCACGCAGGCGCAGCCTGAACGCCAACGGGGGCGCGCATGCGTCCTACGCAGGTGGCGCTCGTTCTCCTGTTCTTCATAGGGCTTAGGGAAAGAGATCTTTTCCGTGCAGCGAGCACTTCAGGTTTCCGTGGAATTGCTGAGAGATGGTGTGTCTACCCCCACCCCGTCTCTGGCTCTGGCAGCGGCTGCCCCGGGAACGGGAAGTGTGGTGGCTGTGATTTCCTCGGGACTACGGCCGCTTTGCAGAGCTGAGTGGGGTCTCCTTTGGAGGTTAGGGCCTCGATGAGGCTTAATGCCAGCATAACGTCTCGAGGACTGCAGCTTAGTGGTTTTTTCCCAAGTGCAATGAATGCAGACTTTTTTTGTAGGAGGCAAATAGAAATAAATAAATAGGGCTTAAGAGAGCCCCAGTTTGCATGCGCTGACTTCCTGGCAGCTCCTATATCTTCGCCTTTCCCTGCTTCCTTTTTTCTTTCTCTCCCAGGAACTAATTAGCATAATAGGCCGCACCCAACAGCAGAAACTCATTAGCATATTAGGCCACCCCCCTATGTTACCAGAAGTTTGGTCATCCAGCTACACCCACCTTTTGCTTCTTATTCTGTTTACCTTGTTTGTTGTCAAAAACCAGGGCTTGCTTTGTAGCAGGAACTCCTTTGCATGTTAGGCCACACACACCTAAGGTAGCCAATCCTAATGAGTTTCTGCTGTTGGGTGTGGCCTATTATGCTAATGAGTTCCTGCTGGGTGTGGCCAACTCGGGAGCCAGCCAGAACTCCTTTCCTGTGCATTCCTGCCCCAAAATAGCCCTGTTCCCACCTATCAACCAACCTACCTTTACCTGTTCCCCCTCTTCAGCTTTCCCTCCCCTGGCAGCCTCTTCCCAGGGAAACTGTTGTGTGGTGCTGGTCACCGGTTTGGGCTGGCCCAGTTGCACATGAACAACTTGCAAGGACTTGCAGTGGGCACCTCACTTTCCCCTATACCCCCCTCCCCCAAACTATTTCCTCTTTCCTTCTTCCAGTTTGGTGTAGTGGTTAAGTGCAGGGACTCTTATCTGGGAGAACCAGGTTTGATTCCCCACTCTTCCACTTGCACCTGCTGGATGACCTTGGGCAAGCCATAGTTCTGTCAGAGCTGTTCTTGAAAAAGCCGTTTCTGTCAAGAGCTCTCTCAGCCCCACCTACCTCACAGGCAGGCCCGTAGCTACAATGGGGCATCTCGGGGCCAGGCCCCCCGACTTGCTGGCAAGACTTCCCATCCAGCTCAGGGCATCATGGCCTTCTTCCCTGGGTTAATTTGATTAGCCAGTGCCCCTTAAGAAATTTAAATGCCCCCTGACTTAAAAAATCCTGGCTATGGACCTGCTCACAGGGTGTCTGTTGTGGGGACAGGAAGGGAAGGGAGTTTGTAAGCCGCTCTGAGAATCCTTTGGGTAGTGAAGGGCAGGGTATAAATCCAATCTCTTCCTCTTTCTGGCAGCTCCCCTACTTTCACCTCTCCCTGCTTTCTTCTTTCCTCACCAGCCAACCTACCTTTACCTGCCCCCTGACTTCAGCTTTCCTTCCTTGTTTTTGCCTAGCAAGCCTCTGTCTTGGAAAACTGTGGCCCACTGGGCCAGGCCGGCCCACTTGCATGTCAAGAAAACCTCAAGGATTTGTAGGGGACATCCCCTTCCTCACACTATTTCCTCTTTCCCTTCTCCTGGCAAACCCCATATTTTCACTTTCCCAGCCTCCTCCTCTCCTTCCCGCCAGCCAACCTCTCTTTTATCCCACTCATTTCCATATTTATTTACTTCATTTGTTTTTCACAATGGGGAACCAAACTAGCTTACATCATTTTCCTCTCCTGTTTCAAATTATGTAAGCAAAGCATGGTGGAAGGAAATAACCCTGCTTATAACCAAAATTAAACTGCAGTCTTCTGCCATTTTAAAAACGAGCAGGTTCTTATTCCCGTGTAAGTGTTTATGGACGACAGCCCACTTCAGCAGATGCACCACAGCTCTGAATTTCCTTCTATAAAGCAGACACCAATGGCTTGCACCAAAGTCCCCAAAACTGACTTGTCACATGAACCTTGCTTCACCCATGGCCCAGATAACCCCAACAAGAACTTCTCATTGATTTATTTAAAAGCATTTTTATACTTCTTCCCTATGAGTATCATGTCCACAGGAGAGCTAAGCAAATAAATATGAAGCGAAGTCATTAAGCAGACCTTAATATAAAATGGATAAAATTCTTGCATGCAGGCCTTCCGGAATAGAAATACTTGCAGAGGACTCCAGCTATGCCATCCTAAGCAGAGTCCCGTGAAGTCGATGGGCTTAGGAGGCTCTGCTTACGATGGCACAGTAGACAAAGCTCCAGGGGAAGGGAGTTCCAAAGTTTAGGTGCAGCAGAAAGGTCCCCAGGAAACACCCATGGGACAACATGCTTCTTGTAACCCATGCTCCCACTGAGCCAGGGCCCAGGGGTGTCAAACATGTGGCCTAAGGGCTTCCATCAGGCCCGCAGTGGAACTGGCCATCTCCTGCTTCCAGTTCTGCTGCTGCTGCTGCAGCATCCTAGCTTGCTGCTCTTGCCAGACTCTCTTAATCACTCAGCCATTTCATGTCTTAACTTGGATCCCGGACTCAGGACTCTGAGCAGGAGATTTCTGTGATGAATGTCAATAAATCCAAAGTAGGTTTGCAGCTTACGGAGCTAATGTTTTCAGCATGTTTTTATTTTAAGCAAAAAAAACCCACCCTTTGTGTTTGTGTCCTTTATAAAGTTTATATCTCCACTACCTGGCATTACCTTTTATGACACACGTGGCCCGGCCCAACAAGTTCCCATTGAAGTCAGATCTGCCCCTCGTCAACACCCCTGCTCTAAACTGTGGAGTCTTGCAAGCAAAAATTCTACTTTGTGAGCTCCTGGCATTAAAGTCGTGAGTGAGCGATTTGGCTGCTGCATGAACTAGTTTGCTCTGGAGCCCTCCTTCCTGAGCTGAGACAGAAACGTGTGAGCCGGAGGCTAAAAAACTGTGAGCTGGCTCACACTAACTCAGCTTAGGGGGGACATTGCTTGTAACCTGTCAATGTATCCATTAGGGCATTTGTACACCATTTTTTATCTCCCCAAAGTGATCCAAAGCACCATACATAAATTTTCAAAAAGAATAAAAAATAAAAAGCCAGATTAAACCAGGAAGCAGGACAAGTAAACACATCCTGGACGGGAGGGCAGGGCATCGGAGGCTTATGAGGGTTATGAGCCACAGGTCAAGAGGCTTTTGGCTTATGCCTTCGGCCACACCCAGACTGAAGTACCTCCAGGCAGAGGAGAAAGTAAAGTCGGCCTAGATCGTATTCAGCTGCTGCTAACAAGCCTTCCCAACTTGTCCCCCTGTTAGAAATGCCTCAGGCCACGTCCAGACTTAAGTCGTTGCAGGAAGAGGTTTTTTAAAAAGTCAGCCTATGATAGTAAAGGTAAAGGTCCCCTTGCTCGAAAGCCAGCCGAATCCGACTCTAGGGTTGCGGTGCTCATCTCCGTTTCCAAGCCGAAGAGCCAGCGCTGTCCGAAGACGTTTCCGTGGTCATGTGGCTGGCATGACTAAACACCAAGGCGCACAGAACGCTGTCACCTTCCCACCGAAGTGGTACCTATTTATCTACTCGCAATTTCTCGCTTTCGAACTCTTGGCCTGTGATACCCCCACCTGAAAGGCGGCTGTTGACTTTACCTTTATGCAACACTCTGTAAATTCTCTACTTTATTTGAAATGAATGGTTAAGACTGAAGTTCAAAGGAATAACTACCTGATTGTAACACGGATTCATTGTAATTGCATTGCACACTGTAATATTACAAAATAAATAAAAATATATTTTTTAAAAAAGTCAGCCTAGATATACTTCAGCTGCTGCTAGCAAGCTAGAAGGCTCTTACCCAGTACTTCCTCTGCTAGATTGCTTTTTGAGGATCTCAGAGTACCCGGGAAATATGCTTGGGTGGTGGCTGCTCTTTAGGTACTTTGGACCTACGGTGGTAAAAGTCAAAGAACAGTGCTTTGAATAAGCCTGGAAGCAGACTGAGAGCCAGCGTAAGTGGCACAGCAGGCTTGCTGTGTTGAGGCACAGTTAGCATTCTGGCTGCTACAGTCTCAACCATCTGGAAAGCTGTTGTGGATTAGAAAACTTGGGTTCAAATCACGGTTTTGCCATGAAGCTTACTGGGCAATCTCGGGCCAATTGGTTTCCCTCGGCCTCACCTACATCTCCGGGTTGTTGTGAGGATAAAACGGAGAAGGGAGATCCATGCTTGTTGCTCTAAGCTTCTTGGAAGAAAGGTGGGATAATAATGCATTGGGTTAGACAGATACGGCCCAGGCATGTGTGACAGAGCCCCCACCCTCCCCGCAACTGCACATCTGCTCCTTTAAAGAGAATATATGACCACCCTGTGTAGATCTGTATGGCTGCCAAACCTCTCCATCTGATCTAGACAGAGCATTACCTTGTCAGCTGACATTGACCTGATTGCAGTATTGAATCCTGCTTAAAAGAACCAGTTTGGTGTAGTGGTTAAGTGGTTTGGTGTAGTGGTTAAGTGTGTGGACTCTAATCTGGAAGACCCAGGTTTGATTCCCTGCTCCTCCACTTGCACCTGGCTGGATGACCTTGGGCAAGCCATAGTTCTGTCAGAGCTGTCCTTGAAAGAGCAGTCCTCCAAAGAGATCTCTCCGCCCCGCCTACCTCACAGGGTGTCTGTTGTGGGGAGGGGAAGGGAAAGGAGTTTGTAAGCCGCTCTGAGACTACTCCAGGTAGTGAAGGGTGGGGTATAAATCCAATTTCTTCTTTTCTCTCTGCTTATGCTAGTGGCTGTCTCAATACAGAGGAGCGGTGAGTTCCCAAGGGGCTGGATTTGATCTCAGGCCTCAACCCTGAACATGCAAAATAATTTGTTTTTTAAAGTGATGTTCAGAGAACTGACCAGCACAAACTGCATATCATGTGTGTTCTGCGCAGTCTTGCACCATCCATTTCACTTCACACATTTCCCCCCCTTTCCTAACAGTTAGCTGTGTTAGGTCATTGCAGTAAAAATAAACTCTTGACTTTCAGACCTCTTCAACCCTGCTATTTGTTTGGAGTGCCCCCCCCCAAAAAAAATCCTCCTTCAAACCCCCCCCCCATTCATGGTATCTTCAGTTGTGGGGTCTAGAACACACGCAGGCAAAAATGCTTGGAATAACACCTTGGCCTTCAGACGCCTTGCTTGGGTTCAGCTCTTGGGAACACAGTGACACCTAGTGGTCCTAATGTCACATTGCAAGCAGGGGAAAGCTGCCAACGAACTGAAGGAAGAGAGAGGAGGCTGGAGAGTTATTCCCCTCCCGCAGTGCCGAATGCATATGTGGCATATAGATTTTTGTTTTAATGAGAGCAAGGGACTAAAAGAAGACTGCTGTAGAAATATTCGCAGTGGTGTTGCTGTTGCATTCAGGGACGTGATGCTTGAGTTAAATGTGGCACCATTTCCATGAAATCCAAGCTTTATGAGCTGCTCCCCCAGTGGCAGATTAACCATTAAGTGGACGAAGCACATGCTTAGGGCACCGGGGCCAAAGGGGGCACCACAAAGTTGGGAAAAGGGTGAAAAGGAAAAAAAAACAACGAATGAAGATTTGCAAAAAAAAAAAAGATAAAACTAGTGCAAATTGATCATGGTGCGCCCTAGGGTTATCTTCTATTTTTTGTTGGCGGGGTGCAGGGTCATGGGCTATGTTCAAAAGTAAAATGCATGTGTTTAAAAGGGCTGCCTACCAACGCTCCCTCTGAGCCGTGGAGGCTTGTGAGTCAAAATTCTATTTTGTGAGCTGCTGGCTTTAAAACTGAGCGAGCCATTTGGCTACTGCATAAATTAGTTTATTCTAGAGCCATCCTTCCTGAGCTGAGACAACAAATGTATGAGCCGGAAGCTAAAAAACTGTGAGCTAGCTCACCTTAACTCAGCTTAGAGGGAACACTGCTGCCTACCCTGACCTAGAGTTCAGCTCCTTTAGATGAAACCACAGAATAGCCTCTCTCTCTCGGAAGGAAGTGGAGGGTGTGTGCTCCTTTGAGAATACACCAGAATGGGCAACAGAGCTAGCAAGCAAGATAGGTCATTTCCCCATTTCCTTCCTCTAGTCTGCTCTGTTGCTGTCTCTTCATTGACCCACAATTCTACTCTTCCTTCCTTCCTGTTGACTTCTCCGCCTTGCTTTTTTTTGTCTAACTGCCAGGAGGGTGAGACGTGACCTCACTCCTTCCTAGCCTAGATAGGTAGCTAGAATACTTTCTCTGCTTTTCCTATACTAGTATGCAGTTCCTGGACAATAAAGGGATTTCGCTGCTTTCCTAAAGTTGCAAAGCCTCACTTGGACTTTATCCCTAAGGTAGCACCACCCTCACCCAATGCTCCCTCTAAGCTGTGGAGTCTTGTGAGCAAAAATTCTACTTTGTGAGCTACCGGCTTTAAAGTTGTGAGCAAGTGATTTGGCTGCTGCATACATTAGTTTGCTCTGGAGCCGTCCTTCCTGAGCGAAGACAGAAATGTGTAAACCAGAGGCTAAAAAACTGTGAGCTGGCTCACACTAACTCAGCTTACAGGGAACGTTGCCCTCACCATTCCACTGTGCCCAAGCAAGCTCCAAGCCAGGGGTCTCCAACACGGTGCCCGTGGGCGCCGTGCACCCACTGATACCTTCCCTGGTGCAGATCTATTCTCTCTTGCTCCAGATTGCAAGACTAGATCTAATGGGTAGAAATTACAAGGGAGTCGTTACCGGCTAAATATCAGGAGAAACTTCCTAACTGTAAGAGTGGTTGAGCAGTGGAACAGACTGTCTCGGGAGGTGGTGGATGCTCCTTCGCTGGACACTTTCAAGCGGAGACTGGACGACCATCTTTCGGGTATGTTGTAGGTATGTAGGGCTATCTTTCGGCTGTGCTCCTGCAGAGTGCAGGGGGTTGGACTAGATGACCTGCAGGGTACCTTCCAACTCTAACATTCTGTGATTCTGTGGTGCCTGCCTAGTGTTTCTAGGAAGTGGGCGGGGCCAGGTGGGTCTTTGGCCCGGAAAGGCTTCTTATTGGACACTGGATAAGTGATTGGCTGTGCAGATTTTTTTAAAAAACGTTGCTTCAGCGGCGGCTGCCACCAGAGCACAAGAATCTAAACTATGGGACTGACAGTAACCCATGGCAGCCATTTTGTAGCTGCACCCGCCAAGGTATGTCAGATTAATTCCAAAGGTGCTTGCAAGTACAAAAAGGTTGGAAACTGCTGCTCTAAGCTAACTATATTGTGTACAAGTCAACGGCACAAACCAGCGCCTCAGTGGGCCTGTCAAAAGATCACTTGTGGTTATACTTGAGTCAATAACACGGCCATTTATAGCCACCCCATGGCTGGGGTGTTCGAGGCAAGAGAGGCGCAGAGGTGCTTTGCCACTGCGTGCCTCTGCAGAGCAGCCCCGGACTGTCTTCTTTGGTGGTCTCCCACCCAAGTCCTGAGGGCGACCGACTCTACCGAGCTTCCAAGTTCTGACAAGCTCGGGCCAAACTAGGTTATTTGGGCTCCCAGCTATAATACTCTCTAGAAAGTGCCAGGGAAAGGGATAACCTTTATTAGGGTAAATCCCCTTCCTTAGAGAATTTTTTTAAAAAATGGGGAGAGGAAGGGTGTCACCCGGTATGTTAAATGGCAGAGAGTTCCCAACCCCAGGGCAGTATAGAGCAGAAGTGTCGAACTCATTTGTAATGAGGGCTGGATCTGACATAAATGTCACTTTGTCGGACCGGGCCACGTGTGCCATAAAACGTAATGCCAGGTACCCGGAAGTGACGTCAACTGTATAAAGGACAGCAGCTGGTAAGCTCTGAGTTCGCGTATCCTCACTGCAAGGTCCCATTGCAAAGGAAAGCCCATACGTGGAGACTGGAGAGCCAGCGGTGCAGCACTGGGCAGACGCTCCCACGCGGCTTGCCTGCCGCTGCAGACGAGGTTGTTCTGCCAGGCTGAGGCCACAAGAGGAGTGGCTCCGCCCACTCCTCCCCCCCAGCTGTCTCCTGTTCCCTCCCTTGCAGTAGCTGCTCACGGGCCACATAAGAGCCCTGGGCAGGCCGGTTCCGGCCCCCGGGCCTTATGTTTCACACCCTTGGTATAGAGAGTGGCAGGAGCTCAGCAGGGAAGTAACACAATGGAGCCCCCACCCCTTCAAAGTTGCCATTTTCTCCAGGGAAACTGATCTTTGGGGATCAGCTGAAGTTCTGGGGGATCTCCAGGCCCCACCTGGAAGTTAGCAACCCTATGTGGAGAGGAAACTAGATAGATAGATAGATAGATAGATAGATAGAGAGAGAGAGAGAGAGAGAGAGAGAGAGAGAGAGAGAGAGAGAGAGAGAGAGATGGCTTTTTTTGTAGAAAAAGCCCAGCAGGAACTCATTAGCATAATAGGCCACACCCGACAGCAGAAACTCATTAGCATATTAGGCCACACCCAACAACACAGCTCATTAGCCTATTAGGCCACACCCCATGTGGTCATCCAGCCACACCCACCTTTTGCTTCTTATTCTGTTTACCTTGTTTGTTGTCAAAACCCCAGGGCTTTTTTGGTAGCAGCAACTCCTTTGCATGTTAGGCCACACACCCCTAATGTAGCCAATCCTAATGAGTTTCTGTTGTTGGGTGTGGCCTATTATGCTAAAGAGTTCCTGCTGGGTGTGGCCAACTCGGGAGCCAGCCAGAACTCCGTTTCTGTGTGTTCTTGCCCAGAAATAGCCCTGGATAGATGATAGATAGATGATAGATAGATGATAGATAGATAGATAGATAGATAGATAGATAGATAGATAGATAGATGATAGACAGACAGACAGACAGACAGACAGACAGACAGATAGTGTGTATGTGTGTGTGTGTGCATGTCAGTGTCTTTGTGTTTTGGTTGATTTCTGGCAACCCCTACGGGGGCTTGGACGTTTTTCAGAGTGGTGGCTTGATTAGCCCGCCTCTGCGTCCTGCCCCTGGTATTCCTTGGAGGCTGTCCTTCCAGGTACTTGCCAGAGTCGACTCTGCTTAGCTTCTGAGATCTGATGGGATCGAGCTTGCCTGGGCTATCCAGGGCAGGGCGGCAACCCCCTGTGGCTGGGGTGAAGGGATTGGCAGAGGGATTGTTTCCTCACAAACACAGACTCAGCCTTTTTCGTAGGACCAAGAGATTGTTCCAAGTGAGCTTGGCCTGCCTTGAAACCTGCATGCTGCCAGTTCCCACAGGTCCGGGCAGGTCAATACGCCAACAAGTCTTCTCCAAGGATATCTGGGAGAGAAGCCAGAAACTCTGTTGGAACCAATTTGCCAGAGGAAACCTGCTTAACCCAGTCTCCAACTGTAGCTTTTGGTCTCTTATGTTTTCATGGCAAGGAGCGTGAGAATATTCTAGTAAATGCAAATGTTCTGAATTCAAACGTGACATTTCGTTTCGTGGTAAAAAAAAAAAATCAACTTTTTCTCTCCCCTTCTTCTAGGGTTGCCAACCTCCAGGTGGCAAACAACCGTGATGTATAGTGCCAAAAAAAGGGGGGGGGGTTCTTCACCAACTTATAAATTCTTTTTTCAGTATTCAGTTTACTGGAAGTAATTCAAATGCCACCAACACCAACGAACCATGCATATGACATCTCATTTCGTGTCTACACCTTTATCAAAATGGGTGGCGTTGAAATACCTAGTTACAGAAATAAAATTCTATTGTCAATATTAACAAAGGAGTAACACAAGGTTGAACATGCAATTGGCTATTATATAATATACTTACAAAGTTAATCAACGAACCATGCATATGACATCTTGTTTCGTGTATACCTTTATCAAAGTGGGTGGCGTTGAAATACCTAGTTACAGAAATAAAATTCGATTGTCAATATTAGCAAAGGAGTAACACAAGGCTGTACATACAACTGGCTATTATATAATATACTTAGAAAGTTCACCAACGAACCATACGTATGACATCTCGTTTCGTGAATACCTTTATCAAAGTGGGTAACATTGAAATACGAAGTTAATCCATTTGGCAAAACACTCTAGACATATCTCATACTCACATTCATCAAATACATTAGTGTGATGTAAATTCCACTCTTCCTACTGACTCTTACATCTCTAAAGCCCTTACTTCCATCCCGTGAGCTCTCTCTTTTGTTTGCTGCAACCTCTAGGTGGCAGCTGGAGATCTCTTGCTCTTTCAACTAATCTCCAGGCGACAGAGATTAGTTCCCCTGGAGAAAATGGCCACTTTGGAAGGTGGACTCTATGGCATTACACTCCACTGAAGTCCCTCTTCTCCCCAAACCCCTCAAATCTCCAGGTATTCCCCAAGCCGGAGCTAAACCCTACCTTCTCTTCATCTCATTTTGTGTGGACTGAGGGGCTGGGTCACTGTCTTTAATCAGGGGAATGGTCTACCCACGCGGGCAGTGTCACCTGAACCGGGAACACCACAAATCACAGACTTCGGCTTCCTTCAGACATTATACTTGAAGGGCCGTCTCCTTCCGGATGTCCAGCTAGGGTCACCAGGCAGCCCTCAGTTGACTGTCCCACCCCTTAGGTTGGCCAATCTGACATCGACCAGAGCCCGGGCCTTTTCCATCATGGCTCTAGCTCTGTGGAATGGGCTCTGCGAGGAGAAGAGGGGCAGCTCCCTCCTCAGAGATCTGACGGAGGCCCTTCAAGGCCTGCCCGGGCTTTCGAAGGGGCTAGAAAGGCAGGCCTCTTTTAAGGAGGAGAAGAGGGCGGGATTTGGTGCTTGCTATCTTGTTCTGGGTTTTAAATTGGAAGCGTTTTTAACTATTATTGTAAGTCGTCTTGCACCATGAGGAAAGGCGGGATAGGAATGTTTAGATAAATGCGTAATAAATTCATTTGCCCCATGGCTTAGAAAAAAGTAAGCACAAACCCATCTTTTTTCCCAGGCTTACGCGTGCTCCTCATTTCTCACCCTGTCCTTCTTGCTCCGAGAATCACAGTAACTCCAGTTACCTGCAGCGTACAAATGCAGGCACATGAATCCACATGCCTGTGTTCATAAGTTACAGGTAACCAGAGTTAATACCCAGAAAGAGAAGGAAGAGGAAGGAAGTACATTTAAGCATTTAGCAACAAGCTAGGTTTGTGCACCGTTGGGTATTTTCCCTTCAGTCTTTTTTCTTCAGTCTTCAGTGGCAGTTCTGTGTTATGTCAGCCACCCTGAGGCTGCCTTGGCGGGGAGGACGGGGTATAAATTGGACAAAAGCCCAAATAAATAAATAAATAAGGATCGCCGGGTCCCCCCTGGCCACTAGCTCGGAATGGGGGGTAGGGTTGTCAGACCGGGAGATTTGGGGATGAACCTGGGGAGGACAGGGACCTCAGTGAGGTACAATGCCAGAGAGTCCTCCTTAGCATCCATTTTCTCCAGGGGAACTGATCTCGGTATTCTGGAGACCAGCTGTAATTCTGGGGGTTCCCAAGGTCCCACCTGGAGGCTGGCATCCAGGACTGCCAGCTCTGGTTTGGGAAATTCCTGGAGGTTTTGGAGGCAGAGTCTGGGGAGGAGAGGGTTTGGGGAGGGGAGGGGCCTTCAGTGTGGTATACTTCCATACAGTCCCCCATCTGAAGCAGCCATTTTCTCTGGGAGGACAGACTTCTGTCACCCGGAGCTCCGTTGTAATCCCAAGAGAGCTCTAGCCACCACCTGGAGGCTGGGTCAAAAATAACGAAGAGTCAATAAAGATACATTGCAAAATCATTTACTGTAGTAATTCTGTAGAAAATTCTTTTCTATTATTGCTCACATGCTAACAAATGCCGCGCAGTGTAAACAAATGTGAAGACCTTGGGTTCCATTATTAGAGGGCCAACATGGAATGTTTCCTTCAAGAGTTGAGAAGCACTAATCGATAAGAATTGGGATTGCGACACACTCAGATAAAGCAAATACTGTGAAACGAATTCTTTACATTGCGCAGCATTCGTTAGCATGTGAGCGATAATAGAAGAGAATTTTCGACAAAATTACCACAGTAAATGATTTTGTAACATATCTGTATTGACTCTTCATTATTTTTGGTCATGGATGTTGTTTTTGGATTTCCACCTCCTCCCGTGATCTCTCATTTTTGGCTTCTACCACCTGGAGGCTGGCAACCCAGCGTGGCATCCCTAGTCTGAATGCCGCCTCTTAGTAACGTTTGTGGTCTCTGGACCAGCAAAATAGACTTTCCAGAACGCAAAGCTTTTTGCAGCCAAGATCCACAGGCTTCCCTTTCAGACGTTCCTCAGTCGTACTGAATTCAGATGTTCCAGTTCAGTGTTGGTACAAGAGGCCTCTCCTGTGAGTGAGGAAAGCAGCCAAAGGCAACCGGCTCCACTCCCATTTATTTCACACCCTTGGATGCTGTCTGCCACGGAACATAAAGTCCCATCTCTTTTTTCCATGACAGACAAAGGCAGCTGTAGAAAAGCAGCATGTGGTCTGGGACTTGGGGCCTGTTTTTACAGAGTGGTACCAGAAGAACTCAGAATATATATATAGAGAGAACAACAGGAATGGACTACTGTTGCCAGTTCTCCCCCAGCCACCAGCAGGAGATATGGGCAGTATTCCCTCTAAGCTGAGTTAGTGTGAGCTAGCTCACAGTTCTTTAGCCTCCGGCTCACACATTTTTGTCTTGGCTCAGGGAGGATGTCTCCAGAGCAAACTAATTTATGCAGCAGCCAAATCTCTGGCTGACAACTTTAATGCCAGTAGCTCACAAAGTAGAATTTTTGCTCACACGACTCCACAGCTTTGGTTATGGGGTAGGGTTGGCAGACCCAGGTTTGGAAACTCCTGGAGATTTGGGGATGGGGCCTGGGGAAGGATGGGGACCTCAGTGGGGGACAATGCCAGAGAGCCCACCCTCCAAAGCATCTGTTTTCTCCAGGGGAACTGGAGTCTGGAGATGAACTGTAATTCCAGGGGATGCCCAGGTCCCACCTGGAGGCTGGCATCCCTAGAATGAACAGCATCTTTGACATGATTTCTACTGGGGGGAAATAACGGGTCATCTTGCAATGTTGTTGTGAGCTGCCGGCAAAGTAAAGCTTCCTGACAATTTTCTCCTCCCCATCAGGCTGGAGGTTCTTTGGGTCCCAATTCTGGGGTGTGGTCACAGCTCAAGGGAATAGGCTTTCTTGCAGCAGCATGGATGGGAGGGGTCACACTTCAAGCCCCCGGATATCAAAGGATGGTATACTAGGTGATCTGAAGGGTTGCCAGGTTTCCCCCGGAAGTGACATCACAGCAGATTCAACAATGACTTTTTCCTGCCGCCGCCACTCGGGAGTAGGGCTGCCAAGCCCCAACCGGCCCTCAACCGCTGCCCCCCACTGACAATCAGCTGGCTAGCAAGGGGAAGTCCGAGCCCAGCTCCAGCATCATGGCAATATCTCTTTTTTGCATGCCGTGGAAGTGATGTCACTGCATGGTCAGTGACACGGGACACGATTGTGTTTGGGCAAGAACTTGATGGTAAGGATGGCTTTTACTATAGAGATTTTGCACAAATACCAGAGTGCCCCATCCATAGGGTTGCCAGACCCCCCCCCAGTGGAGGCGGGGGTTCCCTGCCTCCAGGATCCATAGTCCTGCTGCTGGTCAGCTGGCTAGCAGGGGGGACTGACCCAGAAAAAGAGCGAGGCCCAGTCAAAGTTTCAATGACATCCTTGCTTCTCTTCTGATGTGACCCCAAAGTGATTTTATCACGTCAGTGACATTGGGGTAATGCTCTGGTGTTTGGGCAAAAACTCTATGATAGAAGCCAAATTTATCACAGAGTTTTTGCCTAAGTACCAGAGAGTTGCCCTGACATCGCTGCGTGATGACATCACTTCTGGGTAATGTCAGAAGTCATGCAGACACCTGCATCTTCGGTTGGGCCTCCCTCCCATTCCTGGTAAGTCCCCTCCCCTCCCCCACCTGGCAAGGGAGGACCTGGCAACCCTACCCACCAACAATGCCATGATGTAACTTCCAGTGGGCACCAGAAGTGACATCGCCACAACACAGGGCTAGGTCTCCACCCTGGATTGCTAGGTCCCAACGATGTGCCAGCAGGAACTTTCTGGGAGTGGGAAAGTGCTCTGTGACATGCCTATGTCGTCTGGAAGTGATGTAACACGTTGGGGACATCGGGTGGCGACACTTTGGTCTTTGGGCAAAATTCTGTGGTAGAATTAGCCACAAATCATAGAGTTTTGCCTAGGGTTGCCAAGTCACTTACCCTGCGCAGCGGGGTAGAGTCAGCCCCAGTCTGGGATATTTGTGCACGCACATGCGGCAATGACATCACTCGGAAGTGATGTCATCATGCTGGGCATGTCACTGGGTGACGCTCTAGCAATCACCTTGAAAACTCTATGATACCATAGAGTTTTCAGGCCGATTGCTAGAGGATCACCCGGCGACGTGCCCAGCACAATGATGTCACTTCTGGGCAACATCATCGCCCCGGGCACGTCAGGCCAATCTGGGCACTTTGGAGGTGGGGTTCCCCCTGCTGGCTGGATCCAGACTGGCGGGTTGGGGGCCCTTTGGGCGGGCAAATCCCTGCCCCCCTGGGAGACTTGGCAGCCCTAGTTTTGCCCAATAACCAGAGTGTCGCCGCCGGATGTCCCCACATCACTTCTGGGTTACATGGGCACGTCATGTTTATTTCTGGCTCCTTGGAGGTAAGAGGAGGTAATGGGGGGTGGGGAGCCTGAAAGTGGAAGACCGCCACCCAGACCGGGGGTCTGGCAACGCTACCTCCACCCCACTGGTAAGTCCCAGACCTGCCCCCCCACTGGTTGCTGGGGGAACTGGCACCTAGGGTTGCCAGCTCTGGGTTGAGAAATACCTGGAGATTTTGAGGGCGGAGCCTGGGGAGGGTGGGGTTTGGGGAGGGGAGGGGCCTCAGCAAGGTAGGATGCCATGGAATCTGCACTCCAAAGCAGGCATTTTTCTCCCGGGGGACTGATCTCTATAGTCTGAAGACCAATTGTAATAGTGGGTGATATCCAGGCCCCACCTGGAGGCTGGCAACCCTGCTGGCAGCCCGAAGGAGACAACTGGGGAGCTGCCATAAACTGCCATGGCTGGTGAGGGGTCTGGATCCAGGAGCCCCTGAGGCTTGGGCAAACTTCCCTGTGGGGTTCACCGGCCGGCCCACCCACCCCGGGCCTACAGGCTTTCGGGTCTCCCTCCGTTTTGAAGGCTTTTCTGGCGAGTACGTGGAGGGCTTGACTCACCCCCCGTCTGCTCGTCATTATGGGAAAAAATGCTACCCGGGGCTTGACAGACGCAAGATGGAATCCAGGTTCGTTCTCCTTCTGCCTCACGCGCGGCTTGGTCACCTCGCCAGGCTTATAATTAAACTCCAGCCCGAAGGGAATTGGAAGCGCCCTGATGATAGCAGAGGATTACATAACCCAACAGGCCCTGGGAAAGCACAGCCAAGACAGGTGAGATAACTGCGGTTCTGATGCAGTCCGTGGAACCAGGGGCAGGAGCAGCGAGTCCCAAAAGGTGCTAGGTGCTGCACCCACAGGTCTCACAGCTGCGCCCTGCTGTTAACGGTCTATTAGGCCCTGACGTGGCCTGTCGGGCCCTAATTTACCTTTTCTATTTTTATTAGTCGGAGCTTCCTAGCCATTTTATTATCATCGATTGTGTCCTAGCTATTTTATTATCCTAGCTATTTTACGATCATTGATCGTTTCAAGACGAGCCCACAAATGTGAGATAATCTTGATGTGGCTCACGCAAGACAGTTAGCTGGTGTAGCGTTGTCACAGGAGATCTTTCAGGGCTGTCAACTCCAGATTGGGAAATTCCCGGATATTTGGTGGGAGGATCTTGGGGAAGGGAGGGTTTGTGGAGGGGTGCAATGCCATAGGGGAAGTCGTAGAAGTCGTAGAAGTAGTGACAGACTTCACGTTCCTAGGATCCCAGATCACTGCAGATGGTGACTGCAGCCATGAAATTAAAAGACGCCTGCTCCTTGGGAGGAAAGCGATGGCAAACTTAAACAGCATGATAAAAAGCAGAGACATCACCTTGCCAACAAAAGTCCGCATGGTCAAAGCAATGGTATTCCCCGTAGTAATGTATGGCTGTGAGAGTTGGACTATAAGGAAGGCCAAGCGCCAAAGAATAGATTCTTTTGAACTATGGTGCTGGAGAAGACTCTTGAGAGTCCCTTGGACTGCAAGGAGATCAAATCAGTCAATCCTAAAAGAAATCAACCCTGACTGTTCCCTTGAAGGCCAGATCCTGAAGCTGAAGCTCAAATACTTTGGCCACCAAATGAGAAGGGAGCACTCACTGGAGAAGACCCTGATGCTGGGAAAGATTGAAGGTCAAAGAAGAAGGACGGCAAAGGATGGAGATGGTTAGACAGTGAACATGAAATTGAGCAGACTTCAGCGGACAGCGGAAGACAGGAGGGCCTGGCGTAATCTGGTCCATGGGGTCGCGAAGAGTCGGACTCGACTGTGCGACTTAACAACAACACAATGCCATAGAGCCCATCCTCCCAAGCAGTCATTTTCTCCAGGGGAAACTGATCTCTGTCTTCTGGAGAACAGATGGAACTCCAGGAGATCTCCAGGCGCCACCTGGAGCTTGGCAACTCTAATTGTCAGGGAATAGGCTTTCTCCTGAATGTTACGGGCTTCCTCAGTGTGAGATGTACCTTCACACGGGAGCCACACGGATTAGCTTCCCCGCCTATCTCTCAAGATTGGAGAGGGGCAGGGAAATGGTACCCCCTCTGGATTCTGAGGCCCAAAACAATTGTTTCATGTGGTCTCGCAGTCTTTGGTGCCAGTTTGGTGTAGTGGTTAAGTGCGCGGGCTCTAATCTAGGAGAACCGGGTTTGATTCCCCCACTCCTCCACATGCAGCTGCTGGTGTGACCTTGGGTCAGTCAAGTTCTTTCAGAGCTGTTCTCTCAAGGGCAGTTTCTGTCAGAGCTCTCTGTCTCAGCCCCACCTACCTCACAGGGTGTCTGTTGTGGGGAGGGGAAGGGAAAGGAGATTGTAAGCTGCTCTGAGACTCCTTCGGGTAGTGAAGGGTGGGCTATAAATCCAGTCTCCTCCTCCTCCTCCTCCTCTTCTTCTTTTTATTGATTTATCTGCAGAATGTGTACCCCTGCCTTTCTGCCCTTACCAGACTCACTGGAGCAGCTGACAGACTAAAAACACTCGTAATGAAAATATGTCTTAAGAAACATTAAAGCCAAACAAAATCACATCATTAGAAGAATTAGAACCAAGCTAAAATACCCATACAAAAAACATAAAAACAACCGTTAAATCTGAGGGTGGTGAGCAATGTTCCCTTTAAGCTGTGGAGTCCTGTGAGCAAAAATTCTACTTTATGAGCTACTGGCATTAAAAGTTGTGAGTGAGTGAGTGATTTGGCTGCTGCATAAATTAGTTTGCTCTGGAGCCATCCTTCCTGAGCGAAGACAAAAATGTGTGAGCCGGATGCTAAAGAACTGTGAGCCAGCTCACACTAACTCAGCTTAGAGGGAACACTGGTGGTGAGAAATGTACATTTATTGCACAGAAAAAAACCTTCCCCATATACATTTTGCCCTCTTCCTGTAATTTTATTTTCATAACAGCTCTGTGAGAGAGGTTTGGCTGACAGAGAGCAAGCTGGCCCATGGTTACCCATGACGCAGGAGAGATTTGGGACCCAGCAGTACAACAATCCTGTGATACAAAACACAGTGAGACACACATTGAAATTGTAAACAAGTATGTGCAAAAAAAATGGTTTTTACCTGAACAAAGATAGCTAAACTACTCAAACTATTCTCTGAAAATTAATTTTATATCATATACACAATCCATAAATACAAATTCCAAAGCCATTCATATACCAGCAGTATCAAAATTCAGATTCGCAGATCATAGGGCAAAAAAACACAAACGTTTCCACAGTCCACCAAAGGTTCATAAGTCACTCTGTTGAAGGTGGCTGGGGTGCCTTCGATTCTCAGAAACAGAAGCCACGTTCCAAGTTGAAACAAAACAACCGGGCCACAACACCGGTATCCAAAGATGGCGGTCCCGATGAAGTCCTCCTATGGGCACGCTAGCAGTGTTGTTCCACATTTCGCCTGGCGAGGCTTTTTCAAGTAGGAGCCCCTTTCTCAAAACAGGGTATCACAGAAACCAAAATTCAGGCATGTTCTTCTGAAATACCCAGGGCTTTTTTTGTAGAAAAAGCCCAGGAGGAACTCATTAGCATAATAGGCCACACCCAACAGCAGAAACTCATTAGCATGTTAGGCCACACCCCATGTTACCAGAAGTGTGGTCATCCGGCCACACCCACCTTTTGCTCCTTATTCTGTTTATCTTGTTTGTTGTCCAAACCCAGGGCTTTTTTGTAGCAGGAACTCCTTTGCATGTTAGGCCACACACCCCTCATGCAGCCAATCCTAATGAGTTTCTGCTGTTGGGTGTGGCCTATTATGCTAATGAGTTCCTGCTGGGCGTGGCCAACTTGGGAGCCAGCCGGAACGCCGTTCCTGTGCGTTCCTGCCCCAAAATAGCCCTGGAAATACCTATTCAAGGCTTTCTTCTGGTTTGTAACTGCTTTTAGTTGAACCATACCTATCACACACATTAAAATAGCTCCATGGTTGAAGTCACCCATGGTGCTTCACGGCTGAGGGGGAATTTGACCCCGGCCTTCCCAGTTCTAGCCTGACACTTCAGCTGCTGCTTCACACAAGCTCTGACACCACCCTGATCATATGTGAACACTGCAGTTGTCGACTGCCAGGTGGGATCTTGCGTTCTCCCCAGAATTAAACTTCTCTTCAGACCACCAAGATCAGTTCCCCAAAGAATGGCAGCTTCAGTAGGGCAAACTAGGGTTGCCAGGTCTGGGATGGAAAATACCTGGAGACATTGGGGGTGGATCTAAGAGAGGGCGGGGTTTGGGGAGAAGAGGGGAGGGGCCTCAGCACGGTATAAGGCCATAGAGTCCACCCTTCAAAGCAGCCATTTTCTCCGGGGGAGCAGATCTCTGTCAGCTGGAGATCAGTTGTAAAAGTGGGAGATCTCCAGGCCCCACTCTAGGGCAGACTCTATGGTATACCATAGACTTTAGTGAAATTCATTCCCCAGTTCCCCCTTCCCAGGCACCGCCCCCAGGATCTTCCAAGCTGAAGTTAGCCGCCCTAAGGGGACTGTTGCTTTCACATCTGGCTTGCCTCTCTCGGAAACAGTATGCTGTGTTGGAAAAAACTTCTTGGTCTGATCTAGAAAGGCTTTCCTGGGAATTCAGTGACTACGGTGGACTCACCACACTTATCCCGCTAATCACCTTGTTCACTTTACTTGATTTCAATATCATGCGTGGGACGGTAAAGCTTTCTCAGCTGGTCTTAGAAACTGTAATTAGTCAAAACAGATGTAAAGTACTGAGTTCTTAGACGCGTTGTAGTGAATCAGCTCATAGTTTATTCAAGAACACGAATAACTAAGACAACTAGCAGGACCGAAGCCCTGCTTAAATCCCCCAAACCAAACCACGCCCAAACATACACCACACCCCGTGATTGGTTATTTACAGCATAACATCTCCCATAGGCCTCATCTCGGGTCCTAGCAATCCTATTGGTCCGTTTCAGGATCCTAATGGCGATTGTTCCCACGGGTCGAAGCTCCGTGAGTTCGCATGGCCACGTGCGAGCCCGACCGTGTGTGCAGTCCAGGTTGATGCACAACGACAGAAAAGATTGTTACGAACATCTGAGCATCTCAGATGAAGTTCTGGGACCTGGTCTGGTGAATGGAGGGAGGGGGAGAAAGTAAGCAGCAGTCCTCCCCCCCCACACACACACACACTAGCTTCCACTTCTCCTAACCAGGGTTGTGCGCGCACATCACTGGAGAGTGTGCACTCATTAAAAACTAGAATAAATCCTTTGCAACTGGATTGTCTTGTCTTGAAGTATCCACAGAGGTGTGGATGTAGCCTAGGGAGGAATAACTTGTCTGGTAAGGGGAGGAAAAGGGAAGCACGGTTTTAATACACACCCACAGACCAACGCTCCCTCTAAGCTGCGGAGTCTTGTGAGCAAAAATTCTACTTTGTGAGCTACTGGCATTAAAGTTGTGAGGGAGCGATTTGGCTGCTGCATAAATTTGTTTGCTCTGGAGCCCTCCTTCATGAGCTAAGACAAAAGATATGTGAGCCAGAGGCTAAAAAACTGTGAACTAGTGTACACTAACTCAGCTTAGAGGGAACACTGCCACAGACCCTACGATCACTTTCACAAATAGAACTTAAAATACAAACTGGGTTTATTCAACAACAGGAAAACAAAGCAGGGCACAATTGTCTAAACGCTCCAGGTTTGGCAACACCATTAAAGCGAGAACTGATGAGGTGACTTCTGAAAGCCTCTCACGGTCTTTCCCTAAAGGGGGCTCTCGTAGGGTTGCCAGCCTCCAGGGCGGGCCCGGAGATGTCCTGAAATTACATCTAATCTGCAGACTACAGAGATCAGTTGCCCTGGAAGAAATGGTTGCTTTGGAGCTTGAACTTTATAGCATTCTACCCTGCTGAAGTTCTTCCCCTCCCCGAATGCCAGTTTGGTGTAGTGGTTAACTGCACAGACTCTAATCTGGGAGAACCGGGTGTGATTCCCCACTCCTCCACTCGCAGCTGCTGGATGACCTTGGGCAAGCCACAGTTCTCTTGGAGCTGTTCTTGAAAAAGAGCAGTTCTCTCAGAGCCCCACCTACCTCACAGGGTGTCTGTTGTGGGGAGGGGAAGGCAAAGGAGTTTGTAAGCTGCTCTGAGACTCCAAGTGAAGGGCGGGATCCAATTTCCTCCTCCTTCTCACAAATCTCCTGGAATCTCCCAACCTGGAGTTGAGAACCCCAATCTGAAGAGATACTGCTGTCCATCTCCAGAGACTACACAGCACCTTCTGAAGCCTGAACAGAAAACGCTTCCGTCTCCTCACATCATTTCCCTCTCCCTTTCTCTTCAGAAATGTCTCCCCCTTTATTATGTCCTCAGTTCCCTCCTCTGCCCCCTCCCCAGGACAGAAAATAACCCCTTTCCTTCACAAATTCCCCCTGGGGGAGGGGCTGAGCCCACAGAGTTACGCCCGCCTATCTTGCCGACACGGTAGAAACACATAACTATTTGGGCCTTTATCGCGACTGGGAATCCTGCCCGGGTGTCATCGCTCCGGGGCTGCAATTGCAGACGGTTGTGGTGGAGGATTGTCATGTAATGGCACTTAAGAGGCAGTTTGCGTAAAGTAATCTCCACAGCCTTGGCTGGTGAGTCCCTTCCCTTCCCAGGCGGGCACACTCAGTGCCATCATCTCCTGCCCCGGAGCGACGGAGCTGGGATGAGAACTTGGGAGCAGGCGTCCTCTTGCCCGCCCCGTGTTCCCCGTGAGTCACCCGTTCACGCCTCGATGTGAGGTACAAATAGGAGTCAGATGCCAGTGCAGAAGGCATTGAAGTCTCCAGAGACATTCCCGACGGAAGCCGGTTCTTCAGAGAAGGAGCTCTCCCTTGAGTAAAACGATGGCTCTCATAGCACCGCCCGAAGAACTGCAGATGGATGGGGACTTGGAGGAAACGTGGCCCCTTTTCAAGCAACGCTTCCTGCTCTACATGAAAGCCGCAGGCGCGTCCCAGTGGCCAAACGACCAGAAAGTGGCTCTGTTCTTGACGGTGGCCGGACCGGCGGCCTTGCAGCTCTTCAACACCTTCCAGATGGACCCCAAGGAGGCGGAAGACTTGGAGACGGTGCTGGCTCAGTTTGAGAGCTGCTGCATGCCCCGCCGCAACGAGGTCTTCGAGCGCTTCCTCTTCCGCACGCGTCTCCAGGAGCCCCACGAGTCGATCGAGGACTTCGTCGCCGACCTGCAGCGCAAAAGCCGTTTCTGCAACTTCGGGCCGCAGCGGGAGGCCCTGGTGCGGGACCAGATCGTCCTGGGCTGCCGGAGCGGCAAAGTCAGGCAGCGGCTCCTCCAGCACGAGGGCTTGACCCTTGAGGAGGCGCTCAGGATCGGCTGTTCGGTTCAGGCAAAGGAGGAGGCCCTGCAGAGGGCCATGGAGAAGCAAACCCGATTTCAGGTGGGAGATGTCAGGCAGAGCAAGGGCCCGGTGTTCCAACAGCAGCAGGTGGACGATATCGAGCAGGCCAAGATACCGGTGTTCCCGCAGCAGCAGGTGGACGATAGCAGGCAGGTTAAGGTGCCGGTATTCCCACAGCAGGTGGAAGATGTCGGGCAGGTCAGGGTACCGGTGTTCCCACAGAAGATACAACAGGTCCAGTTTACGGGGAGCACCAAGGATAATTTGCAGCAGCGGTACGGCACTTCCCTCAGGAAGGAGTCGTACAAGACGTATATCTGAGGTGAACCAGTGAAGCCTGTCGTCAGACAATGGACACAACGCTGAAGGCCCCTCCCACTTCCGCCATCTTGGTCCCAGGGAGATTGGAATCCTCTTGTCAGCTGACATTTCGCTATGAGTGAATATGCAGGAGAAGGCCTCACGCTGAAAGAAGATGACCGGTCTTCTTTCCCCCAAGGGAAGCGGCCAGTACCGTTCAGTGAAAATCAGGTTTGAATTCTACCACCGGCTTAACTGTGTACTCTTGGGCAAGCCGCTTAACTCTTATCCGTTATTCCTCACCTGTTTAAAAAAAAAAAAAAGGAAAAAAAAATCTTCACTGACTGAGTTGTCAAAAAGGCAAACCTAGCCCAAATTGTACAGCAATTTGCAAATGGAATGAGTTAGATGAATGCTGCTTAGCAGAGACTGAAGCTGGAAGTCTGGTGGTGAGAGGAATCCTTAGGTTTTCTTGAATATTTGCATGGACGTTACTCAGTTTGCCAAATCTGGACTGTCTCAGATTCTCAGATTTTGATATGGATATCGCCAAACTGAATTTATTCTTGGCATCCTAAGACAAGAGCTTAACTAGTAGCTAGGGTTGCCAGGTCTGGGTTGGAAAATACCTGGAGACTTTGGGAGTGGATGAAGGAGAGGGCGGGGTTTGTGGGGGGAGGAGCCTTAGCATGGTACAAGGCCACAGAGTCCACCCTTCAAAAGCAGCCATTTTCTTCGGGGAAGCTGATCTCTGTCAGCTGGAGATCAGTCGTAAAAGCAGGAAGGAAAAACGTCTCTATCCCATATGCCCTTGCAACAAGGGGGAGGGGATATAAAGGATGCTGCCCCCTGAGGAGGACACTCTGCCCAACTATTTGTGGTTGGGAGGACAGAAAAAACTGCCCCTCTGATCTAGAACGGTCCATACCCTCGCATATGTCCCAAGGGGAAACTAGCAGTAAGTTAGCATCCAACCACCCGCAAGAGAGAGTTTTTAGAAAATGATGTTGATGGCTGGCTGTCAGAAGCAACAGGAAAGAGGAAAGGTTCTCCCCCCGCCCCTACAAACCTTCGCCCACTTTGGCGAAGGCTGGCAATCAATCCACCCACAGGACTTTCCTGGCTTACCCCATGACCCTCCAGGGCCCTGGAAGTACAGTGAGGCCTCACAAGTTGTCCATCCCTTTCCACCCTTGCCCTCCTTCTGGATATTTCAGAGCAAAATCCCGGGCTTGGTTGCTCTCACACACAGTCTATTTCCCGGTCTAATTCCTGGGCCATCCCCTGAGGAAGAGAATTGTGCTTTATTTATTTATTTATTTATTTCTGTACAGCTAAATAGATGCATTCCGTGTTCTAACTTATTTTGGCCCTGTGTGGCTACGTGATGTGTATTATTCGTTATGACTAATAAAGTGTCCTTACAAATCATGGTTGATTTCCCATTTATTTTCTCTTGCTTCCATTCTAAACAGAGCGCGGGGTGTGGATCTTGACTTCTGTTTTTGCTGGGTCAACAGCTGCAGATGATTGTGGGCAGGTACAGGGCTTGGTCTACAAAATGCCACCCTTGGGGGGAGGCGGTTATAAGGCACTGGATGGGTTGAATTCTACCTGGCAGACCAGCCAGGACCTGAATGGCATGAATACTAGTACCTGGCAGACCAGCCATGAAATTGATAGATTGAATAATACCTGGCACACCAGCCAGGACCTGGATGGGGTGAATACTAGTACTTGACAGACCAACCATGAAATTGATAGATTGAATACTACCAGGCAGGCCAGCCAGGACTTGGATGGGTTGAATACTGCCTGGCAGACCAGCCATGAAATTGATAGATTGAATACTACCTGGCAGACTGGATGGGTTGAATACTACCTGGCAGACCAGCCATGAACTGGATGGGTTGAATACTACCTGGCAGGCCAGCCATGGCATGGATGGGTTGCATGCAATGTTCCCTCTAAGCTGAGTTAGTGTGAGCTAGCTCACAGTGTCTTAGCCTCCAGCTCACGCATTTTTGTCTTAGCTCAGGAAGAATGGCTCCAGAGCAAACTAATTTATGCAGTAGCCAAATTGCTCACTCACAACTTTAATGCCAGTAGCTCACAAAGTAGAATTTTGCTCACAAGCCTCCACAGCTTAGAGGGAACGTTGGTTGCATGCTACCTGACGGACCACCTTCACCAATATCCATTGGAGCGGGTGGTGGAAGCAGCCTCTATTGTCCCATGAGCCCAAAGTGATATGGGAAGCAGAGCTGCTGCTTCTCTCATGTGAAGTTTTCTTGTGAGTGGTATTAAAAGAGCGTCAGAGACATCTTGTTCTATTGAAGAAACTTTTGCTGGTCTCAAAGGTGCCACTGGGCTCTAAATTTGTTCTACTGCTTCCGACCAGCATGGCCAACCACATGGAACTATCCTGTTCCATGGTCACACCTAATGTTAAAATGCCTGGCCACCTGAAGAGTCAAGTAGCAAAAGCAGACCATCCGCGCATTATAAAGTCAGGGCTTCTATAGATTTGAGGGACTGATAGGTATGCAGGGGGGAAAAAATCAACCAGTTTGAAAATGAACTAAAGGAAATTGTGGGCTGAATAAACTCCAGGAGTCACGGAATGCTGAGAGCAGCTGGGATTCAGGGGGAAAAGGTGAAGGAGAAATCAGTCTGCTGACACTCTTGAGAGATTTGAGCATCTTATGGAGATTTGGGGGCGGGCGAAGGTCTCCCAGATTGTTCCCCCCTCCACTGTGATTCTTTGCAGGCCCCCGTCCGGCTGTGTTTGATTGCAAACCTGATGCCCCATACTAAGTAGTAAGACAGTGAAAGGAAGGGTGGTGCGCAGTCAAGGCAGGTGTTTGTGCACATTTGGAGGGACTCTCTAGGTATGGAAAAATATTTTTTGGGGGGGAATGTTTAAAGTGGAGACCAAAAAACTCCGTCCAGCATGCTCAGACCTCCCACAGGGGCAGAATCTTCCAAGTAGTTTAAGATGTCGACTGTGACGGAAACAGCAAAGGGAGAAAGGACCAATTTCCCCACTTCCTTTCATCGGTGATAACAAGGGGGAGGACCCCTTTGACAGGAAACAGAAGAAGAGGAGATTGGATTTATACCCCGCCCTTCACTTGGAGTCTCAGAGCAGCTTACAAAACTCCTTTCCCTTCCCCTCCCCACAACAGACACCCTGTGAGGTAGGTGGGGCTGAGAGAGCTCTGACAGAAACTGCTCTTTTTCAAGAACAGCTGTGCCAGAGCTTGTGACTGACCCAAGGTCACATCAGCAGCTTCAAGTGGAGGAGTGGGGAATCAAACCCGGTTCTCCCAGATTAGAGTCTGCACACTTAACGACTACACCAAACTGGCACCCTGTTGGTGCAAGATGGTTTTCGGAATGATCTCTGTACCATTCAGGAGCTGACTCTGCACCTTGCTGTGCGGTGAAGCCCTGATCCTAAATCCCAGCCCCTGGACCATCAACCTATAGCAGTGTAGCACTCAGGTTGAAAACCATGGGGTCCATGGAGTTGCGAAGAGTCAGACTCAACTGTACGACTGTACAACAACAACAACAACAACAATGCATTGTGGCCTGGACTCTCCAATTTCTATATTTTATTTCATTGCCATTGTTACAGCCGATTTAAGGTGATCCTGGAGGTCTTTCAAGGTAACAGAGGTGGTTTGCTATTGCCTTCCTCTGCGTAGTGGCCCTGGTATTCCTTGGTGGGCAGACCCTGCTGAGTTTCGGAGATCTGTCGAGATAGGGCTAGTCTGGGCAATCCAAGTTATGGCAAGACTCTCCAATACTACATGTAAAATCCAACAGGAGTCCAGTGTTTAAAGACTTAAAATGTTTACTCCAGAGCTGGAGTGGTGCAGTGGTTAGAGTGTCAGACTAGGAGCTGGGAGACCCAGGTTCGAATCCTTGCTTGTGCCATGGAAGCTTGCTGGTTGACCGTGGGCCAGTCGCAGCTTCTCAGCCCAACCAACCTCATAGGGTTGTTAATGAGGATACAACGGAGGAAAGGAGAATAATGTAAGCCACTTCGGGGAGAAAGGTGAGTCATAAATGAAATTAATAAAAAAAAAATCCTAGCATAAGCTTTTGTGAGTTTAGACCTTAGTTCATTGGAATTCTGGGAGTTCCATCCAGAGCAGTTTTAAGGCTCTAACTAGATGTGACGAGATTTTTGTGTCCACCACGGGGATTCCTTTATGTCTAGTTTGGCCCTCAAGAGTTGAAGCAGCATAAAAGTGAATTGAAGTAGGGAGAAGTTACAAGGAGAGGCCAGTGCGAAACAAGAACCAGCCGGAGTAATTAGTCCACTGAGAGTGTGGGAGAACCGTTTCCTGCTGGCGATACATTGCCAGTGTAGGATTAACATAGAATCTAATTATGGAGAATACAATGTGAAACATGTTAAAGAGATTCAACAGGGCACTTCAAGGACCATATAAATATACAGCTGAATTAACATCTGTAAAGCGTGGTTCATGCTGAGACATTAGCTGCTGTTAAGTGAGGAAATACTGTTAGACTTCTTGATGAATTCTCATCCAGCGCTTTCACATTAGATTCTCCCTTTGAAGTTCTTTTAAAGGAGAGGAGGCCAATAACGTTGAGATCAGCAGTGGTATGCCCTGGAAGATGTACACTGCCTGGCCACCCCCCCCTCCAATGTTCAGCCCTGCACCCACATCCTCACCTTCCATGCAAGAGGCGGAGCAGCAAATCGCCCTGCCTCCTCTTCTCGCGAGATTGCTTCGGCAACCAAACCGATGGCTGAAATTTCTGAAGAGGAAGGAATCCCAAGAGAATTCGGGCAGCTTTGTAGAACTCTCGCGGCTTGCCACACTTTTTACAATGAGGGCTGGGGAGGGTTGGCAACTCCAGGTTGGGAAGTCCTTGGCGGTTTGGAGGCGGAGCCCAAGAAGGGCGGTGTTCGGGAAGGGGAAGGGACTCGGCCAGGATGGGATGCCATAATGTCCATCCTCCAAAGCTGCCATTTGGGTGTGGCCTGTTATGCTAATGAGTTCCTGTTGGGCGTGGCCACCTCAGGAGCCAGCCGGAACTCTGTTCCTGTAAGTCCCTCCCTTTCCTAAGCCCCGCCCTCCTCAGGCTCCACCCCCAAATCTCCAGGGATTTCCCAGCTCAGAGCTGGAAACCCTATCTATGGCGTTAAGCCCCACTGTAAGTCCCTCCCCTCCCTAAGCCCCGCCCTCCTCAGGCTCCACCCCCCCAAATATCCCGGGGTTTCCCAAACTGGAACTGGCAACCTTGGGGAGAGCGTGAGGAGCAGTGTTCCCTCTAAGCTGAGTTAGTGTGAGCTAGCTCACAGTTTTTTAGCCTCCGGCTCACATGTTTTTGTCTTCGCTCAGGAAGGAGGGCTCCGGAGCAAACTCATTTTATGCAGGAGCCAAATCGTTTGCTCACAACTTTAATGCCAGTAGCTCACAAAGTAGGATTTTTGCTCACAAGACTCCACAGCTTAGAGGGAGCATTGGTGAAGAGGGTCGACTTTTCGGTTTCTGTGTAGAGGCAGCAAAAGAGACAAGGGGACAGGAAGCCGATTGCCCCCTCACCCGAAAAACATACAACCACCTGACAGATAGAACCAGCCCTGCTTTGATTCCCCACCAGGGGGACAGGGTAGAGGGAAAGGAAGTGGTAGCGATGGAGCAGCCCCTGAGCATACGGTGGTGGTGGTGGAGGAGGAAAGTGCCACCAAGTTGTAGCCGACTTATGATGACCCCCAGACGGTCACCAGTTTGGTGTAGTGGTTAAGAGCGTGGACGCTAATCTGGGAGAATCGGGGTTGATTCCCCACTGCTTCACATGGAACTGCTGGATGACCTTGGGTCAGTTGTAAATTCTCTCTGGGCTGTTCTCTCAAGGACTGTGCTTTCAGAGCTCTCTCAGCCCCAACTACCTCACCGGGTGTCTGTTGTGGGGAGGGGGAGGGAAAGGAGTTTGTAAGCCGCTCCGAGACTCTGAGTGAAGGGCAGGGTATATGAATCCAATCTCTTCTTCAAGGCAAGAGATGAACAGAGCTGGTTTGCCATCCCTTGCCTCTGCTTAGCAACCCAGGCCTTCCATGGCGGTCTCCCATCCAAGTACTAACCAGGGCTGACCCTGCTTAGCTTCCCGGATCTGACAAGATTCAGACCCGCTTGAGCTATCCAGGCCATATCACTGCTGAATTCACTCCCAGGCGTCAGCCACACATCTGTGCTCAAAGCCTGTTCCCAGTGCTGTGAGCCTCCTCTCACTGCCCATGTGTTCTTCTTGGACTTAAGAGGACTCATGCTGCCCAGAACCAGAACGTGGGCCTTGCGGTTCCCCTTTGCCCTCTTTCCCATGGGAGCCGATCGGCGCATTCCTCCTCCACCTTCCTGCGGCTAATTGGCAGCCAGAGCTGCCTGGTGAATGGGAAAACTCTAATGACCTCCCACACGCCAGGTCATCCCTGCAGTCAGTCCGGCTCCTCGGGGCAGGACACCGTCTTGGCGGCACGTGCTTCACATCCTGCCTACTCAGCCGGGAATCATTTGTCATGTTCCCTCCGTTATTGTTCTTCTGTTGCCGCAGGTGCAATCTTTCGATGCCACAGCACAGCCGGAGCATTTCCCAGTTCCCCCACGTGTCTTCAAAGCGGTATTCCTCCACTGCCGGGTCCTCGGGTCCCTCTTCTGAATGTGCTCTCCCCAGCGTAGCGCCCATATGGGAATGCCACAGGTGAGCATCCCCAAATCCTCCCGTGCAGGTACACATAAGCAAACCGAGGCAGTGGTCTGTGGGCGGACAAAAGAAAGCCTTTCACCATACAAGGTATAATTATCCGATGGGAATTCGCTGCCCAGTGACACAGAGATGATCGCCACTGGCTTAGGATTCTGAAAAGGATCGAGTTTCGATCGACGAGAGCTGTTTCCACACGGGGTCAGAAGGTCCCGATTTATTTATATTCAGGGCTTTTTTTCCTGGGGGGACGCATGGAACAGAGTTCCAGAACCTCTTCAACAAAATTCTTTTAAAAATGTTCAAAAGTTCGTGAGTTTTCAGGATGCAGATTGAAAACTTCATTTCCCTCTTGAGAGTTCCGGCACATCTTTTCTTCTTTTTTAAAAAGCCCTGTCTATATTTATTTTGATCTTTATCCTGCCTTTCTGTCCTCACAAGGGCCACCAAGGTGGCTAACAGATTAAAACCTGCATGATAAAAACCGCATTTCAGAATCCATTAAAATCAGCCCCCCCTGCCCAAAATAGGTATCGTTAAAACAATTAAAAACAGAGCTAAAACACGTCTGCAGGCCCATAGCTGCACTGGGGCATTCTGGGGCCTGCCCCCCCCCGACTTCCTGCCAGGCCCCCCAACTTCCATCCAGTCTCTGGGGCGCCTGGAGAACTTTCCACCACCATCCCTTCCCCAAGCACGACTTGCCTCCCCATTTAGGCGGGCAGAGTGCGAATGCTGCAAAAGTGAGTTTTTTTTAAAAAAAATTAGTTTTATTTTTTATTTTGTGACATCAGTGCCCCTTGACTTATTTAAAGCCCCCCCCCCCCATATTACAGAATCCTGGCTACAGGCCTGCATATGTGTGTGTGTAAACTGCTATCAAGTCACACCCAGCTTATGGTGATCCCATCGGGTTTTCAAGCGAAGAGACCCTTGGACTTCCTTGGTAGTCTCCCCTGCAAGTACTAAGCAGGCCAACCCTGCTTAGCTTCTGAGATCTGTAGGGTTGCCAGCTACAGGCTGGTAAATTCCTGGAGATGCAGGGGGGTAGAGTCCAGGGAGGGCAGGGTTCGGGGAAAGGAGAAACTTCAGTGGAGTCTAATGTCATAGAGTCCATCTTCTAAATGTCTCTAAGGGAAATGATCTCTGTCACCTGGAGGTCAGCTCTGATCCTAGGAGATATCCGGCCAGCACCTGGAGGCTGCAACCACAAAGAGACCAGCACCTGTGATCATAGACTCATAGAACGTTAGAGTTGGAAGGGACCTTGCAGGTCATCTAGTCCAACCCCCTGCACTCTGCAGGAGCACAGCCGAAAGATAGCCCTGCATACCTACAACATACCCAAAAGATGGTCATCCAGCCTCCGCTTGAAAACGTCCAGCGAAGGAGCATCCACCACCTCCAGAGGCAGTCTGTTCCACTGCTCAACCACTCTTACAGTTAGGAAGTTTCTCCTGATATCTAGCCGATAACGACTCCCTTGTAATTTCCACCCATCAGATCTAGTCTTGCAATCCGGAGCAAGAGAGAATAGATCTGCTCCATCTTCTACATGACAGCCCTTCAAATACTTGAAGACTGCAATCGTTTCCCCTCTAAGCTTTCTCTTTCCAAGGCTAAACAGACCCAACTCTTTCAGCCTTTCCTCATAAGACCTGGATTCCAACCCTCTCACCATCCTGGTTGCCCTCTTGTGGACATGCTCGAGCTTGTCAACATCCTTCCTAAAATGTGGTGCCCAAAACTGGATAACTCACTAAGGACCCAATCCAAGTGCTGTACAAAACATGAGTTATTATTTAAAAAAAACAAACATCTTTCTCCAAAGCATTCTTCATACAAAAAATATTACAAAAAGACACAGTCTCAAAGAGCGGAACAACAAAGGCAATGGTTTTTTTTTAATAATAATAATAATAACTCATGTTTTGTACAGCACTTGGATTGGGTCCTTTATAGTGAGTTACCACCTGGAGGTTGGCAAGCAGAGAGATCTGATGAGATCAGGCTCACTCGGGCCATCCAAACACAGACAAAGACATTCCAGGACATCACAGCACACACACACCTTCCCCTTCTCATATTCTGCCCTTTCCAGGCTCCGTTCCCAAATTTCCAGGAATCACAGCATTTGCAGGGCCCCCCGCCGAAGCTCCATTTCCTGAAAGCTCCCAGGATTCTGGGGCCAGCAACCCTAAATGCCACAGAGTCCACCCTCTAAAGCTGCTGTCTTCTCCAGGGGGAACTGACCTTTGTGGTGCGGAGACCACTTGCCATTCGGGGAGAACTCCAGGCCCCACCTGGAGGTTAGCAACCCTCGCTTCTTCTCTGGCCAGCACGGTTCTCTGTTCCCCCTTCCCTCATTTTGTTTATTAGCACCCCAACATCTTTGCATCAGCCCTCCAACCCAACAGGCTGCTGTTATGTATGGGGACTGGAACGTTCCGGGACTGTTTCTACCAGAGACAAAAAAGCCCAGCAGGACTCTGGAGGTGGCCGATGGGGAATTAATGGTTCTGATACTGCCCTCTCGTTGGTAGTTGCTTGGGAAGAGGCTGGATTAGCATGCTATTTAAAAGGGCAGTTTGTCTTTTGTCTTTGTCTCGTTCCTGCCGAATCATTAATAGAGCAGGGACCATCCGTGGAACCCAGTATTTAACAGCTGCCTTCCCCGATTTAAGCCATAATGGATCTGCTGGTTTTCCAAGGTGCCACAAAACCGATTGTTCTTTGGCTGTGCAGCTGTATTCTAACCTCATGATTAATCACGGTCCAACCGCTGTTGAATTAACTGCGTTTACTGCAGTGGATGATGGAAGCAGAGAAAAGAAAATCCCTCTTTTATTTCCTGCCGCTGGGAGACCGCCGCAGCCGGTTTTCTTTGCCACTGAGTGCCGTGTGTACTTCAGCACCCACCGGGCAATCCCTGATCAAGCCAGGATGCCCTGCATGTAGATTAGAGATGCCAGCCTCCAGGCGGGACCTGGGGAACCCCCTGGAATGACAGCTCATCTCCAAACTACAGAGTTCCCCTGGATCAAATGGCTGCTTTGGAGGTTGGGCCCGATGGTATTGCACCCCACTGAGCTCCCAGTCCTCCTCAGGCTCCACCCCCAAATCAAGAATTTCCCAACCTGGATCTGGCAACCCTCCCCCGCCCCCGCCAGTGGCCTGAAGGAACCTGGTAACCCGAATTGAGATGTACCAACTAACCATTCACTTTGAACCAGGATTCACATGCTGGAATGTAACTCTGCCTGAGAATCCTGGCTTGGGCCTTCCTACTAAACAGGGACGGCCAGCAGTCTGACAGTTCATAGCCTATGCCGACTTTCAGGTGGGGGCCGGAGATCTCCAGGCCCGGGGCTACAGTGGGGCATCTTGGGGCTGGGCCAACCCCGACTTGCCACCCAGGCCTCCTGACTTCCCATCTAGCCGGTTTGTTTTACTTTATTTTTCGCACACGCCACAGCGGCACTAAGCCAAGCTGTTGCCCTCCCTTACCTGCCTGCAGCTACCTCCCCTACCTGGCTAGCTGCAGGCGAGGCATGCCACAGGGCACGTCTGCTCCCTACTCCAGTCCTCTCTCTCTCTCTCGTTGCTTTTTAAAACTTTTACTCTCTTGTCGCTCCTGACACAGACTTATTTAAAGCCCCCCCCTCCGAAGTAAAAAATCGTGGCTACTGCCCTGGAGTTCTCCCGGAATTATCCATGATCTCTGGTCTACAGAGCTCAGTTCCCCTGGAGAAAATGGCTGCGCTGGCGGGTGGGTTCTCCAATGCCATGTCCCTGCAGAGCTCCGCCTCCTTCCCAGACTCCGCCCTCCAAAGGCTCTGCCTCAGATTAACCAGGAGTTTCGGCGGGAAGGCAGGGTAACAGTCAAACTAATAAATAAATAAATAAATAAATAAATATTAACTCAGAGCTGGCAACCACAGCACATCAGGCGGAACCAATGTTTAACCAAACCAGGGCTTAGTGTGACCTTTGACTGCATTCTAAGACAGCCCCAGGCCCGTAGCTACCACGGGGCCCATGGGGCCTGGCCCCCTAATGGTTTTTATGGCCCCCTCCCCTGAGCTGTGGATCCCCTGAACCATGGACGTCAGGTTGCCCCTTGTGCTGTGCCATGGGAAGAGGAACTGGGGCTCCTTAGGGGAAGCCAGATGCTCTGCAGGGAAGGCCTGCCCTTGGTGAGGGGTGGTGGTGGAGGGAAGCTACGGCTGCTGGGCACAACCCCCCCCCCCTGTTTTGGAGCCTGGGGGGTACAGGGCTGCCTTAGGAGTTCTTAGGAGTCCCATCAATCAAATCAAAGTTGATTTAATTAACTTTGATTGGCTACTGGGCCCCCTTCCAAAAAAAATCCCTAGCTACAAGGCTGGACAGCCCCCCCCCCCCCGGAATTTCTTGCCCATTCATTTCAGTGAGATGTTTCCTCCAAGGAAATACGTCTAGGTGGTACCCATTATGAGACTCCCCTTGTTCTGAAGCTTCTTCGAGGTGACGGTCATCTCTGGTGAGTCCCCAGGGACCATCTGCCATGTGTCTTTCTGTCCCTCGAGGAGTAGATGAACCATCACATTCTTGTATGATAGATCAAGAAGGGTAGCTGTGCTGGTCTTTCTATAGCAACAGAAAAGATCAAGGGTCCAGTAGCAGCTTAAAGACTAACAAAATATGTGGCAGAGTATGAGCTTCCGTGAGTAGTGACTCACGAAAGCTCTTCCCCTGCCACATATTTTGTTAGTCTTTAAGGTGCAACTGGACTCTTGGTCTTTTCTACATTCTTGAACGAGGGATATTTGGCTGTGAGTCACCCACTGGATGTCTGCTGAGGTTCACATTCGCTCTTTAAGCAGCGGTTAATTTTGATCAAAGAAAGAAAAAGGTGACGGGACTTCCTGAGGAAGCCATGCCCTCTAGCCCCAGATGGGTGTGGAAGCAGAGGGTGTTTACTCAGTATTCAGGGAGAAAGAGTCATTCTCCACATGCTCAAAAGCACTCTTCTTAAGTACTGCCTTCCAGGATTGTATCCTGACATGAAAGCAGGCAATGGAATTGGCCTCGTGATGGCGTGAGGGGAAGTTGTCATAGAGCAGCGGACTCTAATTTGAAGAACCAGGTTTAATTCCCTGTTCTTTCACATGCAGCCAGCTGGGTGACCCTGGGTCAGTCACAGTTCTCTCAGAGCTGTTCCCTTAAGAGCAGTTCTCTCAGAGCTCTCTCAGCCCCACCTCCCTCACTGGGTGCCTGTTGTGGGGAGAGGAAGGGAAGGAGATTGTAAGCCACTTTGAGATTCTGAGAGAAGGGCGGGGTATAAATCCAGTTCTTCTTCTTCAAAGTGGAGTGGATTCCACAGGGCATGCCATTTTGCTATCTCCAGAAGTAATATGTGCCTTTTTGTTTGTTTGTTTCAGGTGCCAAAATGTCTAAAGCAGGCCCATAGCTACAATGGGGCATCTTGGGGCCAGGCCCCCTGACTTACCGCCAAGGCCCCCTGACTTCTCATCTGGGCCAGGCGCTCCTTTGGGGGGGGGGAGTGTGCAGGTGTGTGTGTGGGGTGCCCCCTGACTTATTTAAAGGCCCCCTGGTTTTAAAAAATCCTGGCTTCGGGCCTGGTCTAAAGCCAGCGTTCTTTGGGACTAGAGAGGCCTCATCGAACAGGCCAAGGGTTCCCAAACTTTGTTAGCCTGTGAGCATCTTTGTAAGCCTTTGGAATCTTTGTTAGCCTTTGGAATTCTGACACAGTATGGCGGGTGCAGCTACAAAATGGCTACCACTAGATGGCTGAAGCACAGGGTTGCCAGTCCCTAGCTGGAGGCAGAGGATCCCCCACCCCTGGGCCACATCCTGACTGCCAATCAGCTGCCTGGAGGAGGGACTTACAGGAGGGAAGCCCAGGCTACATCATTGGCAAACGTGGTGATGTCACTTCCGGCATATGCTGGACATGATGTCATCACGTTGGCACTGTCCAAGTGAGGCACTGGTATTTGGGCAAAAACTCTATGGTAGAAGTCATCTTTACCATAGAATTTTTGCCCAAAATGCCAGAGTGTCACTGGGATGTCCCAGTACAAAGACATCACTTCTGGTACATGCCCAAAGTGATTCTGCCATGTTGCCAGTGACATAGCCTGGGCCTCCCTCCCACTCCTCGTAAGTCCCCCCATCCCCCTCCAGTTGCCAGGAGGAACCTGGCGACCCTACCGAAGCCAGAGGTTGACCCAGCCATAAAATGGCTGCTGCAGTTTGCCTTCAGCCCCACAGGGAAGATCCTTCTGCCATGGTGGCAGCTGCTGCCGAACAGTGTTTTTTTAACAATCTGCACAGCCAATCAAACCTCCCGTGGCCAATTAGAAGCCTTGCTGGGCAAAAGCCCCACCTGGCCCCACCCGCTTTCTAAAAATGCTTGGTGGGGCACCAGGAAAGGTTTGCATTCAAATGTTGGGGACCCCTGAAATAGACAGTATAGGCAGCTGCCCAGGGTGGCAGAGTCCCAGGGGTTCCCAAGCTGACAGGTGGCAACACAATCCCACCTCCAGTCTGGCATAGTGGTTAGGTGTGCGGACTCTCATCTGGGAGAACCGGGTTTGATTCCCCACTCCTCCACTTGCAGCAGCTGGATGACCTTGGGCAAGCCATAGTTCTGACAAGAGCTGTTCTTGAAAAAGAGCAGTTCCTGTCAGAGCTCTCTCAGCCCCACCTACCTCACAGGGTGTCTGTTGTGGGGAAGGGAAAGGAGATTGTAAGCCGCTCTGAGATTCCTTTGGGTAGTGAAGGGCAGGGTATAAATCCAGTCCCTTCCTTCCTTCCTTCCTTCCTTCCTTCCTTCCTTCCTTCCTTCCTTCCTTCCTTCCTTCCTTCCTCCCTTCCTTCCTTCTCTCTCTCTTTTTCTCTCTCCCCCCGAACCTTTGTATTATCCCCCCCGCCCATTTCCTCTGTTACAGCCCCCTCAAAATATAAGGAAAGTGTCTATTTGCTTGTACACAGAGCAGAAAAAAGGAAATACAATTGTGATACCCTTGTGGAAGGGGATAATTTACTTTTCTAGTGCCTTAAGACCCAAGTTGTGCCAAAACACCCTCGTGAAGCAAGTTCCTAAGTGCAGGCATACTCCCACCCCAGTATCGTTTTCCCAGCTGTAAATATTTATTTCTCACATTTACACCCAACTTCCTCTAAGGAGCTTACAGGTCTTCCATGGAACCTATATCCTCACAACAACCCTGTGAGGTAGATCAGGCCCAAATAATGTGATTGGCCCAAGCTTTGTGAGCTTTGTGTTGAGTGAGAATTCAAACCTAGGTCTCTTTTGGATGAAGTCCAGGATTCGAACTTGGCCATCCCGGCGTTGTGCTTGTGCCACGCACATGTATGGAACAGGCGATGCAATTAGGAAAAGCCTCAAGGACGAACCACAGCCACTTCAGCACACACAACATGCTCATGTCCACAGGAAGATGCTGGGGATGGCAGGCATCAAAACAGATTGAGTCACGCCTTATTCAAGGGTGAAGCAAGGCACCAAAATATATCCATTTAACAAATTAATGGCCTGCCTTTTAAAGTAGTGATTCTTAAGACAGTTAATGACAGTAATAGAGCATGAGCAGGAGGCCTGCAAGGAATTGTGGGGGGTGGGGGCAATTTGGAAATCGTAACCCCTAAAGTTCCTCTCCAGGATTCTCTCAACTAACCCTCAACATTCCATCTTTTCCAGGGTGTATTGAGGCCTCATCAGACAATTCAACATACTCATCAGTACGTGTGATCTAGACCTCTGATTTATCAGGATACTTCAGTACAAAGTTGGAGTGATTGTGCAAACATTCACACGGACAGCTGTAGGCTTGGCTGAGGTTAAGCAAAGAGACCTAAATTATCTCTTTTTTCGTCCTTCTTAAATCAAGGGTGTTTCCAACCAAGGAATGATCAGTCTCTTTTTATGTCATGGAAGCAGGCAAATACAAATCGGTTAACAGACATTTCCAACAAACATGGTATCGTTGATAAATCTAAAATGGAAGCATTGCTTGCTTGTACGATACCTTGGTTTCAATATTTACAACTGAAAATCTATCGGAGCACCTTAAACGTGATAAATGCCACTCTCTGCCTTTAATAGATTTTGAGAGGATTCTTAAATCTTTAAATAGGTATATCCGTGGTTTGGTCTCTAAAATCTATGCCTGACTTATTACATCTAATAGCAACAACCAAAATCATTGTCAGGAAACCTGGCAATGTGATTGTAACCTAAATTCGACTGATGAGCAATGGTCTTTAACTTTTACACCCTCCTCGATATCTACAAGGCTCCAGTCTTTCAAAAATATTGAATCATTGGTATCTGACCCCTGTCAATTTATCACATATAAACTCCTCTCTAAACCCATTCTGTTGGAAGCATTGTTGCAGGTGGTGCTGTAATGTCAGAAAGGATTTCTGGTTTAAAGTATTGGAACAAATCCACAGGGTTACCAGACACAATATACCTTTTAAGCCAGATATATTGTTTCTGAATTATCGGCCTGACCAATCTACCCCTTATCAGAAAGAACTTAATCTCGACTCTTTTAGTGGCAGACAAAACGGCTATTTCATCTAAATGGCACGAAGAGTCAAGACCTTTGATATCATTATGGTATAACAAATCCTGGGGCCAATTTATGACAGAAAAAAACAACCCATCAATGTGTTCAATTGGAAACATACCCCAGAAATTCCAAATGCTGAAAGGTGGTATCCCGTAGATTACATGGCAAATCATAATATTATTTTTAATGGCTCAAACTCTTTGAATGAATTCAATTTTTTTATACTATTTTCCGTGGAGTAACTGTTATCTTAGAAACTAGTAACACTTTTTCCCCTATATGTAACAGCTATCTCTGTTCTTCTTATTTATTAGCTTATTTCTACTATTGTTTGATTTATGTTTATCGTTCTGCTGGTTTTACATGCTTATTTGTTTATTGGAAAGTTTCAATAAATTATTTAAAAAATTTAAAAAAAAGCAAGGAGGCCTCTGTGCATTGCCAGAGCAATTCAAGGAATTACTCAAACTGCCTCCACTTGCAGCTCTCTGGCAGAACATCTGTCCTGCGCATGCATCAGATAGGAAACGGAACCAGTTCAACAGGTCCCATCAGTTGTCTGGACAGGATATGAAGGGGAATTGCCAACACAACTGCTTTCCCCTCTAGGCCAAAAGGGCCTGGCCAGAAACCCCAATCCAGAAACCACACCTCTCACCCTAGTATGACCTGGGCTCAATTAATGTCCGTGTATTTTATTATTGATGCTGCTTGATTTCCTAAGCCTTCTGCACAAGATAGACATCACTGTCTAGTCATCTGGGTACAAAACTTACCATCTGGTGCTACAATCTTGCTTTGGACTGATTTGCCTATCCAGTTCCAAGATGCTCTCTGCATCTTTTCCCTATCGACTAAAACTTGCCCAAAGTCAATATATTTGCATGGAAGTCTCTCCCAGCTCCTAGGGGCACGTTTCCCAATCTCCCCCTTTCCTATCCCTCCTCTATAATGATAAGCTTTGGGCAGTGCGCATTCTGCATTTCATGATGATGTCACACAGGGCTATTTTTGGGCAGGAACACACAGGAACAGAGTTCCGGCTGGCTCCTGAAATGGCCACGCCCAGCAGGAAGTTGAATACTGGAAAGGGCATATATTATTCAAATTGGCCTCGTCTGCATAATTTATGCCACTCCCAGAATTCATTTCACTCCTTGCTTTCTTCTTGAGATCATTGCCCAGAACAGAAGACATAATAGGCCACACCCAACAGCAGGAACTCATTAGGATTGGCTGCATTAGGGGTGTGTGGCCTAACATGCAAAGGAGTTCCTGCTACAAAAAAAAAGCCCTGGGTTTTGACAACAAACAAGGTAAACAGAATAAGAAGCAAAAGGTGGGTGGGGCTGGATGACCACACTTCGGGTAACATGGGGGTGTGGCCTAATATGCTAATGAGCTGTGTGGCCTAATATGCTAATGATTTTCTGCTGTTGGGTGTGGTCTGTTATGATAATGAGTTCCTGCTGGGCTTTTTCTACCAAAAAAGTCCTGATGCCACAGGTATGGAATTGGATGAAGAAGAGGAGGAGGAGGAGGAGGAGGAGGAGGAGGAGGAGATTGGATTTATACCCCGCCCTTCACTACCCAAAGATGTCTCAGAGTGGCTTACAAACTCCTTTCCCTTCCCCTCCCCACAACAGACACCCTGTGAGGTAGGCGGGACTGAGAGAGCTCTGACAGAAACTGCCCTTTTTCAAGAACAGCTCGGACAGAACTATGGCTTGCCCAAGGTCATCCAGCAGGTGCAGGTGGAGGAGTGGGGAATCAAACCCGGTTCTCCCAGATTAGAGTCTGCGCACTTAACCATTACACCAAACTCAGCATCCTGAACATCTTGGCTTGTGTGTATGTGTTTGTGTGTTTAAACCTCCAAGTTGCTGGTCCTCTTTACAGCTGTAAAGCTGAGGCTTGAAAGTATCAGGGCAAAAGCCAGAGAGTACTGAGATCAATTTTTGTTGTTAAGGGAAGGGACTTCATTTCACTCGTGGCTTCATTGTTCAGAATAGGTGATTGCGGTGACATACACAAACAGATGCAAATTGACCTCATTTGCATAAGAGTTTGTTCATGTTGTCATGTCTTCTGTTCTGGACAATGATCTCAAGAAGAAAGCAAGGAGTGAAATGAATTCTGGGAATGGCATAAATTATGCAGATGAGGCCAATTTGAATAATATATGCCCTCTCCAGCATTCAACTTGCCATGCACATATTTTATGTCTCTTTTAAGCACAAAATGGACAGATAAGAGTGTTATATTGTGGGCTAGAGAGATTGTTATATTGTGGGCACTTTAACACAATAGTTCCTTAAGGTAAAAGCCTTTGCTTTAGTTTCACTTTTCATATGTGTTGTTGGTTCCTGGCTGTTGGCTGGTTATGGTCTAGCAGACTGGGCTTTGCTTATGTTCTAATAAAGAGTTCTGTTCTCTTTTGGTACCGGGTGCTGTGTGTGAAGTTATTACATAGATTTATCCCTGTTTTCGATAATGGTCTCTATCTACACACCTTTATTATTATCCTTCCCCCAGATTTATTACTGGTATGTGGCACCAGTGTTCAACGTATCATAGACTCATAGAGAAGAAGAAGAAGGAGATTGTATTTATACCCCGCCCTTCACTACCTAGAGGAGTCTCAGAGTGGCTTACAAACTCCTTTCCCTTCCCCTCCCCACAACAGACACCCTGTGAGGTAGGTGGGGCTGAGAGAGCTCTTGACAGAAACTGCGCTTTTTCAGGAATAGCTCTTATCAGAACTATGGCTTGCCCAAGGTCATCCAGCCAGGTGCAAGTGGAGGAGTGGGGAATCAAACCCGGTTCTCCCAGGTTAGAGTCCGCGCACTTAACCACTACACCAAACTGGCTCTCATAGAATGTTAGAGTTGGAAGGGACCTTGCAGGTCATCTAGTCCAACCCCCTGCACTCTGCAGGAGCGTAGCTGAAAGATAGCCCTACATACCTACAACATACCCGAAAGATGGTCGTCCAGCCTCCGCTTGAAAACGTCCAGGGAAGGAGCATCCACCACCTCCCGAAAGTAGTTTCCAAGAAGAAGGTTCTTCACAAAATCCTCTTTCCAACAACCATAAAACACATTAAAAAGAGGGCAGCCATGAAGTAAAAACAAAAAGACCAACGAAAGGAACAAAGAACCACAGGATCCATTTCTGTAGCCAACACCGTTTCGCACCGACTGTAACAGAAGGATCAGCTAACCAGATATTTCCTACAAGCCGACTTCAGATTCCAAAATTGGTTTATGAATGTCAGGTGCTGGAAATGAGGGAAACAATCTCAGTGAGGTCTACTCAGAAATAAGCACCGCTTTATTAAACGGGTCTTACTCTCAGGAAAGTGTTCTTGGGATTTGGAGCTGTTTGTTCTGCTTAAAGTGTTCGATGCCCCCTCCATCTGCAGGATCTCAGGAAGTGTTTCTGAGCATACACGGGGGAAGGTCTCTGCCTCTGTGCCCTATTGTTGGCCCTCCAGTTTGGTATAGTGATTAAGAGCGTGGACTCTGATCTGGGAGAACTGGGTTTGCTTCCCCACTCCTCCACATGCAGCTGCTGGTGTGACCTTGGGTCAGTCATAAGTTCTCTCAGAGCTGTTCTCTCAAGTTCTCTCAGTTCTGGAAAGAACTCTCTCAGCCCCACCTACCTCACAGGGTGTCTGTTGTGGGGAGGGAAAGGGATTTGAAGCCTTCAGGTAGTGAAGGGTGATATATAAATCCAATCTCTTCTTCTTCTCCAGAGGAACTGTGTGAGATAGTATGCCGGCCTAGATGGACCACTGGTCTGATCCAGCAGGGCTCTTCTTAGGTTCTTATGTTCACTGGAGGAACGTTGATAGTATCAAGGATACTGTTAAGTTGGGCATCACACCCATCGCTTTTTCTTTTTCTTTTGCCCTGCCCTTCCTCAAAGGTGCTCAGATAAGCTCTCCCTTCCACTGTTTTAACCACACAACGACCCTGTGAGGTAGCTTGGGCTAAGCAATCGACCCAGAGTCACCCAGTGAGCTAACCTGGCTGAGTGAGGATTTGAACTCAGGCCCTCGTTATCCAACCACAGCAGCCTTTACACAGGTGACGGCTGAAACTAAAGAGATTCTGATGCGGATTTACAAATCCGCCAACCCCATCCTAAGCACCTTATCTGTAAAGTGCTTTCACAGAAAGGAGGAAGTAGTGGGCAGAAAGAGCTTTAATAAAGATCTAAAGTGCTCTGCAAGGGCACACTGGTTGGAGTTTTATGATTGTTATTTCCAACATTAAGACTCTTAAATGTCCACGCGTGAATTCACCTTTAGAGTGCCTGAGTTGCTCTCTGGTGCTTACAATGCAGAGTTCGATTTAGCGGACCCAGAAGACGGTTCGCTGCTCCCCACACTGGGAAGGGGAGTGATGCCTAGTGGCGAGAGAAAGAAAAATATCCTCCTTTGCACTTTGCACTCCCAGGTCCTAAGACTTGGACCGCGCGGCCGCGGTCCGGGAGCTGCTAGAAATCGCTTCTTGTCCTGCCCCCAACCCCCCAATGCCGTGTGAATGGAGGCGCTTCTTCTTTGCAGCCGCCCGCTCAGTGGCCGGCCAAGGGGAGGCGGCAAATCAGCATCCGACGTGGGGAAAGGGGGCCAGCTGGCACGGCCGGCTTTCCAGATGGCAGCGCGGCCCAGCATCCCTTCCCCTTCTGCGGCTCGCCAATTTAATTAAGGCGAGAGAAGTAACGAGGCTCATTAGCATCTCCCCGGGACGGGCAGCGGCTGTGCGGCGTGTGCAGGCGTCAGGCTGTCCTCTGCTGACCCCTAGTGGCCTTTATCGGCAAGGCGCAGATCTCTATCGTGGATTCAACGTGACAGCTGTATCAATGGATGCTTTGAGGGGGGCGGGTTTCCAGGTGCGTTTATCTACGTGTAGTTTATTGTTTCGAGTCTTGATTTACTTATTATTTCAATTTATTTCCCGCTCTTCCTGCAAGCGGGCTCAGGGCGGGTCGCAAGGATAAACCCCAATCCAGTCCAAAACGATTCAATAAATAGATACCAAGTATTAAATCAATACAATCAAACCAGTTAAAAACAAGTTAAAGTGGGCAGTGCAGCAAATTCAACAAAATTTCCCAGATCCTAGGCCGAAACTTTTAACTGCTGCACCACACTGGCTCTGGGCATGGTGACGAAAGCGAACCTCCACATTCAGAAGCACTCCGCCTGTGCATACCCGTGCCAGGAGGCAATATCAGAGAAAGCCTCTAGACCAGTGTTCCCTCTAAGCTGAGTTAGTGTGGGCTGGCTCACAGTTTTTTAGCCTCCGGCTCACACGTTTTTGCCTTAGCTCAGGAAGGATGGCTCCAGAGCAAACTAATTTATGCAGTAGCCAAGTCGCTCGCTCACGACTTTAATTCCAGTAGCTCACAAAGTAGAATTTTTGCTCACCAGACTCCACCTGGTATTTTTGGCCACCGTTTGGCAGAGCGTTGGGCTGGATGGGCCACTGGCCTGATGCAGCATTGGCTTCTCTGATGTTCTCATGTTCACAGCTTAGAAGGAGACCCTGTTTGTCGGACTTTCAGAGGAACTGGTCGGCCACTGGGTGAGCAGAGATGCTGGACTAGATGGACCAGGGGTCTAATCCAGCAGGGCTCTTCTGATGTTCTGACAGATTCAAGTGGGTAGCCGTACTGGTTTGAAGGAACAGAACAAAGTCTATGTCTAGTGGCACTTTTAAGACCCACAAAGTTTAATTCTGGGTATAACCTTTCGTTTGCATGCATGTATCTGAAGAATTGTACATGCAGCCCTGACCTGGGTAGCCCAGGCTAGCCTAATCTCATCAGACCTCAGAAGCTAAGCAGGGTCAGCCTTGGCAAGTATTTGGATGGGAGACCTCCAAGGAATACCAGGGTTGTGACGTGGAGACAGGCAATGGCCAACCACCTCTGAAACATCTCTTGCCTTAAAAACAACCCGAGCTCGCCATCTAGTGGTGCATAATGCTAAAAAAGCTAGAGCTTCAGGCTGCCAGACAATCTTAGGATCTCCTGGTTATTCTACACACAATGCCATACGGCCCTCAAAAAAAGGCCCTGTCCCCCAATGGAGAGGAAGGGAAGAAAGAGGGCACGCCCCTCCCCACAACAGACACCCTGTAAGGTAGGTGGGGCTGAGAGAGCTCTCTCGAGAACTGCTCCTGGGAGAACAGCTCTGAAAGAACTTGTGACTGACCCAGGGTCACGCCAGCGGCTGCATGTGGAGGAGTGGGGAATCCAAACCGGTTCTCCCAGATCAGAGTCCACGCTCCTAGCCACTACACCAAACTGGAGGAAGGAGCAGGCTTTGCTGTGGGTTATTCAGCTGGGCCCATGGCGTCTCCTGGATCAGCCCCCGACTGGCTGGTTTGGGCGCCCCCTTCCTTTCTGGTGCTCTAGGCAGGTGTGCCTAACAGAAAGGCCAGCCACGCCCGCATGCGAGGAAGAAGTCCCCAACATCGCCCCACTGCACAATCAAAAGCTTTCTTCGTACGTCATACTGTGAGATCAGCTGAGGTTTTATCACCAATAATGGATATGTCTTTTGAGTCGCATTCTGAGCTGAGGTACAGAATACACAGAGAAGCTGGGGGGGGGCGGCAGGAGCCAGCAGGCATTCTGGGTGTGCCCCTGTGGGTGTGCCCCGCTCTGTCCAGTTCCCGGGGATGAATGCTGGACGGTGCCAGAAAGGGTGAGTCACGACAGGAGGAGGGTGACTTGAATCTTGGGGCGGGCGGGGGGTGGGGAAGAGACCTTAGTATAGCAAAGAGGGAGAAATCCAGCTTGTAGCGGCCAGTCCGGAGAAACCGGTGGTCGCTCAAAGTGGCCCATCAAAGGGAGACGCTGGCCACGCTCCCGTTCAGAGCAGATGCCAAGCCGGGAACTGTGCCAAGCAATTCTAGCTGGGATCGAGTGCCAGACTGGGAAGGGTGCCAGTCTTGAATAAAAGAGCAACGCGTGAAGTTTGGGGGAAGAGGGACCGAGCCATGTGTCGCGCAAGAGGGGGACATTAGTTCGAGAGGTAGGAAAATGGACTTGGGGGGCCACTGGGGCATAAGATCCTGTCTTCCCACCCCCCATGTGGAAAGGGCCTGGGTGGCAGGGATCGAACCCGAGTTTTGCCTCCTGAATGCAGGAGAGGTCTAGTAGACCGAGCAGGAAAAGGAGCCAGTTTGGTGTAGTGGTTAAGTGTGCAGACTCTAATTTGGGAGAACCGGGTTTGATTCCCCTCCACTTGCAGCTGCTGGATGACCTTGGGCAAGCCATCGTTCTGTCAGAGCTGTTCCGTCAAGGGCAGTTCTCGAGACTGTTGCGAGGAGGGGAAGGGAAAGGAGTTTGTAAGCCACTCTAAGACTCCGAGTGTAGGGTAGGGTATAAATCCAATATCTTCTCTTCTTCTTTTGGGGGTCTGGTTCTTGTGGGGAGAAAACGGGGTAGCTATTGCAGCAGCTTCTGCTGGGACTGCAAGCCAGAATTTCTGGCATCTTTTCTGAGTTGGGGGAGAATCAGGATGAAGGTAAAAAGGTAAAGGTAAAGGTTCCCTTGCTCGAAAGCCAGTCGAATCCGACTCTAGGGTTGCGGTGCTCATCTCTGTTTCAAAGCCGAAGAGCCAGCGCTGTCTGAAGACGTTTCCGTGGTCATATGGCCAGCATGACTAAACACCAAGGCACATGGAACGCTGAGAGGCAAAAACCAGGTGATGTCCCAAGGAGCTAGGGTTGCCAGATCCAGCTTAGGAAATTCCTGGAGCTTTGTAGGTAGTGCTTGGGGAAGAAGCTTAGCAGGGATGTGATGCTGTAGAGCCCGCCCTCCAAAGCAGCCATTTCCTCCGGGGGAACTGATCTCTGCCATCTGGAAACCAGTTGGAATTCTGGGAGAACTCCGGGCTCCACCTGGAGGTTGGCAACCTGGCGGGTAGCTTTTTAAACCATCAAATTGCCAACCTGAACTGAAAGTGGTCACGATAAAATAAAATTTTAAAAACCTCCGGAAAAGGAGGGGCATATTAGAAGTTGGGAAACTCCCCTAACGCATACCATGTCTCACGCCAAGAATGAAACGTTGGTGGTCTTAAAGATACCCCCCAGAGCTTTGTTCCACACCATTTCCCCTCATCAGTGTAGAATTTGCACAAAGTTGGACTCCGAGACCAACAAAGTGTAATTCCGGGTGTACGCTTCCGTGTGCATACGCACTTCCTCACTGCACATGCACACAAAAGCTTATACTTTGAATAAAACTTTGCTGGTCTAAAAGGTGCCGCTGGACTCCAACTTTGTACCAGTTCTGCACTGGGAGGGGAAACGGTGTCGAAGTTGGAGTCCAGGCCAGTGTTCCCTCTAAGCTGAGTTAGTGTGAGCTAGCTCACAGTTTTTTAGCCTCCGGCTCACACATTTTTGTCATAGCTCAGGAAGGAGGGCTCCAGAGCAAGCTAATCCATGCAGCAGCCAAACTGCTCGCTCACGACTTTAATGCCAGTAGCTCGCAAAGTAGAATTTTTGCTCACAGGATGCCACAGCTTAGATGGAGCATCGGTCCAGGGCAATGTTCCCTATAAGCTGTGTAGTCCTGTGAGCAAAAATTCTACTTTGTGAGCTACTGGCATTAAAGTTGTGAACAAGCGATTTGGCTGCTGCATAAATCAGTTTGCTCTGGAGCCCTCCTTCCTGAGCTGAGACAAAAATGTGTGAGCCGGAGGCTAAAAAACGGTGAGTTCACTCGCACTAACGCAGCTTAGAGGGAACGCTGCTCCCCACCTGAATCCGGTTTCATGTCGCGTTTGCAACATTTGCACCGAGCCAAGGCATTAAAAGAAGAGGAAAGGCGAGGTGGGATTTTTTTCACTCCCGACCAAGCGCCCCCGCATCGAAACGAGGCGAAAGCGCTGTCCCCCTCCCACCTTACCACGCATGCACACCGTCAGACCTTTTTTTTTGGTTTTCACTCCTGATGAAGGAGCTGCGCTGGCTCAAGTGGTTAAGACGCTGAACTGCAGGCTGTGGAAGGTCAGTAGTGCAGCAGTCCGAGACCCGAGAGTGCCGCATGACGGAGCGAGCTCCCGTCTCTGGTCCCAGCTCCTGCCAACCTAGCAGTTCGAAAGCAAGAAATTGCAAGTAGATAAATAGGTACCACTTCGGTGGGAAGGGAAGAGCGTTCCGTGCGCCTTGGTGTTTAGTCATGCCGGCCACATGACCACGGAAACGTCTTCGGACAGCGCTGGCTCTTCGGCTTTGAAACGGGATTACCTTTACCTTTACTACTGATGAGCGATCCATCGACGAGGAATCCGAATCAATCCCCCTTCTTCCCAGATTCCCAGGAACCGATCCCAAATCCAAAGAGAATTGCGGGGGGTGGAGGGGAGAGAGTGGGGCTCGAACTGCAACCCCGCCGCTCCTCCAGAGGCCCCACCGTGCCGCCGAGGCCGGAGTCCGCCCGGAGCCCCGCAGGGGGGCGTCCCAGCAGCAACAGCAGCCGGCGGCGGTGAGAAGCGGGGGAGGAGTCGGCGCCTCCGCAGCCCCGCCCCTCGGCTCCTCCTCCTCCTCCTCCTCCGGCGGCCGGGCCAGGCGAGGGCGGGGGCGCGTGGAGGGCCCGCCCCGAGCCAACTGCGCGGCGCGGGAGGCGAGCGCGGCGGCCGCCAGGCGGTGTGCGCTGTCGGGCACAAAGGAGCGCCCAGCCCGGGTCCGCCGCCCGGGAGATCGGAGGCGGAGGATCGGGCAGCTCCGCGGGCGGGAGGGAGCCTAGCCCAGCCTCCGCTCGGAGCCTCCAGCCCCTCTGCGGATCGCGCCGGGCTCCTGCGCCCCTGCAGGCGACGACCGACGGTGAGTTGGGAAGCCGCGGATCGGGGAAGGGGAAGGAGCCGCGTGGCTCTCCCAGAAACGTGGGTGGGCTGCGGCTAAGGTTGCCAGCCTCCAGGCGTCACCTGGAGATCTCCCGCCATTCCAGGTGGTCTCCGGTCCAGATGACCAAGATCAGTTCCTCTGGGGGGAAACGGCTGCTTTGGGGTAGGGGTGGACTTTACGGCATTATTGCACTTTTAATTTCGTTGTACTATGTACAATGACAATAAAGTATATTTATATTATTATTATTATTATTATTATTATTATTATTATTATTATTATTATTATTATTATTATTATTATTATTATTATTATTATTATTATTATTATTATTATTATTCTCTGCCGAGGCGAGGTCCCATTCCCAGAGTCCACCCCCCCCCCAAATCTCCAGGTATTTCCCAGCCCGGAGCTGGCAACCCTGGCTGAGGGTAACCTTCTACCTCCTTGGTTGTCCAGCTTCTGCCCAGCTGTGGCTGTCTGTCCAGCCTCAGCCCTGTTTGCATGCACACAGGGTCCAATTCCTCAACATCTGGAGGCATATTTCCCCCCATGAAGAATACCTCTGCACATGTGCAGAGTGCCTTTCGCCTTCCCACAACCAATCTCGATTTCAGAGCTGCACATCAGTTGGAGATGATCTCTCGGCAGACCTCTCACTTAAAGCTGTGAGGCCCCCCCCCACTTACTTCTGAGGAAACATGCTGTGCGCATGCTGTCCGACCTCTCTAGCAACTTGGATTCTCCGATCTGTATCGTGGCTGCAAGGATCCCCCCACACACACACACAGAGGAGAGAAATCCGTAAATAGCTCCAAGTGCCAGAAGTAATACTACTTTCATGTTTCATTTCTGCCGTGGGGAGGTGCCAGGGTTTAAAATGGGCATCTTTTAGGGCCTGGGAAATTCCCGGTAATTAGGATTTTGGCTTGGCTCTTGCAGTTAGAGTGCTGGTAAGCTATACTGTGGGCACTGCAACTGCTGAACCAGCGTGGTAACGTCCATCATGTCTTAAGTGGAATTAAAGGGTCTCTTGGAATGAAATGAGGTCAGGAGGGGGCTGTTGCCAAAGGAGGGGGAAGACAGGGCCCGAGCATCATTTCCCTTAACCCTGTGCAAATCTGTAATGTAGCCCCCCACCGTTTCTTGATCCCTGTCCATCCATGCTATCTCATGAGCCAGGAAAGATTCGATGCATTAGATCCCTATGAACTTTCTGGGGGCAGAAGTGGATTTTCCCTTCCCTTTCCATTAGCAGTCGTCCCCTACCTCCCACTGTCCCAAATCCTCTGCTGCGGGTCAAGGGACCCTCATAAATAAAACCCACAGCAGTCCCACACTTGTAAGCTGGAGGATCCGGGTAAACCAACAACTTCCCTCTCGCGTGGACTGCAAATTCGTAGAATCCAACCTTAGTTGGTTTTGAAATGTCATAAAGAAACCAGATGGGCTTGCCGCAGCAGGGCTTTGCTAACGTATGGTGGAACCTGCTGTCGAGTTACAGACAATTTGTGGCAACCTTGGAGGGTTCGGGAACAGAGGGGGGTTTGCCATTGGCTGCATCTGCACAGCAATCCCAGACTTCCTCGGTGGTGGTCTCACATCCAAGTCAGTTTGGTGTAGTGGTTAGGTGTGCGGACTCTAACCTGGGAGAACCGGGTTTGATTCCCCCACTCCTCCACTTGCACCTGCTGATGTGACCTTGGGTCAGTCACAAGCTCTGGCACAGCTGTCCTTGAAAAAGAGCAGTTTGTGTCAGAGCTCTCTCAGCCCCACCTCCCTCACCGGTTGTCTGTTGTGGGGAGGGGAAGGGAAAGGGGTTTGTAAGCCGCTCTGAGGCTCAAAAGTGAAGGGCGGGGTATAAATGCAATCTCTTCTTCTCTTCTTCTTAGCTTCCGAGATGAGAGCGGGTTAGCCTGGGCCATTTGGGTCAGGATCTGATATAGTTTACCCCTTCCCAAACTGGGCCTTAATTGTTCCTTGTGAGAGGTAATCTGTTGGAGGTGTCGGGGAAACCTGGGCGCGGATTTCCAAAGGGTTCTCTTTTTCAGTGCTGGTTGCTGTTGAACGCAACGTAGCATTAATTGTTCGCTTTGGAGGGTCTCCATTTGTTCTCCCCCCTCCCCTTAGCTTTTCTCCGTCTGCCTGAGCCGTCCCCAAAGAGTCACGGTTTGGACTGCCCTGTACTGACTCAGACCATCCGTCCATCAAAGGTCAATGTCCTCTGCTCAGACTGGCAGGAGCTCTCCCGGGTCTCAGGCGGAGGTCTTAGCGCATCACCTACAACCAGATCCTTAACTGGAGATGGCGGGGAATCGATGCTCCCTCTAAGCGGTGGAGTCTTGTGAGCAAAACCTCTACGTTGTGAGCAACTGGCACTAAAGCTGTGAGCGAGCCGTTTGGCTGCTGCATAAATCGGTTTGCCCTGGAGCCGTCCTTCCTGAGCGGAGACAAAAAGGTGCGAGCCGGAGGCTAAAAAACCTGTGAGCTAGCTCACACTAACTCAGCTTAGAGGGAACTCTGGTGGGGGTTGAACCTGGGAGCGTCTGGATGCCAAGCAGATGCCCTACCACTGAGCCACAGCCCCTCCTGATGTTACATTGCGCTCTGCGTATTTTCTCCTTTCCTCTCTCTTGATGGATTTGTTACCTTCTGGGTAGATTTGTTCTCCCTCGTAATTCACTTTTGCTTCAGATTTCACCTTGGCTTGAAATTCAGTGGATAACCGCAGCCTGCTTTTGTTCTGAGTTCCTCCCCACATCTGCAGTAAAGGGGAAATCATTGTGACCTACCTTACAGGAGTGTTGTTTGGATTACTCAGGTAATATACATGAAACTATTTCTGTACTCAACACAGACTTGCTCTTGGTTAGCTGGGGAGCAGATTTAAAACAACTTCTACATATGCGTGTGTGTTTGTGCAAGTATTAAAAAATATGGGGGGGCTGCCATCTTAGAAGAGGCATTCCTCCTTTTCCGTTGCATTTCTGGAAATGCTCTTCTAATTGTGTCTGCTGTGACACACGTCCTTATCCTCGAAAAAAGCAAGTAAAATGTGTCCATCCCCCCAGAACTATTTTTTACCACTGTACCAATTTATGCAGGTCGAATTGATTAAAGCTCACATGATTAATCCCCTAAGATGTCTTTAATTGTGGGATGGTCTCCACTGGCTCAAAGGTTAAGATGCTGCAGACCAGAAGGTCTGTAGCTTAGCAGTTCGAGACCCCAGTGCCGCGTGACGGAGTGAGCTCCCGTCTCTGGCCCCAGCTCCTGCCGACCTAGCAGTTCGAAAGCAGGAAATTGCAAGTCGATAAGTAGGTACCGCTTTGGTGGGAAGGTAACAGCGTTCCGTGCGCCTCGGCGTTTAGTCATGCCGGCTACATGACCACAGAAACATCTTCGGACAGTGCTGGCTCTTCGGCTTGGAAACGGAGATGAGCACCGCCCCCTAGAGTCGGATTCAACTGGTTTTCCAGCAAGGGAAGCATTTACCTTTATTCCATTGTGCCCATTAGAAAACCCCATTGCTCACCACTACTAAATGGTGTGGAGCAGCCGTGAGCCACCGAAAATGCCTCTTCCTGTAACTTTGGACTTGCCACACGGAGAAAGCAAAGACGTCGTTTTGTGAGTGATGTTTGAAAACTCCGTCCAGGGTGCTTATTCTTTTAGGGTGGCGTTTTCTGCCAGAAGTCAAAAACGGTTAAAACGGAGATGACCTGACTTGCGCTCTCTGTGCCGGGGTTCGGAATTCCCTTCGCATGCGCTGGTGCCTTGCAGCGAATTTCCGCAGTGTGGTTATGTGAGGCCCGCAGTGCTCAGCCGGTTCTGGGGTGGGGTGAGGGATAGGTTTCCTCCAGCTTGGCGTGAGAGATCGCCTTGAGAGGCGCTTCTGAGCCGTTCCGGGTTAGGCGGTCGGATGAAGCGGCCGGAAACCCCTGGGGCAAGAACTGAGTCAGTTTCTCTGGTCAGAGATGACGAGAGAGAAGAAGAACTCCCTCAGCTCTGCCCCGTAATGAAAGGCATTCGGAAGAATCTCCCTTGTTCCGTGCTTAATCCTTTCTCCCTCTCCTAAAATACTAGAACTTGAGGGCATCCCATGATGCTGATGGGCAGGAGATTCAGAAAAGACAAAAGGAAACACTACTTTACACAAGGAGTGATTAAAACGTGGGATTTGCTGGCATCAGCAGCTTTACAAGGGGGTTGAGCATATCACGGAGGAGAGGTCTGTCAGTGGCTACTAGCCACGGTGACTGAGGGGAACCTCCACATCAGAGGCAGTCAGCCTCTGGATACCAGTACCAGGAGGAGGCAACATCAGGGGAAGCCCTCTGCCTCTCTGCCCTGTTGTTGGCAGGGCCGGCTTGCTCAGTAGGTGAACTAGGTGTTCGCCTAGAGCGCGCCGGCCCTTAGGGGCGCCAAAAGGCCCCCGCCAAAACCCCCACCAAACCCCCTGTCCCTTCCCCTGGCTTGCCAGCACGCCCCGCAGGAGCAGGAGGGTGTTCCTTCTCTCCAGGCCCTGCCTGGAGGTTGGCAACCCTGTAATTGGGCACACGCAGGGGGGGCGCCAGAAGGTAGCCCCACCTAGGGCGCAAAAAACCCTCGGGCTGGCCCTGGTTGTTGGACCTCCAAAGGGACTGGTTGGACACTGTGTGAGATAGGATGCTGGACTAGATGGACCACTGGTCTGATCCAGCAGGGCTCTTCTTATGTTCTCAGACGAAGATGAAGAAGAAGAGATGGGATTTATACCTCGCCCTTCACTACCGGAAGGAGTCTCAGAGCAGTTTATAATCTCCTTTCCCTTCCCCTCCCCACAACAGACACCCTGTGAGGTAGGTGTGGCTGAGAGAGCTCTTTCAAGAACTGCTCTTGAGAGAACAGCTCTGAGACAACTTGTAACTGACCCAGGGTCACACAAGCAGCTGCATGTGGAGGAGTGGGGAATCAAATCCGGTTCTTCCAGATTAGAGTCAACCAGGGCTTTTTTTGTAGAAGAAGCCCAGCAGGAACTCATTAGCATAATAGGCCACACCCAACAGCAGAAGCTCATTAGCATATTAGGCTACACCCCATGCCTTCACTTGGCTTGCCTGGGGCACCCTGCGGCTGTGGAGAGCCCGGGCAAGCCCCCTTGAAGGGAAGGGAAGGCAGTTTAAACTGCTTTCCCTTGGCTTGTCTGGGTGCCCTGCGGCTGCGGGGAACCCAGGCAAGCTGGCCCTTGGGGAGGCATTTAAATGCCTCCCCGATCCTTCCAGGGCCCCCCTAGCCCCCCAGAGTTGCCAGGGCGGGGTCACTCTCCAGGCCTTCCCTCTGTAGCCACACAGGCAGAGGTTTGAGCTGTAGTGGGCGTGGCCAACTCTGAAGCCAGCCGGAACGCCGTTCCTGTGCGTTCCGGCCCCAAAACAGCCCTGGAGTCCACGCTCCTAACCCCTACACCAAACTGTCCCAGGAGTGTTCAGCCACGAGGCAGAGCATACAATGAGCTGCAAATTGAATGCAAATCAACTGCCCTGTGGCTGGCCCATAAAACTTGTGAATGGACCATGTGCCGTGTACGGTGGCCTGCTAGCTGCTTAACAATCTCCCCTTTTAGCCCGCCCCCCCCCCCCCCGGAATATGGCAAAATTATTTCTCAGACCTCTCTGGTCTGCCGTACATGGCTGGGGGATCGTGTTCATCTTTTTGGGTGTCACCCACAGTGCACCCTGTTTACCACTCAAAGCCTTCTTTGGGGGAAATGAAATCTGGGAGAACTTCCTCAGCTCTGTTACCACAGGAACAGTTGGCAGCGAAACTGAATGTGCAGGAGACAGGTGGTTCTTGGTGGGGTGAGCCCTTGTACAAACGCTCTCACGCCCACACACGGCTGGGGGACAGATGTCAAGAAGTGTAGAGTTCCCTAGTTGGGAGGCCTTTCAAAGGCATTCCGGAAGGTGGCAAATGGCAGCCTGTGACTTCCTGGCTCTGGGAGAGGAGTCAACTATAACAGTCAGAGCAGGGTTTCCCAGGCGTTGGAAGGGTGGGTGCCCTTAAAGCCATCTGCCTGCCCATCATCCGTCCATCCGTCCCTCCATCTGTCTCTCTATCTAGTATGTTGATGCTACCCTGCTTTCGCCAACGCCATTTAAATTGTTCACTAGCACCTTACGTTGTGTTTTTAAGCTTTTTATTTATATTGTTGTTTTAGCTATTGCATTTTATGTAAGCCGCCCTAAGCTTGCTCCGACAGGGAGGGCGAGATATAAATGACACATCCCTCCGTCCCTCCGTCCGTCCATCCATCCGTCCCTCCCTCCATCCATCCATCCATCCATCCATCCATCCATCCATCTATCTATCTATCTATCTATCTATCTATCTATCTATCTATCTATCTATCTATCTATCCATCCATCCATCCATCCATCCATCCATCCATCCATCCATCCATCCATCCCAGTTTGGTGTAGTGGTTAGGAGAGCAGACTCTAATCTGGGATAACCGGGTGTGATTCCCCACGCCTCCACATGCAGCTTGCTGGTGTGACCTTGGGTCAGTCACAAGTTCTTTCAGAGCTGTTCTCTCACAAGCAGTTCTCGAAAGACCTCTCTCAGCCCCACCTACCTCAGAGGGTGTCTATGGTGGAGTTTGTAAGCTACTCTGAGACTCCTTCGGGTAGTGAAGGGCAGGGTATAAATCCAATCTCCTCCTCTTTTTAAATTGCTGAGCGGTCGGGTTAGAACAGATAAAAGGAAGTCCTTCTTTACCCAGAGAGTGATCAACACATGGAATTCACTGCCACAGGAGGTGGTGGCGGCTACAAGCATGGACGGCTTTAAAAGGGAATTGGATAAGCATATGGAGCAGAGGTCCATCAGTGGCTATTAACCACAAGGTATAGATAGGGACTCTCGGTCTGGGGCCAGTGATGCACTCTATTCTTGGTGCTGGGGGGGCAGCAGTGGGAGGGCTTCTAGTGTCCTGGCCCCACTGATGGACCTCCTGATGGCACCTGGTATTTGTGGCCACTGTGTGGCAGAGTGTTGGACTAGATGGGCCATTGGCCTGATTCAACATTGGCTTCTCTTATGTTCTATCTGTTATCTATCTATCATCCATCCATCCTCAGGTCATCCCGCTCTCCTTCCAAGGAGCCCTAGGGTACATGGTCCTCCCTTTTCCATTTTATCCTCACGACAGCCCTGTGAGGTAGGTTTGCAGTTATATCTTGGGTTGAGTCCCCCCACCCTTTTTCAGTAGTGGTTAAGAGCAACAGACTCTAATCTGGAGAACCGGGTTCAATTCTGCACTCCTCCATGTGAAACCAGCTGGGTGACCTTGGGTCAGTCACAGTTCTCTCAGAGCTGTTTTCAGAATAGCAGTTCTCTAAAGAGCTGTCTTGGCCCCACCTACCTCACAGGGTGTCTGTTGTAGGGAGAGGAAGTGAAGGAGATTGTAAGCCATTCTGAGGCTCTGAGTCAAGGACGTGGCATAAATCCAATTCTTCTTCTTCAAAGTGGGGTGGATTATGCATGTATAGACTTTAAGGGGCTTATGTTAAAAAGACAGATTTCATTGTGAATCAAGTCCCCCCTCCAAAAACCCCCGATAACTGACATCTAAAACAGCCCTTAAAAACAGTGAGGTACAGATAATCTCTTAAAGCCAATGCACATTGAATTCCGCTTGATGAGAATGAATTGAGTTCTTAAGAATAACATCTGGTTTTTAATGCACTTTGTAAAAAAAATCACTGATTTTTAATCCACCCTGGACACACCACTCCTACATTCAAAAAAAAGTTTAAATTCCAAAAGTTCCACCCTTAAACACACACATCCCACCAGATCCTGTCCCTGGTGAGAATTTCTGCTCCGATCTGGCCATACCTTCTTGGTGGGAACTTAGAGCAAGTGTATTCATGCTGAAGGCAATTGGGCATTCTCTTAGCATCCCTGATCACATGGCGTCTGAGAGTGGTGATTCTCTCAAAGGGACACACTAGCAGTGCAGTCCTGAGCAATGCTCCTGCTAAGCTGTGGTCTGGTGAGCAAAAATTCTACTTTGTGAGCTACCGGCTTTAAAGTTGTGAGTGAGCGATTTGGCTGCTGCATAAATGAGTTTGCTCTGGAGCCCTCCTTCCTGAGCAAAGACAAAAATGTGTGAGCTGGAGGCTAAAAAACTGTGAGCTAGCTCACACCAACTCACCTTAGAAGGAACACTGGTCCTGAGCAGTGCTAAACCCTACTAAGCTCAACGACGATTTCTCTAATACAAGAACTCGTGGGCACTCCATGAAATTGCTGAGCAGTCGGGTTAGAACAGATAAAAGGAAGTCCTTCTTCCCCCAAAGAGTGATTAACACTTGGAATTCACTGCCACAGGAGGTGGTGGCAGCTACAAGCATGGACAGTTTCAAGAGGGAATTAGATAAACATATGGAGCAGAGGTCCATCAGTGGCTATTAGCCACAAGGTATAGATTGGAACTCTCAGTCTGGGGCAGGTGATGCACTCTATTCTTGGTGCTGGAGGGGGCAGCAGTGGGAGGGCTTCTAGTGTCCTGGCCCCACTGATGGACCTCCTGAGGGCACCTGGTATATTTTGGCCGCTGTGTGACAGAGAGTGTTGGACTAGATGGGCCATTGGCCTGATTCAACATTGGCTTCTCTTATTTTCTTATTTTTTCTTATAAGCCCTCTGACTTCAAACGACTCAGGAGCGACTAACTCTGTTTAGGATTGCCCTGTAAGCCTGCAGCAGGATCCTGAACCCGGATTCCCACGGAACCATACGGGCCGCTTTCCCTGGGGGAAACGAGGCCAATCATCTCCTTTCACGGCATCACATTGTTTTACTCATTCTTTTATAACCTCATGTGGGTGCCGGGTGATTCCGGCCAAGGAGGAAATTCCGGTTTCACTGTGTCCATTTGTCTAAACTCAAAATGGCAGGAGAAAGGGCTGTCGGGTTGGAAGGACCTTCAATATTCTGTGCAGTGGCTCATAACAGTCTCCGTCGGTGAAGCTCACCTACATGGGTTGAATCGCTCCATGCCAAGGAAGTTGCTCCATTGCTACTGCCAGCAGTCCTTTACATTGCCCAAACTCTAGTGTTACCCAGTCTCTCCCAATTCAGAGAGGTGGCAGGCAGGGTTCCCTCTAAGCTGAGTTAGTGTGAGCTGGCTCACTGTTTTTTAGCCTCCAGCTCACAGATTTTTGTCTCAGCTCAGGAAGGATGGCTCCAGAGCAAACTAATGTATGCAGTAGCCAAATCGCTCGCTCACAACTTTAATGCGATTAGCTCACGAAGTAGAATTTTTGCTCAGAAGGCTCCATAGCTTAGAGGGAGCATGGGTGGCAGGTAGATCTGCTAAGCTGAGGTTATTTAGAAGAAGGGAAGGCTCTCCAGTAAATCATACACAGAATCAGAACGAAGTTTGTGTGTGCGCGCACACTTCTTCACAAATGCTTATGCCCGTAATTAAACTTTGTTGCTCTTCAAGGGGCCACCGGAGTCAAACTTGTTCCGATTCTGTGAACACGGCCGCCCCCTGATTCTTTACATATACTCATACAGAGATACAGTGCGCAACCTCCGGTGCGGATTTGTGTGTACATCTTGTTGGCTCCTGGGAGCCTTTAATAATTTCATTGATTCCATTTGCTGATGACATCTTGCAGATCTTGGTTTGGGCATGGCTGGGTTAGAGTCAACATGACCAAATGGGTACTTTGGAGTTTGGACCTGCGTTCCAATCTTGTCTCTGCCATAAAGTCCCTGGGCTTGCACTGTAAATATGTCATACGCCCATTATCTGGATGGAAAGAAGCATTATAGAGTGTTTTCCGCAGGGGGGAAAAAACCACCCTGGAAATGATGGCTAGTGGCGGCGTAAGCCACAGGTATGTTCAGCGACGCATACGGGCGCACTTGCCCAATGCTTTTGTTTCCCTCCTTTGTGAAAACAGCTTGTCAGGGAGCCTGCTGTTCCGAGGAGGTGTGCCGCCTTTCAGATACGAAGTGTGTCAGGGGATGTGCAGATAAGATCTTGAAACAGCATAATTGGTGCTGTATGATATTTATGAGGCAGGGTAATTAACCGGCACAAATAGCTCCGGTAACGATAAGGGTGCGGACGAGGAGACGTTCTGAAATGTTATAACCTGCACCAGTGAAGTTCAGCCTGAGAATTCAGAGGTTCTTCTTTCTGAAGACTCCGTGTCCTCAAAACGATTCTTTTTTTAGTGTGTCCCTCATTCTTAGGAATGCCAGCCTTAAAGTAGGGCCTGGAGATCTGGAACTGTAATTGATCTCCAGACGGCAGGTATCCGTTCCCCTGGAGAAAATGGCTCCTTTAGTAGGTAGATATACCATTAGACGCTACTGAGGTCCCTTCCCAAACCCCGCCCTCCTCCCAAATCTCCAGGAATTTTCCAGCCTGCCCCTCATGCTGGGCACGGCTTCTGAGGTACAGCCCCCACATGGCTTGGCTCAGATGAAGCGTTTAACTGTAGTAAGGTAAAGGTAAAGGTCCCCTTGCTCGAAAGCCAGTCGAATCCGACTCTAGGGTTGCGGTGCTCATCTCCGTTTCAAAGCCAAAGAGCCAGCGCTGTCCGAAGGCATTTCCGTGGTCATGTGGCCGGCATGACTAAACACCAAGGCGCACGGAACGCTGTTACCTTCCCACCGAAGCGGTACCTATTTATCTACTTGCAATTTCTTGCTTTCGAACTGCTAGGTTGGCAGGAGCTGGGACTAGAGACGGGCGCTCACTCCGTCATGCGGCACTCAGGTCTCGAACTGCTGAACTGCTGACCTTCCACAGCCTGCAGTTCAGCGTCTTAACCACTTGAGCCACCGCAGCTCCTTTAACTGTAGTAGCGTACGACATAAAAAGCTGTCTAAACAGGCCGGTGAGGGATAGGGCCGGAGAGCCACAGCTTCTGGCTGCTCTTGAGAGCGTTTTAGTTATCCTCACAACAACCTGGTGAGGTAGGTTAGGTTGAGAGGGTGTGACTGGCCCAAGGTCACCCAGCAAGCTTCCATGCCAGAGCGGGGATTCAAACCTGGATCTCCCAGATCCCAATCTGACACTCCAGAGATGATAAACCCATCTTGGGATCGTACCATCTGTGAGACTCCAAGAAGGGGGAAAGGTGGTTTCCATGACTGAATCCTCTATACATTTTTTCCCTCTACATAGAAAACTAGCCTGGCAGGAGCTTCTCCTTGACATTTCTGTATGCAGGATATGTTTTGGGGGGGAGAAGGAAAATAGTGGGAGCGGTCTGACGTGGCACAGGTCAGATGCGAGTTTTCCCCTTCCACTCAAAGTGGGTCAGAGTCACTAGGCCGAAAGTCACCAGCCTGTTTGCACCGGGATCGAAACCAGGCTGGGTGGCATTTGCTGTAGATGGCTGATTTTTCCAGTGCTCCCGCTGCAATCTAGCACATTTTTATCCCGCCCTTCCTCCGAGGAGCTGAGGATGGCACACGTAGTTCTCGCGGCCTCGTTTTATCCACACAACAACAGTCCCGAGAGGTGCGTTAAGCCGAGAGTGAGCGCCTGGTTTAAAGACACTCCATATGCTTTATGTCAGATAGGGAATCTGAACTCGGGACTCCCATTTCCCGGTCTGCTTCTCTCACCATTACACCACACTGCCTCCCTTGTCTTTTTGGAAAGTCTTGCTCTTCTTTCTTAAGGACACTTTCTGTAGGTGAAATTTTGTTTTGGGACTCTTGGCCAGTGATAGTGGGGGTGGGCGGGCCTACTTTATGGCACCTTAACAGGCACTGAATAATGCACTTTCAATCCACCCTCAATGCACTTTAATCACCCAAAGAGTGATTAACACATGGAATTCACTGCCACAGGAGGTGGTGGCAGCTACAAGCATGGACGGCTTCAAGAGGGGATTAGATAAACATGTGGAGCAGAGGTCCATTGGTGATTATTAGCCACAAGGTATAGATAGGAACTCTCAGGCTGGGGCAAGTGAGGCTCTGTATTCTTGGTGCTTGGGGGTGGGGCAACAGTGGGAGGGGCTTCTAGTGTCTTGGCCCCACTGCTGGACCTCCTGATGGCACCTGGTACTTTTGGCCACTGTGTGACACGGAGTGTTGGACTGGATGGGCCCTTGACCTGATCCAGCATTGGCTCCTCTTATGTTCTTATGTAGGAACTCTGAGGCAAGGGATGCTCTGTATTCGTGGTGCTTGGGAGGGAGAATAGTGGGAGGGCTTCTAGTGTCCTGGCCCCACTGCTGGACCTCCTGATGGCACCTGGTGTTTTTGGCCACTGTGTGACACAGAGTGTTGGACTGGATGGGCTACTGGCCTGATCCAGCATTGGCTTCTCTTCTGTTCTTATGGATTGTACTGTGTGAAATGGCAAAGTCTACTTGCAAATGATCACTGCATTTGAAAGTGTCATTGGGAAATCTGGTGGCAATCAAAGGAGTTGTTAGCTTTGGAGCCGGCCTTTTCTCGGCCAGTTGTTAATTACGAAAGGCAGGAAAAGGGCTAACTGTCTCTGGAGACGTCGATCTTCCTTTCATTCCGCCTTTCAATGGGCCCTGCTATTGGAGGAAACGAGCCTGTTGTGGCAGAAAGGACAATAAATTGTGAGACCGGGCTTGGGCCTCTCCTCTTTCCTGGAAAGTGACTCATCGGCCTGCCCTCTTGGAAATCTCGGACGGTTTTCCATTTCCAGATGGCCAGGATCCTAAAACGTAACCAGAATGGGCATTCACCCTCACATCACCGCCTTTGCCCTGTGCTTCTGGAGCACTGGGGGCGATGCCAACATGATGCCTGTCAGTGCTGTGACCAGTGTTCCCTCTAAGCTGAGTTAGTGTGAGCTAGCTCACAGTTTTCCAGCCTCCGGCTCACACATTTTTTGCCTTAGCTCAGGAAGGAGGGCTCCAGAGCAAACTGATTTATGCAGCAGCCCAATCTCTCGCGCACAACTTTAATGCCAGTCGCTCACAAAGTAGAATTTTTGCTCACAAGACCCCACCGCTGAGAGGGAGCATTGGCCGTGACACCCGCTGACCCCTTTCCAGGTGCCCGCCAAATATTTTTAGAACTTGGGCCGGGCTGGGTGGGGCTTTAGCCCAACAAGGCTCCTGATTGGCCACTGGAGATCTGATTGGGTATGCAGGTTTTTAAAAATGTTTCTGCAGCTGATACAACCGCACAAGTATCCTCCCTGAAGTGACTGAAGGTCAGCCGCAGCGGCCCATTTTCTGGCTCCACCCACCACGCTGCGTCAGCATTCCAAAGGTGCCCATAGGCTCAAAAAGGCTGAGGACCCCACCATAGAGCATGCACTGACCAAGCACAGACCTGCTTAGTCTCAGCATGTTTACTCTGTCCCATGTCCTCTAAACAGTGTTCCGTCTGTCAAACACACAGCCCGGGAGCCGGATCAGTCCCCCGGAGGGCTTCCATCAGGCCCGCAGTGGAACTGGCCATCTCCTGCTTCCAGTTCTGCTGCTGCTGCTGCATCGTAGCTTGCTTTGCCAGACTCTTAATCACTCCGCCATTTCATGTTCTAACCTGGTCCTGGACTCAGAGCTCTGAGCATGAGATTTCTGTGGTGAATGCCGAGAAATCAAAAGTAGGTTTGCAGCTTACAGAGCTAATGTTTTAAGCATGTTTTTATTTTAAGTTTTAAAAAAACCCCTTTATGTTTGTGTCCTTTATAAAGTTTATCTCTCCGCTACATTTTAGGACACACGCGGCCCGGCCCGACAAGGTCTCATTTATGTCAGATCCAGCCCTCAAAACAAATGAGTTCGACACCTCCGCTCTAAGCTGAGTTCGTGTGAGCTCGCTCCGTTTTTTTTAGCCTCCGGCTCGCACATTTGTTGTCTCAGCTCAGGAAGGACGGCTCCAGAGCAAACTAATTTATGCAGCAGCCAAATCGCTCGCTCACAACTTTAATGCGGTTAGCTCACAAAGGAGAATTTTTGCTCACAACATTCCACACCTTAGACGGAGCATTGCCCCAAACCATATCTCAAGACCAGTCAGTTTGCATGTACCATACCTCCTGTCTTTCCCTTGCCCCATCCCTAGACTGTAAAATGAAGGACAAAAACTACTTCTGATTGTGATCCGGACAGCCAACTGTGTGAGACCCGCACACTTCTGTTTGTGCAGAGATGTGGAAGCACTTTACACCATGCGCCGCGCATGGACTTTGTACATGAGCCAGAAGAAGGCAGGAGCAGAAGGGAAAAAAAGTACTGGATTTTTATGGACCCTGGAATTCAGCTTGCAGAGGTTTCTTATGTTTCTAACCCTCATTAGTGTTCCCTCTAAAGCTGAGTTAGTGTGAGCTAACTCACAGTTTTTTAGCCTCCGGCTCACACATTTTTGCCTTAGCTCAGGAAGGAGGGCTCCAGAGCAAACTAATTTATGCAGTAGCCAAATCGCTCGCTCACAGCTTTAATGCCAGCAGCTCACAAAGTAGAAGTTTTGCTCACAAGACTCCACTGCTTAGAGGGAACATTGGCCCTCAGGGGTGCTAATTATATGGCTCGATGTAACAACTCCCAGTAGATCACAGAAGCCCAAGAGGTACTTGAATTCAATTTCCAGTGGCTGGAGGGTACACCTTCTCCACAGCTCTTCCCTGTGACAAGCAGGACAAATTATGCAAAATATGGGAAAGCATGCAAGAGCTCTTGATATATGCAAACCGAAGAACCCCACTTTTTGGTGCGTTTTAAAAAATCTATTTCATGCCAAGCACGTTCCTCTCTGTGTACCGGGAACCATGAGATTCTCTGGATGCCTTTGCCGCCCTTCCCCCTTTAGGTAAGGCTCTTGCCCAAGACGCTTGTGCCAGGGAAAGACTGTCTCTGCCTGCAGAAGCCTGTTTCTGCACACAGAACAGGTTTTCTACCCTGGCCCTTGAAGATAATTGTCGAGACTTTAGGCCCGATGACTAAAAGCAGAAGTGTGAGAGAAGCGCACATTAAGAATGAGATGCGGGTCGTCGGTGGAAGGTGTCGTGGGAAGCTGAGCCTGTCCGTGTGGCCTAGTGGAGCCCGGGGGTTATTTTTGATCACACAAGAAGAACATTTTGTGTATTTTGAAAGAACTGTGCATTGTCTAAACCTGAGAGCGTGGCCTCGTGTGTCTGTGAACGTTCTGGGTGTGTTTTGGAGATGTCGGAATGAGCTCTCTGGCAGGCAGTCTTCCAAGCAAATTTCCCATCCCCCAAAGGACAGTGTGTTGTTTTTTTAATAAAAGGGGACACTGGAGGGGGGGGGAAGATAATGAAGAAGAAGAAGAAGAAGAGATTGGATTTATACCCCACCCTTCACTACCCAAAGGAGTCTCAGAGTGGCTTACAAACTCCTTTCCCTTCCCCTCCCCACAACAGACAGTGAGGTAGGTGGGCCTGAGAGAGCTCTGAGAGAAACAGCTCTTTTTCAAGAATAGCTGTGCCAGAACTATGGCTTGCCCAAGGTCATCCAGCAGGTGCAAGTGGAGGAGTGGGGAATCAAACCCGGTTCTCCCAGATTAGAGTCCGTGTGCTTAATCACTACACCAAATCTGGGTCACATCGGTGCTGCTCCTGGTAATCTGTGACACTTGAGATGTGACATTGTTGACCAGCAAATTTCTAAAAGGAGAGGTGTTGGCCCAATTCTGTCCGTAGAAGGACTTTCCCCCCAATCCCAGACGTTTTGGGGTGGGGGGGCATGGAAACTCGTGGCGATGACTCATCTGGCGATGACAGGTGAAAGGAACTCTGTGCATGCTCAAAATACTCTCTTTATTTGTACTCTGCATGGCCCAGGGCCAGGAAAGGTCAGCTGACTTCCTATGAGCAGAAAAGAAAGAAGGAAAAATTAGGAGCAGAACAAGTCCTCTTCGGGTTCCTGGATGACACCAGGCTTTCTCAAGAACGAGGCTTATCACATAGCGATTGTCCTCTTGGGACAGGCTGAGGATCCACCAACATCCCGTCGCCAACATTAACCAGTTAATAGATGTTTCTGGGGAACTTACAAGTAGAACATGAAAGGCAGCAGCCCTTTCCCACCATTTCGGTCCCCTTGGAACCGGTGTCAAGAGGTACACTGCATCTGAACATGCCTGACCTATGGTGACCCTATGAATGAATGACCTCCAAAACATCCTCTTCTTAAGAGCCTTGCTCAGGTCCTGCAAACTGAAGGTCCTTGTGGCTTCCTTGACTGGGTCAATCCATCTCCTCTTGGGTCTTCCCCCTGAGCCAGTCTGGTGTAGTGGTTAAATGCGCAGACTCTAATCTGGGAGAACCGGGTTTGATTCCCCACTCCTCCACTTGCACCTGCTGGATGACCTCGGGCAAGCCATCGTCCTGTCGGAGCTGTTCTTGAAAAAGAGCAGTCTCTGTCAAGAGCTCTCTCAGCCCCACCGACCTCACAGGGTGTCTGTTGTGGGGAGGGGAAGGGAAAGGAGTTTGTAAGCTGCTCTGAGACACCTTTGGTCCAATCTATTCTTCTTCTTCTTCCTCTTTTCCTGCTTCCTCAGCCTTTCCTAGCATTATTGTCTTTTCCAGTAACTGGTGGCTCAAGTGGTTAAGACGCTGAACTGCAGGCTGTGGAAGGTCGGTAGTTCAGCAGTTCGAGACCCGAAAGTGCCGCATGACGGGGTGAGCTCCCGTCTCTAGTTCCAGCTCCTGCCAACCTAGCAGTTCGAAAGCAAGAAATTGCAAGTAGATAAACAGGTACCACTTCGGTGGGAAGGGAACAGCGTTCCGTGCGCCTTGGTGTTTAGTCATGTTTCGGACAGCGTTTAGGTGTTTCGGACAGCGGCTTTGAAACGGAGATGAGCACCGCAACCTTAGAGTCGGATTCGACTGGCTTTCGAGCAAGGGAACCTTTACCTTTACCTGTCTTCTCAGGATGTGACCAGAGTACAATAGCCTCAGTTTAGCTTCTAGGGAGAATTCAGGCTTGATTTGATCGAGAACCCACTGATTTGTCTCTTTGGAGCTCCGCAGTATCTGTAAAATTCCTCCAACACCACATTTCAATGGAATCAGCTTCCTTCCTGCCCTCCTTCTGCATTGTCCAACTTTCACACCCATACATAATAATGGGGAATACTATAGTATTAAATTATTTTGATCTTGGTTGCCAGAGACACATCCTTATACATAAGGATCTTTTCTAGCTTCTTCATGGTTGCCCTTCTCCATTTCAAGCCAGTTTGGTGTAGTGGTTAAGCGTGCGGACTCTAATCTGGGAGAACCAGGTTTGATTCCCCACTCCTCCACTTGCACCTGCTGGTGTGACCTTGGGCAAGCCATAGTTCTGGCACAGCTGTTCTTGAAAAAGAGCAGTTTCTGTCAGAGCGCTCTCAGCCTCACCGACCTCACAGGGTGTCTGTTGTGGGAAGGGGAAGGGAAAGGAGTTTGTAAGCCGCTCTGAGACACCTTTGGATAGTGAAGGGCGGGGTATAAATCCAATCTCCTCTTCTTCCTTCCGATTTCTTGGTCGTGGTCTCCCTTTTTTGGTTGATGCTGGGTGCCAAAGGATAGAAAATCTTGTACAATTTCAGTTTCTTCGTTGTTGACCTAAAAGTTGCATAACTCCCCAGGAGTCATTACTTTGGTCCTCTTGATGTTCAGCTGTAATCCTGCTTTGGAAGCTGGAAACCAAGAGTTGTGAAAGCACTTTGTACTCGGATAAGAGCTTCTATCAACAATTGATTAGAGCGAGCACCTTCCAGCCAAACTTCTGAGTCCTTTAAAAGTCCCATTGATCTGGGCGAGATGGACCCGAGAGTGTGCTTAATTCTCCCACTGAAACGAATGTTGGAAAATGCTGTCCGTTGGCTGGCTGGAATGTGCTCTCATCTTTAAGTGACCCCCATTTATGTATTGACTGAACTGTAGAGCTACAATATGGAGGCTCAAATTAAGGCAGGGACCTGCTCCTGCCAGCCTAGCAGTTCAAAAGCAAGAAATTGCAAGTAGATAAATAGATACTGATTCAGTGGGAAGGTAACAGCGTTTTGTGTGCCTCGGCGTTTAGTCACGCCGGCCACGTGACCACGGAGAAGTCTTTGGACACCGCCGGCTCTTCGGCTTGGAAACGGAGATGAGCACCGCCCGCTAGAGTCGGATTCGACTGACGTTCGAGCAAAGGAAACCTTTACCTTTGTATGTATTTATTTGCACAACACTGTTCAAAGATTGGGGGACGGGACGCAGACGGTGTGTAACCAGCATACTAGCTATTGAGCAATAACTGATAAAACCCAAAATGCGGGGGGGTATAAGAACTCCAGGAGAAGGGAAACAGTTTTAAAATTCCCCCTCCAAAAAACTTCTCCATCATTTGGTTTTCAAGGGTTTGAATAGGCTAATATATTTTTTTTTGCTTTTTGCTTTAACTGGACTCTCAGCGGCTCTTCACATTCCAGGCCTGCTGGTGCATGCTCAGTCCTCATCAGGGCATTTTTTAAAATGGCTTTCTGTCAATTTACAAAGTCATTTTTTTTCCAGCATACCTGGGGAGTCCCCTGAATATGCAGACGCCCCTTACCTTGTCTGTAAATGGCCTCTTTTTTTCTGCTTTCATGATTGGCAAGAGGTGAGCTACTTTGCTATAGTGATACTCCAGCTGGTAGGGTTACCAGCTTCTGGCTGGGAAATTCCTGGAGATTTGGGGGTGGAGCTGGAGGGGAGGGCGGGGTTTGGGGAGGGAGAAACCTCAGCAGGGTATAATGCTATAGAGTCCGCCCTCCAAAGCAGCTGATTTTCTCCAGGGTAACTCAACTATGTCACCTGGAGATCAGTTGTGAGTCTGGGGAGATTTTCAGGCACTACTGGGAAATGCTGGTTATTAAATTCCTGAAGATTTTGGGTGTGGGGCCTGGGGGAGGGGAGGGGAGGGGTTTGGGGGCGGCTGGGATCTCAGCAGGGTATATAATAGGGCTGCCAGGTCTGGGTTGAAAATTACCTGGAGACTTTGGGGGGTGGAGCCAGGAGAGGGCGGGGTTTGGGGGAGGGGAGGGGCCTCAGCAGGGAACAATGCCAGAGAGTCCACCCTCCAAAGCAGCCATTTTCTCCAGGGGAGCTGATCTCTGTCAGCTGAAGATCAGTTTTAGAAGTGAGAGATCCCCAGGTCCCACCTGGAGGCTGGCAACCCTTGGGTATAATGCCATAGAGTCCACTCTCCAAAACAGCCATTTTCTCCAGGGGGACTGATCGCTGTCCTCTGGAGTTCAGGTGATGCACTCTATTCTTGGTGCTTGGGGGGGGCAGCAGTGGGAGGGCTTCTAGTGTCCTGGCCCCACTGCTGGACCTCCTGATGGCACCTGGTATTTTTGGCCACTGTGTGACAGAGTGTTGGACTGGATGGGCCATTGGCCTGATTCAACATTGGCTTCTGTTTTTATGATTCCGGGAGAACTCCAGCCGTCACCCGGAGGTTGGCAACCCCATTGCTTGCCCCACCACCTAGCCATCACTGCCGGGTGTCTGGCTGCCCTGCTGGCCCGAGCCTCTTGAGGGGTAGCCAGGGACAGGGTTCCCAGGACCGCACTGGCCGCTTTCTCCTCGAGTCTTCCTGCTTTTTGGTGCTTGCCTTCCCTTTGGAAGAACGACGCTTTGTGCAGAGAGAGAGGCCTGGCTTGGAACGCCGCTCTTCTGCCCGGGCGGCTGAGCAAGTTGGGACCCGACGTGGGCGGCCTGGGTGCATCAAGCGCCGCCGCCTGGGCGCAAGGCGGACGGCCTCGGCTCGCCAAAGCCGCGTTTTGCCCAGTGGCGCGCGGGGGCGCCTCCGCAGCCTCCCCGTTGCCGCTCCGCCCTCGCCAGGGCCGGGCCGCCTCCCCAACCGGCCCCGCCGTGCCACTCCCTCCCCACCCGAATGCAATTGCAGCAGCAGGCGAATGAGCCGCCCGCCGAGGTCCCTCCTTGCAAAAGGCGTCTGGCGGCGGGTCCCTGCCTTTGTGCCGCTCTGCGCCGGCTGCTCAGACAATCCGCGAACGGGGACTCCAAAAGGGCACGGCCTTTCGTCTCCTTTCTTCTTGCAGCCGGCTCTCCTCTTGCAAACGAGGAGGGGCTCGATGCCTGACCGGCGGCAGGGGAGGAAGACCACAGGCGTCGCCGGCTGGGGAGGCTTGGCGCGGCGGCAGGCGGAATCTCTGCAACCGTAGCAAGCAAGCAGCAAGCAAGCATCCAGGAGGAGGAGGGGGAGAGGCTTTTCCCTTCCTGAGCTCCTGCAAGCGGGCTTGCTTTGTGCGGGCGCCTCTCGGAGCAGCGGAGGCGTGAAGTCCCAGTTTAGGATCCGGCGCAGGATGGATTGCAGCTGCGGGGCAGCGTCTCTGAAGGAGGTCTGGGACGCCGGCTGCTGGGGTAAGGGGGCCTTTTGGATCCAAATAATTGCAGAAGGAGTAACAAAGGCGTGCGGTTTTGGCTTTTTTAAAAACAGGACTTGAACAAAGGGGGATGGAAAAAAACCTCTGTGCGGCAGGAGAGCGCCAGGCAGAGGTGTTGGTCTGCAGTAAGAAGAGTCCAGTTGCACCTTAAGAGACCAGCAAGATTTTGGGGGTGTCTAAGCCTTGGAGAGTCCGAGGTCCCTTAGAAGGGAGATGCCTGAACCCTTAGCTCTCAGCCTGCAAGGGGGAGAGGGGTTGCAGGGAACCGACTCTGGATGCAAAGGCACAATGCAAAATGTAAGCACCTAGATTAGGGCAGGGGAGAAATGCTTAGGGCCATTGCTTCTTGTGTACAATTAGAGCCCTTGTCCGGGTTTGATCCTGAACGAGGGTTTCCCGGATCTTGCATTGCCGGCTCCTGATGCATGTGAGAAAGAGAGGCTGGATGTCTTCTCCCAGGAGGTCTGGGGATTTCCTTGGCTCCCTTCCCGCAGAAGAGATCTGGTCCAGAGCGTCTTGGGTGACAGATTGCGGCGACCAGCCGCTAGGGAGCGGATCCACCTAGGGGCGTCTCTGCAGAGAGGTACCAGTTGCTGCAGTCGGTGGGCTGGGAGACGTTTAGAAGGGGGCGATGGGTGGACAGGCGGGGAGGGAAATCTCGTTTTGTGTCCCGTCCCCCCAGGATCACAGGAACGAGAACCCCGCCCCCTACTCCATCCCCAGACACCTGGAGAAAAGGGAGACCTGTTTCTCCAAAGGAAAGAGGGACTAGCTGCAAAAGGGTGGCTGGATTCTTCCATCCCCCCACAAAAAAAAAAGAGTCACAAAGCATATTGGACAAAAGAAGGGGAGGATGAAAGAGGGACTTTTTCCTGGAATTCAGGGTTTGCTGTGGGTGCCCAAACTGGCCTCTTTCATGTGGTCCCAGTTTCGGATGATTCATCCAAGCCGTTTGATTTATGGATTTGAAGAGAAGCGGCAAAACCGAAGGATGCAGGGAGAGAGAGGAGCCTTCTATATTACAGCCTTTGAAGAGGGAAGAGAATAGGTCTGGTGTGGAGAAGCAGGGTGACGGGAAGCAGTGAAAAGAGTGCTTTTGAGCATGTGCAGAATTGCAAAAAAAAATAAATAAATTCCGATTTAGCAACCTGATCCCCACCTAGTTTGAGGCAAGAACGATTTCCCCCCGAAGCGAACCGCCCAATTTCCCAACCTGTTGCACAAATCAGATAACAGTTCGTGGGAATGATGATATACATGACTCTCGTCATTAAATGTCAAGTGTAAACCAGTAGTCTTCTCTGTTGGAGTGACTGGACTTGATGTTTCTCCTGCCCTCCCTTGTAGTAAATCAGAAGTAATCCCAGTTCACTTTTGTTGTTGTTCCGGTATGAACAATGTGGGACAGTTCCTTCTTAGTCACTTTTAATATAAAACAGGAGTGACAGGTTTGGTTCCTGTTGTACTGGGGACCAATCTAAGCTGCGGAGTCTTGTGAGCAAAAATTCTACCTTGTGAGCGGCTGGCATTAGAGCTGTGAGCGGGTGATTTGGCTGCTGCATAAATTCGTTTGCTCTGGAGCCAGGGGCGGATTAAGGCTCCCCGGTGCCCTAAAGCACAGACCAATCTTGGTGCCCCTCTCCTTTCCACACTAACCCCGTCCATTTTAGTTGCTGACCTGTCTGACCAGATATACAAATGCAGGTTGCAGCAATGCAAAAAATTATCCATATGATAACACAATATACTGTACAAACTAAGCCAAGCTTTGGCCACATAAAGTTCTACAAAAAAGCAATACGGCGTCTATTTTAATATTTCACAGGTTAAATGTATCAAAGTTCCAGTAAAGGTAAAGGTTCCCTTGCTCGAAAGCCAGTCGAATCCCACTCTAGGGTTACGGTGCTCATCTCTGTTTCAAAGCCGAAGAGCCAGCGCTGTCTGAAGACGTTTCCGTGGTCATGTGGCCGGCATGACTAAACACCAAGGCGCACGGAACGCTGTTCCCTTCCCACCTAAGTGGTACCTATTTATCTACTTGCAATTTCTTGCTTTCGAACTGCTAGGTTGGCAGGAGCTGGAACTAGAGACGGGAGCTCACTCCGTCATGCGGCACTCTCGGGTCTCGAACTGCTGAACTACTGACCTTCCACAGCCCTGCAGTTCAGCGTCTTAACCACTTGAGCCACTGCAGCTCAAAGTTCCAGTATTCATGACCTAATAGGCATTTTTCTACATTTTTTCACCCTTTTCTGCCACTGTCTGGAGCCATCCTTCCTGAGTTAAGACAAAAATCTGTGAGCTGGAGGCTAAAAACTGTGAGCGAGCTCACACTAGCTCATCTTAGAGGGAACACTGCTGGGGACTTCCCTTGTACTTTTCCTTCCTGTTGGAATCCTGGGGTCTGATCCCGCCCAGTTTTATTTTATTTTATTTAGTGGTCAAGATTATGGTGACCGCGTAGGGTTTTCAAGAGAGGAACGAGGCGGTTTGCCATTGCTTATCCTGTCTAGCGGCCCTAGACTCCCCTGGGGATCTCCTCTCCAAAAACTAGCCGGGGCTGACCCTGCTTAGCGTCCAAGATCTGATGAGATGGAGCTAACCTGGGCTATCCAGTTCAGGGCCCTGCCGTTTTACCTTGGAGTAAATCGGAAGCGCCTTTTTGCAGTCGGCAGTCCTTTTCTGGCATGACTCTTTCCTCCCGTAATTATCCCCGATTCAGTTGGTCTGATAATCTCCCCGTGGAGTCAGTGAATGCGATCGTTGTACTTTGGGGGTAAGTTTGCTCGGCCCTGTGACCTGGATAGCGCAAGCTAGCCCGATTTCATCAGATCTCGGAAACTAAGCCGGGTCGGCCCTGGCTAATATTTGGAAGGGAGACACCCAAGGAATACCAGGGTCACGAGGCGGAGGCAGGCAGTGGCAAAGCCACCTCTGTCGCTTGTCTCGAAGACCCCTTGGAGGTCACAGTAGGTCAGTTGCGACTTGACGATACTTTCCACCAACGCCACCACCAAGTTTGCTTGGAGCTTTTTCTTCACCTTGGAAGGATCGGGAGGCTCTTCCGAGGACTCCGGCTTTGTTGCTCACCCTGGTTTAAACTGGGAACGGCCTCCCGTGGTCAGAGAGAACAGATCATGCGCCTTGTTTCCCCCCCCTCCCCTTTCATATTTTGGAATAAACTGGTGTGTGGGGGGGAGGCCCTTTGTAGTCTTCGAAGGAGTCCCTCCCTCCCTCCCTCTGAATAAATTTGACAACTCAGGCACAAGAATCCAAGGTCCTGAGTCTCCTTTCCGCTCCAGCGGACTGTGCTCCCCTCTGCTGAAGCTGGTATGAACTGGCTGCAGAAAATGAACAGGAGATAAATTGGGTGTTTGTTTTTTTTTTGGCAATACATGCAAGGCCTGCTGTTTAAAGACGGGAGGGAGGTGTGGGTTGGCTGCTCCACCCGGAGGTGTGGGCAGCATGCTCAGCTCCCGCAGCGTCTCTGCAAGACAGACTGATGTGCAGTTGCCCCAGGGCGAGCCCAGTGGCAGATTAACCATCAAGCAGACTTAAGCCCGTGCTCAGGGCACCAGGGCCAAAGGGGGCACCACAAAGTTGGGGAAAGGGTGGAAAAATGTAGAAAGATGCCTTTCAGGTCATGAATATTGGAAGTTTGATACATTTAACTTGTGAAATATTGAAATAGATGTTGTACTGCATTTTCGCAGAACTTTATGTAGCCAAAGCTTGGCTTAGTTTGTACAGTATATTGTGTTGTCATATGGATAAATTTTTGTATTGCTGCGACCTGCAGTTGTATATCTGGTCAGACAGGTCAACAGCTAAAATGGACGGGGTCAGTGTGGAAAGGAGGGGGACACCAAGATTGGTCAGTGCTTAGAGGGCACCAGGGAGCCTTCATCCGCCGCAGGGGGGAAATACACAGGAGGCACAACTGAGTCTGTGAAGAGAGGTGGTGGCAGAGAAGAAGAGCTGATGACTCTCGGAACAGGGCCAGCCTTGCTCAGGTCTTGCAGACGGAGATCCATGGCTTCCTGGATTGAGAGCCAGCTGTGGTGTCGTGGTCAAGAGCGGCAGACTCTTAATCTGGAGAGCCGGGTTTGATTTCCCCCACTCCTCCACATGAAGCCAGCTGGGTGACCTTGGGTCAGTCACAAGTTCTCTCAGAACCCTCTCAGCCCCACCTACCACACAGGCAGTGTCCCCTCTCAGCTGAGCTCACAGTTTTTTTAGCCTCCGGCTCACACGTTTTTGCCTGAGCTCGGGAAGGGACAGCTCCCCAGCAAACTAATCTATGCAGTAGCCCAGTCGCTCGCTCACAACTTTAATGCCAGTAGCTCACGAAGTAGAATTTTTGCTCACAAGACTCCGCAGCTTAGCGGGAGCGTTGCTCACAAGGGTGTCTGTTGTGGGGAGAGGAAGGGAAGGCGATCGTAAGCCACTCCGAGGCTCCTTCGGGTAGTGAAGGGCGGGGTATAAAACCCAACTCAAAACAAAAAAAAAATTGGGTTGATCCGTCTCATGTTGGATCGTCCTCTTTTCCTGCTGCCTTCCACTTTTCCTAGCATTGTTGTCTTTTCCAGGGACTCGTTGTCTTCTTCTGGTGATGTGACCCAAGTATGATCGCCTCAGTTTAGTCATTTCAGCTTCTAGAGAGATTTCAGACTTGATTTGATTTAGAGACACAAGGGGTTCATCCATTTGGAATCCAGGGCTCGATTTTGTTGGAGAGGCCAGGAGGATGCTGAGATAAGAAGAATAAGGCTTGCTCATATATACTCTTCTCCTGACAGACCCCGTTAACAGATACTTGAAGTTGGGATTTTTTTTGTCCCGGGGTGCGTCACCTGACACTTACCAGCCTTGAACTTCATCTGCCACATCGTTTGCCCACTCACCCAATGTGCGGAAACCCTCCTGGACCTTTTCACAGTCAGCCTTGGCTTTCCCCATCCTGAAGCATATTGTGTCATCTACAGACTTGGCCCCTACACTGCTCACCCCCCGTTTCAGATCATTTTATGAACAAATTAAATAGCCCTGGCCCCAATACTGATCCTTAGGGGACCCCCACACACACTGTTTACTTCCCTCCAGTGCAAGAACTGTTCATTCGCTTCCTGCCATTTAATCAACTCTTAATCCCTAGAAGAACCCGTTATCCCAGGACTGCTAAGCTTTCTCAGGAGTCTTTTGTGAGTTACCTTGTCAAAGGCCTTTTGAAAGTCCAGGTGTATCGTGTCTATTGGGTCACTGTCATCCCCGTGTTTGCCCGCTTTCTCAAAGGAACTCCAAATGTTTGGCTTGGCAGGGCCAAATGCTATCCTTCCTAGCATAATATTTACCTCCACTGGAGGACTTTTGGAAGGATTCCTATGGACTGCAGAATGTCACACGCCTGAAGGTGGAGACTGGAATTAACTATCCAAGTGGACTTTCCCTCGGATCCAGGAATGATTCTGCTAAGAAATGCTGTAAAAAGAGGAACCTGTGAACCTGTTTACAGGACTCTCTTGAGAATTCTCTACGGGTGAATCCATTCCAAACAGAGATCCAGCCATCCGTGGAAGGAAGAGTGGGAGGGCTTCTGGAGTTCTGGCACTGCTGATGGACCTCCTGACGGCACCTGGGTTTTGTCCACTATGTGACACGAAAACACAATCGAAATAATGCACTTTCAATCCACTTTCAATGCACTTCCCAACTGGATTTTGCCAGTTCACATAGCAAAATCCAGTTGGAAAGAGCATTGAAAGTGCATCATTTAATGTGTGCGATCGCAGCCAGAGTGTCGGACTGGATGGGCCATTGGCCTGGTCCAACATGACTTTTCTTATGTTCATACATATACACACCGCTCACCACAGGCATCTGCCCTTGTACAGGAAACCTTAAATAAACAACTGCCTTCCGTGGAACAAATTTAGAGTCTGGTAGCATCTTTATGAGCAACAAAGATTTATTCAAGGTATGAGGTTTTGTGTGCATGCGCATTTCTTTAAATACATTGGAATGGATTTGAAAAAGTGATCATGCACGTGAAAGCTCGTGCCTTGAATAAACCTTTGCTGCTCTTAAAGGTGCCACTGGACTCTAAATTTGTTCTACTGCTTCAGATCAACATGGCTGATCAGCTGGATCTTCCTTCCATGGAATCAGAGTTCTGGTCTGTCTGGCCTGACGCAGTCCATCCTCAGGGGCAGAGAACACACCTTGCCTGCGGAAGGTCCTCATTTCGGTTATGAGTGTCTCTCTGCTTCTTGTTTTTTAAAGGGTTTTATTAGTTTGTGCACCGAGAAAGGGAAAGGGGAAGGAAGGGGAAAAGGAAAGATACAGAAATATATATATATATTAAAAAATCCAATTTAACGTTCTGCGTGCGAATCTTCTCACTAGAGCTTCACAACGGCTGCATCCTTCATTCTTATTATTCTTCATTTAATCTTATCTTCTCAGTACTTTTTAAAGTTTTAGCCAGTCATAAAATGCCCTCCGCAGTCCCATAAATTCTTCTTCCAGTTTGCCTTTTAATATATGGGTCAATCTGTCCCATTTCAGCGCATTCCACAGTCTTCATTATCAACTCATGCAGCATTGGGTTCTTCAATGTCCTCCATGTCAAGGGGCCTCCTTGGGTCTAGAGCGTCTCTTTGTCGAAGGTCCTCTCTTTTCCTCACAGATCTGCTGTCACCTATAAACACGTGAAGCTGCCTTCTACTGAATCACACCCTTGATCCATCAGGATCAGTCTCCTCAGTCTGGCCACGTTCTCCAAGGTCTCAGGGTAGAGGTCTTTCACACACCTAATCCTTTTAACTGGAGATTCTGGGGATTGAACCTGGGGTCATCTATATGCTGAGCAGACGCTCTGAGCCACTGAGCCACAGGCCCCTCCTCTTTCAAGCAGACAATAGCTCCGTTCAGAAGTTGCAGTAAACACGTCTACACTTGTTTTTTTCTTTAAATGTACCTCAAGTAAGTCTGATGTTACGTTCAGCTCATGTACGTCCGAACATGTGATACAGACCTCATATTTATCCAGGCACTAGTCCCTGGTTTCGTTTGTAAAGTGAACGTACAACTGGCTGTTTCATACAGACATATGCATGTACATGGCAGGATGTACCTGTGTGGTCCCTCTAACATGAACAGGGCTGGTATTGAGCTCAGTGGACTGGTGGTTTGGCTCACACCAATGCATGAGGCTGCCTTGTATTGCGTCAGAGCCTTGGTCAATATTGTCTGCTCAAGACTGGCAGTGGCTCTCCAGCGTGTGAGGTGGAAGGTCTTTCACTTCGCCTGCTACTCGATCTTTTAACTGGAGATGCTGGAGATTGAACACGGGACCTTCTGCATGCCAAGCAGGTGCTCTGCTGCTGAATCATGGCCGCTCTTGGACTCAGGGGCGGATTAAGGCCCACTGGTGCCCTAAGCACTGACCAATCTCGGTGCCCCCCTCTTGGTGCCCTAAGCACTGGCCAATCTCGGTGCCCCCCTCACTGAAATGACTGTCATGACAACTGAATTTGGCTCCATCGTTTTACTTTTAAACATAGCCCATGACGCTGCACCTCGCCAACAAAAAATAGGAGATAACCCTAGGGCGCACCGTGATCAGTTTGCACTAGTTTTATCATTTATTTATTTTTTTAACAAATCTTCATTCGTTTGTTTTTTTCTCTTTTCACCCTTTCCCCAACTTTGTGGTGCCCCCTTTGGCCCCGGTGCCGTAAGCACGGGCTTAGTCCGCTTAAGGGTTAATCTCCCACTGTGTGGACTCAAGGCTTGGTGTCAGACAGGTTCACATGGGGTTTTAGGCACTGGTCTTTGCTCGTCAGACTAAAACTGGGCCCTGTATAAATGCAAATCATGTGTTGGCCCACTGAACTGTGTCTCCATATTTTGTGGGGAGATAGCTGCCCAGAGCTTACAAAAAACCCTGCAAGCAGCGAAGAAGCCGTAGGGTTGCAACCTGTGATCAAAGCTCAGAAGGGAAGCTGAACCTAATTTTGTTTGCAGCAAAGAGGCGGGGCAGGAAATGGGTTCACATTAGGCTTTTATAATATAATAACTTCAAAATGTAACTCCCAGCTTGGGGGGGGGATGTTTACAGTACTATAATTAAAACAGTGTTCAGAGAGACTGTGAATCAGCCGCTAAAATCGGCAAGCGGGAGAATTAGGATGGAAGCGAGATCACATGCTGCATCATGGCCGCCCTTGGACTCAGGGGTGGATTAAGGCTCACTGATGCCCTAAGCACTGACCAATCTTATACTGTTCTCCCAAGAGAGCCAGTTTGGTGTGAGAGCCAGTTCGGTGTAGTGGTTAAGTGCGCGGACTCTAATCTGGAAGAACTGGGTTTGATTCCCCCACTCCTCCACTTGCACCTGCTGGTGTGACCATGGGTCAGTCACAAGCTCTGGCACAGCTGTTCTTGAAAGAGCAGTTTGTGTTAGAGTTCTCTCAGCCCCACCTACCTCACAGGGTGTCTGTTGTGGGGAGGGGAAGGGAAAGGACTTTGTAAGCCGCTCTGAGACTCCAAGTGAAGGGCGGGGTATAAATCCAATCTCCTCCTCCTCCTCCTCCTCCTCCTCCTCCTCCTCCTCTTCTTCTTCTTCTTCTTCTTCTTCTTCTTCTTCTTCTTCTACATGGGCCATCGTTGATCCTGTGGACTCATCACCGCTGGATATTGTGATATTTCCGGGATGCTACGCAGAGGCAGTTGATGGCAAACCACCTCTGTTTCTCTCTTGCCTTGGAAACCCTATGGGGGCCACCTTCAGTCCCCTGTGACTTGACAGCTGTGACACAAACACACACACATCGTGATGTTGGCTAGTTTCGGACTGGTATGTGCAGGGCTTTTTTGTAGAAAACGCCCAGCAGGAACTCATTAGCATAATAGGCCACACCCATCAGCAGGAACACCTTAGCGTATTAGGCCACACCCCTGACAGCACAGCTCATTAGCATATTAGGCCACACACCCCATGTTACCAGAAGTGTGGTCTTCCAGCCACACCCACCTTTTGCTTCTTATTCTGTTTACCTTGTTTGTTGTCAAAACCCAGGGCTTTCTTTGTAGCAGGAGCTCCTTTGCATGTTAGGCCACACAGCCCTAAAGTAGCCAATCCGAATGAGTTTCTGCTGTTGGGTGTGGCCTATTATGCTAATGAGTTCCTGCTGGGCGTCGCCAACTTGGGAGCCAGCCGGAACTCTGTTCCGGTGTGTTCCTGCCCATTAATAGCCCTGGGTATGTGAAAGACCCAGGTTTGAATCCCCATGGGCCATGGAAGCTCGCTGGGTGACATTGGTCCAACCACAGCCTAACCTACCTCACAGGAGCGTTGTGTAGATAAAATGGAGGAGCGGAGAATGATGTAAGCCACTTTGGGTGCCCATTGGGGAGAAAGGGGGGGTATGAGTGAATTAAATATTTTTTTTTTAGAAAGGGTCCAATAAGCTCATGGAGAGAAGCCTTTGCATGGTCAGATGTGGCTTCAGATGCATTCTGCCAGGATCCAAGATGGCTGAGAAGTTCTAGAAGCTTTCCTGCCTAATCAGGATTTGAATCTGGTAACATCTTGAAGACCAACGAAATTCCAAGAGTCAAAGTTCACTCCTGAGAGCCAGTTTGGTGTAGTGGTTAGGAATGCGGACTCTAACCTGGGAGAACCAGGTTTGATTCCCCACTCCTCCACATGCAGCTGCTGCTGTGACCTTGGGTCAGTGACAAGTTCTCTCAGAGCTGTTCTCCCAAGAGCAGTCCTCGAAAGAGCTCCCTCAGCCCCACCTACCCCACAGGGTGTCTGTGGTGGGGAAAGGAAGGGAAGGGGATTATAAGCCGCTCTGAGACTCCCTTGGGTAGCGAAGGGTGGGGTATAAATCCAATCACTTCTCTTCTTCATCAGATACCCTCGGGAGTTCGCTGTTGGCTCTACCGTCAGGTGTCTTATGAAGGGAGCTTTGGCTCTCGAAAGTTTGTACTCTGAGAATCTTGCTGGTCTTTAAGGGTTAGGGTTAGGGTGGTGCCAGGGATTGAACCTGGGACCCTTCTACATGCCAAGTTGTTGCTCTACCCCCGAGCCACAGCCCCTCCCCAAACAGGACCTAATGATTCCGCTACGAGACTCAAATCTGGCTTTTCTACTGCAGATCAACATGGCTACCCACCTGAAACGGCCTAATCAAGACAACGCCAGTGTCAGGGGTTGTATGGCAAAGGGCCTGTCCCCGACTGGGGATACTTCTCCTTATTGGGAGACATTCCTGGAGGTGATGTAGGGGGCAGAGCACCAGAGAATCACACCCTGGCCCTCTTCCCTCGCCATTGGCCTGGAGACCCCTGGAAGAGATGAATGAGTCTCTCTTGCTCCTTTGAGACTGGTCATGCACCATTGGGGAGGAAAGCAGTGTGAGTGAATTGCACTCTACTCCCTCTGGCAAACTGCAGTGGAAGGGATGGAGCTGCGTGTGATTATTCGGGAAAAGATGGCTGTGATGGAGCAGAAACAGAGAGGCCTAGTTGGTAGGGGTGGGGGTGGGAAACCTGACAGAGGGCCTCATGGACAGTCTGTGCCCGGCGCCCATAAATACCTGCAATTAGCTGTGCTTTCGATGGGGAGGAACATCATCCGCTCTTCGGCGAGTAGTACAGGAGCCGCCTGCCGCTCTTCAAGATGGTTCTAGAGTCCTGAGCCCTGGTTTGGATGAAGCCTGACCTCTGACGAGCAGATGCTGGGTGGGGGGTGGATATTCCCATCATGCTCTGCTCCCGAGCCTGCCCAGCTGGCTGCTGTTTGGAGACAGGATGCTGCAGAGATAAGCCAATGTTCCGGCCCAGCAGGGCAGTTCTTAATGGCTTTACGGCTGGCTGCGCAAGCCCAGGGCTCCAAGATATCCATTTAAGTGTAATGTGTGTTCAAAGCCCTTTACTGCAGACCGCAGTGGGGATTTGGCCAGGATTGCGGCAGCGTGCTCTAAATGAGATGGATGCTTATGCATATTCTTTTAAGCAACTAAGGACTTACTGGAGTGGACACACACACACCGTGGGGAGAAAAGGGAGCTGTATGTTTTATGGGATTGAATAGTTGTTGTCGAACTTGCTAAAAAGTGACCTCGTTGAGTTATCAGGTGTTGGACCAGATTCTGGGAGACTCGGGTTCGAATCTCCGCTCTGCCACAGAAGTTTGCGTGGGCCATTCACACTGTCTCATCTTAGCCTACCTCACCGTGTTGCTGTGAAGATAAAATGGAGGAGAGATGAATGTCAGAGAAGCCACTTTGGGTCTCTCTTGTGGAGAAATGCAGGGTATAAAGTAAAATAATTTTACCCTCTCCCCTACATCAAGTGGCAGTTTAGTGACTCTGGACTGATTTGCCCAAAGCAGAAGGGGTGTGACTTTAGGATCAGATTGTATGTGGAAGTGGCAATTCTGTGAGTGGCCCAACAGATGTGTTACTTGGTCCTAAAAAGCCACAGAATGGCTTGTTTGGTGTAGTGGTTAAGTGCGTGGACTCTAATCTGGGAGAACCGGGTTTGATTCCTCGCTCCTCCACTTGTACCTGCTGATGTGACCTTGGGTCGGTCACAAGCTCTGGCACAGCTGTTCTCTCAAGGACAGTTTCTGTCAGAGCTCTCTCAGCCCCACCTACCTCACAAGGTGTCTGTTGTGGGGAGGGGAAGGGAAAGGAGTGTGACCCAAGGTCACACCAGCAGGTACAAGTGGAGGAGTGGGGAACCAAACCCGGTTCTCCCAGATAAGAGTCCGTGCACTTAACCACTACACCAAACTGGCTCCATCCATTAAAAGATACCTGATGAAAGCAGTAGCAAATCCCTGAGAGCCCCTTTATCCCACTTCGTTCCGCTTCCGGGAAGCATGAACGCCAACCCAAAAAGCTGGGAGCAACCCATGTTGTGCATAAGGCAGTGGCGATATGATTGGCTGTGCTCCGCTCTACCACCCAATGCGGTGGATCCTCCCCAAATCAGCTGGATGCGCACATAGCCAAATTACCAGGGGAAAGCCGTTTATAGCTGCGCTTCTGGGCCAGCAGTCTGAACGCTCCCACGCGCCTCTTCCCAGTATGCTGCTGCATCAGTCGGCACAGTGTGACTGGGAAGTCTGACCCCAGTTTGTTCCGGGGCTTTTTTGCCACGACTGGCTCCCGCTTCAAACTGCCAGTCTGAATTCAGCCAGGTTGGAGGTCTTTCACATCACCTCCTAACCTGATCCTTTTAACTGGAGGTGCTGGGGATTGAACCTGGGACCTTTCTGCATGCCAAGTAGTTGCTCTTCCCCCGAGCCACAGCCCCTCCCCAAACGGGACCTAATGATTCCGCTGAGGCTCGAACCCAGGAGCTTCTGTGTGTAAAGCACACGTCGTAACCATGATGCTGTGGAACCCACCGCAGCACTGTATGTTTTTGGCCCCTTTATGGGTGTTGCCTTTTGGAGGGATATGGGCTCAAGCAGCATTTAGAACCATGAGGCGCCTTGAACTCAAGGCCACGAGGCAGTAGGTCTCTCTCTTCTCTACAGCCCTTTGCCATCTGTGGGTGCTTGTGGGTTCCCCGTCTTCACGACACTAGTGAAAAGGCCAAAATCTGGATAAACTAGAGTGTGGGATTCCTGCCTCCTACCTGATCTCTTTTGTTAGCGTTTCCTCTGCCTCACAGCAAGCCAAATGCAGGCCGAGCCTCTTTGTTTCCTGCCTCCGGAAAGACGCATTTCCCTTCTCAATGGAAAAGGACTTGGGGCTTAGAGGATCCGTGGAGGGGCCTGTGGTCGGGAAGGACCTAGTTTCTCCTCCAGCCGCCCGGGGGGGGGGTTGAGAAAGCTGCTTCTCCCCTTTGTCCGTGGAGGGAAGGAGGCCGGCGGAATCTCTCCAGGTACTGTTGGTCCCCTCTGCTTTCATGCTGGTCCGTCCTTCTTCTTTGACTGGTGACACCCATGACCCGGCAGCTGGGCCAGGGCTCCCTGTTGCCTCTTGTGGCTTGCCACTGTTTGGTGTCAAACAGTGGACTGCAGCGCAGTGAGTCGTAGGTTTAATTTGGTAACCATTGAGGACTAGGAACATGCCCTTCAGAAGAGGGCAACCAGGATGGTGGGAGGGTAGGAATCCAAGTCTTAGGAGGAAAGGCTGAAAGAGTTGGGTATGTTTAGCCTGGGAAAGAGAAGGCTTACAGGGGACATGATTGCAATCTTCAAGTATTCGAAGGGCTGTCATGTAAAAGATGGAGCAGGTCTATTCTCCCTTGCTCCGGATTGCAAGACTAGATCTAATGGGTGGAAATAACAAGGGAGTCGTTACCGGCTAAATATCAAGAGAAACTTCCTAACTGTAAGAGTGGTTGAGCAGTGGAACAGCCTGCCTTGGGAGGTGGTGGATGCTCCTTCGCTGGACGTTTTCAAGAGGAGGCTGGGCAACCATCTTTTGGGTATGTTGTAGGGATGTAGTAGCTATCTTAAGGCTATGCTCCTGCAGAGTGCAGGGGGTTGGACTGGATGGCCTGCAAGGTCCCTTCCAACTCTAACATTCTATGATTCTATGCTCAGTGCAAAATGAGATCTGGGATGTTATATGTTATCTGCACAAGTCGTCTACTGTTGTTTATAGTCTAGGTATGTGTTTATGGGATAGGCCTATCTGCAGTATCTTCAGCGGGTGGGGGGGAGAGAAATATCTGTGGGCAGGCGGCACCGTTTGCTCTCCTGGAGTACGTGCTCTTTAACTTGTTTTGCAGTGGGAAGTGTCCGGAGTGATAACGGGAAGGGTATAGCCGTGGTGGAAAGTATTGTCCAGTCACAGCTGACTTAAGGCAACGCTGTTGGGCTTTCGAGGCAAGAGGTGAACAGAGCTGTTTTGCCATGGCCTGCTTCTGAGCAGCAACTCATCCATGGTGGTCACCCGCGTTCCCTCTAAGCTGCGTTAGTGTGAGCTAGCTCACAGTTCTTTAGCCTCCAGCTCACAGATTTTTGTCTTCGCTCAGGAAGGGATGGCTACCGGGCAAACGAATCTGTGCAGTAGCCAGATTGCTCGCTCATAACTTTAATGCCAGTTGTTCACAAAGTAGGATTTCTTTTCTTGTAAGACTCCGCGGGTTCGAGGGAGCGTTGGTAGTCACCCATCCAAGTACTGACCGGGGCTAACCCTGCTTAGCTTTTGAAATCGGACAAGCCTGGGCCAGGGTGACAGAGTATTGCTACATAAATGAAATTAATATAATTATGCATAATCTAGACCCTCTACCCTTGTTTTAAGCAATGCCTCTCCCAGTAAGGCAGGAATCCAGCACCCTGTAAAACGTAAGCAAGTCGTCTTTATTGCTACACAGCTGAGTTCCTGGGCGCCCCTTAGAGCTGATATTTCAACTCAGTCGCTCAAGACGCATTTGACAGATTCCGACCTGCCGCCTTCGGGAGCAGGGCGTGGACTTAGAGCATTTGTCACCCAAACAAAGCCAAGCCGCTTCTCCGATTTCCCAGGTCACCCACAGAATAGCTGGAACAATCCAGGCTTCTAGGGCACGGCCTAGATTGCAGTCGGGTGGAGAGCCTGTTTTGCCTTTAATCCAGAACGGGGCTAGGACGTGCTTTTCGGCTCTAAACAGTCCTCGGGGAGGTTGGAGTTTGGAGTGTCACAAACACAACAATTCCAGAGGTGGAAAGAAAGTGGTACGGGCCAGCGTGGAGTACTGGTGAGTGTCACCCATCATCCTCTGCTTTAAGCCCTCTGAGATAGGCAGCACCAGTAAGAGGGTTCAAGCTACTTTCTCTTCTTGGCAGTACTTATACGTCGTACTTAATGAGGCTTGGTGGGAGGGCACCCACTTTGCATGTGCAAAGTTACATGAACACAGGAAGCTGTCGGATCCCAAATCAGATTCTTCGTCCACCAAGGTCAGAATTGGCTACTCAGACTGGTGGCAGCTCTCCAGAGTCTTAGGTAAAGGTCTTTCACATCTGTCATCCGGTCATTTTAACTGGAGATCCTGGGGATTGAACCAGAGACCTTCTGCATGCCAAGCAGATGATCTTCCACTGCGCCGCTGCCCCTCCTTTGGTTCAAGCTGTGGTTTCTCTAATTATAGAACCTTAAGCAGCTGATACTCTGCCAATCAGAGAAGGCAGCAGGGACCCATAGCTGGACTACCTGCTATAAGGCAATTTAATTTAATGGGTTTGTCTCAGGCTCTCCCCCAGATGGGGAATGGTGATAGCTTTGGGAGAGTATACTGGAAGAGTAGGTGGGATGCTGCGGTGACTAGTGCATGAAGGGAACGGTTGGCAGAGATCTTTACGGGAGAGCTTACTTAAGAGATGCTGCACGGAAACAACATGAAAGAGGCAAATATCTCCACTAATCCAAGTGCAAACCTATCTATGCCGGTGTGCTAAAACAATCACGCAGGATGCTCCTGTGTATACTGATTACTTACTCTGAGACTTCATGCGTACCAATGGTTCAAACCCCGACATCTGTAGCAAAAGGATCTCAGATGTCGGGGAAGCCCTTTTTCCTCTGTCTGAGATCCAAGAGAAGAAGAAGAGTTGGTTTTATACCCCACTCGTCACTACTCAAAGGAGTCTCGGAGCACCTTCCCTTCCTTTCTCCACAACAGACCCCCTCTGAGGTAGATGAGGCTGAGAGAGTTCTGAGAGAACAGTGACTGACCCTAGGTCACCCAGCTGACTTCATGTGGAGGAGGAGGAGAAGGGTAGGTTTTATACCCTGCTTTTCTCTACCCAAAGGAGTCTCGGAGCAGTTTACAGTCTCCTTCCCTTCCTCTCCCCACAACAGACACCCTGTGAGGTAGGTGGGGCTGAGAGACCTCTGAGAGAACTGCTCTTGAGAGAACTGCGACTGACTCAAGGTCAGCCAGCTGGCTTCATGTGGAGGATTGAGGAATCAAACCCGGTTGTCCAGATTAGAGTCCACTGCAGGTCTGAGTAGACCGTGCTACTTCAGGTGAGCCCAAAGTCTGGCTTGGTACAGGCACCTTTACATGTGCTTTGAAAACCGTTGGCCTAACATTTTCCGGCCTCTGCTTTTCCCTCATGGTTGACTAAGCGTAGCCTGCCTCATCCAAGCAGGAATAAAGGAGATGGATTCCCTGGGGTTTGGTTCATGAAATAAGACCGGGGAGGTGGGGGGGTTCAATACTGCAGAATGCCAGCTCAAATGAAACCCTGTTTAGTCCCTTTGAAACAAATTATGAGTGGTACATTTCAGAGGGGAGCTGCGTTGGTCTGCAGTAGTAGAGCCAGATTCGAGTCTGGTAGCACCTTAGAGAACACTATTTTGTGACCATGAGCTTCCAAGAGGCAAAGTCGCTTCTCTGCAACACCCTTCCCACCTTCTGACTGGAATATACATGACAAATGCTTGTACATGACAAAGGGAGCGTTGACGCTCCATACCCAAGAAATCTTGCCGGTTTGGTGTAGTGGTTAGGAGGGCAGACTCTAATCTGGGAGAACCGGGTTTGATTCCTCACTCCTCCACATGCAGCTGCTGGTGTGACCGTGGGTCAGCCACAAGTTATTTCAGAGCTGTTCTCTCAAGGGCAGTTTTTGAGAGAGCTCTCTCAGCCCCACCTACCTCACAGGGTGTGGGGAAGGGATTCTAAGCCGCTCTGAGACTCCTTCGTGTTGTGAAGGGTGGGGTATAAATCCAGTCTCCTCCTTCTCCTCCTCCCTTTCTCCTTCTTAGCTTCTGGACTTGAATCTGGCTGTTTCAGAAAAGTGTATCGATGTATCAACCCGGTTTCCAGCTGTGGATGCCGTAGAGCTGGTTTCTCTCTCGCTCGAGGGAGTCCTGGAAGATTGTTCAATTATCCCTTTTGATTTTCTTTTTCTTCTTTGCTGCAGGCTATTATCCCCACCCCCCACCCCCAGGAAACCCCTGAAAGGGGTATTAAAGCCTCAGCTGCCGGGCAGGTGGCATGCAAGTCTGTCAAGGGGAGGGGGAGGGATGCAGAGGAACATGAGCCGCTCAGATCCCCGGGGGAGGATGTGGGAAGCGGCATACGGCTGGTTGAGCATCCTCCCACAGCGGCGGGTTTGTTCCCTCTCCGTCATCGATATCATGAAGCAAGTGCAGTGGGGGACGGAGGAAGAGGGCGTGAGGGAAACCTCAGGCAGTGCGTGAAAGGAGGGATGAGGCGAAAGGTGGATGAAGAAGGATGAAACAGAGCATGGCCAAGGAAGAAAGGAAACATGACACAACAGCCCAGAGGAGGGAGGGACGGAAGGCGGGCTGCCATCCTCCTTTGCTCTCTTAAGTGCTGGGCCGACAAGACAGCTGTTCAACTGGTGGACCCTTTCCCCTGTTGCTGCCCTGCTGTGCTATGCAGCAGGATGCTTCACCTGTTGAATGTCTGCCTCACACGCAGTGATTCAAGGCATACAGTCTCAGTCTGGGTGGGGAAAGGTGCCGCTTGTGGGCCACAAGGGTTGCCATGGTCCTGGTGGGCCCAAATCTCCTCAGGTTCCTCAGAAGCGAAGCAGGACCTGACCCTGGTTCGTATGGGAGACCGACAGGGAAGTCCAAGGCTGCTTTGCAGAGGCAGGCGACAGCAAACTAACTGCAAGGGAGTGGTCGTCGCTACATCTAGTGGTAGTGAATTCCACAAAGTTTATCAGAGCTACGCGTGAAGAAGTTGACGGAAAACTGCTTCCTCGAACCGTTAGCAGGTTTGTGGGTGAGAAGCAGGCCAAGTGAAGACAGCATGGAGGCCAGGTTTGGTTTGTGGGCCGTCAGTTGCTGACCTGTGCTGTCCCGTCCCCCGTCCCCCCGCCCTTCGGTCTTTCCCTTACTCATTGCTGTATTTCCTGACCCTCTCCCCGGGCTCAAAGCCCATCGCTCTCCACCCACACCGTGGGCCCAAAATATCTACCCAGCAGCTGACACCTTCCAACTGTCTCCTTGGAGGCAGCTGGCCTGAGTTTGTTCCCCCCTCCACGCACACTCCCACCCCCGGCCTGATAATCTCCAAGCATTCATGTATGAGAGCGCATGAAGTTTGCATGTCTAGCATTCTTGTTCGGGAGGCGTCAGACGGCCATTGAAGGGGAAGACGCTAGAATAACAGGATGGAGGTTAGATTCGTTCAGGGGAAGGGCTTTCTCTGTGTGTGCGCGCACGCATGAATTGTCCAAGGGTGTGTCTGTGTGGTCGGGTGCTGAATGCTTTTCTGGAGTTGAAATCTAGGCCGCATTTAAACAGAACAGTCCGCCTGGGAATTAATCTGCTGGGGTGGAGGAGGGAAAGAGGGGGGCGCGCGGAAGAGTCACATTTTTCCAGCCTGGCCCAGCCGTGGATCCAGAAGGCTTTATATAGAGCTAATCAGAAAGACACCGGGCAGAGGCATCGAGGCGGGGCTGAAGGGAAGCCCTCGGGGCCTGAGCCGCCTCTATTAAACACAGACAGGTCTCCGGTTTCTTTATCAAGGAACCAGTCGTGCAAAAATGCTTAATCAGATCATAGTTGTCAATATGGCTTTTACTTTTTTATTTTTTGCCATCAAGTCAAGGCTAACTTCTGGCGACCCCATAGGCAAGAGATGTTCCAGTTTTGCCAATGCCTGCCCCTGTGTATTGACCCTGGGCTTCCTTGGTGGTCTCCCATCCAAATACTAACCAGGGTTGACCCTGCTTAACTTCCAGGATCTGATGAGATCGAGCTAGCCTAGGCTAGGGCTGAGAGAAAGCAACCCTGGCCTTCCTTGGAGGTCTCCCATTCAAGTACTAACCGAGGCAGATGCCGCTTAGCTTCCGAGAGCTGATGAAATCAGGCTCACCTGAGCCATTCGGGCCAGGGTGTTAATATGGCACAGGGATATATTCCTGCTCTTAACCACGGAGGATGGCTGAGCTATGCTAGGCTCATTCAGATAATAACGGTATACTAATGATGATTTGTTGATGTATTTTGAAATAAGTGTGGCTAGTCCTTAAGGTGCCACTAGATTTTTGTTGTTGTTTTGTTTTGCTTACTTCCAGGAAAGCATTCTTTAGGATGGCGCTGTAGGTTGGGAAGGGGGGTAAGAAGCTGAAGAACCCAGGAATCTTCATGACTGGGAGGGGTAGTGGTCTCAGCACTGGGTCTAGCCTGACATGCTGTGACCAATATACCAGAGGATGTAGTGATGGCCACAGGAATAAACAGCTTTAAAAGGGGAGTAGATAGATTTGTGGAGGAACTGAGAGCCACTTTGGTGTAGTGGTTAGGAGCGCGGACTCTGATCTGGGAGAACCGGGTTTGATTCCCCCATTCCTCCACATGCAGCTGCTGGTGTGACCTTGGGTCAGTCACAAGTTCTTTTGGAGCTGTTCTCTCAAGGGCAGTTCTCGAGAGAACTCTCTCAACTGCACCTACCTCATAGGTTAGGATGTCTGTTGTGGGGAGAAGAAGGGAAAGGGATTGTAAGCCGCTCTGAGACTCCTTTGGGTAGTGAAGAACAGGGTATAAATCCAATCTCTTCTTCTCCCTTTTTCTCCCTACATCTATCAGTGGCTACTACCCATGGTGGCTGAGGGGAACCTCAGCCTTCAGAGGCACAGAACCTCTGAGTCTCAGAGCCAGGAGGCAACATCAGGGAAAGGCCTCAGCCTCTATGCTCTCGTGTTGGCCCTCCAGGGGAACTGGTTGGCCGCTGTGTGAGGCAGGATGCTGGACACAATGGACCATTGGTCTGATCCAACAGAGCTCTTCTTCTGTTCTTATATACAAGATTACATGATCTTGTTGAACTGTCCCCTCCAGTCCACCCACTCCTCACTGTAGCATCTGAGGTGGCTTCAGACGATGCCGGACCCTTTCCAGACCTTTTGTGGCAATCATAAGGGTTAGAAACTTGATTTTCAAATGGCCCGCGGTTCTTCGTGCTGAACGACCTTCGTGCTGAACGACATTCAGATTTTTGCGGTGTAGCTTTGAATATGAAGGCCGTGGGGCCACAGGGTGTGTGCCTCAGAGGTTGAAAAGTAGGGTTGCCAACTCAGGCTTGGGAAATTCCTGGAGATTTGGGGTGGATCCCGGGAGGGGAGGGTTTGGCGAGGGGAAGGAGTGGTGTTCCCTCTAAGCTGAGTTTGTGTGCGCTAGCTCACAGTTCTTTAGCCTCCGGCTCACACACTTTTGTCTTAGCTCAGGAAGGGATGGCTCCAGAGCAAACTAATTTATGCAGTAGCCAAATCGCTCGCTCACAACTTAAAAACATAAGAACATAAGAGAAGCCAATGTTGAATCAGGCCAATGGCCCATCTAGTCCAACACTCTGTCACACGGCGGCCAAAAATACCACGTGCTATCAGGAGGTCCAGCAGTGGGGCCAGGACACTAGAAGTCCTCCCACTGCTGCCCCCTCCAGCACCAAGAATAGAGTGCATCACCTGCCCCAGACTGAGAGTTCCCATCTATACCCTGTGGCTAATAGCCACTGATGGGTTTCTGCTCCATATGTTTATCTAATTCCCTCTTGAAACTGTCCATGCTTGTAGCTGCCACCACCTCCTGCGGCAGTGAATTCCATAATGCCAGTAGCTCACAAGGTAGATTTTTTTTACTCACGAGACTCTACAACTTAGAGGAAGCATTGCCCTCGAGTCCACTCACCAAAGCAGCTCCTTTTCTCCAAGGGAACTGATCTCTGTAATCAAGAGATCAGATGTAATCCTGGGAGTTCTCCAGGCCCCCCTGAAGGTTGGCAATTCTATTGAAAAGTGAAGCTTCTTACAGAGATGGGACAAGAACAGGACAAAACTGTTGTTTGGAAAATGGAAGGAGGGGAAAGGAATTAACGCCGCTGCAGTGTGGCGGCTGTAGCTCAAACGCTACCCATGCCCCGTGTACGACTCTTCCCTCCTGTGCCCAAATGGGGCAGAGGTATGAGGAAAGCAAGTGGGAACGGCGTCCTTTCTAAACGCCCCCCCCCATAATCTTGCATTGGGGGTCAGCGTCGTTTCTCTGCCCGCTCCGGATCATCTCTGTTTCGTTTCCAAACGGCTGAGGCAACCTCCAGGCAGGCTGTGTAATCCCGTTGCGATATCTTCCCCAGCTGGAAGCGTGAGCCGCACCCCGGAGAATGCCGTTTGGCCGGAGAGCCGGCTCTGGCCGCTGGCCGAGGGGGCCATGAGTGTCAGCTAGGCCGGTGTGCGCAAGCGTCCCCCGAGGGCAGGATGCACACTCTGCGTGTGGCGATGACTGATATGGCAGAGCAGGGCCCGGGGGAACACTGCCTGGACCATGCGGCTGCCTGTGCAGAGGGTTCTGGGAAGCCGATTCAACCAGTCAGCAAGAAAGTTTTCCGTATGGGGAAGGGGTGTCTTTTGCACAGTTTGATCGATCCGATCAAGGGGGTGTCTTATTAGCATTCCCCCGGGTTTTTCCATTGGAAAATGGAAGGAGGGGAAAGGTATTAACGCCATTGGAAAAACCCCGGGGAGAAAAGGCTTCAGGGCAGAAAATGGGTGAAATTCCCCGCCACGCTTCTGCTTTTTCCCAGGCCCTCACATCTCTGTTCCCATGTCTAGGCTTGTCCTTAAGTATGTATCTCCATTTCTTCTTTTCTCCCCCCTTGCTTTGCTTTTATTACACTTTTTTCAAAGGTACAGTAAACAGACGGTGTGGTTGTAGCTGTTAAAAAGCTCGACGAGGATCCAATCGAATCCTGTGCGAGCCTCCATTTTGTTGCAAAGCTCTCTGGGTAATATGGGCCCGAGTCGCTTTCCTCACAGCCTAGCCCAGACTAGATCGATCCTGTCAGATCTCAGAAGCTAAGCAGGCTCAGCCCTGGCTAGGATTTGGGTGTGAGACCACCGAGGAAGTCTGGAGTTTGCTACGCGGAGGGCAGGCAGTGGCAAACCACCTCTGAACGTCGCTTGACTTTAAAACCTACCCGGGGTCTCTGGGAATCAGCTGCGATTTGGTGCCCCCTCCCAAAAACAAAAACCCTCCCCCAAGTGTTGACGTGAAGAGAAAATGGGGAAAGGAGAACCACGCGCTCGACTCTGAGTCCGTTGGAAGAAGTGCAGGATTTTTAAAAAGTGACAAGGTAGGCAGATAGATCTGTGGTCAGCAAGTTGCTGTTACTGGTAGGGTGCTCTGAGGAAGGGGTGGTGGGCTAATCTATTTCATTCTAACAATTATCACCCCGCCTTTCTTCATGGTTCAAGGCAGGGCTCTTTTTGTAGAAAAAGCCCAGCAGGAACTCATTAGCCTAATAGGCCACACCCATCAGCGGAAACTCATTAGCCTATTAGGCCACACCTGCGACAGTACAGCTCATTAGCATATTAGGCCACACCCCCATGTTGCCAGAACTGTGGTCATCCAGCCACATCCACCTTTGGTTCTTATTCTGTTTACCTTGCTTGCTGTCAAAACCCAGGGCTTTTTTTTGTAGCAGGAACTCCTTTGCATGTTAGGGCACACAGCCCTAATGTAGCCAATCCTAATGAGTGTATGCTGTTGGGTGTGGCCTGTTATGCTAATGAGTTCCTGCTGGGCGTGGCCAACTCGGGAGCCAGCCGGAACTCCGTTCCGGTGCATTCCTGCCCCAAAAATAGCCCTGGTTCAAGGTATGGTTCAATTAGGGATGCCAGCCTCCAGGTGGAACCTGGAGATCCCCCAGAATTACAGCTGATCTCCAGACTACAGGGCTCAGTTTCCCTGGAGAAAATGGAAGCTTTGGAGGGCAGACTCTGTGCCACGGGACCCCACAGAGGCCCCTCCCATCCCCTCCCGTCCCCAGGTTCCATTCCCAAACCTCCAGGAGTTTCCCAGCCTGGATCTGGCAACTCTACTCCCTTCCTGCTGGGGGAACTCTAGGTCAAATGTTCCCCCTTCTTCAAGTAACTCATTAGTAGGACCATCCAGTGCTCTTCAAAAAGCCTTCAACCCTGACCTGGATAGCCCAGGCAAACCCGATCTCATCAGACCTTGGAAGCTAAGCAGGGCCAATCCTGGCAAGTACTTGGAAGGGCAACCTCCAAGGAATACCAGGGCTGGGATGCAGAAGGAGGCAGGGCTCTTTTTTGTAGCAGGAACTCCTTTGCATATTAGGCGACACGCCCCTAATGTAGCCAATCCTCCAAATGCTTACAGAGCTCTTCTTACAGGGGCTACTGTAAGCTCTTGGAGGATTGGCTACATTAGGGGCGTGTGGCCTAATATGCAAAGGAGTTCCTGCTACAAAAGAGCCCTGAAAGGAGGTATTAGCAATCAACCTCTCTGAAATGTCATATCCCCACTAGGAGTCACCAGAAATCCCCATGACTTCCAGGCTTGCAAGGCCACACACACACACAAACAACACAAAAAATAGTTTGGTCTTTATGCGTAGTAGGAACCAGGAGGTAAGAGGCAGTAAAATATGGGCATGCTCAGACCTCGACAGTTCTGCTAACCCTTGTCCACCTTTGCTTGCAGGACATGAAATCATGGTGCTACGACCCGTGACTCTTTCTCTGTGAAGATGTCGTCCATGGATCCCCTGCCTCCGGCCACCCCTCCCTCCCAGAAGCCCACGCGCATCATCAAACCTCGCCCACCCACCCGGCCCCGGCCATATCTGCCTCCCAGGCCGGACTCGAGCAAGCTGCTCCGCGGCCCCACCCCACCTTTGCCGCCGGAGGGCTCCGTGGCCGAGCCAGCAAGCGACGGGTGCCGCAAGGTCACCGAACCCCCCTGCAGCACCGAGCGGCAACTCCACATCCTGCAGAATTCGGGGGCCGTTCGGAAGATCGTGGTGCGCTTTGACCACGCGGGTTCGGAGAAGGACGAGGCCGACAAGCCGACTCGGCCGACTGTGAATGGCAGCCAGATACCCGTCCCTGTGGCTGAGAATGGGGAAGGGGAGTCGGTGGAGGAGAAAGAAGCACCGGGGCAGCTGGGTAAGTGAGCAGGGTCGTGTGAGCAAAAATCCTGCTTTGTGAGCTACTGGCGTTAAAGTTGTGAGCGAGCGATTTGGCTACTGCATAAATCAGTTTGCACTGGAGCCCTCCCTTCCTGAGCGAAGACAACAAATGTGTGAGCCGGAGGCTAAAAAACTATGAGCTAGCTCACACTGACTCAGCTTAGAGGGAACACTGGTCACAACGATCATGTCGTTCAGCGGTTGCGAGCCTTCTTGCCTTGACCCGGACGATGATCTCCGGCTCAGGCGGCCTTGTGTGGCTTTAAGACCTGTGAACGCTTTATATTGGGGGGAAATACCCTGAGGTTTCTGCACTGGGCAAGACATTTTCAAGCGGAGACTGGACAACCATCTTTTGGGTATGTTGTAGGTATGTAGGGCTATCTTTCGGCTGTGCTCCTGCAGAGTGCAGGGGGCTGGACTAGACGACCTGCAAGGTCCTTTCCAACATTCTGTCATTCACTTATTTTTCATAATCTGCTTCTTTTAGAGGTCGACAGCCTCCTGCCAGGCACTGAAGCATCACTCATTGGTGTACATTGCCTGTACGCTTCAAAGCCACAAGTAGCCAGGCAGACTAGAAACTTAAACCTTTTTCTTTTAAAACAAGAGCTCAGGTTCCTGAGATGCTGATTTCTTCAAAATGATTTCATTGTTTGGCTGTGATTGTGGAAACAGCCGGTTCTGCTTCATACAGGCTTTATCCTCAAGGCTCAGGTAGGGTTCCCAGCCTCCAGGTGGGACCTGAAGATCGCCCTGGAATTGCAACCAGACCACAGAGATCAGTTCCTCTGGTATAAACGGCTGCTCGGGAGGGTGGACTCTGTGGCATTATACCCCCCTCTCCAAAACCTGCCCTCCCCAGCTTCACCCCTAGATCTCCAGGAATTTCTCAACCCGGAATCGGCTACTCTTATCACTTTGAGGGTATTAAGCCTTCACAGTGCAGAAAAGCAGCTCCTTGTATCACCTGTGTGGCCCCTCGTAATTCCTCCTTTTAAAAATTTTGGTCTTTCTACAGATTCCAGCGACGACACCCCGGTCTCCACATCGGGCGCAGTGGAGCAGAATGGCATAGGACCCCCCGTTTCCTGCCCCTCGGCCTGTCCCTGCGTCTGCCATCAGCAGCGGCCAGGCATGGTCTTGACGTGGGTTCCGGCACATTCCCAGCAAGCCGAACGAGAGGACGCTGAGGAAGGGCCCGCCTCGGACCTCTCGTCCTCCGCCGACGAGGGAGGGCCGCCCTTCCGCCACTTCCTGGTGCTCAACCCCCCGCCCGCCAAGCCGCCCGCCAAAGGCGGCAGGGCCCCCAAATCCCACCGTTCTCCTCGGAGCAAGAAGCCCCCCGACCCACCGCTGTCGGCGAACGGGCACGCCGAGGGCAGCGTGGTGCTGACCGGGTATCGCTCCACGGCCGAGCCCCTGCCCCCGCGCTGTCCCCCCTTGATGCCCAAGCCTCCCCGCCGCAGCAAGGGGGGGTCCCCCGCCTTTTTCGACAGCGAGCCCGTGCCCCCGGCCATCCCGCCCAAAGCCCCGGTGAAACCGCCCCGCAGCTCCTTGGGACCCCTTTCCTTTCCCCGCAGGGGCTCCCTCCAGTTCCCACTCGAGTCCAACCACGTTCCAAACAACGTCTCGCCCGTCTCTGCCGGGGAAGGCCTCCTCCTGCCGCCCCCTCCCAGCCGCCGCCACCCCCACCTTCTTCCCAGACACCCCCGCCTGTGCCCCTCCCCCATCAGCCGCCTCCCCGCTTGCTTCCCGCCAGCGTTCCGAAACCCCGACTCCCCCTCCGCCGTCCCAGCCTCCTCCTCCGCTGCCTCAGGGGCTGCCCCCGCCGCCAACTCAGCCCCCGCCGCCCTTGGAGAGCACGTCGGTGGATGAACATCAGCGTCAAGGTAACAGCTACGCCCTGGGAGGGAAGGAAATATCAGACAGAGGGGAAGTATGGCAGGCATACAGCAGTATCTCTCATCAGGATCTTATGGTCCCCGCGATGACCACTTTCAGTTTTACCCCAAATTATGTTACTGGGGACTGGAAGCTGTACAGAGGCAGTCGTATTTGGCTATTGGGAAGGGATTCCCTCCCCTTGATTCAGTTGGTTGGGATATTTGTGACATTCCCGGAGGCTTGAGTCTGCGGCTTGGCTCACTTGTCTGAGTTACCTAGTGTGTGTCACACTCAGAATGGGGGTAAAGGAGGACACTCACTAATTGTTTGCATAGCGTCAGTTATTCTTACCTTTTATTGTAAAAAGTAGACAATGTAAAGTCACCCCCATTCAGTCTTTCATTTTACTCAGCTTTACTCTGGGCGGGATTAGATTATGTGTTCCTTGATTAGTCTTCTAAATGTGGGGAATGGGGTCAGAGTGAGTGAGAGCATGGCTCTGAACATCTGCTGGGGGGTAGAATGGACAAGCTGGGCAAGTGTATATACCTCCTGACCAATGCTCCCTCTAAGCTGTGGAGTCTTGTGAGCAAAAATCCTACTTTGTGAGCTACTGGCGTTAAAGCTGTGAGCGAGCAGTTTGGCTCCTGCATAAATTAGTTTGCTCTGGAGCCCTCCTTCCTGAGCGAAGACAGAAATCTGTGAGCTGGAGGCTCAAAATCTATGCGCTAGCTCACACTGACTCAGCTTAGAGGGAACACGGCTCCTCTTGACGCCTGCAAGCCCCAGGCTGTGTCATTGCTTTCCTAGATAAAAACTTGGAATTATTCATCCAGTCTGGGTTTATGGTATAACATTTTGACTTATCATTGTACCCGAGTATGCTTGCTTCGGATTTTAAGCTGCTGCATGGATGTTTGGAGGTGTGACTGGCATGCTGGGTGGGTGGCAAGAATGGATCCACCCTCCTCCCCCTCGTTACCCCCCACCACGGATAGGGGGAAATCAGGACACGTTCTGTCTGATCCAGCCCTGATTCTGCGGAATTTGTCTCTCCAGGTGGCTGCGAAACGGACTGCCCGGCATCAAGTGAATCTGACACGGGGACCCCAACGGACAGGTATGTTGGCACTCTCCCCCTTCCAGCCCCTACAAGTCTTGAAAGAAATTTTTGGAAGGTGTACCTGTGTGAGCCCCTCTCTCCAGTCTCTAGCATCTAACCCGATCCCGTCAGATCTCGGAAGCTAAGCAGGGTCGGCCTTGGCTAGAATTTGAATGGGTGACCTCCAAGGAATACCAGGGGCGGGACGCAGAGGCAGGCAATGGCAAACCACCTCTGAGACGTCTCTTGCCTTAAAAACAAATCTAGCTCACCACCTAGCGGTGCATAACGCTAAGAGACCTAGAACTTTTGCCTGCCAGACAATCTTAGGATCTCCTGGCTATTCTACACATAGTGCCGTATGATAATTAATTACATTAACTCCAGTCTCTAATGATGCAGGAGCTATGGAGAGGGGTCAGGAGGGAAATAGTTGTAGCCGGTGTTCCCGCTAAGCTGAGTCAGTGTGAGCTAGCTCACAGTTTTTTAGCCTCTGGCTCACACATTTTTGTCTTAGCTCAGGAAGGATGGCTCCAGGGCAAATTAATTTATGCAGTAGCCAACTTGCTCACTTACAACTTCAGTGCCAGTAGCTCACAAAGTAGAATTTTTGCTCTCAAGACTCCACAGCTTAGAGGGAGCATTGGTTGTAGCTGTCCTCTCTGCTTTCAAAGAAGGGTTTTTGGCAGGGCTCTTTCTGTAGCAGGAACTCCTTTGCATATTAGGCAACACACCCCTAATGTAGCCAGTCCTCCAAGAGCTTACAGAGCTCTTCTTACAGGGGCTACTGTAAGCTCTTGGGGGATTGGCTACATCAGGGGTGTGTGGCCTAATATGCAAAGGAGTCCCTGCTACAAAAAGAGCCCTGGTTTTTGGTCATCTGGGCCTTTTCTCACCTCAAAGACAACTAAGGGCCAAATTAGGTGCAACGGCCTCCTCATGCCTGATGTGGTGGGGACACGGCTGCCCTTTTCAAGCCCAAAATGGGGGACTTAAAAATACTGCAAGGACCCAATTTGGACTGCAGTGCTTTGGGACAAGGTGCTCCTGTCCCCCGCCATGGGCCTTTTCGAGCGCGGCTGTTCCGCTGTGCCGCAGCATGGCATTTTTAGCCCGTCTGAGCTTTTAAAATGGCGGCAGCACCCCTTTATCAGACACGAGGACTCCATCACGTCTCGTTTTGCCCTAGGAGGACACCCATTCAGAGACTTCACTGATGCGAGTTAACGGCATACGGAGGCACTATAAATAACACACTGCGAAAGCCGTGAAGAGGTGCACAGTTAGAGAAAAGAGCGCTGGCTAGAAACGCAAAGAGAATGAATGAGCCCCTCCGCCCCTGTGACCAGGTCTCAGCAGAGGACGACGTGGGCAGTAAAGGGGGGGGGGAATGCATTGCAAAGAGAGTCATCGGAAAATTTATAAAATCGTTCAGGCAGCCTAAATAATTTAAGCAAAGGCACGTGAACCTTCTGCCACAGGGCAGCCTGCGGTTCCCCCGTTGTATCTGGCTTGAAGGTAAAAGCTCCAAGAGGCCCACGAGTCATGTGGAAGCGGCCGTTAAATTTGGGGGCCTGCCCGCGTTCGATGCTTCTCTGTGGAAGCAGCCTTTGATTAAACAGACCCTTGAGGTGACCAGCGTTCCCTCTAAGCTGAGTTAGTGTGAGCCAGCTCACAGTTTTTTAGCCTCCGGCTCACACATTTTTCTCTTGGCTCAGGAAAGAGGGCTCCCGAGCAAACTAATTTATGCAGTAGCCAAATCACCTGCTCACAACTTTAATGCCGTTAGCTCACAAAGTAGAATTCTTGCTCTCAGGACTCCACAGCTTAGAGGGAACATTGGAGGTGACCCACTTTTTTGGAGGTTATTAGGGCTGCTGGTTACTTACTCTTGCGTTTGTTCTCTTGTCTGTCGTAGACCGTCTTCGCTGGTGTCCCCGAAGGGCCCTGACTGGGGACTCTGCCTACAGGACGGTAAGTGGGAACTGGGAGCAGGCAAAGATCCGGCGGAAGAGGGGGACGCAGACCGAGACGTTCTGCCCCCGGAGGTGGAGTCCAAAACGCCGTCCCTCTCGACCATCCTGCCTAGGGTTGCCAAGCCTGCGTTGGGAGATTCCTGGAGATTTGGGGGAATGGAGCCTGAGGGCCTTGGGGGGATAGAATGCCATAGTCTGCTCTGCAGAGCAGCCGTTTCCTCCAGGGGAATGGATCTCGGTCATCGGGAGATCGGTTGCGATTCTGGGAGATCTCTGTGCCCCACCTGGAGGCTGGCAACCCTAATCCTGCCAGCTGTCCCTTCCCCAGGGGTTCGAGCCCCCTCCCCAGCCAGCACGCTTTCACCACCACCTCCTTCTGTCTCTCTCTCCCCGCAAGAGCTTGGCCAGCAGAGCCCCCCTCCCTCTCTTCCCTGGCCCTCTTTGGAGCCATTGCAGAGAGCCACACGAACCATAGACCCCCCCCCCGAACACTTGCAAGATTCGTTTTCTCGCACGAGAGTTCGGCAATCGTTTTCGTTTCCTTGGCAAACCTGCTGAGCACTGGTGGTTGCTCAGGCAAAAGGCATGCCCAGCGGCACCGTTTTCAGAGAGCACTGGGAGACAGAAGGCGAGGAGGATTTGCCAGTCTAGCTCCCGGCTGGTAGAGACGGAGACAGCAGCGATGGTCACAGCTGAGGGGTAGGTGGGATGGGGTCTGGCCATGGGTGGGATGGGAGCAGGCTGCTCCTCCCAAGTGCAAAGTGATGCCCATTGGAACCCAAAATCCTAACTGTAAATACTTGTTGATGGGGTCCGAACTGGCAGCGACTGTCCAAGAGAGAGGGATCTCGGAGTCGTAGTAGATAACTCAATGAAAATGTCAAGACAGTGTGCGACTGCAGTAAAGAAGGCCAACGCTATGCTGGGGATTATTAGGAAGGGAACTGAAAACAAATCAGCCAGTATCACCATGCCCCTGTATAAATCGATGGTGCGACCTCATTTGGAGTACTGTGTACAGTTCTGGTCACCAGACCTCAAAAAGGATATTATAGCATTGGAAAAGGTGACAAGGTATATAGATAGGAGCTCTCAGTCTGGGTCAAGGGATGCTCTGTATTCTCGGTGCTTGGGGAGGGGCAACAGTGGGAGGGCTTCTCGTGTCCTGGCCCCACTGCTGGACCTCCTGATGGCACCTGGTATTTTTGGCCGATGTGTGACACAGAGTGTTGGACTGGACTGGATGGGCCATTGGCCTGATCCAGCATTGGCTTCTCTTATGTTCTTATGCAGGAACTCTAAGATAAGTGATGCTCTGTATTCTTGGTGCTTGGGGGGGGGCCCACAGTGGGAGGGCTTCTAGTGTCCTGGCCCCACCGCTGGACCTCCTGGTGGCCCCTGGTATTTTTGGCCACTGTGTGACATGGACTGGATGGGCCCTTGGCCTGATCCAGCATTGGCTTCTCTTATGTTCTCATGTTCTTCCACAAATGCCCTCCTTTGATGAGCACACCAAAGCCCACGTGCGCTGCCCAGCTGCAATCGACTCATGGCAACTTCATGAAGTTCCACCTCACGGGGTTTTCAAGGCACGAGAGAAGCAGAGGCAGTTTGCCGTTGTCTTTCTCTGCCCAGAGACCTCTCTCTTCCCTGGCAGTCTCCCATCTGAGTACCAGCCCTGCTTAGTTTCCAAGCTGTAACAAGCTCGGGCTAGTCTGGACTATTACGGCTGTTAATAATTACCATAGACTCCTCTTATACTGCATCTGGGTATTAAACTCAGAAAAGAACACTGTGTTTTAATAGTAAATAAAGAGGCCTGAAATTACACTCCCTCTGTGGAGTCTTGTGAGCAAAAATTCTACTTTGTGAGCTACTGGCATGAAAGTTGTGAGCAGGCGATTTGGCTGCTGCATGGATTAGTTTGCTCTGGAACCCCCCCCTTCCTGAGTTAAGACAAAAATGTGTGAGCCAGAGGCTAAAAAACTGTGAGCTAGCTCACACTAACTCAGCTTAGAGGGAACACTATGGCCTTCCCTCCCTCAGCAATATCCCAGTTCTTCAAAATGCCCTGCAGTGGCAGATCTACAGTACTGCTAAAGCATCTCCCAGCTGCATTGGCTTTCTGGGGCCACTGGGAATTACCCTTGTCTCCAGGTCCTGGGCTGGGCTTGATATTGCTTAGGGTTGCCAATCTCCAGGTGAGGCCTGGAGATCTCCTGGAATCACAGCTGAACTTCAGAGTACAGAGGTCAATTCTCCGGGAGAATAATAATTATTATTATCATATGGCATTGTGTGTAGAATACAATACATGAAAAGAAGCCAGGGAAACGCTGTAGCTCAATAACGTGCAAAATTATTAATATGGAAATTATATATATTAAAGCAAGCAAAGTACAACTTTAATGTGCAAACAATATAACAGATAGCCAAACAACGAAGGCTCCAGATTCTTCTCTTCGTTTCGTGAATATCACTTCCTCAGAAGTAAGTGTTCTTGACACAAATTTGTTGTCCTTATTTCCACAGTGTAGAAATATGAGTTTTACAATCAGAAATCTTGTACAGTGTCTAAACATTCATCAAAATGATCTCATTGGGCACTAGTCAAATGTAGCAGCTGCTTCTCCATGCATTCTCCATGCATGCATCCGGAGCCTTCGCTATTTGGCTATTTGTTGTATTGTTCGCACTTATTAAAGTTGTACTTTGCCTGCTTTAATATATATAATTTCCATATTAACGATTTTGCACTTTTCTGAGATATAGCGTTTCCCTGGCTTCTTTTCGTGTATTGTATTGCCTTATAAGCTAGGAGGTCTCCTTTTTTGTATTGTGTGATCCTCAGATCGCCTGGCAACCCAGAAGTTCTAGCTGTTTTAGCGTTATGTACCACTAGGTGGCGAGCTAGGTTTGTTTTTAAGGCAAGAGACGTTTCACAGGTGGTTGGCCATTGCCTGCAGTGTGTGTATAGCCGGGAGAGCCAAAGATTGTCCGGCAGTCAAAAGTTCTAGCTCTTTTAGCATTATGCACCGCTAGGTGGTAAGCTAAACTTGTTTTTAAGGTAAGAGACGTTTCAGAAGTGGTTTGCCATTGCCTACCTCTGCATCACACCCCTGGTCTTCCTTGGAGGTTTCTCATCCAAATACTAGCCAAGGCTGAGCCTGCTTAGTTTCCGAGATCTGATGGGATTGGGCTGTCCTAGCCTATGCAGGACAGAGTGGGAGAAAAGAGGTGCTTTGGAGCGCAAACCCCACTGAGGTCACTCCCCTCCCCAAACACCACCTTCCCCATCCCCAAATCTTTCAAGAACGTCCCAGTCCAGAGTTGGCAACCCTAGTCTCGCCTCTGTAAAGCCCTGCCTTTCCCTCTCTCTCCTACCTAAACCCTCTGCCCGTGTCTTTCCCCCTCTGCAGAGCCCTTGTACCAAACGTACCGCCAGGCCGTCATCTCCAAGGAGATCAAAAGGCAGACGGTCCCACGCAACAGCAGCTTCAGCAGCTCGGATTACGGGGCCCCGTCCCCCGGGGAAGGTCCCGCCGGGCCTCGCGGCCCCATCCCTCACAGCACGCTGTGGCAGGAGCTGCCGGCCGTGCGGGAGAGCGGCATGCTGGGAAACATGAGCTCCGAGGAGAGGAAGATGCAGGAGGTGAGTCACCCAGTAGGCACTGCCAGGGCTCTTTTTGTAGCAGGAGCGGTTAAGTGCAAGGATTCTAATCTGGGAGGACCGGGTTTGATTCCCCACTCCTCCATTTGCACCTGCTGGATGACCTTGGGCAAGCCATAGTTCTGACAAGAGCTGTTCTTGAAAAAGAGCCGTTTCTGTCAAGAGCTCTCTCAGCCCCACCCACCTCACAGGGTGTCTGTTGCAGGGAGGGGAAGAGAAGGGAGTTTGTAAACCACTTTGAGACTCCCTTGGGTAGTGAAGGGCGGGGAATAAATCCAATCTCCTCCTCCTCCTCTTCTTCTTCTTCTTCTTCTTCTTCTTCTTCTTCTATTGGGCGACACACCCCTAATGTAGCCAATCCTCCAAGAGCTTACAGTAGCCCCTGTAAGAAGAGCTCTGTAAGCTCTTGGAGGATTGGCTACATTAGGGGGGTGTCGCCTAATATGCAAAGGAGCTCCTGCTACAAAAAGAGCCCTGGCTGCCACCATATCTGTCCCTCTCCCTCCCTGCCTCACCTTTGCTGTCTTTCTCTTCATCAAGTTCTTAATGAGCGAGAAACTTAATGGATATCCAGCAAATTTCAGTCCCTACGTGGCTTGGGACTAGGGAACCTGAAGGGCTGACTTTTCTTGTAGGCTGTTGCCTGGGAATTAAGATCAGAGGGGGGGGCGTCTCTCCCATCAATCAAAGAGGCTTGTTTGGTGGGTGCACAAGAGAAGGGCCTTTTCAGTGGCAGCCCAGCGATTATAGGATTATAGAGGTGCCCCTGGCCCCTCTCACTTCTGATCTTTAGGAGGCAGCTGGAGACTGTTTCATTTAGGAATGTGTTCGATTAAAGCAGGGCTGCAGTGGCTCAAGAGGTTAAGATGCTGAACTGCAGACTGGAAGGTCGGTAGTTTGGCAGTTCAACACCCGAGTGCTGCCTGACGGAGTGAGCTCCCGTCTCTGGCCCCAGCTCCTGCCAACCTAGCAGTTCGAAAGCAAGAAATTGCAAGCAGATAAATAGGTACCGCTTTGGTGGGAAGGTAACAGCGTTCCGTGCGCCTCGGAGCCTAGTCATGCTGGCCACATGACCACGGTAACGTCTTTGGACAGCGCTGGTTCTTTGGCTTGGAAACGGAGATGAGCACCGCATCCCTAGAGTTGGACTCGACTGGCTTTCGAGCAAGGGAAACCTTTTTTACCTTTACTTAATTAAAGCAGTCCTAAATTGTGATTTTAAATTTTGGCTTTCTGTTTTTTAAAATGTTTTTTTTTAATGCATTATGTTATATCGTAAGCTTCCTTGAGTTCCGTAGGAAGAAAGGCAGCGAATCAATATCTCAAATAAATAAAGTTAAGCCAGATCTTGGACATTTCTGACCAACTAGTCTGACCTTTGCCGTGGATTCCTGTTGAGGCGTTGGGCAAGCCGCCCTTTCCCCTTGCTTTGTTTATCTAGGAGATGGCAGAGATGATGATGAGAAAGTGACCTGTCGACGTGCCTTATGCCGAGTCAGACTATTGGTCCATCCAGTTCAGCACTGTCTGTTCTGACAAGCACGATAGTTTTCCAGGGCTCCGGGCAAAGCAAGGTCTTTCCCAATCCCTGTTACCTGAGATCATCTAAGCGAAGACGCCAGACCTGGAACTGAGCCACGGCGTGCATTACAAAAGGCTGGGAATGTTTGCAAACTGAGCACGGGAGTTAGAAAGTAGTCCCGTTGGATTCAGCAGAACCTGAGTGAATGTACCTGGGGTTGGGCTCTCGAAGCATTATAAAACTGTTGAATCACTGGGAAAGTCCCTCTGTTGGTCACCTTCCCCTGAGCTGTAATGAAAGAAGGTAGGTGGCGGAAGCTTAAGATCTCTATGCCCCGCCCGTGGAAGTGACATGGACAGCAAGCAGAGATGGGGCCTTCTTAGTGGTGGTCCCCCTGACAGTTGCTTTATTACCATTTAGGCAGCAGGAGTTGACATTTCCCCCCCACACTTGAACTATTAACTAGAACTGTTATCCCATTGCTGTTACGTTTATTCTTGGCTTGTTTTCTCACCTGCTGATGCTTCATTCATGTCTGTTCTGCTTAAAGTTGACAGCCATTAGCTGGCAACTGTGGGGGGTGGGTAGAAATGGAGCAAAACAATTGTGATATATCATGCCAAAAAATTCTTCATAGACTTGAACCGTGGGGGAGAGGCTAGGACGGCAGGCATGATGTTGCACCAATGGAATGACATCACTTCTGGGGGAATACCTGGAAATGATGTCACAATGCTGGCATGACCCAGTGCTGCAGTCTAGGATTCAGGTAGAACTCTATGGTAAAACCATAGACTTCTGCCTGAATCCTAGAGCGTCACACCAGTACCACACCAGCGACGTGATGTTTCTTCCGGCATGATGCCGCTTTTTAAAATATTATTTTCCTCACCAGTGTCCCAGCAGGCAACAGAGAAGGAGGCAGGGAGGTCTCCCTGACTTTGCTGCTGATTTTATCTGTCAGATGCTCGTTTTAATGTTTTTAATAGTATAGATTTCCCGCCAGAGAGAGGTTGAATGGAATTGTTTTTAAAGCTGCTGTATCATTGCATTAAGGAGCTGCGGTGGCTCAAGTGGTTAAGACGCTGAACTGCAGGCTGTGGAAGGTCAGTAGTTCAGCAGTTCAAGACCCGTGAGTGCCGCATGACGGGGTGAGCTCCCGTCTCTAGTTCCAGCTCCTGCCAACCTAGCAGTTCGAAAGCAAGAAATTGCAAGTAGATAAATAGGTACCACTTCAGTGGGAAGGTAACAGCGTTCCGTGCGCCTTGGTGTTTAGTCATGCCGGCCACATGACCACGGAAATGTCTTCGGACAGCGCTGGCTCTTCGGCTTTGAAACAGAGATAAGCACTGCAACCCTAGAGTCGGATTCGACTGGCTTTCGAGCAAGGGAACCTTTACATTTACCTTTATCATTGCATTTCTATACTTCCCCGGTAGACTCTAGTCAAATTTATCGTTAGCTGCTTGAGACAGATTCTGGAGCGACAAGGTCCAAACGGTCTCCCACGAAGGGCTCTACACTCTGCTGAGAACAACCTACTGGCGACCACCTAGCCAGTGCTCCCTCTAAGCTGTGGGGTCTCGTGAGCAAAAATTCTAGTTTGTGAGCTGCTGGCATTAAAGTTGTGAGCGAGCGATTTGGCGGCTGCGTAAATCAGTTTGCTCTGGAGCCCCCCTTCCTGAGCGGAGACAGAAATCTGTGAGCTGGAGGCTAAAGAACTGTGAGCTAGCTCACACTAACTCAGCTTAGAAGGGAACACTGCCCCGAGCCCTAAACGCGTCTTAGAAGCAGGGCTTTCCCAGCCCTCACTCCCACTGGGCAGAACTCTCTGCCAGATAACATCCACGCCCTGCAGGGCCTTGTGCAGTTCCGCAGGGCGTGTAAGGCCGAGATGTTCCATCAGGCTTTTGGTTGAGGACAGCAACGGGTACCTGTCATATCTGGCACTCCCTTCCCCTCCCCCTGCCTTGCTTTTTCGCGCTGGCTCACGAGACAGCAGTGCAATTGGTACTTGCTTTGCTGCCATCTGATGTTGTTTTAGCTATTCCGGCTCTTGGATTTTGAATCGTACGGTCTCTGTCGTTAAGCGCCCGGAGCTCTGTGAACTCAGAGAAAGGCTGGTTTGTCCATCTAAGTTATAAAGAAAGAAAGAATAAAGAAACAGCGACCCAGCATAACAGGCCGTGCCCCTGGTTCAACCCCTCTGCCACCACCCCGTAAAGCTTCAATGGGCGACCTCAGGCCTACCTCACAGGGCGGTTGTGACGCTACAAGGGAAGAAGGGACCATGTATAACGCCTGGGGTAAGGGCAGGATGGAGGTAAAATCTACAAACAAACTGTGCCCAGGCGTCGTCTCCCACTTGCTTTCTCCAAGTGCCAGGAAACTTCTCTCCCCGGAGCCTTCTGCGTGCGCCAGCATGCTCGGTGGGCACGGTCTGACCTCATTCCCACTGGTATTCGGAGAAGAGTCGGCTGTTTCTTGTCTCCTCCAGACTTGAGCTCAGAGGAGATAAGATCTTGTCTCACTCCGAGCCCTCTGGCAAGCACAGAGGAGTTGTGTGTGTGGGGGGGGAGCAGTTCTTATCCCCCTTGCTGTGAGCTTTTGGATGCAATCAGAAAAAGCAGGCATCTCTCCCGGCCCAAACAGAGAAATTTCCAAAATCCTTTGCACAAGCCAAGGATGACGAAGGGGGAGACACAAATCGAGCATAGCAATTTCTTATATTCTGGGGAAAGTAGAATAAATAGACTTAATAATTCACTTTTAACCCACTTTGGATGCACTTCAGCAATTGTTAGCAAATGGATTTACCCGTTTCACACAATAAAATCCAGTAGCAGAGTAGATTAGAAGTGCATTATTCAGCATGTGAGAAACCATCCGCACTTGCATTAGCTGCCTCCTGTTTCGCTCCCTTCCCCTCTCCTACCGCTGACCCGGCTCCTCCGCATTTCTTCTTCCCCACCTCCAGAGCCTTTTCGAGGTGGTGACGTCGGAGGCCTCCTACCTGCGTTCGCTGACCCTGCTGATCGAGCACTTCATGGAGTCTCGCGATCTGGCTGCCACCATCCTTCTGCGCGAGCACCGCATCCTCTTCTCCAACATCCGCAAGGTCAAGGAGGTCAGCGAAAGGTCAGCTCCGCCTCTTCCCCTTCCCCTCTGACCCCTTGGCTCATGCCACCTGGGATCCACTCTCAAAACAGAAGGAGGCCAGTGAAGGCGGAGCCACAATCCCCGCCTGTTAGTGTTCATTATGGGTTGAGGTACGGATTTGGAATGGTACAGCCCTGCACAGGCATTCTGAAAGGGCTGTACCATGTGATTTTTCTGATCCACGTTTTTTTTTTTTAAAAAAAGACCAATTAAAGGTATAGCTGTGTTCCCAGCCTGTTAGTGCTCATTATGAGAAGAAATCTGGGTTCAGAGGAATTGCTTGGTACAGCCCTGCATGGGCATTCTGGAGGGGCCGTACCATGTAATTTTTTCCTAATCAGTCATGAACACGAGCACGCTGGGAATTCAGTCCATCTTGGGGCTGCAGGATCACATTTTCAAATGCTGCCCCCTGAGGAAAGAAAAATCTCTGTGTCCCATTTGAGGTAGTTCCTAACTCCGGTTCCTCCCCCCTCCTGTGCCGCCAGATTCTTGCATGACTTGGAGGGCCGCCTCGCCGAGAGTCTGCAGATCTCAGATGTCTGTGACATTGTGGAGGAGCATGCGAAGCAAAGCTTCTCGGTCTACATTGACTACGTGCGCAACCAGCTCTACCAGGAGAAGACATACAGCACCCTCATGTGAGTGAGAGCCCAAGGGGAGAGGGCCTTGTTGGACTGGATCCATGGCTTCTGCATAGCATAGCGACAAGGGCATTTCGCAAAACTCCCCTCCCCTTGGTCTATGCGGGGTTCGTATTTACCACCCACAAATCGAGGCGACACCAACCTGCTGTCTCCTCATTCCCGGGGCTGGGTATTTTTGAAATGACGGAAAGTTCCGGATCTCTTTCACCAAATTGAGCATCTTCAGAATCTGGCAGAGCTGGAGAAGAGCTCTGAGGGGCAAATGTGGCGCGGTGGTTGGACGGCTGGACTTAGAACTGAGGAGACCTGAGGTGAAATCCCTACCAGGCTCCCTTGTGGAGCCTGACTTACCTCATACGGTTGATGTAAGGAGGATAAAATGGAGCAGGGGGAAGCCATGTGCACCGTTCTGAACTCCTGTGGGGAAGGGGGGAAAACGTAAACAAAACAGACCGAGAGTCAGCATGGTGTAGTGGTTAGAGTTTGGGAGTTCTAGTTTCCTGGCCCCACTGCTGGACCTCCTGATGGCCCCTGGTATTTTTGGCCGCTGTGTGACAGAGTGTTGGACTAGATGGGCCATTGGCCTGATTCAGCATTGGCTTCTCTTATGTTCTTATGTTTATGATCTGGTGGACCCGGGTTTGAATCCCCACTCTGCCAGGCAAAGCTTGCTCACCAACTTCGGGGCAGTCCTTCACTCTCGGCCGAAGCTGCCTCACAGGGGCAGTTGTTCTGAGGCTAAAATGAAGGCGAGAAGAGTGATGCGGTAACCCGCTCTGAGGAGAACAGTGGGTTATAAATGCCAAAATAAATAAAAAGAAAGCGTTTTCCAACATCACAGCACATGGGCAGTGTACGTGTCTCTTGAAGAGAGCCAGTTTGGTGTAGTGGTTAGGAGCGTGGACTCTAATCTGGGAGAACTGGGTTTGATTCCCCACTCCTGCACGTGCAGCTGCTGGAGTGACCTTGGGCCAGTCACAGTTCTCTCAGAGCTGTTCTCTCAAGAGCAGTTTGTGTCAGAGCTCTCTCAGCCCCACCTCCCTCACAGGGTGTCTGTTGTGGGGAGGGGAAGGGAAAGGAGTTTGTAAGCTGCTCTGAGACTCAGAGTGAAGGGCGGAGTATAAATCCAATCTCCTCCTCCTCTTCTCCTTCTCCTTCTTCTTCTCTTCCTCCTCCTCCTCCTCCTCCATCTCCATCGTATTTCCAGCAGTCACAGAAGCTGGGTACAGAATTCCACTTATTTCTTGACAAATGAAGCCCCCCAAGACCAAGTCAGGCTTTGGTCTCCGTGGCTTCGTTTTCTCTAACCTGCCTGGCAGCAGCCAGCCCCAGAGAGCTTGAAACTGGGCCTGCGCCAAGCAGCGATCCTCACAGACTTCCTGCGCCCCGCTGACTCTGCCCGCCTCTTCCCTCCCCTCTCAGGGAGAAGAACCCCCAGTTCGCCGTCGTCGTGACTCGGCTGCAGGAGCTGCCGGAGTGCCAGCGCCTCCCCTTCATGTCCTTCCTGCTGCTTCCTTTCCAGAGGATCACCCGCATCAAGATGCTCATAGAGGTGGGGAGGAGTCCTCAGCCGAGAGCTCTGCCCGTGGAGTGCTCCCCGCTTCCGGTTTCGTTCCATCCGGGAAGGCGTTTTAAGTGGGGTTGGGGGGATCTCACTCGGGCCTTGAGACGAAGTTGGGAGCCTCGGCCTGACGACCCGAATCTTTGGGTGCTGCGCTTTACTGAGTGGCAATGGTGGTGGGAAGGGCCGTTGCGCCTGATTTGTGGCAGACCCATGGGGTTTTTAAGGTGAAGTGTGAACAGGGGTGTTTCAGGATCTCGGAAGCCCGGGCTTAATTCCCCACTCCGCCCTGGACGCTTTCTGAGTGGCCTTGGGCCTGTCATGCACTCTCAGCCTAAACTACCTCACAGGGCTGGTTGTGAGGAGAAAACAGAGTTGAGGAGAATGACAGAGGCCGCTTTAAGAAATAAGTAAGTGGAAGATTCATCCCACCCTGCCTTCCCCATCCAATTTTGTTCCGTCTCCTAGAACATCCTGCGTCGGACGGAGGAAGGGTCTTTGCGAGAGCAGAACGCCATGAAAGCTTTGGGCTCCGTTTCCAAGGTGAGCCAAATGAGAACAGTGATGGTTCTTCTTATCATCATCATCATCATCATCGTATCGCATTGTGTGCAGAATAGCCAGGAGATCCTAAGATTGTCCGGCAGCCAGAAGTTCTAGTACTTTTAGAATTACGCACCGCTAGGTGGCGATCTAGATTTATTTTTAAGGCAAGAGACATTTCAGAGGTGGTTTTGCCGTTGCCTCTTTCTGCATTACGACCCTGGTATTCCTTGGAGGTCGCCCTTCCAAATACTAGCCAGGGCCAACCCTGCTTAGCTTCCGAGATCTGAAGAGATCAGGCTAGTCTGGGCTACCCAGGTCAGGGCACGGGTCTTATAATTCCGAGAAAGGGATTGGCAAGGGTTCAATGAGAAGGGGAAATCCTGTCGTCGTCGTCGTCCCTCCGGTCTCTGGTTTCTCTCCGACCTCCTTTGCTCCTCCCCATCCCCCTCCTGGTATTTGTAGTCGTTGCTGCCCAAACACTGGGGTGTTTTTTCCCCACATTGCTCCTAAAGTTATGTGTTTATTTTCAAGCATTTGTATGTCATTTTTCTCCTTGACGGGGCTGCTAGAATGCAAAGATACAATTGCAAACCAGAAAGTGTAGCTGCGGCAGGCCCTGTTTTCTAGCTTTTCACCTGGCTCAGCTCTTAGTTATTAGAAACGGCAGTGCGTGAACGATACGATTCTCCTTCCATGGCCGTAAAGCAGCAAGTTTCTGATTCTCTGGCCTCTCCTCCCAATTCCCCAATCTCTCGTCCAGATAATAGAAGAATGCAACTCGGAGGTGGGGCGCATGCGTCACATGGAAGAGCTGATCCACATTGCCAGCAAGATCGAGTTTGACAAGCTGAAGGTCAGGATTTGGCCTCGCGCCTTTCCTTCTCTGGGTCTGCCCCAACTTGCCTGGGCCGTGTTCCCCCTTTCCCCGCTTGTTGCTCCAGGCAAATTCAGTCCTTGCTTCCTGAATTGAGCAACATGGCAACCGCCCATTAAGTAAGCTGTTTTCTCATGGTGAACATCTGGTTTTCTTCCCCCTTTTCCACTATATATGTGCTTTGTTCCACCAACAGAAATGGGAAATTTTTCTACTGGGTTTTCCCAGAATCACTCAGCTTAATCCCGGATAGCTCCTCTGAAAACACACACAGTCGATCTCTTGTTCTGCAAGGTGTGATTTACGTAGCTGTGGGTGGTGCCTCTAGAATTGGGCTCCATTGTTTGGTTCCCTTTTTTGAAACTGCTGCTCACACGAGGGCTACTAAGGCCCCAGGTGAAGCGGAGGATCCCCCTCCCACAAGCTCTCATTGGCTGCCGCCACTCCAAGCGGCAGCGGGGAGAAAATTTTTAAAACCTCACTGGGCTTGTGAGTGTGATGATGTCACTTCTGGGGAGAACCTGGAAACAACAGCGGAAGCTCTAGGAATCACCAGAAGCTCTATGGTTTTACCATAGAGTTTCTGGTGATTCCTAGAGCTACTACCATCACTTCTGGGTTTCCCTCCCCTGGAAGTGATATCATCACGTTCGTGACACCATACCCTCACCCCAACCCTGTTGCCAGACTAGCCCACACCCTGTGTTTATACGAATGACCTGCTTGGTTGGTTCTGCAAGTACATTTCGGTGGCAAGGCACACAGTGACCTGGGCGACATAGGGCTGACGTGCCCTGGACCGCTTCTGTAGTGCCGAAGGCAGGAAGTGATGACATTTTGGGGGAGGGACCTTCTCTGACTCCTCTCTTTGGCTGTCCCCCACGATCCAGGCAGTGCCCATCATCTCCCAGAGTCGGCAGCTACTGAAGCAGGGCGAGCTGTTGGAGGTGGTGCACCGAGGCACCATCTTTGGCAACAAGCCCAAACTGGTCCCCATATACCTCTTCCTCTTCAACGATCTCCTCCTCATCACCCAGCGGAAGAGGTGAGCGGCCGCTCCGGACACGGGCGGGGTGTTCCATCTCCGAGATCTCCCCGTGGCTGAGAAGTGTGTCTGTGCGCGGAAAGGGCTTCCAAGTTGCAGCCAACCTTTTGTGACCCAGCAGTGTTTCCAGGGCAAGGGGCGTTCAAGGGGGTTTTGCCGTTGCCTGCCTCGGCATGGCTACCCTGGTCTTCCTCGGTGGTCTCCCATCCAAACACTGACCAGGGCCGATCCTGCTTAGCTTCTGAGATCCGATGAGATCGGGCTAGCCCAGGCCACCCAGGACAAGGCCCCGGGGAGATGAGTTTTAAAAATCACAGAGAGGTCTGGACGTGGAGATCCCAGCACACGTCTGGCTTGGTCCCAAAGCGGGACAACGTGGGGACTGAGTAGGTACACTTGGCCTCAGGGCAAAGACGCACAAGTATGTTTGTAGTAGTCTACCAGGGGGTAGCCAGCAAGGGATTAGCATAGAAGCCCAGGTGGGAGTGAGCATGAAGAAGGTGGAGGCAGAGGGGCCAGGAAATAAACGAGAGGGACTCATGAGTTTGGAGGAGGAGGAAGTCGGGGCTCGAGTGCAATGTGTTCCCTCTAAGCTCACACCTCAAGAAGGATATTACAGCACTGGGGAAAGTGCCGAGAAGGGCAACTAGCCTGATAAAAGGGTTGGGACACCTTCCCTGTGAAGAAAGGTCAAAGCGCTTGGGGGCTCTTCAGCTTGGAGAAACGACGGCTGAAGGGGTGACATGGTCGAGGTTTATAGGATTATGAATGGGATGGAGCAGGTGGAGAAAGAAGAACTTTTCTCCCTTTCTCACAATGCAAGAACTCGCGGGCACTCCATGAAACTGCTGAGCAGTCGGATTAGAACGGATAAAAGGAAGTACTTCTTCATCCAAAGAGTGATTGACACGTGGAACTCACTGCCACAGGAGGTGGTGGCAGCTGCAAGCATGGACAGTTTCAAGAGGGAATTGGATAAACATATGGAGCAGAAGTCCACCAGTGGCTATTAGCCACAGGGTATAGATGGGAACTCTCAGTCTGGGGCAGGTGATGCACTCCATTCTTGGTGCTTAGAGGGGGGCAACAGTTAGGGGGCTTCTAGTGTCCTGGCCCCACTGCTGGACCTCCTGGTGGCACCTGGTATATTTTGGCCGCTGTGTGACAGAGTGTTGGACTAGGTGGGCCATTGGCCTGATTCAACATCGGCTTCTCTTATGTTCTTATGTTAAGCTGTGGAGTCGTGTGAGCAAAAATCCTACTTTGTGAGCTACTGGCATTAAAGCTGTGAGTGAGCGATTGGGCTACTGTATGAGTTAGTTTGCCCTGGAGCCATCCTGCCTGAGCTAGGACAAAAATGCATGAGCTGGAGGCTAAAAAATTGTGAGCTAGCTCACACTAACTCAGCTTAGAGGGAACGTTGCTCGAGTGCCTCTGTGAGGAGGCAAGACCTTGCAGGAGAGGGACACAACAGCTGACCGAGGTCCGGGAGGCAATGGGAATCTGGAATGCCAGAGGAGGAGAGGAGATTGGATTTATACCCCGCCCTTCACTATCTGAAGGAGTCCCAGAGCGGCTTACAATCTCCTTCCCCTTCCCCTCCCCACAACAGACACCCTGTGAGGCAGGTGGGGCTGAGAGAGCTCTCTCGAGAACTGCCCTTGAAAGAGCAGCTCTGGGAGAACTTGTGACTGACCCAAGGTCACACCAGCAGCTGCATGTGGAGGAGTGGGGGAATCAAACCCGGTTCTCCCCGATTAGAGTCCACGCTCCTAACCACTGTGCCAAACTGGAGCCTGGGAAAGATCGTTGGAAAAGCTCAGAGCTTGGCGGCGTTACCAGAGGAGGTGAAGTAAAGTATGCCTCCTGGAGAGAAGCAACTGAGAAGACAGCCCAAGGTGGGCAGCCGTGTTAGTCTGTCTGTAGCGGTAGAAAAGAGCAAGCGGACCGAGGCGGTTGCAAACGGAGAGGCAACCGGTGAACAGGCGAGATGAGTAATTCACAGTAGAGTAGCAGCGGAGATTTAGTTGATACTGGGGAGACACCTTGTGGTGAGAATGGTGAATGACTAAATAAAAGAGCCCTGGAATAGGTCTTTGTATCTCTCTGAACCTGGAGATTTTGGGGATGGAGCCTGGGGAGGGGCGGGGTTTGTCAGATAGTTTATCAGGGAGCTCTGACACCCAAAAGTTCGCACCCCGAAAATCTTGTTCTCCACGTCGCTGTAGGACTTGAGTCGGCTTGCTCTCCTGCAGACCACGAACACTAGAAAGCGACTGTGGAGATGGGGAAACGGGGATTTGGATTGGAGCCGACACACCCGAAGCAGGAGGAAATGAATCTTTCCTCATTTCTCCAGTAGGGACAGTTCCCCTATTGGTGATTGGCGACGAAGCAGTTTCCGATCGGGAAACGCCGGGCAGAAACACTTTGTCAGATAAGTTCGTCGGGGAGCGTTGACTCTCGAAAGCCCATACCCCGAAAATCTTGTTCTCCACTTCTGGACCCGAGTCTAACCAAGGGAGCCTTGACCCTCGAAGCTCATCCCCCCTCCAAAATCTCGCCAGTCCCTGAGCCGCTACTAAACTGTAGCTTACACATGCCGCGATCCGATTCCGGAGTCGGTCCCGACGCCTTACCTCGCCCGCGCCCTTCTCCTTTTCCCCTTCAGTTCCGAACGCTTTGTCGTGCTGGATTACGCCCACCGCTCCCTCGTTCAGGCCCAGGGCTGCGGGGACACGCCCCCGGGCAACAGCCCCGAAAACAGCTTCTACCTGACCCTGCTCGAGAACCACCAAGGCCGGAGCATCGACCGCCTCTGCCGCGCCCCGACACAGTGAGTGGTTGGGTCGGAGCTGGCGAGCTCGAAAGGGGGGGGCGTCTCAAAAGGGTGCAGGTGGTGTGGAGGGAGTCAGCAACAGAGTGGGTGAGGGTTTTTTTTCCCCCAAAGTGCTCAAACTTGGCCGGGCGGCCACTGGAGCAGAAAGCGTGGTGGCCATGGCAGAGGTCTGCCGGCGGAGAGCTGTGCTGCCGTGCGAGAATTCCACCGAGAATAGTCAAGCGCGAGCGGCAACGGGCCTGCCACTTTTCGACCCCTCTCCGTAGGAAGCTGCCCGATATCGAATCAGGTCGTCGGTCCGTCGAGCTCAGCCTTTTCTCCCTTGACTGGCCGTGGCTCTCCGAGATCTGCACGGGGGAGGAGGGGAAGGGTGCAGCAGTCCTTTTGTTCTGGGAGACCAGGGCTGAATCCGGCACCTTATTTGGGCAGCGCGTTCAAGGTACCAGGACGCTCCTTCCCTTGCAAACCTCTATGGTTTATGCCTTTGGTTCCAGATCAGACATGCATCGCTGGATGGGGGCCTTCCCCTGCCACGAATCCCAGCCCAATGGCAAGCAGGAAACCATCTATGAGGATTGGGGTGAGACCCTCGGCTTCCTCCCTCCCTCCTATATCCTACCGGCAGAATGTATCGGTATTGTTGGGAGAGACTCCAGCCTTCAAATGAGGTCTGGGGGCCTCTTAGGATTGCAGACTACAGAGATCTGTTCCTTGGGAGAAAACGGCTGCTTCGGAGGGTGGGCTCTATGGCGTTATACTCCGCCCTCCCTAGACGCTACTGCCAAATCTCCAGGAGTTTCCCAAGCCAGAGTTGGCAACCCCAACTGTGGTGCTTTGCTTGAGTTGAGCGGCATGGCTTTTGGGACCACTGAGGGGTCTGGAGCTTTATCCTTCTGGAAAGCCAACAGCGGATGCATCGGGAGCTGGTTCTTCCTACTTCCTGTCGAAGGGACGCACTTCCTGCTCGAAGGCACCTTCCTGTTTCTCACTGCCTGGGCCAGAGCTGTGCTGTCAACTGAGGACATCTCTACCTCACCCTTCCTCTAACAAACGCTGGCTCTGGTGCATACGGTTCTCCCCTTCCCTGTTTTCTTCCCGCAGCAGCCCCAAAGTGTAGGTTAGGCTGAAACTGAGCAGCTGGCCCAAGATGTCACCTAGAAGACATCTTGGTGGCAAGGGGATTTGTACCCGAGTGGCGCAAATTGTAGCCTGACATTCTAACCGCAACTCCCTGTGGGGCTCTGTGGCCTCCAGTTCAGATTCTAGGAAGGAGACTTGGGTTTAGATCCGTGCTCCCATTAGTTTTAATCAATGTATTTTATTTACAACATTTGCATCCTGTCCTCCTGCCCATACAAGGGGGCCACCAAGGCGGCCAACAATTTAAACCCATGTGAGATTCAGGTACCTCCAAGCTACACTCTCCAATCCAGTCCTGCCTAAGAGTTACCAACTCTCCTTGGCTCTAAACTTTCCCTGTGGCTTTCCCCATCACCTCACTGGACTTTCCACTTCTTTCGCAGCTGCTTCCCCCAATATTCCATGACTGATTCCCGTCCCCCCCAGCAGAAGCTTGTGAGATGTTCTGGGACTGGGATCTCTCAACAGCTCCCGTAATAGTAGTAGGCCCATCTTTGAGGTCACAACAGAAAGCCAGTTTTCATTTTGTTTGTTCCACATGTGCTGAGGGCTCTTTCTCCCTCTCCCCCCAGACTGCCCCCAGGTGCAGTGCATTGAGGCTTACGTCGCTGCCCAGGCGGACGAACTGAGCCTGGAACCCACCGACATCGTCAACGTGCTTCGCAAGACCACGGAGGGTAAGTGTCTGCTCCAATCGAACCCATGCCGATATGGTCAGAACACAAATATTAGGAGGTCCCTTTGCAGAACGAAAAGGGTAAAGGATAATAGGATAAATAAAAGGATAATGGCCAATTTGGAAGGATTCCATTAGCTGGTGGATTTTGAAGCTGCGGCACAGGGAGACTTGATACCTTGCTCCGTTGCTTAGCGGATTGTCCAAAATTCCATAGGTGTAGAACCACGTTTGTTTTAAAGGATCTGGTTTGTCTCCCAGCCCATCGTAAGTTACAGATACTTTTGCCTGGAAGTGATGGTAATAACACTTCGCCAGTTGCCAGTTCCCCCCCCCATGTAATCAAATCAAATAGATAATCACATTTGGAGGACTTGGTGTTGTTTTCATTACCATTGTTCTTTCATCCTTGTTTTGTGGCTGAACTGTTGATACTTGAGACTGTAAGAACATAAGAGAAGCCAGTGTTGGATCAGGCCAATGGCCCATCCAGTCCAACACTCTGTCACACAGTGGCCAAAAATACCAGGTGCCATCAGGAGGTCCAGCAGTGGGGCCAGGACACTAGAAGCCCCTCCCACTGTTGACCCCCTCCCCCAAGCACCAAGAATACAGAGCATCCCTTGCCCCAGAGTCCCTATCCATACCTTGTGGCTAATAGCCACGGATGGACCTCTGCTCCATATGCTTATGTAATTCCCTCTTGAAGCTGTCCATGTTTGTAGCTGCCACCACCTCCTGTGGCAGTGAATTCCATGTGTTAATCACTCTTTCCAATTCCAAGTGTTAATCACAGTAGTCGCAAGAGCAGAGAATAAATGGAATTGAATATGATAGATAAAAGGACTCAGATCTCCACTTCTACTCCACTGTTTCTGACAAAGTGAGCTTTAACTCCCGAAAGCTTTATACCCTGAAACTCTTGCTGATCTCTGAGACGCTACTGAACTTGTATCTAACTGTTCTACTGCAGACCAGCGTGGCTTCTCTCTTGAGACTTTGCAGAAATGGGAACTGTAAGAGCGGGGGTGGGGAGGGAGGTGACTGTACCATGTTCATGGCAGCATTCACATCATAGACCTCTGCCATCAATACCTGGCTTTTCTCAGACTGGCTTTCTACCACCAGGTTGAAACCTGCCTTTCTTAGAAAGTGTTTCCTGCAAAATAAGACAGTGATTTGTCTCATTGGTCTTCTGGCAGCTTGAAGGAGCCGTTTAGAATGTCACCCTGTTCTCCCTTCTGCAAGAAGCCATTGTGACCAGGATGCCATCTTGTGGCACAGAGTTCCGCAGAGCACAGCCTCCTTAACCTGTGGAACCAAAAGGATTTGCAGATGGGGCAGCACCCATGTTCTGGTTCAGAAACGTCCCCACTCCCCCGCCATTTTTATTTTACTTTGTTTACATCCATCTTAAAGTTCTGCACAACTTGGAAATGGCAAACGTTGGTTGGTGTGTTCTACTCCCTCTGAATGCACACGAAGCTGTCTTATACGGAATCTGACCGTCTGTCCATCTCAGTGTTTTCTACTCAGACTGGCAGCTTCTCTCCAGGGTCTTTGGCAGGGGTCTTTCACATTACCTCCTATCTGGTGCTTTTTAACTGGAGTTGCCGGGGATCGAACCGGGCACCTTCTACATGCCGAGCAGATGCCCTGCCACTGAGCATCTCCTGTGTGACTAGTTGGCTAAAGTACTTTCCTTTTAACATCTTTTCCGAGTTCCCCCTCCCCTTGCACACAAGACAGAAAGCAAAATATCACCAAGGAGCCCTTCCAGTTATCTGACAACTGAGGAAGGATTTAAAAAGGGAAATGCTAACGGTCCCCTTCCCCCCTCTCCATTCGCAGGCTGGTATGAAGGTCTCCGCCTAGCTGACGGCAAGAAGGGCTGGTTCCCCTCGCGCTACGTGCAGGAGATCACGAACGAGCACGTGCGGCGGCGCAATCTCCGCGAGAGGTACCGCGTCCTGCAGGCCGCCCGCCAGCTTCAGCTGACGCGCACCAGCCTCGGCAAGGGCAAGTACAGTTCTGCTTGAGATTACGGGTGCAGATGAGCGAAGTGACCGTCGGGAGTGCCGGAGAGGCCGGCTGACGCATGCGTCTCTTGAAGGCCGTGCAGCTGGATGCAGAAGTACTGCCACCAGGAGATGTCGGAGACAGCAGCAGCAGCAGCAAACAGATGGTTGTAATGTCGATGGAAGGCCTCTAGAGGGAGGTAGAGACACGTTGCCTTCCTGACCAAAGACGACAGTGACTGTAATGCCACAAACAGGCCACCGGAGGTGTCAGAGCGAGACCTCCAAATGAATGTCTTTTCTGCATATCGTTGCCACAAGGCGGAGAGGGACTGTCAAGCATCTCCAACTCTACTGCACTGCACGTGGGACTTCGAATGGTTCTGTTAGCCCTGAGAACTAGTCCGGACTGCTTAGACACTGCCTCTCTTGGGAAGGATCTCGGTACTCAAGAGTAACAACGAACTTCCTCAATGGGTTGATGGGGTGGGGGAACTGTGGGACAGACCCAGTACAGCTAAATTGCTTGTGGGGAGGGGGTGTGAAGGTCATCCCTGGTGCGATGTCATTACCAGGCTTGGAGTATAGACGTAAGACAACTCAAAGTCAGGAGAGTCTTGGTTTTTCCTTCCCACCAGCTTCCACCGGGTGGAAGCTCCTGCTCATTTCCTGTCCTGGGTTTGGGGTGGGACGGGGAGAGGGGGTGATTGACACACATCCAGAAGATGCCTTTCCTCACATGACAGCAGAACGGATACACGTGTCCCTTTTTTTCCAACAAGGTACCCAGGGGTGGATCTTGAGAAATTAAAGCCGCCCTGGCAGGAGCCAAACTCAGTGGATGCTGCCGTGTGGCCAGGTTTGCTAAGGGTCAGATCCAGCTAGATGTGATGATCACGGGCCAAGCCCACCCCTTTTGTTGTTGCCGCTGGCCTGGTGTGACCCAAACAGCCCTTGCATTGCTGCTGCCTGGTTGCATTGCTGCTACCTGGCTGCATTGCTGCCGCCTGGCTGCCAGTGGCTCTCTAGGGCTGCAACCCACTGGGACGTTTCCTGGTGTGTTGATGGACCAGTCCCTCCCCAAATGCATCTGATGTCACAAGAGAGATCCACATTTTGTATGGACCAGCGTGATCCCCCCCCCTTTTTTTTTGCACAGGTCGAATGATGCGCAACTGGTGTGTGTGTGCACACACCAGGGCGCAACTGGTGTGTGTGTGCACACGCATGCACGTCCAGTCCATTCCTCATGCGCCAGGCCAAAGCTGTGAGCTCAATGCCGCTTGCAGGCTCTCAGGATTCTGACCCTTGCCCCTCCAGGGTGCTCTCAACTGCTTCGTGTGCCACGCCTCTTTCTCTCAGTCCCCGTTAACAGTCTGCGGGTGTCGCACAGCAACTCCCTTGTGCATATTACCAATACAGGAGCCGCACTGTGACCTTTACCTGCCGATGGCTGGGCCCGTCTCGGTGCCATCTCTGCCAGTATTTCATGGGCCCGTCCCGGCATTCACTCGTGGGCCCGTCTACCTCAGTGAGGATGCTCCTTTCCAACTTCGGACTGCCCTTTCTTAGCCCCCAGTTCCCCGAAAGGGTCACTGGCTCGGTCCGTGTGCGGGGCCCAGAGTGTATGTTTTTTCTCCCCTCCGGCGCTGGCGTCTGATCCACTGCTCCCAAATGGATTTCCTCCCAACACTAAGCCTGGATGGGACACCCCGAGATTTTTCGCAGATAAGGTGTGTCCCCCACCCCACTCCCGTGACCACGGACCAGTTTGTATTTATTTGCGTAATGCTCTCTGAACTCCCCGTTGCAGAGAAGGGGATCCTGCACCCACCCAGCGAACACTCCAGAGCGCCGGTAGCCTCAGAAAGGGTGGGGAGGGGGAGGAAAGTATTTAATTTATTCTGTATCATATTTGCCTGGATTGTCATGTCTTTTTTGTTTTGATAGAGGGAAAAAAACAAGCAAATGAACAAACGGCTTGCCTGGTTTTGTTTTGTTTGTTTTTTAAAAAAAGACAAAAAGAATAAGATGATGGGAACCTTAGCGGATTGGTGCTGGCTGTAGCTCTTCAGAAGGTAGTGCTTAAGAGGTTGCTGAAACTGATAATATTGTGGGCACTGTCTGCTTTTGTCAGAAGAGGGAAACTGTTAACGGCCTCCTAGTGTCAAAAGTGACTACCTATGGTAGTCAGCTTTACTGTCTGGCTTTCCAGGGAACAGTCAGGATTGATTTCTTTTAAGATTGACTGATTTGATCTCCTGGCAGTCCAAGGGACTCTCAAGAGTCTTCTCCAGCACCATAATTCGAAAGCATCTATTGTTCAACGCTCGGCCTTCCTTATAGTCCAACTCTCGCAGCCATACATTACTACTGGGAATACCATCGCTTTAACCATACGGACTTTTGTTGGCAGGGTCATGTCTCTACTTTTTATTATGCTGTCTAGGTTTGCCATCCCTTTCTTCCCAAGGAGCAGGCTGGAGGAGATTGGATTTACACCCCGCCCTTCACTACCCAAGGGAGTCTCAGAGTGCCTTACAAACTCCTTTCCCTTCCCCCCTCCCCACAACAGACACACTGTGTGGGGTAGGTGGGGCTCTTTTGAGGACTGCTCTTGAGAGAGCAGCTTTGACAGAGCAGCTGCAAGCGGAGGAGTGGGGAATCAAACACGGTTCTCCCAGATTAGAGTCCGCACACTTAACCACTACACCAAACTGTCTTGCTAACTCCAGCTTGGGAAATTCCTGGAGAGTTGGGGGGTGGTATCTGGGGAGTGGAGAAAACTCTGTGGGGATATGATGTCATAGAGTCTGTCCTCTGGACCTGCCACTTCCTCCAGGGGAACTGATCTCTGTAGCCTGGGGACTGGTTGTTATTCTGGGGGCTCTCCATGCCCCACCTGGAGATTGGCAACCCCTTTAGCCCAGTGAGACCACAGAATTTAAACTCTTGTGATTTTTGACTGCAGACACCCTGTGAGGTAGATGGGGCTCAGAGAGCTCTGACAGAAACTGCTCTTTTTCACGAACAGCTGTGGCAGAACTGTGGCTTGCCCAAGGTCATCCAGCAGCTGCAAGTGGAGGAGTGGGGAATCAAAACCGGTTCTCCCAGATTAGAGTCCGCGCCCTTAACCACTACACCAAAGTGGCTCTCCCGTGTGTTATGTGCAAGCAACCAGTATGCCCTAAGATAGGGGCCCCCCATGGCGGTGCCCGCCAAGTCTTTTTATGAAGTGGACGGGGCCAGGTTGGGCTTCCGAATGACTCCTGGAGATTTAATTGGCTGTGCAGATTTTTTTTAAAAAAAGCTGTGGCAGGACTGTGTTGCCAAGGTGAAGCTGTGGAAGCATTTTGTGGCTGGGCTTCACCTCCTGCAACAGCCGTTTTCTTACTGCGCTGATCATGCCATGTCAGAATTCCATCTCTGCCCACAGGCTGGAAAAGGTTGGGGACCCCTGTCCTAAGAAAATCGACTTGCCGTCTGATTGTCCGTTGGAGATTTGATTGGCTGTGCAGATTTTATTTTTTTAAAAAGTTGCTTTGGCAGTAGCTGCCCTCCCGACATAAGGATCTTCACTGCCATTTTGTGGCCGTGCCCACCCACGCTGCGTCAGAATTCCAAAGGTGCCCGCGGGCCCAATAAGCTGGGGGCCCACGGTATAAATTAACAAAGAAACACCCTACAAAACCGAGTATGCTCCTGGAGGCAGGGAATATTGAATGCAGCTCGGTTCAAGGTTAAAAAGGGGAAAGAGAGAACAGCTTATGCAGAACAGACTGAAATGTGGAGGGAGGCAATTTCAAAACTGTTTAGCATTCCTTACGGGCACCTGGTTTTGCTTACGTTCTAAAAGGGAGCCATTTTGGGTGATAACCTATAAAATGTTATCTGAGGTTTCAACTTCGGTGTCTGTCCCTGTCAGAGTAGCTGTTTTGGTTTACACGATAGACAGGATAAGGTGACTGAGAAATACCATCTTCAGCCCTCTCCCCCCTTGAAATCGTTAACCAGGAAGAATAACTTGGCTCCTTTTAGAGGCACAGGGGGATATGCTTGGCTCTGAAATGGAAGTCTCCCTCTCCATTCCACCTCTCGAGCGCCACTGACCCAGAAATAGGCTTGTATAAAATGTAGATTTATTCAGTGAGCTGTGGAACAGCACTGCCAATAATTTAACACACGCTTTATACAGGAAGCTGCCACTGATGCCGCAAATGACCTGCCAGCCGGACCAGGCTGCGGGCCGAAAGCCCAAAGGATTATGGGAGACTGAGCAACACCCCTTGCAGTAAAGACTCGCCAGAACTCCCTGCTGCCTCCGGGCACTTCTTGGGTCAGCCGTACCAAAGAAGGCAGAGGTGCCTCAAAGCATCTCTCCGCCCCAGTCTTGTGAAGGCATCATTCACACTTTAAGTAGCACTTTGGGGTAACCTTTCTGACCCTGTGACTGGTAGGTGTGTAGCAGCCACCGCCCACATCAGAGTGTTTAAAATGTGAAGGACGTAAGTGGAAGTAGTTCCCTTCCCCCAGAGGAAACAGGCACTTGTTAGAGGATTGGCATGTTTCTGTGTTCTGACTAGGGTTGCAACTGAGGGGAGGGGGGCAGCATCCTGAGGAGAAAAATTAAAAAGGCCTCATCTACTTAGAGGAAGCTCTGACCATATTGTTCCTGGCTATTCCTAGCGCTACCCAGTGATACTTCTGGGTACCTCTAGGAATCATCATGAACTCTATGGTCAGAACTTCCTGTAAGTAGACACGGCCTTGTTGTACACTTCTGGGTAGCTCTGGGAATCATCAGGAACTCTATGGTCAGAACTTCAAGTAAATAGACAGGGTCTTGTTGCTCTTTATGATTTTTCTCTCCAAGATAGGCCCCCCCGCCCCAGTTTCAGCCTGCCAGTCAGCTGAGCATTGGCAGGCAAATGGGAATCCTAGTTTTGACTCTCTAGAAATCTTCTTGGGCTTCTACCCACAGCCCTCTTTCAGGCCCTGTGAGATTGGGGGCCTGTCCGTTCTGCCAATGGATGTTAGAACTCATGATTCTCACATGCTGTTACCCATATCCTTTCCCTCTGGGCTGCTGCCACACATTACCTCTCTTTCCCTTCTTCAGTCCCCTAAAACAAAGAGAGGCGTTACAACTTGTGCTCATGAGGAAGCTGGGGGCCCCAGGTTCAAATCTCTACCATAGAGCTTGCTGGGTGACTTTGGGCCAGCTGGAAGACTGGAAGCTTGAGGAACCTCGTGCCTGGGCCATAAAAGCAAATCTCCAGGAGGGATCCCTGTTGAGAGAAGTGGTTGTTGTGGGTCCACAGAGGAGAAGCAACCAGCCTAAAACAGTTTTGATCGTGACGTGGGTCTGTCTGGTTCGTACTCTGGCTGTTCAGGCAGAAGGCAGCGATGGCTCCGGACCCTAGTGGTGACCTACGTTCAGCACAAGGCAGGGCTGTGTCTGTCTGTGCCGGGCAGGTGGTTCCTGTGTGTCTCTCTCCCTTTCGAAGGCACTATGGAGAGTGGCAGTGGGGCGAGCGAGGGGACCTCGTCTGCCCCCCACAAGTCTTTGGCTTTCAGTGCTTTGGCCGCGGTGGCCCATTCTGCACCCCGGGACCCAGAAGGAGGCCAGACCGGCATTAGGGGTCCACAAAAGAGACCATGATGTAGCGGGTGCCGCTGGTCGTGGGCAGTCCTTCGTGGTAGTGAGTGAGGCGTCCGGGGTGCATCAAGCTCCAACCCTTGCGGGGGGACTCCACGGTGCAGTTGTAGCGGATAAACCGGCAGCCACCGCCCTGTAGGGGAGATGGAAAGAAACACACATATCAGTCCTGTGAACTGGTCTATGAGCAGTTTGGCTGGGGAGCAGAGTAGAAAATAAGCAAAATTATAGATTTCTTTTTGTTGAGCAGCAATTTTTTAAAAATCATGGGTCCAGTGGGGTACCTTTAAGACCAACAAAAGTTTTATTCACGGCCTGAGCTTTCGTGTGCATGCACACTCATTCAAGTACATTGGAACGGAAGGCAGAGTTCAAGCTTATAGACAGAGGCTGAACGGCAAATTAACATGTGACGCGATGATGCTTTAAGATATGCAAAGACAAAACTAAATAACAAGCTAAGGTTATAAGTTCAACAGTCGTTTTGATTTAATTAAGGGGGGGAAAGGACAGCAAAGCAATAAATATGTCACAATTGGGGATAAATGTGTAAAGGCCAAAGCGAAACCTTTGCTAGTCTCAAAGGTGCCCCACTGGACTCTTAAATTCGTTCTACTGCTTCAGACCAACGCGGCTGACCACCTGGAACTTTTCAAAACCATATTTTTCAACTCGTTCTGAGGATCCACTGAAAGAAAGAGTGGCTCACTTTGCACTGAAATAGCGTGCGGTACAGTCCATAAGAGAAGTGCTTTACTGCAGTGACTTTCGGTCTTCCTGGCCCTGGAGAACCCTCTTCTCCATCAATCCAACGGGCACCCCTGGGCCCTGCAAAGTATTCTGGGTCATGGTCTAAGCTGCACAACCCCGTTCCTATACACCTAGATGCTGGGGACTCCCACCACCCTAGATTCTTCTCCCCTGCACTTGGCCTTCATGGAGCCAGCTGGGTGACCTTGGGTCCATCACAGCTCTCTCAGAACTCTGAGCCCCAAAAACAAGTCTTAAGTCGCCACCTATGGGTGCATAACACTAAAAGAGCTAGAACTTGAAGCTGCCAGACAATCTTAGGGTCTCCGGGCTGTTCTACACACAATGCCATATGATAATTAATTCTACTGTCCCATTTCATGAAAGAATAACCTGCTGTCCACAAAGATCATGCACCCTCACAACGGCCATTCCCCTCCCATCTCCGTCCGTCCCCTCAACCCCAATGGCTTTAGCCACCTCTTGACGCGATGCTCACCTGATAGTCCACTCCTTTATGGTTGAGAGCAATATTGATGGTGAAAGTAGAGGAATCGTGATGTGGACGGAGGAAGGGCTGCTCGTCGGGTCGATACCGGACCACGAAGTTCATGATTGCCCGGGCCTGAGTAGTGAAAGAGGGAGAGTCGGGCTTCATCTGCTGGAGGAGACCATTGCACACAAATACCCACGCGTCCCTAAAACGGGGTTCATAACTGGATCGATCCCAGATTCTACTGCAGTGAGAAAGCTTGTGAACAGGCAACCCAATGGGAGATTTTGTGTACCAGAGAAGAGTCGGTTTCCTTCACTGCACAATTCATAGACTCATAAGCGTTGGAAGGGGTCTCCAGGGTCATCTAGTCCAACCCCCTGCATGACGGAGGAAATTCACAAATACCTCCCCTCCACACCCGCAGTGACCGCTGTTCCACGTCCAGAAGATGACAAAAAACCTCCAGGCTCTCCAGCCAAATTGGCCTGGGGAAAAATGGCTTCCTGACCCCAGCGTGGCAATCAGAAAGGGCCACAAGAACTAAGCACTAATGTACCAAAACTAATGCAATGTGTGAGGCTAGTACCAATTTTTTTTATAGTTGCTCTTTGCACTGCCTTGCAAAGCTGTAGGCGAGTTTCCCTAAATCAAAAGAAATAACCATTTATTTTCTACTACTTTTTCCCAATCACTTGTCTATCCCTGCTTAAGTGACTACTTTGTTCTGACCTCTTCTCTTCCATGCGGGCGCTCATTGGCCCCGTACACATTTTAAATAAATGCACGTGCAAATCCATGGACAGAATTTTCTTTCTATGCATGTTGAGGATTGCGAATTCTCAACACGTCTACAGCCGAACGTCCTATTTAAACCCCACATTTATCCAGGTACTGGTCCCCTGTCTTATTCTTAGAGGATGTGCATTGGTTCTTTCTTGCAGACGGGTAAACAGTCATTCCACCATGGAAGTTTGCTGGGTGACGCTGGGCCAATCACACACCCGTACTCAGCCTAACCTACCTCCTAGGGCTGTTGTGAGACTAAAACAGAAGCAGAAAGAATGATGAAGGAAGCTAATGCAGTCTTAGGATGCATTAACAGAAGCATTGTGTCCAGATCACAGGAGGTGGTAGTTCCGCTCTATTCTGCTATGGTCAGGCTTCACCTGGAGTCCTGTCTCCAGTTTTGGGCACCACATTTTAGGAAGGATGTTGAGAAACTCAAGTGTGTCCAGAAGAGGGTGACCAGGATGGTGAGAGGGTTGGAATCCAAGTCTTATGAGGAAAGGCTGAAAGAGGTTGAGTATGTTTAGCCTGGGAAAGAGAAGGCTTAGAGGGGACATGATTGCAGTCTTCACGTATTTGAAGGGCTGTCACGTAGAAGATGGAGCAGATCTATTCCCTCTTACTCCGGATTGCAAGACTAGATCTGATGGGTGGAAATTACAAGGGAGTCGATACTGGCTAAATATCAGGAGAAACTTCCTAACTGTAAGAGTGGTTGAGCAGTGGAACAGTCTGCCTCGGGAGGTGGTGGATGCTCCTTCGCTGGACGTTTTCAAGAGGAGGTTGGACGACTATCTTTCAGGTATGTTGTAGGTATGTAGGTGTGTAGAGCTATCTTTGGGCTATGCTCCTGCAGAGTGCATGGGGCTGGACTAGATGACCTGCAAGGTCCCTTCCAACTCTAATATTCTATGATTCTATGTAAACTGCTTTGGATTCCCACTTGGGATGAAGGTGGAGGTCTGATAGATAAGTACATGTATTCACTGTAATATGTGAACAGGGTTATGGTGACCAACTTTTCCAGTCTCCCCCATTCCATGCTGCATTTCCATTGGAGATTTTGCAGCTCCCCCTGCCTGGAGTTGGTACCTTGGTATAGTAGCCAGGATAGAGCTTCTCCGTGACGGGCGCTACGTATTCTTGTAGGAACCGGAGCCACTCCTTCTCAAAGCCAATTTGATTCATGTGGATATCAACAGTCGGGACGTTCTCGTAGCCGCCTGCCAGTCGGGTGTCCTAGAACAGAGCAGGGACTTGGAAAATCAGCCAGGTGGGAAGGGCCCTTTAAAGGCATCCTGGACCCAAAGGGTAGATCTATTCACCCGCTAGCAACCCATCAAGTAGGACGCTGGAGCCACCTGCAACCAGATCCTGGAATGGTGGCAGACAAGTGTCCTAAATAAATGGATTCCCCTGGACTTGCTCTGCCCTGTGCAGCCCAAGCAGAGGGAGAAATTCTGTCGGCACAAAGAACTCCAGCCACGTTCGCCGAAGGGTGTTCTGTTTTCTCAGCGGGGTGGAGTTTCGCAGGCGCTCGTCAACTAGATGAACACCCCCAAACTGAAAAGTGGCAGATTTGTAGAATGAATCTGGAAGCTGAAAAATTATTCCTGGGTATCGCTGGAGGGGCAAAGAGTCAGTCGCGGATGTTAAAGGAGCCCCGGAGCAAACTAGGAGAAACAACCCCCCCTTCAGCAGGCTTGGGTAACCCTGCCTTAAGAAAGGTTGCCTCTAGAGACAGAAGGATCTTCTAGCATTGGTTTTATTTATTTACACATGAAGCTGCTGTATACTAAATCAGACCCTTGGTATATCCAGATCAGCCCTGTCTACTCAGACCGACAGCAGCTTTCCAGGGTCTCAGGCAGAGGTCTTTCACATCACCTGCTTCCCGATCCTTTTAACGGGAGATGCCACAGGCTGAACCTGGGACCTTCTGCATGCCAAGCAGAGGCTCTGCCACTGGGCCACGCCCCCTGCTTTCTTTCTAGCCCACCTTTCTCACGGGGGTTCAAGGCAGGTTAGGTAAAGGTAAAGGTAAAGGTTCCCTTGCTCGAAAGCCAGTCGAATCCAACTCTAGGGTTGCGGTGCTCATCTCCGTTTCAAAGCCGAAGAGCCAGCACTGTCCGAAGACAAGGCAGGTTACAGAATATAAAAACGATTGAAACAAACAGCAAAGACCCCCCAAGAAACAATGCAGTAGGACAAGGATAATGGAAGCGGCGGACAATGCAAATGAAAAACACTTTCCGGCATGACATCCCACCCTGCAGAAAGTGGCTTATCAGGGTAGAAGGTAAAGGTAAAGGTTCCCTTGCTCGAAAGCCAGTCAAATCTGACTCTAGGGTTGCGGTGCTCATCTCTGTTTCAAAGCTGAAGAGCCAGCGCTGTCCGAAGACGTTTCCGTGGTCATGTGGCCGGCATGACTGAACACCAAGGCGCACGGAACGCTGTTACCTTCCCACCGAAGTGGTACCTATTTATCTACTTGCGATTTCTTGCTTTCGAACTGCTAGGTTGGCAGGATGGTGGGAAGACCGTCCAGTAAAAGGAAGATGAACTTTGACGGACCAAGGGTCTGATTCAGAATAAGGCAGATTGAAATGATCAAGGTGATGGGGGCGGGGCTGTGGCTTAGTGGCGGAGCATCCGCTTGGCACGCTGAAGGTCCCAGGTTCAGTCCCCAGCATCCTCCAGTTAAAAAGACTGGGCAGTGCATAGTGGGAAAGACCCCTGCCTGAGACCCTCAAGGACAGCTTTGCGTGTTTATTCCATCAAGCGTTCCAATAGACTACAGCCCTGTATCGCGCTCACCTCGTGCTTCCCCCCAGACCACTGGCCAAAGTTTTCGACCTCTTCCACCAGCTCATCACACATCTGGTCGGTGAACACTGGGAACCAGTAAACGTCTGGACATGGCTGCAGTGGGAAGAAGAAGAAGAAGAAGAGATTGGATTTATACCCCGCCCTTCACTGCTCAAAGGCGTCTCAGAGTGGCTTACAAATTCCCTTCCCTTCCCCTCCCCACAACAGACGCCCTGTGAGGTAGGTGGGGCTGAGAGAACTTCTGACAGAAACTGTCCTTGAGAGAACAGCTGTGCCAGAGCTTGTGACTGACCCAGGGTCACATCAGCAGGTGCAAGTGGAAGAGTGGGGAATCAAACCCGGTTCTCCCAGATAAGAGTCCACGCACTTAACCACTACACCAAAACTGACATCCCAAAGGGATGGGAATGGAGTAGCAAGATCACAGAAGATCAAGAGAGAAGAAGAAGAAGAGTTGGTTTTATACCCCGCTCTTCTCTACCTGAAGGAGTCTCAGAGGAGCTTCCAATCGCCTTCCCTTCCTCTCCCCACAAGAGGTAGGTGGGGCCCAGTGTTCCCTCTAAGCTCAGTTAGTGTGAGCTAGCTCACAGTTTTTTAGCCTCCGGCTCGCACCGTTTTGCCTTATCTCCGGAAGGGATGGCTCCAGAGCGAACTACCTTATGCAGCAGCCCAATCGCTCGCTCGCCACTTTAAGGCCAGCCGCTCGCAAAGCGGAATTTTTGCTCACAAGACTCCACAGCTTAGAGAGAACAAGAGAGTTCTAAGAGAACGGTGACTGGCCCAAGGTCGCCCAGCCGGCTTCACGTGGAGGAGCGGGGGAATCAAACCCGGTTCTCCAGATTAGAGTCCGCCGCTCTTAACCACTACACCAAGCTGGCTCTTGAGAGAGAGAAAGAGCGAGAGAGCTGCATCACACAAAGAACGAGGCTTGCTAATATCCAGGTGGAGCTTAGAGTTCTCCCAGAATTACGGCTGATCTCCGGCCTACAGAGATCAGTTCCCCCTGGAGAACATGGCTGGTTTAGAGGGTAGACTCTGTGGCATTATGTCCAACTGAGGCCCCTCCCCTTCCCAAAAAACCTCCCTCCCAGGCTGTACTCCCAAGTCTCCAGGAACTGTCCCAACCCAAAGCTGGCCACCAGCGTCCTCACCTGCATGTGGTTTTCCCCCTCCAGCACTTGTGAGTAATTCTCATGGATGTATTTCTCCTGCCAGTCCTGAGCCAAGCCAAAGAGAGAGAAAAGACGCCAGAGTTTAAAAAAAAAAAAACCTGTCAAAAAACATTCATTGTACAAGTGCCCAGTCCTCATGACACCTCCCAAAAATATTAAAAGGTCGCAAAGAAATGTAGGCCTGAGATTCTGGAACTGGAGAGGGTGGGGAGGACAGGTATTTCCCGCCTCGTTCATACCTCTCCATAGAACTGTCAAGTTTGAAGAAGCCAGATTTCTGCAAATTTAGCAGATTCTCCATGAAGGAGAATGGGGTTGCTAAGCAGAAACAGTGTTTGATGATTGAAGAAGAAGAAGGAATTGGATTTATACCCTGCCCTTCACTACCCAAAGGTGTTTCAGAGCAGCTTACAAACTTCTTTCCCTTCCCCTCCCCACAACAGACACCCTGTGAGGCAGGTGGGGCTGAGAGAGCTCTTGATAGAAACTGCTCTTTTTCAAGAACAGCTCTTATCAGAACTATGGCTTGCCCAAGGTCATCCAGCCAGGTGCAAGTGGAGGAGTGGAGAATCAAACCCGGTTCTCCCAGATTAGAGTCCGCGCACTTAACCACTACACCAAACTGGCTTGATTGAGGGGTCAAGGTGTCAGGATACGGTCCTGTTAGGGCAGGGGCTTTGGGTGGGCGTGTGTGTTTCTGAGAGGGTAGGCCCCCCCACACACACTTCCTTCCCCTAGTACTGTCCGATTCTGCCCCCACCAAACTGAACTTCAGCCCATCTTGTTTAGCCATGGTTTGGCCACCAGCAAAGGCGCTCTGCACATGGGCGTGTCTAGCCCACTACTCACCAGGGGGTTCTCTATAATCTGCCAGAGGTCTGGATGCAGACGGGAGGTGTTGAAGCTGGCGGTGGAAAGGAGACGTCCGAACTCGTCCCGGTTGCTGATGTGAAGAAAGATACCCTGAAGAGGAAGAGATGGGGAATAAGAGAGGAAAGGGGGAAAACAGTAGAAATGCATCACAGCCCAGAATTCAATAATGGAAGAACAGTCAAAATTGGATTTTTTAATTTTTAAAAAGATTTCTTGTCCTTAAAGGTAAAGGTTTCCCTTGCTCAAAAGCTAATCGAGTCCGACTGTAGGGGGCAGTGCTCATCTCCATTTCCAAGCCGTAGAGCCGGCACTGTCTGAAGACTTCCCCGTGGTCATGTGGTCGGCATGACTAAACATCGAGGCGCACGGAACGCTGTTACCTTCCCACCAAAGCGGTGCCTCTTTATTTACTTGCAATTTCTTGCTTTCAAATGGGTAGGTTGGCAGGAGTGGGGGCCAGAGACGGGAGCTCACTCCGTCATGTGGCACACGGGTCTCAAACTGCCAAACTACAGACCTTCCGACCTGCAGCTTAGCGTCTTAACCTCTGAGCCACCGTGGCCTTTTCTTGTCCTTACCGTTGTACAAATCGGTTTGGAGAGAGGCAGACCAGGAAACATTTCCAAAGCGGGGTGGAGTTACTTGACCCTCCCAGTGCCTAGAGCAGGGGGTCCTTGACCTTTCTTGAGCCGGTGGGCAGCTTCGGAATTCTCACACAGTGGCTGCGACCACACACACTCAATAATAATCCACTTTCAATCGACTTTCAGTACACTTTCCAACTGGATTTTACTGTGTGAACTGGCAAAATCCAATTGGAAAGTGCATTGAAAGTGGATTCTTTAGCGTGTGTGATCGCAGCTAGCGTGGTGGGTGTGGCCGCAAAAATGGCGGCCGCAGCCTCCCTTCAGTCACACCGTGAAGAGCCTTGTGGCTCTGGTGGCAGCCGCCGCTATAGCGACGTTTCTGAAAATCTGCACAGCCAATCAGATCTCCAAGGGCCAGTCAAAAGCCTTGCCCTGACCTGGGTAGCCCAGGCAATCCCAATCTTGTCAGAGCTCAGAAGTTAAGTAGGGTCGACCCCGGCAAGTACTTGGATGGGAGACCTCCAAAGCATACCAGGGCCGGGAGGCAGAGGCAGGCTCACAAGCCACTTCTCTGAACGTCCTCCGTGCCCAGTAGGAGTCTCCAGAGGTCGCCATGACTTCCAGGCATATACACACACCAAAAATAATGCCAAATAAAAGAGAGACGAAGTCTTGTTGGTCAAAAGCCCCACCCAGCCTGGCCCACTTCCTAACAACACTTGATGGGTGCCCGGAAATGTGCCAACTGGTGCCATGGCACCAATGGGCACCACAACAGGGCACAACAATCCTGGCCTAGAAGACCAAATGATGCCAGTAAGGACCCAGGGTTCAACCATGCCTCTATCTACCAACGATGCAGCGCTGAGTTCTTTTTAAGTGCCGGATTCATGCAGGCCTGGGTTAACAGGGGCCTCCCGCGGGCACGGCGCCTCACCTTTTCCCGCACGCTCTTGCAGAAAGCCATATCCGGGTCCATGTCGTCCAAAGTGAAGACGTTCTGCCGGACCAGCTCGCTGCGTAACGTCTCCCCCTCAGCAAGTAAGCCTGGGAGATGTATGGGACGTTCCACACCCCTCTGAAGGGCAGAAAAGGGACAAGAGGCTGGTCAGTTCTGCGAGCAGCGGCTGCCACAGTACACATACATATAATAATACAGGAAGCTGCCATATACTGAATCAGACCATTGGTCCCTCAAGGTCAGTATTGCCTACTCAGACCGGCAGCAGTTCTCTTTCACATCACCTATTGCCCAGTCCTTTTAACTGGAGATGCCGGGGATTGAACCTGGGACCTTCTGTGTTCACAGAAGAGGCTCTTCTACTGAGCCTCTTCTTATGCATGGAAGTGTCAACTGAGAGGACTTTCAGATCCAGGAAAGCCAGTTTAGCATAGCAGTTTGAGTGTCGAATTAGACAGAGTCTAGGAGACAGTCAGCGTGGCGTAGTGGTTACAGCGTCAGACTAGGATCTGAGAGACCCAGGTTCGATTCCCCGCTCTGCCATGGAGGCTTGCTGGTCGACCTTGGGCCAGTCGCAGCCCCTCCCCCCAGCCCACCCCACAGGACTGTTGTGAGCAAAAAACGAAGGAGAGAATTATGCAAGCCACCTTGCGTCCCCACCGAGGAGACAGGTGGGCTATAAATAAAGCAAGTCATTCAATGGAATAAAGAGGAGAGCCGGGTTCAAACGCTGGGTCACTGCAGAGAAACGTTCCCCCAGTCCCTGCCCCACCCAGACTCACATCCTCTTGCCCTGCACCAGCTCCACGTAGTCCTCCGAGCGGGCGTAGTATCCGTCGGGGCTCAGGGCCCCCAGAAATTGGACCAGAGCTTTCCATGCCGGGACATCATGGGAGCAATCACCTTCCTGAAAGTGGGGGTGGGGGGTGGGGCGGGAAGCAAAATGGAAGTCGCTTAGGGGAGCGAGAAAGATGAGCCCATGGGGTGGAGCAGGCCCTTAAAACAGCCCAGAAGAGATAATAATGCAATAATCAGGTTGGACAGAAGCTTATTATGTTCGTTATGTTAAAAAAAAAGTTTTGTTACAGTTTGGATGTTTGCTGTTTATCTCGATAATAAAATATTACTTGGACGAAGAAGAAACGGCCCAGAAATGAGCCCAGCTGAGTAACCCCCCCACAGGGAACGACCCTTTAATTTAATTTGCCCACTGAGCCAGCCGGTGCCCCTTGCAACGGTTGGCAGACTGGGTCAAATGGCAAGTAGCCCCTGCAGTGCTCATTCTTGGCCACTTGCCGCCTTTCCAGGGAATGTTCCCAGTAAGCTAAAGGGCCGGTCCAATCCTGGCTGCGTGTGGTTTCGCGGGGTCAGGGTTCAGCCTCTCACTTGTTCTCCTGGATGAGAATCTGCAGGATCTCGGGGTTCACCACGACCACGTCGGCATCCAGGCTGAAGTAATAGCCACAGGCAGGGTCCTGGCGGCAGAGCTCCCTGTTCCAAAGAGGGAGGAAGGAGATCTCGTTAGACCCAGCCCAAGAGGCAGTGCCTGGCAGGAGGGTCGAGGAGGGGCTGGCATCCTCGGAGGAAAAATTAAAACGAAAAACAAGATCATCTACTCACAGGAAGTTCTGCCCATAGAGTTCCCGGTGATTCCTAGAGCGACTCCTGTCACTTCTGGGTAGCTCTAGGGATTGCCGGGAACTCTGCGGTCAGAACTTCCTGTTAAGTAAACGAGGCCTTAGTTTTATTTTGACTTTTTCTCCCCAGGATGATGGTACCCTCCTGCTGGGCCCCAGTTTCTGCCCGTTGATCAGGTGAGCATTGGCAAAGCAATGGCCGCAACTACCTGGAGGTCTCCCGCCATAATTGGACAAATGGGAACCCCACCCAGCTCCCCTCCCATGTGTTCAAGCACTATCCCATTCCTCCAGGGTTTCTTCCCCACTATTTCCCACTATTGCTCTCCCTTCCCTCAGTACTTACATGGCCATATCTCTGGCCTCGCCCTCACTCATCTCCTCCTCCGGCCCCACGAGCTTGATGCTGTCGAAGGCCCCCCGAAGCTGTTCCCACTCGGCCTGGATGTGCTGCTCGTGATACACCTCCTGGGAAAAAAGTGTGACCCATCACATTTGAAGCTGCCCGATCCTGAATCAGACCTTCATTCCATCAAGGTCAGGATTGCCGACACAGACTGGCAGCTGCTCACCAGGGTCTCGGGTGGAGGTCTCTCACATTACTTACTGCCCAGTCCTTTTAACTGGAGATGGCAGGGACTGAACCCGGGCACCTTCTGCATGCCAAGCAGACGCTGCTCCACTCAGCAGCAGCCCCTCTCTGAAGAGGTTGTCTGACACTGAATCAGACCATCAGTCCTTATAGTCTACTCAGACTGGCAGTAGCTATCCAAGGTATCAGGTAGAGTGTTATTCAGTATCAACTACTTCTGGATCCTTTTGCTTGGCAGTGCTGGGGATTGAACCTGGGGCCTGTATGCCAAGCAGATGCTCTTCCACTGAGCCACGGCCCCTCCCTTGGCAGGGAAAAAACACACCCTAGGATTGCCAAGTTCCATTAATGTGGGACAGGGGCTTTGTGCCAGGGTTACATGAATACATGAAGCTGCCTTATACTGAATCAGACCATGGGTCCTGGCCTGACCTGGATGGCCCAGGCAAGCCCAATTTCGTCAGATCTCGGAAGCGAAGCAGGGTCAGCCTCAGCTAGTCTTCGGAAGGGCAACCTCCAATGAATACCAGGGTCGTGACTCAGAGGCAGGCTATGGCAAACCACCTCTGAAACATCTCTGGCCTTCAAAACCAATCTAGCTCGCCACTTAGTGGTGCATAATACTAAAAGCGCTAGAACTTCTAGCTGCCAGACAGTCTTAGGATCTCCCAGCTACACTACACAAACTGCCATACGATAATTATTATTAATATTAGACCACTGGTCCATTACAGTCAGTACTGTCTACTCAGACTGGCCGTGGCTCTCCATGGTCTCACTCATGGGTCTTTCACATCACTTCCTATCTGACCCGTTTAAATGGAGAAGCCCAGGATTGAACCTGAAGAGCAAATTCCAAGCCGAGTGTGTTTGAGTTCTTACTGAGCATACTCATTATCTGTGCCTTGGTGCACGTCTGGGAGAGACCCCCAAAGACATCTTGCTTTTACAAAGGAGCATGTCTGGATCAGGGCCACCAACTTCAGCCACTTCCCAATACCAAAAATAAAAACAGCAACGACACAAAAACCTTGATGCCCCCCTCTGGTCACAACCAGGCCCAAAGTCTGTATTCCCAGAGTTGCAAAAAGGCTGGTGTGTTGTAGTGGTTTAAGAGCAGAGGGCCCCAATCTAGTTGAGCCTGCTGTCTCTTTTATCATTTCGAGAGCCACACAGGGGAACGGCAACAATCATAAAATGGCTACCATGCGGGCTGAGATCAGTCACAAAACATCGAGAGGTCGAAGCCGGGCATTCTCCTTCGGTGGAGACACCTGTTTTAGTGGGTCTTTCGTGAAGACATAAAGGTGATCTCCCCCGGGTGCATCCAAAACACACCCTCCTCTAATGAGGGGGAAGAAACCTAAAATTGTTTTTTGTCTGGGAGAAGAAGCAAGCAAGCGCCAGAGAACACACTGGCATGTTTCATGGTGCCCATGGGTACCACATTGGGGATGACTGGGTTAGCGTTTCAGATTAGGATTCGGGAGACCCGTGTTCAAATCCCCACTCAGTGGCGGAAGCTTGCTGGGAGACCTTGGGCCAGTGGCATACTCTCAATCCTAATCTACCTTACAGGGTTGTCGTGAGGATAAAATGGAGGAGGGGGGGAATGTCGTGAGCCACTTTTGGCTCCCCTACTTAGCCTGTCCCTGTTGAGAAAGAAGTACTTTTCTCCCTTTCTCACAATGCAAGAACTCGTGGGCATTCCATGAAATTACTGAGCAGTCGGGTTAGAACAGATAAAAGGAAGTCCTTCTTCACCCAAAGAGTGATTAACACGTGGAATTCACTGCCACAGGAGCTGGTGGCAGCTACAAGCATGGACGGCTTCAAGAGGGAATTAGATAAACATATGGAGCAGAAGTCCATCAGTGGCTATTAGCCACCGGGTATAGATAGGAACTCTCAGTCTGGGGCAGGTGATGCCCTCTGTTCTTGGTGCTGGGGAGGTAGCAATGGGAGGGGCTTCTAGTGTCCTGGCCCCGCTGGTGGACCTCCTGATGGCACCTGGTATTTTTGGCCACTGTGTGACACAGAGCGTTGGACTGGATGGGCCCATTGGCCTGATCCAACATTGGCTTCTCTTATGTTCTTAGGAGCTCTCGGTTTGGGGCGAGTGATGCTCTGTATTCTCGGTGCTTGGGGGGGGCAGCAATGGGAGGGCTTCTCGTGTCCTGGCCCCACTGCTGGACCTCCTGAGGGCACCTGGTATTTTTGGCCACTGTGTGACACAGAGCGTTGGACTGGATGGGCCCATTGGCCTGATCCAACATTGGTTTCTCTTATGTTCTTAGGGGCTCTCGGTTTGGGCGAGTGATGCTCTGTATTCTCGGTGCTTGGGGGGGGGCAGCAGTGGGAGGGCTTCTAATGTCCTGGCCCCACTGCTGGACCTCCTGATGTCACCTGGTATTTTTGGCCACTGTGTGACAGAGTGTTGGACCGGATGGGCCATTGGCCTGATCCAACATTGGCTTCTCTTATGTTCTCATGTGTCTTTAAACTGAAAGCTCACAATGCAGAAATCACCCTGAGAAGGTTCTCATGGCTAGGAGCCCAACGCAAACACCGACTTATTTCCGGAGATGAGTGGAAGCAAGCAGGGGAGCCAGGCCAGAAGCTGCTAAACCAAATTCGGAGCTCCTGCAAAAAAACCCCCCCGCACATCTAAGTTTCAGATACAGCAGGAGCATTCCGGGCAGGGAAGGAAGGGCCACTCACCCGGTTGTGGATGAAGAGGCTGAGGCGAGAGTAAGGGTAATCGAAGGTCAGGAGTCGCTGAAGGAACTGAGGCAGGAAGGGAGTCGGCTGTTCGATGAACACGCCAATGAGCACATGGGGGTAGGAATCGTCCTGGAAAGGAGAGGGAAGGTTGAAGATACCCCCAAAAGACGCCCTATGGGGAACCCCAAAAGTCATCCAGGAGGGCATCCCTTAAAGCTCCCCACACCTCCGGCCCTACAACTAAGGCCTCGTCTACACATGGATTTAGTTATTTATCAGCATTTACTGTGCATCTTCCTCACTGAGACACATGAAACAGCCTTATACGGAATTGGACCATCCATCCCTCAAGGTCAGTATTGTCTACTCAGACTGGCAGCCGCTCTCTGGGGCTGAGGTCTTTCACATCATCTCCTACCTGACGCTTTAACTGGAGATAGCAGAGATTGAACCTGGGACCGTCTACATACTGAGCAGATGCTCTGCTACTGAGCTATGGCCCCACCCCGCTCTCAACCTGGACTACAGGTACGATGGAACTGTTCAGTCAAGCAGTCATCCGACTCTAAAATGTGCTAACATCTGAATGATAATATTTGGCTCTAATGGCAAAGATGCCTAGTAAAACAACTAGTCCACTATCCAACACCTCGGCACTCTGTCCCACCGTGCTACCACCACATTTTGCTGCAAATGCCAACGGGCCTCTTTAAATCCTTCATCGCCCACCCACTCACCGCCAAGCTTGACAGGTCCAGGAGTCCTTGGTCGCACACTTCACAACCCCCCTCATATGTCCAAACATTGGGGATGTAATTACCCAGGTAGTTCAGCTGCAGCTGTGGAGCAGACGGAGGACAGGAAAGCAGGAAGTCAACAAGTCAAATATTATGATGGCTTCTTTAATTTAAAGGGCCTCCAAAGCTAGGCCCTCCCCCCACCCCAAGCCCAACACTTTCTCTAAAACCTTTCAGATTGTGAGGACTAGAAACACATTTCTCAAAAACAGAATATTTAACTTCGAACTCAGAACGGAAAGGTTACATGTTTTGCTACAGCGTTACAAGTCCATCAGATGCAGTGGGAAGGAATCTTTATTCCATTAAGTATTTCCCTTTGGCAGCACAGTAACAGACCCGCAGCACAGTAACAGACCCGCAGCAAAGACACCGGGGAGAAAATACAAGTATATATTTTACCAGCGTTGCCCTATTTATTTTATTTATTGGCAACATTTATATCCCATCTTTCTGCCTTCAACAAGGGCCAACAAGGCGGCTAACAAATCTGAAACATACATTATAAAATCACCTACATTTTGTATATTTCGCACTAAACATGCAGCTGGGGTAAAAATGACCCCAGTGCTCTCAGCGTAAACACTGTAATTTACAAGTGGAAAGCAGAGCGTGGAACGCCACAGTGCCATTAACCTCATTAATGCTGAGGAATACACAGAGCGTGGAATTGTAATAAACTGTATGTGTGTGGGGGTGGAGTTTTATCAGCATTTTCGGCCACTTTTCAGAAATTATATGAGCCCATTTAGAAAAGTTAAAAACTTAGTATACGTCTTCAGCTGGGGACATGGACAGGACAACCAGTGCTTATTCGAACAGAAACTCCCTCCTACCACTAAAAGAAAACTGTTACCTTGGTAGGGCCATTGCCATGAATGATGACAGGCAGGGTGTCGTAGGCGACATTTCGGGCTCGCACCCGGGTCGGTTCGAACTTCAGAACGACCTCATCTGTGAGAAGAAGAAGAAGAGGAGGAGGAGGATATGGGGTGCAAAACTGGATCTAGTGCATTTGTTCCCCTGCTCAAGCGGGAAACAGAAACTTTGCTTCCCAGGGCATTCCCATAAGCCCCTTCCGACTACTGGTGGGTACCAACTTCTGGAGACCCCATACGGTTTCCCAGGCAAAAGGCACCAACAGAGGTGAGTTTGCCATTGCCTGGCTCTGCATAGCAACCCTGGACCTCCTCCTCAGTGGTCTCCCATCCAACTTCTAACCAGAGCCAATCCCGCCTAGCTTCCAAGATTGGATGAAATCGGGCTACCCCGGGCCACCCAGGTCGCTTCTGCCTTTGCAATTCTGTTCCAAGGGCTGCCAGTCAAATAATTTGCAGCACAACTGTGCTTCAATCGGAGTCTGAAAACTGTCGACGTGCAAACAGGGGAGGCAGCAAAGCCGCGATTGGCCAGTTGGCTGATGCCATCACGATGACTCTTGATAGGATTGAGAGAGATCCTTTTCCCTTGATGCGGCTCTTAAGGGGGGCGTTGCAATTTGGCGGAGGCCGCATTCCATGGGAGAGCTCCGTCAAACTGTCCTGCTGTCCCCTCCTGCTCAGCCCGGCCATGCCGGTGAAGGAGTTCAGGAGGAGCAGCTTGGTAGACCAACATGCTTCCCTCCAGATGGCGGGAACCTTCTTATGGGAGGCACTGACCACTCACCAATGGCGCCATTCAGATTCTGGAAGATTTTCGACTTGTGATCCAGGGTGATCCCATATTTCTCCTATGGAGACGGAGGAGCAAAGACCAGAAATTAGGAACACATGAAGTCTCCGAGTCAGACCGCTGGTCCCTCTCCCTGCAGTGTGTTGCAGGGACTCAGGCAGAGGGACACACAAGATCCCTTAACTGGTATTTATTTACATCCCAGCTCTCCACATAAACATATTTGAGGAAAACTGCAATCCAAAACAAGAAAACATCCAGTAGAATTAGAAAATGGATACACACAGGGCTATTTTTGGGCAGGAACGCACAGGAACAGAGTTCTGGCTGGCTCCCAAGTTGGCCACGCCCAGCAGGAACTCATTAGCATAACAGGCCACACCCAACAGCAGAAACTCATCAGGATTGGCTATATTAGGGGTGTGTGGCCTAACATGCAAAGGAGTTCCTGCTACAAAAAAAGCCCTGGGTTTTGACAACAAAAAAGGTAAACAGAATAAGAAGCAAAAGGTGGGTGTGGCTGGATGACCACACTTCTGGTAGCATGGGGGTGTGGCCTAATAGGTTAATGAGCTGTGCTATCAGGGGTGTGGCCTAATATGCTAATGAGTTTCTGCTATTGGGTGTTGCCTGTTATGCTAACGAGTTCCTGCTGGGCTTTTTCTACAAAAAAAAGCCCTGGATACACAGATAACAAAATGAACATATCCAGCTTAAATAGAACAAGGATAACCTTTAAAAAGCCTCTAAAACAGAGGTGTCAAACTCCAGTCATCATGAGGGCCAGATTTGACATAAATGTTACTTTGTCGGGCCGGGCCACGTGTGCCTTAAAATGTAATACCAGGTACTGGAGATATAAACTTTTTCAAGGACACAGGCAAACCCAATTAACTTTTTTTTTTTTACTCAAAATGCAAACAAAAGCAATTGATTCCTAGCAGTGAAAGCAATTGATTTCCTGGGGAGCTCACAAAAGCCCCAATATATGTATTTAATCATATGCAAGACTAGGTTTCTTCCAATGGATACCATAAAGGGGAAGCATATTATATTTCCATATATACCAGTTGCTTGTGGGCCAGGTAAGAGCCCTGGACGGGCCGGTTCTGGCCCCCCGGGCCTTATGTTTGACACCCCGCTCTAAAACTACAGCCTAAAAGTGATAATAACGGGATGGAGTAGCCAAAACCAACTGCAGGGAGTCTAAAAGGCTTGAAAGGTTTTTTTTTTAAAGTCCTGGCACTTGAAAGCATACCGATTTGCCACTAGGCGAGTTTTCTGGGGAGGAAGCTCCACAGCAATCGTGCCACCACTGAGAAGGCTCTGTCTCTGGGGGCTCACCCACCCAGCTTCAGAATATACACATAGAAGAAGGACCTCTGGTGATGACCTCCATTGGTAAGCAGGTTCACCTTCAAGAGAAGCTGATCCTGGCACCAGAAGCTTGAATGAGGCATCATGGCCAAGTGTCATTGATGGACCTTTCTTTGAGGAACTCATGCAATCCCTTTGCAAAGCCCTCCCCCTACACACACACTATGCCTGGTTCCCTTTCCAAGCCACTTTTGGCCATCGGTACATCCTGTGGCAGTGAGTTCCACAGACCAGTTGTGCTAAGAAGGGCATCGGCAGGTGTGTGAACTGGAGTATCTTCCTAGGCTGAGCGAGAGTAAACAGCAACTCCCCGCCCCGCCCCCGCTCTCACCCGCAAGGCAGGGTCCAAGTAAATACGCGTGTAGAAGAGCTGGTCGTCGTCGTCATCCTTGTACTTCCATAGCTGGACCACGCGATTGATGACGGAAGCGTAGCCAATGAATCCTGCCACGACAGAGGAGCAGGGGGTTGGTTTGCTATTTGGTCTTCGTGCCCGTTCTCATTTCAATCAGGCAGCCAGTTTGGTGTCGTGGTTAAGAGCGGTGGCTCTAATCCGGAGACCTGGATTCAGTTCCCCAGTCCTCCACGTGAAGCCAGCTGGGTAACCCTGGGCCAGTCGCAATTCTTCCAGAGCTCTCTCAACCCCGAAAAGCAAGCCTAGCTCACCACCTAAGAGCTAGGACTTGCGGCTGCCGGACAATCCTAGGATCTCCTGGCTATTCTACGCATAATGCCACAGGATGATAGTAATTATTATTATCATTTTAATTTTGAAATCTAGAAACGTATTCCTGTTCTAAGGTAAGCACAAATTCTCAGGATTGCAGATTCTACAATAGCTTTGATTCTTGGTAGCTTAAACCCTGGGATATTGAGTTGGTCTTTAAGGTGATGCTGGTCTTGAATCTTGCTCTTCTACTGCAGACCAGCACAGGTACTAAGCTCGCCAACCTCCAGGCGGTGGCCGGAGTTCTCCTGGGATTACAACTCATCTCCGGACAACAGAGACCAGTTCCCCTGGAGAAGTTGGCCACTTTGGAAGGCGAACGCTTATGGCGTTATACCCCAAGCCCTGCCCTCCTCGGGCTCCACCTCCAAAATCTCCAGATATTTCACAACCCGGAGCTGGCGACCCTAACGGCTTCCCACATGAAATAGATCCTACAGCAGGTATCACCAAACAAAGGGAACAGCGGCCCCGCTCAAAAGTCACAGTGAATACACCTACAATCTATGTGCAATATAAACTTGATTTTTTCTTTATGCGTGCATTAATTAATTCCCATGTTACATTCAACGCATGTACAGCTGAATGTGAGACTGAAACCACACATTTATCCTGGTGGTGTTCTTGGTGCTGGAGGGGGCAGCAGTGGGAGGGGCCTCTAGTGTCCTGGCCCCACTGCTGGACCTCCTGATGGCCCCTGGTATTTTTGGCCACTGTGTGACACAGAGTGTTGGACTAGATGGGCCATTGGCCTGATTCAACATTGGCTTCTCTTATGTTCTTATGTTCCCTGATTTCATTTTAAAGCGAACGCCCATTGGCTGTTTCATACAAATAGATGTATGTACATACAGGGAGGCCGTAGGTGTGTTCACTGTAACATATGAATGGGCCTATTCCTGGCAGGGATTCGCTCCTGCCCTGTTAAGGATATAGCTGTGCTCATGGCCCACTGGAATCTGAAAGCTCACCCCCTCCATAATTCAGCCCCAGAAAGACACCGACTAATGTATCTTGTTTTTCTCCCCGGTGGGAACTCAAAGAGGCTTAAAACATCATTTCCCCTCATCTGTTTTTATCCTCACAACTACAACCCTGTTAGGTAGGCTAGGCTGAGAGAGTGTGGTTGGGCCAACGCTACCCAGCCAGCTGCCATGGCAAAGTGGGAATTCGAACCTGGGTCTTCCAGATCTTAATCTGGCATTCTAACCCCGACACCACGCCGGCTGTCACATGCATCTTCATTTGGACTGCACTCTTAGTTTGCAGGCCCATTTTTGCCACAACTGACAGACACCCCCTTCCCCCTTTACCTCCGGAGTTGAGAAACCGGTTTCCCACGGCCACCGGGGGGTACTTTTCCGCCAGCGACCACTCCGGCCAGCAGAAGCTTTCCGCCGAGAAGACCAGGTTGCTGTCGAATTGCCGGAACTTCCGCAGAAGTTCGACGGGGCTTCCGGCCAGGATCACGTCATAGCTGGGAGGAGGGCAGATCGAGAACTCGGCTTAGTGGGCTGAAACCAACATTTAATTTCTTTGGGGGTGGGGGGAGCAAGCAAAAGCCCCCCAGTTTTACTGTGGAGGAGAGTTCCCCAGGTTCAAACCATACATACGACTGGTGTGTTTGGGGGATCCCTTCTGCAAAGACCGATCAATGTGTAGGGCACCAGGCAGAGGAGTCCAGAAGATGCATTCCTGCCTGGAGGAGTTTTGTCACGCCCCTGGGGCCCCTAAGCCGGGGGGAAAGGAGCAGAGCACCTCTCTGGATACTCCATTCCTGTGGTAGACAGGGGGTGGGGCTGAAGCACAGCCAAAGGCAAACAAAGCTATGGGGCACAGGGCAGAGCCCCCAAGGGTCTGCAGCGGCAAGGGAGGAGCAGATACGTTGACTCATTTTCTTAAGTCCCTCTTTCCCCCGCCGCTGGAACTCAAAGTGGCTTCAAATCTCATTCCCCCTTCTTCTGTTTTCTCACCACAACAACCCTGTGAAGTAGACCAGGCTGAGAGTGTGTGACGGGCCCGAGGCTGCGTGGCAAGCTTCCATGGTAGAAGTTAAGGATCTGAACCCAGGTCTCCCAGTCCAACACTCTCTCCGGGACAGCCAGGAATAGCTCCCCATGAATGAAAAGGCTCCTTGGGAGAAAGGGCCTATTCATGAGTATGCCTGAGATGGGCAGGAACTGGGAGTAGGCAGGGAAAGGAGGATAAAGGACTCAGCTAAGGGGCATTCAAGAAGGAAGTGGGGCCGTGGCTCAGCGGAAGAGCCTCTGCTTGGCATGCAGAAGGTCCCAGGTTCAATCCCCGGCCTCTCCAGGTAAGAGGACCAGGAAGTAGGTGACGGGAAGGACCTCCGCCTGAGACCCTGGAGAGCCGCTGCCAGTCTGAGTAGGCAATACCAACCTTGACAGATCCAGGCCCTGATTCAGTATCAGGCAGCTTCCTGTGTTCAAATTGGCTGGCTGACGCTAGCAGGAAGTGGTGAAAGAGGGCAGCCAGAGAAGCTAGGGGAGGCTCTACAGTCTGGAGAGACCCAAGCCACTTTAGGGACTAGGAAGGCGGCAGTCCTGGCAAGCAGCATCTCTCCCAGGCCAGGGCAGTCGAGCTGCCTGATGGCAACAATGCTGGAGGAAGGTTGCAGCGGTCAAGGGCAGGACCTAAAAGGACCTGCTGAGGCTCCAAGCTGAGGTTTATACATCCTTCCTTATATATAATTGAGTTTTGCCTGAGATCTTCCCTTATATGGTAAAAATGCACGCCAAAATGAGTTGGCCGCGGAACCTGCCACTCAGCCATGGGTCCCTGCCCACTGGCTGACTTGCCTTGCCACGTGGGCTCAGTCCCGCCCACACAGCCAGCAGGCAGCCTCTCTCCTGCAGTCTGTCGCCAGCCACTAGACAGGAAGGATGCTCCGGCGGCTGCATGCTTACAAGCCCGGGCCCATTTCTGGGCCCGCACCCAGTGCTGCCGTCCCCTTCCTGGCCCTCCCGACCTCAGGGGGGGGCTTTCCACAACAGATAGGCCATTCACCGGGCCCCTCCAACCCTTGCCGCCCCCTTGCTGGGGCTGCAACATCACCCCTGGAGAACCGCGCCAGTGACGCGGAGGTGCCGGCGGCCTCCCCAAGCAGCCCCACCCACAGGGAGGAGGACGGGGCCTTCCGAGGCCCTCTCTCTAGCGCCCGTTGCATCTCATCACGCAACGGGCCTGGCCACTAGTATATATATAATACTGTTTATATGTCCATAAACTACACACTCACACACACCTCACCTCATCTGTCCTTAAAGGTAAAGGTTTCCCTTGCTCAACAGCTAGTCGAATCCAACTCTAGGGGCAGTGCTTATCTCCGTTTCCAAGCCGAAGAGCCAGTGTTGTCTGAAGACTTGTCCATGGACATGTGGCCAGCATAACTAAACACTGAGGTGCACGGAATTCTGTTACCTTCCTACTGAAGCGGTACCTATTTATCTACTTGCAGTTTCTTGCTTTCGAACTGCTAGGTTGGCAGGAGCTGGGGCCAGAGACGGGAGCTCACTCCGTCATGCGGCACTCTCAGGTCTCGAACTGCCGAACTACAGCCCTTCCGGTCTGCAGCTCAGCATCTCAACGGGGTTAAATAATGGACCGACAAAAGATCAGAGTAATCCTCAATAGCCCGGTGATGTCTCTGTCTACCGCTGCCATTCTGCAGTCCCATTCTTGGGACAGGTGTTTATAGACTTGGGCAAAATAATCCGGATCACAAGGGCAGGATTACAGAACCACCCCCAGGAGATCCAAAACTCTCAGTCTCGGAGCCTTGCATTTCCTAAAATGGATCCAGATTACTGTTGCTGAACTCACCTGTCCACAAACATGACGATCAGGTCTTCCTCACTGGCATATTTCTTCATTTCTGCCTTCAGCCAGCGGACTTTCTGCCCTCCGCCGACCGTCCGGGCAACATCCCCTCCCCTCCAGTCCTCCCCTAGGCCAAGAGTCTGAAAGAGGAGAGGAACAAGCAAGACAAGTGGGCAGGGGATTTCAGAGAGAAAAATGCTCACCCTAATTCAGATGCTCCCATCCCTAGGAGAAAACTCTTTAGGTGAGGTGATAGAGTCCTGAGTGGACAAGGTGGTAGAGGCAGAGAAAGACCTGGATTCAGATGCTGCTATACCTAGCAGCAAACTCTTTAGGTGAGGTGGTAGAGTCCTGAGTGGACAAGGTGGTAGAGGCAGAGAAAGACCTGGATTCAGATGCTCCTATACCTAGCAGCAAACTCTTTAGGTGAGGTGGTAGAGTCCTGAGTGGACAAGGTGGTAGAGGCAGAGAAAGACCTGGATTCAGATGCTCCTATACCTAGCAGCAAACTCTTTAGGTGAGGTGGTAGAGTCCTGAGCAGACAATACCACTTCAGACTGTAAAGTGGGGGAAGCCGTTGGGTGCCAACCAGTGTTCCCTCTAAGCCGAGTTAGTGTGAGCTAGCTCACAGTTTTTTAGCCTCTGGCTCACACATTTTTTGTCTTAGCTCAGGAAGGAGGGCCCCAGAGCAAACTTAATTTATGGAGTAGCCAGATCGCTCGCTCACCACTTTAATGCCAGTGGCTCGCAAAGTTAGAATTTTTGCTCACAAGACTCCACAGCTTAGAGGGAGCATTGGTGCCAACATAAAAAAGCCCCTTGCAGATTAAAAACCAAGACGAAAGACTCTTAACTGAAGAAGAGGAGGACAAAGCGACCTTTTTGGCTTGAGTGCCCACTCCACGCAAAACTACTGTGCTCACAAACAAAAGAGGGAGGGGGAGAGGCAATGGCCTTGGGCAGATAGATCTTTATACTAGGTATGTGGTGTATTTAGTATGGTTGTGCAGGGGAACAAAGGGTTAAAGTACTGACCTGGGTGGCTCAGGCTGGCCCATTCTAGCCAGAGCTCTTAAGCTAAGCAGCATCGACCCTGGTTAGTATTTGGATGGGAGACCACCAAGGAAGCCCAGCTGCTATGTAAGGCCAGTCAACGGCCAACAAGCTCTGTTTGCCTCTCGCCTTGAAAACCAATGGGATTGCCAGAAGTCGGTGGTGACTTGACAGCACTTTCCACCAGCAAAGGTCTCCAAATGAGGCTGCTTTAGACATGTCAGGCTGAAAGTGGTTTTGGTTTCAGTGCACACAGTTAGTGATACGAATGTGGCGGAAGAAAACACATTCTTTATAACCTCATTTGCTTTCCTTTAAATGCAAAACCTCATCAGAGGCTCAGCTTTAGGAATGTCAGTCCAGTTTTTAAAAAAACAAAAGGAAATTGTAGATTTGCATTTCGTTTCTTGGGTAAACACAAGGAGAGGAGGCTTACTGTACCTTGACTGTGTAGTTGAAGTATTTGGTTGTCCGTAGGAAGCGCTGGTACCCTTCCGTCTCCTCTGTGGCTGCTGTCAGTACCAGCAACTTCCCTAAAGAAAGGGAGAGAAAACAAAACAAACATACATAACACTAAGAATATAAAAACCTTAGCATTCTCAAACAGACATGATGGACATCTTTCCATCTGTATCAGAGCTAGGAAAGCAGCGCTACAAAACTCCCAGACTCCAAGTCACCCAGGTTTCTAAAAAGTTTTGACTGGTGCAGGATAATTCTGAAACTCCCCCCCCCCAGACCAACAGTTCTGTGCTGAAGTTTTACACCAGGACTGTGAAGATCCAGGTTCAAATCCCCTTGAAGCTCATTCGATGACCTCGATCCAATCCCTGGCTAACCTTTGCTAGCCTACATCACAGGGCTGTTGCGATCAGGTTTGAATTTCCACTCTGCCATGGAAGCTCGCTGGGCGACCTTGGGCCAGTCACACCCTCTCAGCCTAACCTGCCCTACAGGGTTGTTGTGAGGAGAGAACAATGTAAGCTACTTTGGGTCTCTAGTGGGGAGAAAGGCAGGATATAAACAAAAGTAAATACATTAAAAAATACAATGCTGTGAAGATAAAACGGGGGCCAGGGCAGAACAACCCACACCACCTTGAGCTCTCCGGGGAACAGGTTGGATAAACATAGAAAACAGATGGGATTAAGTCAACAGCTAGCTGTCCATAGTCCTTTGATTCAAGACCTTGGATCTGTTCACCCCAGTTCAAACTTGAGTTCTAGAATCGACTTCTGCTATCCAGACACAGGTGCATCAACCAGAGCTTGGCCTTTTTTTAGGAAGCAAACTGGAGGTGGCAGCCAGGTGAGACTTAACCTCAGCCCAATCCCCAGGAAAATGCTGCGGACAAAAATCACAAAAATTTAAATTCTGTGATCTCACTGGGCTAACAGGGTTGCCAATCTCCAGGTGAGAACCAAGGAGCGAGATCACAGGAAGCAAGTAGAGAGGAAAACAACAACTGTGATGTGTTACGTCACAAAAGTCTACACAGACTGAAAGTCCCTTGTTCCAAAATTCAGTTTACTCAATGTAATTCAAATGTCACCACACAACGGATTATGCATATTATCTCGTTTCGTGTGCACCTTTTGTCAAGCAGAATAGCGTTGAAATACCAAAATATCCTGTATATAATGTAAAAATATAAAATTCCATTATTAGTATTAATATTTACACGAATATAACACAAGGCTATGCAAACAACTGACCGTTGTCTACCATACTTATAAAATTAATCCATTTAACAATCTTACAGCTAGTGTCTCCTGGTGAGACTCATTGTATCCATCAATGTAATGACAAGACATTCTTCCAAACTACTTATCCGTATCTAAAGCCTTTAATTACTGCCAGACGGCTGTTTGCCGGACCCTTTTGCTTCTGGTAAAAGAAGTTTGTTCTGTCAAATGGGTTTACTGTCAGGATAATAGCAATTACTGATGCATTCGAAGGAGTAAAAGTTTGTTCAACCTCATCTGGTAGAAGTGGGTAAAGGATTATAATCTGTAACACCTCATTGGTTTCTCGATGCCTCAGGGCACTTCTGCCTTGTAAATGGGTTTTGTCCCTTTAAGATGCAAGTCTGGCAAACAGCCGGCTGGCAGTAATTAAGGGCTTTAGATATGGATAAGTAGCTTGGAAGAATGTATTGACATTACACTGATGGATACAATGAGACTCTGTGACATCATATCCCCACAGAGTTTTCTCCACTCCCCAGACACCCCCCCCAACTCTCCAGGAATCTCCCAAGCCGGAGTTGGCAAGCCAGTTTGGTGTAGTGCTTAAGTGCGCGGACTCTGATCTGGGAGATTCCCCACTCCTCCACTTGCAGCTGCTGGATGACCTTGGGCAAGCCATAGTTCTGTCAGAGCTGTTCTCTCAAGAGCAATCCCCGAAAGAGTCCCACCTACCTCACACAGGGTGTCTGTTGTGGGGAGGGGAAGGGAAAGGAGTTTGTAAGGCGCTCTGAGACTCTGAGTGAAGGGCGGGGAATGAATCCACTCTCTTCTTCTTCTAATAGTATAGCTTCCAGGCCCCTTCTCTTCCAGGCCCAGATTCTGTTCTCCATCCCAGGGAGGGGGAAATGCACTGGACCCTAAAGCCCCCCTCCATATAACATCCAGCCTTAACATCACCCCTCCATACAACACCCCATCCCGTCACTCCCCACCACACCAAACTACCACATTCCTGGCCAGAAGGTGTCTGAAGGGTGTTCCTCTGTCCTCAGGGCATCCAGCCGCTGCAAGAATCCAAAAAGGCGGGGGGGGGGGCGCTCTACTCTACACAAGAGGGGGGAAAGGCCCGGGGGGGGGGGGCTCCAGGGGATCGAGGGGAGAGAGGAGGAACACAGGACCCCTGTTAAGGAGGAACGAAAATGCCTTGCGCTCCATTAGCCCGAGAATGTTTGCTTTGGGCCTGCATTCAGGACGCACCTGAGCCAAGAACGGGCACGGCTTGCAGGTGCCGGTTACGTGTGAAATGCGAGCAGAGGGAGAGGGAGAGGGAGAGGGAACTCTCTACCCCTTCTCCGGACTCCACATCCTTAATAACAAACATGATGTTTCAAGAGGGAATTAGATAAACATATAGAGCAGAAGTCCATCAGTGGCTCTTAGCTACAAGGTATAGATGGGAACTCTCAGTCTGGGGCAGGTGATGCACTCTATTCTTGGTGCTGGGGGGGGCAGCAGTGGGAGGACTTCTAGTGCCCTGGCCCCACTGCTGGACCTCCTGAGGGCCCCTGGTATTTTTGGCCACCGTGTGACAGAGTGTTGGACTGGATGAGCCATTGGCCTGATTCAGCATTGGCTTCTCTTATGTTCTTATGCTCCGTCTCATGCGCTCATGTTCCCTTCCAGCCGTCAGCATGATTTATGAGCATGGTGGGCTGCAACTCACTAAAGGGGGGAGGAAATCAAAGCACTTGATCCCCCCCTCCCTCAGACTGTGTGATGATGCAGATGCCACAGATTTAGGGAGGGTGCTCGATGGTGCATGCGCCATCCCATAGTTAGAACGCACACAGCTGCAGCGCTGGCTGGGAGGCAGGTCATTCGGCAAGGAGGACGTGTCCATTCCCGCTTGTCTCCTGGGCTCTCTCTCTCTGTCCAAACCAAGCCAGCTGTTGGGAAGGCCTCGGTCCAGGATTTCTTTCCTAAGTTTCAAGGGCCCAAGAGCTGGTCACTGCAGACACAAGACAGGATCCTTTCGTTCTGAATTAATCAACGGACAATCACTGCCCGTTTCTCTCCTTCTGTCTTCATTTGTCGTTGTTGGGGACTTACTGTTCCAGACCCTGCTAGATTCAGAAGAAGAGGAGATTGGATTTATACCCCACCCTTCACTACCCAAAGGAGTCTCAGAGCGGCTTACAAACTCCTTTCCCCTCCCCTGTGAGGCAGGTGGGGCTGAGAGAGCTCTCTCGAGAACTGCTGGTGAGAGAACGGCTCTGAGAGAACTTGTGACTGACCCAAGGTCACACCAGCGGTTGCATGTGGAGGAGTGGGGACTCAAACCCGGTTCTCCCAGATTAAGAGTCTGCACTTCTGACCACTACACCAAACCGGTGGCAGCTTAGAAACAAACAAGATTCTTGGGGAATGTGCTTTTTTGAGAGTCACAGGTCCCTTTGTCAGATACCCCATTCTAATCAATCTACTGCACACCACCATGGCTACCATCTGAAACCCAAAAGCAGCTCACATTGGTCTCCTCTCCTCCATGTTAATACTCACAACAGCCCCGTGAGAGAGTTTAGGATGAGAAGCAAACGTTCATGACAGAAAGGGGATTCGAACCCGGGTCTCCCAGATCTTAGTCCGGTACTCTAACCACTGGATGTCAAGATGCCACCCGTTCACTATAAAATTTGACCAGGAGGAGAGCCACTAAATGATGCTCAATCATGCGCAAGCGTGCAAATGGAAGCTCACACAGACAAGACGCTTTCACAGGTGAGGGGCCACCACCTTTCTGTGCCTATTCCAGAAGCAGAGGGAAGGGCTTCCTGTGTAAAGCACGTAACACTAGACAGGCTTTGCCTCCCCCACAACCTGCCAGCCACCTTGGCAAACAGATTGACAGGACAACTTCTTGCTACTCTGAGTCTCTCGAAATCCTCAATGCTCAAATTATACCCCCTAGGCTCCGTACAGCTAAGTATGGACACCCAGTTCGGTGTAGTGGTTAGGAGCATGGACTCTAATCTGGGAGAACCAGGTTTGAGTCCCTACTCCTCCACATGCAGCGGCTGGTGCGACCTTGGGTCAGTCATAAATTCTTTCAGAGCTGTTCTCTCAAGCCCGTTTGGTGTAGTGGTTAAGTGCCCCGGACTCTAATGTGGGAGAACTGGGTTTGATTCCCCACTCCTCCACTTGCACCTGCTGATGTGACCTTGGGTCAGTCACAAGCTCTGGCACAGCTGTCCTTGAAAAAGCAGTTTCTGTCAGAGCTCTCTCAGCCCCACCTACTCTCAAGAGCAGTCCCTGAAAAAGTCCCACCTACCTCACACAGGGTGTCTGTTGTGGGGAGGGGAAGGGAAAGGAGTTTGTAAGCCGCTCTGAGACTCTGAGTGAAGGGCGGGGGTATAAATCCAATCTCACTGTGCCGCTCATCTTTCCATTTGGCTCCGGAGGGCCGGGCGGCGGCAGCAGCAGCAGGGCATTGGGTTCCTCAATGGAGCTTTCATTTGGTCAGGAATGCCATCTTGGGGGGAGGCCAAGGCTGCTGCTCTGGCAGAGACACCCGACACGTCCAGGAACGTCGTTCTTGCCAGCTAAGCCGGTGCTGGACGGGGAAGACGGGGGTGCTTTGGGCAGGGCGGGTAGAGAGACAGAGCAGCCCTGCTCCGAGACTTTTTCTGCCCTTCCACTGCCCCGGCAGCCTGGCACGGTGCATACGGGTATGACTACCTGCCACAAAGCAAGGCTGTTGAAACAAGAGAGCCTGTGACCACATGAAGGCCTTCTCCAATTACACTTTCACATCTTTAAGCCATGTGTTTACCTATTTATATTTATTTATTCTATTGGCTGATTGTATTTATATATCCCGCCCTATCCCATGATTTATTTATTGTTCTTATCCACTTTATTTATACCCCACCTTTCTCCCCAACAGGGGCCACAGTGGCTCAAGTGGTTAAGACGCTGAACTGCAGACTGGAAGGTTGGTAGTTTGGCAGTTTGAGCCCCGAGTGCCGCAAGACGGAGTAAGCCCCCCGTCTCTGGCCCCAGCTCCTGCCAACCTAGCAGTTCGAAAGAAGAAATTGCAAGTAGATAAACAGGTACCGCTTCGGTGGGAAGGTAACAGCATTCCGTGTGCCTCGGCGTTTAGTCATGCCAGCCACATGACCACGGAAACGTCTTCAGACAGCGCTGGCTTTTCGGCTTTGGAACAGAGATGAGCACCGCAACCCTAGAGTCGGATTTGACTGACTCAGTTTGGTGTAGGGGTTAAGTGTGTGGACTCTAATCTGGGAGAACCGGGTCTGATTCCCTACTCCTCCACATGTAGCTGCTGGTGTGACCTTGGGTCAGTCATAAATTCTTTCAGAGCTGTTCTTTCAAGGGCAGTTCTTGAGAGAGGTCTCTCAGCCCCACCTACCTCACAGGGTGTCTGTTGTGGGGAGGGGGAGGGAAAGGAGATTGTAAACTGCTCTGAGACTCCTTCAGGGGATGAAGGGCAGGGCATAAATCCAATCTCTTCTCCTCTTCTTCTATTGAAAATGTTATGTGCCTCTGAGCTTGTGCAGAGTGCCCACCTCTCACCGCCAAGTGCTTCATATCTGGAGTTGTCCCGGTTAAAGGTCCCAGAGCTCCCAGCAATTGTGAAATTTAGCATAGTTCTCCTCTAAAAGATCAGCTGCCAGTTCTGTCTCTCCCTACAGAATCCTATTCGACCCTTTGCAAACACAAACATTCCTGCACATCATACAGCCTTCAGCTGAAATCGACCTCCCTTCGAGAATTCCCCCAAAGCCTGCCCACAGATCATCAAACCAAGCTTCTTCAGAATTCAACTCTTCCTCTCTTGGCCCTCAGCATCACCGCCTGGCCCAGCAGCTAATGACACAATCCTCCTGGCGCGGTTCTCTGGGCTACTATGTCTCAATCTGCAAACATAGGAAAATATGTCTACAGGCTCCCCCGCACGTCCCCAGCCCAACGCCAGCGATTCGAGAACTTGCCAGCGAGAGCTCCAAATTACCAGTTTCCAAAGGCGGGAGCTGAACATGGGATGGAAAACCAGTCGGTCCGCCTGGAAGACGAGCAAGGGAGAGGGGAGGGACTCAGGCAGCGGAGAGCAGAGTTATTAAGGAGCAGCCCAAGAAATCTGCTGCAAGAACAGCAAATCTGGACAACAAAGCCACACTGTCTAGAGACAACATTAGAATATTGCCGTCGTTATTACTGAGCCGGGAAGATCTGCCCATATGGCGCCTGGTGGGAGGACCCTGGCAAAAACTGCCTGCAAGTGCCATGCAATCCAAGACAGACAAAGGGGAGCCCGCAAAAGTGGGAGAAAATGAAGACATGCTATTACTGTTATTAAAAGCTGGGTTACTGGGCAAGGAAACCTCCAAATTCTGCTACCCGCTAACCTCCAGTTCTGCAGCTGCGTTCTCTGAAAGGGCCAGAGACACCGCTGCGTGTTAACTCCGGCTGCCCACTGTGAGCAAAGGGCTCTTTAACCTTTTCCTCCCTGGGATGAACAGCAGCAGATCCCTTAACAGAGGCCTTTCCTTGATGCCCTCAGTGGCTCACTCCCATGCACAAACAGGAGGCGAGTCGGCACAAACAGGGGGCAAGTCGGCAAAGGGCTCCACACCAAGGCCTCGGCTGCCATTTGCCTTCAGGAGGCTAAAGAGCCCTTTGCCCATAGCGTATTGATAGGGGAGAAACCGTGTCCTTATTTGAAGCTAATCTGAGGCTACCTCCTAATCAAGGCTCTTGTTGGGGGGGGGGGGACCTAAATGCAAATATGTAATAAAAAAAAATTAAACTATTAGTGGCAGCAGAAGCAGTGGTTTAAAAAAGGAGACTGAAAACTGGCAGACAGTCAAACCCTAATCAACACGGAAAGATCCTAATTGTCACCACACACCTGTGAGAACAAAAATGCTGTCACCGGAGACTTCAGACTGAAAAGAAGAGGAACCCGGCTTACTCCTGCAGGGGAAGGACTTATATGGGCAAGGTGCCAACACAGGATAGGTCCTATCTCTTATGGCTTCCCGTGAGGGAACAAAGAACAGAGCCTCCAGTGTTTATCTTGACATCCAGGCAAGTTCGTATAGGCAAGCTCTTTGGAGTCAGTGCTGTGTCATGGGACTAAATGGGAAACCCTTGGGCCAAACTGTTTAGGTTGTCAGCTGCCTACCCTTATTTTAAGTCCTCCAATTACAGGCTAGCAAATTTCAAGTCGCCTCAAGCTAGGAACGGGGCACCCAGACAAAGCACATTCCTTCCCAGTGACTCAGCAACCAGCTAACTTTCTTCCCGAACTCACCATCCATGATATAAATAGATCTGTCAGCTTAGGTCCCCAGATCCACCTTTCCTTTCTATCCCCTACTTAAAACTTTTTCCATAACGGCTCCTACATTTTGGAACAGGATACCTCCATGAAATTGAGCAAACTTCAGCGGACAGCGGAAGACAGGAGGGCCTGGCATGATCTGGTCCATGGGGTCGCGAAGAGTCGGACTCGACTGTGCGACTGAACAACAACAACCTCCATTTCTTAGCAGGATCTGCACTCTTTATGACTTCCATGAAGTGGTGGAAAGCAGAATTGTTCTGAAGGAGATTTTTCAGTGCCCGGCTAGCTCAGTGAGTGCAGCACAAGACTCTCAATCTCAGGGTCACCACGCTGGGTGGCGTTCATTGTAGGGGAGGGGCTGTGGCTCAGTGGTGGAGGATCTGCTTAGCATGCAGAAGGTCCTGGGTTCAATCCCCAGCATCTCCAGTAAAAAAAAAATAAAAAATAAAATAATAATAATAATAATTGGCATAAGTGACATGAAAGATCTCTGCCTGAGATCTTGGAGAATGGCTGCTAATCTGAAGAGACAACACTTCCTTTGAAAGACAGATGGTCTGATTCAGGGCTTTTTTTGTAGAAAAAGCCTAGCAGGATCTCATTAGCATAACAGGCCACACCCAACAGCAGAAACTCATTAGCATATTAGGCCACACCCAACAGCACAGCTCATTTGCATATTAGGCCACACCCCCGTGTTACCAGAAGTGTGGTCATCCAGCCATTCCCACCTTTTGCTTCTTATTCTGTTTACCTTGTTTGTTGTCAAAACCCAGGGCTCTTTGCATGTTAGGCCACACACCCCTAATATAGCCAGTCCTAATGATTTTCTGCTGTTGGGTGTGGCCTATTATGCTAATGAGTTCCTGCTGGGTGTGGCCAACTCGGGAGCCAGCCGGAACTCCGTTCCTGTGCGTTCCTGCCCAAAAACAGCCCTGGTCTGATTCAGTAGAAGGCACCTTCATGTGTATGTTAACAATTCTACTTGGATGAATGTGGATTATTGTTGAGGATGGCCACAGTCCTATGCGCAAGCAACCTTTATGTGCAAGCAAGTCCTACTGGACTCGGTGGGGTTTAATTCTGAGTAGACCTGCTTAAAAGGTTTCAAATGTTGTCACTCTTAAGCTTTTTGCTTTTAGACATTTTTGTGAATTTTGGGTCCTTAATTGGAGAAGAGGGAGCAAATGTCCTAAACAAACAAGATGTTGTGCTTTCATTTTTAAAAAAGAAGAAGAGAAGAGATTGGATTTATACCCCGCCCTTCACTCCCCATAGGAGTCTCAGAGCAGCTTACAGTCTCCTTTCCCTTTCCCTCCCCACCACAGACACCCTGTGAGGTAGGTGGGGCTAAGAGAGCTCTTTTGAGAACTGCCCTTGAGAGAGCAGCTCTGAGAGAACTTCTGACTGACCCAAGGTCACTCCAGCAGCTGCACGTGGAGGAGTGGGGAATCAAACCCGCTTCTCCCAGATTAGAGTCCGCGCTCCTAACCACTACACCAAACTGGCTCTCATGGAAGAGTTAACAGCATCCAGTCCCATGGACCCTGAAGCATGAGATGGTTCTCCCAAAGGGGACATAGGTGGAGGGCCCTAGTCCCACCCCTGTCCCTCCCGTCCAAGGAACAGCACTTCTGCTTGCCAGCGCTCTATACATAGACAGCTGGCGCTTCTCCAAAGCCGGACAGCTGTCTCCACTGTCCACAAACTTCCTCTTCCAGCAGGATAAAGTTTCGCAAGACCGGAAGTCACCAGCCACCCGAAATCCCACCCAGCAGGATCTGCAAAAACCATCATCGGCAGAAGAAGAACGGAATCTTCAAGGCTGGTGCCAGACCTGTCTCGAAGCGCAGAGCAAATCGAGAAGGTTCGACGGAGGAGGGTTAAGTCTCCGTCCAGCTGAATTGCTTCACTTCGACCCATCCAACGGAGGCCAAGTGCAAGAGGAATGCAGAAGAAGACGACGCAGAAAAAAAAGTTCCCACTGGCTGAACAGTCCCGGTTCACGATTCTGGCTCCCAGATATCCCAGACGGACAGGCAGGGTCACAGTGCGCTCAAGTATACAGAGTGGAACCTGTATGCAACTTGTGGGCCGAGTCCAACATGCCGTTTTGTTTGGACAGCCAGCAAATTGGACTGGAGGCAAAATAAATCATGAGTAGGGGCCCTCTGCTGGGTTGCAGAGATCTCCTCATTCCTATAGATCTGCCTTTAAAAAAAAAAAAATTGTTGGCTTCTAGAAGGACCTGCTGAATAGAGATCACTCAGTGGTGGAGGGGCTTCTCCCAGGACTCCAACCAATGCTCCCTCTAAGCTCTGGAGTCTTGTGAGCAAAAATTCTGCTTTGTGAGCTACTGGCATTAAAGTTGTGAGCAAACAATTTGGCTACTGCATAAAATTAGTCTGCTCTGGAGCCACCCGTCCTGAGCTAAGACAAAAATGTGCGAGCCGGAGGCTAAAAACTGTGAGCTAGCTCACACTAACTCAGCTTAGAGGGACACACTGACGCCAACCACTGACTTATTCCTCACTAGGATACATCTTCATGGCATGTGCTTCCATAGCTAGGGATTTGGGGGGGAGGGGGCCTGTGGGGGCACAACTAATCTAATCAAAGTTAATTAAATTAATTCAGTTTGGGGCCAGCCCAGGAGGAAGGGGACCCAGAAGAAACACTAGGGGGCCGGGCCCCATGGGCCCTGTGCTAGCTATGGGCCTGGCTGCCAATGGTCCTGGTCACACACCAGTGAGATCCTAACAGTTCTCCCTCTTCCCATCACACGACTCAGGTGTCATTATGACTTCCTGCCATGAGCTTACCACTCACCATCCCCCAGGTCTAGAAACGTTGAAGATCCCCGTGCTAGGTGGTGCTTGGGAAGACCAGGAAAGGTGGGAAAGCACCAGGTTGACCTTAATACCCCAAGGCCTTTTCATACACCTCAGAGAAGAAAACCTGGGTTTGCTCTGGAAGTACACTCAAGCTAGGCCCAGAAACAGTGTCAAATGGTGATTTTGCTGTTATGTGGACCATCTCCCTTTGCATTTGGTTCAATAGTAATAACAACAAGAATCAATAACTGCCGGACATTCTGCCCAGACCACAGTTCGTCCTCCAAATCAAGTCTTCAAACCCCATCTTCATCCTGGTTTGGAGACAGCATGGAGTGGGTTAAATTATCAAGGGGAAGGAGGAATGTGAGGATCTTCCAGGCTTGTTCATCATACTTCTATGGCATACCTGAGCCCAGAATGACAGGCCTACCTAATGGATGGATTTATATTAGGAAGGTCAGGATAGCTTGCATGGGATTCACTGGTGGTCTCCAATGCTTCCTCTGAGCTGTGGAGTCTTGTGAGCAAAAATTCTACTTTGTGAGCCGCTGGCATGAAAGTTGTGAGCGAGAGATTTGGCTGCTGCATAAATTAGTTTGCTCTGGAGCCATCCCTTCCTGAGCTAAGACGAAAACGTGTGAGCCGGAGGTTAAAAAACTGTGAGCTGGCTCTCACTAACTCGGCTTAGAGGGAACACTGGTGGTCTCCCATCCAAATGGAGGGGCCGTGGCTCAGTAGTACAGCATCTGCTCGGCATGCAGAAGGTCCCAATTCAATCATCTCCAGCATCTCCAGTTGAAAGGACCACTTAAGAGAGGACGTGAAAGACCTCGCCTGAGACCCTGGAGACCCAATGACTTTGATAGACCAAGAGTCTGATCCGATATAAGGGAGCTTCATGTGTTCCAATACTAACCAGGCCCAGAGCTGCTTAGTTTCAGCAGGGCTACTTGTCTCCTGTGCCTCCACTCATACTCTCGAGATCCATACGGTAATGTACACTTTGTGAGCAACAACTGGGGCTAAGTACATGTTATATTTTCAAGTGTACAGTGGAAATATCACAAGGGGTACAAATGTGCACATCATCCCCAAGCATTGCTGGCTCCAGCTCACCAATGCGCTCATGGCTGTTGACTTTGGGAGACAATTCAGGGGATGGAAGGATGGAGTGGATATATTTGCAGTCGCGTTGGATGACTGCACCTGGGCTAATGGATGTAAACTACTACAAAAGAACTTTCACCCAGATTTGAGGGAGAATTTCCTGATGGTGAGGAGTGTTCGACACTGGAACAGTCTCCCTCGGGAGGTGGTAGATTCTTCATCGCTGGAGGTTTTTAAGCATCGGTTGGATGCCTACTTGTCAGGGATATTATAGTTGTCGTTCTTGCATTGGCAGGGGGTTGGACTAGATGGTCTTGAGAGTTCCCTTCGAAACCTGAGATTCAGTCAAGCAGTCTCTGAAACCCAGCACTAGGAGGCAGTATCAGGGGAAGGCCTTGGGTCTAAGTCCTGGTTGTCGGCCCTCCCAGGCAAACAACTGGTTGGCCACTGTGTGAAACAGGATGCTGGACTAGATGGGCCACAGGTCTGACCCAGCAGGGCTCTCTTTACAACAATATAAGACCTCCTTCCTGCTTTGAGGCAAGAGCACACAACCACCAGCCCCCCACGGGGGACCCTATGTGACACCCCCAAAGCCACAAGCAGGCTATCCTTCTTAAGATTTCCACCAGAAGCATTGAGCTGACTGCTGTTCAAAAGAGAAAGCTGGGATTGACAGGCCTTGGTCCAAGCCAGCCAGGCAATTCCTGCTGCCCTATGAAATTGTCACCAGCAACGCCCCATCGTAGAAGCACAGAGTTGGAAGGGACCATCCAGGCCCTCTAATCCAACCCCCCCTGCTCAATGCAGGATCAGCCTAGAGTCAGGGCTCGGGAGCCGCATGGGCTCTTCCACACATACTGTGTGGCTCCCGGCAGGGTGGCTGGGGAAGCGAAACATCATTAGCAAACAAACATCATTGGACAAATAAATATCAGTCTCAGTATCTGCTTTTACCGCTTTTGTTACTACTTTTGGCAGCCCCGTTTAATGTTAAGAAAAAGCAAATCTGCCTATTTCCCAGTAAAAACGTGTAATGTCTGTTCACGTCTTGCGGCTCTCAAACATCTGGCGTTTATTCTGTGTGGCTCTTTACGTTGAGCAAGGTTGGCCTCCCCTGGCCTAGAGCATCCCTGAGGAGTGTTTGTCCGTAGGAACATAAGAGAAGCCAATGTTGAATCAGACCAATGGCCCATCCAGTCCAACACTCTGTGTCACACAGCGGCCAAAAATACCAGGTGCCAGCAGGAGGTCCAGCAGTGGGGCCAGGACACTAGAAGCCCCTCCCACTGTTGCCCCCCCCTCCCAGTACCAAGAATACAGAGCTTCACTTGCCCCAGACTGAGAGTTCCTATCATAAGAAAATAAGAGAAGCCAATGCTGAGTCAGGCCAATGGCCCATCCAGTCCAGGTGCCAGCAGGAGGTCCAGCAGTGGGGCCAGGACACTAGAAGCCCTCCCACTGCTGCCTCCCCCCCAGCACCAAGAATACAGAGCATCACCTGCCCCAGACAGGGAGTTCCCATCTATATCTTGTGGCTAATAGCCACCGATGGACCTCTGCTCCATATGTTTATCTAATTCCCTCTTGAAACTGACCATGCTTGCAGCTGCCACGACCTCCTGTGGCAGTGAATTCCACGTGTTAATCACTCTTTGGGTGAAGAAGGACTTCCTTTTGTCTGTTCTAACCCGACTGCTCAGCAATTTCATTGAGTGCCCACGAGTTCTTGTACTGTGAGAAGAACTCCAGCCGCTGCTTGAAGACCACCAGGGAGGGGGAGCCCACCACCTCCCCAGGCAGCTGATTCCACCGTCCCACAACTCGGACTGTCAAAAAGTTTATCCTAATATCCAGCCAGGACCTCCCCGCCCTTAATTTAAACCCATGACCGCGAGTCCTCTCCTCTGCCGCCAACCGGAACAGCTCCCTGCCCTCCTCTGAAAGCAGCATGTCGTGCTTTTCGAATGTTGCCTGCTGCCAACTCTGCAACTTTTCGGTCTCACATGCCAGTAAGGGAAGGCACAAGACTTCCTAAAAGTGAAAGCAAGACGCTTCCTCCAACCACCTACAATAAACAAGAGCAACCCTGGGAGAGAAAATTGCAGAGTGACCCAATCCTGGGGCAAAATGGCATCATCCTTTCAGTGGCTTCGTGGAGCCACAAAGCCTGGGTCCCAATGCCAGCATGCCCCGAAAAGGGAGACTTTCTCAAGCAGGTTGAATGGAGACATGACAGGTCTCTTCCAGGGCTAATGACAAGCCCTTCACCCTGACCTGGGATAGCCCAGGCAAGCCCGATCTTGTCAGATCTCAGAAGCTAAGCAGGGTCGATGCTGGCAAGTACATGGATGGGAGACCTCCTTGGAATACCAGAGGAGGGAGGTGGGGGCAGGCTTTATTCATCCAACACTCTGAATAGCCTCCAGGCCCCCAGTAGGGGTCAGGCACCAGGGGTCGCCATGACTTCCAGGTTCACACACACACACATGCACATAAAAGACAAGCCCTTCAAAAGACCTGTTCAAAAGAGGGCCTGTTCTTAAAAGAGGGCCAATCTGTCACTCCCTCTCTCCCCCTCCAATATTTGTTCCTAATCCCCAAGATGGAAAGGGCACCAAGGGGAGCTGGAGCTTAGCTGAAACTTCAGGGCTATCGTTGACAGCATGGGTTGGTGCCAAGACACACGAAAGGCCCAGATTCTTTGGGAAATGTGCACCACATCGGCTTCTTTCCAGCAGAGTAACCACTCTGTTTCTACTCTTGTTGGAGACTTGTGACCCAAAGACACAAATCTGCAAGCAAGAACACTCTCAGGTGCCTCGGATGCTCTCTATCTACATCTCTCCCCACACAATATGGTGGGTCCTCATTCCTCCTCCTTGCTTAACCCATTGACCGGCCTGTTCCTTTCTGCCCCGTTCCTTGATCTTCCAGAGCCCGTTTGGTGTAGTGGTTAAGTGTGCAGACTCTAATCTGGGAGAACTGGGTTTGATTCCTCACTCCTCCACTCGCAGCTGCTGGATGACCTTGGGCAAGCCATAGTTCTGTCAGAGCTGCCCTTGAAAGAGCAGTTTCTGTCAGAACTCTCTCAGCCCCACCTACCTCGCAGGGTGTCTGTTGTGGGGAGGAGGTGGGAAAGGAATTTGTAAGGCACTCTGAGACTCTGAGTGAAGGGCAGGGAATAAATCCAATCTCTTCTCTTCTTCCTCTAATGCAACCAGCCGCCTGCCCAGTTTTTCTCCACAATGCACACATCAAACCACCAGCAGTACATAAAGGACTACAAAGGACACCAGATCTCAAAAGCCTCCCTGCACCCCCAGTTCACCGCTGCAGCGGTCCTGCATCTTCAGTTCTGTGATACAATCCTGAACAGAGAAATCCAGGCAGGCCTTAGCAGGACTGAAGAATCCTTTGCTCAGTCCCTGGTACAGTGCCAACAAGCCAAACTGCACCAGCTGGAGGCATTGCTAAGGTAGCTGGTCTGTTCACATACACATAATCACATATGCACTGCCTTATGCTGAATCTGACCATCGGTCCGTCAAGGTCAGTATTGTCTACTCAGGCCGGCAGCAGCTCTCCAGGGTCTCAGGCAAAGGTCTTTCACGTTACCTTCTCCATGGCCCTTTCAACTGGAGATGCCCGGGGTTGGAACTTGGGACCATCGGCGTGCCAAGCAGAGGCTCTACCATTGAACCACAGCCCTTCCCCCCCCGGCACCCACCCTGCGCCGCTCAAAGAGGAGAGAGAACAGGTTTGTCAGCACCGATAAACGCCCAGGTGTCTTTGAAGACAGGAAAGGTTGCCGCAGGAGATGAAAAATGAGTCATGAAAACTCCTCCTCAGCTCAGCCTCGTACCCGATGAGCTGGTAGACGGCTAAGGATGAGCCGTGATACAGGAGGTCACCAGTTCAAATCCTGCCCCTGCCAAAAATTCTGGCTCTCTCAAACTTAAGCACCTCTTCTGCAGCTCTGGATTAACCACGAAGCAAAATAAGCAGATGTTTAGGGCACCAAGGGCAGGGGGGCACCACAGAGTCGTCGTCTCCCCAGCTATCGTGCCTTTAACTCTTTCACTGCCACACTTGACTTCAGTCAATTTTTTTTTTGGTAATTGTCCTTATCTGCAGTGTTCAACTTTAATCCGCATTGTTTAAAAAAAATTATTTGGCAATGGTGAGTGAGGTTAAAAGTTTGGTTTGAAGGTGTCATCAGATAATCACACTTATTTCCGTCCCACGGCATGAGTGCTTTGCTTCGGTGAAGTGTGAACACAGCCAGCTGGCTCTGGCTAGCATTGAACGCATCAGCTGATTTGCGTAAGGGACTTTTCGGCACTTTATTCTGTTATTTATTTTACTGATTCCCCCCCCCAACATAATCAAGGTGCATTTTCATGCCTAGGGGCACCATTGCTGGGCTGTGCTTGGGGCATCGGTTGGCCTTAGGCCGGCTCTGCTCTTCCATCTCCAAGTTGGAGAATGCTAATATCAGCCTCCCTTATTTATTTATTTGCATAGTTCATGCCCCACATTTCTTCCCAATGGGACCCCCCAAAGCAGCTCACTTAGTTCTCCTCTCCTCCGTTTTACCTTCACAACAGCCCTGCGAGTTAGATTAGGCTGAGTGTAGGACGGCCCAAAGTCACCCAGTGAGTTTTCATGGCAGAGCAAGAATTCGAACCTGAGTCTCCCAGATCCTGCTGATCCTAGTCCGCCAGCGTGGTGTAGTGGTTAAGAGCGAAGGATTGTAACTTGGGAGAACCAGGTTTGATTCCTTAGTCCTCCACATGAAGCCAGCTGGGTGACCGTGGGTCAGCCAAAGCTCTTTCAGAGCTCTCTCAGCCCACCAAAACAACCCTAGCTCGCCACCTAGTGGTGCATAACGCTGAAAGAGCTAGAACTTCAGACTGCCAAGCAATCTTAGGATCCCCTGGCTATACTACACACACTGCCTTAGAACAATTAATTAATTAGTCCAGCATGCTATCCACTACACCACATGGGCTCCCTCTACCTTGCAGGGCTGTTGTATGGCGATAAAAAGTTCTGTACAAAGGATAAATACTGCCTTCCCGTTCTCCCGAGAACAAACCGGATTTAGTCCTGTCCGGTGCCACGAATAGCTTGCTAGGGCCCTCTTCCCTAATTTTGGATCCCTAAAACGGACGTAGGGTCGGATCTGTTGACCTTCCGTACCCCTTCCAAGGGCTGCGTCCCGTCAGCGCTGCAGGCACAGATCTTCGCTTGATTCTCTCCCCCGCCTTTCCCTGCTGGGGTCCCCGTATCTTCCGACTACCGCCAAACCTCCAACTCCTTGGAGATCCAGGAAGGATCCCCCCACCCCGCTCTCCGGGACGGCCCGGAGAGCTCTCCCCGCCGCCGCCGCGCGACCGTACCGGGATCCACCGACTCCTGCTCGGCGGCGACCACCGCGCCCATCACCAGGCTGGTCAGCACCGCGGCGGCGACGGCAGGTCCGGCCCCGGTCTTCCTCCGCCGCTCCATGGTGCAGGCAAAGCGGGCACGGAGCGAGCAGACGCTGGGGCCCGCCCGGGTTTTTTAAGCTCTCGCGATCGGCGGGGGTGGATCGCTCGGAGGCCCCTCCCTGGAGCTGCCCTGCAGCTGGGAAAGGAAGGCGGGGGGCGAGAAAGAGGGGGATCGACGCCCCTTCCCCTCCGGCCCTCCTTTGGCACTGGGGTGGGCTTCCCTTTCCTTCTCTCCCCGCCAAAGCCCCCCAGTTCCATTGCTCCCCACGCTACAAATTGCCACTCAAGAAGACGGTCACTACAAACTAGAGCACCCATTCCTTCCTTTTTTTTTTCTTCTTCAATGGAAGCCGTGGGAAAGTGGCACTGGCCGTCGCCCAATCGGAAGGCAGTTCCAGCAGCGGGCTCACCAATCAGGACGCGAGGGCTCCCCCCGTTCCAGGCCAATCGGGCGCCTAGAAAGTTCTGGATGGGGAAAGAAAGAGGTGGGGGGAGAGAGGGGGAAAAGTATTAAGTAGTTTAAAGGGGTGGAAGGACATGTCGGGCTTCCGTTACTGCCACGTTGCCAAGAAGACCTGAGCCGGAGGAAGGGAGAGACGGGGGGCTGAGGGAGGGGCTCAGAGCGGGATCTAGCAGCGCTCAGCCCCGGAACCTTTTTTTTTTTTGATGCCAAGATCCAGACCAAGGAAGAAATGAGGTCATAATAAAGTGAAGGGCTCCTTTCTTTCTCCCTGGACCGCAGACGGGATTTCAGGAAGAAGGAACTCCGGCGTTCAAAAGATGTGGCTTCTAAGTAGGCCTTGAGCTTCTCATTAAAAAAAATAAAAATCAAACATTAGTCTGACAAATCAGGAGGGGGAGCCGTATATTTCGGCAAAAAACCCAAGCTGAAGTCTGGTGGTGCCCCAGTTTTATCCAGTCATCCGCCTTACTTAGGCTTAGAGATGGCCAGTATTTGTAAAAGATGCTTTCTCCTGCCTCTGATTTCTGTAGCATCCTGCAAACTGGCAATGTAAGGTGCCCCAATACCTCTCTTGTCCCTGGGGTGAAAGCAGGTTTAGTGGTTTACTGTGGGGTGACCTACAGTGGGTAGCTGTGTTGGTCTGAAGCAGTGAACAAAATTTGAGTCCAGTGGCCCCTTTAAGACCGACGAAGTTTTATTCACGGTATAAACTTTCACGGGCATGCGCGCTTCTTCAGATGTCATCATCACTGTATCTGACGAAGTGTGCAGGCACACAAAAGCTTATACCCAGAGTAAAACTTTGGGGGCCTTAAAGGGGCCACTGGGCTCAAACTTTGTTCTAAAGAGGGCCAGGAGACTTTTTTTTAAAAATGCACTCCTAGAGCACAATGGAAGACTTATGAAGCAGCCATGAGAGTGGCAAAGAAACATTAGGGAATTTCACATTACTGAGATTCTGCCGGTTTGAAGCCGTTTCTGATTCATCTTGAAGTAAACCAGTACAGGGCTGCCATTTCATACATGGCTTTCCCCGACTGGAAAAGAGCCGAATCAGAAGCTGTTTCCCGCCGCGCCTTTTTTTTTGACGTTCGCTTTAGAGTGCTATAGCGCTATAGCGCAATAACACAACACTCCAGGCATTCCAATGGGGTTGCTATAATGCAATACCGCTCTAAAGTGAATGTTCAAAAAAAAAAAAAGCTGGAGATCGCCCGCACGGGTGAAAAAAGGCGGGAAAAAAGCACATCGGATCCGGGAGAAGATACTCACGACTACTTGGAAGCGGTTGACAGGTAAAACAGAAGCGTTTCTGTGTGAAATTACAAATATATTCCGCCAGACCAGAAACCGTTTGGGAACCGTTCCTCTTCTGGATTATATCGTCTGTCTGAAATTCCCCATTATTTCTCCACAACCACTGCATCACCTATTCATGACTGTCCCATTTGCTTAAGGTATCTTGTTGTCTGCTGACTCCTAAATCTTCCTTTACTATGTTAGGAACAGACAATTAATGTGACATCTTTGCAACAACAACAACAAAGTTGCTTATAAAAGTACAGGAATGTGCTCTGTCTGGATCCTGACTATAATAGGCCAGGCAGGTAAGGTAAAGGTAAAGGTCCCCTTGCTTGAAAGCCAGTCAAATCCGACTCTAGGGTTGCAGTACTCATCTCCGTTTCAAAGCCGAAGAGCCAGCGCTGTCCGAAGACGTTTCCATGGTCATGTGGCCGGCATGACTAAACACCAAGGTGCACGGAACGCTGTTACCTTCCCACCAAAGCGGTACCTATTTAACTACTTGCAATTTCTTGCTTTCAAACTGCTAGGTTGGCAGGAGCTGAAGCTAGAGACGGGAGCTCACTCCGTCATGCGGCACCCGGGTCTCGAACTGCTGAACTACTGACCTTCCACAGCCTGCAGTTCAGCGTCTTAACCACTTGAGCCACTGCAGAGGAAAAGCTTACTACGCTTCCCGGTCTGCTCCCTTGTGGGGTTCCGCAGCATGCAAACTCATTCCTGATGTTACTTAACCTCTGTGTAAGACATTGAGGAGAAATCATAGGTTTGGAACTGGATGTCATAAATATGAGAATGATGCCCGGTTCCAATGCTCCCTCTAAGCTGTGGAGTCCTGAGAGCAAAAATTCTATTTTGTGAGCTACTGGCGTTAAAGTTGTGAGTCAGCGATTTGGCTGCTGCATAAATTAGTTTGCTCTGGAGCCCTCCTTCCTGAGCTAAGACGAAACTGTGTGAGCCAGAGGCTAAAAAACTGTGGCTAGTTCACACCAACTCAGCTTAGAGGGAACACTGCCCGGTTCTATATTTTTCTATCCCAACTAGGGATGCCACCTTCCAGGTGGGACCTGGGGAATCCCCTGGAATTACAGCTGATTTCCAGACCAAAGAGATCAGTGTCCCTGGAGAAAATGGATGCTTTGGAGGGTGGACTCTATGGCATCAAGACCCCTGTCCTCCCCAGGCTCCATCCCCAAATCTCCTGGAGTTTCCCAGCCTGGGTCTGGCAACCCTACCCTCCCCCATCCCCTGCCAGTGGTGAGGGCGGAGCTGGCAACTTTAATCCCAACCCCTGGTGATAGGGTAGAATTCTTGAGCCACTGCCTGACTGCTGTGCATATCACTCCTTTTCTGCACTCAGTCTCTTGGCTGCCCATTGGTTACCAGGCTCAGTTCAAGAAGAAGAAGAGACTGGATTTATATCCCGCCCTTCTCTGAGTGACTTACAGTCTCCTTTCCCTTCCACTCCCCACAACAGACACCCTGAGAGGTAGGTGGGGCTGAGAGAGCTCTTTCGAGGACTGCCCGTGAGAGAACAGCTCTGAGGGAACTTGTGATTGACCCAAGGTCACACCAGCAGCTGCATGTGGGAGGAGTGGGGAATCAAACTCAGTTCTCCCAGATTAAAGTCCATGCTCCTAACCACTACATCAAACTGGCTCAAGGTACTGGTTACCACATACAAAACCTTTCAGGGCCTTGGTCCCCCATATCTGCAGGACCCATATCTCTCCAATGGCAGCTTTGTTCAACTGAGCAAGGTCTTCTGCACATGCCACTGTGCAAATGCCTGAAATCGACCACTGGCCCTCCACCTACTTTCTCTGCGGTGGCCCCCACCTTATAGAATGGCCACCCTGATGAGGTTAGGAAGGCTCCCCCATCTCTCCTGGCTTTCCATAAATTATGCAAAATGCAGGGTGCCTTTTTTTTACACAGGTAGTAGGGCTGTAGTATAATGAGACAAAAATGTAAAGAAAGATGCTTTGGTGAAAAGGATAGGGGCTTCAGACTATACTACCGTGTACTGTAAGTATATGCCTAGTATGTAATTTCGCCATGGTGTCATGCAAATGCTTACACTTCTGGTTTCAGATGTCTGCAATTCAAAACCTGCTGCACTGTTTATTGGATGTCTCATTCTGTGGATCGTTTTGACTTACACTTGTGTAATCCGGACTATAAATAATGCAAATGAATAATAACTACTTAAATAATACAGGTCACTTTGTAGATTTGGATTTTACTTAATTGTATTTATTTACTTAATTGTAGATGCAGGTGGGTAGTAGCCGAGTTGGTCTAAAGCAGTAGGAATCTCATACCGTGAATGAAACTTCGTTGGTCTTAAAGGTGCCACTGGGCTTATTTAATTGTATTTCTTGAACTCTGCATAGGGTTGGGCTGTTCTCTTCGCAAATAAAAGCTGGCCGGGGCTCAAGACTGCCCTTCATCCGGGCAATACCTCCCTTCATTCCCCAGTGTCCGGTCCCCATTGTGCTCCGTTGAGTACTCGGTCTGTAGGCCCTCTGCACATGCTCGAAAGAGCTTTCTTCTTGTTGTTGTTCAGTCGCACAGTCGAGTCCGACTCTTTGCGACCCCATGGGCCAGATCACGCCAGGCCCTCCTGTCTTCCGCTGTCCGCTGAAGTTTGCTCAATTTCATGTTCGTCGCATCGATGACACTGTCTAACCAACTCATCCTTTGCCGTCCCCTTCTTCTTTGACCTTCAATCTTTCCCAGCATCAGGGTCTTCTCCAGTGAGGGCTCCCTTCTCATTTGGTGGCCAAAGTATTTGAGCTTCAGGATCTGGCCTTCCAGGGAACAGTCAGGGCTGATTTCTTTTAGGATTGAATGATTTGATCTCCTTGCAGTCCTTTCTTCTGGTGACTTCGAGACCCGGGAGCTGGAAGAAGTGTCCGAGGGAAAGAGAACCCTGTCTCCGTTTCAGATAAAACTCTGCTCCTGTTTTTTTTACAGGAAGGAAAAAATAACCCACGACTAGATTGTCTTTGTTCGAAATATGGTGGAGTTCAGGACCCAGAGAAGCAATAGTGGCCGTGGCTGAAATCATTCCATTGGCGGACTGGGGAGGGGATCGTTGCTCAGACGCTCTGAATGGGGCGTGGCTTTCACGAGCAGGCGGAAGCACATGTGCCTCTAGCAATATGGCCGCGCCCTGCTGGGAGGAGGCGTGTCCTCGTTTTCCGTAGGGGAAGAGACTAGAGTCGCCCGCAACCTGGACTTCCGGAGATAACTATTAGCCCTAATTCTCTACGGCTTTAGTTGAATAAGGGACCCCAAGTGAGGCCGTTCTGTCCTTGTGCACATCTATGGTGGAAGCCGGCTACGTTTCGCCATCGGGAGATTGACTGGGGGGAAACCGCGTTTTCTACCGTTGAGGACTGCGTCGCTTTGGTTTGCTTGCAAGCATGGTGGAAAAGAAAGTCTCAGGTACTTTTGGAGGAGGGGGCGGGAATGGGGGGAGGGCTGTAAAACCCGAGTTCCTTGCTTTAAGAAGGGGCGAAGGGGGCTTTGGCTCTGGAAAGACCCCAGAAGTCTTGTTGGCCTCTAAGGTGCCGCTGGATTCGAATCTGGCTCCCCTCTGAAAGTTACTTTAGGAAAATCGCCCTTCCTTCCGAAGCATCTCGGGGCGATCGGACACAATGGTCTTTCGCTCTGTCCAGGGCTTTTCCGGCGTGAGGAGTCCCTTTTTTAAAAATAGCGCAGGGGCATCATGGTAGCCCTCACTGAGTTCCAGAGCACCGATCCAGCTCACTGCATCGTAAGGGTTGACAGCCTCCAGGTGGGGCCTGGAGATCCCCTGGAATTCCAGATGGCAGGGATCAGTTCCTCTGCAGACAAATGGGTGGCTTTGAAGGGGGACTGTCTGGCACCATACCCTGCTAAGGTCCTTCCCCAAACCCAGCCCTCCCCAGGCTCCACCCCCAAATTTTGAGACATTTCCCAGCCTGGAGTTAGCAACCCTACCTGGTGCATCTCATGCAATATGGGTGTGATAATTCAGGCTTCATTTTGTGCTTGGGTGCAGTGTGGTTCATCCCTGAACATATAACCCTTGCCTGAACATGTAACTGAGTCAGAGCGGTGTTCCGTCAAGCTCCGTCGTTTCTACTCCAATTGGCAAGAGATAGTCAGATGTGGTTTGCCATTGCCTGTCTCTGCACAGCCACCCCTCGTATTCCTTGGTGGTCTCCCATCCGAATACTAGCCAGGGCTGACCCTGCGTAGCTTCCAGGGTCTGATGAGCTCCGGCTAGCCTGGGCCAACCAGGTCAGGGCTGATTACGTGCTACGTGACCTTTCTAAAATGGGGCCTTAGCGATGAGGTGTGTGTGGTGCTCATAGGGCACCTGAGCATCTGGAGAATGCCTTCTTACATTGCCTCCATCATCTGCACGTGATTTGGAAGGCTTGTGAGCCACAAATCAAGATAGTCAACAAGACTATATATTGTTACCAATAATCACTACATAACAATGAACAAATTCCATCAAATCACAAGAAAATCCTTGTATAAAAATACATCAACATCGTCTCCGGATTTTATAACAACAACGTTTCAAAAGACTAATCTTCCTCAGGAAATATTCTATAAAGGAGTACAAGAGCTTTCATGCTCACAAAGTGCTATCACAGAACCAGGAATAATATAATGCATTTAGTAGTAGGACGCTGATCTCAAAACTGTTCAGGCTGCAAACAGGCAACACAGTTTCTGACGAATCTAGACAAGGTTGTGAGTGTCCACGTTTGCCTTGTGATTTATTTTATTTTTTTGCCATGCTAGAACTAACAATAGATTCAGGTGGGTAGCTGTATTGGTCTGAAGCGGCAGAGCAAAGTTTGAGTCCTGAAGAAGGGTGCGTGCACATGCAAACTTACACCTAGAATAAAACTTTGTTGGTCTTAAAGGTGCCACTGGACTCAGACTTTGTTCTAGAACGTACAATGTTTGTTCCGGCATGGGTGATACCAGCTGTCACCACACGATGGTGCATTCAGACAACATACACTTGTCCGGTGAAGGTTACAAGTTACAAGTTAAAAAATATTGGAACTGGATGCATGAACTTTTGCAAAAAAAAAAATGTTAAAAACTATTGTGCCTTATACACCAGAATTGTTTTTATTGACTATATTACCAGAGACCTATAAAAAGCAAGATTTTTATCTCACTATACATATTGTGACAGCGGCAAGAATATTAGATGCTAAAGACTGGAGAAGACGTGAAACTCCTCCAAAGGAAGAAGTTATAAATAAAATATTGGAAACAGCACAGATGGACAACTTAACTTCCATCTTGAGAGGAAATAACAAAGAAGAATTTGAGAATACATGGTCAAGGTTTTAAAAATAGATAGAAGAACATAACGTATAAAAACTCCTAGACTATGAGCAAAATATGTGTACTAAAATCATAAGGTGGGAAAGATATAAACTTTTTGGTTACAGTTTGAGGTCAAATGACTATGTAAAAACACACACATGATACAATGAATCTTCCCAAATGTGTAACTATGTAAGTCTGTTCAGTCTTTGTCTTATATATACAAAATAAAAGTTTCTCCAAAAAAAAAAAAGGTTACAAGCAGTGTTCTCTCTAAGCTGTGGAGTCTTGTGTGTAAAAATTCTACTATGTGAGCTACTGACAGTAAAGTTGTGAGCTTGCAATTTGGCTACTGCATAAATTAGTTTGCTCTGGATCCCTCCTTCTTGAGCTAAGATAAAAATGTGTGAGCCAGAGGCTAAAAAACTGTGAGCTAGCTCACACTAACTCAGCTTAGAGGGAACACTGGTTACAAGTCACCATGTTGTCCCAGAATCCAAGCACAACAGCCACAAAATACCTTTCATTATGAAGAACCAAAATACTTCAAGGCACTGTGCAAACCTTTGAGTTCTCCAGAACTCTTCCATCAGGATGGGCATTAAAAAAAGAAAGAAACAGAAAAGCAGAGGAGGAAAGAGGTATTTCAGGCTAAGGGCTCTTGTCTCCCTGAGGCGCTGAGTGCCAGCTGGGTTGTAATAGATAAAATGGTGCTGGAAGGAACCAGTGTGCTTTTCGGCCTTTGGGGGGGGGGAAGGAAAAATGGAAGAGGCTGGTTGAAAATATCAGAAGATAAATCTGGACAAACACGACCTAATCACAAAACCAATATAAAGCTAACAGTCGTGAGAATCTGACCCACAATTCAGTCATCAAGACTTGCAAAGAAAATACTGTGTTTTTTTTTGGTAAATACAATTTATTATTGGATATATCACATGTTCAAACATTTTCAATCAACCTACATACCCATTTCTCTAATTTTCCTCCCCCCCCCCAAACAAGACTTCCCGCACCGCTCCAACCCCATTAATATCTCTCTTATTCTGTTACAATTATTTCTAAACTTATTTTCTCTATCAAACGGTAACAATTCAGAAATCTAATTCTATTTCATTTTCCACTTAATAACTATCAAAACAAACCAAACCACGCTTAATGTCCCAATTTTTCAACAAGTATTTTTGAAAGTCTTTCCAGTCTTCAAAAAAAGTTTCATCTTCTTCGTTGTTTAATTTTCTTGTTAATTTATCCATTTCTGCTAAGAACAACGTCTTTTTAATCCATTCCCATGTTTCAGGTACTTTATCTTGTTTCCAACATTGAGCAAAAGTCAGTCTTGCTGCTGTAGTCAAGTACCATAGTAATGTTCTCTTGGCTACATTTATTTCTTCCATTTTAAGACCTAACAATAACATCTGTGGGTCTTTCTTAAAAGTACAATTCAAAATTTTTTGTATCTCATTGTGGATCTCTGTCCAATACTTTACTGCTTTATCACATGTCCACCACATATGGTAAAAAGACCCCTCATGTTTTTTACATTTCCAACATTTGTTGGACATACTTTCATTTATAATAGCAATTTTTTTAGGCGTCATATACCATCTATACATCATTTTATAACAATTCTCTTTAACATTTACACACGTTGAAATTTTCATTGATTTTTTTCCACAAGTATTCCCAAGATGTCATTAATATCTCATTATTAACATTTACTGCCCATTTTATCATTTGTTCCTTTACAACTTCATCCTCAGTATACCATTTCAATAACACCTTGTACAGTTTAGAAATCATTTTTTTATCTTTCTCAAGCCATATAGTTTCAATTTCAATATTCTTTTCTCTAAAACCATGTTCTCTTTTATCGGTCTTAAATAAATCATAAATCTGTCTATACTTCAACCAATCATATTCAAATTCAACATCAAATCTGTCTTTTAACACAAAATTTTTCCCTTCAGATTTTAAAAGATTTTTATAAGGTAGCCAGTCTAGTCCTTGGTTTCTTGAATATGGATTAATCACTTCAGCTGGTACAATCCAAAGTGGTCTTTCTTCTGAGAAGAATTTTCTATATCTCGTCCATGTCTCGAACAGTGATTGTCTTACAAAGTGGTGTTTAAAAAATTTATCCATTTTTACTTTTCCATACCATAAATATGCATGCCATCCGAATTTATTATCATGTCCTTCAAGAGCCAATAACTTCTTATTCTCCAAATTAATCCACTGTTGCAACCATGTTAAACAGACGGCATCATAATACAGTCTTAAATTTGGTAGTTGTAAGCCTCCTCTCTCTCTTGCATCACATAAAATTTTCATTTTAATCCTTGGCTTTCTTCCTGCCCATACAAATTTGGATAATTCTTTCTGCCACGAATCCAGTATTTTCCTTTGTTTTAGTATTGGAATAGTCTGAAACAAAAACATCAAACGCGGCAAGATATTCATTTTTACAGTCGCGATTCTTCCCATCAATGATAAATTCAAAGTATCACATTTCTTCATATCTTGCTGAATCTTATGCCACACCTTTTCATAATTGTTTTTAAACAAGTCAATATTTTTCATAGTTAAATCAATTCCAAGATATTTAGTCTTTGTGACTACTTCACATTGTATTTTCTCTTGAAGTTCTGTCTGTCTTTGTTTCGTCATATTTTTGCACATCACTTTAGTTTTATTTTTATTAACATAAAATCCCGCAACTGAACCAAATTCTTCAATTTTTTCCATCAATTGTGGTATTTTCTCAATTGGGTCTTGAATCATAAACATTACATCATCTGCAAATGCCCTATACTTATAGGCGAAACCTTTCACTGTAAGTCCTTCAATACTGTCATCTTTTCTTATCGCTGTCAGTAATATTTCCAATATCCAAATAAACAACAATGGGGATAACGGGCAGCCTTGACGTGTTCCCTTTTGGACTCGGAAGAAGTCCGTCTTTTCTTTGTTTATATTCAAAGCCGCTTTTTGTTCTGAATATATTGCCACAATCATGTTTAAAAAGGACTGTCCAATATTCATTTTTTCGATAACTTGCAGCATAAACTCCCAATTTAAATTATCAAAAGCTTTTTCCGCATCTAAGAAGAGGAATCCAACTTCTTTTTCAGGATGCTTGTCATAATATTCAATTGCGTCTATCACCACTCTTAGATTATCTCTAATTTGTCTATTTGGTAAAAATCCCGCTTGTTCTTCCGCTATCGTATCTTTCAAATATTTTTTCAATCTCTCTGAAATTATTTTCGCAAATAATTTGTAGTCATTATTTAATAGCGATATTGGTCTATAGTTCTTTACTTGAGTCAAATCCAAACCTTCTTTAGGTATCAATGAAATATTTGCTTCCTTCCATGAATCTGGGATCCGCTTGGTCTGTCTTATCTCATTTGACAGAAGTACTAAAATAGGGGTTAGCTCCTCTTTAAATTTCTTATAAAATTTTGCTGTAAAGCCATCTGGTCCTGGAGCTTTGCCCAACTTTGCATCTTCTATCGCCATTGTCACTTCTTCTTTCGTTACTAAACCATTTAATAGTTCTTTAATTTGTTTTCCCAGCTCTGGAACTTCAATCGTCTCCAAGTATTTCTTGATTCTCTGTTGGTCAATTCCTTTCTTTTGGAATAGTTTGGCGTAGTATTTTAAAAAAGCTCTTTTTATACCATTCAGGCTCATCACCTCCTTTCCATCTTCAACAATCTTGGATATAAAGTTCCTATCTTTTCTATTTTTCAATTGCCATGCCAAAAACTTTCCTGGTTTATTTGCACCCTCAAATGCTTTTTGCTGTAATTTTTTTAAGTTCCAATATAATTCTCTGTTTAAAAGAACATTCAGCTGATCTTGCAGGAAGTGGATCTCTTTAATAATTTTCTTCTTCCCTGGTCTTTTTTTTAGTTCCTTTTCTTTTTGTCGAATTTTTTCATGAAGGTCTTTCTGTTGCTGAATCTTTTGCTTTTTATCTTTGGAGTTCAGAGAGATAAGCATGCCTCTGATTACTGCTTTGTATGTATCCCATACAACTTGTATGTCCGTGCCTTTATTCAAATTCAGTTCAAAAAAACTTTTCGTTTCCTTTTTTAAGATTTCATTAATTTGTTTTTGATCCAGTAAATCTTCATTAATTCTCCAGAATAGCTGTTTAGGTTTTGCTTTAGATATCCAAAGTAGGGGATTATGATCAGAGTTAGTTTTCGGTAGAATTTGTATTTTATAAGTTTTTTGCGCCATCTCCTCTGACATCCAAATCATGTCAATTCGAGAAAAAGAATTATGTCTATTCGAATAAAACGTGTAATCCTTAGTCTTAGGATTCCACTTCCTCCAAACATCTTCTAATTTTTCTTGCTTCATCAATTGAAAGAAATTTTTTGGTAACTTTCCAACTGTCTCTCCACTTGCTTTGGACTTTCTATCCAATGTGTTGTTCACTGTACCATTAAAGTCTCCCGCAAGAACAATTTGGTCATAATTTAAACATTCCAACTCTTTAGTCAAATCATTGAAAAAGGTCTCTTTTGCACCATTGGGTGCATATATATTAACAAGCAATGTCTTTTTTCTATCCATACAGATTTCCACGCCAACATACCTTCCTTCTTTGTCGGAAAAAATTTGCTTAGGATCCAAATCTTTTGAAATATAAATCACTGTTCCTTTTTTCTTGTTAACTGCTGAAGAATGAAATTCTTCTCCCAATTTTTTATTAGTCAGATATTTGTCGTCTTGTTTTCTTATGTGTGTTTCTTGTAAACAAATTATATTACATTTTTGTTTTTCCAGCCAATGATTCACCAGTCTTCTTTTACCTGGTGAATTTAATCCATTTACGTTCCAAGATAAAAATTTGTAATCCATAATGGTGTTAAATTAAATATCTTTAAAATCGTCCAGATTGTTCGCTTTGAATCTATATAAATCTCCTTCAGATTTAAGAGTTGATCTCACCGAGTTGTACATGAATGTAAGTCCATATGGAATCTCCCATCTGAACCTAATATTCATTTCTTTTAGCCTGTCTGTTAATTTCTTGAATTTCTTTCTATCTTGTAGAATTGATCTCGGAATTTCTCTCAAGATTATTATTTTCTTTCCATTAATTTCCAACGGTTGTGAAAATTGTTTCTTGAAAACGTCTTCCTTCATCTTTGTTGTCACAAATTGAACAATTACATCTCTGGGTAATTGCTTTCTTTTGGCATAAGCCGAATTTACTCTGTAAATCAAGTCAAAGTCTGCATCCAAATCTCCTTCATCTTCCCCTATGTAAGTTGTCAATGTCTTAATTACTAGGGCCCGTAGATCTTGATCTTCCTCCTCTTCTATCCCTCTCAATCTCAAGTGATTCTGAGTAGCCCTGTAATCCATCATGGTCTCCAACCTTGCATTCTCTGACAAGGTTTTTTTAACCTTTTGTTCCATATCTTCAGATTTTGTCACCAGACTTTTGACTTCCTTTTTAAGTTCTTCTGTATCTTTTTTAATCCCTGACACTTCTGCAAGTACCAGTTCTTTCAATTCTTCCATATTTTTTTCTGTACTTGGATTTGCACTTGCTCTATTTGCTCCAATTGTTGTTGCAACTGTGATTCTATTTGTTTTCCAAGATTCTCCGTCATCCGTTTCTCCATCGCTTCTATAGCTGCTTGCCACTCTTTTTTTCCTTTGCAGTCATTCTTGGACTGGGTGATGAAGCAGCTCTAGGTCTTGTTCTCAAATCCGTCTTGGAGGCCACTTCAATGTTAATCAGACTTTATATTAGCAATCTTCAAGCCAAATCGCCACCTTTAGAACTTGTTTAAGCGCTTTTTCGGCTTGAAAATAACATTTTAAATTTTAGTCCTCCCCAAAATGTCGGGCGCAATTTCTCTATGGTTTTTTTGGCTAGAGTAGGCTCCTTTCAAACTTCCTGCTCACCTGTCCGTCTCTGTAATCCAACTTCCAGTAAAGGTGGTGTCACACAATAAAATGTCCCTCCGCTTCAAACACAGCAGCCTCTAAAAGCCTCCACTCTAGCCCACTTCCTGTATCACAGAGTCACAGTTAGTTTCGTTTCTACTACGTAGCGTTTAGACTTGGCTGACCACAGGAATGCAAAACAAAGTCTCTTTTCAGCCTTTTTCTCTAACGGAAAGCTTTCTTTTTACTTTTAATTCAAGCGAAATAGTTCCTTAGAGGTTTCAACGCTTATCCATACGTTTCAATATCACAGTCTCCTTTAAACCGGTAAGCGCTTAATCGTTTGTTTGTTACCTTGCTTGTAGTCTCGGGGTTTCGCGGTGCTTCTTCTGTAAACGATGTTAATCAGATGATAAAGAGATCGGTAGATGGCGAATTTATGCTGAATTCTCAGCCCGGCTGGCATCTGTAGAGTTGATTTGCAACTGCCCTCTTCACGGAGGGAGATCAAAGTGTAAACAAGCTTCCTCCGAAGCTTATCCACACCGATCTCAACCCCCCTCCGGCTTCGCTGCTTGCTTGCCACTCCCCCGCCTGGAGAGTGCTGCGCTGGGCCAGATAGAGCCCAGACTGTCGTCAGATGCCGCAGTACACTCTGCACAACTCGCAAAGTGTGTCAATTCGCCATTTTCTCCGACCGGAAGTCTCCGCAAAGAAAATACTGTGTATTCTAATCTGAAGCACTACAACATCAGAAACATAAGAAAATCCATGAACAAAGGTACATGATCAACGTCGTCTCCGGATTACATAACAACGTTTCACTAATGTGTCTTCTTCAGGAGATATTATACAGGTGCAAAAGCTCTCTGTTTCATAAGTACTAGACAACACGTCTTAAGAAATATTGTATTAAGACAGGACGCTGATCTCAACTACCATTCAGGCTCAAAACGTGCTGCTATGTTTATAATGGATCCCGGGCATCAAAACTGTAGGTGATGTGAGGAGACCTCTGCCTGAGACTTCTGGGGAGCCGCTGCCCGTTTGCACTGGCAATCCTGACCTGGCTAGACTAATCAGATTCAGTATACAGCAGCTTCCTGTGTTAGGCTGCGGTCACGCACACTAAATAATCCACCTTCAATCCATTTTCAGTGCACTTTCAAATCGGATTTTGCCAGTTCACACAGTAAAAATCCAGTTGGAAAGTGTATTGAAAGTGCATCGGAAGTGAATTGGTTGGTGTGTGTAGTTCACAGCCTTAATGTGTTAAAAGGCTAAGAGCAGAGGTAAGATGTGGCAGAGTTAGCATAAAGTTTTCAAGCCTAATGTGCGCCATGAAAAACGGGAGGACTGCCTCTGCTGGCTGCCCTTGGGGGGGGGGTGATGCCTGTCGATGGGGGCTCCAAACAGCTGTTGGCGAAATAGTGCCCTGCCCGCCGGTTGGCCTCACGGCCTCTCTCTCCCTTTCCCTCCAGCGCGGTCGCAGGATCCCAGCCAGCGGCGCATCCTGGACCGGGCCACCCGGCAGCGGCGTCTGAACCGCCAGCTGGAGGCCCTGGAGAACGACAACTTCCAAGACGACCCTCACGCGAACATGCCCCAGCTTGTGAAGCGGCTGCCGCAGTTCGACGACGACGCTGAAACGGGTGAGTCCTGGGATGGGACCTTGGTGGCTGTTGCCCTCCCCTCACAACGACTTGTGGCTCTGCCCTCTGACACAGGCTCTGCCGCTTAGTGGCTAGAGAAGGGATCCCCAGCCTTTTTAAGCCCGCGGGCGCCTTTGGGATTCTGACGTAGCCTGGCGGGCGCAGCCACAAAATGGTCACACACAAAATGGCTGCCCCGGCTTACATTCCGTCATGCTTGTGCTTTGGTGGCAGCTGCTGCCAGAGCAACCTAGTTAAAAATCTGCATAGCCAATCAGATCTCCAGTGTCCAATCAGAACCCTAGTTGGGTAAAAGCCTTAGCGGGCCCCTCCCACTTTCTAGAAGCACAGAAAAGAGGTCGGGGGGCACCATCTTGCCTCTGGACACGGTGTTTGGGACCCCTGGGGTAGAGGGGAGGACTAGGCTCTGGGGGACCCGGGTTCGAATCCCTGCTCTACCATCGAAGTTTGCTGGGTGACCTTGGGTCAGGGTCATGCCCTCACCCAACCTACCTTACAGGGCCGTTGTGAGGATATAATGAGGGGAGGAAGAATGACATACGCCACCCTGAGCTTGGGAAGAAGGACAGGATGGAAAATGGGCTAGAGCGGTAAATCCCAAATGAATTTTTAAGGACTTGAATGGGGACAGGTGAAAGAAAGGAGGGAAACTGGTAGATTAAATGAATTTGTTTTACTTATTTTTTTTCCTATTATTGTTTATTTAGTTTTTCATTCCACCAACAACAAACAGTCACACATAACCCATAACAATACATCACGACAATGAACACTACAAACACTAAACAACAGCAGTCATCCCATCACCCCATTACATATAAAACAAAGATGTACATCGAGTCTTCTTACTAATCTATTTAAATTGTTTTGAGATCGAAGAGGAATATTAACAATTTTGTCTCATCCATCTGTATACTTTTTCCCATCTATCTTGACATATTGTTTCATCCTTTCCTGAGAGTAACACATTTAATTTATCTGTCTCAGCTATTTCCATCAGTTTCTCTATTATTTCTTCTTTACTCGGGATAATATTTGTCTTCCAACGTCTGGCTATCCCAATCCTTGCCATCGTAACTATATACAATATCAATCTTACATCCTCTTTCTTGAGTCCTACCGGTACCATATTGAGCAGAAATTTGTTTTACTTATTGACCTCACTTTACCCCACCTTTCTCCCCAGTGAGGGCCCCAAGTGGCTTGCTTCTTTCTCCCATCCTCTGTTTTAGGTGAGTGTGTGAGGCTGGGAGAGTGTGACTGGCCCAAGGCCACCCGGCAGGCTTCCGTGGCAGAGCAGGGATATGAACCTGGGTCTCTCCCGCTCCTAGTCCAACACTCTAACCTCTACACCAGTTCAAACTGGTAGTGCAGACTTTGAGCCTCGCCAAGGCTTTCCCTGGATAGACTGTAGGAACGGACCAGACCCGAAGTCAACCCCCGTCTAGACTCTCTCTGGGCATCAACACCAGCCCAACCGGCTTTGTGGACGATGCTTGGCTGCCTTCTCATTCTAAGTACTCGCTGACGCCACTCCCCCTCCCCCCTTGCCATGTTCACAGGGAAGAAAAAGAAGAAAACCCGCGGGGATCATTTCAAGTTGCGTTTCCGCAAGAACTTCCAGGCTTTGTTGGAGGAACAGGCAAGTGTCAGTCCTCCTGTTTCCTGTGGTAGCTTTGCTGGTTTTGCCTTTTGTGTACACATGTTTATCTTTCCCGGACACTCAGGGGCTGGTGCTGAATTAACCGTCCAAACACTGAGCCGTTGGAGTCACTCCCCTTACAGTTGATCTTGGAGGGAGGGAGCCATAAAACTGTTACCTGTTTCAGGCGGGGAACTTTATGATGTCTCGAAATAAACCTCTTCATTTTTTAATTGTACTTCTGGGGAGTTAACGAGGCTTTGATGTGGGGTAGTCCTGACCTGGGTGGCCCAGGCTGGCCCGATCCTGCCAGACCTCGGAAGCTAAGCGGGGCTGGCCCTAGCCAGTTTGGTGTCGTGGTTAAGTGGGTGGGCTCTAATCTGAGAGAACCGGGTTTGATTCCCCACGCCTCCGCTTGCAGCTGCTGGTGCGACCTTGGGTCAGTCACAAGCTCTGGCACAGCTGTCCTTGAAAAAGAGCAGTTTCTCTCAAGAGCTCTCTCAGCCCCACCTACCTCACAAGGTGTCTGTTGTGGGGAGGGGAAGGGAAAGGAGTTTGTAAGCCGCTCTGAGACGCCTTTGGGCAGTGAAGGGTGGGGTGTAAATCCAATCCCTTCTCTTCTTCTTCTGGTGCAGAAAGGCACGACCAGGCTTCTGATGGAACTCCCTGTTCGGGAGCACATCCAGCCTGTGCTTAAGGCATTGCGCTGGCTGCCGATAGCATACCGGATTCATTGCGAGGTGCTGGCTCTTACCTTTAAAGCCCTTTATGGCCAGGGACCCACATACCTGAGGGACCGCCTTGCCCCACAGGTACCCCAGAGAGCACTGGGATCAGGGGCCCAGAACCGGCTGGCCCTCCCAGGTCTCAAGGAGGCCAGGCTAGCAACAACCAAGGCCCAGGGCTTTCTCGGTGGTGGCTCCGTTCTGGTGGAATGAACTCCCGGAAGAGGTCAGGGCCCTGTGGGACTTTTGCAGTTCCTCAGGGCCTGTAGAACGGAGCTCTTCTGCCAGGCCTTTGGAGCCGCCACCTCCACCACTAACAAACTGACCGCCCATGGTTGGAGAGCCCTGTTTCCCTGGGACTCCTAATGAGAGCCTGAGCTTGCCACCTAAGATGATCTAAGGAGACCGAGGGGCTGACTGCGAGATGAGAGAACTAAGTAACGGCAACGCTGTGGAATCATCGATACTAGCACTTATTATGTTTGATGGTTTTAGTAGTGCTTAGTTGTATTAATTGATGTTGTTTAATTTTAACCTATATTATTGTAATTTTATGCTATGTTGTGTAAACTGCCCAGCCGTGGCTGGGAGGGCGGGGTAGAAGTTTAATAAATCAGTTTTGTGTAGTGGTTAAGCCACTACAACCAGTTTGGTGTGGTGGTTAAGTGTGCGGACTCTAATCTGGGAGGACCAGGTTTGATTCCCCACTCCTCCACTTGCACCTGGCTGGATGACCTTGGACAAGCCATAGTTCTGGCACAGCTGTCCTTGAAAAAGAGCAGTTTCTGTCAGAGCTCTCTTCTCAGCCCCGCCTGCCTCACAGGGTGTCCTTTGTGGGGAGGGGAAGGGAAAGGAGTTTGTAAGCCGCTCTGAGACTCCTTCGGGTAGTGAAGGGCGGGGTATAAATCCAATCTCTTCTTCTTCTTCAAATCAAATAGTATTTGGATGGGAGACCACCAAGGAATACCAGGGTCATGGCACAGAAGCAGGCAATGGCAGACCACGTCTATTCTACTCTAGTCTTGAAAACCCTAAGGGTTTGCCATAAGTCAGCTATGACTGGACGGCACTTTCCACTGCCAGATGTGCAGTAATGATAAAGGGCAATGACAATCTATATCACTGTGGATGCCAGGGGGATTGAACCTGGGACTTCCTGCATGCCAAGTATGTCGTCTTCCCCTGACCCACAGCCCCCTTCTTGTCCGGGTCCTAGCTGTCTTTCTGACCTCTCCTCCTTGGCGTCTTGTACAGAACCTCAACACAAGTGAAGGGCCCAACTATCTCACAGCCTGCGCACCGCCTTCTAACTTGCCCCAGCGTCACTTCTGCACGGTCTGCGGCTTTCCCTCAAACTACACTTGCGTATCCTGCGGGGCCCGTTACTGCTGCGTGAAGTGTTTGGGAACGCATCAAGAGACTAGGTGAGACGCGCGTATAAATAAACTGCCTGGCTAGTCACCTAGGGCGATCAGGAATCTCATCCAGCTGACCAGACCAGGAAGGGGTCATCAGGGTTTGTTTTTTTTAGAAGTGAGCTTTGGATATACCTTTTAACAAAATAACAGGATAAAATGGAAGCTCAAGCCAGTTAGTCCCCTGTGTCTGTGGAAGTCAAGGTAAAGGAAGTCAAGGTAGTGTGGGCTCCATTCCCTCAGCCGCTGAAGACGCTGGAGAGATCCCTGCAACTAAGGCCTGATTTGATGCCTGAACTTCTTCATTACAAATCATTCCTCCGCATTTTGTAAACTGCTTTCCTTGCCAGGCCTTCTGAAACCTCACATTGCACCGCCCATTAGGCCTGCTTGCAACTTGGAATGAAACGTCTTTGGGCTTATCCAAACCAGGCTCTGGCTGTGAATTCGAAATGTATTTTATTTACTTTATTTATACCCTGATTTTGTCCTCTATCCAGGATCCAAAGTGTTTTACGTTCCTCCCCTCTAGTTTGTCCAGAATTAGCCTCTAGCCTACAAAATCCCCCTGCCAGTATAAAGTTATGTCATGCAGTAGCCAGAAAGTGTTTGTACAGCTTGAAATCGGCTGTTACTTCATCATTTGGGGGATTTTATTTGCCCGAGTATGCTAATACTTAAAAAAAAAAAAAGCCTTCTCTGGGCAGAGGTTCACTTTGCTATGGAACTAATCAATCCAGAATGGTACCTAAAACAAATATCAGTCCAGAGCAGACCTCTGAAACTTTCTCGTGGAGTTGAGCCCCCATTTTTAAACATTTCTTAGTGCAGCATTCCCGGCAAACAGAGGGAAAAAATCCAAAAGGGCTGATCGTAGACCTTCAGGGTCATCTAGTCCAACCCCCTGCGCAATGCAGGAAGTTCACAGATACCTCCCCCTCCACACCCACAGTGACCCCTGTTCTAAGCCCAGAAGATGACAAAAGGATTCCGGGCCAAACTGGCCTGGTGAAAAATTGCTTCCTGACCCCAAAGTGGAGACCGGCATTTCCCTGGGCGTGTAAGAAAGGGCCACAAAAACTAAGCGCTGCTGCAACCCTCCCTGCCCTCCCTTCTTGTGATCGGCCTAAGTGCACAGAATCTGCTGTCAGATGGCCATCTAGCCTCTGCTTGAAAACCTCCAGAGAAGGAGAGCCCATCACCTCCCAAGGAAGCCAGTTCACTGCGGAACCATTCTGTCAGGAAGTTCTTCCTAATGTTTAGCTGAAAACTCTTCTGATGTAATTCCATAAGAACATAAGAGAAGCCGATGTTGAATCAGGCCAATGGCCCATCTAGTCCAACACTCTGTCACACAGCGGCCAAAAATACCACGTGCTATCAGGAGGTCCAGCAGTGGGGCCAGGACACCAGAAGCCCTCCCACTGCTGCCCCCTCCAGCACCAAGAACAGAGTGCATCACCTGCCCCAGACTGAGAGTTCCCATCTATACCCTGTGGCTAATAGCCACTGATGGACCTCTGCTCCATATGTTTATCTAATTCCCTCCTGAAACTGTCCATGCTCGTAGCTGCCACCACCTCCTGTGGCAGTGAATTCCATGTGTTAATCACTCTTTGGGTGAAGAAGTATTTCCTTTTATCTGTTCTAACCCGACTGCTCAGCAATTTCATGGCGTGCCCACGAGTTCTTGTATTGTGAGAAAGGGAGAAAAGGACTTCTTTCTCAACCTGCTCTATCCCATGCATAACCTTGTAAACCTCGATCATGTCACCCCTCAGCCGTTGTTTCTCCAAGCTAAATTCCAACCCGTTGGCACTTTTGCCAAAAGACAAAAGGATTTACACTAAAAGAAGACGCTCAGTGAGCTCTATTCCCACCCTGCCGTGTAAATGTTCAGCAGTACTCCTACTTGGACTTGCTTATAGGCTGACGCTCCCGCTGTCTCTCACACGCAGGTGTCTGAAGTGGACAGTTTGATCCGCGTCCTGAGGAACTGCCGTTTGCTGGCCTGTACGTGGAGTGTGCTTGAGGGCTACTTGTTGCCGACGGGTCCGTTCAGCTGTCGGGGTCCGCCACTTTGTCCCATTGAGCTGAGGTGTGGTAGACCGGGTTCCGAGTACTGAGTGAAGATCACACGCCTTGTACTGATCTACTACTGGCATCTGAGTAATAAAAACAAGGTGTTTATCAAATTTTGTGTGTGGGACTTGGCTCATTTCTCCCTCCGTCATCCGGAGCCGTTCGTTCTGCAGGTAAAGTACATTTGCTGTTTTCTTACAGCTGAAAAGTCAGGCCTAATGTCGATTCGGTGCATTAGAGCCTGGCCCAAAGGCTGCCTTGTTACGAAAGGAAGCGGAGAAGGAGCCGTTCCTGGCTGGGGAAACTGCCTTAGACCGGGGTTCTCTGGAAAGTCCCCTGGCGATCAGCTGCCGACACTCAGGGATCTCCTGAGAACATCTAGACTGACCCTCTGAGAAGGCGTTTTTCTAGCACGGGACTGGACCAAAACAAAACAGCAGGACAGAAAACTGAAAAGAATCAATTTGTAACAAAGAAATCCCGATTGCAGACAGAGGGAAATGGTTCGAAAGTTCAGCGTGGAAGTGAAACATTATAACTTCTTCCACACTTTCTTCAGTGCCCTGTTCATACCATAAATAAAAGTGAACCTTCTTGTTTTGTCTGACCCTCTGGGCTGCACGTCTCAGGGAAAGAAACACACAAACATGAGTCAATATCTCGGTCTGTGACAGGATATGAATGCACGGTAGCAGTGTGCAAACGGAACAGTGTTTTGAGCCTCCAGCCCCAATAACTCCTTGTGAGTGAGGGCCTGTTATTGAAGGGGGCTTGGCTACCCTGCCTGCTAATCAGGGCTCTTTTTGTAGCAGGGACTCCTTTGCATATTAGGCCACACACCCCTCATGTAGCCAATCTTCCAAGAGCTTACGGTAGCCCCTGTCAGAAGAGCTCTGCAAGCTCTTGGAGGATTGGCTACATTAGGGGGGTGTTGCCTAATATGCAAAGGAGTTCCCGCTACAAAAAGAGCCCTGCTGCTGATGTCTCTGTGAGTAAGAGAGGGGGAGGATCTGAGTGTGAAATGGTCGTGGCTCTCTACACGTTTTAAAAGAGACGAGAAGAGTGGTCAGTCTGACATCCTGACTTCGGGTGTACCCCGGAACCTGAGACAGAGAGAAGTTTTAGACTAGGGCAGTAGAGACTCTGCGTGAGTGGAGAAGGGGCGCCAGGCTTACATTTAAAATAAGACAATACCGACTTCTCCCCGCAGTCCCAGTGGGTTGGATCTGCTGGAGAATTTCTGTGGACCAAAAGGGGGAGGGCGATTTATTTTAATTTTTTTTTTGTTGATCCCACTCCACCTCCCTCCTTGATCCCACCCCACCTCCCTCCTTGATCCCACCCCACCTCGAGAGCCGGTTTGGTGTAGTGGTTAAGTGCGCGGACTCTTATCTGGGAGAACCGGGTTTGATTCCCCACTCCTCCGCTTGCACCTGCTGGTGTGACCTTGAGTCAGTCACAAGCTCTGGCACAGCTGTTCTCTCAGCCCCACCTACCTCACAGGGTGTCTGTTGTGGGGAGGGGAAGGGGAAGGAGTTTGTCAACCGCTCTGAGACTCCTTCGGGTAGTGAAGGGCGGGGTATAAATCCAATCTCTTCTCTTCTTCTACCTCACAGGGTGTCTGTTGTGGGGAGGGGAAGGGGAAGGAGTTTGTAAGCCACTCTGAGACGCCTTTGGGCAGTGAAGGGCCATGGGGTAAAAATCCAATCTCTTCTCTTCTTCTACCTCACAGGGTGTCTGTTGTGGGGAGGGGAAGGGAAAGGAGTTTGTCAGCCGCTCTGAGACGCCTTTGGGCAGTGAAGGGTGGGGGATAAATCCAATCTCCTCCTCCTCCTCCTCCTCCTCCTCCTCTTCCTCTTCTTCTTCTTCTTCTTCTTCTTCTTCTTCTTTTCTCGGAGGGTCTCCAGTCCCACGGGAGCATCACGTCAGAAGGAGCCCTTTTGGACCGCAGCTGGAGAGGGGAGGAAGTCACATCCCACAGACAGAAATCCTTCCCATCCTTAGAAGTTATCGGTGGACCCAGCCCCGATATCTGTGCCTCAGATGTTTCGTTCGTTGCAGCTGTGTCAGAATCGGGCTCTGTTGATTGTCATGGCGACACAGGTTTTCCTTTTGTAGTTTCCCTTTCGCTTCCAAGCCATCACGGCCGTTTGGTCTCCTCCCTTTCTAGCCCTCTCTGCCATACAATTCCGAGGGATGGGAGGAGCAGGGGTGCATGCTAAGATATCTGTGTGCCCGTGAAGGGTTAGGTTAGCTTTGCTTGCAACAACTTTCCCGTGAGAATGAGCCCCACCCAAGATGTTTGGCTAGCGGAAGCCTTTCATCCTTGGAGAAACAGCAGTTGTTGGATTATAAACTTTTATAGTGCTGGGAAGTATGAAGGAGGGGAGTGGAAGAGGAGAAGAGAGTGAATGCCCACTGCGTGACCATTGCATTGTGGGATACTGACCTATTGCCTATACAATACCCAAACCCTTGATCTGTTCTTCAGTCTGAAGAAGAAGAAGAAGAAGAAGAAGAAGAAGAGATTGGATTTATTCCCCGCCTTTCACTGCCCAAAGGTGTCTCAGAGTGGCTTACAAACTCCTTTCCCTCCCCCGCCCCACAACAGACACCCTGTGAGGTCGGTGGGGCTGAGAGAACTCTGACACAAACTGCTCTTTTTCAAGGACAGCTGTGCCAGAGCTTGTGACTGGCCCAAGGTCACATCAGCAGGTGCAAGTGGAGGAGTGGGGGAATCAAACCCGGTTCTCACAGATAAGAGTCCGCGCACTTAACCACTACACCAAACTGGCTCTCTTGTGCACATCCAAATCTCTGTTTCTATTAAAGCTTTTACAAAAGACTATTGGACTGAGAGTGGATTAACTCAAGGGTCTGACAAGCTGCCTCCTCTGTGTTAGAAGAGTTTGTTGGATCAAACATCTGCTAGAGCAAGCTGTTGCCTGTCTAAGCTCCTGCCCTGCAGCCGTGGACCTCATTTGAGATCAACGTGTCTTGCCATTTGGTAGCGCTGTGCAGGATTGCACCCAGGAGGGGCTGTGGCTCAGTGGAAGGTTCTCTGCTTTGCAGGCTGGAGATCCCAGGTTTGATCTCCAGCATCTCCAGTTAAAAGGGTTAGGCCAGAGGTGTCGAACTCATTTGTAACAAGGGCCGGATCGGACATAAATTTTACTTTGTCGGGCCAGGCCACGTGTGCCATAAATGTAATGCCAGGTACCGGAGATATAACTGTATAAAGGACAGCAGTTGGTAAGCTCATCCTGACTGCAAGGCCCCATTGCAAAGAAAAACCCACATGTGCAGACTGGAGAGCCAGCGGTGCGGCACTGGGCAGATGCTCCTATGCGGCTTGCCTGCTGCTGCAGACAAGGTTGTTCTGCCAGTCTCCACCCCCTCCCAGCAGCCTCCTGTTCCCTCCCTTGCACTAGCTGCTCGCAGGCCACATAAGAACCCTGGGAGGGCCTTCCGGCCCCTGGACCTTATGTTTGACACCCCTGGATTAGGCAGTAGGGGATGTAAAAGGCCTCTGCTTAGGACCCTGGAGAGCAGCTGCCAGTCAGAGAAGACGGTAATGTTGACCTTGATGGACGGAAGATCTGATAAGGCAGTATGAGGGCAGCTTCATTTGTACGTGAACAGAACAGGATTACAGCAGCTTTTGTGTAGGGAAGTATTGCAACCCGATGCACAGTTGCACCCTTCTAACTCTGTTGCAGTCAGTGGGCTGAGAAGAAGAAGAAGAGATTGGATGTATACCCCGCCCTTCACTACCCAAGGGAGTCTTAGAGCGGCTCACAAACTCCCTTCCCTTCCCCTCCCCACAACAGACACCCTGTGAGGTAGGCGGGGCCGAGAGAGCTCTTGACAGAAACGGCTCTTTTTCCGCGAACAGCTCTTATCAGAACTACGGCTTGCCCCAGGTCATCCAGCCGGGTGCAAGTGGAGGAGTGGGGAATCAAACCCAGTTCTCCTGGATTAGAGTCCACGCACTTAACCACTACACCAAACTGGTTCTCGGGCGTAATGCTGCTTAGGGTTTGCCCGGGAGGCCTTTTGTGGTCATAGCAGCCCCGAGGACCTCTCTGAGCAAAAGCAAGAGACTGCAGGCAGCCCGAATCCAAATCTGAGTTCAGTTGTGCAATGAAAACTCCCGAGAGGCATTTATCTGAGCCGTGGCCCTGTTTGTCTTCGTTTTTTTACTTATTAACAGGACATTTCCCCCCACCTACCCCAGAATCCCTGAGTTGAATGCATTGCCTCTGCCGGTCCAAAGTTGCTTCTGAATAGTACAACACAACACTCCCAGGCAACTATAGACTGGCACTGTTCAAACACTGGATATTAGGAAGCCAATGGGGTTTGATGAGCTTGAAGACGCCAAGCACGGGGCTACGATGGCGAGCTACGGCCAGTGAATGGCCTTGGAGGTACCTCTCAGCTTTGGTCCTGACTGTGGCATTGAGTGGTTAGTTCTGGGTCACCTATGGATGAGGGAAGGATTATGAACATCGTGGGGGGAGGGAGTAGAGACCACCCTCTTTCTGTAGGCCAGGTGGGTAGCCACATTGGTCTGCAGCTGAAAAGCACGGTTCGATCCCCAGTAGCACCTTAAAAACCTACAAGATTTTCAGGGTATAAGCTTTCGAGAGTCAAAGATCTCCGCATCAGGTACCTTTGCCAGACAGCCTTAACTCTTTTTGTGTGTTTGGTATTTGTGTGCATGTGTCTGCACCTGGAGGTCACATTGACCTCTGGTGATTGACCCCCTACGGGGGTTCTGGAGGCTATTCAGAGAGGTGGCTGAATAAGTCTGCCTCCGTCCTCCGGACTTGGTCTTCCAAGGAGGTCTCCCATCCAAGCACTTGCCAGAGTTGACCCTGCTTAGCTTCCGAGATTTGATGAGATGGGCCTACCTGGGCTATCCAGGTCAGGACTGAGAGCTCTGACTCTTAAAACCTTATGCCCTGGAAATCTTGTCAGTCTCTAAGGTGCAAAGAAAGAAGTCATGACTTATCCAAAAATACATGCATTTATTAGAAAGACAGTTAAAAACATATAAGGGCCTTATATGTCTTTTATGGAGCTGTGGTGGCTCAAGTGGTTAAGACGCTGAACTGCAGGCTGTGGAAGGTCAGTAGTTCAGCAGTTCGAGACCCGGGTGCCGCATGACGGGGTGAGCTCCCGTCTCTGGTTCCAGCTCCTGCCAACCTAGCAGTTCGAAAGCAAGAAATTGCAAGTAGATAAATAGGTACCACTTCGGTGGGAAGGTAACAGCGTTCCGTGCACCTTGGTGTTTAGTCATACTGGCCACATGACCACGGAAACGTCTTCGGACAGCGCTGGCTCTTCGGCTTGGAAACAGAGATGAGCACCGCATCCGTAGAGTCGGATTCGACTGGCTTTCGAGCAAGGGAAATGTCAACGATCCTGCCACTGCAGGTGGGGGGGGGGCAGATGAGGCTCATTGAGGGTGGGGCAGATGAGATTTTTCTTCATGCCTCTTGAAAAGTGCCGAGACTGACGAGTGATCTCAGCTCTCACATACTTTATTAGTTCAAGAACAAGACGAGTGAAGCCGGCTCGCAGGCCGGCTTTTATTCCCAAAGGAACCCCACCCCAACACACACAACACCCCGTGATTGGACTATTTACATTGACTGAGTTATCTCCTAGGATTCCTGCTCCCCGATTGGGAGGGAGCTAGGATCCTACCGTCCATTGTCCTCTGGACCGAAGCTCAGGCACGTCGCCCGGCCGCATGTCGGACCTGCTGAAACCGGTCCGAGCACATGGCTGGCCGGAGCACATGTTTAGAGATGCATACACTACACCTCTGGTATTTTATCTTTCGATTCCCACTTACCATCTTAGCTTGTGGCTCAGGCAAATGTCTCGGTGTTTCTGCAGGCTTTGCTGGGAACCTTGGCCCATTAGTTTTAGGCGCAATCTCTCGCTTTGCCAGTCGGCTTGCCTGCATCAGGGGGTTCAGTTCGAATTCTGTATAACTGTGCTGCCTCTCCCGCCTGGGACCCCAGTTCTGACACTAACCGTGTACCAGATTGACCTGCTTAGGTAAAGTAAAGGTTCCCTTGCTCGAAAGCCAGTCGAATCCGACTCTAGGGTTGCGGTGCTCATCTCCGTTTCAAAGCCGAAGAGCCAGCGCTGTCCGAAGACATTTCCGTGGTCATGTGGCCGGCATGACTAAACACCAAGGCGCACGGAACGCTAAGACCTGCTTAGACTGCTCAGTTAACCTGATCCTAGTTAAGGAATGTTGTCAGGACTGTTTTTTTGGCAAGACTCTGACAGGAAACCTTTCCCTCACCATACCACTACGGTACAAAGGTTGCTGACGGCAAGCTAGAGCAGCCCCTTGGCGGCTGGCTCTGCCTCGGGCAGCTGCCATTTTGTGGTTATTCTGTCCTGTCCTGTGGTATTCGATCCTGCCCGTATTCTGCTACCACCTTTATAGGGAGGTCAGCTTCTAAGCGAGGGTGTGGAGATCTTCCAGAATTACAGCTGATCTTTGGAAATCTGTTCCCCTGGAGCGAATGGCTGCCTTGTCGGGTGGATGCTATGGTACTATACCCCGCTCAGGTGTACCCTGCCCCAAAGCCCTCCCTCCCCGGGTTCCTCCACCAAATCTCCAGACATTTCCCAACCCAGACCTGGCAACCTTGACCGATCTCCAGACGACAGAGATCCATTGGATGGGAGGAAACAGCTGCTTTGGAAGGTGGGGTTTGTGGCCTTATATACTGCTCAGGGACCCTCCCTTCCCCAAACCCTCCCCCTCCCTGGGTTCTGCCGCCAAATCTCCAGGAATTTCCCAACCTGGTGTCGGCAACCCTGTCTGCAAGTAGAAACCGGCACTGAGATCAGGTCCTAGAGAAGACAGTACGGCAATGGATATGACTGGACAAGAGAACACCCCCAGTGCGGAACGCTTTTGAATTTATATCGCCTCAGCCATTGTCTTTTCCCGTCCTCCTGGGCCTTAATGTTATGTTGAAGGCGGATTATTCCCCGTGAAACCAATGGAAGAGGGTTTTAATCCTTAATTGCAGGGCTCTTTTTATAGCAGGAACTCCTGTGCATATTAGGTGGTACACTCCTAATGTAGCCAATCCACCGAGAGCTTACAGAGCTCTTCTGTAAGCTCTTGGAGGATTGGCTACATCAGGGGTGTGTCGCCTAAATATGCAAAGGAGTTCCTGCTACAAAAAGAGCCCTGCTTAATTGCATGGGATTCTTTCGTGACTGCAATCTGCCAATTCACTATACTCTGTATTTGCAAGATTTTGGACTTGTATATGCATATACGTGTGTGTTAAGGCTGCCAGTTCCAGATTAGGAGTAGGGCCTGAGGAGGGTACAGTTTGGGGAGGGGAAGGGTCTCAACAGGGTATAATGCTATAGAGTCCACCCTCCAAAGGAGCCATTTTCTCCAGGGGAACTGATCTGCGTCGTCTGGAGATCGGTTGTAATTCCAGGAGACCCCCAGGCCGCACCTGGAGGCTGGCAACCCTAGTGTGTGTGTGTGGCTATATTAGGTGCTGAATTCTTTGCCCTGACCCGAATGGCCCAGGCTAGCCCGATCTCATTGCATCTTGGAAGCTAAGCAAAATCAGCCCCGGATCATACTTGGATGGGAGACCACCAAGGAAGCCCCGGGTTGCTACGTCAAGGTAATCCACGCAAATCCCCTCGGCTCATCTCTTACCTTGAAAACTCGGCGGGGTTGCCGTAAGCGGGTTGTGACGACCCTGTCCACCACCGCCGACATAAAATTCCTCACAGCCTGTCGTAGTTCTGTTAACGTACTCAGGGTCGCCAGCTCTGGGTTTGGGAAAACCTGGAGATTTGGGGGCTTGAGCCCGGGGAGGGTGGAGAGTGGGGAGGGTATAGTGCCACAGAGTCCACCCTCCAAAGCAAGCCATTTTCTCCAGGGGAACTGCCCTTGGTCATCTGGAGATAAATAGTAAGAGTAGGTAATCTCCAGGTGCCACCTGGAGGGTGGCAAGCCCAAACCCTGCTGTACGGCGACCGGCAGCTCTACTCGAAACAGAGAGAAATCTCTTCACAGCTTTTGAGCAACCGCAGGTTTCGTGCGGTCTAAGTGGTATTCCCTCCAAACGTGAGGGGCGGTAGATACTTGGCAGTATGCCTTACAGGCTTTGCGGTGGTGGTTTGTGTTTCAAGGAAGCCGGCGAATGAGTTAGCAGTGTCACGCGCGGAAGGCTTAAGGTGGGATTGTTTTCATGTCGTTGTGTGCTAAAGCGCATAAGATCCCAACTACATTTTATAAGCCAAAATATTGGAAACGGCTGAGATGGACAAATTGACTGTGGTATTAAGAGGAAACAGCGAAGAAGACTTTGACGACACATGGTCAGGATTTCATGGCTGGATAAAAGAACATGACAATTAAAATCCCCGGACCTCTAACCCTTAGCTGAAACAAAAAGAATTAAGAATTATAGATGTACTTACTGATAAAATATGACTGTATGGTGGGGAAAAGTGAAAAATTTCTGGACTATAATAAGATACCAAAGACAAAGAGTAAAATTATGCAGATAGAATCTCCCTTTTATGTGCATTTATGTATGTTGGGTTTTTTGTTTGTCCTGCATAATTGAAATAAAAATATATTGCAAAAAAAGAAAGAGAGATCCCAACTACATCATGCCAATGTTGCCGTGGCATCATCAGACACCAATGTAGCAAGATTATAGGATTGCACTGGTCCCATACCAGTAATTTTTTATATATCTATCTATATATGGCTCTTTTTGTAGAAAAAGTCCAGCAGGAACTCATTAGCATAATATGCCACACCCAACAGCAGAAACTCATTAGCATATTAGGCCACACCATCATGTTGTCAGAAGTGCGGTCATCCAGCCACACCCACCTTTTGCTTCTTATTCTGTTTACCTTGTTTGTTGTCAAAACCCAGGGCTTTTTTTGTAGCAGGAACTCCTTTGCATGTTAGGCCACACACCCCTAATCTAGCCAATCCTAATGAGTTTCTGCTGTTGGGTGTGGCCTATTATGCTAACAAGTTCCTGTTGGGCGTGGCCAACTCGGGAGCCAGCTGGAACTCCGTTCCTGTGCGTTCCTGTCCCAAAATAGCCCTGTATATATATATATATATTTCCTTTTGAATTGTAGATACAGTGCTACCAAGGTCCAGGACACTTCTGTTGCCAGTGCAAATGCACAAGGGTATGCCAGAGGCCCCATATAATTTGAATGGTGAACCTGTGCAGAAAACAGTGGTTTCATGTGGAGTCAGAATGATGTGCTGGTTAGAGTACCAGACCATAGTTCAAATTCCCACTTCGGCTTGGAATCTTGCTGTGTTTTTTGGAGCCCGTTAATCTAGCTTAAACCCCACAGGATAGTGGTTGAGAGGACTGAAATGGAGCTTATAATGTATTGTTATGCATTTTTATATTTGTATGCCTTCATTTTTACATTTTACCGGGTTATGGTTATTTTTTTTTTACTTGTTTTCTGGCCACAAACTGTAAATAAAGACTGAAATGGTGGAAGCCATTCTGATTTCCCCATCGGAGAGGAAAGTGGGGTATTGATATGTGAATACGGACGTATCTTCTGTATTGATTTTATCTTCTGTAATCTGTATTGGCGTGACTGTGGGTGGAATGAATTATTCCCCTTGACAGCAGAAGGTGGTCAGCATGGACCGTAGCAGAATCAATCATACTCCGAACTTTCTGTTTTCAGAAGCTGAGTAGAGTTTAGTTTCAGTTTTGCTCTCTAAAGTACCATGCTGAACCGGTGCTGTACTATTGTTCCCAGCGGGCAGTCCAGTCGGAGCATGAGGCTCGGACCCTCAGGTGACTGGTTCCCTCTTAAAGGGGTCACAAAGGCAGAGCAAAAAAAACAGAATTTGAACCAAAGTGCTGAGAGAAGCAACAAGCCTTCTGTTTTAAGGTACGTCTGGATACAGCCTTAATTCTTCTGTCTCCTTCCAGCTACAATTTCTGTAATGCAGAGAGCAATCCTAAACCAGTCTACTCAGAAACCGGCTTGTATTTATTGAATGGGAAAGTGATGTTAAGGTAGAGTTGCCAACTCCAGGTTGGGAAATTCCTGGAAATTGGAGGTGGAGCCGGGGGGGGGCATGTTATAGTGTTCATAGAGTTCACCCTCTAGAGCAGCTGTTATAGTGTTCATAGAGTTCACCCTCTAGAGCAGCTGTTTTCTTCCAGAGAACTGATCTCTGGAGGTCAGTTGTAATTCCAGGAGATCCCCAAGTTCCACCTAGAGCCCCCCAAATAGCCCTGCATCTGCATGGTAGTGAGTGCTCCTGCTTTCTTGTTCTCCCTGTGTGTAGTGCATTTTAGATTACCACTTGCTGGGGCTGGAGGTGGGGGTGGAAGATTGAGGGATGACTCGTGTATACCCTCAGGTTTGTCTTTTGAGTTTCCTGGGCCGGTTTGGTACGCTGCCGTTTGCGATCAGACGCCAGACTGAATCGACTTTGATTCAGATCCAGAAACGTAATACTTGGGCGTGTCGAAATGTTCCCGTCAGTGTTTGGGATGCTGAAAGAGCAATAACGCTGCGACAGAAAGGCCAGCAGCGCCCATGTTGTGTGGTTGATACGGGTATCTGGAATGCACGGTGTGTCCTTGGGAGCAAGCCAACAGGTAGAGTTAAAGGGCAACACGTTGTGGAGGTGGGGCCTCCTTGTCGGCTAGATTTCTCGCGTCGACTCTGGTGAAAACGATCCTTCTCGTGCCAGCCCGTGAAGTCGCTGCGGAGGTCCATCCCTGACAGATCCAGGAACCCCCAGCAGAAGCAAGGAGACGGCGGGACCCCAGCTCGGTCAGGGGTCCGTTGACTTCTGTACTATGTACTTTCACCTGCGGCTTGGGAAACGAAACTTCGTGCTGGTCGTCAGCGTGGTCTTCCTTGTCAGCCTCACCCTTTCATTGATGCAGAGAACAACCAGGTGAGTCGTGCTGTCGGGACCAGCAGGGCGAGTGTTGGGGCTTCGTGGGGCTGGGGCTAATGAGTGGCTGTGGGGGCTCAGTCTTATAACGGACGACAGGGGGAGTTACCCGTTGCGAGGGCTGGGTTCCGGACCAAATCACACCAGCTGGTAGAGCCAATGTGGTGTTGTGGCTAGAGTGGCCAACGAGGACCGGGGAGCCCGAAGTTCAAATGCCTACTCTTCCATGAAACTTGCACGGGCCCATAATCGCAGGGCTTTTTGTAGGGGTAGAATGACAAAGGAGAATCTCGTGTGCCACTCAGAACGCCTTGCAGGAAGCGTTGGAAGGTTAATGCTTCCGGCAAGGGCAGGCAGCTTGAAATCCACCTTCTTGTGCAGCCAGCAATTAATCTGAAAAACTGGTAGAAGAATGCTTAAAACTCTTGTTTTTATACGTGTCCACTGTTGGTGAAGGAGAGCCTGCGAAGTACTTTAAGAGGCACTTGTCAGGTTGGGCTTTAACAGGCTGTAAAGTTGCCAACCTCCAGTTGGGGCTGGAAGATCTCCCAGACGACAGGGATCAATTCCCCTGCTTTCAAGGGTGCTTTCAAGGGTGGAAGAAGAAGAAATGTTTGGATTTATACCCCGCCCTTCACTCAGAGCAGCTTACCATCTCCTTTCCCTTCCCCTCCCCACAACAGACATCCCGTGAGGTAGGTGGGGCTGAGGGAGCTCTCTCAAGAACTGCTCCTGAGAGGACAGCTCTGAAAGAACTTGTGACTGACCCAAGGTCACACCAGCAGCTGCATGTGGAGGAATGGGGAATCAGGCCCGTTTCTCCCAGATTAGAGTCTGTGCTCCTCACCACCACACCGAACTGACTCTATGGCCTTCAACCCCGCTGAGGTGCCTCCCAAGGCTCCACCCCCAAACTTCCAGGAATTTCCCAACCTGGAGTTGGCGACCGTAGTTTCCCCTGTAAGTTCACAAACCTGAGGCCAAATCCGTCTGTCGCGACTCCTGATGCCCATTGTAGCGAACGCTTCCCCAGGTTATGGCCCTAAGCCAGCCCTTTGGCCTACAGAACCGTGTCAATTAAATGCCAGAGGCGTGAATTTTAAACTTGCATGACGGCTTTTTTATGATGCCACCTTGTGGTAAAATGCACCTGACTGACACGCACACACAGACGCACTGTTTGTGCGAACCGTTCCCCCTTGAGCCCAAAGACACACATGCCAACACCCTGGGTGGGCAACCGGAACTGGAGCCACAATAACTGCCGCTGTGCCTTCGTACGAAGCTGAGATGCTTTTGGTTGGCAACATAGATGCAAACGAAATGATTACGTGTGGCTTTTAAGGTAGTCGCCCTGAGCTGGGTGGCCCAGTCTCATCTGACCTCAGAGGCTTAGCGGGGTCCGCCCTGGTTACCACTCGGACGGGAGACCACCAAGGAAGTCCGTGGTGCCTACACAGAGGCGGGTAAGGGCCGAACCACCCCAGAACATCTCTTGCCTTCAAAACCTTACAGCGATGCCATGAGATACAGTTTGAATAAACAACAACAGACCCTGTGGATTCTACGGCCATTATAACTGTTAAGTATGACACTTAACTCAATTTCAGCAACGTGATTCAGCTTTCTTCCGCAACAGCTCAAGTCAACCAGAACAGCAAACAGCAGATGACAAAGAAACGGTGGAGCTGTGCTCCCTTTTATACATTCCCGGCTAATATAGCCACGCCTATTTACAAATAAGTAACCAATGAGATTACATGGATAAGAACCAATAGGGTTCGTTCCCCCCAAGAGTTTGAGGTTCGTCCTGATAGGACGGGCTCTTCTTAGACAACCAATCAGAGGTTGAGGATTAGGATCCTTGTCTAGGCACGAAGTTTAACGTGGGCTTTCAGTGGGCAGATTACACTTTGCTGAATACATTACAATAACAGCACGAAAGAGAGGACACGACATTCAGCAGGACTTCAGGGTTAGGGTCTGCGGAGGAGGAGATGGGACCGGATTCTCTGACCAAAACCACCTGAGCTTGCCACTTGCCACCACACCACCCAGACCCTTGGCCTTCATAGCGCTGGGTCCAAACAGAGGGATACAATCGGCTCCCAGCCAGTGGTGAGACAAGACAAAGCCGATGGATGAAGTGTACTAGGGATGCCAACTGAAGACCTGGAGATTCTTGGAGATTTTAGTAGTAGTAGAGCCTGGGGAGGCTGGAGTTTGGAAAGGGGAGGGAACTCAGGATGCTATGATGTTGTGCAGATACAGTTGCCAACTCCAGATTGGAAAATTCCTAGAGATTTGGGTGTTAGGGTCTGTGGGAGGATTTGGGGAGAAGTTTCACCCAAAATACCTTCTATACGATAAGGTTTTTCTCTTTGAAGCTGCCATTTTCTCCAGGCAAACTGACTTCTGTTGTCTGGAGATCAGTCGCAATTCCAGGAGCTATCCAGGGCCCACCTGGAGGTTGGCAGCCCTATGCCTGTACACCTGTCCTTCCCTCCTGGGTAGGGTCGCCAGCCTCCATGTGGCACCTCAGGATCTTCCACTATTACAGTTAAGGACATAAGAACACAAGAGAAGCCAATGTTGGATCAGGCCAGTGGCCCATCCAGTCCAGCAGTCTGTGTCACGCAGTGGCCAAAAACACCAGGGGCCATCAGGAAGTTCAGCAGTGGGGCCAGGACACTAAAAGCCCTCCCACTGTTGACCCCCGCAAGCACCAAGAATACAGAGCATTCCTTGCTCCAGAGTCCCTATCTATACCTTGTGGCTAATAGCCACCAATGGACCTCTGCTCCATATGTTGATCCAATTCCCTCTTGAAGCTGTCCATGCTTGTAGCTGCCACCACCTCCTGTGGCAGTGAATTCCATGTGTTGATCACTCTTGGGTGAAGAAGGACTTCCTTTCATCCGTTCTAACCCGACCGCTCAGCAGTTTCATCGAATGCCCACGAGTTCTTGTATGGTGAGAAAGGGAGAAAAGTCCTTCTTTCTCGACCTGCTCTGTCTCTCCAGACCACCAAGATCAATTCACTGGGAGAAAATGGCTGCTTGGATGAGTGGACTCTATGCCATTAGACTGTGCCAAAGTCCCTCCCCTCCCCAAACCCCGCCCTTCCCAGGCTCCACCTCCCAAACCCCCAGGTATTTCCCAATCCAGAGTTGGCAAGAATGTGCTCCTATGTGCAGGGTCTGGGCCAGCGAGCGTTGCTGAGGCTCCTGTGGGAGGAGCTTTGGGGAGGGGTGGCAGGATGCCTTGAATCAGTTGTTGTAGATTTTCCGGGCTCTGTAGCCATGGCCTGTGATACTCAGAGAGTCCTCCATTTTTCTGTGTCATACCCAGGGTTCTTTTTGTAGCAGGAACTCCTTTGCATATTAGGCCACACATCCCTGATATAGCCAATCCTCCAAGAACTTACAGAGCTCTTCTTCCAGGGGCTACTGTAAGCTCTTGGAGGATTGGCTACATCAGGGGTGTGTGGCCTAATATGCAAAGGAGTTCCTGCTACAAAAAGAGCCCTGGTCATACCTCTGAGGATACAGAACCTGAGAAGGTTAGCCAAATAAGAAAGAGGGCCAACAATAACAGCTTAATATTTATAGTATATAAAAAGATACACGTATTTATTAACAAATCAGTTAAAAATATATAAGGGTCCAATCACACCTCATGTACAAATATCAGAATCCAACACACAAGGGCGAATGGACTTGACCTGACGCATTTCGGCCTCTGTAGGCCTTCTTCAGAGGTCAAACACAGTGAGGAACGTATTGGCTTATAGAACAGTACAGAATAAAAGTATACACGAGGCCTCCAAAGGTGCAATCGCATGCCAAGTGATGTTTCACCGATAGTAATTTCTGGTCCAGAAAGTGCCTTCCTATGATTGTTGAGCCAAAGTGTCCTCAGGAGAATTGTCCTTAAGCAAAGAGCTTTTTGCTTTTATTCTGTGCCTAGTGGTTTCATTTTGGAACACTTCTTTTCTGGTCCCTCTTGTGTTTATATTTTATATTTGTATGATTGTACTTATACTATTATATAAGCCAATATGTTCCTCACTGTGTTTGACCTCTGAAGAAGGCCTATAGAGGCCGAAACGCGTCAGGTCAAGTCCATTCGCCCTTGTGTGTTAGATTCTGATATTTGTACATGAGGTGTGATTGGGCCCTTATATATTTTTAACTGATTTGTTAATAAATACATGTATCTTTTTACATACATACATATTTAAGCTTTTATTGTTGGCCCTCTTTTTTACTTGACTAACCTTTTCAGGTTCTGGATCCCAGGTTTCTAGGTTCAGTGTCCCCTCCCCCCCGACTTTTTTGTCCTAGTTTATACCTCTGAGAATGCCAGTCACAGCTGCTGGTGAAACGTCAGGTGAAATGTCCCACAAGACCATGGTCATACAGCCTAGAAAATCTACAACCACCACCAATGAACTCCAGCCACAAAAGCCTTCAACAATGTACCTTGAATTCGCCCTGGAAGGAGGAGGCAATGGGTGCCAGTCTCCCGCATGCCCTTTCTCTTGGCCAGTCTTCAGGCGTTACTCTGGTACGAGTATTGCCTAGCAGTTCCTGTTCCCAAAGCTGAGAATATTCTTTTTGTGTGAGATGTGTCAGCTCATTTCCTTGAGCAGCTATTTCCACCCTGGAAAGTTATTTTGACCAGACCACCCTGTTCCGGAAACTCTTTGTCAATAGTGTGCACGGAAAGGGCTGTAGCCATAGCACAAGGATAATGAACACCCCAGGTTTAACTCCCAGTGTCTGCAGTTAAAAGGACCTGTCTTATTACTTTATAAATCTATCCCATGAAAGCCACGGTGGCAAGGCAAGATACTGATATTTTAAATGCAGAGACTTCCAAGTGCTTTGCATTGCTCACAAGCTGTACAGTAATTTATTCAGGGGTCCATGGATGGTGGCAGTACTCGATAAAAAAGTTATGTTGTTTGACTTGCCAGCTGTGAAATCCAATCCTACCACACTACCACAGTATTCCATGGCATTGTGGGAAGGAGGGAAGGGTGTGTGTGAATGAAATTTTATGTAAACCCCAAAAGGCAGCGCTCTCTGCAAAGTGATTCGTTTTGACCTTTTCACCTCGCCCTGTTGCAGTTTTTACCTCCTCTCCTTCTCTTCCCCCATGCCTGCTAATTTTTATGGAAAGATCTTTCTGCTCAGAGCAAGGTGCCCCACCAAAGGAGAGAAATGCCCTGCCCAGTCATATGTAATTTCTTACACCTTCTTTCTTCAAACCCCCCCCTTCAATGTAGTTTGACACTTCAGAACTGAAGTTGTTTGCTTGGTCTGAACTGTGGTGGGAAGGGCTTTGAGCTACTTCAGGGTCTTTTCTTTGGTCTCCGTCCTCTTTCCTCTCCACCCCAACACTTCCTGGTGTTTTGTCCAGAATCTCTGAGAAGGTCCAGTTGTCCCAGAGAATTCTTCTTTTTTAAAAAAACGGATAGATACACACTGGCTTTAACTATTAAAAGCAGTTGTTGGCCAGCCTGTCTGAAGCATACCCAACGGGGCTATCAACTCCGAGCTGGGAAATTCCTTGAGATTTGGAGGCAAGACCCTGCTATTGAACGATTGGCACCTGAAATTGTGGGGCTTTTTTCTACAGGACAAAAGTCTCCACCAGTCTCCTTCGATCTGAAAACCAACCCGTTCCTGACAACCTCCAAGAAAAATGGATGCCCCTCTTAGAAGCGTCAGCAACACATAAAATCAACACCTTTCTGTTTGCTCAGCACAAACATCAGGATTTACTTTCTTATTTTTAATTGTTCTTTAAAAAAAGAGAGAGAGAGAGAGATTTGGAGGCTGAGAGAGGCAAAGCTGGAGGAGGGCAGGGATCTCAGCTGGGTATAATGTCACAGAATTAGGCTTGCCAGCTCCCGGCACTCAATAAGACTTTGGGCATTGACCCTGGTGGATGGGCGAGTCTGTATAGCTGCTTAGTCAAAAGGACATGCAAATAGTGTGTATATATAGCTATATGTGCTGGAGGTATTCAGTAGAGTTTACACTGGTTAAGAACTGTAGAGTCTACTTCCCTTTTCTTTTTGGGTGACTTCCCCAGAGGCCAAGCTATACCGCAAGACTTAGCAAAGTGCGTGGACCTGAACGAGTTCCTCCTTGATACTGGAAATCTCTCAGAAAAGTGAGTATTGCTTTTTTAAAGAAATCTTCATTTATATGCATGCCTTTCTCCCAACCAAGTCTGTACTCATCACATATTGTTGATGGTTCCCAGCAGGGCTTTTTTTTTGCAGAAAAAGCCCAGCAGGGACTCATTAGCATAATAGGCCACACCCAACAGCAGAAAATCATTAGCATATTAGGCCACATTCCCTGACGCCACAGCTCATTGGCATATTAGGCCACACCCCCGTGTTACCAGAAGTGTGGTCATCCAGCCACACCCACCTTTTATTTCTTATTCTGTTTACCTGGTTTGTTGTCAAAACCCAGGGCTTTTTTTGTAGCAGGAACTCCTTTGCATGTTAGGCCACACAACCCTAATGTAGCCAATCCTACTGAGTTTCTGCTGTTGGGTGTGTTCCTGTTCCATGCTAATGAGTTCCTGTTGAGTGTGGCCAACTTGGGAGCCAGCCGGAACTCCGTTCCTGTGCATTCCTGCCCAAAAACAGCCCTGGTCCCCAGCTAATTGGGGACCGTCACCCATCCTGGTCTATAGTGAAGGACTTCAGCCCCTAGAGCCAGGGGCTGATTAGGTTCAACAAGTGAAATTTAGACACCCTCCCCCCCGTCACCATTTTGGATTGTTGCTCTGTGAAAACGCTATAAGAATTACAGCATGTTTAAGAGACCTTTCATTTCTAGAGAACCTGTTTGTTTGTATAGTTTCAGAAGGGAGCCATGTTGGCCTATGGTAAAACAGTTAGATTCGTCAGTAGCACCTTAGAGACCAGAGTTTCAGGGTATCAGCTTTCAAGAGTGTGATGACATGAACTTTGGCTCTCAAGAGCTTATCCCTTGAAACCCTTGTTGGTCTCTAAGATGCCACTGGACTCGAATCTGTATGGGTGACCGACAACATGAAAAGTTAAACGAAAAGAGGAGGCCATGAGGACTAGAAGATTGAGGCTGCGATCACACGCACAATTAGACCCGACATGGGTGCAAATGCCCGGCGGATTTAAAGGGTGCAATCAGACAACAACATCCAGGAAGCGCCCTGCAGCCATCGGCAACCCGTTCTGCTCCGTTGCAGAAGCGGAGTTAAAAGACACCGGGGAAAACCAGTAGTAAATGGGTTGCGACGGTCCACGGATGGACTTTCCCATGTCTGATCGCTCCAGAGCACTCTCATGGCATTGGGATGGTCTGATCAGGCCATCCTGACTCCATGCCATTGTTCCCCCCCCCCCTCGAAGTATGTAGATCATCACAAACTCCATAGGGAGCCCTTGGTGCAGAGGTGTGATTAATTGATCCCTCGGTTAAGTACATGGGGGAAAAATGGCACACACACAAAATTACTCACCTGCAGTTGCGTCTGATCACGCACTGACGGACTGCACCCGCAGCTTCAAAGGGAGGTGTGATTGTGCAACGGGAGGGGGGGTCAAATTCCTCCAGAAGAAATAGCCTCACTTCCCCCCATTTTTTCTGGTGTGTGTGACTACAACCTGAGATTTGGGGCATTCTGGGATCTGGATGAGAAAACCGGTTCCCTTCTGCAGTTCTACTTGACTCTCTCAGGACAGATCCGGCCCTATTCGATCTGTGACCTTTGCTTGCCCCTCTTTGCTGCTAGGAGTGTTCTCCTTCCTATGACAGCCAGAGAAGAGGAACTGGTTCGTGTCATCAAGAAATTGCCTCTACAGGAACTGGACAGAGAGATTTTGGCGCACTTGCTACTGACGCAAGAATGCCCTTGGCAGCCCAGTGCTACAGCAGTGGCCCGGTACAGGTAGGGCCATTCATCTGCTCAGAGAGAGAAGTACAGAGGGAAACTGTAACCCTGGAGGCAATGCTCCCTCTAAGCTGTGGATTCTTGTGAGCAAAAATTCTACTTTGTGAGCTACTGGCATTAAAGTTGCGAGCAAGCAATTTGGCTGCTGCATACATTAGTTTTCTCTGGAGTCATCCTTCCTGAGCTAAGGCAAAAATCTGTGAGCCGTAGGCTAAAAAACTGTGAGCTAGCTCACACTAACTCAACTTAGAGGTAACACTGCCTGAAGGCATATAAAACCTCTGTGGAATTGACTTGGTGTTGACTGGGGATACAGGAATTTGCACTTTTTTTTGGTCTGTGTTTTCATATATTGTTATTGCAGGCCTTTTAGTTTCACCCAATCTTCTTGGTGGCCTCGCTGATTAATTTTTTTTTAAATGCCTTTTATATGTCATTATTGCTAAAACAATAATGGTGTATATTTAAAGAGGGAAACATACCACGGGGAAACTGGAGATGGTATGGAAACATTTGTGGTTTCAACTCATATGAGTGAGAAGCAAAATAGAAATGGGGATTTTTTTTCGAGTTGAAATGGGGAGGGTGTGAGATTGTGGTATCGTCCTTAATGTGGACTGTGACAAAGGACATTACTCCCCACCTCGTCTTTCTTTTGATACCTTGGGAATTTTCTGTTAACCCAAGGTATATCTTCCTGAGTTGTTCTCTGCCTACCCTCAGACCTAAGCCTTATAATCAGGGGTCATTTCATAGAAAAAGAGGTGCAGGAGCTCATTAGCATAACTCATTAGCATAACTTATTTGCATATGCCACACACCCCTGACATCACCGGAAGTGTCAAAAACAAATACACATATGCGATGGAGAACGCAGTCCTGAGATAATCTAAACAGACGAAGTACAGACCGATAATACAAAGCGCTTGAGCATCTCAAGGTGTATTATAACATACATCAATATTAAAGCAGATACTAATACAGAAGAAATGGTAATTTTTCTTTCAGGTGAAGGAGAACTTCTATCAGAATAAGAGTGAAGACGAAAACCTCCGGAATGACTCTTCGTTTCGCCTCTTCATCAGGAAAATCCCTATGCTTGTCTAGTTTCATTCATACCACAGTTTAACATATCATGTACAGATCTTCTCCTGGTTTTCTACCATAAATACATTCTTAGAACAACTTTTCACCGGGCGTGACTTAGTCCATGATGCGTGACCTAGTTCAAGGCACTTTGCATCATGAACTAAGTCACGCCCGGTGAAAAGTTGTTCTAAGAATGTATTTATGGTAAAAAAAAAACCAGGAGAAGATCTGTACATGATACATTAAACTGTGGCATGAATGAAACTAGACAAGCATGGGGATTTTTCTGATGAAGAGGCGAAACGAAGAGTCATTCCGGAGGTTTTCATCTTCACTCTTATTCTGACAGAAGTTCACCTTACCTTGAAGGAAAACTTACCATTTCTTGTGTATCAGTATCTGCTTTAACATTGATGTATGTTATAATACATCAAGGAGCTGCGGTGGCTCAAGTGGTTAAGACGCTGAACTGCAGGCTGTGGAAGGTCAATAGTTCAGCAGTTCAAGACCCGGGTGCCGCATGACGGGGTGAGCTCCTGTCTCTAGTTCCAGCTCCTGCCAACCTAGCAGTTCGAAAGCAAGAAATTGCAAGTAGATAAATAGGTACCACATTGGTGGGAAGGTAACAGCATTCCGTGCACCTTGGTGTTTAGTCACGCCGGCCACATGACCACGGAAACGTCTTCGGACAGCGCTGGCTCTTTGGCTTTGAAACGGAGATGAGCACTGCAACCTTAGAGTCGGATTCAACTGGCTTTCGAGCAAGGGAACCTTTACCTTTATGTTATAATACACCTTGAGATGCTCAAGCACTTTGTACTATCAGTCTGTACTTCGTCTGTTTAGATCACTGGAAGTGTGTCAGAAGGCAACACCCACCGCTCAGGCTCTGCTGGACTGTTTTGGATTGCTAGCTATGGGGGCGGGAAACAGGCAGATCTGCCCTCAGAGAGGAGGGAGAGCTTGTCCCTGAATAAACCTTGGTCTTAAAGGTGCCGCTGGACTCTTTTGGATGGCCAGCAAGTGCAGGAAAGTGTGTGGCCGCTCGTGGGTCGAGGAGGGCGGCGCAGAGGACGCGCATGGCCTCGAGCAGGTAGGGGGCCAGGGCGGTGGCAGGGCAGAGTTGCAGGAGGAGGCCGAGTAGGCACAGGAGGCTGGGGCGGAGCTCCTCACAGGCCTTGCAGGAGTCCCCGGGGCCTGCCTTGCAGAGGCACCGTGCCAGGGCTGGCATGAAGACCGCCAGAGCCTGGGCAGGCTGGGTGCCACGGCCCACACAGTGGCAGAGCAGCTCGAGGGCCAGCTCACGGCAGCGCTCCGGGTCAGGAAAGGCGAGAGGGGGCTTCCGGGAGCAGGGGGCGGGGCTTGCTGCATGTCCCTGCCCCCCTGGGCTCCTTACTGCTGGAGCTGTCCACTTTGGTGTAATCACAAAATAAAACCTCACTTCGGCAGTAACAATAGTGAAACTAACAGTAGTAGGCGGTGTCGTGTGAGTGTGACTTATTTTGCTTTAGGGACGGCTCTCTTGGCTTTGATTGTGCAATTGAACAGCAACAGCTCCTTAAGTCTGAATGAACGCCGTGTCACATGAATCTCGTAGTACAAACTCGAGAGCTTCCTGCTGAGGCTGGTCTCTGGGGAATCTCGGAATTGCCGTTTCCCTTCCAAGGCCAGATTTCCCCCCTCTCCATAAAAAGAGCCCCAAATCCCCATCATCTGCTATGTTTGGAAAGATGGGACGAAACCTACGTTTTTCATGGCTTTTGCAAAACTCGGTGCATTGCAGCACACATAAGTTCTCTCCCCACCTTTATTATTATTTGGGGGGGGGGCGTGTACCATTGAATTCCCTTCTTTTCTTTTCTTTTTGCACCGGGGACACTGGGGTTTTCCTCCTCCCCAATCTCCCTTTAACCCTGCAGGAAACTAACAAGCCTGTGAGATATCTTAGCAATTCAAGCCATTTCCCTTTGCCCTTCAGCCGTGGCTGACCAGAGTGTCAGTGTAGCCGTTTACTTCTCAGAACCCAGAGAGGAAGCTGTATTGCTGTTCACGCGCATGGAGAGAGGGGGGGGGGATAAACCCCTTGCAGCTCCTTTTACAGTTTAAAACACCATCCCGTAATTATTTTTTTAACCTTAACTTCTGCTGCTCGAGGAGGGGCGAACCCAAACCTCACCGTACTGAAGAGACAGAGGCGGAAGTGGGCGGTGCCGCGGCGGCAATTGCTGTAGTGACAACGGTGTGGTGGGTGTCGCTACAAAATGGCGGCTGCAGCTTACACGGTGAACATCCTTGTGCCGTGGTTGCATCTTTGGCTAAAGCGATGTTTAAAAAAAAAAAAAATCCGCGCAGCCAATTAGATCTCCAGTCAGAAGCCTGCTATGCAATAGAACCACTTTGTCCCACCTGCTTTCAAAAAATGATTGGCAGGCACTAGGAAAAATGTCCCGGGGTGGGGGCCATGGCACCTACAGGCACCACTCTGAGGAACTGGGCTCTGAAATACCCAAGACTGGCAGGTCCCTCCCCCATCACTGACCAGCTGATTGTCAGTACCCTTCCAGGTGTTCCTAACCTCCCTCCTTTCCGCTTGCAGGGCAGAACTGGGACGATGCTGCAATGCTTCTTTCTGGCTAGCGATCACCAAGGAAAATACACCTCTGGGATCGGACATCCTCTTGGATGGAAACAAAGGCAAGAAACTGCCAGTAAAAGCTAAGCTGGTGGACCTGCTGCCAAAGGTAAGAGGCGGTGTCGTGTGGGTACGACTTATTTTGCTTTCGGGATGGATCTCTTGGCTTTGATTGTGCGACTGAACAGCAACAGCTCTTGGCTTCGCTATGAAGGCCGCGCTAGATTGCATAATACACTTACAACTTCTGTCAGTACAAAGAAAGCCAGAGATGAAACTCTGTATCAATAAAAAATTAGGCAACATGGGGAACTTTCAAGCCTGTTCCTTCATGTGTGGTGCAATGTTCCTCTAAGCTGTGGAGTCTTGTGAGCAGAAATTCTACTTTGTGAGCTACTGGCATTAAAGTTGTGAGCGAGCAATTTGGCTGCTGCATAAATTAGTTTGCTCTGGAGCGCTCCTTCCTGAGCTAAGACAAAAATGTGAGAGCTGGAGCCTGAAAAACTGGGAGCTAGCTCACACTAACTCAGCTTAGGGGGAACACTGGTGTGGTGGTAGCAGTGTGCTCATCCAGTTCATTTTTGGTCCACACCGGGAACGAGGGGAAGGGGTGGTGTCACCAAGTGGAGACTTGGGACAGTTGCGGAGTTTCTCGGACCTTCCAGGGATCAACCTGAAGAACATGGGGGTTGTGAGTCCATTCACCAAACTGAGAGTCAGTTTGGTATAGTTGTTAAGTGCATGGACTTTAATCTGGGAGAACCGGGTTTGATTCCCCCACTCCTCCACTTGCACCTGCTGATGTGACCTTGGGTCAGTCACAAGCTCTGGCACAGCTGCCCTTGAAAAAGAGCAGTTTGTGTCAGAGCTCTCTCAGCCCCACCTACCTCACAGGGTGTCTGTTGTGGGGAGGGGAAGGGAAAGGAGTTTGTAAGCCGCTCTGAGACTCAAAAGTGAAGGGTGGGTTATATATCCAATCTCTTCTCTTCTTCTTCTTCTCCTTCACATGCAGTAGTAATGGTGAGATATCCCATTTTGTTTTTGGTTCCCCAGGGTGTGTGTGACTCAAATTCTCTCAGGCAGCCTAGTGACCTGAAGCAGGGAAGTGTTAATCAACCTCCCTCTAAAGCTCAAGGCTACCAATGGGGGGATGGACTGCAGGAAAGGCAGTTGTTTGGTGGGGATATGTGATTTTGGCCAACTACCTGCACTCTCTGTGTGTAAACATTTTCAACCTCCTCCTTCTTGTCTTTCTAACACCTGTAGAGATCACCCTTCTCAGACATTCTGTATGACCGGTGTGCCCTGGTGGGAAACGGCGGAATCCTCTGGAATAGCAGCTGCGGGCAGGATATTGACCAGGCAGATTTAATAGTGAGGTAAGACGCTGAACTGCAGGCTGTGGAAGGTCAGTAGTTCAGCAGTTCGAGACCCGAGAGTGCCGCATGACGGAATGAGCTCCCGTCTCTAGTTCCAGTTCGAAAGCAAGAAATTGCAAGTAGATAAATAGGTACCACTTCGGTGGGAAGGTAACAGCGTTCCATGCGCCTTGGTGTTTAGTCATGCCGGCCACGTGACCACGGAAACAGCGCTGGCTCTTCGGACAGCGCTTCGGACAGCGCTGGCTCTTCGGCTTGGAAACGGAGATGAGCCCCGCAACCCTAGCGTCGGATTCGACTGGTTTTCGAGCAAGGGAACCTTTGCCTTTACCTAACTCTTTGGGGGATGGTCAGCAGTGCTTTGAGGTGGGTAGCATGATAGCCCAGGTCTTTACTCCGTCTCTTTACAAATGTGGCTAAGACAAAATCAATTCCCTGGTCTGTCTGTCTGTTTGGCATGGTGTGGGCCTGCTTCAATTGGCTCTGGGGTCCCAGCAAATGTCTTTCCCAATAGGGGTACCTGTGAGGTCATTCAAAATGGAGATGGTGGGGTCTGAAACTTGGACCTGTTGTATGCATTAAACCTGATATGTATGACACGTAGGCAGTTCTCCACAAAAGTGATCCAGCTTTAATAAGTGATTCAACAGCTCAGAACAGGCAACGAACACAGAGAGCGACAGGCTCTTATTTAAACAGTGCGGGCTAGCATAGCCACACCCATAGTCAGGTTAACAACCAATAGTAATTCAGAGATAACATCCAATCCCTTTGCTTCCCTCCAGCACAATCCTTGTCCCCTGATTGGCCTGCTACACAGAGTAGCCAATCAGGCATTGCCATTTGGGATACCAGCGTGTCAATGGGGATGAAATCCAAGCTCAGGACATAACAAAACCACTGACCTATGGACTCCCTAGACCAGGGGTTCCCAACCTTTTTGGGCCTGCAGGCACTAGGGTTGCCACCCCCCCCCATGGGGGTGGTGGTTCCCCTGATTTTGGGGGGCTCAGTCTACAGCCAGCCAGCCAGTGCTGGGCACATTGCACAGGGGATGCTCTAGCATTCAGCTAAAAACCCTATGGTGACCATAGAGTTTTTCGCTGAATGCTAGAGTGTCCATGTAGAACTTGCCTAGCATGATGATGTCACTTCCGGGTGATGTCATCAGCACCTGAAGGCCCAGGGAGCAAGCCAGGATCCCCCCGCTGGCAGACAGGTAAGACCTGGCAACCCTCGCAGGCACCTTTGGAATCCCAACACATTGTGGTGGGCAGGGCACAGCCACAAAATGGCTGATGCAGGAGGCGAAGCCAGCCACATAGGGTCGCCAGGTCTGGGTTGGAAAATACCTGGAGACTTTGGGGGTGGGTCCGGGAGAGGGCGGGGTTTGGGGAGGGGAGGGGCCTCAGCATGGCACAATGCCACAGAGTCCACGCTTCAAAGCGGCCGTTTCCTCCGGGGGAGCTGATCTCTGTCAGCTGGAGATCAGTTGTAAAAGCAGGAGAGCCCCAGGCCCCACCTGGAGGCTGGCAACCCTACAGCCACAAAATGGCTTGTAGGAGATTAACGATCACGGCATGCCGATCCTAGTCTCCTTGCACCCTACCTCTGTTGGAAATCAGTACCTTGGTACACTGATTCTGACCTTATGCTAATCTTGTCAACGCAGGTCTCTTCGGCGCCAGGAGTGGCACTATCACTGTTAATTATGCTGTGCAAACATTCCAGGCATTCTGCTTGAGCATGTGGGTCTCCCTTTGTGTCCTGCAAGCAACAGCCCCCTCTAACGCGGGGAACTGAGGGTATAATGAAGCTGCCTGCTGCCCCTGCAAGGGAGGCCTCAGACCGTGTCTTGTGTGGTTCCTTCAATGGCTGCGGCAACTTACCTAAAGACACGCAGTGAAGACCTTTTGTGCTGTGGCGGCAGCTGCTCCCAAAGCAACGTTTCAAAAAGTCTGCACAGCCAATCAAATCTCCATCTGCACAGCCAATCAAATCTCCATCTGCACAGCCAATCAAGTCTCCGGCGGCCAGTCAGAAGCCTTTCTAAGCAAAGGGTCTACCTGGCCCCACCCATTTTTTTTTTAAAACAACTTTTATTAGGATGCACAATGTTTCACAACTTGGTCCACATCATAAATCTTATATCCTTTTTCTCAAAAGCTCCTCTTCCCCCCCCCAATGGCTCCCAGCATTGCTTCCACCATTCAAACATCATATAATGCCAGTTAAATCCTTGTTAACATACTAAGTCTACAGGTAACACCCACATAGATATTAGTAGCTACTATAAACACCCATTAACTGTAACAATTGTTGCGCCGTTAGTAGTTACCCAAACTGAAAACACTGTCAGTAGTAATAGGGTATACACTTCTTTTATTCAGAGACCGGAAACGTTTGACAGCTGCCCCCATCCCCCTGCGGAAGCCACGCTTCCGCTAAGGGGGGGCTATGCTTCAAAAACAGGGATGGGCAAGATGGCCGCCAGTGTCAGCCCAGAAGGGAATGGAGGAGGCTGTGCTATGGGGCTGTTAGCAGCAGGGGGTTTGCAGTGGGGAGAAGGAGTCTGGTACAATGGCAGCCATTTGTGTTGTTGTGCTTGGTGCAAAAACTTCAGGCTGTGGGGGCAGTAAAGCAGAGAGAGAATATCCAGAGGGGAGCAAGTGTACAAGTTTGTTTTTTTAACAAAGTGTTGTTGAAAAAGTGTGTTTGGTGTAAGTTTTCAGAACATCCCCCAGTTCTCTCTCACTGGAAACTCAGACAGGCAAGAAAGGGGGGAGATTTCCACTCCCTGCTTGAAAAAAGGGAGAGCTGAAATCACTATGCTCCCCCCCCCTATTGTTGTGCTTGGTGCAAAAACTTCAGGCGATAGAGAGAATTTCCAAGGGAAGCATGTGTGCAGTTTATTTATTTATTTATTTTTAACATGTGCTGAAATGTGTGTTTGGTGTAGGTTTCAAACTTTGCCGGCGCTCTCACGCTGGAGGCTCAGGCTGGCAAGAAAAGAAGAAAAAGTTTTCCTCCTCTGCTTGAAAAAGGAGAGCTGAAATCACCATGCCCCCCCTTCACCACCCCCCCCGAGAAAAGGAAAGACTATTGATTCTAACGTATATCTACTAACAAAAAAAAAAGCACATTTTGCAGACTGTGAAAATTGGGCACAACAACATCCCTTTTTTCCTTTGGGTTGTGTGTATCTCTGTGTTTAGTGCAGACTCCCCAGGGTCTGAGAAGTCTCACACACACACACACACACACACACACACACACACACAGCCAGCTGATTTCCACTCTTTGCAAGCCCCCCCCCCCCGAGAGCAAAGGCAACCAGTTTGCTGCAAAGGGGGAAAAGTGTCCTTTTTAAAAAGTGAAATGGCTGCTGCATATCACAGGAATAGGTAAAGAGCAAATAAAGAGAGAGAGAGAATCTCTAAAGCCTGCTCTCTCTCTCTCTCTTTCTGCAAACGTCCCCCCCACCCCCACCCCCAAGGTACACACATCGCAAAAAACAGCTTGATTGAAGCAAAGGGAAAGAACAAATAAAGAGCAGACATCCCCTTTAACATCTCAGCAACAATTTTAACCCATAGAAAGTAGTGTTAATTTGAAAGCAAGCAGAGAGAGAGAGAGATTGCACTAGAGAATCTCAAGCCATGAAAAAAAAAAAGACAACCAGCTCACTTACCCAGAAAAACATAGGGAATGCCAGTCTCCAGTCCCCCCCCCGTGCCCCCAACTCAAGTTAAAGCATGCAAGCAGGAAATTCCCCCACACCCCGGTTTCAATCCTTTTTTAAAAGAAATACAGTGTGCAAAACCAGAGAAAACTCTTCTGGGCAAAAATGCCCTTAAAAGCAAAAAGTTTTTCCAGGCAGTTGTGTGTAGGAGGGAAGACAGCAAGCTTCTGTACTTCCGACAGAAGAAACAGCTCCAAGGGGGCGGAGCGAAGATTCCTAGCCCAATCCTAGGCTGTTTTCAGCCCCGGGAAGTTTTGAGCTGTGGCAGTCAGCCAATCCAAAAACTACTCAAGCACTTGTCAAAACTCTGAATGGGTGGAGGTTTTTTCCCAGAAGTTCCGTACACACCCCACTCCCAGCCAAAGTTGGGGTGTTTGGTTTATCTATGAAGATATCTGGCATTAGAGGTAACCGGACAAACAGGAAGATGACATCATTGCTGCTCCAACCTAAAAACAGGATATGCCTAGTGCGAAAAACAGGAAAACTGCATCATTTTAAAAAGATTGGAGGGGGGATTTTTATATCTCTCCACTGATTTCACTCAAAATGTGTGTCACAGTTTTAAAAACCTGTTTTATTTAAGATATGAGAATGTTTAAGCACACTGACCATTTATAGCAATATTCCGTGTCTCTGGTGAAAAAAGGTTAATCACATATGATTGTGGCATAATAGCACGAGGCATTTTAGGGTCCTGTTTGATCACAATGTGTGAAGGAGAGAATGACATTGATACTGCACACACACCCCAAATACCAGCACGTGTATTTTGAGACAAGGGCAATATAAGGAGAAAATGTGGCCTTCCCTTGAAACTAAAAGGCCACCATTGTGTTCATGCCCACCCTCTTTCCCCTCTGTGTGAAGTAAAATAAATCATAGGGGAATTGCAATAAACAATACACTGATCCCGCAGTGTGCGCCGTGGTATAGAGAATCCCTGCCTTCTAGGAGAGGTCAGGGGGAGTGTCCCGAGGCGGCACGTGCGATTTGGGGGCTGTAGGAGCTGTTTTGGTGATTTTAGCCTACGCCGACCCTGTGAGGTAGAACACCCAAGCGGCACATGGTTTCATTTCGGGGTATCGAGTGACCCCTCAGCGGTCTCATCTTGACGACGGGAACGTCTGGGCGCTATTTTGGGGGGCAACAGGGGGTACCCCCAAAATTTCGGTTTTGGGGCACCCTCCTCCGTCACATGGGGGAGTGCCTGGCGACATTTAAATGCGCCAGTGACCACCGGGGGTGGTGGTTCCAGGGTAGCAGAGACAAAAGGGCAGGCCACGCTGCACCCCTGTCCACGCTATCTTTAAAAGGCTACCAGCTTTCATATTCCTCTCTGCCAGAAGCAAAGAATGGATTATTAGGATCTGAACACACACCCGCAGCATTCCAGCTTCCTAAAAGGCACACAGATTAAAACTACAATCACTTTAAAACAAGTATCTATAACACAGGTGTTATCATTATGCAGGGGAATGAATGTGATCTGTGCAAAATTAAGGGAAACTTCTGACAAAGTTAATACAGCTGCCCCCCCCCCCAAAAAAAAAAAAAAACCCTGAAAGAAGACATATTGCTTTGCAGCACATGAACATTGGTTTTATGAAAGTATATTTTATTTGCTGTAGCAGGAGATCCCGACAGCTCATGTTAAGTTTTATATCACAGCAAAATGCTTATGTAAAATGCCTCTGAGCGTGTACATGGGGCTGAGTTTCCCGAGTACTTCACCCCCTCCCCCCATGTGTGCATGTTAGCATGAGCAAAGATCCAGGTTCGCAGGCAGGAGTTTGAAACACAGGCATCTCTCTTAAACAGGAAAACTTTATCTGCTACAAGTTATTAAACTAGAGCACAAGATAAAGGGAAATGACAGTTGTGTCTACTAGGTACACAGATTTAAGGAAAGAAACAGCAAAATCATATCACCAAGCTAAACATAACAGTACAGTAGTTACCAACACACCTTGCCACAGATGTTCATGGAGCAAATACATACCCCCCCAATTTTGGGATTCCATCTACAAGCAGAACAGATACCCTATCCAATTAAGCGTGTTGTAAATCACATGTGCTTTGTTACAGTAAACTGGGAAAGACTGTGTGCAATTTAATTTAATGTGTCATGACATACAGGTGGTAACACAATGTCACGGGTATTTCTCAAAATATAAAAGCATATACCAGAATCTGCACTGCCCAAATACTGGTTTGGGCCATCAAATAAATTCTTTTTTCCCTTCCACAGTTGTTTCAACAAAGGTAACAATATGACATTCATGATGTTCACAGACTTTTGCTTCAAAAGGTGGCTTTTGAATTAGAACATAGAAGAAGTTTACACGTTAGAAGATTACTACACATTCAGGCGTATGTAGGAATGTACTTATTTGGGACAAAGCCTGGCAAATTTTATCCAGCAACATTTTTTCATTTTGTTACCTCAACTGAAATACCTTCGGTATCCAAGGGTTAAATTTTCTTATTCTTCAGATTGCTTATCCTATTTGATTACAATGCATGAGAGAGGGTGGAATCTGGCCTATTTTATCACGAATTAGGAGTACCAATCTAATATGTTCCAGGTCCCTTATACAAAGAACCAAGCGTGGGGGGGAAATATGACAGGATTCACAGCAAGCACCACACTGCCTCCAACCCAGCCTTTTTGCCTTCCTCTTCTATAATTCACAATATATTCTTTTACACAAAATGATTCCTGAAACAACTTTCATGAGTGAGCTCACGGGGAAAGTTTCAGCTGAATACAACACAAATTGTTGAGATTACACTTAGTCAGCGTGTGATGCCGGCTCACCCTACCTCTTTCTGGGGCATTCATGGCTGAACCCCTGTGTCTTTGTGAGGTTACCAAAGTTTCAAGTCCCTCGACACATTGGCTGTATATGGGGTCTCAGTGGGAGGAGGGGGGACAGGATCCTCACAGGGGATTAATTTGACTCTATAAGGGCTTCTTACCTATTTTATTAAAATTTCCATTCAAAAGTGGTAATATCAAAGTTGAACAATAGTCGTGTAAATAATTATTTCATATTATTGTAAAAGATTTTGTATGTTATCTGAATTTTGCTGATGTGCACGATTGTCAAAAGATTATCAGTACTGAAAATTCTGAAGATTTCGGAGATATTTAAACACATTTTATGACGGATTACAAATTGTTATCGTGGAATGTAAACGGACATAATTCACCTAATAAAAGAAAAGTAGTGAATTATTGGCTACAAAAGCAGAAATCTAATATCATCTGTCTACAAGAAACCCATATAAAAAGTCGGGACAATAAATATTTGATCAACAAAAAATTGGGAGAAGAATTTTATTCTTTGGCAGAGAAAAAAATAAAGGAGTTGTGATTTACATAAATAAAAATCGGAACCTAAACAAGTTTTCACAGATAAAGAAAGGAGATATGTGGCTGTTGAGATCACATTACTTCAAAAAAGTCACTGGTTGTTAATTTGTATGCTCCTGATGGAGCCAAAGAGAACTTTTTCAAGGACTTGTTGAGGGAATTGGACCAGGTGCATTATGACCAGATAATTCTAGCTGGAGATTTCAATGGTACTGTTAATAATAAATTGGACAGAAAATCACAAAAGGGGGATGAGAAGATTGGAAAGTTACCTCAAATCTTTTTAAAATTGATTGAACAAGAAAAGTTGGAAGATGTATGGAGAAAATGGAATCCAAAAAATTAAAGACTTTACCTTTTATTCTAACCGACACAAATCCTTCTCAAGAATAGATATGATTTGGATGTCGAGTGAAATTGCATTAAAAACCCAGAAGGTGGAAATTTTGCCAAAGACTAATTCAGATCACAACCCGTTAATTTGGATATTAAAAGAAAAGGCGAAGCAATATCATTGGAGAATTAATGAAGATTTACTGGATAAGACGAAATTAGTAGAAACATTGCGGAAAGAAACTCATTTTTTAAAAAAAATGAATTTAAACCAAGATGTTAATATACAGACAGTTTGGGATGCCTACAAATCGGTGATGAGAGGAGTACTGATTTCAGTGAATGCAGCTGACAAAAAAAAAAAATAAATAAAAATAAAAATTTGAAACAACAGAAAGAGTTGCAGGAAAAAATTCAACAAAAAGAAAATGAGTTGAAACGGAGACCCGGCAAAAAGAAACTTCTTAAGGAAATTCAAATCTTACAAGAACAATTAAAGGTGATGCTGAACAGAGAACTGTATTGGAACTTAAAGAAATTGCAGCAAAAATCTTTTGAAGGAGCAAACGAACCAGGGAAGTATTTGGCATGGCAATTGAAAAATCGAAGGGAGAGAAGGACAATAACCAAGATAACGGAAGAAGGTAAAGAAATTGTAGACAGGAATGGAATAAAAAGAGACTTCTACAAATATTATGCAAAATTATTTCAAAAAAAGAATATTGACCCAGCGAAAATTAAAAATTATTTGGACAAAGTAATTTTACCTGAGATGGATAGCAAAACTAAGGAAATGCTGAATGGTCCAATACAAAAGAAGAAATATATAAAGCAATAGAAGATGCCAAATTAGGGAAAGCTCCAGGACCAGATGGATTTACCGCAAAATTTTATAAAAAATTAGAGGAGGAGCTGACCCCGATTATGGAACTTCTAATTAACGAAATTCAGCGGACTAAGTCAATACCAGAATCTTGGAAAGAAGCCAACATATCACTTATACCCAAAGAAGGACAAGACTTGACAGATGTAAAAAATTATAGACCAATTTCACTACTTAATAATGATTACAAATTGTTTGCCAAAGTAATTTCGGAAAGATTGAAGACTTATTTAAAAGATGTCATTAGAGAAGAACAAGCCGGTTTTTTACCAAACAGACAAATCAGAGACAACTTAAGGATTGTGATTGATGCAATTGAATACTATGACAAACATCCAGAAAAAGAAGTTGCCTTTCTATTTTTAGATGTGGAAAAAGCCTTTGACAATTTAAACTGGGAATTTATGTTTCAAATGTTTGATAGAATGTACATTGGGCAGCCCTTTTCAAACATGATTAGGGCTGTATATTGTGGGGAAAAAGCATCGCTGAATGTGAATAAAGAGTTGACAAGACAAGGATGTCCGTTCTTAAACATGTCTATATTTTTTGCTGTAACCTCAATTCCCAAGTATCTAGTTTTTTTCACCACTTCACATTGGATTTTTTTCTTGTAAGTCCAGCTGATTTTCTTTTCTCATTTTTTTACAAAGTATCTTTGTTTTATTCTTGTTCACATAAAATCCAGCCAAGTCTCCAAATTCTTTAATCCTTTCCATCAATAATGGTATATGGCATCGCTGAATGTGAATAAAGAGTTGACAAGACAAGGATGTCTGTTATCTCCTTTCCTATTTATTTGGATAATAAAAGAAGACAAATACAGGGCTTTTGCAGACGGTGTAATGTTTATAATTGAAGATCCAGTAATGAATATTAAAGAAGGATAATTTATTTCTAAAAATAGAAAGGCAACTTCTTTTTCTGGATGTTTGTCATAGTATTCAATTGCATCAATCACAATCCTTAAGTTGTCTCTGATTTGTCTGTTTGGTAAAAAACCGGCTTGTTCTTCTCTAATGACATCTTTTAAATAAGTCTTCAATCTTTCCGAAATTACTTTGGCAAACAATTTGTAATCATTATTAAGTAGTGAAATTGGTCTATAATTTTTTACATCTGTCAAGTCTTGTCCTTCTTTGGGTATAAGTGATATGTTGGCTTCTTTCCAAGATTCTGGTATTGACTTAGTCCGCTGAATTTCGTTAACTAGAAGTTCCATAATCGGGGTCAGCTCCTCCTCTAATTTTTTATAAAATTTTGCGGTAAATCCATCTGGTCCTGGAGCTTTCCCTAATTTGGCATCTTCTATTGCTTTATATATTTCTTCTTTTGTATTGGACCATTCAGCATTTCCTTAGTTTTGCTATCCATCTCAGGTAAAATTACTTTGTCCAAATAATTTTTAATTTTCGCTGGGTCAATATTCTTTTTTTGAAATAATTTTGCATAATATTTGTAGAAGTCTCTTTTATTCCATTCCTGTCTACAATTTCTTTACCTTCTTCCGTTATCTTGGTTATTGTCCTTCTCTCCCTTCGATTTTTCAATTGCCATGCCAAATACTTCCCTGGTTCGTTTGCTCCTTCAAAAGATTTTTGCTGCAATTTCTTTAAGTTCCAATACAGTTCTCTGTTCAGCATCACCTTTAATTGTTCTTGTAAGATTTGAATTTCCTTAAGAAGTTTCTTTTTGCCGGGTCTCCGTTTCAACTCATTTTCTTTTTGTTGAATTTTTTCCTGCAACTCTTTCTGTTGTTTCAAATTTTTATTTTTATTTATTTATTTTTTTGTCGGCTGCATTCACTGAAATCAGTACTCCTCTCATCACCGATTTGTAGGCATCCCAAACTGTCTGTATATTAACATCTTGGTTTAAATTCATTTTTTTAAAAAATGAGTTTCTTTCCGCAATGTTTCTACTAATTTCGTCTTATCCAGTAAATCTTCATTAATTCTCCAATGATATTGCTTCGCCTTTTCTTTTAATATCCAAATTAACGGGTTGTGATCTGAATTAGTCTTTGGCAAAATTTCCACCTTCTGGGTTTTTAATGCAATTTCACTCGACATCCAAATCATATCTATTCTTGAGAAGGATTTGTGTCGGTTAGAATAAAAGGTAAAGTCTTTAATTTTTTGGATTCCATTTTCTCCATACATCTTCCAACTTTTCTTGTTCAATCAATTTTAAAAAGATTTGAGGTAACTTTCCAATCTTCTCATCCCCCTTTTGTGATTTTCTGTCCAATTTATTATTAACAGTACCATTGAAATCTCCAGCTAGAATTATCTGGTCATAATGCACCTGGTCCAATTCCCTCAACAAGTCCTTGAAAAAGTTCTCTTTGGCTCCATCAGGAGCATACAAATTAACAACCAGTGACTTTTTTGAAGTAATGTGATCTCAACAGCCACATATCTCCTTTCTTTATCTGTGAAAACTTGTTTAGGTTCCGATTTTTATTTATGTAAATCACAACTCCTTTATTTTTTTCTCTGCCAAAGAATAAAATTCTTCTCCCAATTTTTTGTTGATCAAATATTTATTGTCCCGACTTTTTATATGGGTTTCTTGTAGACAGATGATATTAGATTTCTGCTTTTGTAGCCAATAATTCACTACTTTTCTTTTATTAGGTGAATTATGTCCGTTTACATTCCACGATAACAATTTGTAATCCGTCATAAAATGTGTTTAAATATCTCCGAAATCTTCAGAATTTTCAGTACTGATAATCTTTTGACAATCGTGCACATCAGCAAAATTCAGATAACATACAAAATCTTTTACAATAATATGAAATAATTATTTACACGACTATTGTTCAACTTTGATATTACCACTTTTGAATGGAAATTTTAATAAAATAGGTAAGAAGCCCTTATAGAGTCAAATTAATCCCCTGTGAGGATCCTGTCCCCCCTCCTCCCACTGAGACCCCATATACAGCCAATGTGTCGAGGGACTTGAAACTTTGGTAACCTCACAAAGACACAGGGGTTCAGCCATGAATGCCCCAGAAAGAGGTAGGGTGAGCCGGCATCACACGCTGACTAAGTGTAATCTCAATAATTTGTGTTGTATTCAGCTGAAACTTTCCCCGTGAGCTCACTCATGAAAGTTGTTTCAGGAATCATTTTGTGTAAAAGAATATATTGTGAATTATAGAAGAGGAAGGCAAAAAGGCTGGGTTGGAGGCAGTGTGGTGCTTGCTGTGAATCCTGTCATATTTCCCCCCACGCTTGGTTCTTTGTATAAGGGACCTGGAACATATTAGATTGGTACTCCTAATTCGTGATAAAATAGGCCAGATTCCACCCTCTCTCATGCATTGTAATCAAATAGGATAAGCAATCTGAAGAATAAGAAAATTTAACCCTTGGATACCGAAGGTATTTCAGTTGAGGTAACAAAATGAAAAAATGTTGCTGGATAAAATTTGCCAGGCTTTGTCCCAAATAAGTACATTCCTACATACGCCTGAATGTGTAGTAATCTTCTAACGTGTAAACTTCTTCTATGTTCTAATTCAAAAGCCACCTTTTGAAGCAAAAGTCTGTGAACATCATGAATGTCATATTGTTACCTTTGTTGAAACAACTGTGGAAGGGAAAAAAGAATTTATTTGATGGCCCAAACCAGTATTTGGGCAGTGCAGATTCTGGTATATGCTTTTATATTTTGAGAAATACCCGTGACATTGTGTTACCACCTGTATGTCATGACACATTAAATTAAATTGCACACAGTCTTTCCCAGTTTACTGTAACAAAGCACATGTGATTTACAACACGCTTAATTGGATAGGGTATCTGTTCTGCTTGTAGATGGAATCCCAAAATTGGGGGGGTATGTATTTGCTCCATGAACATCTGTGGCAAGGTGTGTTGGTAACTACTGTACTGTTATGTTTAGCTTGGTGATATGATTTTGCTGTTTCTTTCCTTAAATCTGTGTACCTAGTAGACACAACTGTCATTTCCCTTTATCTTGTGCTCTAGTTTAATAACTTGTAGCAGATAAAGTTTTCCTGTTTAAGAGAGATGCCTGTGTTTCAAACTCCTGCCTGCGAACCTGGATCTTTGCTCATGCTAACATGCACACATGGGGGGAGGGGTGAAGTACTCGGGAAACTCAGCCCCATGTACACGCTCAGAGGCATTTTACATAAGCATTTTGCTGTGATATAAAACTTAACATGAGCTGTCGGGATCTCCTGCTACAGCAAATAAAATATACTTTCATAAAACCAATGTTCATGTGCTGCAAAGCAATATGTCTTCTTTCAGGGTTTTTTTTTTTTTTTTTTGGGGGGGGCAGCTGTATTAACTTTGTCAGAAGTTTCCCTTAATTTTGCACAGATCACATTCATTCCCCTGCATAATGATAACACCTGTGTTATAGATACTTGTTTTAAAGTGATTGTAGTTTTAATCTGTGTGCCTTTTAGGAAGCTGGAATGCTGCGGGTGTGTGTTCAGATCCTAATAATCCATTCTTTGCTTCTGGCAGAGAGGAATATGAAAGCTGGTAGCCTTTTAAAGATAGCGTGGACAGGGGTGCAGCGTGGCCTGCCCTTTTGTCTCTGCTACCCTGGAACCACCACCCCCGGTGGTCACTGGCGCATTTAAATGTCGCCAGGCACTCCCCATGTGACGGAGGAGGGTGCCCCAAAACCGAAATTTTGGGGGTACCCCCTGTTGCCCCCCAAAATAGCGCCCAGACGTTCCCGTCGTCAAGATGAGACCGCTGAGGGGTCACTCGATACCCCGAAATGAAACCATGTGCCGCTTGGGTGTTCTACCTCACAGGGTCGGCGTAGGCTAAAATCACCAAAACAGCTCCTACAGCCCCCAAATCGCACGTGCCGCCTCGGGACACTCCCCTGACCTCTCCTAGAAGGCAGGGATTCTCTATACCACGGCGCACACTGCGGGATCAGTGTATTGTTTATTGCAATTCCCCTATGATTTATTTTACTTCACACAGAGGGGAAAGAGGGTGGGCATGAACACAATGGTGGCCTTTTAGTTTCAAGGGAAGGCCACATTTTCTCCTTATATTGCCCTTGTCTCAAAATACACGTGCTGGTATTTGGGGTGTGTGTGCAGTATCAATGTCATTCTCTCCTTCACACATTGTGATCAAACAGGACCCTAAAATGCCTCGTGCTATTATGCCACAATCATATGTGATTAACCTTTTTTCACCAGAGACACGGAATATTGCTATAAATGGTCAGTGTGCTTAAACATTCTCATATCTTAAATAAAACAGGTTTTTAAAACTGTGACACACATTTTGAGTGAAATCAGTGGAGAGATATAAAAATCCCCCCTCCAATCTTTTTAAAATGATGCAATTTTCCTGTTTTTCGCACTAGGCATATCCTGTTTTTAGGTTGGAGCAGCAATGATGTCATCTTCCTGTTTGTCCGGTTACCTCTAATGCCAGATATCTTCATAGATAAACCAAACACCCCAACTTTGGCTGGGAGTGGGGTGTGTACGGAACTTCTGGGAAAAAACCTCCACCCATTCAGAGTTTTGACAAGTGCTTGAGTAGTTTTTGGATTGGCTGACTGCCACAGCTCAAAACTTCCCGGGGCTGAAAACAGCCTAGGATTAGGCTAGGAATCTTCGCTCCGCCCCCTTGGAGCTGTTTCTTCTGTCGGAAGTACAGAAGCTTGCTGTCTTCCCTCCTACACACAACTGCCTGGAAAAACTTTTTGCTTTTAAGGGCATTTTTGCCCAGAAGAGTTTTCTCTGGTTTTGCACACTGTATTTCTTTTAAAAAAGGATTGAAACCGGGGTGTGGGGGGAATTTCCTGCTTGCATGCTTTAACTTGAGTTGGGGGCACGGGGGGGGGACTGGAGACTGGCATTCCCTATGTTTTTCTGGGTAAGTGAGCTGGTTGTCTTTTTTTTTTCATGGCTTGAGATTCTCTAGTGCAATCTCTCTCTCTCTGCTTGCTTTCAAATTAACACTACTTTCTATGGGTTAAAATTGTTGCTGAGATGTTAAAGGGGATGTCTGCTCTTTATTTGTTCTTTCCCTTTGCTTCAATCAAGCTGTTTTTTGCGATGTGTGTACCTTGGGGGTGGGGGTGGGGGGGACGTTTGCAGAAAGAGAGAGAGAGAGAGCAGGCTTTAGAGATTCTCTCTCTCTCTTTATTTGCTCTTTACCTATTCCTGTGATATGCAGCAGCCATTTCACTTTTTAAAAAGGACACTTTTCCCCCTTTGCAGCAAACTGGTTGCCTTTGCTCTCGGGGGGGGGGCTTGCAAAGAGTGGAAATCAGCTGGCTCTGTGTGTGTGTGTGTGTGTGTGTGTGTGTGTGAGACTTCTCAGACCCTGGGGAGTCTGCACTAAACACAGAGATACACACAACCCAAAGGAAAAAAGGGATGTTGTTGTGCCCAATTTTCACAGTCTGCAAAATGTGCTTTTTTTTTTGTTAGTAGATATACGTTAGAATCAATAGTCTTTCCTTTTCTCGGGGGGGTGGTGGTGAAGGGGGGGGCATGGTGATTTCAGCTCTCCTTTTTCAAGCAGAGGAGGAAAACTTTTTTCTTCTTTTCTTGCCAGCCTGAGCCTCCAGCGTGAGAGCGCCGGCAAAGTTTGAAACCTACACCAAACACACATTTCAGCACATGTTAAAAATAAATAAATAAATAAACTGCACACATGCTTCCCTTGGAAATTCTCTCTATCGCCTGAAGTTTTTGCACCAAGCACAACAATAGGGGGGGGAGCATAGTGATTTCAGCTCTCCCTTTTTTCAAGCAGGGAGTGGAAATCTCCCCCCTTTCTTGCCTGTCTGAGTTTCCAGTGAGAGAGAACTGGGGGATGTTCTGAAAACTTACACCAAACACACTTTTTCAACAACACTTTGTTAAAAAAACAAACTTGTACACTTGCTCCCCTCTGGATATTCTCTCTCTGCTTTACTGCCCCCACAGCCTGAAGTTTTTGCACCAAGCACAACAACACAAATGGCTGCCATTGTACCAGACTCCTTCTCCCCACTGCAAACCCCCTGCTGCTAACAGCCCCATAGCACAGCCTCCTCCATTCCCTTCTGGGCTGACACTGGCGGCCATCTTGCCCATCCCTGTTTTTGAAGCATAGCCCCCCCTTAGCGGAAGCGTGGCTTCCGCAGGGGGATGGGGGCAGCTGTCAAACGTTTCCGGTCTCTGAATAAAAGAAGTGTATACCCTATTACTACTACTGTCCTTCATTTCCCAATACTTCTGTATATATTCTCTGAAATCGCTCCAGTTTCTTCATCTATGTTATTAAGTTTTCGTGTCCATTTGTCCATTTCTGCCATAAATAGCAATTTTCTCAGCCAATCCCATGTCATTCTAGCAGTCGTTACTGACCCATCCATTTTTCTCACAACACTTGGCGGGTGCCAGGAAAGATGGCACCAGATGGCACCCACAGGGACTGTGTTGGGGGGACTCCTGCCCCAGAGAGCTTTCTCAGCATGAGGGGGTAACATGGCGATTGTTTGTCACTTTCAAGATGATCGCCCCGAATGCGTTATACATTCCATAGCACCCACAGAAACAGGAAGTCACTTAGGCAGATCATGAGAGGGCGGGCAGGAAGGGCTGCCTCAGTGCTTAGTTCTCGGGGCCCTTTCTCACACGCCCAGGGAAATGCTGATCGCCAGGAAGCAATTTTTCTCCAGGCCAGTTTGGCTGGAGATCCTGGACATTTTTTGTCATCTTCTGGGCATAGAACAAGCGGTCACTGGGGTTCTATATGGGGGGGGGTTGTATTTGTGAATTTCCCGGGGGTTGGACTAGATGAACCTGGAGATCCTTCCAACTCTATGATTCTATGATTCTTCTTCTATTGGCAGGTGTATCCACTTCTTTGTGATTCTTTGGAGGGCAATGACAGGGGAAATGAGCATCCCACACAAGAACTGATGCACATTCTCTCTTTTTTCTCCCAACCAGGTTCAACCTGCCTCCTATGAACTACTCTGAAGATGTGGGGACCAAGACCAGCCTGTTGACCATAAATCCCAGCATCCTTCAAACAAAGTAAGGAGACGGGTGACGGCGGAGACAGATTTACTCACTCTACCCTGAGCATACAGCAACAGGGCTCCAGAACTAGCCCACCTGGGTCAGTTTTATCTAATGCGGATTTTTGCTGCACGTGTTATTATTTTTTTTTTAACTGTGGCTTCCTAAACAATGACCAGACGCAAGTGAGGAAATCTACCTAGATATACCCTAACGGCCATAACAACGAAAACAGGCATATGCTGGTATACCTACCCACACTATAGATCCCTCCATGTGCCCCACATTCACACATGCACCCATGTGGGACCATTCAATTGATCTTTTGTTATCACTGTGAAACATTGCGTGGCCCTATCAGTAGTGCCCAATTCTTCCTCCTTCCCAAAGACTGAAATGTGGTGCCCCAGGAAGAAATGGGAAGGGACGAGAGATCCTGTAGCATCAGGGAGAGACTGGGGGAGGGATTCATAAGTAAGTTTGGTGTAGTGGTAGCGTGGACTCTAATCTGGGAGAACCGGGTTTGATTCCCCACTCCTCCTCATGCAGCTGCTGGATGACCTTGGGCAAGCCATAGCTCTGTCAGAGCTGTCCTTGAAAAAAGAGCAGTTTCTGTCAAGAGCTCTCTCAGCCCCACCTCCCTCACAGGGTGTCTGTTGTGGGGAGGGGAAGGGAAAGGAGTTTGTCAGCCGCTCTGAGACTCCTTTTGGTAGTGAAGGGCGGGGTATAAATCCCATCTCTTCTTCTTCTTCTTCTAAGTTGCTTTTGCTAGATCTTTATCCCACCCCCACCCAAATAGCTCAGGGCAGCCATACATAGTGGCCTTCTACTTTACCGTCACAACAAACTTGTGAGGCAGACTAGGCCGAGAGGGAAGTGATTGGCTCAAGGTCACCCGATTGGCTCCATAATAAAGTGGGGATTTGAACCTGGGCCCAGTGCTCCCTCTAAGCTGTGAGCAAAAAAATTCTACTTTGTGAGCGACTGGCATTAAAGTTGTGAGCGAGCGATTTGGCTGCCGCATCAGTTAGTTTCCTCTGGAGCCTTCCTTCCTGAGCGAAGACCAAAATGTGTGATAAAAAAACTGTGAGCAAGCTCACACTAACTCAGCGAAGAAGAAGAAGACGAGGAGGAGGAGGAGGAGGAGATTGGATTTATGCCCCGCCCTTCACTTGGAGTCTCAGAGCGGCTTACAATCTCCTTTCCCTTCCCCTCCCCACAACAGACACCCTGTGAGGTAGGTGGGGCTGAGAAGAGAGCGCTGACAGAAACGGCTCTTTTTCAAGAGGAGCTGTGTTAGAACTATGGCTTGCCCAAGGTCATCCAGCAGCTGCGAGTGGAGGAGTAGGGAATCAAACCCGGCTCTCCCAGATTAGAGTCCATGTGCTTTAACCCCTGCACCGACTGCCGGGGTCTCCTTAGCCTGACACTTCACACCACACTGGCTGGAGCTGCTAGTCTGTGTTTGGTTAGATAAGCTGTTGCCCCAAGATACTTAGGCTCTTTTTTGACCTCCGGGCTCCCATCTTGCAGTGGTTCGGTCTCATCAGTTAGCCTTGGTGCCCGAAAGCATTCCCTGCCTCAAGCATGGCCACACCCGGGAGAAAAGCCTCTGAGGAGGGGCTGTGGCTCAGTGCTTTGTATTTAGGAGGTCCCAGGTTCTACGCCCTGACTTGGATTGCCCAGCCTAGCCCAACCTTGACAGATCTCAGACTTGGCTGTACGAGGGTCTGAACGTGCTTTGCTTGCTTCCTTGTGCTGCCCAGCTATGCCTCTCTGCTTGGTTCACCTTGAGTTAAGGCCTTTCCACCACCACCACCACCACCACCCCAGTTTGCGATGAGCTATATCCTGAACTCAGCTTAAAGGTAAAGGCTTCCCTTGCTCGAAAGCTAATCGAATCCGACTCTAGGGGTGCGGTGCTCATCTCCGTTTCCAAGCCGAAGAGCCGGCCTTGTCCGAAGATGTTTCCGCGGTCATGTGGCCGGCGTTGAGTAAACGCCGAGGCACGCGGAACGCTGTTACCTTCCCACCAAAGCGGTGCCTATTTATCTACTTGCAGTTTCTCGCTTTCAGACTGCTAGGTTGGCAGGAGCTGGGGCCAGAGACGGGAGCTCATTCCGTCACGCGGCACTCGGGTCCCAAACTGCCGAACTACAGACCTTCCGGTCTGCAGCTCAGCGTCTTAACCACTGAGCCACCGCTCAGCTTGCTTACCCCTTATTCCTTCTCTCGCCCTGCAGATTCAAGAACCTGGAGGCGCACAGGAAGCCTTTTGCAGATGCCCTGCTACCTTACAGGAGCGCCCTCTTCTTCATTCCCGGTTTCTCCTTTGTGGGCCACAGTGAACTCGCTTATCGAGCTCTGTACACCATGGAGGACTTTGACATGGGGCAGCAGGCTTACTTCTTGAACCCGCGCTATCTGAACACCCTGGGAATATACTGGCAAGCTCATGGCTTCCATCCCCCGCGCCTCTCCTCTGGCTTTATGCTCGTCAGCATGGCCTTGGAGTTCTGCAAACACATCACCCTCTATGGCTTCTGGCCCTTCTCACATGACCTGGCCAGCCGGCCAATACCTCATCACTATTACGACAACACTGGGCCCAAGCCTGGTATTCATGCCATGAGCCAGGAGTTCTCACGCTACCTACATATGTATACCGAGGGTGTGCTACGGTTACGACTAGGCAAATGCCAGTGACGGGGTGGGAGGATTGCTTGAGAATGGGCTGAGAGGTCAGGGAGGGGGGCCAGGCTGCAATGCCTTGCAAAGCCTGAAGGCAGCAGCACCGAGGCTGGGTGGGGACAGCGTGGATGGTCTCTTCAGTTGCTGGGCAGACTGCTTCGCAAGACTTCCTGAGGTGGCTACCACACTTGGCACCTTTGTCTGAAACTTGCCGTCGTCCAGATAGATCCAGCCGGCCAGCCGGGTTGGTCTGGAGCGATACAACAAATTTAAGAGTCCGGCGGCGCCTTTAAGACCGACGAAGGTTTATCCAAGGTATGAGCTGTCGTGTGCACGCACACTTGATCAAGTACGAAGAATGGCAAAAAAAAACCCAACGGTTCAAACTTAAAGCCGGAGAAATGAACAGCAGATTAACATGCAACGTGATGATGATCGAGAGTTGCAAAGTGACACTAAACAACAAGGCAAGGTTATAAGGTCAACAGTTGTAAAGCAATAAATATGTCAGACTAGCAGAGAAATGTCTAAAGGTGTCTTCTCTAATTGTTGGAAGTGTCTGGGAATCTTCATTCTCTCCTGTCAGGTGGGGGCGGGGCACTTAGAAGAAGAAGAGTTTGGATTTATACCCCGCCCTTCACTGCCCAAAGGCGTCTCAGAGCGGCTGACAAACTCCTTTCCCTTCCCCTCCCCACAACAGACACCCTGTGAGGTGGGTGGGGCTGAGAGAACTCTAACACAAACTGTCCTTGAGAGAACAGCTGTGCCAGAGCTTGTGACTGACCCAAGGTCACATCAGCAGGTGCAAGTGGAGGAGTGGGGGAATCAAACCCGGTTCTCCCAGATAAGAGTCCACGCACTTAACCACTACACCAAACACTACATCCCCCTCCCAAAAATGCTGCTATGTCAGCAGACATCCTAATATCCCTTGCATACATTCAGTATTCTAAGATACTATTATGAAAAAGAACTACACTAAAATACATTAAAAGACAGGATTTATAGTCCTCCTTGTTGAGAATACATACGTGAGGACTGAATGAGTCCGCATATGTAATGAGATAAAAACCCAATATCTCTGTTGAGTCCTGGGGGAGGTTTTTGTTCCAAGTGTCGTAATAACTTGTAATCCAGCAGTTTCCCTTTCCATTCTGTTACATTTTTACATGAGGTGTGATTGGGCCCTTATATGTTTTTTCTTAATTCTTTGCTAAGAAATACATGTATCTTTTTATATTATAAACATGAAGTTTTTATTGTTGGCCCTCTATTCTGTTTGACTTACCTCTTTAGGTTCTGGGTTCCCAGGTTTTGGAGTCAAGTCCCCCCCACCCCTTTTTGTTCCCAGTCTATACATATTGCCCACCCAGCTTCACTGGGTGCCACTTCTACTATAATGAGAGAGGGAGAAAACGTCCCTTCTATCCGCTTTTTCACCCCATGCATTATTTTATGAACGTGTATCATTCCGGCCTCCCATAGCCTTCTTTTTTGAAACATTACAAGCCCTAGAGCCAGTTTGGTGTAGTGGTTAAGTGTGCGGACTCTAATCTGGAAGAACCGGGTTTGATTCCCCACTCCTCCACTCGCACCTGCTGATGTGACTTTGGGTCAGTCACAAGCTCTGGCACAGCTGTTCCTGAAAGAGCAGTTTGTGTCAGAGCTCTCTCAGCCCCACCTACCTCACAGGGTGTCTGTTGTGGGGAGGGGAAGGGAAAGGAGTTTGTCAGCCGCTCTGAGACGCCTTTGGGTAGTGAAGGGCGGGGTATAAACCCAATCTCTTCTCTTCTTCTTCATCTCATTTGTTACAAGGGCCGGATCTGACATAAATGAGACCTTGTCGGGCCGAGCCGTGTGTGACATAAAATGTAATGCCAGGTAGCGGAGATATAAACTTTATAAAGGACACAAACACAAAGGGTTGGTGCTTGCTTGTTTTTTTACTTCAAATAAAAACATGCTGAAAACATTAGCTCTGTAAGCCGCAAACCTAACTTTTGATTCGTCGACATTCACCACAGAAATCTCCTGCTCAGGGTCCTGAGTCCGGGACCCAGGTTAAAACATGAAACGGCTGAGTGATTAAGAGAGTCTGGCAAAGCAAGCTAGGATGGAGCAGCAGCAGCAGCGCTGGAAGCAGGAGATGGCCAGTTCCATTGTGGGCCTGATGGAAGCCCTCTGGGGGACTGATCCGGTCACCTGGGCCGCATGTTTGACACCCCTGCCCCAGACTCTCTAGCCTTTCCTCATAGGAGAGGCGCTCCACCCCCCTAATCATCATAGTTGCTCCCCTGCTGTGTCTCCTGATCTGTGCCCCCCCCTCACCATGGACTGGGACAGGTATCTCCCCCCACCCTTGGAAACGTGAAGGTAGCAGAATCGTTGACCTTCTTAGCTTTGGCACAGGAGCAGGGGAACTATAGCCAAACAGCAAACACCAGCTCACCTTACAGGAAATGAGCAGTGCACCCATCCAGTTAGCCGACAATAAACCCAGAAAAACCCATCTGCCAAAAATAACAGCAATCAAAATCTCCAAGGCCCAGGGGGAATGCCACACGATTGCCCAATAGCTAAAAGGCTGGGCTTAGCAGGACAGGTGGCAAGCTTATTTATGAACATATTTAAAAAAAAATTGTTTTCCGAACCAATCCTCTTTACAGCACACAACGAAAGGCTATGTTATGTGAATAAGGTCAGGCTATCACAAAATATACAAAGTCGGGAACACGAACAACACAGCTAAGGAAACCAACATTAATGCGTTATTTTATGAGCGTGTATCATTTCCCGCCCCCCATAGCCTTCTTTTTCTGAAATGTGACAAGCGCCAGACTCTCTAGCCCAGAAGTGTCAATCTCATTTGTTATGAGGGGCGGATCTGACCTAAATGTCACTTTTTTGGGCTGGGCCACGTGCCCCATAAAAGGTAATGCCAGGTACTGGAGGTATAGACTTTATAAAGGACGGCAGCTGGTAAGCTCCGAGGCCGTGTGTCCTCACTGCAAGGCCCCACGGGCTGGGAGGGGGGTGCAAAGGAAAACCCACATGGGCGGACTGGAGAACCAGCGGTGCAGTGCTGGGCAGATACTCCCGTGCCCCAACAGATGATTGCTTGCATCCCCCCCACGTGCAAACGCTGATTCCTGCGGCCATCTGGGACAGCATCCCTGGAGCCGCAGTCCGAGTGGGGAGGTATGAATGCAGCCGCAGTGGCCCCCAGCTTTCCAGTCCCTGAAGTGAAGAGGTTCTGCTTGACTGCTACCAATGAGATTGTCCCACCCTGCTGAAGCCACAATTGGAGTGGCCCCGCCCACCCACTCCCTGAACAGCTTCCTGTTCCCGCCCTTGCCCCAGTTGACAGCCCTGGATGGGCCGCTTCCAGCCCCTGGGCCTTATGTTTGACACCCCTGCTCTAGCCTTTCCTCACAGGGAGAGGTACAATGGCAAACTGGACAAGAAACCATTGCCAGATAAATGTTTTGTAGCATCGGTGGTGTTGATCACTGGAATCAAACACGTGGATTAAGCGCTGATCAGCCAGAGATCTTGTCAGGGGCTTCGGTTTTCAGCTTTAAAATCTGCACAGCCAATCAGAGCTCCAAAGGCCAATAAGAAGCCCTGCTGGGCAAAAATCCACAGTCTATTCTGCTATACTAATATACCATGATTATGGTAAAGTGCTGTACTGTCTATGAAAAGATTAGTGCCAGAAACATAGGCCTTGAATACTGGATTACCAGTCTCTCCCCCTAATTTTGTATTCTGCCTTGAGTCTCAAAGGCAGGCTACAAATAAGGGTAAAGAGCAGCACTTACGGGAAACCTTTGAGATTTTGGCTGCTGTTATTTTTGGCAGATCGGTTTTTCCAGGTTTATTGTTGGCTGACTGGATGGTTTTGTTTGCTGTGCGGAATTTGCCCTTAGCGATTGCCGCATTGATTGCCTACTGGAGCTGTGAGACAGATATGTCGAAACAAGTAAACAGAGATCACTCATACGTCTCCTATGCAAGGGTTTCTTTGGATTTCACTTTGCAACAACTCTGGTTTGAAGTGTCGGTGAGGCTATCAAGCAATGAGTGATGCATTTTTTTAAAAAAGCCGACTGATCGTTTGCCTGCGATTGGTCAAAAATTAAAGGAAAACGAATAATTCTAAAGCTTCAACAGGTGTGTTCTATATGCGCATTTTAGCTTTGCTGTGCCCGACGCATCTGAGAAATTTGTGAGAACAATAGAGACATCTTTCTGCACTACTCAAGTGCAAAATACTGGTGTGTTGTTGTTTTTTTAGCCATCAATTCTGAAGACACCCAGGGGTTTTCAAGGCAAGAGATGTTTCACCATTGTCTGCCTCCTGCATCAGGTCTCTGGTATCTGGTATTCCTTGGTGGTCTCCCTTCCAAATATAGACCAGGGTCCACCCTGCTTAGCTTCCAAGGTCTGTTGAGATTGGGTTAGCCTGGGCTATCCAGGAATGATGTGAAATACTGTACTATTAAGCAAAAAAGATTAAAAAAAAAAGAAATAAATTAAAAGTGCTATTATTGACTGGAAAACAAAGTTTGAGTCCAGCGGCACCTTTAAGGCCAACACAGTTTTATTCACGGTACAAGCTTTCATGTCCAAGCACACTCCCGCAGATACAGTGGAACAGAACCTCCTCGACCATGACTTATAGGGGGACGGGGTTGTTGTCAGCGGTTTTATTCAGCTGACAACAAACCCCACCCCAACCCCTATAAGTAATGGTAGTAGGGCTGCCAGGTCCTACCTGTGATCCGGCGGGAGGCTCCCTTGTCCGGGCTGGGATCTTCTGCTGTCTGCGCTTTGTGCAAGGCGTGATGATGTCACCCAAAAGTGATATCATCATGTTGCCGACATTGTGTGTGTGTGCGTGAAGCTGTAGTTTGGGGGCAAGATTCTATGGGGGTTTTGGCTTCAAAAACCTCCAAAGGAAGTTTCAAAAACTAGTTAAGAGCCAAAAGTTAAAACATCAATAGTTATAGACAAAAGTACATGTGTTTATTTTGGAAACCTGTTGTTGTTCAGTCGCACAGTAGAGTCCGACTTTTTGCGACCCCATGGACCAGATTACGCCAGGCCCTCCTGTCTTCCGCTGTCTGCTGAAGTTTGCTCAATTTCATGTTCGTTGCATCAATGACACTGTCTAACCATCTCATCCTTTGCCGTCCCCTTCTTCTTTGACCTTCAATCTTTCCCAGCACCAGGGTCTTCTCCAGTGAGGGCTCCCTTCTCACTTGGTGGCCAGAGTATTTGAGCTTCAGCTTCAGGATCTGGCCTTCCAGGGAACAGTCAGGGTTGATTTCTTTTAGGATTGACTGATTCGCTTTCCTTGCAGTCCAAGGGACTCTCAAGAGTTTTCTCCAGCACCATAGTTCAAAAGAATCTATTCTTTGGTGCTCGGCCTTCCTTATAGTCCTTCTAGGAGCCCAAATAAAGCCTCATAAAATGTTCGAAGTGACAAATGCATAAAAAAGACAACGTATGACCTGACACGTTTCGGCTCACAAGAGCCTTCTTCAGAGGTCAAATAGTACAGACTACACCACGTTAGTATGTCACATTGCGCCTCATAAGGCATATAACTTGTACTCTTAGGACCTAAACTGGAAGGTACATATTGGTACCATCACTATTTCCAGTATATGCAATTGCTTCTGACACCAGGCCGGATACGTTTGTGGCCCCACAAACAACAATCTTTTTGTGGGTCATTCAATTCCAGATTGGAACATTCCACTTTTGGTCCTATATTATTTCTTTACTGCCTTACAAGTGTTAACAGGTACCTTGTTGCGGCTTGATAAAACAGAGGTCAGGGTTGGGGTTTGTACTCCAGTCGGGGTGAGTCCGTCTGCGGTGTTATCTGACACGGAGTGGGATGACCACAAAGGGTCTTTCTTTATTGCTATTGTGCTACCTATTCCTCTCCCTTTCCGCTTTTGTGCTGTCGATTCATCCCCGGTCTGTCTTTGAGAGCGAGAGCAAATACAGCTGCTCGCTGGGTTATAAATGCCTCGCCCACTGAAAAGGGGACCAGCCAGAGTGGGATTTTCTGAAGAGGCAACCAGGTACGTGGCAGGGTTACCAACTCCAGCTTGGGAAATCCTTGGAGATTTGGGGTGGGGGACTCCAGGCCCCACCTAGAGGTTGGTAACTCTACTAAGCAGTAGGGATTCATTGGGCCAGTGCGGGGAATGTATACGGTCACCTTTTTATCAGTGTGATTCTCAGGTGTGCATCTGTCTGTGCAAAATCTTGGGCAGTGGCTCAGCCTAATGTTTAGCTCACGTGTGGTGGTTAGAGTTTCAGACTACAATCCGGGAGATCCAGGTTCGAATCCCTGCTCCTGTCCTGGAAGCTCATGGGGTCACCTTGGGCCAGTCACTGCCTCTCCCAGGCTAACCTACTTCACAGAATGGTTGTTATGACGATAAAACCGAGGAGGGGGATACAGTGTCGTAAGCTGCTTCGGGTTCCCCAGGAGGGGTGGAAACTGGGATTTAAATTGAGAAATGAACAAGTGACTACGTAAAAAAATTCCTGCCCTTCTAGGGCTTCTGTGCTGTTAACGGTGGTGCGACAGGCAGAGAATCAACAGGTAAAGGTCCCCCAGGTGAGAGGGAGCTGGGCTGTTGAATGCCCGCCTGGGCAGTTTGAGCCACAGCCGTCCTACAAGAACTGAGAAATGGTGTGCAACTCTACCAAAGACACACATACACACACCCTGCCACCATCAACGGCTTTGGGACTGGGAGCATATGAGAATGGTGAGGGGGGGAAAGGTCTGGCCGCTGGAAAGTCCCTGCACAAGACACAACCTCAATGCCGCCTGGGCAAAGCCCTGGATAGGAAAGTCTTTGGGCTTACTGGTGCTCAATGTTCCCTCTAAGCTGTGGAGTCTTGTGAGCAAAAATTCAACTTTGTGAGCTCCTGGCACTAAAGTTGTGAGCGAGCCATTTGGCTACTGCATGAATCAGTTTGCTTTGAAGCCATCCCTTCCTGAGCCAAGACAAAAATGTGTGAGCCGGAGGCTAAAAAACTGTGAGCTAGCTCACACGAACTCAGCTTAGAGGGAACGTTGCTGGTGGTCACTTCCACGAGCCTGCTGCTCCCAGAGCTCCTAATCTTTCTTTCCAGAAATGGCAGCTCACCTGGCTAGACTCGTGACCGTCATTCTCGTGGTCAGCGGCAGCGTCCTGGCAGGTAAGGGGTGCCATGAATGGGGTGGGAGGTGACCAGGAAAAGGGGGCCAGCGATTACTCTCGGCCTGGGTAAAAGCCCTCCCCCCCACCAGTCACAGGAATTTCTTCTCCTGATCCTCACATCTAGCTGAACTGGAGGCAACTAGGGCAGGGGTGTTGAACACGTGGCCCAGGGGTCGGATCAGCCCCCAAGAGGGCTTCTATCAGGCCCGCAGTGGAACTGGGCGTCTTCTGATTCTTCTTTTGGTTCTGCTGTCGCATCATAGCTTGCTGTTGCATCATCTCTTATGTCCCGACTGCATGCTGCTTTCACTTCGTTTGATCTCTGGTTTTATGGTGGCCGTCTACATAGATTTATGGCTGTTTTGTGGCCATTCGGGGGTGACTCTGCAGTCAGTACGGTGTCAGCCCGGGGTAGTTGAATGTGGTTTCGAACGGCATCTTTGTCTGTTCCAGTGTGGGTTTGGTAAAACAACGGAGCAGACGCTAAATGCAGATTGGCCCTTAATCACTCAGCCCTTTCATGTTCCCCCCCTGGGTCCTCGACTCTGAGCACGAGGTTTCCGTGGTGAATGTCAATAAATAGGCTTGCAGCTTACGGATACACACTTGAACAGCAGACTCAGTTTGCAACGGCGCCGACATTTCGGTGCAATCATTCAGAGCGAGAGGGTGTCGGTTACCAGACACTGTTAACTAAACAAAATATTGCAAAGAGTGCTGATGTTTTAAGCATGTTTTTTATTTTAAGTAAAAAAAAATCCTTTGCGTTTCTGTCCTTTATAAAGTTTAGTACGTTTTATGACACATGTGGCCCGGCCCAACAAAGTCTAATTTCTATCAGATCCGGCCCGCATAACAAACACGTTCGACACCCCTGCTCTAAGGTCTGCCATAGAGAAGAAGGTTGCTAACCTCCAGGTGGGGGCTGGAGATCTCCTGGAATTACAATGATCTCCCAACTACAGAGGTCATTTCTCCCAGAGAGAACGGCAGATCCGGAGGGTGGACTGAATGGCATCACCCGCCTGCTGAGTCCCTTCCCTTCCCCAAATCCCACCCTTCCTAGGTTTGACCCCCCAAATGTCCAGGAAATTACTAGACAGGCATCTTTCCTGTCTATTCGTAAATAAAGCAAGTGTTATAAAAATGCTGTGACACTAGGGTTGCCATCCTCCAGGTGGGACCTGGAGTTCTCCTAGGATTATGGGTCATCTCCAAACTGCAGAGATCAGTTCCCTTGGAGGGAATGGCCGGTTGGGAAGGTGGACTCTATGGCTTCGTACCCCAGCTGAGATCTCTCCTCTCCCCGGGGCGCCAACCTCCACAAATTTCTCAGACTAGAGTTGGCACCTCTAGGAATTCTCAGTGCTCTTTCTGCTTCAGATCCTGGTCTGTGGACCTTGGGAAGTCTGAAGAAGTACGGGATGTGTATATGATCAGGAAAAGGAGCTGCGGTGGCTCAAGTGGTTAAGATGCTGAACTGCAGGCTGGAAGGTTGGTAGTTCAGCAGTTCGAGACCCGAGTGCTGCATGACGGAGTGAGCTCCCCTCTCTGGTACCAGCTCCTGCAGTTTGAAAGCAAGTTTGAAAGCAAGAAATTGCAAATAGATAAATAGGTACCACTTCGGTGGGAAGGTAACAGCGTTCTGTGCGCCTTGGCGTTTAGTCATGCCGGCCACATGACCACAGAAATGTCTTCGGACAGCGCTGGCTCTTTGGCCTGTAAATGGAGATGAGCACTGCACCCCTGGAGTCGAGTTCAACTGGCTTTCGAGCAAGAGAAACCTTTACCTTTACCTTTTATGATCAGGAAAGAGGGTAACTGTTTTCAGCAGTGGAAAGCTGGAGGGTGTTCTTCTTGTCCTCAGGCTCCGAAGAGACCCTGCAGAGGGTGAAGAGGGATGATGACGACGATGACAGAAAAGCATCAGGTCTGCTGCTGCACGCGACATATTCTATTTTGATGTCTTTCTTTCCTTTTGCTATCAGGTCGCAGCTGACTTATGGCGACCACCACAGGGTATTCCAGGCAAGAGACAATGGGGTGCAGAGAGACAATAGATGTCTCTGCATAGCAACCCTGAACTTCTGTGGTTGTCTTCCATCCCAATACTAATGAGAACCCACCCTGCTTAGCTTCTGGGAGCAGATGAGATTGGGCTACCCTGGGCTGTCTAGGTCAGGCCACTGACAACTGGGATTTACGTTGATGGGCTGGCACAAAGGAATCTTGGTGCTCTCCCAAACCGTGGGCTTAACCCGTGATTGTTTAAAACGGTTTCTGAACGGTCAGCGCCGATGACCGCTCTAATAATACTAGCACTTTATGTCTTTAACTGGTTGTAGTATTGTTTTAACTGGTTTTGTTGTAATTTATGCATTGTTTTATGAAAGCTGCCCTGAGATGACTTCTGCTGGAAGGGCAGGGTAGAAATCCGATAAAATAAATAAATAAGAGTCTCATGAGCAAAAATTCTACTTTGGGAGCTACTGGCATTAAAGTTGTGAGCAAGCAATTTGGCTGCTGCATCAATTAGTTTGCTCTGGAGCCCTCCTTCGTGAGCGAAGATAAAAGTCTGTGAGCCGGAGGTTAAAAAACTGTGAGCTGGCTCACGCTAATTCAGCTTAGAGGGAACACCAGTCAGCGCACAGACTGGGGAAGCTGTGTTCGAGCACCCCAAACTTGGGTATTCAGAATTTGTGAAATGTTTAAGAAATGCCCAGCCCTTGAGAACTGAAACAGATATTTTCTACTGAGATTAGTTTTGCTCTCAGAATTAAAGCAACTGATAGTTTAGAATTGCGTGTTAATATAGCAGCACCACTGTGCATGGGACTACTTTACCAAATACTGGGAGGTCCCTGTCCCAAAGACCTTACAATCTTTAAACCTGAGATTTTTAACACAGGGAAGTGGGAACAAATAAGGAGGAGGGAGTCACAGTTCCATTAAACTTACATGTTTGGGATTTTTAGTAGTTTAATGGTGACTAAGGGCCAGGGCCTTTTTTGTAGAAAAAGCCCAGCAGGAGCTCATTAGCATAATAGGCCACACCCAACAGCAGAAACCCATTAGCATATTAGGCCACACCCATGACAACACAGCTCATTAGCATATTCGGCCACACCCCCATGTCACCAGAAGTGTGGTCATCCAGCCACACCCACCTTTTGCTTCTTATTCTGTTTACCTTGTTTGTTGTCAAAACCCAGGGCTTTTTTTGTAGCAGGAACTCCTTTGCATGTTAGGCCACACACCCCTAATGTAGCCAATACTGTGGGGTGTGGCCTGTTATGCTAATGAGTTCCTGCTGGGCATGGCCATCTGGGGAGCCAGCCGGAACCCCGTTCCTGTGCTTTCCTGCCCAAAAATAGCCCTGCTAAGGGCTAAAAGCTACAGTGACTCAACTGAGGCTATCATACCTGGGTCAAATCATGAGAAGGCAGGAGTCACTGGAAAAGACAAGAATGCTGGGAAAAATTGGAGGCAGCAGGAAGAGAAGATGACCCAACAGAAGACGGACTCAGTCAGAGAAGCAAGATCTAAGTGAGGCTGTTAACCACAGGACATGTGGGAAGACATTAATTCATAGGGCTGCCCAGGGCTTTTTTTTGTAGAAAAATTCCAGCAGGAACTCATTAGCATGATAGGCCACACCCAACAGCAGAAACGCATTAGCCTATTAGGCCACACCCCTGACAGCACAGCTGCCTCCCAGGATTGGCTTCCCCAGGTGCCCCTCAGCTTGCGGCATGGCCAACTCAGAAGCATGGCCAACTCAGAAGCCAGCCGGAACTCCATTCCTGTGCGTTCCTGCCCAAAAACAGCCCTGGGGCTGCCATAAATTAGAAGCGACCCGATGGCACTAAACACACACACACGGGCTTTTGCCAAAATGCTTCAAGGGGGAAACGGGTCCTGAAAAGGGACAAAAGAAGAGAGAGAGAAGGAACAGGGCAGATACTGGGGGAGGTTGTTCCGGGAACACGGTTGCCAACCTCCAGTTGGAGCCTGGGCCTCCCCCAGAATTACAACGGATGTCCAGACCACAGAGAAAATGGCTGCTTTTTGGGGTGGGCGGTAGAATCAATGGCATTATACCCCGCTGAGGTCCCTGGCATCCCCGTGCAGGATCCACTCCCAAATCGCCAGAAATTTCCCAAGGTAGTTGTCAATTCTAGCATGACAACTTATTTCTAATGTAGAACACACACACACACACAGGGCTATTTTGGGGCAGAGTTGGCCACGCCCACTTCAGCCCAAACCTCTGCGTGCGTGGCGACAGAGGGAAGGCCTGGAGAGCGACCCCCCCCCATGACTCCAAGGCGGGTGGGCCAGGCCCCCCCCGGAAGGATCGGGGAGGCATTTAAATGCCTCCCCGTGCCTTCCCCAGCCTGTCCAAGGGCCGTCCTGCCCAGGCTCCCCGCAACCATGGGGTACCCGGACAAGCCAAGGGAAGGCATGGGGGTGTGGCCTAATATGCTAATGAGTTCCTGCTGGGCTTTTTCTACCAAAAAAGCCCTGCACACACCTCCAAAGAAGTGCCTGGGCTGGATAGGAAGTCGGGCGGGGGGGCTTGGCGGTAAGTTGGGGGGGCTGGGCCCCGATATGCCCTACTGTAGCTACAGGCCTGATCCTGCAGGGCCCTGATCCCCCCCTGACTGAGATGCCCTCCCTTCCTTCCCAGGGCCCCTGTGCCCCTGCACTCAGGGATGTTGCGAACAAGGCTGGACCCAGTACAGAGATGCCTGCTACAAAGCCGAAGCCCAGAAAAAAACATGGAACCTCTCTGAGGTATTTGGGGGGGGAAGGGGAGGGGGAGGACACAGCCCTTTAGATGACACTGGAAGGATGAGGGAATCCCGCCCCTCAGACTCAACAGAATGGGGTTGCCAACTTCCAGGTTGGGCCCGAAGATCTCCAGGAATTATAACCGATCCCCAGGCTACGGAGATCAGTTCCCCTGGAGAAGTAGACTGCTTTGGTGGGTGGGATCGATGGCCTTATCCCCTGCTGAGGCCCCACCCCTTCCCCCAACCCGCCCTCCCTAAGCTCCACCCCCACATCCCCAGGGATTTCCCAGAGTGGAGTTGGCAACCCCAAAGGAGAAGCAAACGTGGTGTAACAGCTGGCGTGTAGGGATGCCAGCCTCCAGGTGGGATCTGGGCATCCTCCAGAGTTACAGCTCATCTCCAGACTACAGAGGTCAGTTCCCCTGGAGAAAATGGCTGCGCTGGAGGGTGGACTCTATGGCCTTCTCCCCCACTGAAGTTCCTGCCCGCCCCCCAAGCTCCCTCCTCTAATCTCCCAGTGCTTCCCAACCTGGGTCTGGGGACCCTACCCCCAACCCCTTCTGATGGCCCAAGGGGACCCGGCAGCCCTAACTACTAGGCCTGACAAAGTTCATTCTGCAATGAATAGGGTTTTGTATTTGTATCGCTTTCCTTGTAATTTATGCTGCTTATGGGAATGTTAATGTATTTATTGTTTGTTGTATTTTAATGTTTGTTAGCCGCCTTGAGCCAGTTTGTCCTGCAAGGCAGGATATAAATTGAAATAATAGATAGATAGATGATAGAGGATAGAGGGTGGGTGGGTGGGTGGATGGATATATGGATAGATAGATGGATAGATGGATAGATGGATAGATAGATGATAGATGATAGATAGATAGATAGATAGATAGATAGATAGATAGATAGATAGATAGATAGATAGATAGATAGATAGATAGACAGACAGACAGACAGACAGACAGACAGACAGATAGATAGATAGATAGATAGGGTTGCCAGGTCCTTACTGTCTGCCAGCAGTGGGCTCCAGGCTATTTCCCTGGATCTTCGGGCATCCCGGAAGTGATGTCATCATGCCGGGCATGTTGTGCAGGGGACACTCTAGCATTAGGCCAAAAACTCTGTGGAGTTTTTAGCCAGATGCTAGGGCGCCTCCCCATGCGACAGGGGAGGGCAGACTGGGGCCCCCCAAATCGGGGGCAAACCCCACCCCCATGGGGGGACGGCAATCCCAGCCGTGAAACTCATTTAGAGTCCTGGTGCCATCAACTTTCTCCCATTGTAAGTTCTTCGCAGGGTTATTGTGAGGATAAATGGAGGAGGGGAGAATTTAGGGTTGCCAGCCTCTGGTTTGCAAACAAAGGAGAGAGATCACAGGTAGGAAGCAGAGAGGAAAACAACAACTGTGATGTGTTATGTCACAAAAGTCTCCACAGACTCATCTGGTAGAAGTGGGTAAAGAATTATAATCTGGTTTCTCTATGCCTCAGGGCATTTCTGCCTTGTAAATGGGTTTTGTCCCTTTAAGATGCAAGTCTGGCAAACAGCTGGCTGGCAGTAATTAAGGGCTTTAGATATGGATAAGTAGTTTGGAAGAATGTCTTGTCATTACACCGATGGATACAATGAGTCTCACCAGGAGACACTAGCTGTAAGATTGTTAAATGGATTAATCTTGTAAGTAGGGTAGACAACAGTCAGTTGTTTGCATAGCCTTGTGTTATATTTGTGTTAACATTAATACTAATAATGGATTTTTATATTTTTACATTATATATAGGATATTTTGATATTTCAACGCTATTCTGCTTGACAAAGGTGCACACGAAATGAGATAATATGCATAACCCGTTGTGTGGTGGCGTTTGAATTACATTGCGTAAACTGAATTTTGGAACAAGGGACTTTCAGTCTGTGGAGACTTTTGTGACGTAACACATAACAGTTGTTGTTAGCCTCTAGTTTGCAGCTGGAGATCTCCCGCTATTATGACTGTTCTCCAGACAACCAAGATCAGTTCCCCTGGAGAAAATGGCAGCTTTGGGATCATTATACTCTGTTGAGGCCCCTTCCTTCCCTAAACCCCGCCCTCCCCAAACTCCACCCCTAAAATATCCAGGTATTTCTCAACCCAGAGTTGGCAACCCAGGGAGAGCTACATATGTCGACCTGACTTCCTTGTAAGAAGGGAACTGAAAAACGATAGTATCCTGAAACGACTTTTCTAATGAGTCAGGGTCCAGTTCAAATGCTTGAGGCCTACAAGGTAGGAAACCCCCGCACTGGAGTCTGTCTTTTTCATTTGCTGATAGTGAATGGGGGGAGGAGGAGGAGAATTGGATTTATACCCTGCCCTTCACTCGGAGTCTCAGAGCAGCTTACAATCTCATAAGAGCATAAGAACACAAGAGAAGCCAATGTTGGATCAGGCCAGTGGCCCATCTAGTCTAACACTCTGCCACACAGTGGCCAAAAATACCAGGTGCCATCAGGAGGTCCAGCAGTGAGGCCAGGACACTGTTGCCCCCCCCCCAGCACCAAGAATACAGAGCATCACTTGCCCCAGACTGAGAGTTCCTATTATAAGAACATAAGAGAAGCCAATGTTGGATCAGGCCAATGGCCCATCTAATCCAACACTCTGTTACACAGTGGCCAAAAATACCAGGTGCCATCAGGAGGTCCAGCAGTGGCGCCAGGACCTTCCATTCCTCTCCCTACAACAGACGCCCGGTGAGGTAGGTGGTGCTGAGTGACAGCACTGGCCTCGAGAGAACAGCTCTGAGAGAACTGTGACTGACCTAAGGTCACCCAGCCGCTGCATGTGGAGGAATGGGGAATCAAACCCGGTTCTCCCAGATTAGAGTCTGCGACTCTTAACCTCTACACCAAACTGGTTCTCATAAGCCGTCTTAGAAACTTAGAAAATGTAGAGAGGAGATGTGAATATTTCAATGAAACAAGGGGGGGGACTGGGAAAGAGGGCATGATTTTGTTCAGGCCTGTCCAATCCTGATCGGGTTGCCAGCAACATTCCCTCTGAGCTGTGGAGTCTTGTGAGCAAAAATTCTACTTTGTGAGCTCCTGGCATTAAAGCTGTGAGCGAGCGATTTGGCTGCTGCATAAATTAGTTTGCTCTGGATCCTCCTGAGCTGAGGCAAAAATGTGTGAGCTGGAGGCTAAGAAACTGTGAGCTGGCTCACACTAACTCAGCTTAGGGGGAACACTGGTTGCCAGCTCTGGGTCGGGAAATACCTGGAGATTTTGGGGGTGGAGTGTGAGGAGGGCAGGTTTGGGGGAGGGACTCCAGTGGGGTCCAATGCCATAGAGTCCACCTTCCGCAGTGGCCATTTCATCCAGGCAAACTGATCTCTGTTGCCTGGAGAGATCAGTAGTAATCCAGTAGATCTCCAGCCGCCACCTGGAGGTACAAAAAGCAAAACAGAGACACGGATATAAAGGTAAGCAATGGGAAAGAAAAATCCATGAAAATAACTACATCGTATACATTTCATACAGGGGTCTTTTTTGGGGGGGAGTGCACCGGAGCACAGCTCCCGGAGCTCAGGAGCCAAGCCCCGCCCCCAGCCGGCTTCCCCGGGAGTCTTTCAGGCAGCCGAATGTCAATTTCAGCTCCATTATAGCCTATGGGCCACTGAAGTTATTTTTTCCCCACCATAGAGAACAATGGAGGGAATAGGGGCAACCTGTTTGGGGGCCCATAGAATTGGACCCCCTGGTCCAATGTTCTTAAAACTTGGTGGGTATCTTGGGGAGAGGCTCCATCGGCTACCCTGTGAGTTTGGAGCCTCTCCCTCAAACCCCTTCCCCTCCAGCCCCCAGAATATACCCTATGTTTTCACCATTGACTTCAATGGCCCATAGGATATAATGGGGCCGAATTGCCGCCAAATTGTTTTCATTCCCTCCTTTCTTTCTCTCTTTTTCCTCTTTCCCTCCTTCTTCTCTTCTCTTCTCTTCTCTTCTCTTCTCTTCTCTTCTCTTCTCTTCTCTTCTCTTCTCCTCTTCTCTTCTCTTCTCTTCTCTCTTTCTTTCTTTCCCACCTTCTTCTCTTCTCTTTTTCCTCCTTTCCCTGTCTCCCTCCTTCTTCCCTCTCTTTCTTTCCCTCCCCTTTCCTTCTCTTTCTTTCCCTCTTTCCTTCCTTTTTTCCTTCTCTCTACTCTCTCTCTTTCCTTTCCTCTTTCCTCTTTCTGTAGCCCAACTCTCATGAGAAGGAGTTTAAACTTTAAACCCCTTCTCTCTTAGCTCCCCCACCCAGACCAGCTGGGGAAGGGAAGGGGAGGCTTTTGAAGATGCCTCCCCCCCTTTTGCTTCCCCTTCTGACATCACTTCTGGTGATGTCAGGGGGCGTGGCATATGCTAATAGCCTAATAGCTCATTAGCATACCATATGCTAATGAGCTCCTGCAGCTGTTTTTCTACGAAAAGACCCCTGATTTCATATATATATATAGTATATAAATATATTATTACATCCAATCACTTTTAGAAAATTCTCAAGGGCACCCCACAAAATCACCTACATGCTAATCAAAGAACCTTAACAATAACTAATCTCCTAGAAACTCGTACCAAGTCACTAAACAATGCATCTTATAAACATTTAGGATGAGTTCAGGCTGGCAGTTTGAAGCGCGAGGGAGTCGTGGCCAACGTTCCCTCTAAGCTGTGGAGTCCTGTGAGCAAAAAGTCTACTTTGTGAGCTACTGGCATTAAAGTCGTGAGCAAGTGATTTGGCTACTGCATAAATTAGTTTGCTCTGGAGCCATCCCTTCCTGAGCTAAGACAAAAATCTGTGAGCCAGAGGCTAGAAAACTGTGAGCTAGCTCACACTAACTCAGCTTAGAGGGAACACTGGTCGTGGCAAAAAAAGACCCAGAACAACGTGGTCACACTGTGCAGACTGATGCAGAGGCATACCGGGGAGGAGGCGCAAGGGAGCGTTAATGCTGTTTGCCCGCCCCTGTTTGAGGCGCGGCTGTAAGGCGCGGCTTTCTTTTTGGTAATCTGGAGATATGCGCTTATGCGTATAAGCGCAAGAGCGCACAATAAAAAATTGCGGCTTTTAGCGTTCACACTTTGTTGGTGTGGGATGGACATGGGATAAACACGCCTTCCAGGGTTTGATACCCCTTTCACCAGGTATCTTTTAAACTCGGAAGGGAAGCTTTACAAGGCGAGTTGAGTACGGCTGGGGAACACCAGACAGATGTGCCTCTGTGAACGGCCCCTTTAATCTGTTTGTGAAACCTTGCTGAAGCGTGCCTATCTGGGGCAAACTGCCCATCTGAACTCGGCCTTAATCATTACATAATGAAACAAAAGGTCCCCCATTCATAGAATAACCAACTCGAACTGCTTTTTAAGGACATAGTCCGATTAGGGCTCATTAAGTACTTAGCATCACAGTTTATAGTTTTCAATGCTCCTCTTACGTACTATTGTTAGTGAGATTTCAACAGCTGAACTGGGTCCCGGAGCGATGTTGAAAGTGAGGATGTGCCCATTTGTGTAAAACTGGCTTTTTGTTGGAATGTGTTCTGTCTCTGAGGAAGCAAAAGTGAAACGAATATGGAAACTGGCACGTAAGAGGCTAAGCTGAAGTTCAAAGCAGACGAAACTTCAGGCTGCAGACAGAAGGCTAAATCTGCAAGTGGAAGGCTGCACATGCCAAAAGCTGAATAAACATTATATGGAGCATTGAAAACTATAAACTGTGAAACTAAGTACTCACCACCACTGGAGCCCTAACCGGACGATGTCCTTAAAAAAATCCAGCATGAGTTTGTTATTCTATGAACAGGGAATCTTTTGTTTCATTATGTAATAACTACATTGTTTAATGACTTGACGTGAGTTTCTAGTAGATTAGTTATTGTGAAGGTTCTTCAGTTAGCACGTAGGTGATTTCATTTGGTGAGAGCCAGTTTGGTGTAGTGGTTTAGTGTGTGGACTCTGACCTGGGAGAACCGGGTTTGATTCCCCACGCCTCCATTTGCAGCTGCTGGATGACCTTGGGCAAGTCATAGTTCTGTCAGAGCTGTTCTCTCAGGGGCAGTTCTCGAGAGAGCTCTCTCAGCCTTGCCTGCCTCACAGGGTGTCTGTTGTGGGAAGGGGATGGGAAAGGAATTTGTAAGCTGCTCTGAGACTCCTTCAGGTAGTGACGGGCAGGGTATAAATCCAATCTCTTCTTCTTCTCTGGGTGCTCTTGAGAATTTTCTATAAATGATTGGATTTAATAATATATTTATATAATAAATTTCATAGTTATAGATATATGATGTAGAAGAAGAAGAAGAGATTGGATTTATACCCTGCCCTTCACTACCCAAAGGTGTCTCAGAGTGGCTTACAAACTCCTTTCCCTTCCCCTCCCCACAACAGACACCCTGGCAGAAACTGCTGTTTTTCAAGAACAGCTCTTATCAGAACTACAGCTTTCCCAAGGTCATCCAGCCAGGTGCAAGTGGAGGAGTGGGGAATCAAACCCGGTTCTCCCAGATTAGAGTCCAGGCACTTAACCACTACACCAAACTGGCTCTCAATGCAGTTATTCTCATGGATTTTTCGTGTCCATTACTTACCACCTGGAGATAGACAACCCTAAATCCTGACCATCTGGGTAACTGAGTGCTGGGAAGAGTTGAAACCTTGCCAGCTCTGACCTCTGCATGGCTGTTCACCTCAGGAACACTGTGTGGCACTGGAGTCCCATCTAGCCTCCATTCACAGCCTTGAGGAAGACAACTTTATCCTTCACTTGATGGGGAATGCCAAATCAAAGAATTACTGGCTTGGAGGAATGAAAATCAGGCAGGTAAGGAGATGGTTTGGGCTCCAAAACGATATTATCCTTGTTTAGGGCCTTCAAACTTCATGGCAATTCAAGTAAATCGAGAAGAGAGACCTCTGCCCCAAGGGGCATGCACTCTTCTCTCATCTTGCTGTTCTTTTGACTCTAAGATCTTGAACAGGTTGAAATCCGACCTTCTTATAGGCAATCACCACAGGTAAACATTTATTGACTGCTAAGGTCATTTTTCGATCCTCACCCACAAGGAAAAAGGGGATGATTTTTTGAGATGGTCAGTTCAGATAACCTATTAAGAGGGAGGACAATTATCTTTCTCACAGGAGGTGGTGGCAGCTACAAACATCGACAGTTTCAAGAGGGAATTAGATAAACATATGGAGCAGAAGTCCATCAGTGGCTATTAGCCACAGGGTATAGATGGGAACTCTCAGTCTGGGGCAGGTGATGCACTCTATTCTTGGTGCTGGAGGAGGCAGCAGTGGGAGGGCTTCTAGTGTCCTGGCCCCACAGATGGACCTCCTGATGGCACCTGGTATATTTTGGCCGCTGTGTGACAGAGTGTTGGACTAGATGGGCCATTGGCCTGATTCAACATTGGCTTCTCTTACGTTCTTATGTTCTCTCAGATCAGACCAGATTTCACACCCTAATAAAATATGTTCTAAGAACTCAAGCTGACCAGATCCACATTTACAAACTCTGTTCCAACTAGGGATGCCAGCCTCCAGGTGGACACAATAAATATATGTTTATAGTAAAAGAATTTTGTGCTTTATTCTTTTTACATTTTTATTATAATTAAATCGGTATCAAATTAGTATCGAATATCGTCAAAAATATATCTCACCCAAACAATACAATACATCGAGTGCAGCTTTACATTCAGACAGCACCTTGTCAGTAACACTACCACTAGTCCCATGGGGACTCTAGTGATTTACCCGTTTCAAATGAATCTTTCTCAAGGACCGTGTTGTTTATATAAAGGACATAAGGCACAATAATTTTTCTTTGCGAGCACAAAAGCTCTTAAGATAGCAGCATGGTCTAGGGCCTCCATCAGAACCCTCGCAGCAAACATAATAACCTAAGACAGCATGTCTTTCAAACTCTATCAGGCTACTAGACAGAATTACTAGAGTCCCCGTGGGACTAGCGGAAGTGTTACTGACAAGGTGCTGCCTGAATGTAAAGCTGCACTCGATGTATTGCATTGTTTGGGTGAGATATATTTTTGATAATATTGGATACTAATTTAGACGATGATATTGAAAAAATATATAAAAAGAAGAAAAAGGATAAAGCACAAAATTGTTTTACTAGAAACATATATTCATTGGACACAGTGATAGATATTTCTGTATGTCTTCCTAACAACTGTGACCCTCAGTTTTTGTATTAGCCTCCAGGTGGGGCCTGGAGATCCCCTGGAATTACAACTAATCTCCAGACTCCAAAGATCAGTTTCCCTGGAGAAAATGGCTGCTCTGAAGGGTGGACTGTGTGGCATTGTACCCCTCTGAGGTATCCCTGTCTTCCCCAGGCTCCACCCCCAAACCTCCAGAGTTTCTCAAGCTGGAGCCAGCCACCCTACCCCACGCCAGAGTCCGGGAGGGACCTGGCAACCTAAGTCTAAATATGCTGTGCCTGAGAATCGGCCTTCCAGTATGGCTGAGGGAAAGGAGTTTTAGAAGAAGAAGAGAAGGAAGAGATTGGATTTATACCCCGCTCTTCACTACCCGAAGGAGTCTCTGAGCGGCTTACAAACTCCTTTCCCTTCCCCTCCCCACAACAGACACCCGGTGAAGTAGGCGGGGCGGAGAGAGCTCTTTCGAGGACTGCTCTTGAGAGAACAGCTCTGACAGAACTATGGCTTGCCCAAGGTCATCCAACAGCTGCAAGTGGAGGAGTGGGGGAATCAAACCCAGTTCTCCCAGATTAGAGGCCATGCACTTAAACCACTACACCAAGCTGGCTAGTGAGCATAAATTCTCTTTCATAATGAGAGATCGTTGGGTCTTCTAAGCAGCTCGGAATAGTGTAAGAGAACGGAACGGAGATTCAATCAGGAATGAATCAGTCCCAATACATAACAACGATTATATAAATATTGGTGTCAAATATTACCAAACCTAGGTCTCTCCCAAAGGAGACATCCAAGTGCAGGTTTACACTATGTTCAAACATTCCAACAGCATCTTGCCAGTTTCACAAGCAGTAGTCCCAGGGCTGCCGGATATAGGTTGAGAGATACGTTCTCCTCGAGAGGTTATTATGTTCGCTGGAAGGGTTCCGATGGGACCCTAGAAAATATGTTGCTATTTTAAGAGTTTTATACTTGCAAAGAGAATTTATTGCACCTTGTGTCCTGTATGTACATCACGGTCCTTGAAAAAGATTCTATTCAGTGGCACCGGTCATACGGGCCGGATAACACGGGGGGGGAGGCAGGGCTATTTGTGGCGCTGCAATTAGAGCCGGCAGAATGTGATCCCATGCGTCGGCGGCATGCCACGGTTCCTTCCCTCCGCACCTGCGTGTCAACGAGGGGCCGGAGGGAAAAGCTGCACGCCGGCGTGATCACACCGAGGGAGTCCGGAGTCAGCCCGTGGCAAACCGTTTGCTAGTACTTGCGAGGAGGTAGTTTTTCACTCTGCATCTTTGGCGGGAAGCCATGGGTTGGCCACGGGAGTACTGCGCCTCCCAGATGTTGCGGTGTGATCGTGCCCGGAAACTCCGCCACTCAATCGTGGCTGTCCCACGGCAAATTCGGCGTGTGACCGGGGCCAGTATATGGGTAAATTACTATAGTCTGGTGGGACTAGTGACTGTGAAATGGACAAGGTGCTGTTTGAATGTTTGAACATAGTGTAAACCGGCACTTTGATGTCCTGTCTGGGGAAAAACTAGGTTTGGTAATATTTGACACCAATATTTATATAACAGTATAGAATTTTTTTAAAAAAAATAAATAAATAAAAAGCACAACACAGATCTACCTTAAGCATACATCTATTATACAGAGTAGGAGCTGTGGTAGCTCAAGTGGTTAAGACGCTGAACTGCAGGCTGTGGAAGGTCAGTAGTTCAGCAGTTCGAGACCCGAGAGTGCCGCATGACGGGGTGAGCTCCCGTCTCTAGTTCCAGCTCCTGTCAACCTAGCAGTTCGAAAGCAAGAAATTGCAAGTAGATAAATAGGTACCACTTCGGTGGGAAGGTAACAACGTTCCGTGCACCTTGGTGTTTAATCATGCCGGCCACATGACCACGGAAACATCTTCGGACAGCGCTGGCTCTTCGGCTTTGAAACGGAGATGAGCACCGCAACCCTAGAGTCGGATTCGACTGGCTTTCGAGCAAGGGAACCTTTACCTTTACTTTACTTTATTATACACAGTGTCATATACTATCCCATATCTTCCTAACACTGTGACCCTCCGTTTTTGTATTCCTTCGTTCAGGCAAACGTATCGGTGCCTGAATCAATATCTCCGTGCTTCCTTAATGAAGCAATTAGGCTTTCCAATGGGACACTTTTGCTTAGGGAAGTTAAATCTGAAGCTGTTTCAATAAAAGACACCCCTCCCCATCAAATGACCCAGAGAAAAGTGCATTTAAAAGGCAAGATGGCTATGCTAAGTATTTAATTATGGGTTCAGTAGATGGCCGTGGTGTGCCTAGCATGTATAACATAGAAACCTCCAAGAGGATGATTGAATATCTGAGAGAAAAGTATGGAGAGGAAACTGCCAGTAAGATTTGTTACTTGAAGGCTCAGATTTTTGAGCCTTCAAGTATTAAATCTGATTGGTCCTTCAAAAACCAAGGCCCCGGTTAAGCTCTCCTAGTTTCTTCTCCAGTGATACTTTTCTTGGGTTTTAACACCATCTTTCTTCTTTTTTTAACTGTTGGATCCTTAGGGTGAAGAGTCACACTGGGCGTGGATTGACAACTCACCGTTCCGGTACAGTCCGTCCCGTACAGTCCGTGGCTTTGGACATTGGAATTCTTTAGGAGCCTCGAGAAATGAGAATCGAGGTTTGGACAGAGAAGATGGCCGAAGGGCCCTTCTCTTTCTCCTTTCATGCAGCCTTGGGCTGTTTTCCTCTTGTATCTGTCTCGGTTCACCAGCCTCCAGGGGTGACCCGCTTTTACAACTGATCTCCAGCTGACAGAGATCGGCTCCCCAGCTGGAGGCAATGACTGCTTTGGAGGGTGGACTCGACGGCATGGTACCCTGCTGAGGCCCCTCCTCTCCCCAAACCCCACCCTCTCCCGGATCCACCCCCAAAGTCTCCGGGTAATTTCCAACCCTAACCTGGCAACCAATGGTTCATCAAACCAAGCCACTTTGATGTAGTGGTTAAGTGCGCGAGCTCTAATCTGGGAGAACTGGGTTTGATTCCCCACTCCTCCACTTGCACCTGCTGACATGACCTTGGGTCAGTCACAAGCTCTGGCACAGCTGTCCTTGAAAAAGAGCAGTCTCTGTTAGAGCTCTCTCAGCCCCACCTACCTTACAGTGTGTCTGTTGTGGGGAGGGGAAGGGAAAGGAGTTTGTAAGCCGCTCTGAGACTCCGTTGGGTAGTGAAGGGCGGGGTATAAATCCAATCTCCTCTTCTTCTCCTCCTCTTCTTCTAAGCTGTGGAGTCTTGTAAGCAAAAATTCTAATTTGTGAGCTACTGGCATGAAAATTGTGAGAGAGCGATTTGGCTACTCCATAAATCAGTTCGCTCTGGAGCCCTCCTTCCTGAGCCAAGACAAAAATGTGTGAGCTGGAGACTAAAAAACTGTGACACTAACTCCGCTTAGAGGGAACACTGCTGGCAACCCTGTATCAGCCAATCAGCTTCCAGCATTTAAAGGCCTGCTCGCGTGTTACAGAGTGCTCATGATCCATGGGTCCTGTTGACCTATGTGCCTCTGGCAGTTCCATGCTGCCAACTTCTTTCCCAGGCATACTTAGGGACCAAAGGAGGGTCACCCACTCTGGGTTGTGAAATTCCTGGAGATTTGGAGGGGGGGCGGCGTGTAGCCTGGAGACAGCAGAGTTGGGGGCAGAGAAGGACCTCAGCAGTACAATGCCACACTCCACTTTTCAAAGCAGCCATTTTGTCCGGGGGGAATTGGTCCTTGTGGTCCAGAGATCCATTGCAATTCCTGGAGATCTCCAGGCCTCATCTGGAGGCCCAATTTAACCCAAAGTTACTGCACTGCCCACATCCAAACTCCAGTTTCAGCCAGTGTGGTGTAGTGTTTAGGAGTGTGGACTCTTAATTTGAGCCTGCCTGTGCAGGAAAGGCGGGTTATCAATCGAAAATAATAAAGAAATAAATGATCTGGGAGAAACGGCTTTGACTCCCCACTCCTCCACATGCAGCTGCTGGCATGACCCTGGACAAAGCACAGTTCTCTCAAGGGCAGTCCTCGAAAGAGCTCTCTCAGCTCCACCTACCTCCCAGGGCATCTGTTGTGGGGAGTGGGAGGGAAACCACTGAGATGTCGAGTGAAGGGCAGGGTATAAATTCAATCTCCTCCTCCTCCTCCTCTCCTCTTCTTTCCCTTTGTTATGCCAACCCAAACCTGGGACAGAACCCTAGTGACTAAATTCAATAATGACAATCAGGAGTTGGGTCCAAAGGAAAGTGTCATTTCATGAGTTAAGGGGCAAGTCCAACCCAGTAGCTATGCAGACTTCAGTACTGCAGACTTCAGTACTATGCAGACTTCAGCACTGAGGCAGACCTCTCTCTCGCAGTTCTGTTGTTTCCATTTTGAGCTCCATCATCTTTCTTTCAGGTGTCACCTGGTGGCACAGACATGAGACGGAAACTCATCCTTTCATCTGCAAATACGTTCTGGCATAAGCACACCTTTCGGAGTAGACAGGGAACTTCAAGAGCTTTAGGACTTAATGTGCTCCTTTGCATGACGATCCAGCGGCCATAACTGCTCCAGAGCGGCTAAGAGACCAAATGTATTCTGCCGGATGCTAGCTATTGGATCAGAGTAATGAGTTTCTGACTTGCACAAAGTACAGAAAAATGCTTTCCTTTTGTAGGATGATCTGTGGGCGGCCGTCGGCTTGCAGCTGTCCACCCACTCGCTTGCATTCTAAAAATTGTTGGTCTCAGGTCTTAAATATCTGAATTAATTCTGTGTATGTCGCTTGGTGGGAAATGAGTGTATTCAGAAAAGCACAATAAAAAACACTCTGCAATCAAATATATTTTCCTCTTCGGCAAGAAGGGCTCTTTAGCTTGGGGCTCTTTAGCTTGGAGAAACGACGGCTGAGGGGTGACATGATTGAGGTTTATACGATTATGCATGGGATAGAGCAGGTTGAGAAAGAAGTACTTTCCTCTCTTTCTCACAATACAAGAACTCGTGGGCACTCTATGAAATTGCTGAGCAGTCGGGTTAGAACAGATAAAAGGAAGTACTTCTTCACCCAAAGAGTGATTAACATATGGAATTCACTGCCACAGGAAGTGGTGGCAGCTACAAGCATGGATGGCTTCAAGAGGGAATTAGATAAACATATGGAGCAGAAGTCCATTGGTGGCTATTAGCCACAAGGTATAGATAGGAACTCTCGGTCTGGGACAAGTGATGCTCTGTATTCTTGGTGCTTGGGGGAGGGGCAACAGTGGGAGGGGCTTCTAGTGTCCTGGCCCCACTGGTGGACCTCCTGATGGCACCTGGTATTTTTGGCCACTGTGTGACACAGAGTGTTGGACTGGATGGGGCATTGGTCTGATTCAACATTGGCTTCTCTTATGTTCTTATTTATATTTGGGACTTAGTTTAATGGAGGCTTCACTTCTCTTTTGTCCCCTTATAAAACTCCCCCAGACTTGACCCCCGTCTCCACTGATTATGCATTCTGAATTTCAATAGTAAATTTAAGATTTTGAGGCTGCACTACCACTCATTAAAGGTTTTAATTTCTTACATACTACCGATTTTTACTGTGCTCACACTCATTCTGCTATTGCCAGTTAGATTGCTAATATTCTCATCTTGCAGACTGGGAAACAGAAGCAGGCAGAGAGAGAGAGAGGTTTCCCAAGGCCTTATTATGAATCAGTAGCAGAGATCAGATTTACTTCAGCCCATATTCCAGATGGATAGCTGTATCAGTCTACGAAAGCAAAACAAACAAGCAAAAACATAATCCTGTGACATGTTAAAGAGGAACAGATATATTACGATATAGGGTTGCCAACCTCCAGGTGAGGCCTGGAGCTCTCCCAGTATTACAACTGATCTCCAGGCGACAGAGATCAGCTTGGATGGAGAAAATGGCTGCTGTGGAGGATAAAATCTATTGCATTATACCACGCTGAGGTCCCTCTCCTCCCTAAACCTACCCTCCTCTAGCCTCTACCCCCAAGTCTCCAGGAATCTCTCAACCCAAAGTTGGCATCCCTATTGTGTGAGCTGTAATGAAAGTTTATCATAATAAAATCTGTTCTTCTTTTGGGGTTTTTTTTGCTGGAACCTGTGTTTCACAGAGCTATATCTGCCTCTCTGCCATCTTCAGCCAACCCACAGGTAAATTTTAGTACAATGAGGAACATCAGAAGGAAAAACTCAAAGGCAGGGAGTTCTTTTCTCTGTCCCCACATTGGTTTTTGCCTCAGCGAGGGTTAAATGGTGGAGCCTTTCCCTCTCCTCATGAGGTAGCCCCGGGTGTTCAGTTCCGGGTGCCACAAAAGGATAAAACACTTGGGAAAGAACATTCCGCTAAGCAAGGCCACACTGGAGCCTAGGATAGCAAAGGCCTCGGTGGTCGCCGCGTACCATGCTCGTGCCGTGAGGTAGGCGGGAACAAACGCCAGCCAGACGCTGAGGCACCCCAGCAAGCTGAAACAGATGAGCCAAGCCTCGTTGAAGGCGTCGGGGAGGTTCCGCGCCAAGAAGGCCCCAACCAAGCTGAGCCCTGCCAGCAGGCCCAGGTATAAGAGCATGGCCCAGAATGCAGCGGGCGAGCCTTCGTCACACAGTAGCGTCACGGCATGGGGAATGGAGGACGTGTCCTTCCCAGGTGAGGGAGGGGAGACTGCTAACCACACTGTGCACAGCAGGAGCTGGGGGAGGCAGCCCCCAGGGCCACGGCACGGGCCACGCGGGCGTCAAGCCACTGCCTCATGTGGCTGCTGGGGTCGGTGGCCCTGAAAGCGGCCACCACCATCAGAGTCTTGGCCAGGAGGCAGGAGAGGCAGAGGGCAAAGGCCAGCCCAAAGACCACTGGACGCAACAGGCAGCTGCTACGGGTGGGCCGGCCCAGGAAGAGCAGGCAGCTGAGGAAACTGATCGTCAGCCCTGCCAGAAGCAGGTAGCTGAGTTCGCGGCTGTTAGCCCGGACCAGCGGGGAGTCCCGGTGTGTGATGAAGAGGGCGAGAATCAAGACGGGAAAGAAGGGAGCCGCAGACGGAGGCACTGGCCAGGCCGGCTCCCAGGGGCTCGTGAACAGGAAGATAGAGTTCCCTTTTGGGGATGCACCGTGTTTGCCCTTCATCTGGCCTCCGGTCTTCCGGGCACCTAGTGCAGATGGACGAATCTAGAAGCAAAGGCAGGTCAAGTGAACAACTTCATCGCTACCAGACAGATGATCTTTCTGGTGTAGCTCTGGTATGCTAATTCCAGAGAGCTGGCAGGGAAAATAAACAGGAGTCTAGTGGCACCTTAGAGACCAACAAGATCTTATACTGGCAGAAATAAATCTAGAGAGCCAGTTTGGTGTAGTGGTTAAGTGCACGGACTCTTATCTGGAAGAACCGGGTTTGATTCCCCACTCCTCCACTTGCACCTGCTGATGTGACCTTGGGTCAGTCACAAACTCTGGCACAGCTGTTCTCTCAAGGACAGTTTCTGTCAAGAGCTCTCTCAGCCCCACCTACCTCACAGGGTGTCTGTTGTGTGGAGGGGAAGGGAAAGGAGATTGTAAGCAGCTCTGAGACTCATTTGGGTAGTGAAGGGCGGGCTATATATCCAGTCTCCTCCTCCTCCTCTTCTTCTGCAACCTGAGCTCACAGGGCTCTGCCCTAAATGAGAGTTCCTCTGAACATGTGCAGAGCATGTGGCTCAAAGCATCCCTCTCTGAAGAACTCGGGTTTAATCTGAGCTGCTCATTGGAGCAGAGCTGTAGAACTGCTTTTTAATGTTTCGGCTTAACTCTGATAGTGTATAAAGTAATCATGCCTCTGAATAGGTGTAGAATGCCATGGACTTGCTTGGCAGATTAGGGGGGAGAAATCAGTGTTAGAGTTGCCAGGTGCCCCCTGGCCACTGACGGGTGATGGGGGGCAGGGTTGCCAGCAGTGCTCCCTCTAAACTGAGCTAGTGTGAGCTAGCTCACAGTTTTTTAGCCCCTGGCTCACACATTTTTGTCTTAGCTCAGGAAGGAGGGCTCCAGAGCAGACTAATTTATGCAGTAGCTGAATCACTTGCTCATAGCTTTAATGCCAGTAGCTCACAAAGTAGAAATTTTGCTCACAAGACTCCACAGCTTAGAGGGAACATTGGTTGCCAGCTCTAGATTGGCAAACTCCTGGAGATTTGGGGGTGGAGCCCAGGGAGGGCAGGAACCTCAGTGGGGTACAATGCCATAGAGTCCACCCTCCAAAGCATCCCTTTTCTCTGGGGGAACTGGTCTCTGTAGTTGGGAGATGAGCTGCAATTTTGGGGGCTCCCCAGGTCCCGCCTGGAGGCTGGCACCCCTCGGGTCTGTTAAGGAATACAAGACTTAATTCAGTAAAGAGAACTGAACTAGTATGAAAGTTATTCCTGCTGAAGGACGTGCGGGAAAGGTAGTTCTGCAAGGGCGGCAGGGCTTGCCACCTTACCACGTTTCCCAGGATCCTCTGAGAGAAGCGATTGACTACGGACGTGAAACTGATATAGGCTTGGAGCACAGATGGGCCCAGAGGACGGAGGGCCCACGACTCACCAGTCTGGTTTGAGATTTCCCCACTTGCGCACGGTACGCAGTCGAAACAGCAGGTTGCTCTGTGCGCGAGCTGGGATCTGTGGTAGCCTCTCGGACAGCTTGGCGTACACACCGAGACGGGGATCTAAGCACATGAAGGAAGGGGGAAGGGATCTGATTAGTGACATCACTTGTTCTGATTCCGATATCACCTTTTAAAATGCAGAATAAAATATAGGACTGGCAAAACATGCCATACTCTTACAAGAGCATGTATAAGAGAGGCAGCTTGCTATTATACCCTTGTTAATTGTCAGGGCTGTCCACATACGGTTGTCAGCCTCCAGGGGAGACCTGGGGATCCCCCGGAATTACAGTTCATCCCCAGACTACAGAGATCCATTCTGTTGGGTATTGAGAGCTTCGGGTGAACCCTCATTGTTCGAGAGGCTCCTTGCAGCTACATTCGGATTGGATGCCCTTGCCGAGCCGGCCAATCAGGTAACATCAGCTTCAGTGGCGCGCATGCAAATAAGGGTTCCTTATTGCCTATTGATGGAGCTGCGGTGGCTCAAGTGGTTAAGATGCTGAACTGCAGGCTGTGGAAGGTCAGTAGTTTAGCAGTTCAAGACCCGGGTGCTGCATGACGGAGTGAGCTCCCGTCTCTAGTTCCAGCTCCTGCCAACCTAACAGTTCGAAAGCAAGAAATTGCAAGTCGATAAACAGGTACCACTTTGGTGGGAAGGGAACAGCGTTCCGTGCACCTTGGTGTTTAGTCATGCCGGCCACGTGACCACGGAAACATCTTCGGACAGCGCTGGCTCTTCGGCTTTGAAACGGAGATGAGCACTGCAACCCTAGAGTTGGATTCGACTGGCTTTCGAGCAAGGGAACCTTTATTGCCTATTGGTGTATGTGTATTTTGTGGGTGTGTTTTGGGGCTGGGGTTGTGTATATAGTTGTGGCTTGCCACATAGGTCATTCTGTTCTGTTCCTGAATAAGAAGAGGTGTGTTGAAATCACAACAGCCTCTTGAACCCACTACTTAACGCATTGTTAGATGCTTTGGAAGGGTGGGCTCTGTGGCATTGAACCCCACTGAGGTCCACCCCCAAATCTTGAGGAGTTTCCCAGCCTGCATCTGACAACACCGACCCCCCCATTCCCTGCCAGTAGCTGGGGAGCAACAATCCCTCTAAGCTGTGGAGTCTTGTGTGCAAAAATTCTACTTTGTGAGCTACTGACATCAAGGTTGTGAGCCAGCGATTTGGCTGCTGCCTAAATTAGTTTGCTCTGGAGCCCTCCTTCCTGAGCGAAGACAGAAATGTGTGAGCCGGAGGCTAAAAAACTGTGAACCAGCTCACACCGACTCAGCTTAGAGGGAACACTGCTGGGGAATACCTGGGAACCCGAACAAGGAATCCCGGGGAGTCTAGAGTGGCCAACCTCCAGGTGGGGCCTGGGGAGCTCCCAGAATTACAACCGATCTCTGTCAATCGCATATAAAGAGAACGTCTATAAGATGTTTTATCGGTGGCACTGGTCACCAGACAAGATATCGAAATGTGTTAAAAACTATTCAAACCAATGTTGGAAGTGTAAAGCCAATACGGGAACATTCTACCATACGTGGTGGAAATGCACTAAAACCCAAACATATTGGAAGATGGTATTGGTGATCTTGCGAGAAATCATAGACAAAGAACTTGTATTAAAACCAGAGACTTTTTTTTATTAAATATAATGCCGAAGGTATACAAATCCAATGATAGATATTTGTTTATCTTATATAATTTCAGCTGCGCGTATTCTGTGGGCGAGAAATTGGAAATCCGATACTATACCCTCTAAGGAGGAATTAATTTGTAAAATTTTAGATCTCTCCCAAATGGACGATTTAAGTTTAAGACTGCAAAATCGAGATTCGAAAGTACATGTAAATAGATGGTCTAAACTTTATAAAAAGGTAAAGGTAAAGGTTCCCTTGCTCGAAAGCCAGTCGAATCCGACTCTAGGGTTGCGGTGCTCATCTCCGTTTCAAAGCCGAAGAGCCAGCGCTGTCCGAAGACATTTCCGTGGTCATGTGGCCGGCATGACTAAACACCAAGGTGCACGGAACGCTGTTACCTTCCCACTGAAGTGGTACCTATTTATCTACTTGCAATTTCTTGCTTTCGAACTGCTAGGTTGGCAGGAGCTGGAACTAGAGATGGGAGCTCACCCCGTCATGCGGCAATCACGGGTCTTGAACTGCTGAACTACTCACCTTCCACAGCCTGCAGTTCAGCGTCTTAACCACTTGAGCCACCGCAGCTCCTTCTAAACTTTATAGTTGGATAGAAAAATGTATTGAGACCTAAAGACTCTGTAAATATATGGAAATGGTTTTGTAAAGAATACGTGTTTGTTGGTATTGAAAAACCCTAAAATAAATAAATAAATAAATAAAAGAATTACAATCGATCTCTGGATGACAGAGACCTGTCTGTTCCCCTGGAGAAAATGGCTGCTTTGGAGGGCGGACTCTGTGGCATTCTATCCCATTATACAGTTCCGCAGGGCCTGCAAGACGGAGCTCTTCCACCAGGCTTTTAATTGAGAGCCGCCCACCATGACCACCAACTATCATCATTAGCAACACCGGGGTAGTAGGTGGCCCTGTATGGAGACCGGGCCACAGCAGCATGGAAGCCATAGTAGCGTGGGATATCACTGAATCCAGACTTCGTATTACATCTAGAGCACGCCATCTTTATTTGCCTGAAGGACCAACATTATTCCGAGCACTTTAATTGGAAAATTGATTGGTTTATCTTGCTTTTATATGTTTTTGTTAAGTATGAGACTTAAGCAGCAGCTCTTAATAAGTAATTCAGCTTTATTTACAAGATAGGAACAACACAAAAATGGGAGGGCAACAGGCCCCCTTTTTAAACTATCCGGGCTGGCATAACCACGCCCCTTGTTGTGTTAAGAACCAATCAGAACAGTAACATAACCACCAATGAGTCCATCTCCCTCCAGAAGCTTTCTCGTATCCTGATTGGTCTACTAGGCAAAGTAGCCAATCAGAGTTTGCTGTTTTCAGTACCAGGCTTAGATAGGGGTGAGATTCAAGCTCAGACTACTTATGTATATACGATACATAACAGTTTTCTATGTCTGGGCATACGTTGCCCCTGAACGTGAGCTGCCCTGAGCCCATTCGTGGGGAGGGCGGGAGAGAAATGCAATAAAATAAATAAATAAATACATTGAGGCCCCTCCCCAAACCCCACCGTCCTCAGGCTCCACCCCCAAATCTCCAGGTTTTTCTCAACCCAGAGCTGGCAACCCTATGAGGGGACTGAACTTTGTCAGGGGTGATGAGAACCGACTGACAGGGATTTCCTTTGGCATCCTTGAGAAATCATTTCCACGGACCAAGGGACTGAACCTTAAACCAGTTTCCGTCTGTAAGTGTATTTATTTATTTAAACATTCACACCCTGCCTTTCCTTGTGGCGGAAGGCAGCTTGCGATAAGAGTTCAAAAACACTTTCGGTTAAAAAGCCACAATAAAATAACAAGCCTTCTCCCCCTTAAAAGATGCCTGCCTTTCAAAAGCCCTCAAAAGCCCTGTAAATAGGAGTGACAGACACCTCCCCCCCCCGCGGTGTGGGTGGGTGTTCCCCTGGTTTCGGGCGCTCCTCTCTGTCCCCTCAATTACCCCCCACAAGGAAGAAGCTGGAAATAAATGCAATGTGCCTACGTCACCTGGAAGTGATGTAGGCACGTCGGTGATATTGGGGGGGGGGGCAATGCTCTGATTTTGGGGCAACACTCTATGGTAGAAGCTAATCCGACCATAGAAGTTTTGCCCACAAACCAGAGTGACGTCCCCGACATGCCTACATCACTTCCGGGTGATACAGGCATGCGTTTATTTCCGGCTTTCCCCCTCTCCGCTTCTGGTGAGTTCACCCCCACACAGGCCTGTAGCTAGGATTTTTTTTAACTCAGGAGGCATTTAAATTTCTTAGGGGGCACTGGCTAACTGATACCCGGCTCCTTCCCTGCATTCGCCGCTGCTCAGGGGCCCTGGGCTGGATGGAAGTCATGGGGCTTTACCAGGAAGTCAGGGGGCCTAGCCCCGAGGTGCCCTGCTGTAGCTAAGGGCCTGCCCCCATGCCCCGCCTGCTGTTCCAATGGACCTGGCAAACAAGCAGCCCTTGCATTGCCTCATGAAGACCTCCAAGGAGGTGGCCCTCTCACTGCTTCTGGGAGCCCAGGCCACAGAGACGGAGCTGTGAGGGACAAGGCCCGGGGTCTGCTCTATGCCAGACGGGCCATCCTTAGTGGAGAAATAACCAACAGAGGCCGCCTAATAACTGTAGTTGGTGCACCGGGACACATAGAAGAAGGTGATTCCTCAGACGTGTAGGTCAGGTTGTGGAGGTCTTTAAATAAGCTTGCCAGCCTCCAGGTGGGGCCTGGAGATCTCCCGCTTCTACAACTGACCTCCAGCTGACAGAGATCAGCTCCCCTGGAGAAAATGGCTGCTTGGAAGGGTGGACTCTATTGGCATTGTATCATGCCGAGGCCCCTCCCCAAACCCCGCCCTCTCCTGGACCCGCCCCCAAAGTCTCCAGGTATTTTCCAGCCCAGACCTGGCAACCAGGGCTCCCTCTAAACTGTGGAGTCTTGTGAGCAAAAATTCTACTTTGTGAGCTACTGGCATTAAAGCTGTGAGTGAGCGATTCGGCTGCCGCATAAATTAGTTTGCTCTGGAGCCCTCCTTCCTGAGCCGAGACAAAAATGTGTGAGCGGGAGGCTAAAAAACTGCGAGCTAGCTCACACTAACGGTTATGTCCTGACTAGTGAATCAACGCTATTCTTTCTTAAGCTTGGAATCAGGACAAGGCTTGTAAGCCTCAGCAATCCCATTGGCTGATTGTAATCTTGTAAATATTGTAACCAATCAGAACGGTATAAATGGTTATGGAGGGAACAGACCTCATTGGTCTTTCTCCCTCTAATGTTATTGGATGTTAACTTATGAAGGGGCGTGGCTTTGATAACCCGCACAGTTTAAAAAGGGAGCTGCGCTCCACTCTCTTGTGTGTGTTGTCTGATTGTCTGATTGCTGTTTAATAAAGCTGAATCACTTCTGAAATCACTCTCCCTTGTTGAGTTGTGTACTTAACACTAACTCAGCTTAGAGGGAACACTGCTGGCAAGCCTACCTTTAAAGCTCATACCAGCACCCTGAATTGGACTCAGAAACAGACTGGCAGCCAATGTATCTGTTTCAGTGACATAGGCCCAAATCTGATAAATGAGAAAAGATTATCATCTCTTCTAAGACAGAGTGCCGTGTTTACATCATAGCCCATAGATACAGCCTTCAAGGACAAAAAATTGTCTTTCTCACCTTTGTCTCCCCTCCAGCCCACAAGATGGCGCTATCGTTAACCTCCAGCTCTTTGCTTTGGGAGGGGCTGAATGCAATTCTTCCAACCAGCACAATTCCGAAGTCCTCCTCAGAGAGGAAGCGCATGTTGAAGACATCTAAATGGCCAGGAAGGTCGCCGTGTTCGTCAAAATAGACTTCTGCACTTGCCTTGTTCTTGAAACGGACTTTCCTCAAATACTGTAGCAACTGGGTAGGGGGAGAAAAGGGCTATTAGATCTGTCCTGTACATACATTTGCAGAGGTAAATTGAGTAGGGAAGTGATAGATTTGTGCCTTGCCCTAATGCTAGGTATGACATAGGTTTGGCCCAGGGCTATTTTTGTAGAAAAAGCCCAGCAGGAACTCATTAGCATATTAGGCCACACCCAACAGCAGAAACTCATTAGCATATTGGGCCACACACCCCGACAGCACAGTTCAGCATATTAGGCCACACACCCATGTTACCAGAAGTGTGGTCATCCAGCCACACCCACCTTTTGCTTCTTATTCTGTTTGCCTTGTTTGTTGTCAAAACCCAGGGCTTTTTTTGGAGCACGAATGCCTTTGCATGTTAGGCCACACAGCCCTAATGTAGCCGATCCTGATGAGTTTCTGCTGTTGGGTGTGGCCTATTATGCTAATGAGTTCTGGCTGGGCGTGGCCAACTCGGGAGACAGCTGGAACTCCGTTCCTGTGCATTCCTGCCCAGAAATAGCCCTGGGTTGGCTGCCTGGACAACATGGTCAACAGTTATTGACAATGGACTTCCTACTGGGCTCTGACCTTGATGGCCCAGACCAGCTTGATCTCATCAGATCTCAGAAACTAAGCAGGGTTGACCCTGGTGGGTACTTGGAAGGGAGGCCACCAAGGAAGTCCAGGATTGTTACACAGAGGCAGGCAGTGGCAAAACCAACTCTGTATGTCTTTTGCCCTGACTTGAATGGCCCAGGCTAGCCTGATCTCAGAAGCTAAGCAAGGTCGGCCTTGGTTAGTACTCGGAGAGGAGACCATCAAGGAAGTCCAGGGCTGCTACACAGAGGCAGGCCATCGCCAACCACTTCTGTCCGTCTCTTTCTTTGAAAACCTTACGGGGTCGTCATAAGTCGGCTGTGGCTTGGCGGCACCCTCCACCACCACCACCACCACCACCACCACTCCCTTGTTGGTCACTCTGCCTAGACAGCATCCCATTCCACACAGTACCAAATCAGTTGCCCTGGAGGGCCAACAAACCTTTCCCCGATGTTGCCTCCTGGCAATGGTATTCAGAGGTTCACTGTCTCCGGATGTGGGTGTTCCCGTTAGTCATCACAGCTAGTAGCCACTGATGGAATCCATGAATCTGCTGTATCAGATTTTAGATCTGTCTATCCTTGTGGCCATCACTACTTCTGCTGGCAGGGAGTGCCACAAATTAATTACTAATTGAGTGGAGAAGGACTTAGAATCATAGAGTCATAGAGCTGGAAGGGATCCCCGGGGTCTAGTCTAACCCCCTGCACAGTGCAGGAAATTCACAAATACCTCCCCCTCCACACCCTCAGTGACTGCTGTTCCACACCCAGAAGATTATAAAAACCCTCCAGGATCCCTGGCCAAACTGGCTTGGAGAAAAATTGTTTCCTGACCTCAAAGTGGTGATCAGCATTTCCCTGGGCATGTAAGAAAGGGCCACAAGAACTAAGCACTGAGGTAACTCTTCCTGCCGTCCCTCTCATGATCTGCCTAAATTCACAGAATCCAGCACTGCTGTCAACTTAAGAGTGGTTGAGCAGTGGAACAGACTGCCTCGGGAGGTGGTGGATGCTCCTTCACTGGACATTTTCAAGTGGAGGCTGGATGACCATCTTTCAGGGTTGTACAGGGGGTTGGACTAGATGACCTGTAAGGTCCCTTCCAACTTTAACATTCTATGATTCTTCCTTCTGTCCATCCTGAATCTATTGCCCATCCCCTTCATTAGGTGCCCTAGACTTCAAGTATTTATAAGAGAACAAGAAGCAGGACCCACAATACTCACTGGGGGGGAGTATTCCCAAAGGCTCCTGGCCTCCAGAAGCAGCTCTGCACTAAGGAGGAAGCAGCCGCAGGTAAGCCTTCTCCTGCCCTGGCACCAGCAGTGAGCCCTGAGCAGCTCCCAGCTGCCGGCCCGCTGAGCCTCCCCCCCAATGGCAGTGAGGCAGAGTTACCAGAGTTTTACTTTTAGGGGGATTTAAATATCTGCCATATAGTTTTTAAAACTTTTCAGATTTTTCTGCAAACTTTTCAGATTTTTCTGCACACCTGGAGAGTGCCCCAAGTGTGTAGGAATATTTCCTTGCCCCCCAAATGCCCCCGATATGCAGATTTAAATATTAGTATATAGACAAGAAGTGGGGACCCGCAGTACTCACGGGGGGGAGGAGCTCCACATAGAAGAGGAAGCCGCCACAGGTGAGCTGCTCCCCTCCTCCCCCACCCCAGCTCCCAGCCACCGGGCCTGCCAAACTTTCTCCCTCCCCGGGCAGCGACAGCGAGGCCTGAGTTGCCAAGCCTTCTCCCTCCCCCCACGCAGCACCGGTGGCGAGGCCTGAGCAGCCAAGCCTTCCCCCATGGCACCGGCAGTGAGGCCTGAGCGGCTCACAGCCTCTGGCCCACCAAGCCTTCTTCCCCCCCCGACCCAGCACTGGCGGTGGTGGCAACAGGACAGTTCCTGGGACGTTCTCTGTGCACGTGCAGGGAATGCTCTTACTTTGGGGGGGGATTTAAGAATCCCCCGTATAGTTTTTAAACTTTTCAGATTTTTCTGCACACCTGAGGAGTGCCCCAAGTGTGCAAGAAAATCTCTCTGCCCCCTAAGTGGCCCCAATGTGCGAATTTAGATACCCACACAGAGGAGGCCTCTTGACTATTAGTATATGGATGACTGAAAAGTTCTCTCCATCCCCCATTCACAGATTTATCTGTCATGATATCTCTGAATCAACATGAGTGTGTATTTCTTGGGAACCAACCAGTGCATACATGTATCATATAAGCCAGGCATCACCTTCCAAGGTGTGAGACCACGAATTCCCACTTGAGTCCTGCTTCCAAAGGACTTCGGTCCTCTTGACTCCTTCTGCACTAGGTTATGCAAGGCGTGGGCGATGGCGTAGACTGCGTCGTGGACGCTGAATGCCAAGCCAAAGCCACGCATGCTGAGAAAGGAGTTCGCACCATTCCCCAAGTTCTCCTCTCCTGTGCAGAGGTGGGTGTTATTGGTTCCCTCTCCAGAGCTCGTGTTCCACCAGCAATTGAAGACCTTGCTCCAGAACTCTTGGATAAAGACATCTTCTGGAGAACTAGAAGGATGGAGATGGAGGACAAAGTCCCTCAGGCCTGGGACGACTTCTTTGTGGGGCACGACAGCCAGCGAGCCACCGAGCATCCGAATGGCCTGATTCTTGAAGATGGCAATCTGGCTCATGGATTCAGAGTACAACCACACCTTTCCTCTTACTCCCTGCCCGTACAACTGCTCCAGGATGGGTAACACTTCAAGGCCGCAGAAAGCTACGATAACACGGGCCAGGGATTCTGCGATTGTTTTGACGGCTCTCTCGGTGCTGAGTGGGTGAGGCGAGATGGGAAGCGTGTGCTCAAAGGCAACACAGACGCTCCTCTTGAGGATCTGTTCTCGCACAGCCTCGATGCCTTGCTTCCCATATTCCGAGTCTTCGCCGAGCAGCCCGATCCACGTCCAGGCAAAGTGAATCACCAGCCGAGCTAGGCCGAGGGCCTGGAGGTAGTTGCTGGGCACCGTGCGGAAGAAAGACAGGAACTGGGATCTGTCGTTCGTCACGGGGCCGGTAGGGAAGTAGCTGATCTTGGAACATTGGGAGAAAACATCCATCTGTTACACTGAGTATCCCTAAAACTGCAGTTGCAAATCTGGCTTTCAAAATTCCTCGAGGTTTTGGGGGTGGAGTCTGGGGAGGGTGGGGTAAATTCCATAGAGCCCACCCTCCAAAGCAGTCATTTTATCTAGGGAAACTGGTCTCCATTGTCTGGGGATCACCTGTAATGCCAGGCTAGCCCAGTATCGTCAGATCTTGGAGGCCAAACAGGGTTGGCCTTGACTAGCATTGGGATGGGCAACCTCCAAGGAATGCCAGGGCTGTGAAGCAGAGGCAGGCAATGGCAAACCACCTCTGAAACATTTATTGCCTTAAAGAAAAATCTAGCTTGCCACCTAGTGGTGCATAACTCTAAAAGAGCTAGAACTTCTGGCTGCCAGACAATTTTAGGATCTCCTGGCTATACTACACACACTGCCGTATGATAATTATTAATTATTTATTATGGGGGATCTCCAGGTCCCACCTGGAGGTTGGCAACCCAGCTACAACTATCCCATGTTTTAGCAGAATCCGAAGTAAATATTGATATTACCCAATACTTCAGTCACCATGCTATGGTTTCCCCTGTAACTAGAGGCAGTGTAGTGTAGTGGTTAGACTAGGATCCTGAAAGGTAGTGCCAGTCTCCAGTAACAACCAATGCTCCCTCTAAGCTGTGGACTCTCGTGAGCAAAAATTCTACTTTGCGATCTACTGGCATTAATGTTGTGAGTGAGCGGTTTGGCTACTGCATAAATTAGTTTGCTCTGGAGCCACCCTCCCTGAGCACAGACAAAAACGTGTGAGCCGGAGGCTAAAGAACTGTGAGCTAGCTCACACTCACTCAGCTTAGAGGGTAAGACCGGTGGTATGGATACGGAACAGTCTTTGCTAATGCCTGGGTGAGCAAACCCTGCCCTGCTTCAGTACAAGAACTGCCATGTGCTTTCGTTTATTGAACAAGCCCAAGAGAGACTGGGTGGGACCCAACCAGCTGTTTTACTGGAAGGAAAAATAGAAGGTCTCCTTGGACCACACAGAAGGGCTACCCAGGATCACGGGACCAGCACAGACAAAAGCCATGTGGGGCGAGGAGGGGGAAGTGGGTTCAATTAGGGTTGCTTGCCAGGTCCCTCCCACCCGGCCACCAGCGGGGAATGGGAGGTGGGGATGCCAGATCCAGCTTGCGAAACTTCTAGAGATTTGGGGATGGAGCCTGGGGAGGACAGGGACCTCAGTGGGGTACAGTGCCAGAGTTCACCCTCCAAATTACCATTTTTTCCAAGGAAACCGATCTATGTAGCCTGGAGATGGGCTGTAATTCTGGGGGATCACCAGGTCCCACCTGGAGGCTGGCATCCCTAGGTTATATAGAGTGAAAAAGCTGGCTGGCTCCAACCCACTGTATTCCCATGGCCGAGTACACGGGGGGGGGGATTAGGGTTGCCAGCCTCCAGGTGGGGCTGAGAGATCTCCCAGAATTACAGCTTCATCTCCAGATGACAGAGGCCATGGGGGAAATTACTGCTTTGGAGGGTGGACTTTATGGTATTCTACCACACAGAGGTCCCGCCTCTCCCTAAACCCTAACCCTCCCCAGTCTCCCCTCCCCCCAAAAAACTTCCAGGAATTTTCCCACCTGGAGTTGGCAGCCCTAGGAAAAATGTGAGCAGGGGCTTCCCGAAAAGGCCATGGAATAAAAGAAGTGCAATGTGACATTATTTTTTTTTTAATGTAAAGCAGATGGCACAATAAATCTCTTTGGATACCGCAAGACTCTTTTTTTTTTTTGGTTGTGTTCTCCCAGAAACTGAAGGCGGCCTCCTTTTTGAATTCAATTCATGTAACCACATTGCCCCCTTATGGCCCATCTGTCTGATGACGGGGAGATGAAAGCCAAAGCTCTCCAAGGTATCCGACGAAGGGAGCTTTGACTCTCGAACGCTTGTTCCCCGAAAACTGCGTTGGTCTCTAAGATGCCACTGGGACCAGGGTTCCCTCTAAGCTGAGTTAGTGTGAGCTAGCTCACAGATTTTTAGCCTCCGGCTCACGCATTTTTGTCTCAGCTCAGGAAGGAGGGCTCCGGAGTAAACTAATTTATGCAGTAGCCAAATCGCTGGCTCGCAACTTTAGTGCCGGTAGATCACCAAGTACAATTTTTGCTCACAAGACTCCACAGCTTAGAGGCACCATTGACTGGGACCCAAATCTACTGTTGTACTGCAGACTGGAACCGCTACCCTCTGGAATGGCACTGATAGTGGCCGGATACAGTGCCCAAGGGGATAACGCTGGGACAGAACAGAGCTTGGGTGGGGGAATCCGCTATTCTAAACATCGAGGCTGACCTGCAGAGTACAGTCTTAGGCTGTGGATGCTCACGATGGCTTGACATCAGCCAGATATGCAGCCACCAGAGGGCCCCTGTAGTAGGGCTGCCAACTTCCAGGTGGGGCCTGGTGATCCCCTGGAATGAGCTCCCGGAAGAGATCAGGGCCCTGTGGGACCTTCCACAGTTCCGCAGGGCCTGTTAAATGGAGCTCTTCCACCAGGCTTTTGGAGCTGCCACCACTACTAACAACTGACCGCTGAGACGGGAGAGCCCTCTTCCCCCCTGGAATTTCTAACTACAGCCTGAGCCAGCCGCCTAAGACGACCTAAGAACACCACAGGGCCGACTGCGAAGCAAGGGAAACTATATGTAACTACTACGGCTGTGTGATACTGCAATTACTGACACTAGCACATATTTATGGCTACATGGTTTTAGAATTGTCGGACTGTTCAATATGTTGTCACTTTTTATGAGTATTGTAATGTACTTCGTGTGTATTATAAAAATGTTAGGCTGTTTCATGTAAGCTGCCCTGAGCCGGCCTTGGCCTGGAGGGCGGGATAGAAATTTAATTAATTAAATTGTCGTTGTCGACCTCGGCCTCCAGGCGACAGAGATCAGTTCCCCTGGAGAAAATGGCTGCTTTGGAGGGTGGACTTTATGGTCTTATACCCTGCTGAGATCTCTGCCCTCCCTCTGCCCTGGACTTGGCAATTGCATCCTGTACCTTTAGAGTTTGCACAGAGAAACAGGAGGACATTGGGGGCAGAGGCTGTGCTTGTCTTCTTTTCCACAACAGTGGCATGAAAACCCTCACTCGCTGAAATTTCTACGAATGCACGAATTTTCCCCGGTGTGTTTACGAGTGCTTTAAGACAGATTCGCTCCTGTTTTATAATGTCGTGATAATCCACTGCGTGTTAATCCATTAATGTATTGAGAGGAAGGATATCAAGGACCTCAACTGGTCACTAAAAGAATTAATACAGCCTCTCCGTCCTCTCTTGGGGTCCGCAGTGCAAAGGGAGCCCGGATCCCCTGGAGGCGGCTGAGGATGCTGACACGCCCTTTGCCGATGCCTCCCCCTCTTCCTTTCTCCCCTCCCCTCGTCCCAAAGAACAAGCACCCTTCTCACCTGAGGGTGTCTGCTGAGATCCAACAACCTGGCTATGGTTTGGGACTCTGTGACGCCAGCCTCCGCTATAATCCCGGTTGGCAGAGGGTCCCGCCGGCAACGAAAGTTCGGGATGGCTTTCGGAAGGCCTGTCAGGAACTGCACGGTGCCCAAGAGGGCCCGGGAGACCTTGCTGCACGAATCGAAGATCTGGAAGCCGAGTGTGACGTTGGGCAGGAGGGTGGGGTCCTGGTTAATTTCTTCAATGGCAAAGACCATGGTTTGGATGAGCTTGTAAAACCAAAGGGACAAGCTATATGGAGGAAGAGGAACAGAGGGTTTGGGTCCCTCTCAGGAGGCGGGGGGACAGTGGCAGAAGAGTAAGCACAGGAAGGATGCTTAGGGGTGGCCCTCTCTAGCAGTCCAACTCTCTGTTGCCACGTAGTCTGGAGGCCTCGGATGGGAACAGCATCCAGCCCTTCACTTCCGACATTTCTTTCTATCCTCATTATATCTGGGTATTCATACACGCACGCTGCTTCTTACAAAGGGATCTCTAGCCCACAAACCTTTATTCTTCCACAAGACTTTTTGTTGCCAGGATCTAAACTAGCTGCCAAGGCCAGGTCCATCTCATCAAATCTTAGAAGCTAAGCAGGATTGGCCCTGGTCAGTCTTTGGAAAAGAGACCACCAAAGAATACCAGGGTTGTGACCAAGGCTCCCTCCGAGCTGTGGAGTCTCGTGAGCGAAAATTCTACTTTGTGAGGTACGGGCATGAAAGTTGTGAGCGAGCGATTTGGCTCCTGCGTAAATTGGTTGGCTCTGGAGCCCTCCTTCCTGAGCTAAGACAAAAGTGTGGGAGCTAGAGGCTAAAAAACTGTGAGCCAGCTCACACTCACTCAGCTTAGAGGGAACGCTGGTTGTGACGCAGAGGCAGGCGGCAGCAGCAAGCTACCTCTGAACGTCTCTTGCCTCGGAAACGCCATGCGGTTGCTCCACGTTAGGTGTGACTTGATGGCAAAACACGCATGCGCGCACACAAAACAGCTGCACCTCTGGAAACAGAAAGACGGGGCTTGCACAGACCTCACTGCGGCATCAAGAGATTATTTACACGTGCGAATGGGCCGTCCCAGACAGGAATCGCCTGAATCGCAGAACTTCTCACAGGCTCATACCGTTTTGTGTTTCTCGCCTTCTCTGAGTGATGTGTTTACTTAGGTTGGTTTTGGGCATTGGGCACTTATTGGCTTTGCAGGTACTGGCAAATCTAGGAGTAGGGCACATGTGGAGGCAGACTGTGGAAGGTCAGGGCGGCAGATCTGCTACCCTGCATCAGACGTAGGGAGAGACGTTCCTAACCCCAGGGGGCTGCAGGTAACTCACAGCAGCATCTCTCTGCCTCTTCCCCTCTGGGCTGAATCCAGGGGAGTGTTTCAGCAGACGCCGAGGATTTTCATCCACAGAGTGTGACTTCCTCGCTTCTTCACTTCTGCTGCAGCCCAAATGTCCCCTGGAATTCTGTTCCCAGGGGTCCCCCTGATCTATTCCCACTAAGCGGACTCTATGAGCCTTTCCCACCACCTGCTCCTGCAAATACCAGGGCCTGAACTTGGTACCTCCTGCCAGGGCTCTTTTTGTGGCAGGAACTCCTTTGCCTATTAGGCGCCACACCCCTAATGTAGCCAATCCTCCAAGAGCTTACAGAGCTCTTCTGACAGGGGCTACTGTAAGCTCTTGGAGGATTGGCTACATTAGGAGTGTGGCGCCTAATAGGCAAAGGAGTTCCTGCCACAAAAAGAGCCCTGCCTCCTGCATACGAGTGCTCTGCCATTGACCCAAAGTGAGTGTCTGCAAAAATCAATGTTCCCTCTAAGCTGTGGAGTCTTGTGAACAAAACTTCTACTTTGTGAGCTACTGGCATTAAAGCTGTGAGCGAGCGATTTGGTTAGTGCATAAATCAGTTTGCTCTGGAGCCCTCCTTCCTAACACAAAGATGTGTGAGCCAGAGGCTAAAAAACTGTGAGCCAGCTCACACTAACTCAGCTGAGGGGGAACACTGGTCTGCATGTGTGAACCTGCCATTAGGCAGCCCTGAAATTGTACTAGCTCCAGCACCCGGGGATCCTGGGTTTACCTTGTGTGGCGGCTGACCCGGGCAAAACTGTTTTCGGCAGTTCCAGAAGGAGAAGACGAGCTCTCAGGGAGAACCTGCTGTTGCCGAACCGGCCCGTGACAGACCGTGGGACTGGGGCGCTGGGTGAAGGTGATTCTCCCAGCATCCGTTGACTGGGGGGAATGCATCGGGAAGACACCCCCGATGAGGACGTCCCCTCCTCTCTCAAAAGCCTCCGTCCCAAAGGCGGGCACGCGACATCGATGCCCGCTGATGCCAAGCACTGGGATGAAAAACAGGAGTCCGAGGACAAGGGGTGTCATCAGCCTGTGAGCGAATGCTTCGGCCAGTCTCTGGGAAGAGACAGGAATGAGCAAGGAAAGTTCTCGAAGCATCTTCTGCTGGATCGCTGGCCCAGAGGATCTCATTGTTGGGGATTATAAGGGGCAAGGAGGGAAATCGGGATCCCGACCAACGACTGCCGAGACTAGAAGGCACGGTGAATATGTAAGAGATCTCGCATGTCTTGGAGATGGAAAATGTGGAGGTGGAGATGGAAAGTGCGATGTCTTACATGGTTCCAGCAAAAGCGTAGGACCCGAATTAGTGTCCTCGGGAGCATCCGTGGCAAAGAAGGATGCCAGAAACACTGACACCCCCCCACCCCCCCGCCAAGGCCCTTTTCAATGGTCTGGGAGAGAGCCCAGGGAGCGGAATAAGTTGCCATTAGTTGTTAATGTCTCTGGAGTATTTCCGCAGAATGGAAAGCTGGGGTGGGGGGCAGAAGAGGGAAGGGAGAGGCACACACCGCAAAAGGCGCTGCACAATCTGAAAGGGGCTCTAGGGACGGCTCAACAGAGACTCCGCTCAGCAAGGCAGTTTCTGACTTCTGCAAATCACAGTTGATAGTACAATTACCTGATGGATTGTTGTTGTTGTTCAGTTGCAGTGTCGAGTCCGACTCTTCGCGACCCCGTGGACCACATCACGCCAGGCCCTCCTGTCTTCTGTCGTGCTCTGGAGTTTGCTCAACTTCATGTTTGCAGCACAACATGCCAATAAAGGTTTGATTGATTGATGTTCGCTGCATCAGTAACACTGTCTAACCATCTCCATCCTTTGCCATCCTCTTCTTTTATTACTTTCAATCTTTCCCAGCGTCCGGGTCTTCTCCAGTGAGGGCTCCCTTCTCATTGGGTGGCCAAAGTATTTGAGCTTCAACTTCAGGATCTGGCCTTCCAAGGAACAGTCAGGGTTGATTTCTTTTAGGATTGACTGATTCGATCTCCTTGCAGTCCAGGGGACTCTCAAGAGTCTTCTCCAGCACCATAGTTCAAAAGAATCTATTCTTCAGCACTTGGCCTTCCTTATAGCCCAACGCTCGCAGCCATACATTATTACTGGGAATACCATTGCTTTGACCATACAGACTTTTGCGTGTCAGTTTGCTACCATGTATTGTGGAGGGTGATGGAGGAGGCTGGCATTTCACATGATGTACTCTGCATATAAATTAAATAAGCAAGGCGACAATATACATCCTTGTCGTACTCCTTTTCCTATGCTAAACCAAACAGTTGTTCCATATCTGGTTCTGTCGCTTCTTGACCCTTATACAGATTTCTCGAGAAACATATGAGGTGGTCTGGTACTCCCGTCGCTTTAAGGACTTGCCATAGTTGTGATCCACACAATCAAAGGCTTTAGCATAGTCAAATGAAGCAGAAGCAGATGTTTTTCTGGTATTCCCTTGCTTTCTCCATAGTCCAGTGAATGTTGGCAATTTGATCTCTAGTTCCCCTACCTCTTCGAAATCCAGCTTGTACTTCTGCTGGAGCCTAGCTTGTAGGATCAGAACACCAACAAAGAACGTAGGTAGCTGAGCTGATCCATAGCACGATTCAAAGGCAAAAGACATGTAACAAATTTTATTTTATTGATTGTTAAGACCAACCAATGTAACACAAGGACATTGAAAAGCTTGCCATGCCACTGCTGATGTTAATAAAAAGGTGCTTCGTGGATTTAGGAGAAGAAAAGAGTCCAGCGTCACCTTAAAGGTAAAGGTTCCCTTGCTCGAAAGCCAGTCAAATCCGACTCTAGGGTTGTGGTGCTCATCTCCGTTTCAAAGCCGAAGAGTCAGCGCTGTCCGAAGACGTTTCCGTGGTCATGTGGCCGGCATGACTAAACACCAAGGCGCACGGAACGCTGTTACCTTCCCACCGAAGTGGTACCTATTTATCGACTTGCAATTTCTTGCTTTCGAACTGCTAGGTTGGCAGGAGCTGGGACCAGAGACGGGAGCTCACTCCGTCATGCGGCACTCTTGGGTCTCGAACCTAAGGATGATCCATAAGCAACAATGGGCTGAGATCCATTTGTGCTACCAGATGTCTGTACAATCTACATGAATTTGTATTCTCACAGGAGAGCCACATTTTTATGGGAAGAGACTCTGTGGCTTTTAACAGCTGCATGAGAGAAATTAGAGACGTGCGGGTTTTTTTCTCAAAAGAACCATAAAAGAGAAACCTTCAACTGTCAGACTTCAGTCTCTCGTTTAACTGTTAGAGGGAAAAACCTAGATAGCCCAGGCCAGCCTGATCACATCAGATCTTGGAAACTAATCATGGCCGGCCCCGATTAGTATTTAGATGGGAGATCACCAAGAAAATCCGGGGTCGCTAGGCCGAGGCAGGCAATGACAGACCACCTCTGCTTGTGTTTTGCCTTGAAAGCCCGTGGGGGGGGGGTGTCATTTTGGTGGCAACTTGAGGGCACTTAAAAAGAAAAAAAATACAGATACCTTCTGACGACTTGTGAACCAGCTTTGGGCCACTAAACTCTGCAAGGCTGAGCCCCCACTGAGACTGCTAACATCGCCACCCTCCCAGCGGCATACTCAGCTGTACCATTTCTTTTAGTTCCTGTCCCAATGCTCATTTTGCCTCATTAACCAAAGAAGCAGCACTCTGCTAGCATGTGCATACCCATCACCGTGCACTGGTAAATGCGAGTGACGGGGGACTCCTTGGATTATTTTTACTCCAATTATTGTTGAGAAAATTGCAGATAACGACATGAGATTGAGGACAGGTTCCAACATGAAGTGAAACACTCGCCCTTTCCGCTACCAATCAGGGGGCTGTTTGCTTGCCTCGGAAAATTGTCCCCCGAGGAGGCGCAGCCCGGATTTGTATTTGGTCTGCAGGTGACCACTCAGTTTTAGGGTTGCCAGCCTCCAGGTGGAGCCTGAAGATCTCACGGTATTCCGACTGATCTGCGTGCAACAGAGATCAGTGGCCCTGGAGAAAATGGCTGCTTCTATAGGAGGGCGCTGCGGCATTATACCCTCTGGAGCTCCCTGCCTTCTCCAAACTGTGTGAGCCGGAGGCTAAAAAACGGTGAGCTAGCTCAGAGGAACTCAGCTTAGAGGGAACACTGATTGCAACCAGAATCAACAAAATTAGAGAACAATGCACTCACACAATACAGCAGCATTACAAGACTGGAGCACAACGCAGTGAAACGGTGTATTACACACAACAAAAAGAATAAAGCGGGATGCATTGAAGTTTATTGTTGTTGTTGTTTTCATTTATTGTCCACCTTTCACACTGGAATTCCGGGCAGATGACAAGTATGGCCAAAGACAAAACAAAAACACCCACTATTCAGTCAGTCAGCAAGCAGATTACAAAACAGAACATCCAACTCTAACGTCAAAGAACAACAACAAAAATGCAGTGGGGCTGAGACTGAAGAACTGGGAGGGGGGAAAGCCAAAAACAAACACACACACAACTACCCAAGGCAACAAAGAAAACAATGTAAGCTGCTTGTGGTCCTCATTGGGGAGAAAGGCAGGGTATAAAGTGAACAAGTAAGAATCCAATCAACAGGGCGGGACACCTAACAAACAATGTGACAGGACTCAGACTGCAAGCATCCAAATGAAACATAAATATTAAACATTCTGATTACACAGTGCCTTTTTGGGAGATGATTTTTGGCAGGAAAGTGCAGAATTAGACATGGTTATGAAACCCATCGTTCAAAACCCACTGGTTTTTGCCAGAAGCAAGTCTCTCTCAGCCTTTGGGAAAGAAGAATACCTACATTTCTATGTTTAAGGTAAAGGTAAAGGTTCCCTTGCTTGAAAGCCAGTCAAATCCAACTCTAGGGTTGCGGTGCTCATCTCCGTTTCAAAGCTGAAGAGCCAGCGCTGTCTGAAGACGTTTCCGTGGTCATGTGGCCGGCATGACTAAACACCAAGGCACATGGGACGCTGTTACCTTCCCACCAAAGTGGTACCTATTTATCTACTTGCAATTTCTTGCTTTCGAACTGCTAGGTTGGCAGGAATTTATCGTATTTTAATTCTGCCATTCCTCCTCCATGCTCAGAGCGGAGTTCAAATCCCTCCTACGATTTATTCTCATAACCCTACGAGGGTCTCTGAACCTGGGGAGGTGGGTTCGGCTGAGATGACTGGTGGAAGGTTACCCAGTGAGTTTTAGGACATGAGTGAGGACCCCCCTCTAACCCTTACACCACACTGCCTGCACCAGTCTATAATTATTTTTTAAAAAGTAGTTAAGCCACCTTAGTTCTCGCTCCCTTCCCTTTTAACTTGCACAGAACAACACTTATATCGAAAGAAAAGCGACTAGTTGTCAGGTCCCGCTTGGATACCAGCAGGGGATGGGGGGGGGAGGGCTAGGGCCAATGTTCCCTCTAAGCTGTGGAGTCTTGTGAGCAAAAATTTTACTTGGTGAGCTACTGCCGTTAAAGTTGTGAGTGATCGATTTGTCTGCTGCATAAATTAGTTTGCTCTGGAGCCATCCTTTCTGAGCCAAGACAAAAATTTGTGAGCTGGAGGCTAAAAAACTGTGAGCTGGCTCACACTAACTCAGCTTAGAGGGAACACTGGCTAGGGCTGCCAGTTCCACGTTGGGAAACTCCTTGAGATTTGGAGGTGGAACCTGGGGAGGACAGGGGCCTTAATGGGATACCCTCCAAAGCGTTCGTTTTCCCCAGGGGAACTGATCTCCGTGGCCCGGAGACAAGCTGCAATTCCGGGGGATCCCCAGGTCCCACCGGGAGACTGGCATCCTTAGCTCAACTACAGAGTCTCAGCACGTAGGAAACTTCCGCCTTCCGAGGAACGCAACAGTTTCACCATAGAGATCTAAAGCTCCAGAGCGTCTCCGGGAGCCGCTTTTCATTCCTACCGGAAGTCTCATGGCGGCGCGAGCCTGGCTGTACGCTTATCTCTATGGCCACGCGTTGCCATGGCGGCAGGAGCAAGGCTTTCTTATTGGCGGCTTCCTCGCCCGCGCGCTTCTTCTCCGGCTTGATTACGATTCCCCGCGGCTGAGAGGAGAGAGACCGCCCCGACGCCACCTTTCTAGTCGAGGCAGGGGGCGGAGTAGAAAGCGTGACGTAGCCAGAGGGGGCGTGGTGGAATGGTGGTAGAAAAAGACAAGGGGGTGGGGCGGCGGGGCCATAGAGGCACGCCTGGTTCTAATCCCAGAGAGAATAAATCCTGGTTCCGCCTAAGAGCGGTTTCCGGTTCCGCTTCCGTGCTTGGGCGTGATGGAGTCGGTTCTGAGCGAAGTGGTGGCGTCGGAAGATTTGCAAGTGAGGGCAAGGCGGGGGGCCTTCCGCGCCGGGGAGCGGGGCGGGGCTCTGGCTCTCGGGTCGTTTGCTGAGGCTGAGTGGGGCTTCCATGGCCAAGGGCCGTCTGTCTGTCTCCCTTGGCACCTCTGGTTGGAGACAGTCGAGGCGGAGCCGTGGATCCTCGGGTCTCAAACAATGTTCCCTCTAAGCTGCGTTGGTGTGAGCGAGCTCACCGTTTTTTAGCCTCCGGCTCACACTTTTTTGTATCTTAGCTCAGGAGGGAGGGCTCCAGAGCAAACTGACTTATGCTGTAGCCAAATCGCTCGCTCACAACTTTGATGCCAGTAGCTCGCAAAGTAGACTTTTTGCTCACAAGACTCCACAGCTTAGAGGGAACGTTGGTCTCAGTTAAACAAACAAAGCTAAAGTGTTTCCTTCCCCCTTTTCAGTCTCCCAAGTCTCCTTTTTCCTCAGTGAGCGGGGTTATCAATGGCTAGTCCGGCATCTTGTTCTGCTGTGCCTGCCGCCCGACGGTTTGGGTTTGCTTCGCTTTCGCAGGGCTCTTTTTGTAGCAGGAACTCCTTTGCATGTTAGGCAATAGACCCCCTAATGTAGCCAATCCTCCAAGAGCTTACAGAGCTCTTCTTACAGGGGCTACTGTAAGCTCTTGGAGGACTGGCTACATTAGGGGGGTGTCGCCTAATATGCAAAGGAGTTCCTGCTACAAAAAGAGCCCTGCCTAAGGGCTTTTTGGAAACAGGATGCGTTGGGTGAATGCACTTTGGTTCCACTGCATCCAGGAATCTTATTATTTCTTCCAAGTTGTGCCTTGTGTTGTAGCCCTGAGAGGTTTTCAAAGCGGTGTACAAACTGCCCTCCCCTTGCAATAACATCTTCTGCTTCTTCTTTCCAGACCTTTCTGTTGATTCATCCGCTTACGTCAGAGCTGTGTCCTCTAAATTAGCACGACATCTCAGCCCGTAATACTTTAGGCCTGTTTCCTCCCCCCATGTGATGCCTTTCCTGTTGATGTATCTTCCACTTGGAAGTGTTTTTCTTCATTTCTTGGACTTACTCAAAATATTTATATCCTATTTTTCTTCCAAATAATGGGACTCATGGCGGCCTGACACAAGATCCGGCTGTATTTCCTTGGTGCAGTAGTGTTTCTTGGTATTTGGTAGCTGAGGTGTGCCTAGTTGTTGTTTTTTAAAAAAAATTCAAACTGGAAGGGGGCAAGTCTGTAATGTTGACTTCTGTGGGGATGTGACTGACAGCTCCTAATGAACAGAATTGCCTGTAAACAGGCCAGCTTGAGCAGTGAATCATAGACATCTGCAGCAGAGACCTTTCTCAGACTGGGCACGTGCTCTGGAATCCCAGGAATCAGTGAGCAATTGGCTTTGCATCATCCAATTCTCTTGCTTCATACGTTGTGGCAATTCTTGTAGAGACTCCTCCCATCTGTCCTAATATGCTTCTAAGTATTTATCGTTCTAGAGGGAGTTCTTTCTCACTTTGATAACCAGACAGCAACAGTTTTTCCTTTCTTTTCCCCAAACGGTTGCTTACAGTAATGTTGTTGTTGTTGTTCAGTCGCACAGTCGAGTCCGATTCTTCGCGACCCCATGAACCAGATCCCGCCAGGCCCTCCTGTCTTCCGCTGTCCTCTGAAGTTTGCTCAATTTCATGTTTGTTGCATTGATGACACTGTCTAACCATCTCATCCTTTGCCGGCACCTTCTTCTTTGACCTTCAATCTTTCCCAGCATCAGGGCCTTCTCCAGTGAATGCTCCCTTCTCATTTGGTGGCCAAAGTATTTGAGCTTCATCTTCAGGATCTGGCCTTCCAGGGAACAGCCAGGGTTGATTTCTTTTAGGATTGACTGATTTGATCTCCTTGCGGTCCAAGGGACTCTCAAGAGTCTTGCCAGCACCATAGTTCAAAAGAATCTATTCTTCGGTGCTCGGCCTTCCTTATAGTCCAACTCTCGCAGCCATACATTACTACTGGGAATACCATTGCTTTGACCATGCGGACTTTTGTTGGCAGGGTGATGTCTCTGCTTTTTATCATGCTGTTTAGGTTTGCTATTGCTTTCCTCCTGAGGAGTAGGTGTCTTTTAATTTCATGGCTGCAGTCACCATCTGCAGTGATCTGGGATCCCAGGAACGTGAAGTCTGTCACTGCTTCCACAACTTCCCCTTCTGTTTGCCAAGGAGTGGTGGGGCCAGATGCCATGATCTTAGTTTTTTGATGTTGAGCTTCAAGCCCACTTTTGCACTCTCCTCTTTCATTCTGAGCAAGAGGCTCTTTAGGTCCTCTTCACTTTCTGCCATTAGAGTGGTATCATCTGCATACCTGAGGTTATTGATCTTTTTCCCAGCAATCTTAACTCCAGCTTGTGATTCATCCCGGCCAGCATTTCGCATGATGTACTCTGCATATAAATTAAATAAGCAAGGTGACAATATACATCCCTGCCTGTCTTCCACACAGTGGTGGGCTACGAAGGCTTCTGGGACATGCTGTTGGCTTATGCCGGGTTCCCTAGTGGCCCGTGCTGGAGATTCTCAGTGCTGCAGAGCTTGCAAGTGCCTTCAGAATTTTGAGGGTGGGTACTGGGCGCCCCCACAAGAGGGCTGCTGTTTTTAGATGAAGCTTCATTTTAAAGCAAGGCAGAATGGAAGACTTCAGCTGCTTGAAAGAGTGTCAAAATTACTTTCAGGTGATAGTGTAATTGCCCCCCAATGACTAAAATTTACTCAGTTGAAACGTATTGTACGTGGGCTTTTTATCAGTGTCTGGAAGTCCTTGCAAGAGCTGGATGTCTGACAGAGGAATACTGAGGAGTAGTCAGTAAGCTGTGTACAGTGGATTTTATTTGTGGTTCCTGATGTGGCGGGGGCAAGGTGGGTGTGAACGATTTTAGAAACTGGAGGAGTCTCCTTTCTGTGTCTCTTATCAAACCTGCTTTCATTTTCTTGCAGTGCGGTACTCTTCCTCTTCTTTTCTTCTTTGCGTTAGCAATGGTTCTCCTCGCGACTTTTCTTTGTGATGAGGCAGGCTACCTTGTTGTGCCTTGGAACCTCTTACCTTATAGAAACGAATGGCTTAGCAAGCATGCCCGCTAGGGGGCACCAGCGCATTGCTGGGAACTCTTGGACACAGATGGAGAATGTGTGTCTGTCTTGGGCATCCCTCCTGGTGGAACATTTGACCTTTCAAAAATGGTCTGTTTTATTTACATCCCGCCTTTCTCCCCAAGGGGGACTCAGAACAGCTTACATCGTTCCTCCTTTCTTCTGTTTTATCCTCACAACAGCCCTGTGAGGTAGGCTAGGCTGAGAGTGCGCGACTGGCCCAAGGTCACCCGTAAGCTTCCGTGGCTGTGGGGACTCGAACCTGGGTTTCTCAGATCCTGGTCCGACACTTTAAACGCTATACCACGCTGGTTCTTTTGCTTGTTTAAATACTTTTCTGCAGCAACAAAAAAAGCTTTACCGCTTGATTTTGTATGTACGTGTTGGGAAAGAAGCCAAATGATGGAAGTTAAGTAGCATTATGAACAGGTGAATTTAAAAATGATATATATCCATTTAAAAAGGTATCCTGTTAAGCAGAATGCCTGGAATGTTGAGGAAGGAATGATTAGAGATGTGCACAGCCTCACTCCTGACTCCAGTGATGTCCATCGCTTCAGAAAGGTTGGGAATCCTTGTTTTAGGGTTTCCTGAGGCCCCAGATCTGCATTTTTTTCTTTCACCTGCAGCAAAAGGCTTTCTTGGGCTGTGGTCACACACACTAAATAATCCACTTTCAGTGCACTTTCCAACTGGATTTTGCCAGTTCACACAGCAAAAATCCAGTTGGAAAGTGCACCGAAAGTGAATTGAAAGTGGACATTTACTGTGTGTGACTGCAGCCATGTTATAATAAAGGTTTCTTCCTTTCCTATTGGTTTCGAGAGGACTGTGCCAGAAGAAATTGAGAACTTTCTTGGTAAACAGAACAATATCCGTCTATGTGCCGGGAGCTGTTGAGTGACGGTGCTGGTGATTGGTTTGCCCAGAATGGACTATTGTACATCAGTTTGTGCAGACGTGTCCGTCACCAGCATGACCATCAGCTGACCAAACAAACCTGCTTCCATTGCAAACTCTCACACACATGCAATGGGGTGATAGAAAGCTCTGCCCATAGTGTTTGACTTGCAGAGCCATTTCACACACCCAAAGCATTGTTCCATGCTGCTGCTACTGAGCATGCACAGCTGCGTTCTCCCTTGCAGTTAAGAACATAAGAACATAAGAGAAGCCAATGTTGAATCAGGCCAATGGCCCATCTAGTCCAACACTCTGTCACACAGTGGCCAAAATATACCAGGTGCCATCAGGAGGTCCAGCAGTGGGGCCAGGGCACCAGAAGCCCTCCCACTGCTGCCCCCTCCAGCACCAAGAATAGAGTGCATCACCTGCCCCAGACTGAGAGTTCTCATTCTATACCCTGTGGCTAATAGCCACTGGTGGACTTCTGCCCCATATGTTTATCTAATTTCCTCTTGAAACTGTCCATGCTTGCAGCTGCCACGACCTCCTGTGGCAGTGAATTCCATATGTTAATCACTCTTTGGGTGAAGAAGTATTTCCTTTTATCTGTTCTAACCCGACTGTTCAGCAATTTCATAGAGTGCCCACGAGTTCTTGTATTGTGAGAAAGGGAGAAAAGTACTTCTTTCTCAACCTGCTCAATCCCATTCATAATCTTATAAACCTCGATCATGTCACCCCTCAGCCGTCGTTTCTCCAAGCTAAAGAGCCCCAAGCATTTTAACCTTTCTTCATAGGGAAGGTGTTCCAACCCTTTTATCATTCTAGTTGCCCTTCTCTGCACTTTTTCCAATGCTATAATATCCTTTTTGAGATGTGGTGACCAGAACTGTACACAGTATTCCAAATGAGGTCGCACCAATGATTTATACAGGGGCATGATGATACTGGCTGAAGGCCTGTGAAGTTGTGAAGGCCTGTGGGCGAAATGGAAAAATTGGCAGGGAAAAACAAATCTACGCAGTTTCCCCCCCTAGTAGTTTCTATCGTGAACTTTTGGGGAAGCACTGAGAACGGCTGTGATATTTTTCTTTCGGAATTAGTGCATGGCTTTATGACACGGCTTTGCTCAATCTAAATCTGTCACTTTAAGATTTGTACGCAAGCCAGCTTTTAGAGTGAGGGATGGCTGCTGCCAACACGCAGAGCCGAGACACATTTCTGCACCAAATTGGGCGCTGTCATCAGGAGATGAGTATACAAGGCCTCTTTCTTTGTCGATTGCTGGTGACCTTTAAAACTGAGATGTAAGTGTTTAGATAGCAATAAGGTGCAACAGTTTGCAGCTTTCTCTCTAGAGTGGGGTGTAGTCACAGTCCTGCTTAAGGACAAATAAGGTGTTTTTCTTTGGAAATCTCCTAAATGTATACTTAGTTAGGAATGCTACATTTTATGTTGAAATGCTAAGTGCTTCAGTGGGAGGGCTTCCAGTGTCCTGGCCCCTCCTGATGGCACCTGGTATTTTTGGCCACGGTGTGACACAGTGTTGGACTGGATGGGCCATTGGCCTGATCGAACATTGGCTTCTCTTATGCTCTTATGATAGGAACTCTTGGTCCGGGGCAAGGGATGCTCTGTATTCTTGGTGCGGGGGGGGTCAACAGTGGGAGGGGCTTCTAGTGTCTTGGTCCCACTGCTGGACCTCCTGATGGCCCCTGGTATTTTGGGCCACTGTGTGACACAGAGTGTTGGACTGGATGGGCCATTGGCCCGATCCAACATTGGCTTCTCTTATGTTCTTACATTCTTAAGGTTTGATGAGAAAACAAATACTGCATATATTCCAATTTTCTGCCGAATTCCATTTTTTTTTTTTGAGGGGAGGGAGAATTTTTCCATGGCTTTGAAGTGTATTCATAGTGGCTGGCCATGATGTGAAGTGTAGGAGTAGGACATGTGATGACCATGTTCTAATCCCCCACTCAGCTATGGAAGGCAGCCGGGTATGTTGCCAACCTCCAGGTGGGGCCTGGAGAACTCCAGGAATTAGAACTGACCTCTGGGTGACAGAGACCAGTTCTTCTGAGGGGGGGTTACATTCCCTTTGGAGACTGGACTATATGGCTTTCTGCCCAGTTGAGGTCCCTCCCCTCCCAAACCCCCAGCCTCCCCATGCTCCAGCCCCAAATCTCCAGGGATTTCCCAGCCTAGAGTTGGCATCCCTGCCCTTGGGGCTGTCGTGCACTCTCAACCTACCCTACCCTTCCGAAGGGCACGTTGGTGGTTAGGATTGGGTGGAGGAAGGGGAAGCGATGTGAAAAGCTGCTTGGAGTCCCTGATCAGGGAGAAAAACAGAATTTGAATAGAGAGGTTGCCAGGTTTTACATGCTTGTCTTGTGGCTGGAAGTTAAAAGGCTAGACTGGTGTGCTTAGTGTCAGTGGCTGGAACTGTAATCCAGGGATCCCACACTCGGTGCCTATGGGCCCTGTGGCAGAACGGGCCCGTGTCAGTTGGCGGGCCCCGCTCTGCCCACCCCTCCTTTGCCTGACCTGGAACCTGAAGGGGCCGTTTCTCTCCACTGCCTCTGGGTATTGCTGCCACCACTGTCCCTGTCTTGGGCTCTGGTTAGGCAGGACAGCCTCCTAACCTGCCTCCGGTGTGACTGGGAAACCTGCCTCAAGGCTTCCTGGGAATCTTTGGGGCTCCCCTGGAGAGTTGGCAACCTGCTGTTCTGCCCCCCTGTTCTCCTCGGAGTCCCCAACCCACTCCAGTGTGTCCAAGTGTTTGGGGGGGACTAAGCGGTACAAGGGGATTTCACTCCTTTATCATTCAAAGGACTTACATGAAAACTCTTCAACTATTTACAGGCCTCTCCACAGGGAACGGAAGAATCAAAACAAAGGTGACAAAACCGCTCCATCTCTCCCTTGTCCATCTTCATGCCATCTCTAGATGGTCTGCAGGGCAGGCACATGGCTTCATTTCATTGGAGAAAGTAGAATCAGCGTGTCTCCCAAAATGGCCTTTCCCTCCCGCAAGACTCCCAACCGACAGCCTCTGACTGGCTTCTGACTTCTGACAGACAGAACTGGCTCCCCACCCAAAACTCCACTATATAAAACAGCCGTTTTCCGCCCAGGATCTGGCTCCCCTTCTTGCAGCATTCTGGGGCAGATCTCCTCATCACCTTGATGGACTTCCTGTCCTCTCCAAGGAGCTGCCCTCAGGCTATTGGTTGGAGACAGGAGGGGAGGGGGGAGATGAGGAGGAGACTAGGCCCAGGCCAACCTCGAGTTTGATGGTCTCCTCCTATCCAGCCCCCACCGACTTAAACACGCAAACAAAATGGCGTTTCTCCACAGGCCCCAATTCTGATTCCCACCAAGCGTTTTCCGAAAGTGGGTGGAGCCAGAAGGAGTTCCTGATAGGCCACTGGAAACCCGATTGACTGTGCATATGGAACCATGGTGGCTTCGGCGGCCACCAATGTTGGCTTTAATCTCTCACGCCTCTTCCCCAGCGTAGTTTTAAAACTACCCCTCTTCTCCTCTATGCTTGGACTTCTCTCTGGGGATGTGGCTGGCTCCGCCTCCTCTGGCAGCCATTTTGTGGTTGTGCCCGCCACCATCTCAAAATTCCAAAGCTGCCCGCAGGCTCCAAAAGGTTGGGGGACCCCTGCTCTGATCAGTAATGAGCGTCATCGAGGTCAGGCCCGTGCCCAAAGATTATTGCCGGCAAGTCCCTTTTTGCCTCTGGGTGGCTCGAGTTGGTTCCCAGTGCAGCGTGTTGCCCCCAGTGAATCAAAGGATCTGGACCCCGAAGAGGGCAGGCGGGAGGGCTCTCCTTGGCTTCCTGCTGGCATTTCCAGGCAATCGAGAGAGTGGTGTTTCAACCACCGTGTTGTTCAAACAGATTTCTGTTTCCCTTAAAAAAACGAAAACAAGCCAGAATGAAAGGGCTGCTTTATGGCGGATGACGTTTCCTCCTCCAGTTGCTGTTTTTGGTAAGCACGGGCTTTCGAGCAGGCTTGTGAGAAGTCACGCCCACTTGGACAGCTCTCTGGCTGGCATGGGCCATCCTTAGGGCATCAGAGAGTTCACCCCGCCTCGCTAATGGTTAACTTACGTTCACCGTTGCCTGGTAAACTCCCCTCCTGATGTCTCTGAGTTCGCTTTGGAGTCCATTATTAAGCAGGGTGCAATTAGCATTCTTCTTCTGACGTCAAGAGCAAAGCGGTTAATAGGCCTGCCGAGCAGAGAATCCCTTTGACCCTCCAGGGCTGGACCAAACCCAGAGGCCTTTTGCATCGCCTGCACCCATCTCCCCGTTGGTGGCGGGGAACAAAAAGATTAGTGTTTAGTTTCCGGCAGCCCGAGCGTGGTCACGGAGGAGGCTGGCCTGTTGTTGGTCTTCCTTGTGAATTCTCGTGGTTCTTGTGTAACGCTTCGTAAGAGATCCGGTTGGCAGAAGCCGGGGAGCCGGTTCCTGTTGGAGCGATTCCTCCTATGGGAATGGCGTGCTCTTTACCTGGGAGTTTGATTAAGAGGAGGAGGATTTGATGTCAGTTGTGCAACAGGGAGAGAATAAGCCATCACGCAAAGTTCTGCTGTTTTTTTTTTAGTTGAAAAAGCCTGGTTTCGGTTATAGTTGTGAGGCACAGCTAAGGACTCAGCCTGTATAGACAAGGGAGTTGTGAGCACCGTATTCAGCCAGCCTAGGATGTTTCTAGGCAGGTAGGCCTCTCCAGACAGCTCTTTGGATGTGAGGTCTCTGCCCTCACCAATATATAGCTGGAAAGCACAGGGATGAGACTTTCTGGGCACCCCATGTGTGTGCTGCCTCAAATTCCCTGGTAGAAGGAGAGTGGCAATACAAGGGATGTTTTTCTTCCTTCTCTGGGTTTGCCCCTTACAGATGTTGCGTGGACAGCTAAACTAAATGCCGGAATCCTGTGCAAAGTATGACTTACACGCAGATCACTGCCACGTGATTGGGGTGACGGCTGTCAGCACAGAGAGCTGCTAAAAGGGGACTAGATAATTCGGTGAAGGGAAATTAGGCCCTCAGGAGCTCTGGGCTGTGATGACCTGCGGTCCCTGCCGTTCTGGGTTCCTTGTACAGAGGGGCTCGTGGTCAGTCCGCCTCGTACCTTTTCTGCATTCAGCAGTTTTTGGGAAAGGTGGCGGGGGAGCATGTTGCATTCTCCGGTTCTTTCCCTCACCTCTTTGTAGGATGCCGTGCAATGTATTTGAACCCCCCCCCCACACACACACACACACTCTTTTGTCCTTTGTGTCTCTCCTCTTTGCCCTGTTTCCCTCCTTCTCTGTCCTCTGCTGATTTTGCATCCGATCTACTTGGAAATGGCCCGGGGTGAGGGGTGCGATCTACCGCCCGCCAGTGGAAACCAGGTTGGTTTTTAGCACAGACCTGGCTTACTGAGTTCAGGTGATACCCGCAGACTCTTCCGACTATGAAACTGGTTTTTCGGATAGCTTAACAGCTGCCTAGGAAGCAGCAAGTCCACAGGCTGCTGCAGCAGTGCTTCTATGAGCTGGAAAGAATCAAGCTTTTCCTGGAACCTCGTCCCGTGTTTGGCCGTTCTCTCGTGCCAGGGTGCCAGCGGTTTCTCAGGGAATTGGGGGTGCGGCAGTTGGTGCCCTGGCACTAGCTATATTCCCCAGCTTGACTGACTTTGGTCCTCAAGGCAGCCTTTTTAATTTACTTTTTATTTATACCTGGGCTTTCTCCCCAGGAGGGACCCAAAGCAGCTTTTATCATTCTCCTTGCTTCTGTTTTATCCTCACAACAGCCCTGTGAGGTAGGGTCGTTGGAGAGTGAGGGACCAGCCCAAGGTCCCCCAGTGGATTTCCGTGGCAGCCTGGGGATTCGAACTCCTTTCTTCCAGATCCTAGTCTGACCCTGTGACCACTCCACCATTCTGGCTGAGCGCAAATGAAATTGTAATTAAGACCTATAAAGCTGGAGTATCCCTGTCTCCCCAACTCTGTTTCGGGACAGATGACAAACTACTCTTTTTCACAGAACTTAGTTCATGAAAGGCAATGCCGCGGGAATAGGATGATTTCCAATATGGGGGGGGGGCTTTGTGGGGGAATGGGTTAGGCAAACTCATGGAAGATGAGTCTGCTGACTAAATAAAATCTCTCAAGTTCAAATGGAGTATGATTTTTTAATATTAATTGCTTGGGAAAGCAAGTGGCATAGTAAGCAGTGTAGGAGAATACAAGAACTCGTGGGCACTCCATGAAATTGCTGAGCAGTCGGGTTAGAATAGATAAAAGGAAGTACTTCTTCACCCAAATAGTGATTAACACATGGAATTCACTGCCACAGGAGGTGGTGGCAGCTAAAAGCATGGGCGGCTTCAAGAGGGAATTGGATCAACATACAGAACAGAGGTCCATTGGTGGCTATTAGCCACAAGGTATAGATAGGAACTCTCAGTCTGGGGCAAGGGATGCTCTGTATTCTTGGTGCTGGGGGGGCAACAGTGGGAGGGCTTCTAGTGTCCTGGCCCCACTGCTGGACTTCCTGATGGCACCTGGTATTTCTGGCCACTGTGTGACACAGAGTGTTGGACTGGATGGGCCACTGGCCTGATCCAGCATTGGCTTCTCTTATGTTCTCTTAGGAGGTCTGATGTAACTGCAAAACGGAGCTGTTCTGCCAGAAGATCCCCATAATTGGGGGGCTACGGCCTGGCTGCTTCAGTCACTTGAGATTATGACGCCTTCCTCGTCATAGTGCTACCTGTCTTAAACTACTGTACCTTTTTGTTTCAATTGTTCTAACTCTTTAATTACTATGATTGTCTTAATGACTTCGTAACACTGCTGTTGAGATCTGCCCTGGGCCCGCTTGCGGGGAGGGAAGGATATAAATTGGAATAAACAAATACATTTCTGATCAGCCGGTGTGGAAAAGGTGCTTTTGAAGCGCCCAGGCTTTTCATCTGCTCTAGCAGGGCCGTTCTTACATTCAACTTGGGTGATTCGGATGTGCCAGAAAGGTCTGGGAGGTCAGCTGTAGGAAGTTCAGCTGGTCTGGGTTGGAAGAGACAGAGGCGACTTGCCTCTTCAGCAGCATAACTCCTTGCCTCTTCAGCAGCATAACTCCACCGCATCTGAACACCCTACCCTTCCTGCCATTCTCCCCACGTGGAAATGTGTAGTTAAAGATGGCGGTGAGTTGATCCCACTGGTGTATTGTTTCCAAAACCCTCTGAAATCATGTCAACAAGCAGTGTTCCCTCTAAGCTGAGTTAGTGTGAGCTAGCTCACAGTTTTTTAGCCTCCAGCTCACAGATCTTTGTCTTAGCACAGGAAAGATGGGACTCCAGAGCAAAATAATTTATGCAGCAGTCAAATCATTCGCTCCCAACTTTAATGCCAGTCGCTCACAAAGAAGAATTTTTGCTCTCAAGACTCCACAGCGTAGAGGGAGCATTGTCAGCAAGCGAGGGAGGGGTATGCGTCTCCTTCCTCTTTCAAGAGTGGTGTTCAAGGGCCGCTCAGCGGTGGTCCTTATCTCAGGACTCACGTCGACTCTCCCCCATTTGGGCTGATCAGCCAGGGATCACGATTTCGGGACCTGCCATGACTCTCCCCCCAACCCCTTTCTCTTGCACGCCCTGCAGAGGTTTGAGAAGAAGTACAACGCCGAGCTGAGCTCCGGCAACGTCTCCAAAGGGACCAAGTTCGAGTACGCCTGGTGCCTTGTCCGCAGCAAGTACAACGAGGACATCAAGAAGGGCATCGTGCTCCTGGAAGGTAAGCGTGAGACCAGAGCGGCCCCTGAGCCGTCTCCCAGCATCCCTCCGATGTCCCCGCCCAGCAGCTGCTTTGAGCGTTCCACTCCATAGCACGGCAGTTGTCAAAACACCCTCTCGAAAACACAGACCCTTTTATTTTCGTGGCATTCGGCGAGGCACACCCTTTCTCCGCCCCCGCCTTACCTTGCTTGGTATGCAGGTGCCCCGTTCAATCCCTGGCACTTCCAGGTAAGGAAGCGGGAAAGACGACAGTTTATTATGGTCCTGCACCAGCAGACCAAAACATGCGTGAACCGAGCGATAAGAATATGGCGTGCCGCCTTCCATTAAGGGGTATAAAACAAGCGAATGTGTGACACTAAATCAACACTGTACCTCAGCAGACTCTGGCAGCTGCACAAAATCTGGGGACTCTGTCCGAAGTCCCAGATTCAAGGTCTGCACGGAAAAGGGAGGTGTTCCATTCCTCCCGTCTTCCAGGTATTTCCTGGAGGATGGGCGTAATAAAGGATTTTGTTGTTGTTGCCGTTGAGTCATCGCTGGCTTACGGTGACCCCGTAAGGTTTTCAAGACAAGAGGCGGTCGGAGGTGGTTTGGCCTTGCCCGCCTCCACATCCCACCGCTGGTATTCAGTTTAGTGTCATGGTTAGGAGTGCCGGCCTCTTAATCTGGGAGAACTGGGTTTGATTCCATAGAAGAGATCTTCTGGGAATAGGCCAATCTGATCTAACTTATGAAGGATTTGTGTGGACCAGGCAGGGTAAGGGTCCGAGGCGAAAAGGTAAGGTATTAGTCTGCCACAGCACTCTCTGCACCCCCTAATTATCAGCTGTCAGGGGGCACCCCCTGAACATCACTGGGGGTGGGATGTGGGGCTCTGCAGCAAGACATGAGGCACCTGGTGAATATCACCTCCTTTCCTTAAGAACATAAGAGAAGCCAATGTTGAATCAGGCCAATGGCCCATCTAGTCCAACACTCTGTCACACAGCGGCCAAAATATACCACGTGACATCCGGAGGTCCAGCAGTGGGGCCGGGACACTAGAAGCCCTCCCACTGCTACCCCCCCAGCACCAAGAATAGAGGGCATCACCTGCCCCAGACTGAGAGTTCCCATCTATACCCTGTGGCTAATCGCCACTGATGGACCTCTGCTCCATGTGTTTATCCAATTCCCTCTTGAAACTGTCCATGCTTGTAGCTGCCACCACCTCCTGTGGCAGTGAATTCCATATGTTAATCACTCTTTGGGTGAAGAAGTATTTCCTTTTATCTGTTCCTTTTCTCTTCCATTGTGGGAAACCAGCGTTTAGACCTGGCCAGATTTATTTAAAACATTTGCGCTTTGCCTTTCCACCCAGCCGGGGACTTCAAGATGGCAAACAGTTAAAAAGGCGTCAACATCCGCTTAAAAACACACACAAATAATAAAACAGCAAATACCCTTCCCTGGCAAGATTGGCTAGTGTTGACGGTGTGTGACTTGGTCTTTTCCCCACAAGGTTCATTCAAACCCTGTTTGATTCCTCACTCCTCCACGTGCAGCTGCCAGTGTGACCTTGGGTCGGTCATAAGTTCTCTCAAGGGCAGTTCTCAAGAGAGCTCTCTCAGCCCCGCCTACCTCACAGGGTGTCTGTTGTGGGGAGGGGAAGGGAAAGGAGTTTGTAAGCCGCTCCGAGACTCCGAGGGAAGGATGGGGGTATAAATCCAGTCTCTTCTTCTGTTCCTCGGAGGTCTCCCATCCAGATGCCGGCCAGAGCCGACCCGGCTTGGCTTCTGAGATCTGACGAGATCGGACTAGGCTGGGCTGTCCAAGTCAGGTCTAAAGATATATCTGTAAATATACGCAGCTGAGATAATTATGCGGCAGCGGCGTGTGTCCAGCTGTTTCAGTTTCCCCAGAAGCGCAAAAGACACAAATGCTCCTGACGCAGCACACCGTGGTGTTTCCCTTGTAATAAGGCGGACGGAAGAACATTGAGACGGGCCAGAGTGCAAACTGTGTTGGGGGAGATCAGGGAATCGGCTTAAAGAGTGCGATGTCCCTCGGCCGCGCCCAATCAGCCTGAGGGTGTCTCTCTCCACCCCTCCATTCTTCTTGCCTAGTTAATGTTTGCAAGAGTGGTCCAGAGACCCGGCTTCACGTAGTCCCATCCTCCTTCCTGGGGACACTGCAGAGGGCGAAGGGCTGGAGCCAGAGGGGAGCTGTTGTGGGAAGGGGAACAGTGGCCCAGCAGGGCTCGGCCTTCACTTTTCTGCTGATGAGACATCTATAATAGAGGCACACAAGCTAAATCCCTGGCCGGGGCAGGTATTAGGCATTTCAGTGTCAAATAAGAGTGAGGGATGGCTCCGAAGAGGCTTTGGCGGCTACTCTGGCTGGAGAAATTAATTCAGGAGTAGGCCTGCGCTGGCTGCGTAGGAAGCCCCTGAGCCCCTAGGTATGCATGGGCCGCCACCTTCCACCATCTGCCCCGTGGCTGTCTGTCAGCAGCCAGGAGTAACCTTCGTGCTTTCCAGATCTGGTCCTCCTTGTCTTGGCGAAGTCCGAGGCCGCCCGGCATTCGGTCGTCAAGCATCCTTGAGGGGCTGCTCTCCGCTCTCGAATTTGTTTGCTCGTATATATATATTTTTGCTTCTTGAGTAGTCAAAAGCAGGCAGTGGGGAAATCGACACGTCACAATCTTTCTTTCTTTCTTTTTTCCTTTTGAAAGTAGCTGCTCGGAACGGCTATAAATAAACTTCTCTTCGCCCTCAGATCTGTTGCCAAAAGGGAACAAGGAAGAGCAGCGGGACTATGTCTTCTACCTCGCAGTAGCCAATTACCGGCTGAAGGTGAGCCTTGCCGACGAGTCACCTTGTCCCGCTTTGGCTCTTGATTGGCAGCTGGGTTGGCCGGTGGGCGGTCAGTTGGAGAAGTGGTGCAGGCTGGGAGGGGGTGTCCCTGAGCTGTCTCCCCCTCTTCTCTGTGCCTTTCTTAGTCACTGCTGGCAAGTCCTCCACCGTGGCCCAGGACTGCAGTTTGCTGATCCCTTCCCTTCCCCTCCAGTTTATATTACCCCTAGTGGAGCTGGTTCCACAGAATTCCCCACCTAGCTTTTTTGCTTGGCTTCTTTGTGGTTCCAGTTTGGTGCAGTGGTTAAGTGCGCGGACTCTTATCTGGGAGAACCGGCTTTGATTCCCCACTCCTCCGCTTGCACCTGCTAACGTGACCTTGGGCAAGCCACAGTTCTGATAAGAGCTGTCCTTGAAAAAGAGCAGTTTCTGTCACTCAGCCCCACCTACCTCACAGGGTTTCTGTTGTGGGGAGAGGAGGGGAAGGGAGTTTGTAAGCTGAGACTCCTTCGGGTAGTGAAGGGCGGGGTATAAATCCAATCTCCTCCTCTTCCTCCTCCTCTTCCTCCTCCTCTTCCTCCTCTGGCAACCCCTAGTGGGGGCTTGGACACTTCAGAGAGGTGGCTTCCTCTTGTCTGCCTCTGCGTCCCAGCCCTGGTATTCCTTGGAGGTCTCCCAATGACTTGCCAGGGTCAGACCCGCGTAGCTTCCAAGATCTGTTTGAGATCGGGCTTGCCTGGGCCATCCAGGTCGGGGCTACCCTGGAAATCTTGTTGGTCTTTCGGGTGCTCCTGGATTCTACATCTAGCTCTGAACAGTTAAAAGAGTTCCGATCGATTTATTACAGCGAGAGCCAGTAAAGCAGTACAATTCGGATAGAAGAAGGATGAAAACAATAATAACACAGGGATCGTGTAAGAACATCAACAGGAGAAAATTAGTAAAATTAATAAAATAAGGATAATAAGAGAATCGTGTAATTTTTTCAGCTAAAATGTTTACGTTTCCTAATAGCTAAGCAACAAAATTTTGCCACAGCATTAAGTCACTGAGCTCTGAATGTCTTCTAGGAGGAATTTGCAAAGTCAAGATAAGACTGCGGAGGGCTAAATCTAGACAGGAGGGGTAGTACAAGGTGGTCTCGTTCCTCCTGATGGAATCTGCAGAACAGGAGGACATGAGTAACTGATTCCGCCGTGTTAGCCATGCATGGGCAGATACGTTCATGCACTGGAACTCGAGCGGACTTACCTTGCAGTACAGTGGAAGGCCTCAAAACGGGCTCTGGGAAAGGCCCATCTATAGGGCTCATAAGTAATGCTAAATAAATAAGGGGCAGCGGTAAAATTAGGGCAAGATTTTATATTTCTGAAGTCCTTGGGTAGCGAAGCTTCTTCGTTTTGTAACTCGACATCGCGAAGCTCTGTGCGACAGCTGTTCTTGCTTTGTATAGGCTTCCATAGAAGAGACCTTCTGGGAATAGGCCAGTCTGATTTAACTTATTAAGAATTTGTGCGGACCAGGCAGGGTAAGGGTCCGAGGCTAAAAGGTAAGGTATTAGTCTGCCACAGCACTCTCTGCACCCCCTTTCAGTGCTAATTAACAGCTGCCAGGGGGCACCCCCCGAACGTCACTGGGGGTGGGAGGGGGGCTCTGCAGCAAGACGTGAGGAATCTGGCGAACATCACCTCCGTTCCTTTTCTCTTCCATTGTGGGAAACCAGCATTTAGACCTGGCCAGATTTATTTAAAACTTTTGCACTTTGCCTTTCCACCCAGCCAGGGCCTTCAAGAAGGCAAACAGTTAAAAAGGCATCAGCGTCCGCTTAAGAACACCCACAAATAATAAAAACAGCAAATACCCTTCCCTGGCAAGATTGGCTAGTGTTGAAGGTGTGTGGCATGGTCTTTTCCCCATAAGGTTCAATCGAACCCGGTTTGATTCCTCACTCCTCCACGTGCAGCTGCCGGTGTGACCTTGGGTCAGTCATAAGTTCTCTCAGAGCTGTTCTCTCAAGGGCAGTTTTCAAGAGAGCTCTCTCAGCCCCCCCCCCACCTCAAAAGGTGTCTGTTGTGGGGAGAGGAGGGGAAAGGAGATTGTGAGCTGCTCCGAGACTCCTTCAGGTAGTGAGGGGCAGGGTATAAATCCAATCCCTTGTCGTATCGAAGAGTTAAGGGAGCAGATGTGCTCCTCGGTGAGAGTAGTGTGGGGAGAAATGGGTCCCTGTCTCTGTTTGTTCAGTGCATGTCTGCATTCTTCCCTCGACACGCACAAATGCTCAACCAAGTGCAAAGAAGTCAGCTCTCCCAGTGGGGCAGAGGTGAAAGTCCCCTCCCTCCCCCAGTTAGTCCAGCCCTCCTTATCTCTGCAACTAATCCCAGCTTCATAAACCCGGATCGAAGCATGGGTGGTGCCTGGACGTATCTGTCTTGGCTGAGCCTGTTATCAGCGCTCTTTATGGACTGTGAGAGCAGCACATCATAACTCCCCGATTGTCGGGTGTGTGTGCGTCGGGGTAGATAAGAACTCGGATCCCCGGCTCTTGAGGAACGGCAGTGGCGCAAGGGGTGGGGGCCCGTGCGCGCGGCGAGTCGGTGGGTCCTTTGTGGCGGAATAGGTAGCAGTTGTGTCTGAACGTGGGTGGCCAAGGGAGAAGTTCCCAGGTGACTTTGGCCAAGCCACTGTCCCTCGTGAAGGAGATGCTGTAGCAGCCTTGTCAGTGTAGGTGTTGGGTCGTCTGCCGTGAGTCCCAGTGGCATTGGGCGGGAGGGTACCGGCTGGATATCAGGAAACACCTTTTTCCCAGTCAGAGCTGTGCAACAGTGGAAACCGCTACCTAGGGAGGTGGTGAGCACCCCATCCCTGGCGGTCTTCAAGCAGCGGCTGGACAAACACACGTCAGGGATGCTCTCGGCCAAGGGAGGCCGAACTTGCTCAACGTTAAGAGCCACACAGAATAAACGTCAGATGTTTGAGAGCCGCCAGACGTGGACAGACACCACCTATTTTATTTGAAAGTACGCAGATTGGCTTTTTATTCACGTTAAATGAGGCGGCCAAAAATGAAAGGGGTAAAAATAGATACTGTTAAGGAGATGTTTAGCTGTCCAATTATATTTATTTGTTTGCGAATCGTTATTTGTCTGAGAGAGAGAAAAAGAGAGAGAGGTGGAAAGAAAGAGTGGAAGAGGTGGAAAGAGAGCGAGAGAGAAACAGAGACAGGAAATAGATGGGAGGGAGGGAGAAAAAGTATGCCTCCCCTTTGCTTCCCCGGCCGCCCTGCTGGGAGCCGCACAATATGTGTGGAAGAGCCCATGCGGCTCCCGAGCCACAGTTTGGCCACCCCGACTCTAGGCTGATCCTGCATTGAGCAGGGGGGTGGGACCAGAGGGCCTGTCATGGCCCCTTCCAGCTCTGTGAATCCAGGATTCTACCAGCCATGTCTCTGTATTATATTATATTCTCTCTCTCTCTCTCTCTCTCACCCATCTGGGCTCAAAAACCTCCTAGTCTTGGGCTAGAAAGGAAAGCAGGATCCTCGTGTGTCTCTTCCCCCGTCTGAGTGGGATCCCTCCTCCCATTTCCCTGGCTTAAGAACCGCCAGGGTCACCTGGTCCAGCATTCTTTCCCCGGCAGTAAATTGGCCGGTGCGCCCACGAAGCTCTCAGAGTGTGGGCGGTGACCGCCTCAACCCCCGGTATGTGAAGTTTCCATTTATCATGTCACTGTTGGGCCCTTTCCCACCCCCCAGGAATGTAGGTCAAACCCCTTTGGGTGGCCGGTCTCGCCCCCCAGGCAGATCTGCAGAAAGCATTTCTTTGTCCTGAATCTACCACCGGTCGACTTGGAGCCCCTAATTTCTGTCTTCTCTGTTCTGGACTCTACCACTGCTCGCCGTATCCCCTTGCCGCTTCCCCCCCCAGACCACCTTTCTTGTAAGCCGGCGATCTCCCGGTTGTGTGCGCTTTTCCTAGAAGAAGGTGCCCCAGATCAGCACAAATGCTAAATGTGGTTGCATCTCTTACATAAGAACATAAGAGAAGCCAATGTTGAATCAGGCCAATGGCCCATCTAGTCCAACACTCTGTCACACAGCGGCCAAAAATACCAGGTGCCATCAGGAGGTCCAGCAGTGGGGCCAGGACACTGGAAGCCCTCCCACTGCTGCCCCCCCCAGCACCAAGAATAGAGTGCATCACCTGCCCCAGACTGAGAATTCCCATCTATACCCTGTGGCTAATAGCCACTGATGGACTTCTGCTCCGTATGTTTATCTAATTCCCTCTTGAAACTGTCTGTGCTTGTAGCTGCCACCACCTCCTGCAGCAGTGAATTCCATATGTTAATTACTCTTTGGGTGAAGAAGTATTTCCTTTTATCTGTTCTAACCCGACTGCTCAGCAATTTCATGGAGTGCCCACGAGTTCTTGTATTGTGAGAAAGGGAGAAAAGGACTTCTTTCTCAACCTGCTCAATCCCATTCATAATCTTATAAACCTCGCTCATGTCACCCCTCAGCCGTCGTTTCTCCAAGCTGAAGAGCTCCAAGCGTTTTAACCTTTCTTCACAGGGAAGGTGTTCCAACCCTTTTATCATTCTAGTTGCCCTTCTCTTCTCCCCCCCCACCCCTTCTGTGGCAGGAGTACGAGAAAGCGCTGAAGTACATCCGGGGGCTGCTGAAGACGGAGCCGACCAACACGCAGGCCTTGGAGCTGGAGAAACTCATCAACAAGGCAATGCAGAAAGGTCAGCTGGTCGAATGAGTGGGAGTGATCTCTTGTGGGGCCGTCAAAGGCCCTGCAGCACCTGCCCATCGTTTCCGAGCAGGATCCAATCCTCCCCTGAAACATCTCTGGTATTCCTCAGCCACGGCCAGGGAATTGTTTTTCAGCCGTTGTGGATAAGAGGGTTGGTAGCTGGTACCAAGCCATGTACCCAGACTGGGGTGGGCCGGGAAGGGGCAGCAATTGGATGCTTACAGTGATTTTTTTGGTTACCGTGGCAACCTGGTGGCCTGGTCTTTCCAGCTTCTCCTTGCGGTGTGCAGTAAAAAAACCAACAACCCAAAACTCTAGCCTTGCAGTCCTTAACCTTAGGCTGACGCTTTTGTTCTTTCTGCAGACGGCCTGGTTGGCATGGCGATCGTCGGCGGCATGGCGCTGGGCGTGGCCGGGCTGGCCGGCCTGATTGGCTTGGCCGTCGCCAAATCGAAATCGTAACTGGCTCGGAGGCCTCGCATTCCCCTTTGTCCCCTCTCGGCTGGGAGCGGCTGGACGTGGCGACCGGCAGTTGAATCCTGCAGAGAAGTCGAGGGACATTAAAAATGCTCACTTGGCGGCCACTAACCTGACCATGATTCCTGGCTTCCCTTTTGTCCCGAGGGGCCCGAAGCACTTGGGGGGGGGGGTGGAGGGCAAGTGGTGATTCAGCTTTAGTAGCACAATAGAAGACGGGTTGGGGGGTGGAGAGGCCTTCAGCTCTGATATCCCAACTCTCCTGCACTATGACCCATGTCTTGATCCCTTGCCGTAGTCTCTCTCTCTCCCCCAGGTTGGGTATGTTGGTTTCCTCTTTGCTTTCCCTTCTCCACAACTTGCTGAAAGGCTCAGAAATTCCCTTTCTGCCAGGCGAAAGCTGCTGAATAACTGGGAGGTAAATGAATCCCGTTGACTGTCCAGAAAGAGCCGTGGGCAGCTAGTGCCCTATCTGAGAAGCTGGGGTCCACCCCAACCTGTAGCATTGGGCTTGGCTCTTCTTTGCAGTGACCAGCTGCCTGGGAGAAGACAACCTTCTGGAGGAAGTGGGGAAAAATCTTCTTCTCCGAACGCCTTCTTCTGTCGAATGGGCAGTCATGCCTTGTGTGTCTCCCTCCCTCTTTCCACTGTGCAGTTATGAGCTTCTGCTGTCACGTGGGTCTCTTAGAACCTTCCTCCACAGGGCTAGATGTGTGGTCGCTTGTTTGTTTCGATTCGTCTGCCCTTTTCATTTGATGGAGACGGTGGGAATATGAAGGCTGCAACACAAGAATCAGTCATGACCTGCCTTATAGTAGATTGGAAAAGTAGGATACCCACTACACCGAGGAGGAAGACACCCCTCCACCCCGCTGCATTTTCAGTGTGTACATCTGTTTCGGAGTTGGCGGAGAAGGGAAGGGTCAGAGGGTCACATTAGGCAAGCGGTCAGGAGAGCTTTTCGCACTGAAGTTGAAGTGGCGCCTGGTCTTCAGAGAGCATCCCCACTTCGCTCCCACGGCTTCCCTCCTCTTTTAGCATTTAACGTCCTTGCTGTTCTAACAGGTGCTCTTATCTTCTCTCGCCTCTGAGTTGAGTGAGGCAGAAATGTGAATTAAAACCGTACCAATAAGACGCGACTGGTTTTGTCCTGCTTTCCACCCCTCGGAAGATCGGGCCTTGCAGGCGCACCCCCCCCCCCCCAGCGTCCTTTGGCCAGTGATCTGGTGGCAAGATCCTCTCCGTTGGCAGCACACAGGGCCACCTTTGGCAGTAAAATGCCACACATCTCGCCTTGGACTCTGGATCTTTGGCAACGGGCTGATACTTAATTGCTGACAGATAGCCTCCGAGTCCAGCTGTGTGCGGCCTTAGTTGTGTCTGCGAGAGCGAGCAGAGGGGTTATTCATGTGCGAAAGAGGCACGGGGCGGGGGAGAACTGGGATGGTCAATATTCGAAACTGGCAGGGCTGAGACGCTTGTGGAGGGGACATCTGTGGACAGTATCTGAGATGGTTTCTTTCTGGCCCGGACAATGCAGAAACCTGCAAAGTAACTGTTCAGCCGTTCACTTCTCTCTCTCTCTCTCTTTCCCTCCCCCCCTTTATAATCTTGCTCTGATACATCATTTCCCCTTCCTTGGCATTGGAATGGGCTGGGAAGAAAGGACAAGCCTACGTTACGTAGAACATCTACGTGATGCCTTTCCACTCCGGTTGGGTCCCCAGGGTGGGTCGAAACTGCAGGGCTTTCCTACTTTCTTCTCCATAACGTACAGTCTGAATCATGCTGTAAATCAGAGGTGTCGAACTCATTTGCTACAGGGGGGCCGGATCTGAAATAAATGTCACTTTGTCGGGCCGGGCCGGGCCATGTGTGCCATAAAACATAATGCCAGGTACTAGAGAGAGATAAAGTGTGTGAAGGACAGCAGCTGGTAAGCTCTGAATTGTTGTATCCTTGCAAGGTCCTGTGAGCTGGGAGGGGGTGCCGAGTAATGCTCCCTCTAAACCGCGGAGTCCCGTGAGCCCAAATCCTACCTTCCTGAGCCGAGACCAAAATGCGTGAGCCGGAGGCTAAAAAACAGTGAGCTAGCTCACACTAACTCAGCTTGGAGGGAACACTGGTGCAGAGGGAAACCCGCAGGGACAGACGGGCAAGCCAGCGGTGCGGCACTGGGCAGATGAGGTTGTTCCGCCCTGCTGAAGCTACCGTTGGAGTGGCTCTGCCCCACTCACCCCCCCTGCAGTCTCCTGTTCCCTTCCTTGCACTAGTTGCTCATGGGGCTGCGTAAGAACTCTGGATAGGCCGGTTCCGGCCCCCGGGCCCTTATGTTTGACACGCTTGCTGTAAACGGCTTGGAACTTCCAGTAGCTTTTGCCTCCATCTCAATGGCTTGTTCTGTTATTTATTGAATCGGTGGCAGCAGAAAGTGCCATTGAGTCACGGCCAGCGTAGTGTTTTCAAGGCGAGAGCCGGACAGAGGTGGTTTGCCCTCGCCTGCCTCTGCATTGCGAACCTGGACTTCGTTGGTGGCCTCCCGTCCGAATATGACCAGGGCTGGACCCCGCTTAGCTTCTGGAATCTGACAAGATCGGTCTAGCCTGGGTCAGTAGGCTAACATTCACTGCATTAGAATGTGCTTTACATTTCCATTTTCTTGCTCCTGCCCTGTAGAACTTAATGGAGTTATCGCAATAAAAATGGGGGAAAGGTGGTTTTATGGATGCTTGCCCTGCCTAGAAGCCATGGTGACTCAGTAGAAACGCCATAGGGAATAAGTCTGTGAATGCCAGTGCCTGGAAGCAACATCAGCGGAAGGGCTTGGCCTCTCTGCCCTGTTGTTCGCCCTCCAGAGGAACTGGTTGGCCACTGTGTGAGACCAGGATGCTGGACAAGAACATAAGGGAACATAAGAAGCCAGTGCTGAATCAGGCCGATGGCCCATCTAGTCCAACACTCTGTCACACAGTGGCCAAAAATACCAGGTGCCATCAGGAGGTCTAGCAGTGGGGCCAGGACACCAGAAGCCATCTTACTGTTGCCCCCACAAAGCACCAAGAATACAGAGCATCCCTTGCCCCAGACTGAGAGTTCCTATCTATAGCCACTGATGGACTTCTGCTCTGATCCCCTGGTCTGATCCAGCAGGGCTCTTCTGATGATGTTCTTACATATGTAGATAAAGAAGAACCTGAAAATGGAAATCAGGTAAAGTTGATGCTTCTATGAGCCAGTTCTCTGGATTTGGATCCAGCGGTTCTGTTCCTCTAACGGCAGAGCCTTGAGCTACCATCAGTAGGCTCTATTGTCTTTTAACGGTAGTGTAAACAGGCAGCAGTCTTAACATGTGGAATTCCCTGATGCAAAGTTGGGGAAGGTCACCTGGTGGCTGTTCATTATTTAACTGTGCAGTGCGCAGTGCTTAAAAGTCACACTCCAAATTCTGCCGCAAGGGTCATGGCCTGTGTTCCCTCCAAGCTGAGTTAGTGTGAGCTAGTTCACAGTTTTTTAGTCTCTGGCTCACACATTTTTGTCTTAGCTCATGAGGGATGGCCCTAGAGTAACCTAATTTACGCAGGAGCCAAATCGCTCACTCGCTCACGACTTTAATGCCAGTAGCTCACAAAGTAGAATTTTTGCTCACAAGACCCCACATCTTAGAGGAAGCATTGGCCATGGCCTGTGATAAAACAGTATCGTGCATCTGTTCTTTGCAGGCTGGGCCTAAGAACATTGCAGGGAAAGGTTTTGGGGCCCTTTTCTGGCTTCTGCAGTCCCAGCAGGTTGTTATTGATGATGCTGGTAGCTGAACAACCTAGCCATAGCTCAGGAAATTGTGTCCAGAATCTTCCCTCAGCCATGAGATAATTAAGCAGTTTGGGAGCAATTCCACGTTTTCTCAGCTTCCGGTCCGTTGATAAGAGGGCAGTTGATTTCAAAACATCAGTCCCTTCCTGAGGCAGTTAGTAAAATGATATAAAATCAGTGGTCTAGGAAGACACGGGAGGGGCCGTGGCTCACTGGCAGAGCATCTGCCTGGCACGCAAAAGGTCCCAGTTTTAATCCCCGGCATCTCCGATTAAAAGGATCAGAGAGGAGGTGATGTGAAAGACCTCAGCCCGAGACACTAGTGCAGGGGTGTCAAACGTGGCCTGGGGGGGCAGATCAGGCCCCCGGGGGGCTTCTATCAGGCCCGCAGTGGAACTGGCTGTCTTCTGCTTCTGCTTCTAGTTCTGCTGCTGCTGCGTCATCGTAGGTTTGCAGCTTACAGATACACACCCGAACAGCATACTCAAGATTGCAACAGCACAGACATTTTGATACGATAATTCAGAGCAAGAGGTGTCAGTTATCAGACCCTGTTAAATTAACAAAACATTGCAAGGGTGCTAATGTTTTAGCATGTTTTTATTTTAAGTAAAAAAAAACTCTTTGTGTCCTTTATAAAGTTTATATATCTTCACTACCTGGCATTACATTTTATGACACACATGGCCCGGCCTAACAAGGTCTCATTTATGTCAGATCCAGCCCTTGTAAGAAGTGAGTTCGACACCCCTGCCCTAGTGAGCTGCTGCCGGTCAGAGTAGACAATACGGACTTGGTGGGCCAAGGATCTGATTCAGTTAGGGTTGCCAAGTGCAGATTTTCTTAGAGCAGGGGAGTCCCGCTCGGCACCTGGAGCTTCTGCGCGCGCGCCACCACCATGACGCCACCGGAAGTGACGTCATCGCGTCGGGATGTTGGGGGCGGGGCCTCCGGGATTCGAGGGGAAAACATAGTTTTCCCTCGAGTCATGGAGCGTCCCGCCCCCGGCATGCTCAGCGTGTTGATGTCACCTCCAAGTGACATCATCACGCTGGGGACGTTGCCGGAAGGGGGTGGAGTTCCTCCGGGGCCCGATTTTCTGGGGGCGGGTAACGGGCCTCTCGGGTGGGGGTTTACCCGCCCCCCAGGGGGACTTGGCAAGCCTAGATTCAGTACTGTCGGCCTGTTTGGAGCAGACACTCAACAAAGCAAAATGGAACCCACTCCCAGCTGTGCAGCTGCACATCCTCTGCGGGGAGAAGGGGTAGGAGATCGTCTCCCCACCAGTGCTCCCTCTAAGCTGTGGAGTCTTGTGAGCAAAAATTCTACTTTGTGAGCTCCTGGCATTCAAGTTGTGGGCGAGCCATTTGGCTACTGCATCAATCAGTCTGCTCTGGAGCCCTCCTTCCTGAGCTAAGGCAAAAACGTGTGAGCCGGAGGCTAGAAATCTGTGAGCCGGCTCGCACTAACTCAGCTTAGAGGGAACACTGCTCCCCACCACCACCTTTTGACAAGCTACACGTTGGGTGCTGGACCCCTCTCCCCCGAGGCCCTTCCGACAGCAAAAGGGGAGGTTAGAGAGAAAATGGATAATTAGGCGTGAAAAAAGAGATTTCGATGAGTCTGTTGCTGAAAGCATCAAGACAAGCATCGGGTGTGTGCGTGGGGGGGGTATTTGTGAATTTCCTGCATTGTGTGGGGTGTTGGACTAGAGAACCTTGGAGGTCCTTTCCAACTCTTATGATTCAGTATTGGGCAGTGTCATGCGTTCAAAAGCCAGATAAAATACGGCGTATCCACAAGCTGATCCCAATAAAACCACTGGTTATGAAGCAACTTGAGGGCCCTTTGAAATGAAACCAGCCACGTCACTGAAGATGGGGGGAAATGGCCTTCTCTAGAGCAAGAGGAGACTCACAAACCCGGGTTCACACATGCAGGTGAAGGAGGCGACAGGATGCTGGGGACGGGGACGGGACGGAATGTACTATTCCAGATACCAGGTGGGTGACTCGAGTTCTTCCTGTTTTTAAAAGAAAAAATTTGCTCCGTACAAATATACAAGGTGCCCAGTGCAGAGACGGATGGAAAAACTTTCACTCTGCTGTGTTTGTTTTCCACTTACAGGGATTTTATTTATGGGACAGAACAGGAGTCCCTGATCTGTTTGAGCCTGTGGGCGCCTTGGGAATTCTGAAAGAGTGGGGGAAGCCACCTCAAAATGGCTGACTCTGGAGGCGGAGCTAACCTCAAAATGTCAGAGAGTGAGGTTATGTCAAAAAAATCTAATAGCAATCGTTCGACATGTCCAGAAGTAGTTCTGGCTAACAGGGTGCCTTTTAAAATGAGCATATTGTTTAAAAACGGTTTCTTCCATACACCACAACTTAACCTTCAGTCACACAAGGAAGAACCTTTCTCCTGTGGTTGCAGCTGCCAAACCAATTTTTAAAGATCTGCCCAGCCAATCAAAACCCTGCTGCCAAAAGCCCCACAGGCCCCACCCACTTTCTAAACTCTTGGACAGCAGGAAGGTGATGGTAGGCTAGGGTTGCCAGGTCTGGGTTGGAAAATACCTGGGGACTTTGGGGGTGGATCCAGGAGAGGGTGGGGTTTAGGGAGGGAGGGGCCTCCATATGGTACAAAGCCATAGAGTCCACCCTTCAAAGCAGCCATTTTCTCCGGGGGAGCTGATCTCTGTCAGCTGGAGATCAGTTGTAACAGCGGGAGATCTCCAGGCCCCACCTAGAGGCTGGCAACCCTAAGGTGGGCACCATGTTGGAGATCCCAGGATCAATGCTCTCCCTCTAAGCCGTGGAGTCCTGTGAGTAAAAACTCTACTTTGTGAGCTACGGGCATTAAAGTTGTGAGCGAGCGATTTGGCTACTGCATAAATTCGTTCACTCTGGAGCCATCCGTCCTGAGCGAAGACAAAAATGTGTGAGCCAGTGGCTAAAAAGCCGTGAGCTAGCTCACACTAACTTAGCTTAGAGGGAATGGAATATTCACATCTGGAACCTTTAAGTTATACGTCAGCATTCTTGACTTTAGGGAATATTTCACAATCTTCAGCAGGGGCCAAGAAATACACGATTAACAAAGTCTACTAGCTGGGACGGGGGGGGGGAGGCGGTGCCGTGAGGAATTATGTATGTGAGAGTGGAATTTGGAACTTCCCACCTCCTGGATCTTCTCTAAGGGGATTCTGTGAATGGGTTAAGCTGGCTAATCCCCCTATCTCTGTGTGTGTCCCCACCCTTTAACTGGATGCTCAGCTGCTTTTGACAGGTCATGCCTTCGACAGTTCAGTCTTCACCAGGCCTATGGGATGGGGAGGAGAGGAAATCCCTTTGGATTAATCAACAAAGTCCTATTTGTAGGCAACCTTGGGAGGGCCCCCTGAACAAGTAGTAAACCCCTGACTGGTCTTTGATGGCCCGGTTGTCTAGTCACGCTGGAAGACTGCCACATAACTGCTGGATAGAACACGGTGTAAGGGGCGGGAAATAAATTTGGAAATGGTGCTCTTTGAGATTTTGCCCCTTTTTTAATTGAGGTTCAGCAGAGGTCAGCGATCCACCCCTTTTGGAACTTGCTCAGTCCTTATCAGGCTGGAAATTTCATCCCTCCCGCCGGATGGATTTATGAAGTCATATTTTTGGCATACTTGAGGAGTCTCCTGCTTCTGCGGGGCCCTCCCGCCTTACCCGGGGGTGGCCCCGTTTGACTCCATCACTCACACAGGAGCCAGTTTGTTACCTGTTAGGTAAGAGTGACTTGACCGGTAAATTGATATGCGCGTTCACTGGCCAACCGCTGTCATAGCAATCCTGACAATGTATTTCTTTATTTTGGATGGTTCAATAGCTCCTACAGGTTCTGTCCTTTTCACCTGTAATACAAATAAACATCCTCGCTCCCTTTCCAGTCGTCTCCTGGTGCCTTTGAGTTGGATCCAAAAGCTCCCTTCTACTAAAGTGAAGAGGATCGAATTCAAAGACGGGTTTTACCCCCTAGCCCAGGACCACAAGGGGTGGTTAATACGTATTGTCAGACTAGCCTGGTAAAAGTGGATTTTCTTGCACGTGGAAGCACATTTGTGATCTTCCGGTTTGCTTTGCTTTTTAAAACTTCGGGCCAGATTTTAATAAAAAGCATTTATATTCAACACGTCACTTACTTTGTTTGAAAGTGTTGGTAGCAACACCGTCCTCCGGGCTTGCCAGGTTCCCGCCCCCAGCCACTGGCTAGGGAATGGGGGCATAGGGTTGCCAGATCCGGGTTGGGACACTTGGGAGTTTTGGGGATGGAACCTGGGGAGGACAGGGACCTCAGCGGGGTACAATGCCACAGAGTCCGCCATCCAAAACATCCATCTTCTCCAGGGGAACTGAGCTCAGTAGTCCGGAAATGAGCTGTTAATTCCAGGGGATTCCCCAGGTCCCACCTGGAAGGTGGCATCCCTATGAACTCTTTGGAACCTACCGGCCAACCTGATTGGTTGAACAGGTGCATGGCCAAAATGGGTGAAAACCTAACACGGGAACATATTCAGCAACTACTTAGGTTCAACTTGTCCCCTTATCCATTCAGGTGACATCATCATTATCATCAATCATTTTGCCTCAAGTCACAGCAGACTTTACGGTGGGCCTGGATGTTTTTTTGAGGCAAGAGATGTTCAGAGAAGGTTTGCCATTGCCTGCCTCTGCATAGCGAGCTTGGACATCCTTGGGGCCCTCCCATCCTACTACTAACCAGGGGTGACAACTCTGCCTAACTCCTGATATCTGACTAGCCTGGGCTATCAAGGTTAGACTAGTCTTTCAGTTTCCACAAAAGGCATGCAGGCCCACAACTACCGTGGGGCATCTCGGGGCCTGCCCCCCCAACCTGCTGCCAAGCCCCCCCCCCGACTTCCCATCCAGCCCAGGCCCCCCAACTTCCAATTTTTTATTTTATTTGTGGTGGTCCCTTGAGGAGGTGTGTGGGGGTGTCTGTGCGTAGTGCCCCCCAACTTATTTAAAGGCCCCCTGGATTTAAAAATCCTGGCTACAGGCCTGAAGGCATGTGGGGGAGGGCAGTCACGTTAGTCTGCCGTAGAAGACCCCGATCTGAGTCCAGTCACAACTTAGAGGCCACCGAGATTTGGAAGGTAGAAGATTTCAAGAGTCAACGTTCCCTTTGCCAAGTATCTGACGAAGGGAGCTTTGCGCCTCAAGAGCTTTTGCCCTGAAAATTCCATTGCTCTCTTTGCGGGACTCTAATCTGACCTCCAGCGGCTTCTTAGCAGGAATAATTTGCTTGGAGGGACCTTGCCAGAACCCCTTTCAAAGAAAAAAAAATGTCTTTTGAGAAGAATGAGAACGAATCGTTCCCTCGGCTGAGATTATATCACAGGGGCTAATCGGATTAAATACGCAGAGAAAAGACTGGGATTAAGTACCAGGAAGAATGTTCCGGTGATGGAAAAAAAGGCAGGCAGTGGACTTTCCCCTCTGCTGATTTCCTTAAAGCTGCGATGATAATGAGTTATGGAGAGCGTAGGTGTCACGGCTAAGGAAGGATTTTAAGATCTGGCAGCTTTCACTAATAACGTTTAGGCCTTGCTCGGAATCCTCCCGTTGGCTCTTAAACTACAATCTCAGTCCGGATAATTCTTCCCAGAAGCTCTCTTAGATCCCTGGGCTGGAGCCCCAAACTACAGGTCATCCCCCTGCTCTGTGCTTAGACATGCCAGCAGGTGTGGAGAAAGGTGTCCTGTCCCTTTAACAGAAGCTTAACGAGGGGCAATGGGCGGGGCCGAAGCTTTCCGGGCATGGAGGTAAATGGCATCACCCAGGGCTGCCAAGCTCCAGGTGGTGGCTGGAGATCTCCTGCTATCACAGCTGATCTCCAGGAGACGGAAGATCAGTTCTCCTGGAGAAAACGGCTGCTGTGGAAGGCGGACTCTGTGGCATTGTACCCTCCCCGAACCTCGCCCTCCCCAGAATCCACCCCTTCAAATCTCCAGGTATTTCCCAGCCTGGAGCCGGCAACTCTAGCATCACCTGGTCAAGAAAAAGAAGAAGAAGAAGAGGAGGAGGAGGAAGAGGAGGAGGAGATTGGATTTATACCCCGCCCTTCACTGCCCAAAGGCATCTCAGAGCGGCTTACAAACTCCTTTCCCTTCCCCTCCCCACAACAAACACCCTGTGAGGTAGGTGGGGCTGAGAGAACTTCTGACAGAAACTGCTCTTTTTCAAGGACAGCTGTGCCAGAGCTTGTGACTGACCCAAGGTCACATCAGCAGCTTCGAGTGGAGGAGTGGGGAATCAAACCCCGTTCTCCCAGATAAGAGTCCGCACACTTAATCACTACACCAAACTGGCTCTCTAACATCCCAATCCCTTTTAAAAGACCAGGGCCCCGGTCACACGAGCGGGATAATCCGCAGGGGAAGTGGGGCGTTTAGAGCTGGAGCAAAATGAAGCGCTGTAGCTTGGCTGGGAGAGGATCACATGATCCAGTCTAGCAGAAGGGAGGCACGGGACTCATCCCTATCGCTTCAAAGCAATCTCAGTGCTTGACTGAGATGCTGGGATCAGCGTTCCCTCTAAGCTGAGTTAGTGTGAGCTAGCTCACAGGGGTTTTTTTTAAGCCTCCGGCTCACACATTTTTGTCTCTGCTTAGGAAGGAGGGCTCCGAATTGCTCGCTCGCTCACGACTTTCATGCCAGTCGCTCGCAAAGTAGAATTTTTGCTCACAAGTCTCCAAAGCTTAGAGGGACTGTTGGTCAGAATTATGTACATGTTGGGAAAGGCAATGTCTGGTGTTCAGGGAAGAAGAGAAGACTGAAAAGTGCCGAGGCCGGAGACTCAGCATCGTGAATCAGCTCTTGTTTATTAGGTAACATCAGGAACGAAAGATAAATGGGCCGGTAAGTGCCTGGCTTATATGCGTACCCCACACCACACCCACACCCATCACCCGTGATTGGCCTTATTTACATTCATCAGGGACTCTGGACGGCAGCCTAGGCTATTGTCTTTGGAGTGAAGCTCTGAGGTTTGTTGGACCGCATGGCCAGGCCACCCCGTGGCGGCCATCTTATTCCAGTTAATACACAACAAAGACCATGTAGGGGACAGCAAGAAGTCCGTTGGATAGGATAGTGAGGTCTATGCCCCCTCTTAAGCTGTGGATTGGAGCTGCGGTGGCTCAAGTGGTTAAGACACTGAACTGCAGGCTGTGGAAGGTCAGTAGTTCAGCAGTTCAAGATCCGGGTGCCGCAAGATGGAGTGAGCTCCCGTCTCTGGTTCCAGCTCCTGCCAACCTAGCAGTTCGAAAGCAAGAAATTGCAAGTAGATAAATAGGTACCACTTCAGTGGGAAGGTAACAGCGTTCCGTGCGCCTTGGTGTTTAGTCATGCCGGCCACATGACCACGGAAACGTCTTCGGACAGCGCTGGCTCTTCGGCTTTGAAACGGAGATGAGCACCGCAGCCCTAGAGTCAGATTCGACTGGCTTTCGAGCAAGGGAACCTTTACCTTTACTAAGCTGCGGAGTCCTGTGAGCAAAAATTGTGCTTTGGGAGCTACCGGCATTAAAGCCGTGAGCGAGCGATTTGGCTACCGCATGAATTTGTTCGCTCTGGAGCCCTCCTTCCTGAGCTGAGGCAAAACTGTGAACTGGAGGCTAAAAACCCCGTGAGCTAACTCACACCAACTCAGCTTAGAGGGAACACAGCACCTTCTCTCCTGTTAAGCACCGTTCCTTGTCTTTCTCCAGAGTGATCCAGGTGCGTAGTCAGGTTGGTCTGAAGCAGTAGAACAAAGTTTGAGTCCAGTGGCACCTTTAAGACCAACAAAAGTTTAATTCAAGGTATAAGCTTTTGGGTGCATGCATCTGAAGACGTGTGCTCAAACTTTGTTCTGTCTCTCCAGATTGCTACTCTCGGGGCAGTTCCCCCCTTCTTCCCAGTCTCACCCTCTCTCTCAGCTGCAGATGTAGTTCGGCGCCTCTCTGTGTCTCTCCTCCTTGCTATCAAATCTCTTAATTCCTAAACAAACCTTTATCTCCTCTTTCATCGAGTCGTGCACCGTGACTGTGTTAATTACTCTGCCAACACACACCTAGGAAATAGCTGTGGCTTCGCCATGTCAAAATATTTGCTCGGGGCAGGAGGTGCCGCTATGGTGGCGGACTGCAGAAACATGAGACTGTTGCTAGTTCCGGATGAGTGTCAGATGGCGAGTTTGGGGGAACGACTTCTGTCTCCCCAGACGCCGACCATTTCCCCCCGGAAGGCCTGTTAAACTGTTGGCTGCTGAGCTTCCGCTGGGATCAGCCACTTGTATGTAACCTGTAGTGGGAAAGATTTAACCTCCTATCAGTGACAAGTAAAGGTAAAGGTTTCCCTTGCTCGAAAGCCAGTCGAATCTGACTCTAGGGGGCGGCGCTCATCTCCGTTTCCAAGCCGAAGAGCCAGCGCTGTCCGAAGATGTTCCCATGGTCACGTGGCCGGCATGACTAGACGCCAAGGCTCACGGAATGCCGTTACCTTCCCGCCGAAGTGGTACCTCTTTATCTACTTGCAATGTCTTGCTTTCAAACTGCTAGGCTGGCAGGAGCTGGGGCCAGAGACGGGAGCTCACTCCGTCATGTGGCACTCTCGGGTCTCGAACAGCGTCTTAACCACTGAGCCACCGCAGCCCCTGTAGTGATACAGCTAGATAATTTTAGACTCCGGGCTGAATGGTCATTTGCCACCCGGGCACAGGCCCATAGCCACATGGGGCATTTGGGAGTGGAGCCCCACCATGGATGAGCCCTGCCCCACCTTGGAAGGATGCCAGACCCCACCCCACCCCACCCCTTGGAGTGCCTCGCCCACCAGTGGCAGGGAGGCTGGGAAAGAAAGGGAAAGCTGCTCTGCCCCCCTTCTGGTCAGTTTCACTCCCTTCCCATCAGCTGTTAAACCTAACAGCTGATGGGAGGGGAGTGAAACTGACCAGAAGGGGGGCAGGGCTGCTTCCTTTCCTTCCCCAGCCTCCCAGTGTCTGCAGGGGAAAGAAAGAGAGACTAATTAGGTCCCCTGCTCTTGTGCCCCAGGGCGCCTGCCCCACCAGCCAAAAATTTCTGGCTGCACCGGGTTTGCTACACAGGGGCTGGCAATGGCAAACCACCTCCGAACGTCTCTTGCCTTGAAAACCTTAGGGGTTGCCACGCACTTGCTGTGACTTGATGGCCAAAAAAAAAGTCCACAAACCATTACCTTGACGCAGAGAGAGCACGCCATCTTCCTGTGTTATACCTCTGAGGATGCCATTCGCAGCTACTGGCGAAACGTCAGGTCCTACCAGGGCTTTTTTTGTAGAAAAAGCCCAGCAGGAACTCATTAGCATAACAGGCCACACCCCGGACAGCACAGCTCATTAGCACATTAGGCCACACCCCCATGTCACCAGACGTGTGGTCATCCAGCCACACCCACCTTTTGCTTCTTATTCTGTTGACCCTGTTTGTTGTCAAAACCCAGGTCTTTTTTTGTAGCAGGAACTCCTTTGCATGTTAGGCCACACACCCCTCATGTAGCCAGTCCTAATGAGTTTCTGCTGCTGGGTGTGGCCTATTATGCTAAAGAGTTCCTGCTGGGCGCGGCCAACTCACGAGCCAGCCGGAACTCTGTTCCTGTGCATTCCCGCCCAAAAATAGCCCCGGGTCCTACAATGCCAAGACCACGGACACCCAACCCAGAAAACCCACAGCAACTAATTATGGCAGAATAGTTCAGGAAGCCACTGTATGGTGGGAGGAGGACTCTGGTTTATGCCACTCTGATAGGACTTATCAATTTGCTGCACGTATCGGCGGTGGTGGGTACTGCTGTCGAGCGGCGGCTGTCATGGTGAACCCCTCTGGCTCAGGGAGCGGGTGCAGAGGAGAGCCATGAGGATGATCGGGGGTCTGGAGGCCAGGCCCTGTGAGGAAAGGCTGAGGGACTTGGGAACAGTGTTCCCTCTAAGTTGAGTGAGTGTGAGCTAGCTCACAGTTTTTTAGCCTCCGGCTTGCACGTTTTTGTCTCAGCCCACGAAGGACGGCTCCAGAGCAAACTAATTTATGCAGGAGCCAAATTACTCACTCACAACTTTAATGCCGGTAGCTCACAAAGTGGGATTTTTGCTCACAGGACTCCACCGCATAGAGGGAACATTGCTTGGGAACGTTCGGTCTGGCGACGAAGAGGCTGGGGGGCGGGGCCTGATTGGCTCTCTTGAAGTATCCGCAGGGCTGTCATTTAGAGGAGGGCAGGGAGCTGTTTCCGTTGGCAGCAGAGGAGAGGACTCGCAAGAATGGGTTTAAATTAAAGGTGGGAAGGTCCCGGAAGGATCTTAGAAGGGGGGAAAACATTACAGTCAGAGTTGTGCAACAGTGGAATCCGCTGCCTAGGGAGAGGCGGTGAGCTCCCCCTCCCTGGCAGCCTTTAAGCAGCGGCTGGACAAACACCTGCTGGGGGATGCTCTAGCCTGATCCTAGATGGTCTACAGTATGGCCCTTTCCAGCTCTGTGGTTCTGCTATTCTAACCCATCAGTTTCCAAGACTAGAGTACAACAGAGGTGGTCTGCCATCGCCTGGCTCAGTGAAGCAACCCTAGAGTTCCTGGGTGGTCTCCCATCCAGGTGCTCACCAGGGCTGACTCTGCTTAGCTTCCCAGATGCGACGAGATCAGGCTTACCTGGGCCACCCGGATCATGGCACTGCATGTGTTAAGGGACCGCGGTGGCTCAAGTGGTTAAGATGCTGAACTGCAGACTGCAGGGTTGGTAGTGCAGCAGTTTGAGACCTGAGTGCTGCATGACGGAGCCAGTTTGGTGTAGTGGTTAAGTGCGCAGACTCTAATCTGGGAGAACCGGGTTTGATTCCCTTCTCCTCCACTTGCAGCTGCTGGATGACCTTGGGCAAGCCATAGTTCTCTCGGAGCTGTTCTCTCAAGAGCAGTTTCTGTCAGAGCTCTCTCAGCCCCACCTAACTCACAAGGTGTCTGTTGTGGGGATGGGGAGGGAAAGGAGTTTGTAAGCTGCTCTGAGACTCCCTTGGGTAGTGAAGGGCGGGGTATAAATCCAGTCTCTTCTTCTTCTTCTCTTTCGAAAACTGCTCTTTCAAGGACAGCTCTGACAGAACTATGGCTTGCCCAAGGTCATCCAGCAGCTGCAAATGGAAGAGTGGGGAATCAGACCCCGTTCTCCCAGATTAGAGTCCGGGAACTTAACCTCTATACCAAACTGGCCATGGAGTCCACCCCCCATAGCAGCCATTTTCTCCAAGGGAACTGTTCTTGGTCATCTGGGGATCACTTGCAATTGCGGGAGATCTCCAGCTGGCACCTGGCAATTGGCAACCCTCCTTGAGGCCCTGTAGGTTTTCAGCTCACTTGCTGGCATTTCCCTCTTGAACACCCTGGGCGTGTGTATTGGCTGGATTCTGGTGACTGGTACATCTTGGAGTTTCCAAGAATTTCCTTATCTGTATTTTTTCTTCTTTTTTTTTTAAAGAATAAACTCTGAACTTATTTTTTTTTTTAATCTGTCTGTGCACTCTTCCAAGAGGGCTTGGCTACCAATTCCCCCCTCCCTGTCCCAGCATGACCCAGGCTTGCCAAAGGTTGGCATCGCCGATTTATTTCTTTATGGGCTGAATAACTCAGGGAGCAGCGGACAAACACGGCTCTTCCTCTGCCCGTCTCAGTTATCTGTAGAAGGTGCCGCTGTCAGTTTCTTTCCATTGCGTGCCATGCCTGGCCCTGACTTGGGTGGCCCAGGTGAGCCCAATCTCATCTTTTGGGACTGCCTCTCTCAGTAGGCCCCTGGAGAAGTGTTATGCTCAGAGAATAAGAACCTCCTGGCGGTCCCTGGCCCGGGAGAGATCTGGATGTCTTCAACCAGGGCCTGGGCTTCCTTGGGCCCTGGCTCTTGCCTGGCGGAACTCTCTGCTAAAAGAGACATCTGTGCCCTGCGGGAGTCATTAACTTTCCACAGGGCATGCAAGGCAGAGATGTTCCGCCAGGCATTTGGTTGAGGACAGTGATGGGGGACAGTATGACATCTGGCACTCACACATGCTTTCCCCCTCTCTCGCAATCCCCTCCCTCCCAGGAGGCTGGGGAGCGAAATTTTTTCCTGACGTTTGTATGTGTGTATGTATATGTATACACACACACACACACACATGTAGATATGTAGAAGAGATTGGATTTATACCTGCCAGGGCTTTTTTTGTAGCAGGAACTCCTTTGCATATTAGGTGACACCCCCTAATGTAGCCAATCCTCCAAGAGCTTACAGTAGTCCCTGTAAGAAGAGCTCTGTAAGCTCTTGGCGGATTGGCTACATTAGGGGATATCGCCTAATATGCAAAGGAGTTCCTGCTACAAAAACAGCCCTGTTAACTCTGCCCTTCACTACCCGAAGGAGTCTCAGAGCAGCATGCAATCCCCTTCCCTTCCCCTCCCCACAACAGACAACCTGTGCGGTCGGTGGGGCTGAGAGAGTTCTTATGAGAACTGCTCCTGAGAGAACAGCTCTGAAAGAATTTATGATGACTGATCCAAGCCCACACTGGCAGCTGCGAGTGGTGGAGTGGGGAATCAAACCTGGTTCTCCTTGATTAGAATCCACGCTCTCAACCACTACACCCAAACTGACTGTACTGGTCTGTTTTTAGGTGGTTTTAATGTTGGTTTCAACTTAATGAATTTTGCCTACTGCCTTGTCGTAAGCCGCCCTGAGTCCCGAATCCGAATTAATAAAATAAATAAAATCTTGGAAGCCAAGCAGGGTTGGCTGTGGTTGGTATTTGGATAGGAGCAGGAACTCATTAGCATAACAGGCCACACCCATCATCAGAAACTCGTTAGCATATTAGGCCACACCCCGACAGCACAACTCATTAACATATTAGGCTACACCCCATGTTACCAGAAATGTGGTCATCTAGCCACAGCCACCTTTTGCTTCTTATTCCGTTTACCTTTGTTGTCAAAACCCAGGGCTTTTTCTGTAGCAGGAACTCCTTTGCATGTTAGGCCACACAGCCCTAATGTAACCAGTCCTAATGAGTTTCTGCTGTTGGGTGTGGCCTATTATGCTAATGAGTTCCTGCTGGGTGTGGCCAATTTGAGAGCCAGCCAGAACTCCATTCCTGCCCCAGAATAGCCCCGGATAGGAGGAGGAGGAGGAGGAGATTGGATCTATACCCCACCCTTCACTCGGAGTCTCGGCTTACAAACTCCTTCCCCTCCCCACAACAGACACCCTGTGAGATAGGTGGGGCGCAGAAAGCTCTGATGGAAACTGATCTTTCAAAAACAGCTCAGACAGAACTACGGCTTGCCCAAGGTCATCTAGCAGCTGCTAGTGGAGGAGTGGGAAACCAAACCCAGTTCTCCCAGATTGGAGTCTGTGCACTACACCGAGGAAGTTCTGCAGAGGCAGGCGATGGCAAACCATCCTTTGTTCATCCCTTGTCCAAAAACCCTCCAGAATCACCCTGAATTGGCTGGGACTTGATGGAACTTTTCTCCACCACCATGCTTGACTTCCATGTACAGGTTAGTCCCAATGATTAAAGGATGGAAAGGAACAGAGAGGCAGGGCCTGAAATGCAGCCAACGTGTGTAAGTGTCTGCTTAAGGGGGTGCAGAATCATGATCTCAGGGCATCTGCTTAAGTTGGTTATGCATCAAAAAGCTCTCTGCTGGGTGGTGGGGATGGGATGCTCCAGTACTACAACGAGTAATTGCATTGTGGAGGTACTGATGGCCACGAGCACAGATTATGTTAAGAGGGGGATAAGACAAATCTGTGGAGGAGAGATGTTCATTGGTGGATACTAGCCATGGGGAGTAAAGGGAGCCAGTTTGGTGTAGTGGTTAAGTGTGCGGACTCTAATCTGGGAGAACCGGGTTTGATTCCCCACTTCTCCACTTGCAGCTGCTGGATGACCTTGGGCAAGCCATCGTTCTGTCAGAGCTGTTCTCTCAAGAGCAGTCCTCGAGAGAGCTCTCTCAGCCCCACCTACCTCACAGGGTGTCTGTTGTGAGGAGGGGAAGGGAAAGGAGTTTGTAAGCCTTTCTGAAACTCCGAGTGAAGGGCGGGGTATAAATCCAATCTCTTCTTATTCTTCCACATTCAGAGACAGTAAACCTCTGAATACCAGTGCCAGGAGGCAATATGAAGAGAAGGCCTTGGCCTTCATGCCCTGTTGTTGGCTCTCCAGGGCAACCGGTTGGCTGCTGTGTGGAATAGGATGCCGGCCTTGACGGACCACAGGTCTGTGCTAGCAGGGCTCTTCTATGTGTCCATATCTCAGGCAAACTATGGGGTTGATGGTCTCCCTCCAGCCCTTGTTGCCCTTCCAGTCATCCCTTGGCTTGGGACACCTGTTCAGGAATGTGCCCAATGCTTGATTGATGGTCGAAACACCCAGAAGTCCGCCCTGCAACAGGAGAAGGTAGGCACCGGTAGAGCTTGGCTCCTGTTTCCGAGCTGCGTGGGAGCCGTGGCCTCCCGCCAGGAATCCAGCCTTTCATCTGCTGTCGAAAGTTGAGCTGTCCTGGTTGCCAGGGAGGAGAATTAAGGAATCTTCCTGGTGTCACAGATGGTTTTACAGTAAGTCAGGCTGGCCGTCAACCCCATCACCCCTCGCTCGTCCACCTCCCAAGGCCTTGGTTAGAAATGGTGCGGGGACCTCCCCTGCCCCAAGGCTGTGCCCATATCATGGCTGCCCTGAGGACACGGAAGGACTGGGGGTGAGCGTAGAATTCTGATCACCTGACCTTTCGTGGTAACAAACAAGATCAGAGGACACAGTTGTTTTCTGTTGCCCCAGAAGGTCGGACCAGAACCAACAGGTTGAAATTAAATCGGAAGAGTTTTCGGCTAAACATTAGGAAGAACGTCCTGACCGTTAGAGCGGTTCCTCAGTGGAACAGGCTTCCTCGGGAGGTGGTGGGCTCTCCTTCTTGGGAGGTTTTCAAGCAGAGGCTGGATGGCCATCTGACAGCAATGTGAATTTAGGCAGATCATGAGAGGGAGGGTTGCATCAGTGGGTTGCATCAGTGCTTAGTTCTCGTGGCCCTTTCTTACATGCCCAGGGAAATGCTGATCACCTCTTTGGGGTCAGGAAGCAATTTTTCTCCAGGCCAGTTTGGCTGGAGATCCTGGAATGTTTTTTTGCCATCTTCTGGGCATGGAACAGGGGTCACTGGGGGTTTGTAGAGGGCGGTATTTGTGAATTTTCTGCATTGTGCAGAGGGTTGGACTAGATGACCCTGGAGCAGTGCTCCCTCTAAGCTGCATTAGTGTGAGCTAGCTCACAGTTTCTCAGCCTCCGGTTCACACGTTTTTGTCTTCACTCAGGAAGGAGGGCTCCAGAGCAAACTAATTTATGCAGCAGCCAAATTGCTCGCTCACAACTTTAAGGCCAGCAGCTCAGAAATTTTTGCTCACCGGACGCCACAGCTTAGAAGGAGCATTGCCCTGGAGGTCCCTTCCAACCTGGCCCATAGCTAGGATTTTTTAAGTCAGGGGGCATTTAAATTTCTTAGGGGGCACTGGCTAATCAAATTAAAGGAATACCCAGTTCCTTCCCCACACCTGCCACTGCTTGGCTGCCCCTGAGAGAGATTCTATATAGAACCTTCATCCCATCTCCCCGAATTAAGCGATTGTAAAGCCGGCTGCGTTTTGGAGCAGCAGCACGCCAATGGCTAGTCCTGACTTGCTCCGCCAGAGGCAGCCGTGTGATTGCTCCCGATTCCCTCCGGCGACCTCCCCAGCAAGGTGCCCGTTAAACTCCAAGCCCTCTCAGGTGCCGGCGTTTCCTCTCTGCCCCTGCCATCCCTGCCTCTTCCTCCCCAGACCGAGGTGGCCCTTGGGCGTCAGTCACGCTGCCTTGGCAGTTCTGGCCGAGCTGGTTCGGGCGATAACAATGGGCTGCTTGTCAGGTGATGGGGGGAGGTCAGTGGCGGTCAGCCGCACACCTGTTGTTATTGTCCTTCCGCCATGGCTGTCTCCAAAGGACTCGCCCCGGGTTGACTGGGTTCCTGGTAGGCCGATGATTCACAGCCTCCAGCCCCGTGCACCGGCGCATTGGCAGATCCTCAGCAAAGAGCAATTCGATCAAGATGGGGAGCTGAGTGAGCCTGTCCGTAGCTGTAGAAAAGAGCAAGGGCCCAGGAGCACCAAAGTTTGTGGCAGGGGAGGAGCTTTTTGTGACTCACTGATCATTGCTACAGAGTAATTAGTACACCAGCATTAGCAGGGGAGGGGTTGTGGCTCTGTGGGAGAGCATCTGCTTGGCATGCAGAAGGCCTCAGGTTCAACCCCTGGCATCTCCAGTTTTTAAAAAAGGAGCAGGTAGTAGGTGATGAATAGAAGAAGAGGAGGAGGAGGAGGAAGAAGAAGAAGACGAGGAAGGAGAAGATTGGCTTTATACCCTGCCCTTTGCTACCCGAACGAGTCTCAGAGCGGCTTACAATCCCCTCCCCACAACAGTCACCCTGTGAGGTAGGTGGGGCTGAGAGAGCTTTCTCGAGAGCCGCCCTTGAGAAAACAGCTCTGAGAGAACTTGTGACTGACCCAAGGTCACACCAACGGCTGCAAGTGAAGGAGTGGGGAATCAAACCCGGTTCTCCCAGATCAGAGTCTGCGCTCTTAACCACTACACCAAACTGGCTCCCTTGCATCCCTGGAGAGCCGCTGCCAGTCTGAGTAGACGTAAGAACATAAGAGAAGCCAATGCTGGATCAGGCCAATGGCCCATCCAGTCCAACACTCTGTCACAAAGTGACCAAAAACACCAGGTGCCATCAGGAGGTCCACCAGCGGGGCCAGGACACTAGAAGCCCTCCCACTGTTGACCCCCACCCTCCAGCCCCAAGTCTCTCTTGCCTTGAAATCCTTACAGGGTCACCACAGGTCAACTGAGACTTGGCGGCACTTTCCACGCCAGATGCTGCCCATTATATCGCTACTCTGAAGGTACACGGTGATCTTCAAACCAATCAGGACTTGGCCCGCTCAGTGGTTGCGCTTCCTGTGTAAGAGCCCCAGGTGAGCTGATGCCAGCTATGATCAAGATGAAAAGGATCCGTGCGAGCACGACTCAGTGAGAGGCGGAGGTGGCTTGCCATTGACTTCTTCTGCAGATGTCTGCCTTGGTGGGCTCCCATCCAACCACCAAGCAATGTTCCCTGTAAGCTGTGGAGTCTTGTGAGCAAAAATTCTACTTTATGAGTTGTGAGCGAGCGGTTTGGCTACTGCATAAATTAGTTTGCTCGGGGGAGCTAAGACAAAAATGTGCGCGCTGGAGGCTAAAAAACTGTGAACTAGCTCACACCAACCCAGCTTAGAGGGAACACTGCTACCAACCCTGTTGAGCTTCTGAGACTGATGAAACGCTGCCTCCCCTCCTTCTACACACAGGCTTTAGAAACAAACAAACAACGAAAGCACCGGTGTTATTACAGGCAAACAACCCCCCGAGCGTGTGGCCCTGATCCAAACCTCGCAGGCTGATAATGATGAGAATTTAATGACGTCCATAGAGAACTCGTGCCCTGATTGCCTTTCCTCCGGGTCGGGAATGCACGGGAAATGCTGGGCCTTGGTACCTACACGGCCATATAGCCATTTACGGCACCCCAGAGGGAGATTAGCTTTATGGGAAAGAAAGAGGGGTCCTCCCGGGAGCCGTCGGGCAGCAGAACAGGAGTAGCGAGGAGGCTCCGGCCTTGTTTGGAGGAAGCCAGGATACCAAAGTGGTACAAAATTAGGTTGGAAAACAGGAAGGGAGAGGCCCGGTAGAGGTGGGATGGGCGTCTGTACGGTCTGGGGGGTGTGAAGAAGGAAACCAGCTGGCTGTGCAAAAAAGGGGGATTCCTGGCCAGAGCCCAAGAGATTGGACAGAGCCTGGATCCGAAACGGAGTTGGTGGTGCAGTTGGGGGTGGGGTGGGGTGGGACAGGCAGGTTCCTTGCTGGCAGCTTCAAGGCAAAGGCTAGAGACCAGTTGTTCAATGGGCCTCTGTGGAGGGGGAACCTGTTCCCAGAGAGCAGCTTTGTTGTATAACAGAGATCGGGGAGGGCTAGTTAATATGCTGCCCAGTGGAAACATCCCATCACTTCTGACCAGGGACGGAAGATTAAGCAGAAGGGGGGGAAAGTGAACGGGCGGCCTCCGTTGGTTTGCTTTTTAAACTCCGTCTCCAATTTGGGAGGGGTGAGAAGAAACGGGTACTTAGTTTGCTCGTGACCTGTACGCCGCCTGGGTCGGGTGAGCCCACGGCGAGGTGGTCTCCGACGATGCCTTGGGTTGCCAACTCGGGGTTGGGAAATTCCCGGAGATTTGGGGGTGGACGCTGGGGAGGGTGGGGTTTCGGGAGGAGCAGGGCCTCAGCGGGGTATCTAGATATCTAATGGCAGATCTCTGAATCTGTGGATCGGGCCCATGCTGATGCGAAACAGTTTCTGCAAATGTGGCCCCCGCCCCAGCTGCAGAAAAATCTGAAACTCCCTCTAAGCCGTGGAGTCTTGCGAGCAAAAATTCTACCTCGTGAGCTAACGGCATTAAAGTTGTGTGAGTGAGCGATTTGGCAGCTGCATCAATTAGTTTGCTCCGGAGAGCCAGTTTGGTGTAGTGGTTAAGTGCGCAGACCCTAATCTGGGAAAACCGGGTTTGATTCCCCACGCCTCCACTTGCACCTGCCGGATGACCTTGATAAGAGCTGTTCTTGAAAAAGAGCAGTTTCTGTCAGAGCTCTCTCAGCCCCACCTACCTCACAGGGTGTCTGTAGTGGGGAGGGGAAGGGAAAGGAGATCATAAGCCGCTCTGAGACTCCCTCGGGTAGTGAAGGGCGGGGTATCAATCCAATCTCTTCTTCTGGAGCCCTCCTTCCTGAGCAGAGACAAAAAATGTGTGAGCCGGAGGCTAAAAGCTAGCTCACACTGACTCAGCTTAGAGGGAACACTGGCTGCCATTCTTCAGTGTGTGTGTGTGTGTGTGTGTATCTTCTGGAACTAGGGTTGTCAACTTTCAGGTGGGGCCTGTGGATCTCCTGCTCTTACAGCTGATCTCCAGGTGACAGAAATCAGTTCCCCTGGATGGTGGACTCTATGGTACTGTACCCAGTGGAGGCCCTTCCCCTCCCCAAGCCCCACCCTCTCTAGGCTCCACCCCCTAAATCTCCAGGTATTTCCCCACCCAGAACTGGCAACCCTATAACTGTTCTCCAGATGACCAAGATCAGTTCCCTTGGAGAAAATGGCTTTTTTGGAAGGTGGACTCTATGGTATTATACCCGGCGGAGGTCCCTCCCCAAACCCAGCCCTTCCCAGGCTCCGCCCCCCAAATTGACAGGAGTTTCCCAAGCTGAAGTTGGCAACTCTTGACTGAGCCGAATGGGCGGGGGGGACGAGTTTTTCTCTTGGCCGGCTGTGCCCGAAACCTGTTCCTTGACGTCTGTCTGGGCTCCTCCTGATGGCTTCCTTCTCAGGGAGACGGAGTCTGGCAGAGGCCTTCGGTTTGTCCTTGGTGGGAGCCACTAATTATTAACCTGCCGGGGCTTTGAGCGATGGCTTTCCAGAAATCTCACCACAACCCCAGCAAGTGTTTGAAGTGGGTAAACAGAAGACCCGTCTCGATGGGCCACGTGTGTTGCCGGAGGGGTTGGGTGGGGAGAATGGGTGGTGTCGTGGTTCGATCGCTGTGTGACTAAGCACATCGGAGGCCTTGGAGCTGGCGTGGCACCGGCCTTTGTCAGGGCTGGGGATTTTTCCCTTGGCACTGGAGGCACGCTGGCAGTTTCCTCGTTGACAGCGAGTTCAACTAGGCCGCCTTCTGTTCCTTGGGTTGCTAACCTCCAGGTGGGGCCTGGACATGTGGAATGACAACTGATCTCCGGGTGACAGAGATCTGGTCAAGGGGTTGCCCACTCTAGGTCGGGAAATTCCCGGAGATCTGGGGGTGGAGTCTGGGAAGGATGTGGTTGGGGAGGGAGAAGGACCTCAGCAGAGTGTAATGTCACCGAGTCCACCTTCCAGAGCAGCCGTTTTCTTCAGCGGAACTGGTGTCCGAGAGCCAGTTTGGCGTAGTGCGCGGACTCTAATCTGGGAGAACCGGGTTTGATTCCCCGCTCCTCCAACTTGCAGCTGCTGGATGACCTTGGGCAAGCCATAGTGGTTTCAGAGCTGTCCTTGAAAGGGCAGTTCTTGAGAGAGAGCTCTCAGCCCCACCTACCTCACAGCGTGTCTGTTGTGGGGAGGGGAAGGGAAAGGAGTTTGTAAACCGCTCTGGGACTCAGAGTGAAGGGTGAGGGATAAATCCAATCTCTTCTTCTTCTTCTTCTTCTTCTTCTTCTTCTTCTTCTTCTTCTTCTGCTGCTGCTGCTGCTGCTGCTGCTGCTGCTGCTGCTGCTGCTGCTGCTGCTGCTGCTGCTGCTGCCTGGAGACCAGCTGTAATTCTAGGAGATGTCCAGGCCCCACCTAGAGGTTAGCAACCCTATGCTCTCCTGAAAAAGATAGCTGCTTTGGAGAGTGGACTCTATGGTGATATAGACCCTGACAAGACTACTGGTCTATCAAGGTCAATACTGTCTTCTGTAATGGGCAAGGGGGTTTCCAGGCTCTCAAGTAGTGTTCCCTCTAAGCTGAGTTAGTGTGAGATAGCTCCCAGTTTTTAGCCCCCAGCTCACACATTTTCATCTTAGTTCAGGAAGGATGGCTCCAGAGGAAGCTAATTTATGCAGTAGCCAAATCCCTCGCTCACAGCTTTAATGCCAGTCGCTCACAAAGTAGAATTTTTGCTCACAAGACTGCACAGCTTAGCGGGAGCATTGCTCTCAAGCTGAGGTCTTTCACATCACCTACCGCTTCATCTTTTTAAAGGACCACACCAGGGACTGATGAGCCACTGTTCCTCTCTAAACTAAAGGGCAAACAAAGGTCATGGAACTTTGAAATCTGTACTGGCCTCTGTGACATCAGAGCAGGTGAGCCAATGACAGTTGAAGAGGATGGGACTCTGAAGCTTGGCCCGGCCGCAAATCAACCTGCAAAGGGAAAGTAGAGGATAAGAAGTAACGATAATGCCCATCGCAACCTGGTGTACTGTCAGGCCTGAACTCGCGAGTTATGTAATTAAGAAACAGCAGCTTAAATCAACAATAGGAAAGGTTCACCTAAAAGTGAAAATCTCCCTCAAATTTGGCACACGCAGCACAGGGAAGGAAGCATCCCATTTCACCCCACCTGCGCTACTTAGAAATCTGACACTTTTCATGGGCTGCTTCTGTTTCTCAGGTTTTAGAGGCCCAATCCAGTGCAGAGAGAGCGGAGCCTTTCCCCTCCAATTGGGACCGTCCACTTAACCATGTTTAGCAGGAGAGCTTAGTAACTAACAAGGTGGCTTTTTTTCATTCCATGGAAGGGAAGGGACGGTTTCCTTGTTGTTTTAAGCCATTTGAAGTGTGAGAAGGTTTAAAACTTCTGGCTAATTACGCTTGAGTGTATGAAGCAAGACAAAATGCACCGTTGGGTTCCCCTTAGCAAAAATTTGCTGCACTATTAGCAATATCGCCCCCAAAATTACCAAAATTTTGGAAGAGATATGTAAATATATGGTGACAGTGGCTAGAATAATTTATGCAGCAAAATAGAAATCAGTCATTTGTCCACACTTAGAAGAATGGGAAAATAAACTTGCTGATTATGCAGTAATGACGAAATTAACAACTTATTTGAGAAATAGATCAGTTTCAAACTCTGAGGAGATATGGAATGTTTATTATGCAAACTGGAGATAAATTTAGAAGGATAAATAGTTTAAAAATTGTATACAAATGTACTGCTGTGCATATAAATGTATCACAATGTAGAAATAGAATGAGAACAAGTTTTGAATTTGAATGTATGAAGAAATGGATTTTGAACAAAAATATCTGTTATTTTTTATCTTCTATGCGAGCTATAGAATAGACCTACCTTTAAGCGTTGCTATTAAAAGTTAGAGCTAGTATCTAGAAACTTTGAGATAAAGAATATGCAATAGCGAGGAAATTAATGATATAGTTGCAAAATAGATTAGTTATGAAATTTGAAATTCAAAATGTTTGAAGTAAGGTCCATTGTATCCTATATTGTATCTTCGAACTATAATGAAGGGGATCTTTGGGAGAAATGTTTACTTTTTCTGGTCTATATACCTTGTAATACATAATAATCTTGATAGATATAATTTGTTATATAATCCCTCTTTTTCTTTTGTGCCCCCTTTATATTTTGCCTTCTAATTTTTTTTTTTTAAAAATGAAGACTTTGCTGCAGATAAGACTGAGCACATCCGGGAGAAGTTCAAATCCAGCCATTGGGGATCCCTCGGAATTACAGCTCCTCTCCAGACTGCAGAGATCAGTTCCCCTGGAGAGAACGGAAGCATTGGAGGGTGGACTGTTTGGCATGGTACCCCCCCAAGGTCCCTGTTCTCCACGGGCTCCATCTCTAAACTTCCAGCAGTTTCCCAACCTGGAGCTGGCCACCCTACCCTGCCAACCTCCGCCGGTGACCGGGAAGGATTTGGCAAACCTATCAAGTGTCAGTTTTATTTTCTTCCACTCTTCCTCCCCGGTGTATTTTCAAAATTAGCCCTCTTTCCTCCTGCGCTCAAGCTTCTTCTGGATGTATACGTGGCTCCACCACTTGTGGCAGACATTTTGTGGCTTGCTCTGCCTCCTATGGTAGCCATTTTGTGGCTAGGCCCATCACACTGTGTCAGAATTCCAAAGGTACCCACTAGGTCCAAAAGATGGGGGACCCCAGTCTAAGGTAACCTAATGGCATCATTGGGTTGTGTCCACACACATAAGAATATAAGAGAAGCCAATGTTGAATCAGGCCAATGGCCCATCTAGTCCAACACTCTGTGTCACACAGTGGCCAAAAATACCAGGTGCCATCAGGAGGTCCACCAGTGGGGCCAGGGCACTAGAAGCTCTCCCACTGCTGCCCCCTCCAGCACCAAGAATAGAGTGCATCACCTGCCTCAGACTGAGAATTCCTATCTATACCTTGTGGCTAATAGCCACTGATGGACTTCTGCTCCATATGTTTATCTAATTCCCTCTTGAAATTGTCCATGCTTGTAGCTGCCACCGCCTCCTGTGGCAGTGAATTCCATGTGTTAATCACTCTTTGGGTGATATCCTGCTGTGCTGTTTCTCCAAATGATACTTGCCCTAATAGACGGTCACCCTGTCTGACAGATTAAGAACATCTTGAGACTGCTGCACTTGGTTTCAGTCAAGGAGGAAGAAGAGGAGGAGGAGGAGATTGGATTTCTACCCAGCCCTTCACTCAGAGTGGCTTACAATCTCCTTTCCCTTCCCCACAGCAGACTGCTCTTGAGAGAACAGCTCTGAAAGAACTTGTGACTGACCCAATGTCACACCAGCAGCTGCGTGTGGAGGAGTGGGGAATCAAACAATGGGTGAGGGGATTTTTTTTAAAAAAACCCTCTTTCCTGGACCCAGTCCAAAGTGGGCCTCTCTGCAGCATCTTTTAAGCTGTACATGGGGGGTGGGGGCCGCTGATCCTAGGGTTGCCAATCTCTGGTGGGTCCTGGAGATCTCCCAGAATTACAACTGATCTCCAGACCACAGAGATCTATTCCCACAGAGAAAATGGCTGCCGGACCCTGTGGCATTATGCCACACTGAGGCCCCTCCCCTCCTTAAACTCGGCCCTCCCCAGGCTCCGCCCCCGATCTCCAGGAATTTCCAAGCCAGGAGCTGGCAACCCTACGAGATTCACGACAATACATCGAACTGGGCCCTCAACCTTCTGCTTCCTGTAATCTTTTGCTTTTATCTTATGCTTCCTGTAAAGAGCTCAAGGTGACACGCGCACGTTGCCGTTTCATCCTCACAACCACCCTGTGAGGTAGGTTAGGGTGTAAGAGACCGGCCAGCCCGAGGGTCACCCAGTGATCTTGAAGTTGGACCAGGTCTCTCCAGGCCCTCCTCCAAGCGCTGCACCCCCAGCCCGTCTCCCATCTCCAGGGAGGAGAAGGGCAGATTTCCTCTATTTGCTTTGCTGTGTTCACTAAGTTCTTACAATATTTGTCCTTAATTAAGAATGTTTCCTTCCCTCCTGTTTTCTCACAGGAGCTCAAAGCAGCTCACAATAAATAATGGGCCATAAAATGGATTGGCAGCAAAAGGACACTCCGAAACTCTACACAGTGTCCCATTGATGCGCCATTTATCTTCTTTATTTATCCCCTTCCAGGGTTTCTTCCTTCAGGCTATTTCTACCACCAGTTTCCTTGGCTGCTGTATGAGCGCTTTCAAAGAAGCTCTTTAAGCCAGCCAGGAATGGAGCTTGTCGTGGGTTATGACGGATGTTGAGGAACGGGGCAGAGTCGGAGTATCCGTTGAAGCTCCGTGGCAATGTCCTCCCCTTCCTTCAGTCAGAGTGGGGTTGGAAGGGACGCTGCAGAGCTACTAGCAGTGGTGCTTTTGCACAGTGCAAGAAGTCTGACGGACGCCAGTGTGGTCACAGCCTACTTGCACCGAAGGAAAGTGCCACCATTGGGAGAAAAGGCCCACTGGTCCAACACAAGATGCTTAGCTAGGTCTCCCATTTACCTGTTCCCAGCCCCAACTTCCTAAAGCCCCAACTTCCCATTTACCTGCCTCCCTAAAGAATTGAGCAGCAGGAGGCAAAATGGCATCCACGTAGCGATGCTCTAGGAATTCCCCCTGGTCTCTGTGGTACAGACCACAGAGACTATGGGAAGCAGCCGAGAGCATCTCCCAGAAGTGAGGTCACATCCTCCCCAAACTCTATCCTCCCCAGGCAGTGCCCCAAATCTCCTAGCATTTGCCAAGGGAACTTTATACGTTCCACAGTGGGAGAAGCAAAGAGCTCCAGGTTAGCACCCTCCCCTTCTTCAGCCACAGGGGGCAGGATTCTGTAGTTTTGTTCAGCCAATAGCGGACGCAAGTGCAGCAGGAGGCCCCCGGTGCTGGAGAAAAATGCAACTGTTGCAGGAATCGATCCACAGGCGTGATAACAGAGTGACTGGTGAGGTAGCCCTCCACCATTTTGTCTCAGAATTTTCCTTTGACGGGGGAAGTCACCTGGCCTGGTGAACCGAGGATGGGCTCTTATTCCCCCAGGTTCCATTTCAGCCTGGCACACATAATAAACCAAAGCATTGCTTCCTTTTCATAAGAAGTGGCTGAGGGCTGGGTGCCACTGAGGGATTATTCGTGTGTTTTCCTTTCTTCCCGGGAGCTGCTGGGTGAAGGATAGGAGCTGATGCTCGGCTCCGCGGACATCCGCTCAGTATAGGAGAGCACTGAAAGGTTGGAGGCGCATTGCACAAGCCAAAAGGTATTACCGATGTTTATTTAAGGAAAAGGATGGCTCGGTGTACGAGAACCTGTAGAGGAAGAAAAAATGGAACAATAGGGACTTGTTCCAGCACATGGGGAATGTGTGCACATATGTATGCGCACACCCGTGTCTGCACAGTTGTTATGTGGGTTTGTGAGAGAGAAAACGAGTGAGTGATTAATAATAACTATCGTATGGTGTCGTGTGTGGTGTATAATACATAAAAGGAAGCCAGGGAAACGCTGTATCTCAAAATGTGCAAAATATTAACATGAAAAAAATATATATATATTAGAGCAAACAAATACAACTTTAATAAGTGCAAACAGTACATCCAATAGCCAAATACAGCACATCCAATAGCCAAATAACGAAGGCTCCGGATTCTTCTCTTCATTTCGTGAATATCACTTCCTCAGGCGTAAGTATTCTTGACACAAATTTGCGGTCCTTATTTCGTTTCCACAGTGCAGAAATATCAGTTTTACAATAAAAAATCTTGTCCAGTTTCTAAACATTCATCAAAATGATCTCATCGGGCTCTAGTCAAATGTAGCAGCTGCTTCTCCATGCCAGAATGGTATAGCCAGGAGATCCTAAGATGGTCTGGCTGCCTGAAGTACTAGCTCTTTTGATACACCACTGCGTAGTGAGCTAGACGTATTTTGGGGGGAGGCTGAGAGAGCTCTGAGAGAGCTGTGATTGACCCAAGGTCAACCAGCTGGCCTCATGTGGAGGAGTGCCGAATCGAACTTGATTCTCCAAGACTAGAGTCCACTGCTCTTAACTTTTGTACCACGCTGGCTCTCCATGAATGAACAAACAGTTGTCTCACTTCAGGAGCTAAAGCTTGGCTCCTGCAGTTATGCTAACAGTGGGAATCTTCTTCCGTTGCCTTCCTGTGGGGGAAGAGGCATGTTTTGCTGGATGATGGCTCCTTGTACTGGAGGAAGACTGCACCGTTAATGGAAGGGAACCTTTGGGTCAACCCACCTGGTGTCCCTAAGTGTGCAAGCCAACGCACGGGGAAAGGGGATAAGCTAACCAGTGTTACCAAATGCATCAAACACTTCATTGTGATGCATGGTGAAGCTCAAGTTAGCTTCTCCGCGGCATCAAAAAATTATGGGGTGTGGTTTTGTGCCTACGATACCTATATATGTATACCTGAATATTATAAAGTCTTACAAAATTATGAATGGCCTGGAGATAGGGCCATTTCCCCTACCCCTCTCATATCTTACGGGTGTGGGTGATCCAACAAAACTGGCAGGAAATTCAGGCAAAGGGAAGCAAAATGCATAACTCAACTTATGGAACTGATTTCCGTAAGATGTAGCAATGGCTTAGTGTTTAAAAACAACACAGGTTCATGAAGGATACCACGATAGGTAATTTGCAACTGCATATACAGGCAGTGGTATACCCTTGAATACCAGATGCTAAGGGAACTGTTGGAAACTGGATACTGGACTAGATGGACTTTTTTGGTCTAACCCTCCAAAACAATCTTCATGATCTTTATGAATTGATTCGTATCCAGTGTATGTGGTGCAAAATATTTGAGAGACAAGGTGACAAGAATACCAATAGGCTTTTGTCTTCTCAACAATGTCCCGAGAGAGAATTCTGTTCACCGGTTAGCTACCTAGATAGGCAGCAGTTTTTAAAGAGATGGCAAACAAACGTCTCCTCCTGTATTGCTTTTATGCATTTTTAAATAAATGTATTGCTTTTATGCATTTCTAAAGTGGATAAAGGAGCTGTGGTGGCTCAAGTGGTTAAGACGCTGAACTGCAGGCTGTGGAAGGTCAGTAGTTCAGCGATTCAAGACCCGAGAGTGCCGCATGACGGAGTGAGCTCCCATCTCTAGTTCCAGCTCCTGCCAACCTAGCAGTTCGAAAGCAAGAAGTTGCAAGTAGATAAATAGGTACCACTCCGGTGGGAAGGTAACAGTGTTCTGTGCGCCTTGGTGTTTAGTCATGCCCACATGACCACGGAAACGTCTTCGGACAGCGCTGGCTCTACGGAGATGAGCACCGCAACCCTAGAGTCGGATTCGACTGGCTTTTGAGCAAGGGAACCTTTACCTTTACCCAAAGTGGATACATCCCAAATCGGCAATTTTAAACATGCATGTTATTTTCAGTATCAGCCTGTCGAAACTAATAGCACATTTCCAAGCAATCATATTTAGGAACGATTCAACTTCATAAAGAGGATTTAACACACCACCGGCCCTCCCTCGACTCCTGCTCCATGAATTCAGAAGAGACGTCACGGTAGGAATCTTTCCAGGGAACAGAGGTTCCACGTTGAATTTAAAAAGGACGCTTTATGAAGGCGGAAACCTCAAAAAAAACACAACAACACTGGGCAATGAAGGAGATGTTTATCTGCCCTGAGGGAAATAATGTGTTTTCTATTGGCGCAATATGAATTTGGCACGTTGGGATAAAAGGCAGTTTAAGATCCTGTGGTTGTGTAAGGCTAATCTTTAGGGGATGAAAAGGTTTCTTCCAAACACGCCAGGTGTGCAGGAAAGTATCGTCCTTTGTACCTCGTCTTTCTCCCCAGTGGGGAACCAAAGCAGCACACTTTAGTCTTTCCTCCATTCTATTTTCACAACAGCCCTGTGAGGCAGGTTAGGCTAAGAGAGTATGAAGAAGAAGAAGAAGAAGAGTTTGGATTTATACCCCGCCCTTCACTGCCCAAAGGCGTCTCAGAGCGGCTGACAAACTCCTTTCCCTTCCCCTCCCCACCACAGACACCCTGTGAGGTAGGTGGGGCTGAGAGAACTTCTGACAGAAACTGTCCTTGAGAGAACAGCTGTGCCAGAGCTTGTGACTGACCCAAGGTCACATCAGCAGGTGCAAGTGGAGGAGTGGGGGAATCAAACCCGGTTCTCCCAGATAAGAGTCCGCGCACTTAACCACTACACCAAACTGGCCTAAGGCCACCCAGTGAGCTTCTACAGCATGAGTAACTGACCTTCTCAAGGCCCCGGGCATCTATAGAGCCCGGGAGTGAAGATTCGTGTTAAGGTGGAATCTGAATCATTTATTTTTCTGCTTCTGCACAGAGCAGCAAGCGGTTCCCGTTTGCCAGGAATCCCGAGGGATTACGTAGGGTGAGCATATTTATTTATTGATCACGTCTGATATCCCGCCTTCCTGCCCTCCAAATGGCCACCAAGGCCATTTAAAACATACGTGATAAAAATTGCATTTTTAAACCATTAAAACCAACTCCCGCCCCCCCTTTCCCTGGTCATTAGAACAAGTTCAAGGTGTTGCTTTGACCCTTTAAAGCCCAATGCTGTCTGGGACCAACATACCTTCAGGACTGTCTCTCCCGGTACGTCTCCCAAAGAGCTTTGCGCTCTATGGATCAACATGTACTGGTGACCCCTAGCTGGAAGGATGTCCGCTTAGCGGGGGAGGGGTGGGGGTTGTAGAAAAAACCCAGCTGGAACTCCTTAGCATAATAGGCCACACCCAACAGCAGAAACTCATCAGCATATTAGGCAACACCCCTGACAGCACAGCTCATTAACGTATTAGGCCACACTCCATGTCTTCCCTTGGCTGCAGGGCGCCCGGGCAAGCCGGCCCTTGGACAGGCCAGGGAAGGCACATTTAAATGCCTCCCTGATCCCTCCCGGGACACCCCCCTGCCTGTCCACCTTGGAGTCGCCGGGGTGTGTGTGTGTCGCTCTCCAGGCCTTCCCTCTGTAGCCACGTACGCAGAGGTTTTGGCTGTAGTGGGCGTGGCCAAATCTGAAGCCAGCCGGAACTCCGTTCCTGTGCGTTCCTGCCCAGAAGTAGCCCTGCTGCTTAGCCTCAACCAGAGACAGAGCTTTTTAAGCTCTGGCACCGGCCCGGTGGAACAGTCTCCGGAGACTGGGGCCCTGTGGGACTTAACAGAGTTCCGCAGGGCCCGTAAAATGGAGATATCCCTCCAGGCCTATGGCTGAGGCTGTATTGACCTCCCCCTGCTCTGCTGTTTTGTTGCCCTGTTCCATCTGCATTCTTTCCATCTTGCATTGATTCCATCTTCCCGTCCCCCATCACCTTTAGTTGCATCCACCTGCACACATAGACTCATTCATTCAATTCATACCCCGTCCTCCCCGCCGAGGCAGGCTCAGGGCGGCTTACATAAAATCCCACATATAAATACAGTTGAAACCAAACATTCGGGACCGTGGTGGCTCAGTGGTTAAGACACTGAGCTGCAGATTGGAAGGTCAGTAGCTTGGCAGTGCAAGACCCAAGTGCCGCCTGACGGAGTGAGCTCCCGTCTCTGGTCCCAGCTCCTGCCAACCTAGCAGTGCGAAAGCAAGAAATTGCAAGTAGATAAATAGGTACCGCTTTAACAGCGTTCTGTGCAGATTGATTTGTTTGTATGCCCGGGACGAGATTTTCCAGTAAAATGGATGAGGATACATTCTAGCAACTGAAAGCATGGCATGGAATACAATGTGAAGACAGTATGAATAGTAGGTTTTCAAGAGAGATTACCACAGTGCTTCAGTGTGTTCAGATGAAGTTGTGAACGAAACGAAAGCCAACTCCGGGGAGTTTCGTCGACCCACTTTTTTCTGTACTCATGGTGTGCTGATGAAAAAAGAATATACAACAACGTGGGTATGTGAACAACTATCAAAATAACTTTGTTAAATATAGTAGAGAAATTGGACTTTATTTCATCTTAAAGCGCCGAGTGTCAGCCTGTTTTCTGGTTTAGTAGTTGTCCTGGGCTGTTACCATTTATATTGTTTTGGCCACATGACCACAGAAATGTCTTTGGACAGCGCTGGCTCTTTGGCTTGGAAACGGAGATGAGCACCACACCCCTAGAGTTGGATTTGACTGGCTTCCAAGCGAAGGAAATCTTTACCTAAAACCAAACTTTGCCTAAAACCAAACATAAAACAATCCTACAGATGTATTTCTCAGTTCTCAAAGTGCTGGAACAGTGATCTAGTAAAGTGCGTGAACAGTAGATCTCAAATTAATAGTGCTATTTAGGTGACAATGACGGTCAAGTTGGCATTTTCAAACCAGCTCAGCTTATTCTGTTTCATTGTGCGGGGAGCCCGGGCTGTAGGTGGGAAGGCCAGGGCACAGGGTCATCTCCTCAGGTGTTTGATGTGGCTCTGTGATTGAAGGCCTGGTGGAAGAGCTCTGTCTTGCAGGCTCTGCAGAACTGTAAAAGGTCCCGCAGGGCACTGATCTCTTCCTGGAGCTCATTCCACCAGTACAGAGCCGCCACTGAAAAGGCCCTGGCCCTGATTATAGCCAGCCTGGTGTTTTAGGGCCTGGGAGGGCCACTCAGTTTTTGGACATAAGAACATAAGAGAAGCCAAAGTTGAATCAGGCCAATGGCCCATCCAGTCCAACACTTTGTGTCACAGAGTGGCCAAAATATACCAGGTGCCATCAAGAGGTCCAGCAGTGGGGCCAGGACACTAGAAGCCCTCCCACTACTGCCCCTCCAGCACCAAGAATAGAGTGCATCACCTGCCCCAGACTGAGAGTTCCCATCTATACCTTGTGGCCAATAGCCACTGATGGACTTCTGCTCCATATGTTTATCTAATTCCCTCTTGAAACTGTCCCTGCTTGCAGCTGCCACCACCTCCTGTGGCAGTGAATTCCATATGTTAATCACTCTTTGGGTGAAGAAGGACTTCCTTTATCCGTTCTGACCCAACCGCTCAGCAGTTTCATGGAGTGCCCACGAGTTCTTGTACTGTGAGAAAGGGAGAAAAGTACTTCTTCTCAACCCTGAACACAGTGCTCTCTGGGGAACATGTGGGGAAAGGCGGTCCCTTAGGTATGCTGGACCCTGACCATAAAGGGCTTTAAAGGTAAGAACCATCACCTTGAAGCGAAGGGAGCCTCTGGGAGCAGATGAATTCCTGGTGCCATCGATAGTAGTTTATTAGTATAAACTGAGATATTGATTTTAAACTGTTTAATATGTGAGCCAGTTTTGGTGTAGTGGTTAAGTGTGCAGACTCAGATCTGGGAGAACTGGGTTTGATTTCCCCACTCCACCACGTGCAGCTGCTGGGTGACCTGGGGTCGGCCACAGCTCTGGCAGAGCTGCTCTCTCAAGAGCAGTTCCCAGAAGAGCTCTTTCAGCCCCACCGACCTCAAAGGGTGTCTGTTGCAGGGAGAGGAAGAGAAGGAGATTGTAAGCTGCTCAGAGACTCCGAGTGAAGGGCGGGGTATAAATCCAATCTCTTCTCCTCTCTCTGTTTTTATTGGTTGTATTATGTTGTTCACACACTATTATAATCTGCCCTGAGCCTCCTGGTGGGGGAGGCCGGGCTAGAAGCCAAATAAAACGAATAAATGAAAAAAGAGTGAGAGTGAATAAAACAAACACTGTGGTGGCAGCTGCCTCTGAAACACCTTTTTCTGCCCAGCCAATCAGATCTCTAGCAGCCAATCAGAAGCCTCACTGGCCAGTACCCCCCTGCCCTCACTCACATTTTGAAAACATTTGGTGGGCGCCAGGAAAGGTGCCGGTGGGCATCGACGGTGCCCACGGGCACCGGGTTGGGGGACCCTTGCTGTAACCACTATTTCACACTGGCTCCTAATCTGTTCCAGCGAAAATGGACAGGAGTTGCGTGGCACCTTCAAGACGACAAGACTGTGGCATAAACGCTCACAGGTCAATGCCTGGGGCCCGTTCTTTGGCTCAAGTGCCCAAGGGCTGCTTTGGGCAGTCGGGTGAGGAAGGTGCTGGCACAGCACAGGAGTCGGTTCAGTGTCCTGGACATCGGTGATGCAAGGAGGCAACGGGTATTCCTTCCGAACCCATGACGCAGTGGTCTGACTCGGGCCCAGCTCTGTGGGAAGAGGCGGCGGGAACACCTTGCACAGGCCGAAAAGGGTACTTTGAACCCGCTCTGCTAAAGTCCGCTTTGTCAGGGGACAAGAATGTGGCTTTGAACGCAACGCTGGAGGCAAAACTGTTATTTGGAAGGGGGGAGGGAAGGGGTTAGATCCGACCAGATGGGCAAAGAGGGAGGACGGGTCTGTTTCGACCGCTGAAAAGGGTACACGGGAGGTCGTGGACCCAAGTGGACAAAAGCTACATGGAAGGGGTCGAAGGGAGGAGAAAAACTGGGTAAGATTGAGTGGGGAAACTGCTTGGATCCAACCCTAAGATTTCAGTTTGATGAGACCCTTCCAAATGATTCCACGCAGAAGGAGGGCTGGGATTCTTTAAAGCGAGTCGAGATGCTAAATCAATGTTGACTTATGAGCTAGCCTGGACCATCCAGGTCAGGTCAGGTCTGGAGGTTAAACTAGGGCAATGCGAAATGTCCCAGTGTCTGGTTCATTCTTCTAAGAAGAGATTGGATTTATACCCCGCCCTTCACTCGGAGTCCCAGAGCGGCTTACAAACTCCTTTCCCTTCCCCTCCTCACAAGAGATACCCTGTGAGGTAGGTGGGGCTGAGAGAGTTCTGATAGAAACTGCTCTTTTTCAAGCCCAAGGTCATCCAGCAGCTGCAAGTGGAGGAGTGGGGAATCACACCCAGTTCTCCCAGATTAGAGTCCACGCACTTAACCACTACACCAAACTGGCTCTCAAGAATATGGCCTCCAGAAAAGAGCTGTGTAAAGCACCATCCCTTTGCTGTGGCTGTGTCATTCCCTGCTTAACTGGCTGTGGTGGGGTGAGCACAGCATTTTGTGCATGCTCAGAAGCTCCATTTTAGATACGCACCAAACAAGAGAGTTTCACCGGTTTGTAGCATTAAGCTATTTGTCCTTTTTATACAGGAGATGTCCAGTAGCCAATTGCTCGTGACATTCACACTGCAATTGAATTTTTGGCACGGGAAACAGGCTTTGGGGCACCGCCCCAGCCCCAAACAGTTAAACTTTGGAAGCCGGTTTTATTTGGAGGAAAAAGATATGCAAGGAATAAATCATGTGGCAAGCAGCGAGAACCTCCAGGGATCTAAAGAAAACACGGTGCCCTTGCCAGGATGAAACACGCTCTGTTAGGAAACAGATGGCTACATATCTGTGAACCTACAGATACAAAGGTAAGCTCTGAGCGCCGGGTCACCCGACATATGGCTGGTGCGTTCTATGGTCGAGCGTCCCAACATTTCCACTCACCCAGCAAAAAGAGAGACAGGGTGGGGGGGAATTCCAAAGCAGCTACTTTGTGGCACGATCCGGCCACACTTAGGTACTTCTAGCGACCTCAAGGGAGGAGACCGGAGCACCTGCTGAACCCACTGAAAACAGTGGGAGTGAAAAGTGCTTAATTTTGAGAGGAACCCTAAACATCCCAGGATGTCCCTCGATCAGGCACTCCAGCTTTTCACAGAGGGAAACTTCTCTTTCCTCCTCTTGTTGCCGTTTTTAATTATTGCGGGAGAAAGAATCTAAAACCAGTCATTACAAATATGCACAGGCACATATCTAAAGAGGGATGACACAACGCAAAGCAAACTTTCCAAGGGGGTTTGGAAAATTCCTGGAGATTTGGGGGTGGGTGGGTGGAGTCCGGAGAGGGTGGGGTTTGGGGAGGAACCTCGGCAGACTATAATGCCACGGGACCCACCTTCCGCAGCACTCATTTCCTCCAGGGGCACGGCTCTCTTCGTCTTGGCCATCAGCTGCGATTCCGGGAGATCTCCAGGCACCCCCTGGAGGCTCACCCCAAAGCACAGAGACCGCCGCCTGAGCTCTCCTCCCCCCTCCCCCCAGAGCCTGGCCACACCTGGATAGGTGGGGAGTGAAAAGCCTCCCCTCTTTACCCTCCCCGCTCCTGGCTCCAGCACCGCGCTGTCCTCTCCGTCTGTCCTCCTCTTCCTCCCCTCTCCCGTTAGCCGGAGGGTGGACTTCGCACCCCCCTTGACGTCACCGGAGCGGGCAGGGGGGCTGCCTCCGCTTGTACCTGCTCTGCCCGACGGACAGACGCGCCTTAGACGGCCCTTCCGACGGCTCCGGGTGGCAGCTGGGTCCCGGGGGCTTGGCCGCCGCGCTCCTTCCCCGCCGCCTCGGGCCGCCAGCAGGCCTCCCCTCCACGTGCGCCGCCTCGCCGCCATGTCGCTCCTGCTGGAGGCCGTCGGCTTCTTCCTGGCCACCGTCGGCTGGGCGCTGCTGGCCGTGACCCTCTTCAACAGCTACTGGAGGGTCTCCACCGTCTCGGGCAACGTCATCACCACCTCCACCCTCTTCGAGAACCTCTGGCAGAACTGCGCCACCGACTCCACCGGCGTCTACAACTGCCGGGAGTTCCAGTCCTTGCTGGAGTTGCCAGGTGAGCCCCCCCCACCCCCCACGGAAGGCGAAGAACCCCCGAGAAGTGCCCAGGGGGTGTGCGTGGGGATGGGTGAACCCTAAAACGAATGACGCCGTATGAAAAAGGAAGGGGTCCTGGGGAGGTGCTCGTAGTTTCCGAAGGCTCCTAGAGCACGTGGGGATGCTGAACGAGGGCCCTGTGAATGGTCACGAGCGGCAGGTGGGGAGAGGAGGGGAGTCGTTTCCCCTGCAGAGCCTTCTTGGGTGGTGGCCCCTTCGACGGCCCATCGGGACGCGTTGGTTGATTCCCAGCGCTCCTAAGAACTGGTGGCGGTGGCGAACGGCCCCTAACGACATATGGGCGAGCGCGGCAAAGGGCTTGCGAGGCGAACGGGAAGCAGAGGTGGTTTTCCTCTGCAGAGCCTTCCTGGGTGGTGGCCCCTTCGACGTCCCATCGGGACGCGTTCGTTGATTCCCAGCGCTCCTAAGAACTGGTGGCGGTGCCGAACGGCCCCTAACGACATATGGGCGAGCCCGGCAAAGGGCTTGCGAGGCGAACGGGAAGCAGAAGGTGGTTTTCCTCTGCAGAGCCTTCCTGGGTGGTGGCCCCTTCGACGGCTCATCGGGACGCGTTCGTTGCTTCCGAATGCTCCTAGAACTCGTGGCCGTGCCGAATGGCCCCGAACGATATATGAGCGAGTCCAGCAAAGGGCGAACGAGGCGCAGAGGTGGTTTTCCTCTGCAGAGCCTTCCTGGGTGGCTTCCCCTTCGCCGGGGGTGGATCCGTTGTTTCCAGAAGGCGTGGCCGTGCCGAATGGGCTCCTCGAAGGGTCCTCCTGACCCCAGCAAGGGGCTTTCAAGGCAAGTGAGAGAAGCAGAGGGAGTTTGCCCTTGCCTCCCTCCGCAGAGCCTTTCTCGGGGGTCTCCCATCCGAGTCCCGGCCCTGCTTCGCTTCCGAGATCGGGCTATATACCGCGTTGCTTTTCTCTCCGCAAACGGACCTAGCGGTTGCGGTACTTGAAGCGAGGAAAGACGGTGCCGGGGAGCGAGCGCTGTCTTCGGCCGATCTTCCTTGCTAGTTCTTTAGCGCTGGGCGGGCGGGCGGGAGGGCACCCGTCGTGCCTCTGTGCATCCCGGATCGGCCCCTCCCTTCAGTCGCTCCCTCCCCGCTTCTCCACTCCGTAGGCGCCCTCTGCTTCTTCAGTGCACTTTCCTCCTTGGGGGGTAAAAAAGGGAAACGGTCTCAACACCCACGTTGGACTCTTGCGCAAAGTGCAGAGGGGCATCGGTTACTCTTCAGTGCGTAACTCCTCCCTCTCCTCCTCATTTCAGTCCCCGTTTGCTTCCAATGTCCCCGTCTAAGGCTGGTTGTGAGGTGCACAGGCACTGTGAGTAGTGGCCCAATGGCCATGCAGTGACCAGAGCAGTTGAAGCTCTCTGTGGGCATTTCTGTGCACACTTCCCCCTGCCCACCGGTGGAGAAATTCCCACACCACCTGTCTTGTCCTTTAATTTTATTTTTTTTTTGCTGTCCAGTTGTAGGAGACTTAGGGCAACTTGGTAGGGTTTCCAAGGCAAGAGGTGAACAGATGCGCTTGGTGCCCCCCTCCCCATCCAAATACTAGCCAGGGCTGACTCTGCTTTGCTTCCAACTTAGCTGGGGCTATCTAGATCAGGGCAATGTTCTTCTGGGCAGAGGGGCTGAGCCCCTTTGCACTTGTTCAGAGATGCCAAGATGACCTTGGTCGTGCCAATAAACAGTCACGCGCCAGCAGCTGATGCCAGGAGGGGACTGGTAAATCCATATGGCTCTGGAGCAGGCCCGTAGCTACATGGGGCATTTGGGGGCCTGGCCCCCTGACTTCCTGCCAAGGCCCCCGACCCTTTTTTATTATTTTATTATTTTTATTTTGTGATGTCTGTGCCCCCTGATTTATTTAACCCCCCCCCCAAATTACAAAATCCTGGCTACAGCCCTGCTCTGGAGCCAGCCAAGCTGAGGGGGTCCTGGACTTCGGCACTGTTGACAGTGGGCACCGGCTCACCCATGTCGTTGCCCACAAACTGCTGGCAGCCCGGGAGGAGGCAGCTGGTGAGGTGTGACCAGTGTTCCCTCTAAGCTGTGGAGTCTGGTGAGCAAAAATCCTCCTTTGTGAGCTACTGCCGTCAAAGTTGTGAGCGAGCAGTTTGGCTCCTGTGTAAATTAGTTTGCTTGGGAGCCGTCCTTCCTGAGCTGAGACAGAAATGTGCGAGCCGGAGGCTAAAGAACTATGAGCTAGCTCTCACTAACTCAGCTTAGAGGAAACACTGGACGCGACCGGTGTTCCCTCTAAGCTGTGGAGTCTGGTGAGCAAAAATCCTGCTTTGTGAGCTACTGGCATTAAAGTTGTGAGCGAGCGATTTGGCTTCTGCATAAATTAGTTTGCCCGGGAGCCGTCCTTCCTGAGCTAAGACAGAAATCTGTGTGAGCTGGAGGCTAAAAAACTGAGCTAGCTCACACCCAGCTTAGAGGGAACACTGGACGTGACCCTGATTATTCTTGCTGTTGAAGGATATGAGCCCGACGGGCCTTTGGGGAGCTGGCCAGAATTGCCAGGGATTGGCTTTGCTTGCTTTCTAGGGCAGCGGCTCATCAGGAAGATTTCCCTGTAAGTTAAATGGCCGATCCTCCCTGGCTGATGCAGAAACTTGAGTTCTGAGACTGCGGGAAGTGCCAAGTCAGTGTTCCCTGTGACTGGCGGAAGGGGCGTGTGTGGCGCTATTGTGCCAGACTGTATAATCTGTCCTGTACTCCCTTCCTCCATCTTAATTGACACCACGAGTCAGGTGCGGATTATGATTGAGATAACTTGAGTGTGTGTCTGGGGTCTGCAAAATCATGGCAGGATTCCTCTGAGCACATGCCGAGTTAATCTTCTGTAATAACTACAGCTGGCTCTTCTCTCTCCCGAGAAAAGTTATCAGTGATGAGGTGTCCATAAAGGCTTGAGCCAGCAACATCTTTCTGTCGCCGACAACCTCGTTTTGAAAGCCAGACATTCAACAGATGAAGCTTCAGCCCAGCACAACGCTATTGTAATAAAGACAGCTTGAACTGCTGACTTTCTACTGCTGTTAAAGATGCAGCAAGGAAATCCTACAAAACGCTGTTTAAATCATAAGAGTTGGAAGGGACCTCCAGGGTTATCTAGTCCAACCCCCAGCAATGCAGGGAACTCACCTCCCCCTCCCCAGTGACCCCTGTTTCATGCCCAGAAGAGAACAAAAAACCCTCCAGGATCTCCAGCCAAACTGGCCTGGAGAAAAATTGCTTTCTGATCCCAAAGTGATGATCAGCATTTCCCTGGGCATGTAAGAAAGGGCCACGAGAACTAAGCTCTAATGCAACTCTTCTCATGATCTGCCCAGGTTCACGGAATCAGCATTGCTGTCAGCATTTCCCTGGGCATGTAAGAAAGGGCCACGAGAACTAAGCTCTAATGCAACTCTTCTCATGATCTGCCCAAGTTCACGGAATCAGCATTGCTGTCAGATGGCCATCTAGCCTCTGTTTGAAAACCGCCAAAGAAGGAGAGGGCATCAAGGTGCTTTGAGCTTCATTTAAGACCGGTTTAAGCCCTGGTATCTCCTTGGCTGGTCCAGGAGTCTGTTTCCTATACCTGGATTCCGTCCTGGACCATGTAGTATGATAACCTAGAGTTCCAGAACATGTGCAGAGTGTATCTCTCTTGATATTTCAGAGTGGCAGGTCAGAGACGCTGTCCTGATTGATGGTTTGATTTTACCTTTAAGAAGTGAAATAAATCATCTACTGGAGACTGCTTTTCTCTAGATTAGATCTGGATTTCATGCTGTTACATTTCACGGTAGGCTTCCTACATTCCACGGCCCCTTGACTGTGCTCTTTATGTCTTTCTGCTCCTCCTACATGGAAGAGAGGGTTTCCTTACAGCGTCTGAAGGAGTGGACTGTAGTCCACGCAGGTACCTCTGCTGGAAGGACATTTCAGTTTGCCTTTAAGGTACCACCAGCAGGGGTGGATGAAGGCTCACTGGTGCCCTCAGCACAGACCAATCTTGGTGCCCCCCTCCTTTCCACACTGACCCCGTCCATTTTAGCTGTTGACAATGCAGGTTGCAGCAATACAAATATTTATTCATAAGAACATAAGAGAAGCCAATGTTGAATCAGGCCAATGGCCCATCTAGTCCAACACTCTGTCACACAGCGGCCAAAATATACCAGGTGCCATCAGGAGGTCCACCAGTGGGGCCAGGACACTAGAAGCCCTCCCACTGCTGCCCCCTCCAGCACCAAGGATAGAGTGCATCACCTGCCCCAGACGGAGAGTTCCCATCTATACCCTGTGGCTAATAGCCCCTGACGGACTTCTGCTCCAGATGTTTATCTAATTCCCTCTTGAAACTGTCCATGCTTGCAGCTGCCACGACCTCCTGTGGCAGTGAATTCCATGTGTCAATCACTCTTTGGGTGAAGAAGGACTTCCTTTTATCTGTTCTAACCCGACTGCTCAGCAACGTCATGGAGTGCCCACGAGTTCTTGTATTCATATGATAACACAATCTACTGTACAAACTAAGCCAAGCTTTGGCTACATAAAGTTCTACAAAAATGCAATACAACATCTATTTCGATATTTCACAAGTTAAATGTATCAAAGTTCCAATATTCATGACCTGAAAGGCATCTTTCTACATTTTTTCACGTTTTCCCCAACTTTGGCCCTGGTGCCCTGAGCATGGGCTTCGTCTGCTTGATGGTGAATCCGCCACTGACCACCAGTGCGGTGTAGTGAACAGAGTAGCGGACTAGGAGCCTGGGAGATTTGGGTTCGGATCCCCACGGCTACCATGGAAGCTCACCGGGGGACCTTGGGCTCGCCGCAAACACTCTGCCTGGCCTACCTCACAGGGCTGTTGTTGTGGAGAAAGGAAGGGGGGGACAAGGTTCTAAGCTGCTTTGAGTGCCCACCTGTGGGGAGAAGAGTGGGGTGTTAATAAATAAAGGCAAAGGCAAGCATCCTGTTTATTTTGGTATTCCAGTGGTGAGCATTTCTCATTTTCGCTCTTGTTATGGGAGCTTTGCTTAGAAACCACTGCAAACAGCGTTCTGGCAGAGATTCCAGCCCCGAAAGGTCAAAGAGTTTATGGTGCCAGCCAGCATCCTGGTCTTCTGTTTGCAGAAGGGTTCTACTGGATGGGAAGGAGCAAAACAGGTGCATACCTCCCAGGGGGGCCGACAGGCGAAGGACGGGATCTGGAAATTCCTCTCCCCTCTGAGGGGGAGGGCAATTGCGCGCTGCTGAGTTGCCAGGGGAGAAGCTTTCCTGAAGGAGAGGAGTTATTGGGCTGAATTCAGCTGGCTTTCTCACTCCGTCTCGGCCAGTTCCTCTCCTTACTCCGTGTGTGTGTGTGTGAAGTTCCATCAAGTCTCAGCCGTCTTCTGGTGACTCCCAGCCGAGGGGCTTGCGAGGCAAGTGAGGAGCAGAGGCGGTTGGCCGTTGCCGTCCTCTGCAGAGTTTTCCTTGCCAGTCTCCCTTCCATGTGCCGACTCTGCTTAGCTTCCAAGATTTGACAAGATCAGACTGTGCCACCTTTCCTCCCGTACTCCTTCCTATACACCCCCATAGCTTTTATCCACTTTGGGGGTGGTCACGAGGAAACTCCCTTTTTCACCAGTGCAAAAGCTGGCAGGTCCAACCCATTGTGCAGACTAGCAGTGGTTACAGTGTCGAACTCGGATATGGGAGACCCAAGATCAGATCCCCTCTCTGCTCGGGAAGCTGCTGGGTGACCTTGGGCCAGTCACAGACTCGCTGCTGGACCTACCGCATAGGGCTACTGCGACTATAAATAGAGAAGAGATGAATGATGGGAGCCTCTTTGGGTCCCTGTTGCGGAATAATAATAATTATCGTACGGCACTGTGTGTAGAATAGCCGGGAGATCCTAAGATTGTCTGGCAGGCGCAAGTTCTAGCTCTTTTAGCGTTACCTGCCACTAGGTGGTGAGCTAGAATTGTTATGAAGGCAAGAGATGCTTCAGAGGTGGTTTGCCACTGCCTGCCTCTGCATCACAACCCTGGTATTCCTTGGAGGTCACCCATCCAAGTTAGGGCCCTGTTGCAGAGAATGGTGGGGTTATTAATGAAGCAAATAAATGTGAAAAGGCATAGCAACACAGCCTGGATGGCCCAGACTAGCCCAGTCTTGTCAGATCTCAGAAGCTCAGTGGGGTCGGCCTCAGTTCGCATTCGGGGGGAAAGCTACCTAGGAAAACCAGGGCTGTGACACAGAGGCAGGCAGTGGAAAAAGCCAGATCTCTGGCTTTTAAAACCCTCTGGGATTGTCATAAGTTGGCAGCAACTTGACAACACTCCCCCCCCCAGCAATGCAGGCTGGTTGAAAAGTCTGCAATCCGTGTTAGTATATTTGGGCGTTCACTGAGATGGGTGGCTTTGGCGCATGTGTGAATCGTGACACGTTCTGGATCAGGAGAGGAGAGTCAAGCTGGCATACGATGATGGAGGAGGATCGAAGAAGCTGGACTCAGCCCCCCCCCCCGGGTTAGCAGGGCAGGGGCGAGAGAGGGCTGCCAGGGGACACAGGGGAGGAACGGCGAAACCCGTCGATGGTTGCTTCTTCCGTGTTTATCTTATGGCCGCGCCCCCCCTCCAGCACAATGGGGCTTTCTTCCTCCCACAAAGAGATGGAACTGAAGCAGAAAATGGACCGAAGGGATTTAGATCTCACAAGATGCTGAACACTTGCCCAGGTACACACCAGTTTCAGGTGTGCACAAAGCCCAGGATGACCTTCCGAGGCAGAAGTCCGTGCCCTTCGCGAGAGACGGTGTGGTGCAGTGGGCTAGATCGTTTGACTGGCAGGCTGGAGATCCAGGTTCAAATCCTGCTCGGTGACACTTATTCATGGAAAACATTTTAAAGCTGCTTTCCTTCCCCACGTGAGGTTCCCTGAAATGGTGAACAATAGCAACAGAAACGGCTTCCCCTGTTGAGGGAAGACTGATAGAAAGGGACAGACAAATATCCCTCTGGGGAGAGAGTTCCAAATTTTCTTTTGCCTCGACTGCAAAGACCATTACACTGGTCGCCACCCCTCTAGCTTGAGATGGTGGGGGCACCTGCAGCAGGTCCTCTGAAGATGACCAGAGTGCTTGTGTAGGTTCATATGTGAGACCAGCTAGTCCTTAAGATACGCTTGACCCCCAGCTGTACAGTGCTTTAAAGCACCTTGATTTGGACCCAAATTGGGAGCCAGTGGAGGTGGAACACGAGTGGAATGCTGCGGTCCCTAATGACACACACTGGTCAGAATTCCAGCTGCTGCATTCTGCACCTATTGTAACTTCCAGACAGTCTTCAAGGGCAGCCCCACGTAAAGTGCACTGCAGTAGTCTAATCTCGACATTACCAAGGCATGCGCCACAGTGACAAGATTAGTTTTTGCCCAGAAAATGCTGCTGGCCCACCAGCCAAAAGCTGGTGAAAGGCGCTCCTGGTCACCACTGTGAGGGCTGGTCCTGGCCAGCTTGCCGGCTCAGCAGCTTAGCCGGGCACATTCTCCTACTTGTAGATGGCCAGGCATTGTCTTCCTCCTTCCTTTACTTAAAATAAAAACCCGCTTAAAACATTCGTTTTGTAAGCTGCAAACCTACTTTTGATTTACTGACATTCATCACAGAAATCTCCTGCTCAGAGTTTTGAATCTAGGACCCAGGTTAAAAACATGAAATGGCTGAGTGATTAAGAGAGTCTGGCCGAGGCAAGCTAGGATGCAGCAGCAGCAGCAGCAGAACTGGAAGCAGGAGGTGGCCAGTTCCACTGCGGGCCTGATGGAAGCCCTCCGGGGGCCTCATCTGGCCCCTCAGGCCGCATGTTTGATACCCCTGCTCTGTGCTGTTAGGGGCTCAGTCAGAACAGTTTTCCCATCTGCCCCATCCTTTTTTCTCCAAAGGATGTTCAATTGCACTCAGTATTCCTTAGATCTTGGGGGCAAAGAGCGTTCCCAGTTCTTTCTGGGAAACTGTCGGCTTTTTAATATAAACCAATATTCCCCCCTCGCGTCCAGGACTCCCCTGCACACACAGAAATCCTTCCCACCCGTGTGGAAGGCTCTGTAGTACTGTCCTGCCGATAGGACCCAGTGTTTGCTATTAGAAGGAGTGATATTCAGTGATTAAAAATAAGGCTTCCTTTGAGAAGACAGAAAGACTTGCCAGTCCTGGTGTATTTGCAGTACTATTCTAAGCAAAGTTTAGGGTTTCCAACTCCGTGCTGGGAATAACTGTCTTATTTTGTTAGAGAAATGTTGAAAGGAAAACACTGCATTTGTAAACGAAGCACATGCCATAGACTCATCGTAGTCGTGGCCGAGTGGTTAAGGCGATGGACTAGAAATCCATTGGGGTCTCCCCGCGCAGGTTCGAATCCTGCCGACTACGGTATTTCATTTTAGAGGGGAGGGGCCGTGGGGTTCCGGCTTCAATCTCTGGCATTGCCAGTTGAAAGGATCAGCTAATAGATGATGCAAATGACCTCTGCCTGGAGAGCTGATTCAGTATAAGGCAGTTTCGTGTGTGTACAAAGAAAAAAAACCACGGGTATCTAGTCTTTTCTCCACCAAGGGAACCATAAGAAGCAGTTATCAGATTGTCCCAAAATATATGCAGTCCCTGCGTCCAAAATCTCTTCCATTTTTTAACGGTTCTGTTTCTGAAAATAATCACCATCTGCCAACACATTGCTCTGCAATTTCCACAGACAATTGGTACAAATACCATTGTGGAATGCATTGCAAGATGGTTTCCCCTTAAACCTGGAGCCCACTGAATTAAAAAAGAGAGGGTATTTTTATGAGCATTTACCGAAATGATGTGTTCTTAAGAACAAGTCCTAACAACACAGCTGCCTCCTTTCAACAACAGTAGAAGGATTTATTTGAAAGCAGGACTTTGGAGAGGCAGCCCATAAATTTCTGAAAATTAATTAATTCGTTAATTAGATAAAATAACTAATTTAAAGAAATCAATCGGGTAATTAGTTTTGACACTTTGGCGTGCACAGGTGTCTTATTTCACCATTTGTATAAGAAAAGCAACTCAGATGCGGAGAATTAGATGGAGGATGCCCTGACTGGGATGGTACAGTTTAGCCCCATCTCATCAGATTTTGGAAGCTAAGCAGAGTCAGCCCTGGATTAGTATTTGGAAGGGAGACCTCCAAGGAAGGTCCAGGGTTGCTAAGCAGAGGCAGGTCCATGGGAAATCAACTCTGTTAATCTCTTGCCTTGAAAACCCCGCCGGGGCCTGAAACCTGGCAGCAAAACACAGAGAGAGGCTAGATATAACCACCTCCTTGAGTACAATCTCCTGCACAGGGAAACATTCTGTAAATGCCACCCTTTCCTCTAAAATGAAGCTTATTTTTGAAGTCTTGGAAATGTGTGGAATCTGCAGCTTGATGCAGCGGCCTGCCGTTGTCGCTTACCTGAGTCCCTTCTTTGTGTTAAGTCTGGCCTGCGTTGGTGCCGAGGTAATCCCTTCACCGCAGCTCTGCTTTCTCCCCTCCAGCCTACCTGCAGGCCTCTCGAGCCCTCATGATTACGGCACTGGTCCTGGGCTTCTTGGGCGTCCTCTGTGCCATGGTGGGGCTAAAGTGCACCAGAGTCGCCGAGGGGAACCCCAACGTGAAGGCGAAGATGGCCGTCGTCGGAGGCTGCATGTTTGTCTTGGCCGGTAAGTGGGGCGAAGAGGGGCCCCTCGGGCAGAGAGAGCCGCCATCTTCTAGAGAGTCACTGATGTCGCTTCCCTGTTTTCTTTGCCCGGGGCTTCTTTCTCCTTTACGGGGCAGTCCCAGCTGTCCTGGGGCATCTCGGGAAAGTGATGGAGCCATGGCCCTTCAACATGGATGCCGTCTGGCCTCATGTTGACGTCACTGAGGGCAGAGGAAGCTCCTTGAAAGTGAGGGCCGTGCTTCCTGGACCAGTCACCTCCTGGTTCTGGTCACTTCTCGATCCTAGCCAGAGAGGTGTGGTGGTTAGAGTGTTCACCTGGGATCTGGGAGACCCAGGTTCGAATCCCTGCTCTGGCAAGGGAAACTTGCTGGGTGACCTTGGGCTGGTCGCACACCCTCGCAGGATTGCTGTGAGGACAAAATGGAGGACAGAAGGAGGATGGAAGCCACTTTAGGCGGCCAGAGGGGAGAAAGACAGGGTAGAAATGGATGCATGCTTTATTTATTTATTAAATGGGATGCTTTGGGCTGATCCCGTGTGGAGCAGGCGCTTGGCCTAGGTGGCCTGTGTATCCCCTTCCAACTCTATGATTCTATAAATCAATCACGGACATTACTGAGGGCCTGCAAAACCCTGTTCAGGGTAAATCCTCCTGATTAGATGAGTGCTTCTGTTCCCGTTTTGTAGCAATGCCTCCCAGAAATGCCAAAGGAGGGAAAGCCACCTTTCAGCACAGCTGAAAATGTACATATTTGCCCCCAGCCCTTTCAAGCTCGGCCCTAATGCCTGTATTCGTAACCGTTTAGTAAATGACTTTGGATGAGAACTGCCAGTAGGAAGCAGAGAAAAGCAACATTATATTGCTTTCAAGCCCTGACCTGGACAGCCCGGGCTAGCCCCATCTTGTCAGATCTCGGAAGCTAAGCGGGGCCGGGCCTTCGCTAGTACTTGGATGGGCGACCTCCAAGGGATATCAGGGTCGTGATGCCGAGGCAGGCAAAGTAAACCACCTCTGAAATGTCTCTTGCCTCAAAAACAATTCTGGCTCACCACTTTGTGGTGCATAACGCTAAAAGAGCTAGAACTTGTTGCTGCCAGACAATCTTAAGATCTCCTGGCCATACTTCACGCAAGGCCACACAGTAATAATAACAACACTGTTTGCAGCCACAACCATAAAATAATTTCAAGGGATAACATTTCCTTGGGGTGTAGGTGGGGAAGCTGCCCCCTTTTCTCTTGGCCATGCAGCGCTTCCATTGGTTGTTTCCCAGGAAGTGGTGATGGTCGGGCTCTGCCGCTGCTTGCGTCAGCTAGCCAAAGCCATTCTTTTTAGCTCACAGGTGAACACTGCACCCCAAACACGACTTCCTCCTCTGAAATCACTTTCATTTTCCTTCCTCCCTTGTCTGCTTAGGTCTCTGTGGGATGGTGACGATCTCTTGGTACGCCGCCAACATTACCCGAGACTTCTTTAACCCACTCTTTGCCGGCACAAAGTAAGTCTGCAACGGGACAGCTGATGGAGATAGGGGAAGAGAGATAGGAAAATATTGAAATTGAGGGAGAGGGGAATACTCTCTTTGGTGCTGTTTTCACGGCTTCGTGTCTGCCTCTCATCTGTCTCTCCTTCTGTCCAGCCACTGAGCGTCCTACCCATCTTGCTTAACAGTGAACTCTTATCACACACTCTGGTGACTGAAGAGAATGCACCCCTTGGTCTCTTTTGCCTTACACAAAGGCAAGAGTAATGGGCCTTCACTGGGTTAATTGTCCCTTGTGCGTTCCCAGAGCTGTTGCGACCTGATACCCGGGTTCTATTGAGCTGCAAAGTTCTTGTGATCCATTGCAGTTGCCAAAGTTTGCAATCATTAAATCTCACCCCCTTGGGTCGTCCCCTCCACCCACAGCGAGACATTTATGAATTGCTTCAACCAGTTAGGAGCAGTGGTTCGGAGCGCGAACTCTAATCTGGGAGGACCGGGTTTGGTTTCCCATGCCTCCACTTGCAGCTGCTGGTGTGACCTTGGGTCAATCATAAGTTCTTTCAGAGCTGTTCTCTCAAGGGCAGTTCTCGAGAGAGCTCTCTCAGCCCCCCCTGCCTCACAGGGTGTCTGTGGTGGGGATGGGAAGGGATAGGAGATTGTAAGCTGCTCCGAGACTCCTTTGGGTCGTGAAGGGCGGGGTATAAATCCAATCTCCTCCTCCTCCTCCTCTTCTTCTGTCTTTGAATGACTGAGAAGGACTATCAAGCTGAATGTCTATACAGGAACTATCTTCAGTACCATAAGTTACTATCTTTAATACTGTAAGTTAGTCGCTAGCACTTTATATGATGTAAGTTAGTTTTAATGAACTGCTTTAGATACTTCATATTTATTGTATTGTGTGTCTTTATGACATGAGCCGCCCTGAGCCTGCCGTGGCAGGGAGGGCAGGGTACAAACCTAAATAAATAAATTTTGAATATTTCTGGGTGGAATTGCGGTTGCCAACTCCTGCGTGGGAAATTCCTGGAGCTTGGGGGGTGGAGCCGGAGAAGGGCAGGGTTTGGGGAAGGGAGGGGCCTCCACAGGGCATAAATGTCACAGAATTCACACCCCGGTTCAGCTCTTTTCTCTAGGGGGAACTGACCTCCGTAGCCTGGAGATCAGTTGTAATTTCAGGAGATTTCCAGACTCCCATCCAGGGGTTTGGCAGTGCTAGGCGGAATGGACAGGGGCGGATTGAGGCTCACTGGTGCCCTCTAAGCACAGACCAGTCTTGGTGCCCCCCCCTCCTTTCCACACTGACCCCAGTCCATTTTAGTTGTTGGCCTGTCTGAGCAGATATACCACGCAGGTTGCAGCAGTACAAAAATTTATTCATATGATAACACAATATACTGTACAAACTAAACATAAAGTTCTACAAAAATACAATACAACATCTATTTTAATATTTCACAAGTTAAATGTATCAAAGTTCCAATATTCATCACCTGAAAGGCACTTTTCTACATTTTTTCACCCTTTCCCCAACTTTGGGGTGCCCCCTTTGGCCCTGGTGCCCTAAGCACGTGCTTAAGTCTCCTTCATGGTTAATCTGCCGCTGGGAATGGAGCTAGGCCTTTGTCAAAGGTTTCCGGGCCGGGTGCTGACCTTGTTTCTTTGGTTGCCCAGGTATGAAATTGGACCCGCCCTCTACCTGGGCTGGAGCGCATCGCTGCTGGCCATCCTCGGAGGAGGGCTCCTGTTCAGCTCGTGTCAGGTTCACTCTTCGCCGGAGAAAAGGTGAGGCAGGATTTTGTGTGTGAGGGGGGGGCAGGTTACCTGAGGCCTGCTGGAGAAGAATGGATCATTGCCCGGTCTATAGATTAAGCCACGGAGACAGGCTCCCAGCCAGGGCGAGAGGCTATCTGACCCCGAAAAGTATCACCTGTCTGGCTCCTTCTTGAATCCATCCCTTCTCCAAGGACCTCAGTCAGTGTTCCCTCTAAGCTGAGTTAGTGTGCGCTAGCTCACAGTTTTTTAGCCTCTGGCTCACGCATTTTTGTCTTAGCTCAGGAAGGATGGCTGTAGAGCAAACTAATTTATGCTGCAGCTACGTTGCTTGCTCACAACTTTAATGCCAATAGCTCACAAAGTAGAATTTTTGCTCACAAGACTCCACAGTTCAGAGGGAACATTGATCTCGGTATATAACAGGGGTCCACAACCTTTTTGAGCCCGTGGGCACCTTTGGAACTCTGCCAGAGGGCGGTGGGCCACAGCCACAAAACGGCCACCGCGGGAGGAGAAGCCGACCGCCACATGTCCGGGAATGAGGTCACGGATAATTTGGATAGTAAGCTTTCAACATGTTAGGCCAAAGTTCTGTTTCGCTGGATGTCTTTTAAAACGAATAGATGGTCTCACAGTATTGTCTTGTGTACACATAACCTGACGTTCAGCTACACTGTCAGTATCCTTGTGTCGCGGATCTGTTTCTTCCGGGGATCAGTTGTGATTCCAGGAGATCTCCGGGCCCCCCACCTGGAGGTTGGCAACCCTAACCTCAGTCAGTGTGGCCCAGCAGAGACCGGTATAGGGGAAGTATGAAAGGAGAGGCAGAGGCCAGCGTGCTGTAGCTCTTTAGCTCTCAACTGAGAGGCGGGCTGGAGATCATCCATCGACGGCCTCCAGCCGTGACCTCTGGTTCTCGGGAATGTTTTAACCTATACGAGTATGATATTGAAACTGACCCAAAGGTAACCCTGGCTCCTCCCCCTCTCCCCTTCTGTGTCTTGACAGTTACAACTATCCGTACAAGGGCACGAAGAGTGCGACGACGGCCCCAAACCTGACGCCCGCCCGCCCCCGTGTAGACTCTAATGCCAGCAGCGCCGGAAAGTACGGCAAAAACGCTTACGTTTAAGACTGACTGTGCAGAGGGGGTGATCCCCAAAGGACATCTTCAGATACTTTCCTGAAAGGGTGACGGCAACTCAGAGGCGGACCCTTCTTCTCTCAGCCCTCCCTCCGGACGTTTCCCGAAGCCCTGGTGATGCTAGGAATCGGACGGATCCGTGGAAGCCACGTTCCCGCGTTGAGTGTGGCCCTGGAAGATGCTGCATTGGACCAGATTATTTATTGAGCTGCCTCCCCTTCTGCATGGACCTTCAGATGTCTCCTGTGTCATCTGGTCATTCCAAAAGAGGGGGGGGGGCAAAGGTTCAGGCCACCCTTCTCAGCTAGAAGCCTTTCGTCCTAAACCTAAAGGTTTGGCAGAGACTGTAAGAGCCCAGATTCATCAGACTGGTAGAGCTGTCAACTTTTGGAAGACACGGATCTGGCAAAAGACACAACTTGGGCTCAACTCCTCCCCCTTTCCTAGTGGGGCCAAGGGGGTGAGGGTGGAGCGAACGTGTCAAAGTTCAGAGACTGCAGAGAATACTGATTCATCTCAGGTGCACCAGTGTCTCCACTTCTCTTTCTCTGGTTAAGGAAATACCAAAGGGGGGGCATGTAGGGCATGTGTGTGTGATACTTTAGCATCTACCTGAAACTCTGGTTTAATTCTGTGGTTTAACTCTGGTTATAGAGTCTGGGATAAATACTAGGGCATCACTTGACATGACGATGCCGCTTTGGGGTCATGCTAGAAGTGACGGCATTATGTAGGGGGATGCTGATTAAGTCCCCCCCCCATTTTGTGGAGGAATTTTCTGTTGCAGCGGGTGGGGAACAGCAGTGTGGGGGAGGTGTCTGGCTACTCGAGGAAATCTGTCGACGCGAGGAGCAAGGGAGGTGTGGGGAAAGGTAGCCAATGACGATTGCAGCGATTAGAGAAGCTGCTTTTGAGGCACAAGAAAAGGCCGGGCTGAAAATTTGCTTTGCTTGGGAGTTCCGAGTAGACATCGACTCGGTCCGCTCTCTTGGCTGCAAGCCGAGCGCTGCAAAGGTTGCACAGGGACGGCGGAGCAAAAATCCTCTGTCTTAACAAAAAGGCACCGACCGGCTAAAAACTGACCTTGCGTCTATTCCATTGTATGAAAAAGAACCACCTTCACTTGAAAACTGGCCCAAAGTGGGGAAAACCAATGAACCCTACCGATGGGTGGTCCATCTGCTCAAGTGTCCGGTTTCAGAAGAGGCTAAACAGGTGCCCTCTATAAGCTTACAAGCAAGGCATAGAGGCCAAGACTACCCCTTGCCCCCCAACAAAGGACGGGTTGGCTGATATAGTCAAAGGGGTATCCTGTGCTAGACCTTGTTGACTTGAGAAGGAGAGTGCCGTAGTTTTCATATCATTTTGAGTTAAGTGTCCCGAGTAGCCATTCATGGCCATCTGACATCAATGCTGATTCTGTGAACTTGGGCAGATTGTGAGAAGGGAGGGCGGGGAGGGTCGCCTTGGGGCTTTGTTCTTGTGGCCCTTTCTGACACTCCCCAGGGAAATGCCAGGAATCCTGGAGAGTTGGGTTTGGGGTTTTTTGGCCATCTTCTGGGCATGGAGCAGGGGTCACTGGGATTGTGTGGGTGGGTGGGGGAGGTATTTGTGAATTCCCTGCATTGTGCAGGGGGTTGAGCTAGATGACCCTGGAGGTCCCTTCCAACTCTGTGATCTGTGAGTATGCAAGCACCGTGTGTGGGTGTGTGGGGCACACATGCAATGCAGATAGCGCTGCCAAGCTCCAGGTGGGGACTGGAGATCTCCTGGGGTAACAACTTACCCTCCAGATGACAGAGATCAGTTCCCCTGGAGGAGACAGGACTTTCGGAAGGCATCGCCTCCCTGCTGAGCCCCTTTTCCATACCGCCTCTGCCCTCCCAAGGTGCCATCCCCAAATCTCCCAGGAACTTCCCAGGCTGGAGTTGGCCACCCTACCTGCAGATCATTCACGTAATTTTGCCAGCTCCAGGTTGGGAAATACCTGGTGGTTTGGGGTGTGCGTTTGGATCCTGAGGGGGGTGGAATTTGGGGAGAGGAGTGCAGTATAATGTCACAGAGACTCTACCTTCCAAAGTGTCCGTTTTCTCCAGGTGAACTGATCGCCGCCACCCCAGAGATAAGTTGTAATCCCAGGAGATCTCCGGCCACCGCCTGGAGGTTGGCAACCCAAGTTCACAGGGGTCCTTTGGTCCTTACCCTGTTCAGAAGATCACTGGGCTCGGGAAGGTCTTTAAGGCCTCTCGGACGGCCTTGGTCATTTGTTCATTCGCGCAGTTGAGTCCAACTCTTCGTGACCCCGCGGACTGCAGCCCACGGCCAAGGCACACAGAGTTCAGATTCCGAGATCTGGCAGCCCTTCTCGAAACCCTTTCAAGGGCCCTGCTCTCGAGCGCTCGGTTTGAAATCCTACTTCTGACAATTGCCCACAAGGAGGCTCAGTTTAGCACTTCATCCTGGACTTGTACAGAAAGTTCAACAGCACCTTTTCTCGTCGGGGTAAGTATTATTGAAAGACACTCAGCCCCCCGGGGACAGAGCAGGCCTTGGCCTCCACCCAACGGACCGGCAGCAGGAGCAACTGGACATTTTGACCTCTGCAGAGCACAAGGGGGAAGGTGGCCCCCTGCCCAAGAAGCACTTCATTGCACGTTCAAATGTTTTGTACATATCAAAAAGGAAATGTTTTAGCATTAAATCGTTGCCTTTGAATGACAGTGTGTCACTGAGCTCATTAGCAAAACAGGAATGAAACCGGATGCTTTGTGGGTGGGGCGGGTTTTTTTCCCCCCCCTAACAATGGATGTGCCCCACGCTGGAGTCAGTTCATCCAGTCGAAGAGCCCTGCAATGGCACTTTAAGCATGACCACACATGGTACAGGCCGGGAGCTGAGCTCTTTACGCAGAAAAGGGGAGGGGTCATGACCAGTTTGGTGTAGTGGTTAAGTGTGCGGACTCTGATCTGGGAGAACTGGGTTTGGTTCCCCACTCCTCCACTTGCACCTGCTGATGTGACCTTGGGTCAGTCACAAGCTCTGGCACAGCTGTCCTTGAAAAAGAGCAGTTGCTGTCAGAGCTCTCTCAGCCCCACCTACCTCACAGGGTGTCTGTTGTGGGGAGGGGAAGGGAAGGGAGTTTGTAAGCCGCTCTGAGACTCCCTTGGATAGTGAAGGGTGGGATATAAATCCAATCTCCTTCTCTTCTCAGTGGAAGAGCCTCTGCTTTGCATGCAGAAGGTCCCTTCAATCCCCAGCATCTCCAAGTACGAGGACCAGGCTGTAGGCAGTGTTCCCTCTAAGCTGAATTAATGCAAACTACTTCAGTTTTTTAGCCTCCAGCTCAGATTTTTGTCTTAGCTCAGGGAGGATGACTCCAGAGTAAACTAATGTATGCAGTAGCCAAATCACTTGCTCACAGCTTTAATGCCAGTGGCTCACAAAGTCGAATTTTTGCTCACAAGACTCCACAGCTTAGAGGGAGCATTGGCCGTAGGCAGGGCCGGCTCACTCACCAGGCGAACTAGGCGTTTGCCTAGGGCGGGCTGCCCCTTATGGTGCCAAACTGCACCCGCCCCCCCGCCAAAAGGTTCCATGTTCGGGCGCACCTCCTCCCGGATGCCAAACACCTCAGCCTGGAAAGCCGCTGCCAGTCTGAGTAGACAATACTGACCTTGATGGACCAGTGGCCTGGATTCAGTATAAGGCAGCTTCATGTGTGGATACCAGTAATCATGTGTGAAAAGCACGTTACTTTGATCCTCCACCGTTTAGCACGTCATACTCTCATGTTCGGAAAGCAGAAATGATTAGCCATTTGTCAGTATTCCCTCATGGAGCAATTTAAGAGGGTTTTTTGGTATAGCAACATCTAGGCCAGGGGTGTCAAACTCATTTGTTACGAGGGCTGGATCTGACATAAATGTCACTTTGTCGGGCCAGGCCACGAGTGCCATACAATGTAACGCCAGGCTCCAGAGGTATAGACTTTATAAGGGACAACAGGCAAACCCAATTAACAATATTATTCTTAACTCAAAATACAGACAAAAGCAATTGATTCCCAGCAGTGAAAGCAACTGACTTACTGGGGAACCCCCGAAAGCCCCAATAAATGTATTTAATCACACACAAGACTAGTTTCCCCCCCAAAGGGGTACCATAAAAGGGGGAGTACCTTACATTTCCATACATACCAGTTGCTTGCGGGCTGGGTAGGAGCCCTGGATGGGCCTGTTCTGGCCCCTGGGCCTTATGTTTGACACCCCTGATCTAGGCCATAGTAGGCCGTGTCAGGAAGCGGTGTTAGGGTCTGGTGAAGCCTCACCAGTGCAGAGTGGTACAGCGTGCTGTAGACCTAAGTCCCACAGAGTCCAATGTCCACACAGGTAGCGGGGAGGGAATATATACAAGGATTTATTCACACTGTTACGTGATGCAGGTATACACAAGTCAATCCCAACAAAGTGCTTCGCCATACATCCACATACAAAGAAAAAGTAGACTGTTCATAGAATGCTTATATACAAAGACTGACCAATCAGCACTGACTGCTGAGTCACTCTGACACTCCAGCAGAGGTGCTGGTCAGAACCGGTTTGCTCCAGCTAGAGCCACTAGCCTGAACATAAGAACATAAGAGAAGCCAATGTTGAATCAGGCCAATGGCCCATCTAGTCCAACACTCTGTCACACAGCGGCCAAAATATACCAGGTGCCATCAGGAGGTCCAGCAGTGGGGCCAGGACACTAGAAGCCCTCCCACTGCTGCCCCTCCAGCACCAAGAATAGAGTGCATCACCTGCCCCAGACTGAGAGTTCCCTATCTATACCCTGTGGCTAATAGCCACTGATGGACTTCTGCTCCATATGTTTAGCTAATTCCCTCTTGAAACTGTCCATGCTTGTAGCTGCCACCACCTCCTGTGGCAGTGAATTCCATATGTCAATCACTCTTTGGGTGAAGAAGTATTTCCTTTTATCTGTTCTAACCCGACTGCTCAGCAATTTCATGGAGTGCCCACGAGTTCTTGTATTGTAAGAAAGGGAGAAAAGGACTTCTTTCTCAACCTGCTCACTCCCATTCATAATCTTATAAACCTCGATCATGTCACCCCTCAGCCGTCGTTTCTCCAAGCTAAAGAGCCCCAAGCGTTTTAACCTTTCTTCATAGGGAAGGTGTTCCAACCCTTTGATCATTCTAGTTGCCCTTCTCTGCACTTTTTCCAATGCTATAATATCCTTCTTGAGATGTGGCGACCAGAACTGTGCACAGTATTCCAAATGAGGTCGCACCAATGATTTATACAGGGGCATGATGATACTGGCTGATTTGTTTTCAATTCCCTTCCTAATAATCCCCAGCCTGCAGCGGTTACCTATCACTTAGATGGACATGATCTGAATCTGACAGCTCATATCTTTCATACACGCTAGGTTGAACTGCAACTTACAACCTCCTCTTTGAGAAAGTACCAGGTCTGAGCTTTCAGATCCTTTGAAGGTTTCAGTCGACCAAGGTGCTTTAGCAAAGAGCCCAAAATTCAAGGGAGAAAATGAGGGCCGGGTTGTACAGTCTTACCCAGTCGTACCTTTTTATCCTGCTGCCCATCTAAAGCATTCAGGGTTCCGCCCGCCCTCGTTTTACTCTGCGAGGTTGAGTGAAAGAAGGACCCAGCGTCACCCAGCAGAGTAGGGGGGTCTGAACTCGGGTCTCCCTCCACGCTGGTACACCATTAACACCTACACCTCGGGAATGGTTGGATACACAAAAATCATTTGTGAGCAGATGGTTGAAAGAACTGGGCCGTGCGTTACACCATCCACCTATTTGCATTTCTTTAATCCCCTTTTCCTCTTTCCCCATCCATTTATCGGAGTTATTTTTATCCTGTTTTCTTCCTAGCAGCTTATCAGATACCAAAAAAAAATGCAATGCAAACAAGCAGAAAAGGAAATAGTCCAGTACTTCCAACATCTTGGGCAGGTCCTGAATCGGCTGGCTGGCTCACTCCAGGCTATAAGTTGGGAGTAAGAGCTCTTAAGCTTTTGCTTCTGGCCACGCTCAAATCTTCAATATCTGCCATAAGGAGGAGATAGAGGCTCAGGTGATCATAGAGTTGCCAGTTCCAGGTTGGAAGTTCCTGGAGATCTGGGAGTGGGGCTACAGTGGGGTACAATGCCATAAAGTTTTCCCTCCAATACATCTATTTTCTGCAGGGGACCTGATCTCTATTGTCCCTGTCTGGAGGTTTGCAACTCCAGAAGATCACAACCCCCCTCCCTTTGCTTCGAGAGAATGGCTGCTTGGATGCTTCCCTGTCTTTGCAGGCCCCTGTCCAATCGTGCACCAAGCCAGGCAAATTCCCTTGCTGCAATTCTGATGAGATGCATGGGATAAGCATGGCCCTGGCTTGATTTCAGACTGTATCCTGGCCTCCCCCTCGTAGCTATGGTCACCCTCCCTTTGGTTTGAACTTGAAAGGGTCACTAGATTGGGTGGGTATCATACTTCCTAGACCAAAGAGGAAATTGGATTATTCCCCACCCTTCGCTCAGAGCAGCTTACAATCCCTTCCTCTCCCCACGAGAGACACCCTGTGAGGCAGGTGGGGCTGAGAGAGCTCCTCTTGAGGGAACAGCTCTGAAAGAACTTTGACGAACCCAAGGCCACCCAGCTGGCTTCAAGTGGAGGAGTGAGGAATCAAACCTGGTTCTCCCAGATTAAACTCTGCTGCTCTTAACCGCTCCACCAAACTGTGGACCACCTGATTGACCAGTATGTGACATCACAGTCACATGACGGGGAGAGAACCAGAGTGGTGACCTCGCAGGGACGAAGGCCTAGTTTGCAGACGTGGAGGCCAAGAGAGATGGGGGCAGGACACACAAGCCAAGCCCCAGGACAGGGAGACTGATGAGGTACAGGGTAAGAGTCAAAACTGTGGAAGAGCCCTCTCCACCCCAAGCAACCTTGCTTCACAGTCCTGTTGCTCCTCTCAATGTAGATACAAAGAAAAGTTGCAGCTGGGACCCTTTGTCTTCTCCACATGCTCACTAGCAGGCTCCCATCCTATGCCCATGGGCTGAACACCACTAAGCCAGGAGGTGTCCTCTGAAGGTGAATGGCCAGCTGCCACTCCATTCTAACAGGCCCATGAATTGGTGGTGGACAGTGCTGACAGGTCACAGCTGACTTACGGCAATTGCCCCTGTGGGGTTTTCAAGGCAAGAGACGAACAGAGGTTTGCCATTGAACACAAGAGAAACCAGTGTTGGATCAGGCCAACGGCCCATCCAGTCCAACACTCTGCCACACAGTGGCCACAAATACCAGGTGCCATCAGGAGGTCCAGCAGTGGGGCCAGGACACTAGAAGCCCTCCCACCGTTGCCCCCCCAGCACCAAGAATACAGAGCATCCCTTGCCCCAGACCGAGAGTTCCTATCTATACCTTGTGGCTAATAGCTACTGATGGACCTCTGCTCCATATGCTTATCTAATTTCCTCTTGAAGCCGTCTATGCTTGTAGCCACCACCATCTCCCATGGCAGTGAATCCCATGTGTTCATCACTCTTTGGCTGAAGAAGTACTTCCTTTTATTCCTTCTTACCCGACCGCTCAGCAACGTCATGGAGTGCCCACCAGTTCTTGTCTTGTGAGAAAGGGAGGAAAGGACCTCTTTCTCGACCTGCTCTATCCAATGCATCATCTTGTAAACCTCGATCATGTCACTCCTCCGCTGTTTCTCCAAGCTAAGGAGCCCCAAGTGCCTTAACCTTTCTTCATAGGGAAAGTGTTCCAACTGCTATCATTCTTGTTGCCCTCTTCTGCACTTTTTCCAATGCTATAATATCCTTTTTAAGGTGTGGTGACCAGAACTGTACACAGTATTCCAAATGAGGTCACACCATCGATTTATACAGGGGCATCTTGATACTGGCTGATTTGTTTTCAATTCCCTTCCTAATAATCCCCAGCATAGCGTTGGCCTTTTTTATTGCAGTTGCACAGTCTCTACATTTTCAGTATCTACTGCGACTCCAAGATCTCTCTCTTGGTCAGTCTCTGCTAGTTCAGACCCCATTGATGTGTATTTATAGTTAGGATTTTTTGGCTCCAATGTGCATCACTTTGCACTTGGCCACACTGAATGCCCATCCTTGACAGATTCCTTTGGAGTGCCTCACAATCCTCCCTGGTTTTCACCACCCTGAACAACTTCATGTCATCTGCAAATGTAGTCACTTCACTGCTTACTCTCAATTCCAATTAATGAACAATTTAAAAAGCATTGGACCGAGTACTGACCGCCGCGGTACCCCACTGCTTACCACCCTCCACTGAGAAAATTGCCCATTTATACTCACTCTGTTTCCTATTAATTAGCCAGTTTTTGATCCACAAGAGGACTTGTCCTTTTATCCCATGACTATTGAGCTTACTTAGGAGCCTTTGATGAGGAACTTTATCAAAAGCTTTCTGGAAGTCAAGGTAAACAACCTCTATTGGGTCCCCCTTGTCCATGTGTATGTTCACTCCCTCAAAGAACACTAACAAGTTAGTGAGACAAGATCTTCCCTTACAGAACCCATGCTGAGTCTGCCTCAATAGGTTTCGTTCATCAATGTGCCTACTAATTCTTTCCTTAATAACACTTTCCACCAACTTACCTGGTACCAACGTCAGACTGACTGGCCTGTAATTTCCCGGATCTCCTCTGGAACCCTTTTTAAAGATGGGAGTGACATTAGCTACCTTCCAGTCCTCAGGAATGGAGGCAGATTTTAATGAAAGATTACATGTTTTTGTCAGGAGATCCACAAGTTCATATTTGAGTTCTTTCAGAAGTCTCGGATGAATGCCATCCAGGCCTGGCGATTTATCATTCTTTAAGTTGTCTATCAGTCGTAGGACCACCTCTCTCGACACCCCAACCCGACTCAGGTCTTTCAACACCCCTCCGGAAATCAGCGGTTCTGGAGTGGGCAAGCACTTCTCATCCTCCACAGTGAAGACAGAGGCAAAAAGTGCATTCAGCTTCTCAGCCATTTCCCTATCATCCTTCAGTACTCCTTTACCCCTCAGTCATCCAAGGGCCCTACTGCCTCCCTGGCTGGTTTCCTGCTTCTAATGTATTTGAAGAAAGTTTTATTGTTGGCCTTTATGTTTTTTGCTATATGCTCCTCACACTCCCTTTTTGCCTGCCTGATCACAGACTTGCGTTTTTTTTTGGCCACAGCCTGGGTTCCCTTTTACCAACCTGAGACTAGCTTTCCACCGCTTAAAGGAATCCTCCTTACCTTTTACAGCTTCCATTACTTGGTTCGTTAACCATGCAGGCTTTTTTCTGTACCTATTTGTGCCTTTCCTAACCTGCGGTATATATTTTTTTCCTGAGCTTCTAGGATTGTAGTTTTAAAGAGTCTCCAAGCTTCCCTGATGGTTTTGACCCTTTCTACTTTTCCTTTCAGTTTCCTCCTCACATGTCGCCTCATATCAGAGAAGTTACCCCTTTTAAAGTTAAAAGTGGTTGTGTTAGTCTTTTTGGGCCAACTCCCTATTTGTACAAATGTTGAACTCTTTGCCTGCCTCTGCTTGGTGCTCTCCCATTCGAGAACTGACCCTGCTTAGCGTCTGAGATCTGAGATTCCACATTCCAAGCTCTTTTTATCCAGGAAGAAAAAAAGGCTGTGCAGGGAATGATGGGATCCGTCTGGTAGGGTCTAACACAGCGGAAAAAAGAGAAGAGAGGAAGAAATACATAACAAGAAATTAGGGGAATTCATAGGTTGAGACTAAAGGTGGGTTTCCAAGTCTGTAAAGACTTAGCAGAGCAGCAGTTCTCTTTTATAGACTCACAGCTGAAGGAATACAAAAAATCCCAGCTGGCTCATGTCCAAATTGCTTCCCGCAGGGATCAGGGTGACAGCAGAGCTGGGTGCCCGGAAAAGGAAGACAAGACGACAAGCTCGCTTTGCAATACAAACTTTTAATCTTGATTCTTGACACTTTCGGTAAAGGTGGAGGCAAACGGCCCTCCGTAACGTTTCTTCTCCATCGCTGGAGCGATGATCGGGACAGACCGGGTTTTAACTGCTGTACCGGGGGGGAGGGAAGGGGTGAAGAACAGGACAAGTGTCTCTCCCTCCTTTCCCAGAGGGGAAGGGAGAAGAAAGGAAGAAGGAAAGTCAAAAATAAACTAAAAGCTAACAACAGAGGGATCCCCACTCCGCTGCAAAGTCACACGTGAAGCAGTCATAGTGGAAACAATCAGGCTGGCAGGGAAAGGGAGGGAATTAAGCCCCCCCAAAAGTCCAGAACGGGGGTCCTACCAATAGCCCTGGGATTCTGAAGGTGGCAGCGTCAGTATGTAATACCGGAGTCTTCTCCATTGTGATAAGCATTTTTTTCTTTTTTTACCACCGGACAAGACATGCTAACAAGATGGGGGGTGGTAACCTCTGTGCCCTGTCCCTGGGGAAAAAAGGATGCTTTTCCCCAGATGAATATTAGGGTCCCAGGTCAGCCACCCAAAAAGAAAGCAACACAGAAGGCAGTGTTAACGGAAGAGGACACGGCTTCTGGGCTCAGCGCAGCCTTCTCACCTTGATCGCTGTAGAGATGATCTTACCTGTCGCGTCACCCTGTGCGGACTTTCTCCCGAGGGCATGTGAGGACGACGACTGGACAGGACGACAAATGGCACACTTTTACTGTGGGTGTGTTGTTGTTGGTTTTTTTTTTATAAAAAAGGGGTCTCTTCAAACCAAGACATGGTAAAGAAGAGCTTACAAAGCTCAGCTACCAGTGGAGGTTTTTTGATGTATTATTGGTGGGGAGGAAGAGAACTTTGCTTCCTCTGTCTTGAAAATACATCTAGCCTAGCCCAACTGCTGGAAAACTATACCCCGACCAGGTCAATTAAACTTCTCTTTTTGAGGTTCACCATCAACGGTAGGGATTCCAGTAGGCTTTGCATGCAGGGGACGTCCCACCAGCATGGGCAGACTGGGCAACGTCGCTAGAAACAAAGTCACGGACTTTTCTTCGGACACCAGCTCTCTTGCCAAAGAGCGCCTGGACGTTGGGGAAAAGGGATGTTTCGACTACGGCGGGGAAGCACCCCCCCTCCCCCAACCTCACCCTCCCGGGGTAGAACTCTCTGGCAAAGAGCGGCAACTCCTGTAGTCTCGGTGAAGCAAAGCCCAGAGGGGGTTGTGCATCCGTTCGCCAGCCACGGTTTCGCCTCCCGGGCTCGGCCCGGTTAATTGAAGTGGAATTTGAAGTGGAAGTTCCCGGAGCCGAATGGGTTGAATTCGAACGGCCAGTGGTGCTGGTGCCCAGCCCCTCCCTGCTGATTCTCCGGGTCCAGGGGGTCTTCGCCGGAGTCGAACTTCTGCCGCATTTCTGGAAAAAAAAAAACCAAGAGAACCAAAACTTTGTGGGCGAGGAGGCAGGAGAGGCAAGAAAGAGTTACGAGGAACGGAGGAATAGAAAAAAGAGAGGCTCGGGGGATACCATTGGGTATTCTTCTTTCTGCTTGTGCCTTTTGCTCCTGATTTTGTTTTTAACGCTTGGGCACCTACTGCTGGATGGTGCTGTTAGTAAGGCTGCCCAAATCTGCTTGGGAAATACCTGGAGACTGTGGAGGTGGTGGTGGGGGGGAAGAATGGAGCCCAGGGAGAGACCCCAGCAGGCTACAAGACCGTGTCCCCCATCTTCCAAAGCATCCGTTGGCTCCAGAACTGATCTCTTAACACCTGGAGATCAGCTGGAATTCCAGTTCTCCAGCTCCCATTACACGCTGGCAAGAGTGTTCTTCCCTCTAAGCTGAGTCCGTGTGAGCTAGTTCACCGTTTTTTAGCCTCTGGCTCAGGCATTTCTGTCTCTGCGCAGGAAGGGTGGCTCCAGAGGAAACTAATCTGTGCACGGGCCCAATCGCTCGCTCACAAAGTAGAATTTTTGCTCACAAGACTCTGCCGCTTAGAGGGAGCACTGGTTGGCCACCCTAGCTACTAAGCCCCCTTACACGTATTTTGTATCAGCGCGTCCAGAGCGCTGAACAAATTCCCTGGCCCCTGCCCAGAGGGGATGACGGTGTACAAAGTTTATCTTGTGCGGCCGCTGTTCTGAATGCCTCACAGATGGCAATGGGGAGGGATGAGGCACTGTGGAAGGGGTTTCGGCTGTGTTCCTGCAGAGTGCAGGGGGTTGGACTAGATGGCCTGCAAGGTCCCTTCCAACTCTAACGTTCTATGATTCTATGATTCTTACCTCTTGAGAGGACCAGCCCAACAAGGTCTCAGTTATGTCAGATCCGGCCCTCAAAACAAATGAGTTTGGCACCCCTGTTCTAGCCCTTATGATGGATGGCAAACATTAACGTGACCAGGACGGTATCAGTGACCACCAGGGAATGCGACTAAAAATTCTGCTGGTTGGGGGTGAGGCATCAGAATTCTGAATTGTCCCTTGGAGACAGTCTAATTTAGACCAAGCAGCGAAATTGACCTAAAGGTGTTCAGGTTTCTGGATGTGAACATAAGACCATAAGAACATAAGAGAAGCCAATGTTGAATCAGGCCAATGGCCCATCTAGTCCAACACTCTGTCACACAGTGGCCAAAAATACCAGGTGCCATCAGGAGGTCCAGCAGTGGGGCCAGGACACTAGAAGCCCCCTCCCACTGCTGCCCCCTCCAGCACCAAGAATAGAGTGCATCACCTGCCCCAGACTGAGAGTTCCTATCTATACCTTGTGGCCAATAGCCACTGATGGACTTCTGCTCCATATGTTTAGCTAATTCCCTCTTGAAACTGTCCATGCTTGTAGCTGCCACCGCCTCCTGCGGCAGTGAATTCCATATGTTAATCACTCTTTACGATCTGGGATCGTAAGCCACTCTGAGACTCCTTTGGGTAGTGAAGGGTGGGGTATAAATGACCACATCGTTGTTTTAAAAAGGAGTCCAGTCGCCGCCACATGCGGCTTTCGTACCTGGATCTGTCAGGACCTCTTTTGCTGCTGCGATGTCAATGAACTTCTTCTCCGCCTCCTTCTTCTCGTCTTCCGACTGGAAGTTGTCAGGGTGCCACTGCTGAGCCAGTTTCCGGTAGGCCTTGATGATTTCCTGTTTGTTGGCGTTCCTGGAGGGGGAAATAAAGACGGCAAAAGCCGGGGGTTCAAGGAGAAAGCTGTCAGGAGGTTTCCAACCAACTTGCATGGTATGCGGACAAAGCTTGTGAATGGTATGCTGTTTGGTAGACCTTTGCTGCCTGGGGTGGAAAGGTTCCTCTAATGGCTTGCACTTTCCCCTGAGGCAAGAAAGTCCTTGCCACGGGGGATGGCTCCTTGTAGTTGGGGAAAGCTCTGCTATTGGGGGACCAGATCCACGGCATTCGACCACACATGATAACAAAAGGCAGAAGGTGCAAAACGCATCACATGATCGTTTTGCATAAAAACACTTCAGGTGTTTGCAGGCTTTGGAGGCGCACAGAGAACTTCAGCATCTCGGGTGAAACGTTCTGTGAAAACTCAAAAGACTGCACAGTCTTGTGGCAAACCAATCCTGTAAAGAGACGGCAGATTACAACAAAGGCGAAGGCTGAATTGGGGTGGGGGTGGGGGAATGGCATCACTTTCTGGCCCACAGCTCAGCCCCCAGGCTCACAAGCTGGCTGTTTCAGACAGGCCAAGAAGGCGCACCAAAGCACAGCCTGATTTTTGAAGGAGAAGCTCCTTATAAGAGCCAGTTTTGGTGTAGTGGTTAAGTGCGCGGGCTCTAATCTAGGAGAACGGGGTTTGATTCCCCACTCCTCCAAATGCAGCTGCTGAGGTGATCTTGGGTCAGTCACAAGTTCTTTCAGAGCTGTTCTCTCGAGGGCAGTTCTTGGGAGAGCTCTCTCAGCCCCACCTACCTCACAGGCAGTGTTCCCTCTAAGCTGAGTTAGTGTGAGCTAGCTCACAGTTTTTTAGCCTCTGGCTCACACGGTTTTATCTTAGCTCAGGAAGGGTGGCTCCAGAGCAAATTAATTTATGCAGCAGCCAAATGGCTCGCTCACAACCGTAATACCAGCAGCTCACAAAGTAGAATTTTTGCTCACAGGACTCCACAGCTTAGAGGGGAAAGGAAAGGGATCGTGAGCCACTCTGAGACGTGAAGGGTGGGGTATAAATCCAATCTCTTCTCTTCTACTTTATGGTTGCAAAACAGAGGGGGATCCTCAATCCATTGTCCAAAATCCTTTAAAACCAGTCCCCCGCTAAACCTTTCACTAGCAGTGCTTGGAAAAAACAAAAAGAAAACCAGTGGCTGTTGTTGCGTAGTGGTTAGCGTTTCAGAGAAGGATCTGGGAGACCCAGGTTCGAATCCCTGGTCTACTATGGACCTTGGGACAATCACTCTCTCTCTCTCTCTCTTAGCCTAACCTCTCTCCCAGGGTGTCACTGTGAGGATAAAAAGAAGGAAGCGAGAATCGTTTTGTAAACCGCTTAGGGGTCCCCATTGAGGAGAAAAGTGGGGAATAAATTTTTAAAAGCATTTGGTGACCCGGATACGTCCCTGTTTCCAAAGTCGGCACACGTACCTCCGGATCCCCAGGATCTTGTAATAGTCCCGTTTCTTGGACTGCTTCAGCAGCTTCTGTGCCCTTTCCAGTCCTTCCTTCAGCTCTTCGTTTTCCCCATCAAACTCTTTGGCTTCTTGGTAATCTTCAACAGCTACAAACGAGACAGAGAGTGTTACATTCCTTTCCCCCAAAGTTGCACCACCTTTCTGTGTTGTTTGCGAGGGCCGGTCGATCTGGAGGCAGGCAGGGTGGGGACCGAAGGCACAAATCCAGAGAATGCTGGTTTTCACTTGGATTTGAAATGCAAGCTTCGGGTCACTGTGTTTGCAAAAGAGGGATCTGAAAAGGCACAGGCAAATGAACCCTGGTTTTGCGGGGCTCCCAGGCTGGTCATAAGCTTCTGGACTGGAGCAGCTGTCTCGAGTGGGTGGCTGGCAGGGCTTTCTTTGTAGAAAACTCATTAGCATAACAGGCCACACCCCTGACAGCATAGCTCATTAGCATATTAGGCCACACACCACATGTTACCAGAAGTGTGGTCATCCAGCCACACCCACCTTTTGCTTCTTATTCTGCTTACCTTGTTTGTTGTCAAAACCCAGGGCTTTCTTTGCCGCAGGAACTCCTTTGCATGTTAGGCCACACATCCCTCATGTAGCCAATCCTAATGAGTTTCTGCTGTTGGGTGTGGCCTATTATGCTGATGAGTTCCTGCTGGGTGTGGCCAACTCGGGAGCCAGCTGGAGCTCCTTTCCTGTGTGTTCCTGCCCACAAACAGCCCTGGCTGGTTGGAGAGCAGATGGGTACTGCTTCATTTGTGTCGGGTCTCAGTGAGAAAGGCAGATGATAAATAACGTAAATAAAATAAGCGAGAACAGCAGTCGTGCTCCGGCCAAGAGGTTCCGGGTCTTGCCAGCGCCTGGACGGAACTCGCAGTGTTCCCTCTAGGTTGAGTTAGAGTGAGCCAGCTCACAGTTTTTTAGCCTCCAGCTCACACACTTTGCTCTCAGCTCAGGCAGGATGGCTCCAGAGCAAACTGATTTATGCAGTAGCCAAACTACTCGCTCACAACTTCGATGCCAGTGGCTCTCACAAAGTAGAACTTTTGCTCACAAGACTCCACAGCGCAGAGGGAGCATTGGATGGGAAACCCGGGGACCTCATGTAAGCCACCTTGAATTTTGCGAAGGAAGAAAGGCAGAGCAGGTACATAAGAAATAATTAAAAGGCTCTAATGCTCAGGATGTGTGTGTGTGTATGTGAAGGTTTCACGCCCCTGTTCCCCAGCGCAATCCTAAATCAGACCACACACGTGGACCTCACGTGGCGTGAGTCGAGGGAGCAACGGAGGCTTTTTAATTTTTTTCAGTTTTATTTTATTTACATGCTTTATCGTCTGCCTTTCCCACTTGGACTCAAGGTGGACTACACAGAGTGAATCGATATAATCGGCAGTCAATAAGCAACACAACAGGTTTCGGGAACCAAACAGAAATCTAAAAAAACAGAACTATTAACATGATGCAGCAAATGATGCAAATACTCCAAGTGGAATCCTAGTTTTTGCCAGCTAAACGCAGGAGAACGGACCACAGTCCCTAATGATTGTTCCAAGGAACTTTGTGAATCATTTTAGCCCACTGCAGCTCTACTGCCTGCATAGAAGAGCCCCCTTAAATCATTCTGTTTTGCACAGTTGGCGGAAAGGCAGGAGCCTTTCTAATCTTTTCAGACAGGTCATCCCACAAGGTGGGGTCCATGACAGAGAAGGCACATGTATGAGCAGCTGAGTTAGTGTGAGCTAGCTCATAGTTTTTCAGCCTCCAGCTCACACATTTTTTATCTTAGCTCAGGAAGGATGGCTCCGGAGCAAACTAATTTATGCAGTAGCCAAATTGCTCGCTTACAACTTTAATGCCAGTAGCTCACAAAGTAGAATTTTTGCTCACAAGACCCCACAGCTTAGAGGGAGCATTGCACCTGGGCAGTTGTTTTGGCCTGCTTACAGCTGTACATGGGGGCCACGGGTTGTGTGACTATAGGAGGCAGTGAGTGACTAAGGCTACAGCACTGCTGGGGCTGTCTGGACTCACAATATGGTGCCTGCAGGGCAAAATGCTTTCAGCCGCCCCTGTTGAAAAAGGTCACTTGGCCATTCTTTTGGGGGCCTCAGCTGAGTTTCAGTTTGTGATAATCAACTTAGAGTAACTTTTCTCAGGGCAGGATTTGTCTCTGGGAGATGTTCTCAAGGGCTCCACCCCCTCTCCTCCTACCTTTCTCGAACTCCTCGTTCAGGATGTATGCCTCGGCTCTGTCCCGTAGGATGAAGACATTCCTGGGGTCGAGGTGGTGGGCCTCCGTGCAAACGTCAATGGCTTCACGGGGCCGTTTGCTCTGTGGCGGGAGAGGGGGGAAAAGGACAACTGACTCCGTGCCACCCAAGAAACGCATCGCCTTCACGTCGCTGGCTGCCAGTTCACCCGACAGCCTCCAACCCTTATGGGTTAGGAAGCCCCAGTTTTTACAGACAGCAGCTGAGGCAGAAAGAAGCTGAGCGACATGACTGTGGACAAACGGGGAGCCGGTGGCGGAGGAGGGGAACGACCATGGATCTCTAGACTGTAAACATCCACGGCTTTCCCTCTAGAACAAATGAAATGTAGTGGTTAGAATAATAAATTAATAACTATCGCATGGTGGTGTGTGAAGTGTAGCCAGGAGATCCTAAGACTGTCTGGTAGCTAAAGTTCCAGCTCTTTTAGCGTTATGCACCACTACGTGGTGATCTAGACTTGTTTTTAATACAACAGAGAGAACCATGGAAGATTACACAACAAAAATACCATGGAGAATAATGAAAACAAGTAGGCAATACAGTGTGTGTGTGTGTGTGTGTGTGTGTGTGTGTGTGTGAGAGAGAGAGAGAGAGAGACGGACTTAAAGATCTGGGACCAGCAGAAAGTAAACATAGAACGCTGCTGAGTCACATGACGGAGTGAGGAGGGGGCCATTCAGCTCGGAACCCTCAGTGATTGGCGTTTAACAGACCAAATGGTCCGTTTGAAATTGGCAGTTGAGAAGCAGCAGTTTAGTTCGTCGTTGGACAGAGAGCTAACAGGGAGTCTGTCAACAAACTGAAGAAGCTCTGTAGCTCTGTGCGTAAGAACCTGGTTTACTGAGTTCCTCAGAAGGAAAGGCACAGTGACCAGACAGTTAAAAACTAAACACAATAGAGTCCCACACCATTGAGATATCTCTCCTTAAAAAAGGAACTGGAGGTGGTTTAGAAAGGGCTAAAGAACGGTCTGGCAGGAGTCTGGAAAGCTGGTTTGGTGACCGGAGAGACTCAGAGGGACCTGTTAGTAAAACCCCAAGGAAAACCACTAAAGGAGTGACTGGAGAGTGAGATCTGAGGTGTGTGTTGTGAACTAAGAAACATCTGGGTACTGAACTGAAAGAAATAAACATACAGCCTAAGTGAACGTAAAGGCAAGAGCTAAAGCCTGAAAGGAAACAAAATATCCTCTGTACAGCTTCCATCCCCCTGTTGTATTGTTTGTAAATAAAGCCTGTTCAGTTTTAAAGTTAGCAAGCTGTCCTGCCTATCTATTTCATGGTAAATACACTTAGCAGTGGTCCTTATAAATATCCCTGACCAAGAAGTAAAACAATTACTCCGAAGAGACTATTGTAGATTTGCATAGAGGACTGGTCAGAAGAAATCAGTAGCAGCTCTGACCAGGAACCGCACGCAGATCCTCACAGTACTGTCTATATAGAAAAGGGGCCGTGTGTCATAGTGTGCATTAACAATAATAAAGTCTCAGCTTTTCAGCATTCAGAGACAATATCAACATTCGAAGTGCATATTGCATGTAAGGGTCCAAATCCAAATCAAAGCAAGCCATAACTGTCAACACAGAATAAATTTGTTTGCAGAAATGAAGTGCTTGTGTGTGTAATTCTTATCAGTAAGATATGACTGTTCCTTTTTCCTTTAACGATAACGTCGACCTGGAAATTGTTTTGCAAAACGCTTCTTCGGAAAAGCATGCAGGAACACAACATTCACAAGTCCAGAGAGTTCAACAAAGTTAGTTTGACATCAAAGGCTGGAGGAAAGCTGGAGCATTATTATGTTCCTGCATTCTCTTCCGAAGAAGCCTTTTGCGAAACGATTTCCAAGTCAAAATTATCTTTAAAGGAAGAAGGAACATTTATATCGTACTGATAAGAATTCCACACACAAGCACTTCATTTCTACAAACAAATTTAATTCATGTTGATGGTTATGGCTGGCTTTGATATGGATTTGGACTTCAACATGCAATACACATTTTGAATGTCAATATTGCCTCTGAATGCTGAAAAGTTGTGATTTTATTATTGTTAATGCATTTTCATTCACACACACACTGCATATTTGTTTTCATTATTCCCCACGGTATTTTTGTTTGTTGTGCAGACTTGTTTTTAAGGCAACAGATGTTTCAGAGGTGGTTTTCCATTGTCTGCCTCTGCGTCCTGACCCTGGTATTCCTTGGAGGTTGCCCATCCCAATGCTAGCCAAGGCCGACCCTGCTTAGCTTCTGAGATCTGATGAGGTCAGGCCAGCCTGGGCAGGGATTTTTTCCTGGAGGAACATGCTGGAACGGCGTTCCGGAACACCTGTGAAAAAATTCTTTTAAAAACGTTTAAAAGTTCATGAGTTTTCAAGATACAGACTGAAAACTTCATTTCCCTCTTGAGAGTTCTGGCACCTCTTTTTCCAGAAAAAAAGCCCTGAGTCAGGGCAGTGGTTAGTCTGTTGGAATACCATGAAGGAGATGTGGGTTCAAGCCACACCTTAAGAGCCAGGTTGGTGTAGTGGTTAGAAATGTGGACTCTAATCTGGGAGAACCAGGTTTGATTCCCCACTCCTCCACATGCAGCTGCTGGAGTGACCTGGGGTCAGTCACAAGTTCTTTCAGGGCTGTTCTCTCAAGAGCAGTTCTGGAGAGAGCTCTTTCAGCCCCACCTACCTCACAGGGTGTCTGTTGCGGGGAGGGGAAGGGAAAGGAGATTGTAAACTGCTCTGAGATTCATTCTGATAGTGAACGGCGGCGTATAAATCAAATCTCTCCTTCTCCTCCTTCTTCTCAGTCATGAAACTGAGTGATCATGAACCAATCACATTATCGCAGCTCAACCTACCTCACAGGGTCATTGTACAGATAAGCGGGGGAGGAAGGGAAGAACCATCTACATTTCCTAAAACTCCTTGGGGGAAGGGCTGGATAGAAATGTTTTAAAGTTCAACAAACTGACAACATTTCAAGACAATGGGAAATACTTTAAAAAGACCTAATACCTTTTCCATTCCAACCACACACAAAAAATGTATCCCAGGACATTTTCACCCTTTTTCTCTGAGTTCAGTAAGGCGTGCATGCTTCTCTCCTATTTTATCCTTCCGACAACCCTGTGAGGTAGAGCAGGCCAAAGAGAGAGGGCAGCTGGTCCAAGGTAGCCACCAAGTGTCACGGCAGAGAGTGGGGATTTCCACCTTGGTCTCCGAATTCTTATCCCAACGCACTAACTGACCACAGTGCCCGAAAAGATTCGTTTCGATTTGGCCTGCCTTGGGCAAAGATGGTCGCTGGGTTTTGGCCACTGTCTGACACAAGAGTGTTGAACTGGACGGGCCACTGACCCGATCCAACATGGCCGTTCTGATGTCCTTACCTTGGTTAAACAGTGGCAGATGTGTCCTTTTGCCTTGGTGGTGTAGATCGCCACGTTGGGCTCTGTTTTGACTGCTGCTTTGTACTTCTCGATGGCTTCTTCATACCTGTTAGGGGAGCGAGGCAGAAGTCTCAGCATTTGGGAATGAAGAAAGGATGGGTGTGGGGGAAGGGCTAAGGTTGAGGTCTCTTGAGGGGCATGTCAAGAGAGAGAACAAACAAGTGGGTTTGATTTTGCGTTGTCAGTAAAGAAGGATTAGTGAGTATTGTGCAATGACTTCATGCGAGTGCAGAGAGGGGACAGGATTCTAGAATTCAGAACTGTTATGTTCCTACGGGGGGGGGGGGAGATTGGGAGGGAACAACATGAGAGATTACAGGTATGGAGAGCCAAGGAATTTTTCTTCCCTCACAGTACTAGAATTTGGACTCACACCGTGAAACTGATCATCAGTGGCTGCTAGCCACGGTGGCTAAAGAGAACCTCCACATTCAGAGGCAGTCAACCTGTGAATACCAGTGCCAGGAGGCAACTTCAGAGGAAGGCCTTGTCTGAGACATGATGCTGGATTAGTTGGACCACCGGCCTGATCCAGCAGGGCTCTTATGTTCTCAGCTATAAGAACAAGACCGGTCAAAACATATTCATCTTCACACGTATGAAACTCACTTCCACAAGGTGGGATGACGGCCACTGGCTTAGAAGGCTCTGAATAAAAAGGACTATTTCACAGGGAAGGAGGACGGCCAAATGGAACCTCCACATCCAAGAGCAGTGCACCTCTGAATCTCAGATGTGGGGAAGCAGGACGGACAAAGACCCATTTCCCTCATGACTTCCTCATGGCCTGTGGAAAACAGAATCTGAACTACACGGACATTTCAGTCTGGTCTGATGAGATCACTCTTACTCTGCCGGATTTCGACTTTTACTTTTCTGCCTCTGAATGCTGCCAAGGCAAGCTTGTGCACAAGACCGAGAAACTGAGAGCCCATTCTGCATCTAGCATTCGTTCCGTTGTTTTACTGAACCCACACTGGGACAGAAAAAGACGCGGCTCAAAACCACATTCAAATACCCCAGGCCAACGCCATACTGACTGCAGTGTCCCCCCTGAATGGCCATAAAACAGCCATAAATCTGTGCAGACAGTACCGTGAAACCGAGAGATCAAATGAAACCGGCATGCAGTGTGGAGGCTACCGTAAAATCCGACAATCGAAGAAAGCGGAAGTGGCACGCAACGCAGAGGGGAATTTCGGTTCCAACGTGGGTTTGGTGAAACAGCGGAGCGGATGCTAGATGCAGAACGGGCCTGAGACTAGGGGACCGAATTTCGGGATAAAGCCTCCCCGTGGCTACGGACGAAGACTCAGGTGGGAAACGAGGGTGTGCAAACCGCTTTAGCTTCCGTGAAATCTAAAAGCAGCTTCCCCCACCCCGCAGATGAGAACCCCAGAATGCAAAGGGAAGACCCCGACGGGCTGGACGCACCTCTGGGCTTTGACGTGCTCCTCGGCCGCTTCCAGCTGCTTGGAGAGCTTCTTCACTTGCTTGTAGTGGGAGAAGCAGTCTTTGTCGTCTTGGTCCAGCTTCAGGCACTCCCGCACTTGGCTGCGGAAAGAGAGAGATCGGGGGTCCGGTCTGCTTCTCTGGAGACAAGAAAGCTGCCTGCCCCCCACCCCGACCTCGGCCTGCATTCACAGCATCACTAGCATCTAGCCTGCTAGATCTGATACCTAAGAAGCCCTGGACTCCGCTGAATACAAAATAGCATTTTGATTTGTGCACGGTCACTGTGCTTGACCCACTATACCCTTTGATGAAGGATGGTCCTCGAAATGGTCATAATAATACATACAATACCGTCAGGGTATACTGGACAGTATTTTCTCCATGGACTGTTATTGCTCCTAGGAGGGCTTGGGCTTGTGGACTACTTTGGATCATACGAAGAGAGAAGAGATTGGATTTATACCCCGCCCCTCACTGCCCAAAGGCGTCTCAGAGTGGCTTACGAACTCCTTTCCCTTCCCCTCCCCACAACAGACACCCTGTGAGGTAGGTGGGGCTGAGAGAACTTCTGACAGAAACTGTCCTTGAGAGAACAGCTGTGCCAGAGCTTGTGACTGACCCAAGGTCACATCAGCAGGTGCAAGTGGAGGAATGGGGGAATCAAACCCGGTTCTCCCAGATAAGAGTCCGCGCACTTAACCACTACACCAAACTGGCTCTCTTTATGAGTTTAAGAATCACCATTCTGTGGTTTGTGTGACTCTATGAAGTGCATCACCTTCTTTTGAAGCGCTGTATGTGTTTTCGTACAGTGGCTCAGTGGTTGAGACACTGAACTGCCGGCCGGAAGGTCGGTAATTCGGCAGTTCGAGACCCTAGTGCCGCATGATGGCGTGAGCTCCCGTCTCTGGCCCCAGTTCCTGCCAACCTAGCAGTTCGAAAGCAAGAAACTGCAAGTAGATAAATAGGTACTGCTTCGGTGGGAAGGTAACAGCGTTCAGTGCGCCTTGGCGTTCAGTCATGCTGGCCACATGACCACGGAAACGTCTTCGGACAGCGCTGGCTCTTCGGCTTGGAAACAGAGATGAGCACCGCACCCCTAGAGTCGGATTCGACTGGCTTTCGAGGAAAGGAAACCTTTACCTCTGCTTTATGTGTTTACATATTCAATATATTTAATATATTCCTACGAGTGTCATTACTTGTCTTAAAAAAATTGTTGGGGGAGTTTCCACCTTTTCATTTACAAACGACGACGGCAGCGGCCACTCACTTCAAGGACTCCTCGTGCTCCCCCAGGTTGTAGTAGAGCTTGCTCAGCTTCAGGAAAGCCCCCCTGTTGTCGTTGCGCAGCTTGGTGGTGGGCTTCAGATCGAGGATGGCCTTGTTGTAGTCGCCCAGGAACAAGTGGCACTCGGAGCGCAGCTCCTTGGCTTCCGGGTCCCAGGGAGAAATCTGAAGCAAACGGGATGGCGGTTATGCGTGTGGAGCCCTGGGGCTGCCTCTTTATAGAGCTCCGTCAGCGGCTGGATAAAACACCCCCTTCCCTGAGGGGCTTGGGGGAAATTCCAATGATCAATTAATCAATCAACCTCCCCCAGCAATGTCTGAGCTTGGAATGGCTGGGGGGGGGAGAAGCATGGGGGGGGGAAAGAACAGAGACCTCCCTGCAGATTCAGCACCCTCCTTCGTGACCCCACCCATCCAAAGTATTTCAGCTTGGACAGCTCATACGCCTTTGATTTGGACCCAGGGGGTGCCAATCACGCAACCCCCTCAATACAAAAAGGCCAGCTGTCTTACCGCGACACGTCCGTTTCATACTGCAGCCATCTCCCCCCGACTGCAGTCTCACTGACAATATTATTTTGATCTGGCTCAAGACCGAACAGTGGGGTTCAAACTGAAAGGGGGGGGGGCAAACCTTATAAAACAATGGGCTAGATCCCGTGTAAAATTTCTCAGCGTTCTACAGTTCTTGTTCAAGAAGAAAAACGAGAACAAAGGCCACAGTCGTCGCTTGCGCTTTTGTTGTTGTTGTTCAGTCGCACAGTCGAGTCCGACTCTTTGCGACCCCATGGACCAGATTACGCCAGGCCCTCCTGTCTTCCGCTGTCCGCTGAAGTTTGCTCAATTTCATGTTCGTTGCATCGATGACACTGTCTAACCATCTCATCCTTTGCCGTCCCCTTCTTCTTTGACCTTCAATCTTTCCCAGCATCACGGTCTTCTCCAGTGAATGCTCCCTTCTCATTTGGTGGCCAAAGTATTTGAGCTTCAGCTTCAGGATCTGGCCTTCCAAGGAACAATCAGGGTTGATTTCTTTTAGGATTGACTGATTTGATCTCCTGGCAGTCCAAGGGACTCTCAAGAGTCTTCTCCAGCACCATAGTTCAAAAGAATCTATTCTTCGGCGCTCGGCCTTCCTTATAGTCCAACTCTCGCAGCCATACATTACTACGGGAAATACCATTGCTTTGACCATGCGGACTTTTGTTGGCAAGGTGATGTCTCTGCTTTTTATCATACAGTTTAGGTTTGCCATCGCTTTCCTCCCAAGGAGCAGGCGTCTTTTAATTTCATGGCTGCAGTCACCATCTGCAGTGATCTGGGATCCTAGGAACGTGAAGTCTGTCACTACTTCTACGACTTCCCCTTCTATTTGCCAAGGAGTGATGGGGCCAGATGCCATGATCTTAGTTTTTTTGATGTTGAGCTTCAAGCCCACTTTTGCGCTCTCCTCTTTCACCCTGAGCAAGAGGCTCTTTAGGTCCTCTTCACTTTCTGCCATCAGAGTGGCAGTCGCTTGCGCTAAGACAGTACAAAGTGCTACACTCTATCTGGAAAAGGAAATAATGGAACTAATGCAAGCCCCAACTCCTGCTGAGCCCGTGCTGGCTGGGGGGGCTGATTTGCCTCCTCGTGAGGCAGGAAGAAGTGGGAGGGCTTCTAGCGTCCTGGCCCCACTGCTGGACCTCCTCGAGGGCACCTGGTATTTTTGGCCGCTGTGTGACAGAGTGTTGGACTAGATGGGCCATTGGCCTGATTCAACATTGGCTTCTCTTATGTTCTTCTTATGTACTCTGATGGAGTCCAGGTCACTTTTACCCCAGTTCCACTGGATGGGGACAAGAAATGAAGGATGCAAGATGAAATTGAGAAGACCCACATCCTCTCTGTTTTCCTGATACTTTCTCCTCGGCATCTTAGCTGAGGTTCTCTTTCTGCAGACTTCCAAAGGGAGACGCTGAAAGAAGTGTTGGTTTCCCCCCTTTCTGCGGCTAGTGTCACGCTCTATGAAACCCCTGGGAAGTTGATACACCCTCCACACCAAATGGGTACTGGAACACACATCGTCTGGGCATTAAACGGTGAGACAATGACCTCGATGCTTCCCAGAGTGTCACGATCAGTCCCCGATTTAAGTGAGAATCTGAGCCCAGATCACACCTGAACCCGAGAACACCTCTCCACCCTCTGGTCCAGAAAGCCGTGGGCCGGAAGTACCTCAATTGCTCGATCCAGAATACTGATTGCTCCTAGGTAGTTTCTCCTCTGGAAGGCAGTCCGGGCCTCTTGCATGGAAAGCTCCAGCTCGCTGACTCGGGCAAGTTGACTCTGGGCCTCTGTGTTATCTGGACTGCTCCGGAGCTGAGGAAATCGTGTGAGAAAATAAGAAGAGAATAATGAAAAGATTCACCCTGCAAATGGGGACAGGCCTATCCCGTTCTCTAAACACATCTAGAAACTGCCTTAGTCTGGATGGCCCGGGCGAGTCTGAGCTCATCAGACCTTGGAAGCTAAGCAGGGCCAGCCCTGGTTAGTACTTGGATGGGAGACCGCCAAGGAAGTCCATGGCTAGTAAGCAGGGACAGGCAATGGCAAACCACCTCTGTTCCTCTCTTGCCCTGAAAAACCTTTGGAGGTCCTTGTAAGTTGGCTGTGACTCAACAGTGCTTTCCACCAGGACTGCCAGGAGCATTGAGAAGGGAGAAAAGGCTGGGGTGAACGCCAAAGCAAAACCTGTCCTAGAGTTGGGAGAGGAGGAGATTGGATTTATACCCCGCCCTTCACTACCCAAAGGAGCCTCAGAGCGGCTTACAAACTCCCTTCCCTTCCCCTCCCCACAACAGACACCCTGTGAGGGAGGTGGGGCTGAGAGAGCTCTTGACAGAAACTGCTCTTTCTCAAGGACAGCTCCGATAGAACTACGGCTTGCCCAAGGTCATCCAGCCAGGTGCAAGTGGAGGAGTGCAGAATCAAACCCGGTTCTGCCAGAACTGCTGAACTACCGACCTTCGGGTCTGTAGTTCAGCGTCTTACCCACTTGAACCACCGCAGCCCCTAGCTGGAGGTGAAGCCAATCTCAAAACTTCAGGGGTCCAATTTATATACAAGTCTGACAAAAACTCTAACAAAATTTCAGGCAGAAGCTCTGCTTAGCGACACGCCTTTTAATCTGCACGGGCAGCCAATCAGAAGCCCCGCCGGGGAAAAAGCCACACTTAGGCTGGCCACTTTCTAAAAAAGCCCCTTGGCAGGCACCGGGATACCCAGGGCAGTGTTCCCTCTAAGCTGAGTTAGTGTGAGCTAGCTCACAGGTTTTTAGCCTCTGGCTCACACATTTTTGTCTCAGCTCAGGAAGGATGGCTCCAGAGTAAACTAATTTATGCAGTAGCCAAATCATTTGCTCACAACTTTAATATCAGCAGTCACAAAGTAGAATTTTTGCTCACAAGACTCATTTGCTCACAACTTTAATGTCAGCAGTCACAAAGTAGAATTTTTGCTTACAAGACTCCACAGCTTAGAGGGAACACTGACCCACGGTCACCATATTGGGGTCCCCTGACTTACAGTTTGGCACCAGGATCTGGCAAGAGTGGGGTTTGATTCTCCCCTCAACCACAAAGCTCTCTGGTGACCCAGATCAGTCACTCTCGGTTTCTGCCTAACCTCTTACAAGGTTGTTGCAAGGAGAAGATGAGGAAGGGAGAACGTGTATGCTATTATCCTAAGCTTCCCAGGGGAAAAGCAGGAGGAAAATGTCATCCATCTGATTGGAGGACTTACTAAGGCCTGACTGTTGAATGCCATCGGGTTGCTAGTTACCTTACTTCTTGGTCATTGTATTAACGGCCACTGTAGCCCTGGGAGCAAAAGCTGCTCAGTTATCAGTGTTGTGACACAAATACGAGGAAGTTCAGGAACCGGAATTTGAGGCACTGAGTCAGTTTCTTTATTAACGACACACAGCGGCAGGGGTTCGATCTGGTTAACTGTGAAAAGAACAATCTACCCCCCTGCATAGAAGCCTTTTATCTACTGTTGTTCCAGGAAACAACTGAAGTAAAAGCTGTTTGGATTTTTCCTGTTAACTGGGGCTCATGTTAGCTTGAACCTTATCTACCAGACGGTCAGTCGTGTTATGTTTGACGCCCATTCCTGAAGCCGGAAAACGTTTCCAAAACTGGAACATTTCCAAAACTGGGGAGGGGCTGTGGCTCATTTCCAGAGCATCTGCTTGGCATGCAGAATTTCCCAGGTTCAATCCCTGGCATCCCCAGTTAAAAGGATCAGGTAGGAAGTGATGGGAAAGACCTTTGCCCAAGACCCCGGAGAGCCACCGCCTGTCTGAGTAGACAATACTGATTTTGATGGACCAAAGGTCTGATTCAGTAGAAGGCAGCATCGTGTGTTCATGTGACAGAACAGGCCAAGACCAGTTCCTGTATCAATCCCCGACTCCTCCTCCTCCCACCTCCCTGAAAATGTGACAGTGGTCTAATCAGGGCTCTTTTTGTAACAGGAACTCCTCTGCATATTAGGCAACAGCCCCCAAATGTAGCCAATCCTCCAAGAGCTTACAGAGCTCTTCTTACAGGGGCTACTGTAAGCTCTTGGAGGATTGGCTACATTAGGTGGTGTGTCGCCTAATATGCAAAGGAGTTCCTGCTCCAAAAAGAGCCCTGGTGGTCTTGCTCACTATAAATACAGAAAAACACAGCGACGTCCACACTGGGATTTAAAGGCTTCAAACAAAGCAAACGGCCTTGCTGCTCTACTGCTGGGATGGGTTCCTAGAGAGACCACAAAACAGGTTGGATCCAGCCAGCTTTCTTGCTCAGTCTTCCCCGGGGCCTCCTCCTGCCTACAGCACCCCTCTGACATGGCTGTTGCCTACACAGATTCCCAGCATGGCCTTTGGTTGTTGAAGGGAGCCCCCTGTGCCATTTTTCACCAGCAGAAAAAAATGGCTAGCTCCAACCCAGAGCGTGGCACTGAGGATCCGTTCTCAGCCACGGCTGAAGGTACACCAACAGCCTGGACGCTTGTATGTACGTTTGTACCATCAAGTCACTGCTGAGTAAAGGCAACCCCAGCTAGCAGCTTTGGTGTAGCGCAGTGGTTAGGAGCGCGGACTCTAATCTGGGAGAACCAGGTGTGATTCCCCACTCCTCCTCCACATGCAGCTGCTGGTCAGTTACAAGATCTTGGGTCAGTTACAAGTTCTGTCAGAGCTGTTCTCTCAGGAGCAGTTCTCAAGAGAGCTCTCTCAGCCCCACCTACTTCACAGGGTGTCTGTTGTGGAGAGGAGCAGGGAAAGGAGACTGTAAGCCGGTTTGAGACTCCTTCGGGTGGTGGAGGGTGGGATATAAATCCAATCTCCTCTTCTTCTTTCAAAGCAAATGAGAAGCAGATACCTGCCTCGATGCCAGGTCCAGCACCCTGCCCCGCTCTTGCCAATGTTCTCTCAAAGTCTGATGTGACCGACTGAGGACTGGCATAAGGGGCACTCAGCTGGTGACGGAACAGGCATCGACAGTGGGGCAGGTTCGGTTTTCAGGTGCCTTCTCCGAGAAGACTGCAGCATCACCGTGGGGAGCAGTGATGCTCTGTGCTTTTGAGACATTGTTAAAATGAAGGCCGAACGTATCCATCACACCAATACTAGGCCAGAGGTTCACGGATGGGGATACTGCAAAGGGGGTGGATTGCAGGGCCAGACTGACCTTAAACTTTTCTGAAAGAGCCCTCACCTGGAGGGCTGCTGGCACCAAGGAGAAAGGGGAACCAAGCCCCAATGGCACTGGACGCTGACTCCCTCCCACCGCAGAGCCTTCCCGGGTGGTCCCTCGTCCGAGCACCGACCCTGCTTCGCTTCCGAGAGTGGGCTACGCCGGGCCGCCTTCCCTCCCCAGAAGCTCGAGCCCGTGGCCGATTTCCTGACGTGGCTTACCACAGCTTCAAAGTCCTGCCTGGCCTCCTGCGTGCTGCCTTGCTTCAGGAGGATGTTGCCTCGCTGCAGTCGTGCCTGGCAAGAGGGTGGAGGCGGAAAAGGGCGGAAGCTTTAGGTTACATAAAATGCAAAGAAGCGATGGCGACCGCTTCCTGCTCGGGAACGGGAAGCTGATCTGCCGGCTTTGCTCGTGTGCAGACAAAAGCCCGTAATGCTTTTAATCGCAAAGGACAGACTGGCGACTGCCAGGTCAGGGAGTCTCAACAAACTTGCCCGCCAGACGAAACTGTTCATGTTCCCTGGTATTAATGACGTGCAACGCACAAAGGGCTACCGTTAAAAACTGTTTCGGAAACCTACCCAGAACCACCAGGGATGGCCTTGGGAAAGTAACTTTGGAAGAACCTCGCTACTTTCCAAGGATGCTTTTAAGTGCTGACATTAGGACTTTAGGGATCAGACAGCCTGAGACCAAGGGTACATTAAGGACTGCTTCCTCCTCAAAAACTGGCCTATCTTAAGATTTTCAAACAAGGCAGCGTTCCATACGTTAGGCGGGTGGTTTTCAGACAGAGGGTCTTTCTGCAGTGGCAATGGGCCCAGTTCTGAAACTCCCTCGCTCTGGTTCTGAATCTGCCCTGCACCAGCAATCGTCATCTTTCAGGTGTCAGGTGACACGCCTGTCCTCTCCGTTCAGACTCTCGACCCCTGAATCGGACACAACGTCCCGGGCAGATACTTTACTCCATTTTCCTGCCACCTCTGTCTCTTCACATTTCAATTCTCATCTACTGCTTTTTAAGTAAATGCAGATGCATCGATTTGTAGGTTAGTTTAGTGGAAAAGGATGATGATCAGTGTTCCTTCTAAGCTGAGTTAGTGTGAGCTAGCTCACAGTTTTTTAGCCTCCAGCTCACACATTTTTGTCTTAGCTCAGGACGGATGGCTCCAGAGCAAACTAATTTATGCAACAGTCGAATCACTCGCTCCCAACTTTAATGCCAGGAGCTCACAAAGTATAATCTTTGCTCACAAGACTCCACGGCTTAGAGGGAACATTGATGATGATATTAGAAACTCCTTGAATAAATAAATATCATCAGGGATTATTAAATGATCTCAATAAAGCATGCTCACTCTCATGATTCACATTCCACACAGAGGCACTGAAAAGTGGGGGGGGGGGTAAGGGGCTGGGTTGTTCGTACACCAGGTCGGTGCTTCTAAACCAGAATAATCCCCTTTACTTCCTCCTGCTGGTTCTCATCCAGAAAAACCTTCCCGATTGACACGGATTTGGAGGGGGTGGGGGAAGGGAGAGGACAGACTTACAGCCAGGAAATCCGGCTTGAGCTCAATAGCCTTGGAGAGGTCCGGCAGGGCTGACTTGAACTTGCCCATGGCCAAATAGATGGTTGCCCGTTTGTAGTAAGTAAGGTAGTTCTTGGGATCGATTTCTGGGAAGGGCAGGTGGGTTGCATGGAATAAAACGAGAGAAGGGAAAAAAAAAAGAGGAAGATGAACAGAAGTACAGAAGATGAGCCCTGCTAGACCAGAACAGTGGTCCACCTAATCCAGCATCTTGTCTCACACACTGGCCAACCGGTTACTGTGGAGGGCCAACAGCAGGGCATGAGGCAGCGCTGTCTCAAAGCACTGGTATTCAGAGGCCTGCTGAACGTTTCTTTCCATATCAGGATTGCATTTTGGGGGGCATATATGGATGACACAAGAACTGGGATACGTCATTATCTCTCAGACAAGGTTAAAAAAAACTACCAGCCAATGGACTTTCGCAATCCTGTTCAGAATTTGCAACCCCGAGAAAGCACAGGAGAGAACCACTCCTTCTCTTCTAGTTTACATACAACTTCCGTATAACTAGTCAGGCCACTGGTCCATCTAGATCAGGGTTAATGACACTGACTGGTAGCAACTCTCCAGGGTTTTCGAGACAGAAATTTTTTTTACGTCATCTGCTGTGTGAATTCTGTTCACGGAGATACCAGGAACTGAACCCAGGACCGTCTGTACAAAGACTACTCATGCTCTCTTTCCCCCTTTGTGCCCCTGAGAGAAGCTTCCCTGCCTTGTCACCTGGAGGCAATTCTTATTCTCTAGGTGCCATGATCTGGGCTGTGCAAGCAAAGGCCTAGCAGGCCCAGGGAGCCTGACTAGCAGTGGGAGGAGGCCAGGCCTACAACTCCCAGAAGCTCCTCAGAGGTTTTGGCACCGATTTTAGCCAATCACAGAGAAAGGGGACTTATAACAAAAGAGCTGGTACAGAAAGAGCTGTTCTTTCTTCCATGAGGGCAGAGCCAGAAGGAAGGCTGCTGCAGGGAAGAGACCTTCATCCTGAAAGGAAGGGTGAGCAGACTGAGGCCCACTTGAGACAGTGAGCTAGGGACAGTAAGTTTAGACGCGTTAGGGCATTTGGTCTCTTTGCTTTTCACCCCCTTACTGATAATTGTTCTTGCACCTTGTTTGTTCCCTATATTTGACTGGCCTCCTGTAAAAATAAACCTATTATTCGTTGTTTACTCTGCCTGGTCCTCACACCTATTATTCGGTCAACCAAGGGAGATCTGAAGGTCTTGGGAGGGTGCTCTGGGTCTTCCCAAGGAATCCTAAAACCAGAGTGGTGGCAGCATCAGGTGACACTAGGGATGACCAGTCAAGTGTTTATATATACAGGCCTGTCTTTGACCCTTACTGAGAAACCTGTACATTCTCTCTGATGTTACTGTAGCTCAGCCATCTCACGGTGTTTCTCCAAAGACTTCCAGGGACTCCTACAGAGTAGACCAGGTGGAAGCCCTGCAAGGCCACACCACTGAAATGATGACCACGGGGCACTATGTCTGCAGGACCAGCTGCTCTGGGGATCACGTGGAGGTACCTTGTACTCAAGGGCTGCAATTGGGTTGGCCGGCTACTTACCCACCGCTGAGTGGTAGTGGGACAGTGCCTCGGCCAGCTGCCCGGCCGCCAAGAGCTTCCGACCCATTTCCAGGTGGTTCTCGATTTCCGCTTGTCCGGCAGCCAGCAGACCTGAAAGGCAGGGAACAGCCAAAGAAATGAATAGCTGTTGCATAAACAGGAGCTGGAGACTGACCTAGAGCTTCTAAGTCAGTTCTTGGTGCCAAAACATGAACTCTTGACTCTCTTTCCTTCTGCTTTCTGAAAGGCTCAGCCAAAAAAGCAGTTCGTCTGAATTACTTGATCAGCTCTGTTTCGAAAGCCAAGTTTCGCTTCTCTTTTGATTCAACCTGCTGGCTTCCACAAGCCCGTCAGCAATCTCTTTGTCTGAAATTGTCATGGATTACTGGCGGCACAAGAGGGGCGACCACAAAAAACCAGAAAGCCGTCTGAGTAAAAACTATGTTGTTATTTATTAACTGAAAAATGTTAGCTCTGCATCTCCCTGGTAGCTCAAGAAGGCTTACAATTCCACATTCAGGTCATCCACAATACTATTTCTGCAGCTCTGAATTGCTCCTCAGAAAAAGACAGCAGCTTGAGATGACGTATGAGAAAGCCTCCAGAGATTACTAGAGGGCATCCGTTGCTCTCCCTGCCCCAATTTTATTCACATAACAATACCGCTAAGGAAACGGACTATCTTTATCCACCCCCCCTACCTTTCTCCCCAGTAGGGACCCAAAGTGGTTCACATCGTTGACCTCTCCTCCATTTTATCCTCGCAACAGCCCCATGAGGTAGGTTAGCCTGAGTGGGTGTGATCAGCCCAAGGTCACCCAGCAAGCTTTGGTGGCACAGCCTGATCTTGTCAGATCTCGGAGGTTCAGCAGGGTCAGCCCTGGTTTGTACTTGAACTGGGAGATCACCGAGGAAATCCAGGGTCACTACACAGAGGCAGGCGATGGCAAAACCTACTGGGTCTCCATAAATCAGATGTGACTTGCCACCGGCACTTTCCATCACAAGGTGTCACTGTCCCGCTCTCCTGACCTGGATGGCCCACTCTCCCTTAACGAAGCAGGATTGGCTCTGGCTAATACTTGGATGGGAGACCACCAAGGAAATCCAGAGTTGTGATGCAGAGGCAGGCAATAGCAAACCCACCCTTGAATGTCTCTCGCCCATGGGGGGTCTCTGTAAGTGAGCTATGACTTGACAGCACTTTCCACCACCACCAAGCTTGACAAGAAGCAGGAACTCAAACATGGGGCATCCTCAGCCAACGATACAACCCCCGCACCACCTATGTTTAGCATCAAGCCAGAAAAGGCCTTGTTTGCTACGTTCTACTAAAAGCAGTCACACCTGCCTCATTTTCTGCACTGTCTATTGGGCTAGCCTTATTTATTTATACTGGCATCGTAACTCAATGGCAGAGTTACACACAGGAAGCATACAATAATATGACATATGGAAACAGTTATATAACAGGTATGGAGACCAACTGGGCAATCCGTCTAAACAGTAATATCTACATTTTCAATCCACTCCATCACAGCTGGAGAGAGGTCAAAGAGCTCCGTCACATCTCCCTGGAAAGCATGAGGCTCACATTGTGGTGACAGATGGGAAACAGTTTGGCAGGCTGCACCACAGTCACATTTGGGTCCTGGTACTTTGCACCATTTAAACAACGGGTCCGCACAGCTGCCAAAGCCTCCTGGCATTCTATTAGCCACTGGCTAGCCTGAAACGCAACTCACCAAAAACCCGTAAGTAAATAATCCGAGTCATAAATAATAAAACCGAGCGCCAAACCCCTTTAAGAACAATGAGGACTAGAAGAATGGGGAGGCGGAGAAAAACCCCTCCAGACTAAGTGGGCGTGGTTGAAGGACGTCACCGGAGGCGGGGTTTGAAAAGTGGGCGGAGCCTTGCGACCGAGGACGACGCATGGAAAAGCGCGGCGGGAGAAGGCGACTAGCAAAAGAGGGCGGGGCCAACGGGGGCGCAGTTGCTAAGGGCGGGACCCCCTCCCCGTTCCCATGGTTACCTGGCAACTGCAAGTCCAGCAAAACGCAAAGCAAGGACGCCACCCAAAGCAGCCTCCTCTCGCAGCCGCCGGGCCCGAGCGAGGGGCTCTCCGCTCCTCTCCCGAGCAGCCCCAGGCCGCGCCACACCGGCAGTTGCCCGGACTCCATGTCCCAACTCCCGGAACTAACTCACTTCCGCATCCTGCTCGGCGAAAACCACTTCCGGCAGTTCTAGCTCCTTCCTCCCCCCCTTTTGCCGGCTTAGCGTCCCGGAGCACGGGAACGGCCGCTCTGGGACCTTCTCTCTCTGTGGTACGTAGGCCGCCTCCCTTCTTTCGCCCGACCAATGACGGAGAAGAGGCAAAGAGCCGTGGCTTGCTTTTGACCAATCCGCTCCCTCTTTCTCGAGCCTCGGCAGCCAATCGGCGCGGTCGGAGGTCGCGGGAGCAAGCGAGGACGCGGGAGGTCCGGCGCTTGGATGAGAGCTGTGGGGGGGTAATGAGGCTCCCGGTACGCGTGGCAAGGGAGGGAAGGCAGGGGCGTCTTTGCACGGACGGGTGGGGAGGGGAGGGTTGCCAGGTCTCCAGGTGGGACCTGGGGATCCCCTGGAATTTGCAGCTCATCTCCATAGGGCAGAGATCAGTTCCCCTGGAGAAAATGGATGCTTTGGAGGGTGGACTATGTGGTATTGTATCCTACTGAGTTTCCGGCCCTCCCCAGGCTCCACCCTCAAACCTCCAGGAGTTTCCCAACCAGGATCTGGCAACCCTATGCCCCATCCCCTATGCAACTCTATCCAGAGCACACAGATCAGTCCCCCTGGAGAAAAATGGCTGCTTCGGAGCGTGGACTGTATAGCATTCATTCTTGGCAGAGGACTCTCCCCAAACCCCGCCCTCCTCAGGCTCCACCCCTAAATCTCCCAAGAACTTCCCAACGCGGAGCTGGCGGCCCTAAACCCTTAGCATTGCTTCACGCGTTCCAGAGGAGGCCTCTGAGCATGTGCAGAGTCTTTTTGTCTTATCACCTTCTTACCCCGCCCTTTCCCCTAAAGGAGCTTAGGTGCACATTCCTGGTTTTCCCCTTCCCTGTTATTATCACAAGCAATCCTGTGAGGTAGGCACTGTTCCCTCTAAGCTGAGTTAGTGTGAGCTAGCTCACAGTTTTTTAGCCTCCGGCTCACACATTTTTGTCTTCGCTCAGGAAGGAGGGCTCCAGAGCAAGCTAATTTATGCAGCAGCCAAATCGCTCGCTCACAACTTAATGCCAGTAGCTCACAAAGTAGAATTTTTGCTCACAAGACTCCACAGCTTAGAGGGAACATTGGAGGCAGGTTAAGCTTAGAGGCCCATTTGGTTTTCTTCCTATGCGAAGCAGAGAGCGTATGCTTTATGGAAACAGGCAAACCGAAGAGGGTCTGTGGAGTGTGAGCGCCCCGCCTGACTACCCAGTACTGATGATAACTGTATGTTTATTTCAGCATGTTGTCTGATATCCTTAAAGGATTCTGTAGGAAACTGGTAATAATCCCAGTGAGGTAGCTGTGTTAGTCTGTTGCACCCAAAACAAACACCTTAAACACTTCCAGCAGAAGTTTGGGTAGCCTTAAACCCCCATGTCTTCAGATTAGTTACTGGGACAGCTGGATTTGCCCCATCAGCTGTCATCTGCATACCCTTTATTCACAGAGTTCATTGGTAATAATAATATAATTAAATGCTGTTAATAAATTGCAGGCAACTCAAGGTGATCGTTCATGGAGTTTTCAAGGCAAGAGACGGGTGCAGTTGGTTTGCCATTGCCTTCCTCTGTTTGCCAGCCCAAATCTGTCTAGACTAGAGAGCCAGTTTGGTGTGATGGTTAGGAGCGCGGACTCTGATCTGGGAGAACTGGGTTTGATTCCCCGCTCCTCCACAAGCAGCTGCTGGTGTGACCTTGGGTCAGTCACAAATTGTCTCAGAGCTGTTTTCTCATGAGCAGTTCTCGAAAGAGCTCTCTCAGCCCCACCTTTCTCATAAGGTGTCTGTTGTGGGGAGGGGAAGGGGAAGGAGATTGTAAACCACTCTGAGGCTCCGTGTGAAGGGTGGGGTATAAATCCAATCTCTTCTTTTTCTTTTGGTGGTTTCCCATTCAGCTACTACCCACTGGCTGATCCTGCTTCACTTCTAGGCTTAGGTTAATCTGGGCTGTTTAAGTTGCTCTTATTCAGTAAGACAGCCATTATATGCTTGAATTCTCCTCTTGATTCTTCCAGAGAGTGTGGCTGGCGCGCAGCTATGCTGATGGAGCCGGACTGCAAACGGCGGAAGACGGAAGAGCAGAAAGACGCTTTCCCTTGGCAAGTGGTGCCGGTTCTTTCCGAGAGGGAATCGCAGGGCGTCACGTTAATGCCAGTCTATGCTGCCCCTGTCCTGGACAAGAAGGAGGCATCGCGTCTGGTGAAGGAGGTCTCTGCAATCTACCCGCTGGGTGGCTACCCACACTTGAAGCGTGTCCGAGCTTGTGGCTCCGTGGACAGCTCGCACCCGCTGGAGATGATCCTATGCTTGGCAAGCGGCAAACACGGGCAAGGAACCTTGCGGACACTCTCGGACCTCTTCCCCAGTGGCCAGCTGGACCAGTCTGGCTTAGGGGAGCCTTTCTTGACCCAGGTGCCAGTCTACCCGCCCTTGACCAGACTCCAGTATGAGGAAGCTGCCTCCCACTGGCCGGTCTCCTTCCACGAAAACAAGCGCGTCACCCAGGCCCTGAACGGATGTCTGTTCACTCAGTCGGAGAAGGCCACCATGCAAAGCCACATGGAGCTGGCCATCCAAGCGGCACAGAGGGGGGCGAGGCAGGGAATGGAGCCGGTAGGGGCCGTGGTGGTCGACCCGGCCACTGGGAGGGTCCTGGCAGTGGGGCACGACTGCAGGGATGGCATCAACCCGCTACTCCATGCCGCCATGGTCTGCATCGACCTGGTGGCCTGTGGCCAGGGAGGAGGGGCCTACCGTTACCAAGATTATCCTGGCTGCAGCTTTCTTCCGTTGGCCAATAGCTTGGACCAGTCCCCCTCTGGCGCCGATGGGCTGCCATACATCTGCACTGGTTATGACATGTACTTAACGCGGGAGCCTTGCGTGATGTGCGCCATGGCGCTGGTGCACTCGCGCATCGAGAGGGTCTTCTACGGGGCCCCGTCCCTGCACGGAGCCCTGGCGACCAAGTACCACATCCACAGCCGCAAAGACCTGAACCACCGCTACGAGGTTTACCGTGGCATCCTGGAGGATCGGTGCTGTGACTTGGCACACATTTCGGTTCCCAAGTGACTTGTAACAGAGGGCTTATTCTTATGCTTATTTCTACCTTTTTGTAAAAAATTAAATGATTTTAAGAATGCTCATGCATTTATGATCATTGATAACATTGGCATTGCATGGATTTCTGGGACGGTGGTGCGTGGTGGGGATGAAAGGGTCTAGGAAAAGAGGAACCTTTCTCACAGGAATCCACACACCTGAACTCCACACAGGAATCCACACACCTGTCACTTGAAGTTTTGTAGATGTTAAAATAGCCAGTCCCTCTCTAGGTCTCCCCGCCCCCCACATCAGTAATATATATTTCACTAGTACAGAACCCATCTACTGACAAGGGCACTTGGATCCAAGTCTCTTGAAGGAAGATAATATGAAACAGAGAGAGAGAGATTCCAGGGAAGAAGGGGTCAGGTCTCTTGGATGGTCATCCCACAATATTCCAGGACCAGATTTGAATTTTGCCTTGTGGCAGCGACAGTTACGTTAAGTTGCTGTAGATTTTCCGGGTTGTGTGGCCGTGGCCTTGGCGTTGTAGGACCTGACGTTTCGCCAGTAGCCGTGACTGGCAATCCTCAGATGTATCACACAGAAAGATGGAGTACTCTCTGTGTCAAGGTGAGCAGAGAAATGATAGGCAGGTAATTTATATCTACCCCGGAAGGTGGGGTAGGGCTGAGTCATTATCTTGTAGCAGTTCTCCAGGCTATGATCATGCCAATGGAGGAGCTTTCCTGGGGAGGTTCTTTTGTCTGTGGATTGTTTCCTGAGGAGGCTCTTTTGTGTGTGGAATGGCTATTGAGGAAGTGGTTACTTTAAGTGGTTCGTGATGTTTTCCTTTCTGTGCTCGGGAGACTGAGGAGTGTCATCGTCTCCAGCTATTAGTCTGTCCTGTACAGAGGGTCCGATCAAGGGTCGGTTGGATCAGTGCAAAGGCTCACACACCTGAACTCATGAAGCTGCCTTGTACAGAAGGAGGCCATCGGTCCGTTAAAGGCAACTCAGACTGGTGGCAGCTCTCCCGTATGCGCAGCTGAGGTCTTTCACAACTGATAACCTCAATCCTTACTGGAGATGCTGGGACTGAGCCTGGGACCTTCTGTAGGTCAAGCAGATGCTCTAGTAGTGACTCACACACCTTCTCCTTGTGTAGATCTGGCTTACAAACGGGCCCCTACTAGAGTTTATAGTTGCATCGGAGCCTGGTGACTTGGCTGTAGCTTGTGTTGTAGTTGTGGAGAAGGTGTGGATGCGTGTCCTGGTGTGGGTCTGTGCCCAGCAGGAGCCAGGCTGTGAAACAGGGGACCCGGGCTTAAGAACCCTTGGGCTCTTTGCAGCCACAGGCAGAGAGAGAGAGAGAGAGACCAAAGTTCCCAGGAATATCTGCCAATTGAGATTCCCCCAGAAGACATTCTCTCTCTGTCTCTTGAAATGATGTGTTAATTTAGCACTTGGGAAGCCACGATATACGGTAGATAAGTTGTGCGCTGTCTGATATATCACACAACACTGGCTTTTGGGGTATTTGTGTGTGTGCGTATGCCTGGAAGTCCTGGCTGACTTCGGGTGGCCCCTAGTGGAGCTTGGATGTTTCAGACAGGTGGCTTGCTATTGCCTGCCTCTGCGTCCCGTCCCTGGCATTCCTTGGAGGTCTCAAAACAAAGAAACACTGTGATGAAATTGAACATTTAATGACAATTACGTATATCAATAAAAACTTTAGAAATTCTAACATATTCAAGACAAAACTTTGGAAATTTTAACATATTCAAGACAACATCCAATCTCCTCAATGAGCACTCGGTTATACACTCATTTCAATAGTCTTCCTCAGGAGTAGTCCTATTAAGTAACAAGGTGTCAGCCTTTTGATACATTTTAACTTCCTTTTTTGCTTCCTTTAAACGGTTGCAGCATTAACTTCTTTTTCTACTTTCTTCAAATAGCTGTTTGACTTCTTCAAATTCTCCTGAAACAAACATGATTATTTAGCACTGAAAGAAACACGAAGCTGAATGGAAACCAGATTAGTTCTAATTTTTGAATTTTTGAAAATTATTACTTTTTAACTTTAATAAGTTTAAACTTACTCAGTTCCATTTCAAGTAGTTGTATAAGGAGCAAGCCAGTTAAATCATTTCTTAATAGTAGCAACCAGTCCTATTATTTTTATATCTGGCTAGAAGCCTTTTTTTTTCAAATAGGCTGGCCAGTGCTCTCTATATCTCACATGGCTGGCTTGGTTGCTCTCTGGTAGATTTTAGGAGTAACATTGCAGTCTTGTTTTCTATCTGGCTGAAAGCCTTCTTTTAAAATAAGCTGACAAATGCTCTCCACCTCTCAAACTGGAACCGAAACTCTCAAAAAACTATTCTGACTGATTCCGTGCAGCTGCATATTAAATGCTTCATTCTTAAAGGTATAGACCATTAACAAGATTGCTGAAGGCTGACCTCCTATAAATAATACATACATTTATAAAATAATTTTGTGGGTAATCTTACAATGAGCTGAGCTCTAAACATTTTGATAACTTATGTTTCAATATCCCCAATAAAAGTTGCAAGAATCAAAGGAGGGGTCACAGTGACAGACAATATATCAAAACAAAGAAACACTGGGATGAAATCGAACATTTAATGACAATTATGTATATCATTGAGATTGGATGTTGTCTTGAATATGTTAAAATTTCCAAAGTTTTGTCTTGAATATGTTAGAATTTCTAAAGTTTTTATTGATATACATAATTGTCATTAAATGTTCAATTTCATCACAGTGTTTCTTTGTTTTGATATATTGTCTGTCACTGTGACCCCTCCTTTGATTCCTTGGAGGTCTCCCATCCGAGTACTTGCCAGACCTGGGTCAGCCCTGCTTAGCTTCTGAGATCTGATGAGATTGAGTTCACCTGGGGCTATGCAGGTGAGGGCAAAACACTGGCTTCTTAGAGCTGGCTTTCACTGTGATGGGGGGTCCAGAAATGCGTTAAGGCAGCAGCATCTGTAATGCAAGCAGACATCTGGTTTCTCCTGGAGGCATTTCTTTACTTCATTTACGTCCTGCCTGTCTTCCCAGTAGGGAACCAGAACGGTTTATTGTGTGCTCTTCTCCACCATTTTATCCTCCCTACAACCCCGTGAGGGAGGTTAGGCCGGGAGTGTGCGACCGGCCCGAGGTCACACAAATGAATTTCCACAGCCGAGCGGGGATTCAGACGTGGGCTCTTTCAAAATCATTGTCAGACATCAACCATCACACCACACACACACACACACACGCACGGATGAACATAACAGAATCGTCCATAATGCACCTCTCTGGATTTGACTGATGGGTGATCTTGGATCGTGGGTGAGAAGAACTGGTCACGGTTTGCAGTTTAGTGGTCGGGATAATATGTTGGGAGTGAACGGCTTTTAGGTCTCCCATCTCGTTTCTGCAAAAAGGAATGGGGGACGACTAGCACCGTAGGATACTGGAACGTATGCAGTAACTACTAGAATGCTCTTGGCCCGTGCAGAATGAATTTCCCTAATCTCTGCACAGCCGCGACTTGTTATTAAACGGATGGGATTAGAGAATAGGTCCTTGCATGTTGGCAGGTCTGGGTTCCGGCTAAGAACGAGTTCCAGAACACTTGCTTCCCCCACCTCTCTTTAAGTACTGTTTCTGTTATGAATGTTAATGATTGAGTTTTACGTTGTAATAATACAAACAAGCAAAAGATCACCTCCTTGAACTCTGACTCTGATTCCTCTGCCTAATCAATTCGAAGCCTTTTGGGAGCTGTGTTGTTCAGCCACAGAGAGAAACGGAGCTCGAGGCTTTGGATGAGCGGCATAGGGTTCTGCCTTCAAAACGCTCCTCTCCCTATGGATGAGGCCGCTCTGTATTAAACTGCAGGAGGAACGTTAAGTTCACTTCATTTAAAGGGACTGTCCATTCTTTTGGCCAATGTCCTCGGTGTCACTCACTGGAGGCCTTAGAATGCCCTACAGTATCTCTGGGCAGCCGAAGCGAGGGAGGAGCCAGTGGTCATCAACGTTCCCTCTAAGCTGTGGAGTCTTGTGAGCAAAAATTCTACTTTGTGAGCTACTGGCATTAAGGTTGTGAGCAAGCAATTTGGCTACTGCATCAATTAGTTTGCTTTGGAGCCCTCCTTCCTGAGCTAAGAGAAGAATGTGTGAGCCGGAGGCTAAAAAACTGTGAGCTAGCTCACACTAACTCAGCTTAGAGGGAACACTGGTGGTCGTGCACCCCCTGAGGCTGGTTTGTTGAGAAAGAACCTTTATCAGCTAGGGCAAAAGCCTTGCTATTTATCCTATGGCAGAGTTACACACAGGAAGCATATAATAATATGAGATATGGAAGCAAGTCGATACAACAGGTATGCAGACTGATTGAGCAATCTCCCTAAATTCTAATATCTAATTTTTCAGTCCAATCAATTGCAGCTGGGGAGAGTTCAAAAGCTCCATCACATCTCCCGGGAAAGCACGACACTCACATTCCTGGGACAGGTGGAAAATAGTTTGGCGGGCTGCACCACAATCACATTCGGGCCCTGGTATTTTGCCCCATTTAAACAACAGGTCTGCATAGCTGCCAAAGCCTGTTCATATTCTCTTAGCCATCCTCCATACTTTACGTGGCAAGTCAAATCCTGCAGGCCTCTCATTGGTGTTTATCGGGTTATGGGTATCGGGTGGAACTGACTGCATCCATGTTTGCAACCATTCGTTCCCCGCATTGAATGTTTGTGATTGCAGGATCTGTGCAGATCTTCTTGCTGGGTGTCGGGGTCTTAATCTGGATAGGCCTGTGTCAGCCACATCTTTGTGGATAGGCAACTTTCAGTTGTCAATGATCTTTCTATATTCACGAAGACGAGCATCTTGTCTCCGGAGATGCGGTGGAGCGACGTGGCACAGCGTGGGTAGCCAGCAGGTCACAGTGGGTTTAAAGAATGGTTAAAAGAACATTTAGGGTTGGCAGCTGTGCCTCCTTCCCAAACTCATTTACAGTCCCCCTGGCTCAGAATAGATTTTTAAGGACTGCTGTCAACCTTATGATGTCTGTAAAAAACAAAATATCCTCCCGTGCTTCTGTAAGTTCAGCAGGGTGCTTCCAGAAGGGCAGCTCAAGGATATCTGTTTACACAATTCTATTTATTCATTACGAGGATGCAAAAAGCTCCTGAGCATAAAATAGCATTAAAATATGCATGTTTCTGACATAAGCACTGCATGGATGCTGCCTGGGGTCAGTGGCTTAAAGTGGTGTGCGTGGGGTAGATTTCCAGGGAGGGAAACTATGTGGGGGGAGAGTAACCTTCCCTTCCCAGTGCTGTGGCCCCTAAACCATATCACCCCCTTATCTGTGGCTGCAGTTCAGGGTGAACTCCTAGGGGCAGCCAGGAAACTCCCAACATCATGCGCAGTTAACTGGGGGTTATGTGGAAAGGTCCATTTCAAAGGCCCACCTGGCAACACTACCTGGTGAGGAAGGGAGCTACGCTTGGGGTGGAAGATGAGGAGCCAAAAAGCTATTGCTGAGGAACCCCATGTAAACTGCGGAGGAGCTGCTGTCTGGGGTGAACGCTGCCAGTTTCGGATCACCTGGGGTTCAAAATATAGTCTGCAAGCTTTTGACTCACACAGGACGCTTCTTCAGAGGGTGGGTTCAAATGAGAGCCATCCTATACAGCCCCTGAGTTTTACTCATTTGCCTTGTGCCTGCTCTCTTTGCTTGGAGACAGAGGGAGACATCTTATAAAGTCCAGGGGCACTCAAAACCCAAAGCCACGCAAATACTTTTTATTTGGAGCAAACACAATAACGGAAAACAGCCTGCAAACTTTTGAGTTCTACAGAACTCTACAGAACTACAGAACTTGAGCAGAACAGATGTTCAAATGGGGGTAGAGAAAAGGCTGAGAACAGAGCAAAACCCCTGGGACTGGTGATTATATTAGCACAACTGAAGCTTAGGTAAGGAACAAGTTGTCAGCATCAAAAGGACACAAATGTATGCAATTATGTAGTTTCTTTAAAACAAACGCTCTGTTACATTGTCGCAGCATATAAATGCAACCTCCTTCAAATGTTACATAGACGCCTTTCCAAATAGTCACTGTGGAAAATGAACGTATAATTGAAACACCATAGAACATCCAGCATTAAGGCTTGTAAAACGAGATTGAAAAACAGCCAGCAGAGTGGCGCAGCGGAAGCGTGCTGGGCCCATAACCCAGAGGTCGATGGATCGAAACCATCCTCTGCTAACTTTTTTTTTCTCGTCTTCTGCTATTTGAAAATTTTTAAAAGCCATTGGTAGGAAGAAAAATGCTACTTTAAAATAAATTACAGGCAGGATGAATGGAAAAGCAGTTCCTGAAGCACCGAGAAAGACTCCGTCATTCAGCCCAAGCGCTGCTTCGAGCCGCAGGCTGGGAAGGGAAAGACGTAACGTTTAGAAAACGTTTGTCAATTCCTCCCGCAAACAGAGATTCTAAATTTGGAGAGAAGAAGGGGGAGGACGGAGCTTCCGTCGATTTTCTGACCTGCTCTGCCTTCCGTTGGGAGCTGAGCAAATACGAATGTAGAACCTTTCCCCCCCTATATCGGAAAAGGGAAATTATTTCTGCCACTTCAAACCCAGAGAAGCGCGACTCTGAATGGATCAAACGCAGCTGGTGGCGACGCTGACAACCCCATTCCGCGCATTAATCGGCACCCCTTCCTCTCCCCGGCTGTCGAATCGATCGCAATCGATTTGTGATCGATTGCCGGGCAGCTTTCAAAAGGCGCGATGCTCCCTGAACCGGCAGTGTGGAATTTATTTTCCAATCTTTGAAACTGATCTTCACTCGCGGCCCCCCAAGGGGCGTTGAAGATCGAGGCCTGGGAGGCGCAAGGCGCGGAGTCCTACGGGGCTTGTACATTGCGTTGTCTTGGCTGGCCTTAACCAAGAGGTTTTCAGTGGTTTTTCTGGGTCGGATCGCTGCGGCCGGGTATTCCAGCTGCAAGACGGCGCGCAAAAATTGCTGTAGGACAGGCAACAGTCCGCCTGTATTTTAATAAAATAATTTAAGAACAACAGTCCGCCTGTATGGAGCGCGCTATACATTACTGTGACCGGAAGAGCTTGATTCTTCGATGCTACGTAATACGACCGATTTGCTCGTTCTTTAGGAACGCCCTCTGAGCAAGAAACACGGAAATGATTCAGAGCGTAATGGAAAAATAAATGTACACTTTGTTGCACTAAAGAAACCGTGTTGGAATAGTTTCTATAGGCCTTGCTCTGCGTTTTTTTTCCCCGGTTAGGAAGCAAAAAGTATTATCGCCCGAACAGGGACTTGAACCCTGGACCCTCAGATTAAAAGTCTGATGCTCTACCGACTGAGCTATCCGGGCTCTGTTAATAATGTTCTTCCGGCTTCGTCTAGTAGAGATCAAACCCGAGAGGCGCCCGAACCGATTCTCTGCTTTTTGGTAGATTTTCTTCGTTTTTGAATTTGGAAACACTCTCTCTTCTCGCATTGCCTTTGCAACAGTCCATCCTTGTCCACGTAACATTAAAAACAGAGAATCATCTTTTCATATAAACGGCTTGGAATATTATAGTTTGAGCTGTTACCATAATTAAAATATTGAGACCCCTTTTTTTCACATGGGTCAGGATGGCCGAGCGGTCTAAGGCGCTGCGTTCAGGTCGCAGTCTCCCCTGGAGGCGTGGGTTCGAATCCCACTCCTGACAAGTATAGTTTTATCATTTCCAACTGGCCAAGGCAGTAACTTACAATTTAAGATCTGTACGTGATTATGTAGTTTTCTCTGTTTCACTATCCTGTCGTTAGAATTTAAAATCTGGAGTCATTTGTTTACTTATCTAAAATATGTACAAACGCACCTTTCTTCCAGAAACCTGGAATCCAGTCCAAAGTTGGGTAACTTCATGCAGGTAAAATTCACACCAGAAGCCAGCTATAGAATACATAAAGCCACCTCGAAAATTCCACTACTGCCCAGCTGAACAGCCTCTTTTGAAACTCCGCGGCTAGGGCGCCTTTCTCTCTTGTTCAGAGAAACTGTGCCCTACAGGGAGGGAAGCAGAAACTGGAAACACCGGTGGTCGATTTGCAGCTGACCTCATATTTGAAAGGTGACCGGGGGGGGGGGCAGTGTTCTGCTATAATGGAAGTTCCCAGGTTGTCATCAAGGGCAGTCCCGTGAAAGGTGCGTTGCAGTATTCAAGCCTGACGATAACACGGGATATGGATCAGCGAGGTCAGATCAAAAGAATCCCATGATAGGGTAAGTGCATCTGAGAAAGCTCATTTCCACCGCTTCTCCAGCAGCTATCTAACACCCAAACTCATAACTGAATCTGAGAGATTAAATCGTACCCCTTGAGAGTACCTCTCCCTGAAAGGGAACGGTATATAAAGTGGAGTTCAAATGCTACGGCAATTCTAATGGCCTTGTTGAATTTCCTTTGAGTTAATAGTACAGTGGTGCCATCTAGAGGTCACTTCTAGGAATTTAATACTACTCTAATTTAACTCTGAGTAGCTCCCCTCCCAAAGGCTTGCATAAATTGGCCGGTTAGCTCAGTTGGTTAGAGCGTGGTGCTAATAACGCCAAGGTCGCGGGTTCGATCCCCGTACGGGCCAGTTGCATTTTGCTCCCAAATTAATATTGCGGTCCATTGTGTTATGTTAATTCCCCCCTCCGAACTGCTCTGGCTTATTTGTTTACTTTTGATGACAATTCCATGCATCTGAATAAAGCTTACGGTTTTGGTTATTCTGTACACAGAATAAGTGTTCCCCATGATCAGGACTGCCTACAGATAATCCTTGCCTTTATGGAAAACAATAGGCTGCGGTAGCCACTTGGGTCTAAAACCAAACTCCTAAAGAATTTTTTTATTAAAAGCAACCAAAAGATAGACAACAACGGCAGGTTTGGGATACCCAAAAGGAAAACTGTTTTGAGGTAGAAAAGTATTTTCGGATAGCAACTCTTCCCAGAATCGAAAAACTCGAAGCCTCCTTAGCGCAGTAGGCAGCGCGTCAGTCTCATAATCTGAAGGTCCTGAGTTCGAACCTCAGAGGGGGCAGAGTCTTTTGCTTTTAATGGGCATCTTTTAAAAAGCAACAATTGAACAACCCCTTTTTCTGAATGGTCACTGTACGTACTCCATCAAGTACCGCAGCTGCTCCTTCAGGAAGACACCGAACAATCCCAGTTTCTCACCTTTCCATCTCTGTATATTCAATACTATCAGGCAACTTTTCCTAGTGAAAGACGGGGGGGGAGGAACTCACAGCCCGCAGCGTTGAGTACACCGCCCCCCATTGTTAGATTAAAGACCAAGCCAGTTTGCAGAATGCAGACTTCTAACACAAACTTTGCCTTGAGTCTTCCAAAACCCGAGCATGTTCCGACACCCCCCACTCCCCCCCCGTCAAGTCGTGCCCGACTTGTGGTTTTTTCAAGGCAAGAGGCATTCAGACGCGGCTCGCCATTGCCTGCTGCCTCTGCAGTAGTGAGGCCGGGGCTTGCTTGCGGGTCTCCCCGGCAAATATTAACCAGGGCCGACTCTACTTAGCTTCAGAGATCTCGGGTCTTCAAAGTACCGCTGGACTCGAACCTTGTTCCTCTAGGAAATGTGCATTCTCTCCCCTCTGCAGACTGCCTTACCTTTAACTCATTTCGAAATATTCCCTCCCCGCCAATTACTTGAGCCAGGGACCACCGGGCTGTACTGCAACCTTTCAATACACCCCCTGATAATCAATATAGCTTTTAAAGGAGCTCCAGTAATCTATCCGACCACCACGAGCTTGCAAACATTGAAGTTTAGTCCCAATTTTTAGTTTCCTGGAGTCTTCATTCATTCATTAAGTTGAAAGACTTTGTGTTTGCTTTACACAAGTGGAAGCTTAAAAATGTGCAAGTAACAGCAGCTCTTTTGCGGAGGAAGTGGGGTGGCTCTTAAAAGAGCCTTTGGGTGCTTCTCGCGTGTGATCGGGGGGGGGGCCGGGGCCGAGTTACTTGGAGCTGGTGTACTTGGTGACGGCCTTGGTGCCCTCGGAGACGGCGTGCTTGGCCAGCTCGCCGGGCAGGAGGAGGCGCACGGCCGTCTGGATCTCGCGGGAGGTGATGGTGGAGCGCTTGTTGTAGTGGGCCAGGCGGGAGGCCTCGCCGGCGATGCGCTCGAAGATGTCGTTGACGAAGGAGTTCATGATGCTCATGGCCTTGGAGGAGATGCCGGTGTCCGGGTGGACCTGCTTCAGCACCTTGTACACGTAGATGGAGTAGCTCTCCTTGCGGCTCTTCTTGCGCTTCTTGTCGCCCTTCTTCTGGGTCTTGGTGATCGCCTTCTTGGAGCCCTTCTTGGGGACGGGCGCGGACTTGGCCGGCTCGGGCATCTTCCTGCTACTCAATCTCTTCTACAGTGAGAACAGAACGATCGATGAACCAGCGGGCTGTCCGAGCCCGGCTATTTATAGGAGCCTTATGCAAATGAGGTATCCTCAGCGCTCCTCTTGCAATTGGCCAGACTCTATCGTGACGTCCAAAGAAGAACCGCGCCCTGCCTCTGGAGCGCGTCGGGTGGCCTCGCATTGGTCAACGGCTCGCCCTCGCCCCTCTCTTACTCGCTGCCTTCAGAATCCCGCCTGCCATTGGCCGTTCCGAGGAGCTCCACGCTCATTGGGCGTCGGGTACAGCAGGACTTGGAATGAGCCAATCGAAGTGCTCCCGCACAATACCCGGGGAAAGTATATAAAGGCTGGATAAGGGGTGTGTTAGATTCGTGGCGCTTGGAAGGTGTGTTGGTTGCAGTTCTGCTCGATAAGTGCTGAGATGTCTGGACGCGGGAAGCAAGGCGGCAAAGCCCGGGCGAAGGCCAAGACCCGCTCTTCCCGGGCCGGGCTGCAGTTCCCCGTGGGCCGCGTCCACCGTCTCCTGCGGAAGGGCAACTACGCCGAGCGCGTCGGGGCCGGGGCGCCCGTGTACCTGGCGGCGGTGCTGGAGTACCTGACGGCCGAGATCCTGGAGCTGGCGGGGAACGCCGCCCGCGACAACAAGAAGACCCGCATCATCCCCCGCCACCTGCAGCTGGCCATCCGCAACGACGAGGAGCTGAACAAACTCCTGGGGAGGGTGACCATCGCCCAGGGGGGCGTCCTGCCCAACATCCAGGCCGTCCTGCTGCCCAAGAAGACCGAGAGCCACAAGGCCAAGGGGAAATAAGCTTTTCTCCTCCATCTTTGTCTCGCGGAGGTATATTTCCATCTGCAGTACCAAACAACAAAAAGCTCTTTTAAGAGCTACCCACAGTTTCTTGGAAAGAGCTGTTCTCTCCCTTTACAACGCCGCCTTAAAGGCTGCCCCGTTCTAGACCAGGCGCCTCCAAAAAAACTGGAGGTGGCCGAGCTAAGCCTCCACATCTGTCGGTGTTCACAATGACCAGAAAGGCATCTTTTAAGTTAGGGATGCAGAAATAAAAACGTCGGGTGGTTTCAAACCGCCTGTGGTCGCGGGAACAATTCCATTGCGAGCAGTAACCCCTTAAGAGGCCAGCAAGATTTCTAGGGTTCTATGCTACTTTCAAGGTTCAGAGCTCCCTTCGTCTGATCTGCCGAAGGAAGCTTTGACTCTCAAAAAGCTGAGACTCCGAAAATCTTGCTGGGCTTTCGGGTGCTAACTGGTCTCCAATCTTGCTCTTGATTACGAACGTTTCTTTTTTTTTTTTTATAGTGCGATAGTGGAGGTACATAAGAATCACTTTGCAGAAATGTGAAAAAAATAATACATTTGGCGTTATCAAAAAACCTAACTACATAGAAGCTTAACTTGTAACAGAGTGGTACGTGTCATAATGAACAATGTTTCAATCCCCCACCCAGCCAGGTTGTGTCTTTAAAAGAAGCTACATAAATGTAACTTTCTGAATAAATCTGAGCTCTACCGCAGGAAAAGTTTGGGGCAACCTTTCTGAAAGGTTTTGCTGTTACTACGGAGAGACCGAATGTTTCTTTACAGAGAAACGGACTTACACGAGGAAGCGGGGTTTTGTTTTAAAATGCAATAAAGTGGCTACTTTGAATCTGCCTTCTCTGTTACACCGTCCCATAACTAGCGCGGGAAGCGGGAGACAGGATTTCAACCAGAAAGCGGTCGGACCAATCGGTGCAAGCGCGGGGATTTTGAAAGGAAAGCGCGGGCCAATCGGTGCAAGCGCGGGATTTTTTTTAAAAAAGCTCGGGCCAATCGGAGCAAGAGTTGGAATTTGTCGAGGGGAGGAGGCGTCGCACCAATTGGTACAAGCGCGGGGATTTTGCGAGGGGGCGGGGGTCAGACCAGTTGCTTCAAGCGCGGAATTTTTTTTGGAGGAAAAAAGGGGGTCGGGCCGAGCCGTGTAAACGCGGGAATTTTTGGAAAAAAAAAAAAGGGGTGTGTGTGTCTGGCCAATCTCGTTGCAGAACAGCTGTGGTTGAAAGACACTAGCAGAGAGTCTTTAAAATCGCGCTAGAGAATCTCGCTCTCACCCACCTTTCCTTTGAATTAACGTCCCGATGGAGGAAGAGCATCGGAAAAGCATTAATAGAGCATTGGAAGAGGTGTGCCGAAAGGGGCAACTGAAATGATTAAGAGGATGGAACACTTTCCCTGGGAAGAAAGGTTAAAGAGGTGAGGGTTTCTTTAGGCTGGACTGAGGGGTGACCCAATACAGGTTTACAAAATTACGCATGGGATACAAAAGGTAGGGAAAGGAGCACTTTTCTCACTTTCTCACAGTACAAGAACTTGTGGGCACTCTATGAAACCGATGGGCAGTAGGCTTAGCGCAGATCAAAGGAGGTACTTCTTCACCCCCACAAGTTATTAACAGGTGGAACTCACTGCCGCAAGAAGGAGTGGTAGCTACAATCGTAGACAACTTCAAGAGGGGATTGGATAAACCTATGGAGCAGAGGTCCATGAGTGGCTATCAGCCACAAGGGAACGAAGGAGCACTCTGTCTGGGGCAGTGATGCTCTGCATTCTTGGTGTTTGGGGGGCAACAGTGGGAGGGCTTCTGGAGTTCTGGCCCTGCTGGTGGACCTCCTGATGGCACCCGGGTTTTGGCCACTGTGTGACACAGTGTTGGACTGGATGGGCCATTGGCCCGATCCAATATGGCTCCTCTTCTTATGCGTTCAGGAAAACTCGAAAGACCTCTCGCCGCATTCTATTATTTTGGGTTGGTCTCCACGAAGGCATCATCACCCGAGTGTTGTGCTTGGATTTGTCTAGGGACAAACCCAGCCAGCTACCTGCATTCCCCACCCGCCTTCTCAGAAGGGCGGTCTCAATAACAGCTTTCAGGAGCAGCAGGGCGGTTTGCAGCTTTCGTGACTGTTCTCTTCGTTTCCAGCTCCTGAATGAGCTGCCCACACACCTCTCTCAGACGGAAAGGCCGGTGAACGCCCGCGGTTAGTTCACCTGCTTGCAATTATCTTGAAGTCAGAGCAAGTCACAAAAAGACGCTGAAGCGAATCCAGAGGCAATATAGAGGGTGGCATTAGAGGTAGATCGGCCAGGGCGTTTTAATTTAAATATCTGAGATCAATTAGCCGGGCGAATCAAAGGTATGGGGGAGGGACCAGGCTGCGATGGACGGGAGAGAAACGTTTTTCCATCGAGGCGAACGTTCAGATCCTGGCTAGGACCCTGGCTCACAAATGCTTATCTTTCATTAATTATAGTATTAGCATACCCCCATCACTATTTTTTTAATCTTAGAAATGAAAACAGAAGTAAATCTTTTCATGCCTTCTTAGCGCAGTAGGCAGCGCGTCAGTCTCATAATCTGAAGGTCCTGAGTTCGAACCTCAGAGAAGGCATGGATCTTATTTTGGTCCTGATTTAGGCGCCCAAATTGTAAGAGGGGTTTCTGGAATTTAATGCCTGCGTTCCATGCAAATCAGCTCCTTGGAATTACCTTCGTTTTCTAAACTCACAAGAAACTCTGTTTCTTTTTGTGTGTGTGAGAGTATTAAAAGCGACCCTTAGTGCCTTTGCATTAGTATCCCAACCCTTGTGTAGTTTTCATCACTATGCACGCAGTCGAGGTGACTGCTAAAACCAAAAACGACCAGAAAGGAAGAAAATCCTTGGGAAAGCTTACATTGGCGCATTGTGATCTATACAAGCATTTTGACAAGTTTTGTAGAGTTCTTCGGTAGCTTAGTGGGTAGCGTGTCGGACTTTTAATCACAGGGTTTTCAGTTTGAGCCCCGTGTTGGGTGAGATTTTCTTTTCCCCTACTCCCTTCCCTTTTAACCTTCTAAAGGTTACTTTTCAGTTATTAAACTCAAGAACACAAATTTGTTGAGCAAACAAGATCTCCCATTTTATCAAACATTGCTGTGGACAGTTTATGGCTACCATATATTTATAGGGGGAAAAGGGAAAGTCGGATCTATACGGATCTTCATGCATTCATAGGATTTCGTCTGAGATTTCCTGTCAGGGAAGCGGGGAGCAATATAGCAATTTTTCATTCACTCAAGAAATGAAGCGGAGCTGAAGCTACAGACAGTGAAAAATTGCATACCTACACTGTGTCGGCTCATAATTACTGTTGAAGGGTGTTTTTTTTTTTTTTTTGAGAGGGAGGGAGGGAAATTAAAATAAACTTAGCAGAGGATGGTTTCGATCCATCGACCTCTGGGTTATGGGCCCAGCACGCTTCCGCTGCGCCACTCTGCTTTCTTGAAAAAGAGTGTTTCCTCAGTAACATTTAAAATGTTGCTTCTTGACAGTCCGGCAAAAGTTAATGGTGGTGATGGGGAATCTGAATAGTAACAGCAGCACCATGTTTTTATTAGTCACTGTATGGCTGAGTTCATCATTTCAATGCCCTGATAACTATTTATTTACTTCATTCATACTCTGTCTTTCTCGCCAGTGAGCCCTAAGTAGTTGACGCCGTGCGCCTTTCTTCCGTTTCATCCGCACACCCATCTTGTGAGGTCGGCTAGGCTAAGAGTGCGGAAGTGTATCGAGGCCACCCAGCAATTCCCCTGCGATTGGTGGGAAGTCCCTAGGGAGGGTAGAGTCCGAGGATCGGAGGAAGCTCGGTGAGGATGTGATGCTAGGTAGAGTCACCTCCAGGGGAAGTGATCTCTTTAGTCCGGAGGAGAGTTGTAATTCTGGGGTATAGTTAGCAAAACAGACTCGCTGGGCAAAGTGAATAACTTCGCAATAGTGCGGCAAGGCGTGAAGAGTAATCCTGCAGTGCCACCTGGTGGTGAAATGTATGCACACGCCCAGACCATTTCATTTTATAAAATACTGGCTCTTGAAAGCATTTTTAACGAGGTCATGCTCAAAATCGCCTCAAATGAAGAAAGTAAATCTTTGAATTGAGAATGAAAAGTCTCTAAAGTAACCGCTGGAACTACTTTCCTTACACACAACAACAACAAAAAGAAGACCGGGCATTGAAAAAGATGAAAACAGCTTGCTATGACATGGGCCATGTTCTGTCAACCGGAACAAAGGACACCTTCTTGTCAAAACGGTCAGAACTGTTTGGGAGGTGCTCATTGCCCAGGAGGGACTGTAAAACCCACCCAGTGCCCCAGAATTAGCAAGGCTTGTAGCAGAATATTCCAGAACATCAAAAGGGCCCCGGCAGTGTGCACAATGATGGGCATCAAAGAAAGGGTGCCCTGAAAGAGTTTTGCGTGGACCAGGTATCTAAAGACAACCTGATTCAACCAAGGAGCTGAGCATGGAAAGGGCATGCTGTGAGCCGCCCTGAGCCCACTAGTGGGAAGGGCAAGATATAAATCAAATAAATAAATAAAGCAAGCAAGCAAGCCTTGGATTCAAGAAACCCTGTTAATTCGCTTCCTGGGAGTGGCCAACCCCACAACTCCCTGCACTGGCCATATTTGGTGGTCCTTTGGGTGATGAAGGGGCAGTTAATCCTCTTGCTGAAAGGCTGCAGCAATACCAGGTAAAGTAAAGCATCTTATGTTGGTTAGCTGTAAGCAGGGCTTTTTTCGTAGAAAAAGCCCAGCAGGAACTTATTGGGATAATGGCCACACCCAACAGCAGAAACCTATTAGCATATTAGGCCACATCCCTGACAGCACAGCTCATTAGCATATTAGGCCACACCCCCATGTCACCAGAAGTGTGGTCATCCAGCCACACGCACCTTTTGCTTCTTATTCTGTTTACTTTGTTGTCAAAACTCAGGGCTTTTTTTGCAGCAGGAACTCCTTTGCATGTTAGGCCACACACCCCAAATGTAGCCAATCCTAATGAGTTCCTGCTGTTGGGTGTGGCCTATTATGCTAATGAGTTCCTGCTGGGCGTGGCCAACTCGGGAGCCAGCCGGAACTCCGTTCCTGTGCGTTCCTGCCCCAAAATAACCCTGCTTGTAAGCCACGTTAAACTGATAGCCAAAGTCACACCCCACTGTTTCTCCTTGGTGGGGACTCAAAAGCGGCTGGTTTCTGGAAATTGCATGGGCCTGTTAGAGTCAAGACAGAGACGGGAACAAAAGTGGGAATCACCAGTCTATAAATCTAGGTCGAGGGTGAGCAGTAAATTATCATATAGCATAATGAAAGATGTTTAACAGATTCAAGGCTCAAGCAGGGGTAACTGGCCCTTCCTGGCAACTAACCCCTCTTCCTATATGTAATGGTTGAGGAAAATCCGTTTTGCTGTATCTGAGGAAGTGTGCTTGGCACACAAAAAAGCTCCTAACCTGAATAAAACTTTGTTGGTCTCGAAGGTGCCACTGGACTCAAACTTTGTTCTGCTGCTTTGGACCAACATGGCCGCCCACCTGGATCTATCTAGATGATAAAAGGAGTGCCACATCCATTACTTGGGGAAATCGAGATAAGTGATATCAGGTTGGCTGCATGTTACTTTCTTCCTGCAGCGATTGTTGCTTTGACTTGTCAATGTAACGGGACGGCTCTCCTTCATCGTGTTTTCGGAGCTGGCAATCCCAGAAGTGTGTTCTCGCCTGGTCTCGGGGGGGCGGGGGGGCGGCTAACTTAATTTGCAAACATGTAAATATGCATCTGGTGTGACAGTGCAAGAAGTGACCCTCAATTGTCATTGGCTACAGTGGCAGATAATGGCTTTGAATAATGCAGTACAAGGGAGGGACGCGTCAGTGAAGGGCTTTTGTTTGCCATACAGGGGTTATCGAAATGGGGTTTGCACACACACATTCATTAACAAATGCGATATCACAGTATACAACACACAGCAAATCAACAAGCACTGCACAAATAATGCAGAGCACAAGTACTCAAAAAGTTATGTACAAAAATCAATTTATATAAGAGGACGACATAGATCAGTGAAATCAAATTACATCATATAGTGTGCAGGTCCATAAACAGTACAAGTCCATAAATGGTACACAAACAAAATGAATGGCACAAGTCCATAAACGGCACACAGACAAAAATGGACGAAGTCTCCGGATTTTGATCTTCGTTTCGATAATTCTTCTTCATTAAGTTCAACTACTTCGTACAGTACTCATAGTGTACAGAAGACTCTCTTAGAAGGAAAAAAATCCTTAGTATAGCACTCACAGTGTATAGAAGCCTTCAACTCAACATCCCAGAAAAAATTCATTCCTATTATAATCATTCGAAGCCGGGCATCCGATCACCAATAGCACATGCTCTGCAATAGTCGGTAAGCCTCCACACACACACACCCGTGTTGAACACATGCACCACGATAACTACTGAATAGACGTGTGCTGCGCACGAGCAAAACGAACCAGCCCCACCAACTTCAAGGCTCACCAGCTGCTGCTGCTGTGTTTGAAAAGATAGATGTCATGGCTAAAAATGAGATTTTTTTAAAAAATGTATTTTATGTGCTTAAATAGGCTATTTACATAACATAAGTTTCTCATTGGTCACCTCCAGCGTCCTGGTGGGCTATTGTTCCCTCTAAGCTGAGGCAGTGTGAGCTACCTCACAGTTCTTTAGCCTCCGGCTCACACACTTTTGTCTTATCTCAGGAAGGATGGGCTCCAGAGCAAACTAATTGATGTAGTAGTCAGATCACCTGCTCACAACTTTAATGACAGTAGCTCACAATGAGGAATTTTTGCTCACAAGACTAGGCAGCTTAGAGGGAGCTTTGCTGGTGGGCTATTGTTCTAGAGCTCTAAGCTCAGCCAGTTTCTGGTAGATAGTCCTGGAATGTTCCAGGCCTCAGACACAACAGTTTCCTTTAGGGGTGATGATGTAGCCCTGGTCGGGCAGTAGCTCTGTCCCTGGAGTGCCTGGGTTCAGATGGAATCCGTCTTGAAGTAAAATGGGTTGTAGTCCATGGGGGGAAAAATCTGATTTTGTGTCTTCTGCAAATCTGTTAGCCTGCAGCGTGACTGAACAGGGGCAAGAAAAACTCTGGAGGTGATTTGCTTTGGAAACACGGTTAACAGGCGCAAAAGAGGGTTCCCTTGCTATCAAGGGGCTGTGATGTGTAAGTGAGACCATCGTTTGGCTTTAGGGGAGGCCAAAAATCTTCAGCATAAAAGGGAAACGGAACATCCCAATCTGGATTTGCTCTCTGTTCTCCAAAGGAATGGCATCTTCTTTCCTTTGGCGGCTTCACACTAGCCTCTAAGTGGAGTCACTGACTGATTTTGAACAAAAAATCAGTTCTGAAGGGGAAAAAACTTTAGCCATTTAAAGGGACTCTTTTTTTTAAAAAAACCCGTTTTTGTGTGTGTGTGTGTCGGAAATCAATGCATGTTTTTAGAAAGAGGGATTCCCTGGGAACAATAATAGTTCAGGATAGCGCGGCAAAACGTGAAAAGTAATCCTGCGGTGCCACCTGGTGGTGAAATGTATGCATACACCCAGACCATTTAATTTTTTTTTTTTTTGGTATAAATAATAGGTCTTTAAAGCATTTTTAACGACTTCGTACTCAAAATCGCCTGAAATGAAGAAAGTAAATCTTTGGATTGAGACTGGGAAAAAGTCTCTAAAGTAATAGTTGGAAGTACTTCCCTTACAGAAATCAACCCTGACTGTTCCCTGGAAGGCCAGGTACTGAAGCTGAAGCTCAAATACTTTGGCCACCAAATGAGAAGGGAGCATTCACTGGAGAAGACCCTGGTGCTGGGAAAGATTGAAGGCCAAAGAAGAAGGGGACGGCAAAGGATGAGATGGTTAGACAGTGCCATCGATGCAACAAGCATGAAATTGAGCAAACTTCAGAGCATGAGGGAAGACAGGAGGGCCTGGCGTGATGTGGTCCAGGGGGTCGCAAGGAGTTGGACTGGACTGTGTGACTGAACTACAACAACTTTCCTTACACACAACAAACAAAAAAAGACTGGCTGTTGAAAAAGATAAAAACAGCTTGCTATGACATGGGCCATGTTTTGTCAACAGGAACAAAAGACATCTTGTTATAACAATAAGAACTGTTTGGGAGGTGCTCATTGTCTAGGTGGGGCTGTAAAACCCACCCAGTGTCCCAAAATTAGCAGCGCTTGCAGCAGAATATTCCAGAACATCAAAAGGACCCCAGCACCAATGCTCCCTCTAAGCTGTGGGGTCCTGTGAGCAAAAATTCTACTTTGTGAGCTCCTGGCATCAAGGTTGTGAGCAGCAATTTGACCACTGCATAAATTAGTTTACTCGGGAGCATCCTTCCTGAGCTAAGATAAAATTGCATGAGCCAGAGGCTGAAAAACTGTGAGCTAGCTCACACTAACTCAGCTTAGAGGGAACACTGCCGGCCAGCACTGCGCACAGTTATGGGCATCAAAGAAACGGTACCCTGATGGAGCAGGTATCCAAAGACCTCTTGATTCAACCGCAGAGCTGAGAATGGGAAAGGCATGCTATGAACTGCTCCGAGCCCGCTAGCGGGAAGGGCAGGATGTAAATCGAAATAATAAATAAATAGATAAGCCTCGGGCTCAAGGAACCCTGTGAATTGACTTACAAGGAGTGGCCAACCCCCCGGGGCTCCCTGCGCTGCCAAATTTGGTGGCGCTTTGAGTCAATGAAGATGCAAATGGCTTCGTTCTTTCCTTTGGCCGCCTCAACCTACCCTCCAGCGGAGCAGCTGACTGATGTTGAATAAAACCGGTTGTGGAGAGGGGAAAAAAATGTAAATCATGAACTTTAGTCGTTCTAAAGGGACTCTGAGTGCGCCGGAATTCAACCCATAGTTTTAGTAAAACAGATTGCCTGGGTAACATGAATCGTTCACGGTAGCGCGGCAAAGCGTGAAAAGGAATCCCGCAGTGCCACCTGGTGGTAAAAGTTAAGTATATACCCAGACCGTTTCTTTTTTTGGTTGTATAAAGTATTGGGTCTTTAAAGCATTTTTTTTTACAGGCTCATACTCAAAATCGCCTGAAATGACGAAAGTAAATTTTTGGCTTGAGATTAAAATCTGTTAGATTAAGTTATGATGGAAGGGCGTCACTCTGCCTGGGATGGCACTATTGGCAACTGACAGGTCAAAGGTGCAATGGCATTTCTGAATAGAGAGAAGGAAATAAGGGAGTGATTTGAAGGCATATGAACCAGGGGAGGGGAGGGCCTGAGAGCATGAAGGGTTAAGCATATTGTCATATACTGCATAGCAAACAAAGAACCACTGCGATAAAATTAACAATGACACATTTAATCATTCTATCAGCGTCAAGTTGTGAGGCTATTAATCTTACAATATAGTTAGAAAATTCTGACATTAACAAAGCAAAGTCCGACATCATCATAACCTCGATAAGCACACTGGTTTTTGCACTCATTTCACCAATCTTCCTCATGAGTAGTCTTATAAAGCTGGAAGGTGTCAACCTCTTGATTCAGCTTAGTTTCTTTTTACAAAGAGTATAGCTTCTTATTTGTTTTCATCTTTATTCAATCTGTCCTAGAAAAAGCATAGTTATATATACTGCATAGGGCAGGATATGGAATGGTCTGGTATAGCCCAATTTTGTCATATCTCAGAGGTGGGTGGGTACTTGGATGGGAGATCAGTATGGACGATTCTGAAGAGAAAGGCAAGGGCAAACCAGCCCTACTTTTCACTTGTGTTGAAATCCCCTTGCTGGGTTTGCCGTCAGATGGTTGAGACCAGGGCTATTTTTGGGCAGGAACGGCGTATTGGCTGGCTCCCGAATTGGCCACGCCCAGCAGGAACTCATTAGCATAATAGGCCACACCCAACAGCAGAAACTCATTAGGATTGGCTATGTTAGGGGTGTGTGGCCTAACATGCAAAGGAGTTCCTGCTACAAAGAAAGCCCTGGGTTTTGACAACAAACAAGGTAAACAGAATAAGAAGCAAAAGGTGGGTGTGGCTGGATGACCACACCTCTGGTAACATGGGGGTGTGGCCTAATATGCCAGTGAGCTGCACTGTCAGGGGTGTGGACTAATATGCTAATGTATTTCTGCTGTTGGGTGTGGCCTATTATGCTAATGAGTTCCTGCTGGGCTTTTTCTACCAAAAAAAGCCTTGGGGATAGGGCATTATAGTGCAGGAAGGATACAGGGTATAGGATAAGACAAAAAGGGGAAATTCCATCATGCTTATATAACAGCTGTTACAAATTTTCCATCTTAATTCTTTGTTTCCAGATCTCTTTCTTTTGTATAACTACTAAGATTAGTATCACTTAGTCAAATTGTTAAAGGATTCGAAGTAGCTTCTTTGAGTCCCTTTCCTTGGCACAGGGTTCAGTTAAAGAAAAAGGAACAGATTGACTGCTACACGGCTACATTTGGGGAATGCATACAACACAAAGGTAACAACTGCTTTCACTTCTTGTTTCTTATTATATTCTCCTTGCTGTTCAGCTCAGGCCTCCATATTATGACGTAGCACTTGGGCAAGAAGATGCAGCCCAGCAAGCCAGCGCTGGAGGCCAAGATGGAGAAGCTCTCCACGGCCACCATGTCTTTTCCTCTTGTGCTCAGGTAGGTGGGGACAAAAGACAGCCAAACACTGCAGAAGACCAACATGCTGAAGGTGATGAACTTGGCTTCGTTGAAACTGTCTGGTAATTTCCTGGCTGGAAAAGCCACTGCGAAGCTGAAAGCGGCCAGAAAGCCCATGTAGCCCAAGGCGCAGTAAAACATGACCTCGGATCCTTCGTTACATTCCAATATAATTTTTTCAGTCAGGGAGTGCATGTCTACATCCGGGAACGGCGGGGAAGTCCACACCCAGAGGGTACAAATGCCCACTTCAACGAGGGAGCAGGAGAAAACGATAGACAGTGTCAATTTTTTCCCTCCCCATTTCCGGAAAACGTTTCCGGGTTTAGAGGCCATGAAGGCCGCCACCACGGTCACGGTTTTTGCCAGCACGGAAGATACAGCCACGGAGAAGATGGTGCTGAAAGCTGTTTGTCGGAAGAGGCAGGTCACTTTGTTAGGCTGTCCAATGAACAGCAAAGAGCAGAGGACGCAGAGAAAGAGAGAGACGAGGAGGATGTAGGTGAGGTTCCGGTTGTTGGCTTTGACTATGGGAGTGTCCTGGTGCTTGACGAAGACTGAGAGCACCAGAGCTGTGGTCAGAGACAAGAGCAGAGTCAGGAAGGTTAACAAGATGCCCAAAGGTTCTTCAAACGATAGGAAAGTAGGGACCTTGGGAATGCATTGATTGTGGCCCTGGTTCGGATAGCGGTCTTCTGGGCAACTGACACAGGCATCCATGTCTGAAAAAGAGGACGTACTCCTGTCTCTCAAGACACTGGACTTTTGAAATTTGTATTTAACGATAAATGATATTCTTCATTTTAAAAGGACATGCCAAAGACAGAGATTAGAATCGATGCGAGTGGTTACCAAACCACGAGACAGAAGGACAGCATGTATGCCGTGGTGTAAGAGAAGCAATTAAAGACAGGAGCAGAAAACATTATCCCTGAAGCCAACATGAAGCCAACATGAACAAGAATGTTTTCTGTTTTTTGTTTCCCCTCAAAGTACTGTGAAATCAGTGGAAGGTGGATTTCTTGGAGAGGGCCGGGGGGGGGCGTTCCCCAAAAGATGAGGGCATCAGACCTTTTTACCTACTTTGGAGATAAGAGGTGGAAGGATTTTTGTTCATGAGGCTCAACTTCCTCATCTCCCTCCTCCTGCTAAAGCTCCCAATTTATTTATTTACTTAAGTTATTCACTTAAAATATTTATCAGCCACCACTCACGCTGGCTTGCAATATAAATAAAGTACATAAAACAAGAGGGCATGGCAAATGAAGAAGGAAGGAGGATTACATGCTTTGGCTCACGAGTGGTGTGGTACGTAGGTACGTAAGACTGCAGGGGGGCAGGATCCCAGGAGAAAATTTTTTAAAAAAGAAAAATAAGGCCTCGTCTATTGACATGATGTTTTTACCATAGAGTTCCTGGAGATTCCTAGAGCTATCTGGAAGTGAAAGGGATAGTTCTAGGAACCACCAGGAACACCACGAACCACCATAAAAGCAGATGTTCTTACTATAGAGTTTCCAGTAATTTGTAGAGCTACCCTTTGAACTTCATGCAGCTCTAGAAATCAACAGGAACTCTATGGTAAGAACCTCCTGGAACTAGGTAAGGCCTTAATTTTCCTTTTAAAATTTTTCTCCATCCATGGCTGTAGGGCTGTGGTGGCTCAGAGGTTAAGAGGCTGAGCTGTAGACCGGCAGGTCTGTAGCCTGGCAGTTCAAAACCCGAGTGCCGCATGACGGAGTGAGCTCCCGTTTCTGACCCCAACTCCTGCCAACCCAGCAGTTCGAAAGCAAGCAAGTAGATAAATAGGTGGGAAGGTCGCAGTGTTCCGTGCACCTCAGCGTTTAGTCATGCCGACCACATGACCACAGAAATGTCTTCGGACAGCTCTGGCTCTTCGGCTTGGAAACGGAGATGAGCACCGCAACCCTAGAGTTGGATTCGACTGGCTCCCGAGCAAGGGAAACCTTTACCTTTACTATCCATGGCTACTTGAACTCGTGGGCACTCAATGAAATTAAGGAACAGTGGCTTAGAACAGATAGAAAAAAGCAGTTCTTCACCCAAAAGGTAATGAACACATGGAATTCAGCGGTGCAGGAAGTATTGATGGCTACAAGCATGGATGGCTTCAAGAGAGGATTGGATGAATGTATGGAGCAGAGGTCCATCAGTGGCTCTTAGCCACAAGGTATAGATGGAACACTCTGTCTGGGTCAGTGATCCTCTGTCTTCTCGGTGCTTGGGGGGGGCAACAGTGGGAGGGCTTCTGGAGTTCTGGCCCTGATGGTGGACCTGAGGGCACCTGGGTTTTGGCTACTGTGTGACACAGAGTGTTGGACTGGATGGGCCATTGGCCTGATCCAACATTGGCTTCTCTTATGTTCCAGTCCAACACTCTGTGTTACACAGTGGCCAAAAATATCAGGTGCCATCAGGAGGTCCATCAGTGGGGCCAGGACACTAGAAGCCCTCCCATTGTTGCCCCTCCCCAAGCACCAAGAATACAGAGCATCACTTGTCCCAGAGTTCCTATCTATACCATGTGGCTGATAGCCACTGATGGACCTCTGCTCCATATGCTTATCTAATTCCCTCTTGAAGCCGTCCATGCTTGTAGCCACCCCCATCTCCTGTGGCAGTGAATTCCATGTGTTAATCACTCTTTGGGTGAAGAAGGACTGTTTTAACCCGACTACTCAGCAATTTCATTGAGTGCCCACGAGTTCTTGTACTGTGAGAAAGGGAGAAAAGTACCTCTTTCTCTACCTGCTCTATCCCATGCATAATCTTATAAACCTCGATCACGTCACCCCTCAGTCCTCGTCTCCTCTCGCTCCCGTTTTGTTTGCTCGCATACCAACATCTCACAAGGTACCTCATATTTTTGCACTGGTGCCAAAAAGATTGCTTTCTCCGAGGCTTTGTGCTGAAAGTCAAAGATATCCAAGGATGGACACCTCATTTGCTGAGAAGAGAAAGCCCATCACACCAAAGATAGGACAACTCTTCCACCCAGTCATGTTTGCCGCTCTTCCTTCAGTTTCGGTCGGTATGGTCTGGTGCATAATATGTTCAATATTATTAAGAAACTGTCTCTTACCCATCTGGTCAGATATCTTTCCTTCTGGGCACGGAATACAGTCGTAACAGCAAAATTGCTCCTTCTCTTTCTTTTGCCTTCTGTAACCAGGACTGCAGTGTTCATTGCACAAAGAAACGGGCAGCACCTGTACACCAAGAAAATCGTGGAGTTTGGAGCTGGGTGGCTATTAAGTAGTGACCAGTGGACACTCTTCTCTAGGCTTTTATACTGAATAGCTAAGGATGCTTCTTCAATGAGCGCCATTGGCTACCAAATACTCTCCATGATGGATACAGCCAGAAATATAGGGGAATGGTTGCTGTGCTTGACCCCACCCAAAAAGTCATAGACAATGTCTTTGTGCACATAAAAACAAAGCTAGCCTTTCCTCCCAGCTAAAGCATGCCAAAGTGGGAGTTTAGAGATTCGGAATAGAAGAGCCTTGGAGAGAACCAAGAGAATAAAGTCGTAGCATCATTATATGGCCTTGTGTAGATTAGACGCCATCTAACATGTATCAGTAGATACCAGGGCTTTTTTGGTAGAAGAAGCCCAGCAGGAACTCATTAGCATAATAGGCCACACCCAACAGCAGAAGCTCATTAGCATATTAGGCCACACCCCCTAACAGCACAGCTCATTGGCATATTAGACCACACACCCCATGCTACCAGAAGTGTGGTAATCCAGCCACACCCACCTTTTGCTTCTTATTCTGTTTACCTTGTTTGTTGTCAAAAACCAGGGCTTTTTTTGTAGCAGGAACTCCTTTGCATGTTAGGCCACATACCCTTAATATAGCCAATCCTGATGAGTTTCTGCTGTTGGGTGTGGCCTATTATGCTAATGAGTTCCTGCTGGACGTGGCCAACTCAGGAGCCAGCCAGAACTCTGTTTCTGTGTGTTCCTGCCCAAAAATAGCCCTGGACACACCCCTAATGTAACCAGTCCTCCAAGAGCTTACAGTAGCCCCTGTAAGAAGAGCTCTATAAGCTCTTGGAGGATTGGCTACATTAAGGGTGTGTCGCCTAATATGCAAAGGAGTTCCTGCTACAGAAAGAGCCCTGCATAGATCTATACATGGATACAGTTATTAAATTTATTTACTTAGGAAGTTCCTGTTGCCCCTATTCTGGGGATCCTGTCTGAGGCAGTTTACAAGCAGAAAAAAATAGAGCACGACACCCTCAAATCCCAAAAGCCAACAAAGCTAAATGCAGCATTAAAAATTGTATAAAACATTACGGATCTGAAAACAAGTCTCATAAAACAGTCCTCAGTCTAGAAGCAGCGTTTTAAAATGATTAATCATAAGAACATAAGAAAAGCCAATGTTTGATCAGGCCAATGGCCCATCTGGTCCAACACTGTCACACAGCAGCCAGGTGCCATCAGGAGGTCCAGCAGTGGGGCCAGGACACTAGAAGCCCTCCCACTGCTGCCCCCCCCAGCACCAAGGATAGAGGGCATCACCTGCCCCAGACTGAGAGTTCCCATCTATACCCTGTGGCTAATAGCCACTGATGGACTTCTGCTCCATATGTTTATCTAATTCCCTCTTGAAACTGTCCATGCTTGCAGCTGCCACCACCTCCTGTGGCAGTGAATTCCATGTGTTAATCACTCTTTGGGTGAAGAAGTATTTCCTTTTATCTGTTCTAACCCGACTGCTCAGCAATTTCATGGAGTGCCCATTAATCCAAAGCCTAGGTATAAAGGAATGTTTTGGCCTAGGGCTTAAAAGATAATAAGGTAGCTGCCAGATGAGCCTCGAGGGGAAGAGCATTTCACAAGCAAGGTGCCGCCACCAAAAAAGCCTTGTCTCTGCTCGCCACCCACTTCACCTCTGCAGACAGGGTCCCCAAGAGCAGGATTTGTGAGGAAGATCATAACTGCAGGCATGGCAGTGTATGGGAAGAGGCGGTTCTATAGTGGTCATTTAATTTTCCGTTCCTTTCCTAGCAATCCACAGTATGGAAACGGCCCTTTTCACCGCTGCCACACAGATCCACCATTTTAATTGAGCTACTCACTACAACCCTTAGAACCTCCTGCCAGAGTTTCAAACCATAAGTTCGAAGAGTTTTTGCCTGAGAGTCTGCTCTGTGGGAAACCAGTTATGAAATAACTAGGAACATCCAACAAATCTCTATTATGGAATGTTAGATGGTTGGGTTTCTTCACCACTGGTAGTGCAGCCTGTTCTCCATTTTGTTACACTAGCTCATATTTTAGTCGATTGTCACTGTCACTCGGATCTAAGAATTATATGCTGCGATTCTGTGTTCCCTGGGGGTAACTCTCACCAAGTAAAGGTAGGCTTCCTTCCAAAATGACATGCATAAGATAGAAGCATGATTATGAAGAAGAACTGGGTGATTTTGAATAAATACGCCTTTTACCAAGACATTGTTTACTTTCCTTGTGGGGTGAAGGATCTACAGCAACTCCCTACCTGGTTAAAATGTCTGTGCCATACAATCATGGTATCGTTGATGGACAGTTTTTTGCCCAAAGGAGCCTGAAGATCCAGTTTTCCAACTTTGACTTTAATAAATGAGCTGTTCGGAAAAGTGACCCAGTTTACAATGTCAAATCCTGTCACTAATTCTCCATTTTCATCAAAACGAATGGTTTCTCCAGCGCTGTTGTTAAACAATACATTTCCCAGAAATGGATGGAGCTACATCGAAAGAAAGAAAGACTCAATGAGTACTGCAACCTTCACAGCCTATCCTTCCGCCCAAGTTAATAATAACAATTGTGTGCTGTTGAGTTGCTGCCGATTCACGGCAACACTGGGATTTTCAAGGCAAGAGATGAGCAGGGAAGGTTTGCCATTGATTTCCTTTCCATCTCAATCCTAGTCTTCCTTGTTGGTCTCCCATCCAAGCACTAACCATGGGTGACCCTGCTTAGCAGCTCTGACAAGACTGAACTAGGCTGGGCTATCGGGGTGCCTCAGCCCAAGCTAGAACAGGCCCTTTTATTTTTTTAAAAAACCAATAGTTAACAGAATAAAATCAAAAGCAGAAACAGCACAGGGTGAAAATGCCTACTCAGGAGGCATACTTCTAGAAGAAGTTAAGTTTGGAAGGTTCTTTGAAAGGCCACCAGACTGAAACATCTCCAGACCTTGACCGAAAGGTCATGCAGCTGCTTTAGAACCAGGGACTACATCAATGAGCGGCATGTTAAGGAATCTGCCGAGCCCCCTAGCCCAGGGACAGGCCCACTTCTGAACAGAGATACTTGATCCATCTACTCCCACTGGCAACAGTCATAGAACATGCAGTTTGCAAGCAGAGTGTCCCAGGTAGTAGGGTTTGGGGGAGTTGCCAGTCCATGAAATATACCGGGTTCAGTCGCATAGAGTGATCAGCTCATAGTTTATTTGTGATTTTGGCAAATAGGAAAAGAGACAGAAAGGCCCCGGCCAAAGCCAGGTTATGTGCATGCAAAAGGTAACACCCCTAACACACCCCACTCCCAATAATTGGCTATTTGCAAGTCCTTATTTGTCCATTGGTCTGTTCTAGGATCCTTGCTTCCCTATTGGTGTCTTCCAGGATCCTAGCTAGCTACTGTTATGGATCCTTAGCTGGCCTGAGTAACCCAATACATCACAGTCCAAGTAAACAATGCTGCGCTAGATGAACCATTAGTTCTGACTCAGTATAAGGCAACTAAAGAGTGCAGGCGCTTTTATGTCTCTTGTGTTAGATGTAGTTGTTACCTGCCATGGCTGCATATTCTGATGATCCAGTCTCTCTCTGGTCCCAAACAGTTTATGTTTGGATCTGTATTCAGACAGAACATGTAAGACACGTGCCACAGCATGGGCGGCATTGTAGACACTGTAACTGTGGCTAGTCATAGACATTTCAAAAAAAGGTCCAGGCAGGCTCTCCAGTTTCTCTTCCCCGGTGCATGTATTCACTTGATCAGCTGCATTAGAAGTCTTCAGTGAACAATTGAATGCATGTTCCCAGAAATTCTGGATAAAGCCATCTCCTTTTGCCCAGTTAGTCCTTACGGTCTGAAGAAAGTTTTGGAATCCTGGTGGCTCCTTGGAGTGAACAGCAAAGGACAATGCACCATGGAAAGGCTGCAAGTCCCAGTTCTTTTGAATGGTCACTGCTGCAAAATCCCACTGTGATGTCACAACCCACACCTTACCACTAGGAGTCGGTGAATGCATGAGTAATGCTCCATAGATCATGAATCGTATATTCTCCATAGAAGGATATTCTCCATTGACGACAAAGACTTTGACTCTGTTCTCCATCATAACTGGATATTTTTCAGCCAGTATGAACAATACATCAGTTATATCATGTGCATATACTATGCCAGGGGTTCGTTCTATAAAGGCAGGGCAGATGCCGTTCTGGATCAGTCTTGGAGTCAGCGCCTGCACAAATTTTTCCCCATTCTCGTTATCCACAGCCAAAAGTCCGACCCATGTCCATCTGAAATGCTGAAGCAACAGGACAATTCCCATGTATTGATCAACTTCGTTTGGGACCATCTGGTACACAGAAAGGAAGTGTGCTTCATTTCTCAGCCCTGGGGCAAAGGAGCCATAGGTGAACTAAAAGAAAATAAATATTTCATTTTTACCCATGAAACACAATTCCTACATAATGATGATGTGTTGGTTAGAGTGTTGGGCTGGGGAAACCAGAGTAGGGATGGGCACAAACTGACTCACAATCTGAAGTTTGTGTCAAATTTGGGCCAGTCTGTGGTTTCTGAAGTGATGTTCATGAGCATCGCCGTTGCCATAAATTGCCAAGAACTTTTAGCACAGTTCATGGCAGTATGTGAATGGCTACATTCTGCAGACCAACTGTCTCCGATCAATCAACTCGTTTCCCAGAGTTCCTGCTAACAATGGGGGCAGAATTCTTTAGACTTGGAAGCACCAATAGGGTGCCTCCAAAGCTTAACAGGCAGGGCTGGCTGCCAATAACAGAGTTTCCCTTCTGCTCAGGTTACCTGAGTTTAAATCCACACTCAGCCATGAACGTCACTGAGGAATTATAGGCCAAGCACTCTGGCTCAGCTTAATCTACCTCAAAAGATCATTGTGATGACAAAAAGGATGGGGGGGAACCCCATAGACTGCCTTAAGCTGAGTGCCTTGGATTAATATTGGGATAAAAAACTATCTAGACTGATAGAGTTAGCCACATTCTCAGCCAATACATGTTTCCTGAGGTGGCTTATAATAACTTTATTGAAATATGACACAATATGAAAAAAACCCCTCCCAACTGTAAAATAAATATCTTCTATGCAAGCTGGAGGACTGGGAGGCTTCCAACTGTGTTATGCATCCTGAATAAGCAGGCTTCAGAAAAGGGCAATCCTTCACTGCCTAACTTCATTGCCACCTTGCCCTACAAGGCCCCATCTCTGTATATGGCTTCTGTAGATTGAACAGCTGCCTTTCTGCACGGACTCTAATCTGGGAGAACCGGGTTTGATTCTCCACTCCTCCACTCCTCCACTTGCACCTGCTGGATGACCTTGGGCAAGCCATAGTTCTGGCTCAGCTGTTCTTGAAAAAGAGCAGTTTCTGTCAGAGCTCTCTCAGCCCTACCTACCTCACAGGGTGTCTGTTGTGGGGAGGGGAAGGGAAAGGAGATTGTAAGCCGCTCTGAGACTCCTTTGGGTAGTGAGGGGTGGGGTATAAATCCAATCTCCTCCTCCTCCTCCTCCTCCTCCTCCTTCTTCTTCTACAGCTCTGGCAGAAACTGGCAAGTATGAATATTGACAAATGCTGCTACAGGAACTCCACACCAACATCTTTGCCGAATCAAAGGTGGGCATCTTGGGCTCACTAACTGAGGAGATCCCAGTTACCACAGGGGTAAAACAGGGGTGTATTTTGGCTCCATTGCTCTCGAGTGGTACTTAAACGACTTCATTCCAAGGCTCTCAGGCACTGAATTTGTTCTGCCTTCTTTAGGCGCTCATAAAATATCAGCTCTTTTATATGCTAACTGATAACCATCTTCAGACCTTTTAAAGTGTCCCAGAATGACGACGTGTTGGAATACTAGTTGCTTACATTCCAGTCATTATAGAGTTAAGTGTTGTTTGTAAGCCAAGCAGGATATTACGGCGTCTAATGTATTCAACTATGGGAAAGTTTGTGGGAGTGGTTTACCCTAATGAAGTGACCTGTCACCTTTGTATTGGTCAGCTAGCATCTTGTTTGTAGAAACGCTTTGATCTAGCATTCATGTATTCACAAAGTGTATGGCCCTTCGTGTGAAGTAAAGAGGAAACACACAGAGAAAGAGAAAGAGATAGAGAAAGGAACCATCTTTAGCAATGCAGCTGATAGGATGTATTGGAGTAGCTGCAAGCATGTAATCTTTATTTTCTTTTATCCAAAGTACCATTCATATGTTTGTTTGTTTTTCTCTAGTAAAGACATTTTTCTTTTTAAATCTAAGCACGGTGTGGCTCTTGTGTTTGGAATGCACCCATCGGCTTTAAATAAGGATCCCAACAAGTGGTAGCAGAGTGCGGTTAACACGACAGCATATTGAATTATGTGCCGTGGCGGTAAAATCTCTTCTACAGAAGAACCTACCTGTGGAATCTTGTAGAGGTTGGAGATGGTAGCTATGTGAAGCGATGTCTCAGAGCCAGATCCCCCAATGACAGCTGTCAGGTTGTTTTGGAGGCCACACTTGAAGTTGGGGGTAAGCCTATGGCATGTTGAAAGCAGGTTCAAGAAACTCTTATATGTCATCTGGGCATTATGATAACTGTCATAGATATGGATCCCCAACGTGGTATTGGGTAGGATCTTAGGGTTTTCATTGATTTCATGGACTGCAAATGCCAAGGCTAGGAGGTGTTGGTACTTCTTTACGATTACTCTGAAAACATTATGAGAAAAAGAGAGAGAGAAAGATGCTTAGACTTCATGTGTCCTTATGTGGTCAATAGGTTTAAAGATTCTCACAATTTCCATTTACAGGAATATATAGTGTTTTTCTTTTTTTAAAATAGAGTTGTATTAGTTTATATATAGAAAGGGGGAAAGGGAAAAGAAGGGAAAAGAAAGCGTGCAGAGTTATATATATATATATAAAAAAATCCAAATTAACATTCTGCATGCAAATCTTCTCCTGAAAGTTTCACAACTATTATAACCATCTTTCTTACTGTTCTTCATTTAGTCTTAGTTTCTTTGTACTTATGCTTTAAGCAGTCATAAAACGCCCTCCGTGGCCCCAGAAATTCTTCCCGCCTCCTTGGCCGCTGCCTGCCCCCCCCCCCACTGCTACTTTACCAACTGTGTGGTGGAGGAAGGGGATAGCTGAGTTAAGCCCTTGGGGCCTGCCACGACCAACCCTGCTGGGTTATATTGCTGTGTTTAATGATCATCGGAAGCCATCGGGTTGAGACAAGAGCACTTTATGATGTGGATATGTTTTAGATATTTATATGCCTATATGTTATGTTTTAACTTGTTTGTCCTGGCACTGGTTGCCCTTTTGTAAGCCGCCCTGAGCCCGTTCGCGGGGAGGGCGGGGTAGAAATGGAATGTATAAATAAATAAATAAATAAATTTGTCAATCTGTCTATTTCAGCATGGAATATATGGTGTTTTTCAAAGGGAGGCTGGCACAAGGAGACGGATTCAAAGATAACATGTTCTGAATGGTGAGAGCCTTTATAAGGTTAACTGAATATATTCCAGGAGAAATTACAGAGACCAAGGAATGAACATGTAGGATGGCATTTGTGAACTACAAATAACCAACTGGAAGTATTGGAAAGCAGAGTCAATGTGATGCAGTAGTTTGAGTGTCGGACCAAAATCTGGGAAATCCAGGTTCAAACCCTCACTTTGCCGCAAAGCTGAGGGGCCCTACTACAGCCACCCACCCACCCTCAATCCAACTGGTGGATACTAGGGGACAGGACAGTGAGAATCCTAAATTTCATTTCAGGACATTTTCAAGTGGAGGCTGGATGACCACCTTTCGGGTATGTTGTAGGGCTATCTTTCGGCTACGCTCCTGCAGAGTGCAAGGGGTTGGACTAGATGACCTGCAAGGTCCCTTCCGACTCTAACATTCTATAATTCTATGTTCACCTCTACTGTTTGGGGGTGAAATCAAGTAGGGGAAAATGACCAAAACCTGGCACTTTTAAGAGTACAAAAATTTATTTCAGCATTAATTCCCACAAGTCAGAGCTCCCTCCATCTGATACCTTGTAGTGGCACCTTATGGAAGACAAAGGAGATAGTGGTGGGGTGTTTCTGTGCCCAGATCGCTCTGTGACAGCATCATGCTGGAAGGGATTAATGGGGCCGGGATATTTCCTCTAAAAATATATCTTACATGTGCTTTTGGGAGTAAGGGCAGAGCTCACCTGATGCTGGAATGTGGGAGATGCCATATCTCTCGACCTCAGTGCAGACTCTAGCTTAAGGCTAGGCATTAGTTCCCCCCCCCCTTATGAACATGAACATGAACACACACACATATACACACACACACAGTATAGCCTATAAGTTCCCCCCACCCCCCGCTTTTCCCTTTTGCAACTTCAGTTCAGACCAGGTCGCAGAATGGTGCTGAGCATGTTGGCTGACACCTAAGAACCGACCCACTGCTATTATTGGGGCTCCCGCTGCTGAAAGGGATGTGGGCAGTGTTCCCTCTAAGCTGAGTTCCTCTGAGCTAGCTCAGGTTTTTTTAGCCTCCGGCTCACACATTTTTTGTCTCAGCTCAGGAAGGACAGCTCCAGGGCAAACTAATTTATGCAGCAGCCAAATCGCTCGCTCACAACTTTAATGCTCACAAATCTTTGCTCACAAAACTCCACAGATTAGAGGGAGTGTTGGATGTGGGAATATTCTTTATCATTCTCTGTTTACATTGGCAATTTGTGACGGATGAAACGGTTTCCCCTTCCGCCATGGCGTGTTCATAAGAACATAAGAACATAAGAGAAGCCAATGTTGAATCAGGCCAATGGCCCATCTAGTCCAACACTCTGTCACACAGCGGCCAAAAATACCACGTGCTATCAGGAGGTCCACCAGTGGGGCCAGGACACTAGCAGCCCTCCCACTGCTGCCCCCTCCAGCACCAAGAATAGAGTGCATCACCTGCCCCAGATGGAGAGTTCCCATCTATACCCTGTGGCTAATAGCCACTGATGGACTTCTGCTCCATATGTTTATCTAATTCCCTCTTGAAGCTGTCCACGCTTGTAGCTGCCACCACCTCCTGTGGCAGTGAATTCCACGTGTTAATCACTCTTTGGGTGAAGAAGTATTTCCTTTTATCTGTTCTAACCCGACTGCTCAGCAATTTCATGGAGTGCCCACGAGTTCTTGTATTGTGAGAAAGGGAAAAAAGTACCTCTTTCTCGACCTGCTCCATCCCACGCATAATCTTATAAACCTCGATCATGTCACCCCTCAGCCGTCGTTTCTCCAAGCTAAAGAGCCCCAAGCGTTTTAACCTTTCTTCATAGGGAAGTTGTTCCAACCCTTTTATCATTCTAGTTGCCCTTCTCTGCACTTTTTCCAATGCTATAATATCCTTTTTGAGCTGTGGTGACCAGAACTGTGCACAGTATTCCAAATGAGGTCGCACCAATGATTTGCAATACATGATTTGCAATGATTTACCTCTTCGCAATACATACCTCTGAAGATGGGAGGCTCTGTCTCACCAAAACAGAAGCTGGGATAAATTTTCTTAGTCTTTTAAGATGTGACTGTTGTTTTTTTTAATTGTATATTGATTAAATACACTGACACAGCTGCTCCTTTCTGGAATGATGAATCAAAAAGAAGTGGCAGATAAAAATCCCCCACAAATCTATTCCACGATTAACTGAACCAGTGTGCTTAGGACTCACAGTGCTTCAGATCACGTGTTCTTCTTGGAATCCCCACGAGAAACCTACAGGATAAGCTAATATTATTAGCTCTGTGTGGCTCAAGTGGTTCAGACGCTGAACTGCAGGCTGTGGAAGGTCGGTAGTTCAGCAGTTCGAGACCCGAGAGTGCCGCAAGACGGAGTGAGCTCCCGTCTCTGGTTCCAGCTCCTGCCAACCTAGCAGTTCGAAAGCAAGAAATTGCAAGTAGATAAATAGGTACCACTTTGGTGGGAAGGTAACAGCGTTCCGTGCGCCTGGGTGTTTAGTCACACCGGCCACATGACCACGGAAATGTCTTCGGACAGCGCTGGCTCTTCGGCTTTGAAACGGAGATGAGCACCGCAACCCTAGAGTCGGATCCGACTGGCTTTCGAGCAAGGGAACCTTTACCTTACAGGGGTGCCTGCCCTGCCCTGGAAGCTCAGAAGCTAAGCAGGGCTGGTCTGGGTTAGTATTTGGATGGGAGACCATCAAAGAAGTCAAGAGGCATAGCAACCTTCTTCTCTTGCCTTAAAACCCTGCAGGGTTGCCCATAAGTCGGCTGTGGCTTTATGGCACTTTCCGTCATTACAGGGGGAGCAGGAGGCTGAGAGACAGCAAGTGCCTAAGAGATTTCACAGGTGAGGTGCAGCTTGAACCAACCACATCCCTTCCAGTAGCCGACCACCCCACTCCCCAAACCCTCAGTACCTCTAATACTCAGAAGCAAACTGGTGCAAAAATAAATGAAGTCCTTACAATACTTCCTTCAGCAGCTTCTGTGCAGGCAGTTCGCTGAAGGAAATGGCGTCGGAATAGAAGAGGATCTGGGAAGTGATCCCGCCTACGGTGTAGCCGCCCGGCTGATGAAATTTGTGAGGGATAGGGAAGAAGTCACGGCAGGAGCAGGTCATAGAATGGATTTTGCACATTTTGTGAAGCAACAGCGCCAGAAACACCACTGTCATGTGGGCAGGACCTCCCCGTAGCCTCCAACGCATCCTTCTGTTTCTGTTGCTGACAGGATCTTAAAAGCATACAAACATTTTACTCTCCAGGTGAGTAGGTTGTTGAGATGGGCTGGCTTAAATTTTTCTTAAAAGGAAAAAAAATGATATAAAATGTCCTCAGTGACAGATGAAGGCCTTAATTTTGCTGAGATGCACCAATGATGCTCGAGACTTCCCAGTGTGATTGCAAAATTTCTAGAGGTTGGTAGAAAGCAAACAAATGGATGAACTTCTACTGCCCAAAGCAGTGGACGTCTGCACCTAGTTACTAGACGAAGGAACAAAGGCAAGGAGGAATCCCACTAAAAATGGGAAATGGCATTGTGCAAAAATTTGTCCAGATAACCATCAAGGAGAGGTTAGTACCCTTCTGATAGGACTAGATGCCAGATCACTGAACTCCTTGTGGCATCTCCTAAAACAAATCTCAGAGGGGAAAAAGAGATTGGGTGCAGGAAAATAATGAAATGTTCAGAAATGTTTCTGAACGGAAAACGTTCGGAAACTGGCAGAGTCCACCTTGTCTGTATATGGAGTTCTGTGGCAGGATTTTATAGCACCGTTCCATGTAAACAGTTACTTTTTTCCTAGCAGTCTCTTTCTGTGGTTTGGGTGCCTTAAGGATTAATCACAGTGATCTAGATGATGAGAGAGGAGATAATCACTTGGAACAATGCACAGCAGAAGGGATGGACAAAACTTCTTAGAGTTTTCATTTCCTCTGAGATGTCACTAACACCATTCCCTTGGGATAGATCCAGGTGGTCAGCCGTGTTGGCCTGAAGCAGTAGAACAAATCTAGAGTCCAGTGGGGGCACCTTTAAGACCAATAAAAGTTTATTCAAGGTATGAACTTTCGTGTGTATGCACACTTTGCATACACACAAAGGCTCCTTCCTTGAATATACCCTTGTTGGTCAAGTCAAGTCAAGTCAAGTCAAGTCAGCCTTTATTGGCATAAATTATCAGAGCAAGTTATACAATTTAAGAAACAGTTAAAAACTGTTAAAATACACCTGTAAAAATTCTGTGACTCAATATTGTGCAATTGGGAGCTGATAAGGGTATTATATTCCTAGGTGCCTTTGGTGCAGCTTTAAAGCCAAACAGAGAAACTGAGCCATCTTCTCAGTGATGCCAGAATCAAGATCATTTAAGAGTCTATGCCCTTGTTGGTCTTAAAAGTGCCACCGGACTCTAAATTTGTTTGTTCCCTTGGAAATAAGCCTTCGCATGTATCCTGACCTTACATCCAGGCTGTCTTTCCCCAGAACTGGAAGACTATCAACTTGCTGCAATAAGCCGAAGGCCCCAGGCTCAATCCTTGGCATTTCCATTAAGGGATCACAGGTGTCTAGAATGAGGGGGGTGTCAGCTCGGTAGGACAAAAAAGGGGAAGGGGACAAAAACTGAACCTAAAACCTAGAATCCAGAACCTGACAAAGGTTAGTCAAATGTAAGAAAGGGGGCCAATATTAAAAACTTAATGAAGGAAATATATAAAAATACATGTATTTATTAATCACAAATTTAAAATTATATAAGGGCCCAATCACACATTATGTATAAATAACAAACGATAAAACACAAGGGCTCATAAATCTGACCTGACGCATTTCGGCCTGCATAGGCCTTCCTCAGAGGTCAATCGTGAGGAACATATTGGCTATTATAAAAATATAGTACAATCATGTAAATACAAAGCATAAATTCAATAAGGACCAGAAGCAAGTTGCTGTAAAAGATAAAAAAGTGGAAAATTAAACACATGTATTAAAACAAATAAATAGACTGTAAATATATATTGCCAATAAATAAATATATACCATTGACTTACTTTCAAGAAAAACCACCAGGCACAGAGTAAAAAATAAATGAGGCCTCTAATAGTGCAATCATATGCCAAGTGGTTCTCAGATATAAACCTAAAGACAAAACATGTATAAATCAATGTATCCCACAATTTAGAGCCTAAATGAAATAAATAAATAAATAATAAAAAACCATAATTACTTCTGGTCCAGGAATCACCTTCCTATGATTGTAGAGCCAAATAATCCTCAAGCAAAGAGCAGTATTGGTCAACTAAAACTGCTGGAGCTTTATAGCTGGTTAAGGGTGATGCAATCCTAATGTGCAGGATGATGCAATACCTATCAGGGTGATGCAATCCTAATGCACGGGATGATGCAATCCCTATAGGGTGCCTTGAAGCAGTCATGTGATTGCACATTTCACATGGAGCATAACTTTAAAAAATATATGGAGATGTAATACAGATTCCAAACTGGATGCAAAACAGTCAAAGAATCATACATATGCTATACTTTCAAAAATCATATTGCACCCCAATCCATTTGTTCATTCAGACCATATGGGGTTAAAGTTTTAAGGGCATGAATCCAGAACAGTTCTCTTTTTTTCAATTGCTGAGTCATCTGCAACTGGTTGCAAGATCGAACGTACTCAAGAGCAAAAAAAGAAAAGTCTCTGTTATGGTGGCCTGCTGTAGCAAAATGCTCAGTCAGGGGTGTGTTCTGTCTCCTTCTTCTGTTGCACCTTCTGTGTTCTGTGATTCTGGTCTTTAATGGCTTTGAAGTGCACCTGATGTATTTTTTTTTTGACACCCACAGATGATACAATAAATAAGGCCCTTTGAGTTACAATTAAAAAATGATCTAATAGAGTACTTTCTCTTTCTAATTTAATCATAGACACTATTAATACGTAACATCAAATTACAGACCTCACATCTTCCACAAGGAAAGTTGCCAGCTGGCAGACCCTGACCATCTATTCCCCTTTGTAATGCTGGAGGGGATTTTAGGCTACTTCTTACCAACATATCTTTCAGATTTCTAAATCTACGGTAGGCAAAGAGAGGAACAGACTCACATGAAGGAATGTTGGTTAATAAGTGCTTCCTAGTGATGTTACTGATCTGAGTGGACCTTCCATCATAGGTTAATGGAATAATGATCTTCTTGTCAGGCTGACCTTGTCTTGTCTTTGGTATCAAGAGTGAAGATCTACTGGGTTTTTTTGCCTTATAAAAAGCCTGCTTTACAGTTCGCTGCCATAAATTGAGGAGGCTGTTGGAGGAAGATGGAATCCTTGGAATGTCACTTTCACTTTCTGGCTGTCTGGGTACTGCTCCCTTATCCGTGTAGTTTATGTGCCTGACCTTGGTAACATCTTCTCTGGAAATACGGAGCCGTTACTTTTCTGGCGGGCCCTGCTGGCTCCCTGCCACCTTGACCTGCTTTTGAATCCCGTATATCTGTCAACCCTGCGCTTTCCCCTTCAGTTTCAACACAGAACCTGAAGTGTAGATGTTCTGCCAATACTGATCGATAAACTTCCCTTCTAAAGAAGTGAGTCATTGATTCTGATTGTTGCAGGAGTCTGACAGGGGGTTGCTCCCAGTCAGCATTCAGTACAGTAGACAATGCTGAATTAATGCTGAAGCCTGATGAACCAGACAACCAATTTAGTATAAGGCTGATCCATGTTTCTGAGTAACACCTGTAACATCATTTGGGTAGAATACCATCATGTTGGCAATACCATAGTGAGCATAGCATTCTTCCAAGCATCTGGTTTGGGTTTCATTCATGGCCAATGCACAATAGTTTGGGGAGGGGTGGTGGATTTGTGGTAGAGCACCTGCTTTGCTCATGCAAGGTCCCAGGTTCGATCCCTGGTTTCTTCAGCTAAAATGACAAGGTAGTAGATGATGGGAAAGACCTCTACGGCTGCCCATCAGAATAAAATATATTGACCTTGTCTCAAATAAGGCAACTTCATGTGCCCTATGAAGCAAGCAAGTTTTTAGGAAAGGAATGTAGCTTGGTGAAGCATGCCCTTTTGCATATAAAAGGTCCTAAGTATTGTCCACATCCCCTTCAGTAGCAGGGCTTGAGAAAGCTATTTATCTGCCTGACCTCAGAGAAGATGATACTAAGGTCTGATTTGGTATAAGGCAGATTCAGTTTGTAGGGCTGAGTTAAAAGTTCTCTAGTGAATTTTTCCCTCTCTGAGAAGGCATTTTTCTTTTTAGATGGGGAACCCATACTTGCTAACACTACCATCAACTTTGCCCGATGTCCATACTTCTTGTGGCCGCACAGACAAGTCCTTGCTGATGCTCTGTACTATTTCATCCCCCATCCCTCCTAGAAAATTCCAAGATAAGGGCCAGAATTGACATCTTCTGATTTGGCAGCATGATTATAAAAGATAGCGAATGAAATTTAATTATGCAATAATGTCTGAAGCCGTTTGTTTGTTTGTTTATGAGGCATTAGGCCCTAGATGATTATAGGACTGTTGGGGTAACAACCCCCCGTAGAATAATAACATTGATCTCTCATACTTATGTTTACACTGTTATTGTAAGGATTGCTGAAGTAATTCAAATGTAGCACATTGAAGAGTACTGTTAATTCTAAATACTACAATTCTGTGCAGTAAACAGGAGGTGGGTTGAGGGCTAGAGTAAACTGCTGGGTGTATTCTCTTTCTCATTAATATAGATTGCAGCCAGTATTTCCTTTCTTTATTAGCTTCATTAACCAGAGGTCTTAAGCCAAATGTACAAACAGCTACTACAAAACATATTACATATAGTTACAAAATAATTTAAACCAAACATTATTACAATAAAACTAATAAACATACTCACAATAAACAACATTAATAGGCAACATTTTACAGACTTCCATCAACTCTATGAAATCCCATGGTATTGTGGAAATTAGTTTTAATATTTTTTAAAATTTGTATGTATAAAACTACCTACAGCATTTCAAAGCCACTTTACAAATAGCACTATCAATAGATATTTTGCCACCAAGTGAGTCGTTTCAGGGTCCGCATCTGCTAGGAGTATGGTTATCAACCAAGGTTCCATAGGGAGGTGATGTCTATGTAAAATAGGAATAATCCAACAGGATCTGGAGCCAATCCACTGGTGGCAAAATAGCAGAAGATGATTTAAGGTCTCTATTGCACCTGATCCACAATCGCACAATCTATTTGAATACTGTTTTTTGGCACTTAGCTCTGCAGTTGGAAAAACATTCAACCTAGCAAACGTGAAGACATATCTAAATCTAGGTGGTGTAAGGAAGCTCATGTATGAGAGAATTTTCTTAGGTGGCACAATCCCTAAGGCAGAGTTGGAGCATACTCACCTAGCACGAATTGAAGGGCTGAGTTGGTCAATGTTTGTCACCCTCAATCTAATCAAATTTAGTGCTTCTTGATAGTTTATATTGTTAAGCACTGTAGGGGGAAGACCAATTCTCTCCAGCTTATTATCTATATGTTTTGCCCACGTACATTTATAATTATCCTCCTTTAAAAAATAAAGAAGACCCCCTTGGGCGCTAGGAGCCCTATAAAAAACTTTCAGTCTCAATTTAAAGGCAGCCTTCCAGGCTCTTGACTCAAAGGGACATTGTGCAAATTCTTCTCTGAGTGCCGTCCCTGCGACACATTTAGGGACTCCTGCAATTCTACGCAGGAACTGGAGAAGGATCTGATCTGATGATTCACAAATTTCTTTAATCCAGATAGCAGCCCCAAATAAAAATTGGGAAGTAACTTTCACATTTTAATGGCCATCAGAACATACTGACCACCTCTTGAGTAGTAGAACCTAAGGAGGGCATTAGAATTTGCTTTGCGCAGCCAGTATTTTACTTTTCAGATTTATAAGAAGGAAACATTCAAGGAAATAATGTTCCATCTTAATTGTTAGGGTAAATTCCTAGCTGAGATCTGTTCACAAGACATTGCAAAATTTTCTCAATGGAAAAAAGAATAACTGCAGAACAAGTGCGTTGATCATTAAGGACTGTCATGTTTTTTCCTTATCAACTGCTCTCTGCTGTTCAGCTCAGGCCTCAGAATTATCACATAGCATTTAGGCAGAAAGATGCAGCCCAGCAAGCCAGCACTGGAGGCCAAGATGGAGAAGATCTCCACAGCCACGATGTCTTTTCCTCTTGTGCTCAGGTAAGTAGGGACAAAGGATAGCCAAACACTGCAAAAGACCAACATGCTGAAGGTGATGAACTTGGCTTCGTTGAAACTGTCAGGTAGTTTTCTGGCTAGGAAAGCAACAACGAAGCAGATGGAGGCAAGAAATCCCATGTAGCCCAAGACACAGTAAAACATGGTGACTGACCCTTCATTGCATTGCACTATGATTTCTCTACTCAGTGAATTCTTGTCCACATCTGGGAATGGAGGAGAGGAACCCAGCCAAACAGCACAAATGCCAACTTGAACAAAGGAGCAAGAAAGAACAATATAATGTGCCAATTGTTTCCCCACCCATTTTCGAAAAAGGTTTCCTGGCTTGGAGGCCATAAATGCCACAACGACAGTGACCGTTTTTGCCAGAACAGAAGAAACAGCAACGGAGAAGATGATGCCAAAAGTTATTTGTCGGAGGAGGCAGGTCACCTCGTTAGGCTGTCCGATGAAGAGCAAGGAGCAGAGGAAGCAGAAAAAGAGAGAGACGAGCAGGACGTAGGTGAGGGTCCGGTTGTTGGCTTTAACGATGGGAGTGTCCTGGTGCTTTACAATGATTGCAAGCACCAGAGCTGTGACAAGAGTAAAGGAAAGAGCCCCAAAGGCTAAAATAATGCTCAGAGGTTCTGTAAATGACAGGGAATTTGGAACCTTTGGAATGCATTGATCTTGATCCTGGTTTGGATAATGACCTTCAGAGCAAGTGATGCAATAATCCATGTCTGAAAGGAGAAGACAACCCACTTAGAAGCTTTTGTTATACAACAACAAGAGGTTTTAGAAAGTAGTAAGTAACCTTGTATGGCCAACTCTTGGTGGAAAAGAAGTTTTATAAAGCTTTCGTAACACTAAGGATATTTAAGATGTGATGCCAACCTTTGGACTTTCCTACATATCTTGAAATGAGAGCTTGAATCCTATTGTGCTCGGTGGAGCTTTGCAAATTGTGTGTGGTGCATTGTGATACTTCTCAGTTTCTTACCAGGGGCTCTCTTGCGCTATAAAAGAACTAAGCCCTATGGCACTCAGGAGTTCTGCATTCTTTAAAGCTTAATTCTCATATTTACTCAAAAGTATAAAGCAAAGATCTGAAGGAATCCATAATAATGAAAGAACATATTAAACTCCTTTGTCACATTTTCCCAAAGAGCAGAATTTCATCCCTTCAGGCAATCAGTTCTACAAATTATTGGGATCTTTAACAGGAGCATCTCCTACCCTCTTTGTCTGACATTTTCCCTTCTGGACATGGGTCACAATTGTAGCAGCAGAATTTCTCCCCTTCCTTCTTTCTCCTGCTGTGACCAGGCTTGCAGGGATCATTACACACAGAGAAAGGAGGCACCTATTCTTGAAGAAAGCAAGAATTTAGAACTGAGGAGCTGTTGTGAGTATCTGGCTTCAGAATGGCTCTACAAGTTGTCAAGGTAATCGAAATAGCTGAGGACTGAAACAGAGCTCATTTTTTTTAGAGGAATACTTATTATCCAAGGCATGGTGGAACTAACAAAAGTTTAACTGTTTCATGCTTCTTGAGCCCAATGATGCCGTAATTTAATACTAAGCAAAATTTATGGATTTAAAAATTCATGGAGTCCATTTGCTCGCCTTAAAGCGGTGGCTCAGAGGTTAAGATGCTGAACACTGCAGACTGGAAGGTCTGTTGCTTGGCAATTCGAGACCCTAGTGCCCTGTGATAAAGTGAGTTCCCGTCTCTAGCCCCAGCTCCTGCCAATTTAGCAGTTCGAAAGTAAGAAATTGCAAGTCGATAAATAGGAACCACTTTGGTGGGAAGGTAACAGCATTCTGTGCACCTCGGTGTTTAATCATGCCGGCCACATGACCATGGAAATGTCTTCGGATAGCGCTGGTTCTTTGGTTTGGAAACGAAGATGAGCACTGCCCCCTAGAGTCAGATCTGACTGGCTTTCAAGCAAGGGAAACCTTTACCTTTAAGCAAAGTTTATGGATTTAAAAATTCATGGACCACATCACACCAAGCCCTCTCGTAATACGGAGTTATGTTGATTTAAAAATTCATGGAGTCCTTAAATCTTCTGTCAAGCGACTTCATTAAATATCAAAGAGATTTTACATTTATTTGTCAGAGAGTGATTATATCACCTGGGCGAAGTTTGTATGCCACTCAATTCTCTCTTCATCGATGACCATTCTTTTACCAAGAGGAACCTGAGGAGCCAACCTCCCAATCTTGACTTTGACATAGGAGTTATTTGGGAAGGTGACCAAGTTTTTAATGTCAAATCCACCTTTCAGTTCTCCATGCTCATCAAAGGTCACTTCATCTCCAGCACTGTTGTTGAAAGCGATTCTCTGAAGAAGGGTGTGGAGCTTGGAGAAAAGAGAAAAAGCATTGGATTGGATTGACTGGAATGCACTTGCCACTAAATTTCAGTTTCAAAGAGCTCTTTAATTCGTTGACATTACTTTCTTTTAGGAGAGTAGCCATTTATGGCCATCTGTCGGCAATGCTGACTCTGTGAATCATGAGAGGGGAGGGCAGGAAGGGTTGCATCAGTGCTTAGTTCTTGTTGGCCCTTTCTTACATGCCCAGGGAAATGCTGATCACCACTTTGGAATCAGGAAGTCATTTGTCTCCAGGCCAGTTTGACTGGAGATCCTGGAGGTTTTTTGTCAACTTCTGGGCATGGAACAGCGGTCACTGGGATTGTGAGAGGGGAGGTATTTGTGAATTTCCTGCATTGTGCAGGGAGTTGGACTAGATGACCCTGGAGGTCTCTTCCAACTCTATGAGTCTGTGATTCTATGAATGATTCATTTTGTTTTGAGAGAGTCAAGCCATCTTCTCTTCTGTACCTGACTTGCAGGTTGAGCACATGTTGTTGAGACCACAAAGGGGTTGTTGAAAACCACAGGAACAATGTCATGGATAGTTTGTAAATGCTTGCAATTCCTAGAAGCAATAGCCTATGCTCATTTTCCATTGTGTAGGTTATAAGAGTTTCGGTCAGAGGAGCGTGGTTTTATCAACTTTTCTTTTTTCTTTGCCCAGTATCTTGTAGTTAGAAAAGCTGTGTGCACTTTAATTTCTTACATAAATTGTCTTCCATTTAAAATATGGTCAAAATGTCTCTTCGACCCATGTTAAATCCCTTGTTGGATCAATGCATACCAAAAGATGGGGGTGGAGGGGACTGCCCCAAAGCATTCAAGATGTAAGCCTATGAGGGCAAAATGGAAGGGGGGAATCTATGTTCAAGTCCGTGGGTCTTGAATTCCCTCAAACTATAGAACTGATGGTGGCGGCAATACACAGAGAGAGACAGGAAATTCAGGATAGAAGACGCATCAGGCAGGGCACTCATGGCTGCGGTCACACACACTAAATAACCCACTTCCAATGCACTTTCCAACTGGCTGTTTACTGTGTGAACTGGCAAAATCCAATTTGAAAGTGCATTGAAAGTGGATTGAAAGTGGATTATTTAGTGTGTGTGACTACAGCCCATGAGAGCTAAGTGACTGTATGATTCCCGTTGTGGTAGACGTGAAGTCTTATGAGTCTCATTTCCCCACACATACCAACATATTGAACCCTGTGCACATTAGGGGATTTTTCCCCAGTGAAGAGCAATTACCTTCCAAGGCATCGGACGCAGAGGAATGAGGCTGCCCCTGTTCTTTGTTGCTCTGTGTTTGGTTCTAGACAAGCCCATGATGTTTAGGGCATGTGCAATGGCATAGACAGCATTATAGATACTGTAGCTGTGGCCAGTCATCCTCATTTCAAAAAAAGGTGCCGGGACACTCTCCAGTCTCTCCTCTCCAGTACATGTTTCACTAGGTTTTGTTGGGTTGATGGAATCTGGAAGTGCACAGTCGAATGCTTGTCCCCAGAAGTTCTTGATAAAACCATCCCCCTTTGCCCAGGAGGGCTTGAGAACCTGAAGAAATCTCTGGAAGCCTAGGATGTCCTTTGAATGAATTGCGAAGGAAAGAGCACCGTGGAATATTTGTATATTAAATATCTTTTGAAAAATAACGAATGCAAAATCAATCTGGGCTGTAGTGATCCACACCTTTCCTGCAGAGGCTCTCAATGTGTCCTCGGAGCCCGTTAGAATCTTTAAATATATGGGTATAAATGTAATGGTTGCCAGCCACATAAAGGTTCCAGTTTCTCCATATACAACAATTGCATTGGCCTTGCTGTCCAGGAAATCGGCATTGCTACTGTCAATGTATGTCAAAATGACATCTAGGCTTTCCAATGGGACACCTTCTGGAATCTTTTGTGTGAAGGCCGCACAGATCCCCTCCCTGGAAAGCATCGGCTCCAAGGTCTGCAAGAAATGGTCTCCGCTTTCGCTATCCATAGTGACGATCCCAACCCATTTCCACCTGAAATGCAGAAGTAACTGGACAATCCCCTCATACTGAAGGGCTTCACTGGGGACCATGCGGTAAAAGGAAAAGAACTGGGACAGATCATCCCATTCTGGTTTAAATGAGCCATAGGAAAGCTAAAAAAAACAAACAAAAAGTTCCAGAGGAAAAAAGGCATCTTTGAGTAACTTTTTATTAATTTTGGTCTCATTCGCAAACACACTTTAGTTGTACTCCATACTTTGATTCAGGGTTGGTTTTTTTTAATTGGAAAAAGAAGTGCTGGAACTCCCAAGAGGGAAATGAAATTTTCAGTCTGGATACTGAAAACTCATGAACTTTTAAACATTTAAAAAATAATTTTGTCGAAGAGGTTCCAGAACTCTGTTCAGGTGCCTTCCCCCAAGAAAAAAAAAAAGCCCTGCATTGATTCTATAATAACCCCAAGGAAAAGTACAGAAACATACAACTCTGCTGAAATGTACTGAGGCCGGAGGCTCAGCATGGTGAAATCAGCAAGATGTTTATTGATTACATAGCCAAACGAAGCATCCTTTTGCTGGTCCGTGCCTGGTTTATATGCATACATCAGTACCACACCCACACACCCCCATCACCCGTAATTGGATCTATTTACAAGTCTTTGTTTTGATAGGTTCCCTTTCGGATCCGGGTGAGCCCATTGGCGTGCTCTAGGATCCAAGGTGGCTATTGTCTTTAGGACCAAAGGTCCGAGGGTCTGTCCGACCGCAGGGCCCGGCTGGCAGGCCGCGGCCATCTTTTACATCTTAATACACAACATCTACTTTTCAGAACATTTGTCCATTCTGATGCAGCTGATATCAACCACATAATTTCCTCCTGCTTCTGTCTGGAGCCTGTGGCAGTTCCTTATAAAATGGTGGGGAGGGGAGGGGAGGGGGGATTGAGAGGAAGGAGATCTAAGGTAGATATTAGTGAGGCATCTTCTCCCTCATGAAGTCCTCCTCCACAAGCAGAAACCTCATGTAGTCCTGTATTGACTATTACAAGACTTCTTGGTTTGTGTCATGGGTATACCAATTGCAAAGTGGGCATAAGAATGGGCACAAGTTTTCATAAGCGACGTAGGGAGATACCGATGAATACAAATAAATACTGATGAAGACATGTTTACTTGCAGTGACATTCATGGTTTGTTCTGTAGAGTTGTATGAACTGTTATGCGTGTCACAAATGAAGTTGTCTTCCAAACAACACCAACTTCCGTAAAGAGTCATCAACCTGGTCTATATTGTTGATCTTTAAGGAGGGAGTTATATCATTTCCTGCACACCAGTTTCCTACCTTACCCCACAGTGATGCTGGCTGATTCTACACAAGTAACCTGTTAGGCTGTTCTAGCATTTATTTTTGACAATCTGTGATGAGTGGCATTGACCCTTGTCTCCAACACATCTTTTAATAGAGTGCTCTAGTCTATGTAAACATCCATCAGTGCCCTTTCTCATGGACACAATTCCAACATTAAGCAGTTTAGGGTCAAGAAATATATGTTTATAAATATTTATTTACAAGAATGTGAGCACATGTACAATAAATACAGCAGTCAAAAATTCCCTTTCCTTCAGCCATTTCCCCTCTGATTGTCCATGGTGCCCGACTCACTAGTCAGACCCCACTTCATATATACAGTCTTCATCTGGACACCTAATCTCAGATATTTAGTGGTATCCCGGGATAACCAGCCACTTCTAGCCTTGATGTTCAACAGAGGAGTCACGGTTAAAAAAAAAAAAGCTTCCTCAGAATTCACTGTGTTCTTCATAAGCTGTAACTCCAAGGAAAAAGGCTGCCAGATTGGCTTTGTATCCATCACATTACTTTCCTTTTGCAATTTTGCTTCCCCCTCCAGTTTTTTTCTAGCTGGCACAATAGTATCTATATTAATACTACAGTCCGTTCTCAAGTAAGCATAACAAGAAGTTGCAACTATTTCTCTAACAATAAATTCATGCTAATCTTATGTCTTCCTTTTAGCACATTGGTTGTAAGCTGCCTTAAATCTTCAGCAAAGTCAGGGTACAGCATTTTAAATTAATTAACAATCTTCCCGTTCAATAACAGCACAGTGCACCATTTACGAATATATAGTTGTTCATTTATTTTAAAGCTGTTGCATCCCTCTTCCTGAATAAAATATCCACAAGCTGACTTCACAACATTTCAATAAAATAATAAAGGTACAGTAATAACATCTAAAATGCGATAAAAGACCAACGTAAATTTGCACCCATGGATTAAAACCATTAAGCCATCAAACCGTAGATAAAAGGTGTAAAAAGTATAAGATCCAAGAATCAAGCAGGAGCATCCCGCTTAGAATTTCTCAGATGTACTATAAACTTAGGTCAGTGGAGAGATTAAGGAAAGCATTTTGATACCAGAGCAGTTGAAGGTGAATATTAGATTATTAGAATATTAGACGGAATATGGAATACACTGATACGTCATCACAAGGTGTAAGGGTAAAACATAAGGGGAGAGATTCAATTACTCTAAACATGTGGGAGCAGACATAAGTTTTCACCTGGCTACTGCATGGTAGCAGATTTGGTTCCAGGCAATGTTCTGCGTGTGCAGATAGTTCAAGTTCAGGACCGCAACACAACAGGCACTGTTTCTGGTGTTTCCACTTTTCACCTCTGACAAGGGTCTTAAATGGTGAGAATGAGAGAAGGCTATCCTTTAGATCGGGGGTCTCCAACCCTCTGGCACCACGACACCCACCAAAACACCTTTTCTTCTACCTGCCAAGTGCTTTTAGGAAGTGGGTGGGACCAGGCCGGGCTTCTGCCCAGCAAGGCTTCCCGGGGCCTGGCCCCCAACTTCCTGCCAAGGCCCCCTGACTTTTGGGAAGAAGTGGTGGGGAATGCTGTGTGCATGAATTCATGCCTTGGAGTGCAGATGCATGTGACCTCCCCCCTTCTTACGTGAGGTTGTTTTTTTTTTTTTAGCTCAGCCTATGCAAATTTTTAATTTTATTTTTATTTCAGTGCCCCCCAACTTTTTAAAAGGCCCCTCAAATTAAAAACAATCCTGGCTACGGGCCTGCCATTTCCTCCTGAGCACTTGTCTCTATACTATGGAGATGAATTGCTGTACTGGGAGAACTCCAGTCCCACATGCGACTAGAAATCCCACAATCCACAACAGAGCAAGAATTAGATTAAACTGGAAATAGAAGGAAGGAGAACAACCTGCTAATGCTAATATACAGATATGTTAATGGGGTCTGAACTTGAGAGTGAGAGGGGAAATTGGAGCCAAAAATCCTAAATATAAATACACGTTGATGGGGTCTGAACTGGCAGAGACTGACCAAGAGGGAGCTCTTGGAGTCGTAGTAGATAACTCAATGAAAATGTCTAGACAGTGTGTAGCTGCAATAAAGACGGCCAACGCTATGCTGGGGATTATTAGGAAGGGAATTGAAAACAAATCAGCCAGTATCATCATGCCCCTGTAGAAATCATTGGTGTGACCTCATTTGGAATACTGTGTACAGTTCTGGTCGCCACACCTCAAAAAGGATATTATAGCATTGGAAAAAGTGCAGAGAAGGGCAACTAGAATGATAAAAGGGTTGGAATACCTTCCCTATGAAGAAAGGTTAAAACGCTTGGGGCTGTTTAGCTTGGAGAAACGATGGCTGAGAGGTGACATGATCGAAGTTTATAAGATTATGAATGGGATTGAACAGGTTGAGGAAGAAGTACTTTTCTCCCTTTCTCACAATACAAGAACTCGTGGGCACTCCATGAAATGAACGGTCGGGTTAGAACAGATAAAAGGAAGTACTTCTTCACCTAAAGAGTGATTAATGCATGGAATTCATTGCCACAGGAGGTGGTGGCAGCTACAAGCATGGACAGTTTCAAGAGGGAATTAGATAAGCATATGGAGCAGAAGTCCATCAGTGGTTATTAGCCACAGGGTATAGATGGGAACTCTCAGTCTGGGGCAGGTGCACTCTATTCTTGGTGCTTGGGGGGGCAACAGTGGGAGAGCTTCTAGTGTCCTGGCCCCGCTGCTGGACCTTCTGATGGCACCTGGTATATTTTGGCTGCTGTGTGACAGAGTGTTGGACTAGATGGGCCATTGGCCTGATTCAACACTGGCTTCTCTTATGTTCTTATGAAAGACACCTTGGGGGTCATAGTAGATAGCTCAATGAAAGTGGCCACCCAGCGTGCCCCAGCAGTCAAAAAGGCAAGCTTTATGTCGGGGATGATTAGGAAGGGGAGTGAAAATAAAATGGCCAATATTGTTGTGTCCCTGTATAGATCTGTGGTACAGCCTCCTTTGGAATACTATGTGCAGTTCTGGTCACTGTATCTCAAAAAGGATAACAAACACAGAGCTGGGAAAAGTATAGAAGAGGGCAGCCAGAAGGGCTAGGGAGCTGGGGCACCTTCCCTATAAGGGGTGGCTGAAGAGTCTGGGACATTTCAGTTTAGAAAAGTGCCATGGGAATTGCACTTGGATTCTCTACTAATATTCTCTGAATAAATTATGTCGAGTCTAGAGCAAACATTGCTTGGGACAACCTCCACATTCTAGGTGAATGATCGGAGAACGAATCAAATGAATACCCATCCGTGGAACAGAATCAGCAAACATCACCCCCACCCCCTTATGCAGTTCCCATTCATTTAGAAGAAGAAGAAAGAAGAAAAAGAGTTGGTTTTTATACCCCACTCTTCACTACCCGAAGGCGTCTCAGAGCAGCTTCCCTTCAGGCAACCTGAGAGGTAGGTGAGGCTGAGAGAGCTCTGAGAGAACGGTGACTGACCCAAGGTCACCCAGCTGGCTTCATGCAGGGGAGTGAAGAATCAAACCCGGATCTCCAGATCTGAGTCTGCCGCTCTTTACCACTTTTGAAGAAACATGTTGAACACACATCCATTGGCAATCAATATCAGTCGTAATGCAACTTAACGCGTTTCACCTCTTCTTCTGTTTTTGGTCAAACTTCTTATTATCCCCCTTCCAAAACAGCAGAAGAGAAAGGGTAGATTAAAGCAAGCCCCCGTAGTCCCAAAACTCTGAATCTACCTGTGGGATCTTGCAGAGACTTAAGATGCTTGCCATGTGTGATGAGGTGTCAGCAGTAAGTCCTCCAATGACACCTATCATTTTTTTCTGGATACCACACTGGTAGTTTGGGACTAATTCCTGTGAAGTGAAGAGTAGGTCCATGGTGGTCCTGTAAGTCCACCTTGCGTCTGCGGAGGAGTCATGGATGAGAAACCCAAGGGTGACATTGGGCAAGAGGTCAGGATTCTCATTGATCTCACCGATGGCAAACGCCAAGGCCAGGAGGTGCTGGTAGTTTTTTGTTACCAGGCTGCGAAGGAAATCAATTGCTGTTTTACAGGAGAATTATACAACACATGACATTGGTCACAATACTGGCTCTAGAAATATAACACAAAACCATCTGAATAACACGAATGGCCCATCTAACGCTCTCTTCTTATCCCTGATGCTACTGAGAAAGACACAAGTAGGCCATGGAGCCATCAGTAATTTCCACTGCTTCCCAGTAACCAGTGTACTTGAAGCTTAGAGAGCCAGTTTGGTGTAGTGGTGAAGTGTGTGGACTCTAATTTGGGAGAACCAGTTTGATTCCCCCACTCCTCCACTCGCAACCCCTGATGTGACCTTGGGTCAGTCACAAGCTCTGGCACAGCTGTTCCTGAAAGAGCAGTTTCTGTCAGAACTCTTCTCTCAGCCCCACCTACCTCACAGGGTGTCTGTGGTGGGGAGGGGAAGGGAAAGGAGTTTGTAAGCTGCTCTGAGAATCCAAATGAAGGGTGGGGTATAAATCCAATCTCCTCGTTTCTTCTTCTTCTTCTTCTTCTTCTTCTTCTTCTTCTTCTTCTTCTTCTTCTTCTTCTTCTTCTTCTTCTTCTTCTTCTTCTTCTTCTTCTTCTTCTTCTTCTTCTTCTTCTTCTTCTTCTTCTTCTTCTTCTTCTTCTTCTTCTTCTTCTTCTTCTTCTAGGGTTCTGTTAGCTTCCACAAAAACGCTCCTTCATAGATAGATGAATTTGTCTATCCGCCCCCCCCTCCACTCATAAGAAAGCTAATCTGGAGGCCTTCAGTTCTTCAGATATACAGAACTGACAAAATATGATCCAAGACTATTATATTAAAAGGGAAAATGATTCCTTACACTGGGAAGGCTCTGTAGTCCCGAGAATAGCGCTGCTTTTCAAATGTAACCACTTCAGAAGCGTGACCCATATGAGATAAAATCCCACCAATAAGTATTTCCCCAGGCTGGTACCACTGATGTAGGATCTCAGCAGGACGGTTTCCAGTGCACTTCATATGATGCACTTTACACACCACGTGAAGAAGCATCATCTGTAGCAGCAGCAACATCATGGAGTTTCCCATGTGGGTGAAAAAGCAGCTTTTGACACACAGATTCTCCTGGATCAAGCTTCTACAGCATCACCGCTAAACCCTGTCTGCTTTAAGGTGTGCTCCTCACTTGGAAGACGGCGCTTCCAACACACTTCTTCTCAGAAGTTCAGGTGTGAGGGTTGTCCTTCATGTTCTACCCAGCCTCTTTTGTTTCCTGTTTGGGAGACTTTTGATGAGCCATATGAAAACCGCCTTCCTCTAGTCCTTCATCTCAGCTATGAAAGGGGCGGAGGGTTTATAAGCAGAGATTTCTGATTCAGTTGCTGATTTTTTTTCAATGCCTCCAGGAAAGCCACTGAAGCTTCGGCCGTGTAAAGAAATGACAGTGATTATGATAATTATATGGGATAGACGGGGCAAAATCTCTGTAGAACTTTTGTGAGAACTTCTGGCATAACTGGTTGCAGAATCACTGGAGCAAACATATTTGTCTGATCGCACCACACGTTCTCTCTAGTAAGACAGCAACTGGTATGCTGAGGTCAGAATGACCCCTCGAGGCCCTGCCCCACCTATTATGAAATCCAAGAAGAAATGGGTACACTTAGAATGATGTCGACAGCCTAAGCATCCTGAACATCTTCTTCATGGATTTATTTATTTGGATAATATCTGCACTGCCTCTCCATGGAACTGATGGGGGTGGCATTCAAAGTAAAACACGATAAAGCACCAAACTACACAGGATCATTAAAAGTTAATGATACAATTAAAAACTCCACTAAAACCCCTTCCTAACAAGGCCACCAAAAATCAACGCCCCCAAAAACATGTCTTTTAACTTCTCTGGCCGCAAGCAAAGTGGCAAGGTTCAGAAAAGACTTGGGAGGCCATATTGACTCCTGGAATGGTTGTTGAGGGTGGTGGTCTATCAATATGTGGAACCTTACGAATTACACATCCCTTCTAACATGGAACGACTCCTGTTTGAATCCATCGCCCAGCTCATGGAGTCCTGCAAAGTGTGCCAACCTGGACTGCTTTAGAAGGGGTGCCCAATGGTGCCGTCCCTCCTGTCTAAACCCCGGGGATGAGTTTCATTCATCTTTGTTCTCTACCTTGCTTCACTACCGCTGCCATCACCCTTGTTTTTCTTCTGGGCAGATTTGGAGGGTCAAGAGGTGAAATATCCCAAGGTGGAATACAACTTGCAGGTTCTGCAGGGAACCACGTGCCTTCCCATTGGTGGGTGGAGAGTCCTTCCTTCGCTCCCCACCCCATAACCATGGCAAACAGCCCAAACTCTTCCTGTTTCACTGGCTTGCTGCACCTTGGTCAGCTGTCCAGTCTCTCCACTGAGCAGTCCATACTCCAGACATGGTGTGCATCTGCCAGTTGTGTGTGGTGTGGCTTTGAGCTCTAGACCTGCTATGGGATCTTTGGCCTTAGGAGTCATTTACACTGCTCCTGCAGCTCATGCCTCGGATGGATGTCTTGCTGGTGATCATGGTGAAAGACCTAAATTCTGGAGACAAGTTCCAGAAAAAAGCAGCGGCAGCAACGACAATGGCAGGGTGGTGAGTGGATCCTTTCTGAGCATACCTGAAAAGGTTATAAACTCTTATTAGTGCTTTCCGCCTTCAGTGGGCCCATTTCAGCCTCTCAGAAAGGGACTTGAAAGGAACAGAAGCTCAAATGGAGCAAAAGAACTCAGGGCGGGACAAGGGCATCTTTCATATCCATCTGTTTGTCAGCACCAAGTGTCACCAGAATGGAATCCTGTATGACAGTAATAAGTGTAGCTTAACTGAAGGCATACACATTCTTTGAAAGCCTGATTGGGTTCTACTCCCTCTCCCCCATTCTTGCTGCATAAATGCAATGCTCAACATACAATTCTTTAAATAGTCACAATGCAGATAATCATATTGCGTAAAAGCTGACTATTGGGTGTTTGTCTAAATAAATGATCTCTCCGTTTGTTTCTGGGCCCAATTCAAGGTGCTAGTATTGACATTTAAAGCCTTATATGGCTTGGGGCCAGCATACCTTACTGATAACCTCCCTTATGAACCTACCCTTCCACTCCCAGGAACCATCACTCGATGAGAAGGTGTCATTCCATTCCCAGATCGATTTATCTGTTTCCAGGGACAGTCATTTTACTCTGGGATCTGTCATTCCAGGATCTGAACACTTCCACTACTCCCAGGGATTGTCATTCCAGTCCCAGAGCACTGATTCCAGTCCCAGGGCTGTCATTCTAGCCTGGGGCTGTCATTCCAGTCCCAGAACACTTATGCTACTCCCAGAGGCCAGCATTCCACTTTTGGGACTGTCATTCCACTTCCAGAGCAGTCTATCTGGGCCCAGAGACCGCCCCACTGTAACCCATTCTGCATTGTCACAAAAGCTTTTGTGTGCTGTAATGTATTTCGATGGAGCTCACGCAAGTCAGTTGGCATTCCCGGCTCTCATTATATCCAATTGGCATTCCAGGCGGCATCTCCTATTGTTCTCAATGGGCAATTCATTTTGCTACATCTCTCCTTGGTTTGGCTTGGTATCTCTGCTTTGACATTGGCTGTGTTAGGCTTGCTACATGGTTCTTCTGATTCTGTATTGGTTCTTTTGGGTTGTTGGATCTGTCTATTTTGCTTGTTTTTGTATTGCTGGCTATTCCTTCACTTGGAAAAATCATGGAAAACCGCCCCCCAGCATTGGAGAATGGCTGGGAGCACATTCTTTAGGGTCCTATAGAATTGGACCTCCTGGTCCATTTCACTTGAAATATGGTGGTTGCTTGAGGCACAGGCACCGGCAGTTCTCTTTAACTTTCGGTGGTGTTTGGTCAAGCAATGTCCCCTCTAGCCCTGTAGAACTATTCCTCATAGAACATAATGAAGCCAAATAATATTAGAATGCTGAAAAAACCATTCAGATTCAAATTTCAAACTGGTATTTGAAACCTGGAAAACCAGGAATACAGGTATTTTTGAACTCCCTGATAACTGGATTAGAAAAAGACTGATTTATTTCCCAGCTCCACTTCCCTAGTATCTAAAACATTTGTGGAAAAATTCACAATATCCCTAGCTGGGATATGAGGAGAGCTGTCACAAATGTTGCAGCCCAAAATAAAGTTTTCAAAAATCACGAGAATTTGTAAGCCAAGCTTCCCATCATCTGGTCTTCCTGCCATCCAAACTGAAATGCTGCTGAACAAGTTTGTGGCCCTACAGCAGGTGTGATGGTGGAGTTTAATTTCCTTCTGCCCTGCAGGCACTTTTGTAAATTGTGGAGTAGTCATTTCTCCCCTTGGATCACAGATGGTCAAGTCAGGAAATTAATGAGTAAGGAGGGATTACTACAGCTCCTAAAGACTGTGTGAAAGGTACATGCCTTAATAATGTGGACTGAAATGAAACCGAATGGGAAGCCTTCTTTTTTTTTTATGCAGTTTTAAAGATTATTATCAGACCATGATTTTTCCATTTTTTATTTTAATGACTTCTTGCCAAGTGCTAAGCCCTGACGACAGGGTGGGGGGTATATGAACACTTCCGTCACGATGTGTGATAACAAGGGTGTGTGAAAGGTTTGTGGGTTTCATTCTCTGCTGCACTATATTGTACTGTTTCAGTATGAACGTAAGAACATGAGGACATAAGAGAAGCCATGTTAGATCAGGCCAATGGCCCATCCTATCCAACCCTCTGTGTCGTACAGTGGCCAAAAACCAGCTACCATCAGGAGGTCCACCAGAGGCGTCAGAACTCCAGAAGCCCTCGCACTGCTGCCCCCCAAGCACCAAGAATACACAGCATCACTGCCCGAGACAGTGTTCCATATATCCCTTATGGCTAACAGCCACTGATGGATCTCTGCTCCATATGTTTATTTAATCCCCTCTTGAAGCTGCCTATGCTTGTAGCTGCCACCACTTCCTGTGGCAGTGAATTCCATGTGTTAATTACTCTTTGAGTGAAGAAGTACTTCCTTTTATCTTTTCTATACCTACTGCTCATTAATTTCATGGAGTGCCCACCAGTTCTTGTATTGTGAGGAAGGGAGAAAAGTACTTCTTTCTCTGCCTTCTCTATCCCAGCCATCATTTTGTCAACCTCTATCGTGTTACACCTCAGTTGTCATTCCTCCAAGCTAAAGAGCCCTAACATCTTTAACCTTTCTTCATAGGGAAAGTGTTCCATTCCCTTAATCATTTAGTTGCTACTTTCTGCATTTTTTCCAAAGCTATAATATCTTTTTTGAGGAGCAATGGCCAGAATTGTGCACAGTATTCCAAATGAGGCAATACCGTCGATTTATACAGGGGCAATATGATACTGATTGATTCCTTTTCAATGCCATTCCTAATGATCCCCAGCATAGAATTTGCCTTTTTTATTGCCGTCACAAATTGAGTCACTAAGAATTCTTTCTTGGTCAGTCTCCACCAGTTTGGACCCCACCAACATGTATGTTGAGAATAACCTGCCAAGCAGAGTTTATCCACATTTTTCTAATCTGACAGTGTGAACCAAAGTGCCTCAGAGAAGCAAACATATTTCTAGGAATTATCTCTCCCCCTCTCTCCTCTTGTATTTCCCTCTCTCTCTTCCTCCCTCCCTCCTGTCTGTCTGCCTGTCTGCCTGTCTTTCTGTCATGCACACATATGCACAAATATAAACACACACACACAGAGCCCAGCTGGCATTTTACATTTGAGACTTACAGGAATGAAACATTAAAAAGTATAACTCTTCTATTTGAAAACTAAACCTAATCTTACTAATGAATATCAGGAAATGGTACATGGGTTTCATTCACTGCACAAAAAAATTCCCTATCTGAGTATGATAAAAATACAACTTGAAAAACAGCCAATTAAAGGATTTAGTGTTTTTTCCTTATCAGCTGCTCTCTTCTGTTCAATTCAGGCTGCAGGATAATGACATAGCATTTGGGCACAAAGATACAGCCTAGTAAACCGGCACTGGAAGCTAAGATGGAGAAGATCTCCACAGCGACCATGTCTTTTCCTTTAGTACTCAGATAGGTCGGGACAAAGGATAGCCAAACGCTGCAAAAGACCAGCATGCTGAAGGTGATGAACTTGGCTTCATTGAAACTGTCAGGCAACTTTCTCGCTAGGAAAGCTACAATGAAGCAGACGGAGGCAAGAAATCCAATGTAACCCAAGGCACAGTAAAACATGGTGACTGACCCTTCATTGCATTGCACTATGATTTCTCTTCTCAGTGAATGTATGTCCATATCTGGGAAGGGAGGGGAAGAACCAAGCCAAACAGCACAAATGCCAACTTGAACAAAGGAGCAAGAAAGAACTATATAATGTGCCAATCGTTTCCCCACCCCTTTTCGAAAAAGGTTTCCCGGCTTGGAGGCCATAAATGCCACAACCACAGTCACCGTTTTTGCCAGAACAGAAGAAACAGCAACGGAGAAGATGATGCCAAAAGTCATTTGTCGGAGGAGGCAGGTCACTTCGTTAGGCTGTCCGATGAAGAGCAAGGAGCAGAGGAAGCAAAGAAGGAGAGCGATGAGCAGAATGTAGGTGAGACTCCTGTTGTTGGCTCTTACGATGGGAGTGTCCTGGTGCTTTATGAAGGACATCAGCACCAGAGCTGTTATCAGAGAGAAGAAAAGAGCTAAAAAGGCTAAACTAATGCTCAGAGGTTCAGGAAATGAAAGAAAGTTTGGAATCTTGGGAAGGCACTGGTCTTGTCCCTGGTTTGGATAATAACTTCCAGAGCAAGTGATGCAATAATTCATGTCTGAAAAAAGAGGATAATCTACTTAGACACTCTCATCATAAAACAAGAAGAGGATTTTGTAAGATCTTACCTAACATTGTCTCATGAACCCATGATGAAAACAGTTTTTTGTAACTTTCCTAACACTGAAAATATATAAGAAGCAATTACACCATTTGCACCTTCAGAGATTTATTTAAGTGCATTAATCCTATTGTGGATAAGAACTTTGGTGGTTCCTGTTGATACTTCTCAATTTCCAGAGAGCTAAGCCCTACTGCTGCCCAGAAATTCTGTGTCCTTTAAATCTGAATTCCTGTAGCTTCTCAGACTCTCTGGAAATAAATAGAGAAATGCACAGGAATGCTCAACATAAGTAAGTGTAAGGTGAGGGGAAACCCTCCCCCCCAGCTTCCAGCATATACTAATGAAGTCTGAACTTGTGGAAACTGAGAAGGAAAAAGACCTTGAGGTCTTAGTAGATAACTAAGTGGAAGTGTCAACCCAGTGTGCTGCAGCAGTGAATGCTAGCTGTATATCGGGGACTATTAGAAAAAGGATTGAAAATACAACAGCCATTATCATAATGTCCCTATTTAGATCTGCAGTGCAGCCTCATTTGAAATACTGTGTGGAGTTCTGATCACCATATCTCAAAAAGGGCATCAAAGAGCTGGGAAAAGTGCAGGAGAGGGCAACCAAGATAATTAAGGGGATGGAGGATTTCTCCAGTGAGGAAAGGCTGAAGAGTCTAGGCCTTTTCAGTTTAGAAAACAGATGACTAAATGGACAGGCACGATAGAGGTTGATAAAATATTGTGTGGAATAGGGAGCATGGACAGAATAACTTCGTTTTCCTCACCCAAAACACTAGAATTCAAGGGTATTCTGTGAAACAGATGGCAGCAGATTCAGCACAGATATAAGGAAATACTTCTTTATACACTATGTAATTAAAGACATGGAATTTGCTGCCAGTTGATGTAGAGGTGGCCCCAGAGATAGGCAACTTTAAAAGGGAATCAGACAGATTCACGGAGGACACCCTATCAATGGTTAGTAACCATGTTGACTAAAGGGAACCTCCATCTTCAGAGGAAGCAAACCTTTGAGTACCAGTGCCAGGAGGCAACATCAAGGGGCTTTGGCCTCTCTAACCTGTTGTTGGGCATCCAGATGAACTGGTTGGCTACTATTGAGAAAGGATCCTGGACTTGATGGATCACTGATCTGATCCAGTAGGACTCGACTTCTGTTATACTTTCTTAAGCATAATGACATTTAAGAGTATTTAAGTCATTTTTAATGTTTCCTCAAAGTACAAAGATGTTAATTCCTACCATTCAGGTGAACAAACTTTTGGGGATCTTTAACAGGAGCAATCTTGACCAGAGCAACTCCTACCCTCTTTGTCTGACATTTTCCCTTCTGGACATGGGTCACAATGGTAGCAGCAGAATTTCTCCCCTTCCTTCCTTTTTCTGCTGTAACCAGGCTTGCAGGGATCATTACACAGAGAGAAAGGAGGCACCTGTACTTGAAGAAAGCAAGAATTTAGAATGGAGAAGCTATTACAAGTACTTTGCATCAGAATTGCTCTACAAGCTGCCAAGGTAATGGAAGAATGATATCTGGGATCCCAAAGATGGCTCATTGTGTGTGAGAGGAATACCTGTTATCCAACGCATGATGGAACCAACAATGGTTTACACGTGGCATGCTTGTTGAACCCAGTGATGCTGTGATTAAGAGCTGACTTTGGATTCATGGATTAAAGAATTCTCAATGTCCATTTGCTCCCCTTCTGCCTACCCATTCCATTAAAGGACAAAGGGTTTTGTATTTGTTTGAGAGACACTGAGATGTTTTCTCACCTGTGGAAGGTGTCTGTTCCACGTAATCCTGTCCTGATCGATCATCACTCTTTTACCAAGAGGAACCTGAGGATCCAGCTTCCCGATCTTGACTCTGATGTAGGAGTTATTTGGGAAAGTGATCAAGTTGGTAATATCAAATCCACCTTTCAGTTCTCCATGTTCATTAAAACTAACCTCTTCTCCAGCACTGTTGTTGAACGCAATTCTCTGAAGAAGGGCATGGAGCTTGGGTAAAAGGAGAAAGAGCATTAAGGGGCTTGGAATCTATTGGACAGATTGGAATGTGCTCACCAATACCTTTCCATTTCAAACTGGTTTTTAGTTCACTTTCTTCCAGGAGATAAGTCATTTATGAATGCCGCTATATTGTTTTTGCTCATGACAATAAGCTTCCATTGCCAGACACAAGACAAAGCTAGGAAGTATGATTCAGGGTGTTTCTTGAATGAATGCTGCTGAGAGACCACTAAAAAAGATCCATTTTGATCTGCATTCAAAGCTGACAAAAAGGAAGTGTCTGTAGCTCAGTGTTGAGCATTTGCTTGGCATGCAGAAAGTCCCAGGTACAATCCTTGGCACTTTCATTTGAATAGTGGGGTTGTAGGTAATGTGAAAGACCTCTGCTGGACACTCTGGAAAGCTGCTACCAGTCTCAATTGACCTTGAGGAACCAGTGGTCTGATTCGGTATAAAGCAGCTGCATATGTGTTCAAAGGAGAAGCAATAATAGGAGGTGATAGAAAAAATGAGGTAAAAGCTCATGATTCTATAGAGTTTCCTGTAATTTCCATAGCTTTTTCTACAGAGTACTGTGGAGTTCCTAGAGCGTCACAGTCAGGGGCAGGGGTTGATGTCACCTTTGGGTTTTCACACAGTATTCACCTTGTACTGTCAGTGACACAATTTCAGGGGCTCCACTCCTTTGTAAAATCTGGATTTTTGCTGCCCTTTGACTGGCAACTCTATCAGGAGAAAACAAAGACTTCTTGAACAGCGATAGGCCCTGTGGTTCCCTTAGTGGTCTTAGCTCAATTTTTTCCCCAAGAGAGTTTGACTCTTTCTCTTTTTTCTACCCAGACTCTGTGTAGAGCACAGAGGAAAGCCTGAAACCTCTGGAACAATATATGTATATTTGTTCAAAGAAGAAGAGGTTATAGGATGTGGTAGAATATGAAAGAAGAGGTAAAAGCCCAGGATTCTATAGGATTTCCTGTAATTCCCATGGCTTTTGTCTTAGAGTACTGGGGAATTCCTAGAGTGCCAAACTGGGGGAGGGGATTGATGTCACTTTTGAGTTTTTTTAAAAAATTCCTCATCTTGCATTGTCAGTGATACAAATGGTGTGTGCATTTCCATTTCTTTAATACATTGCATTTCATTTCAAAGGCAGTCATTCTGGTCTCTGTGATCCACCTTAAAGCTCCTGTTTTACTCAGGTGGACCAAAAGAGGGGAAGGGAGGGGTTGCAGCTACCCTACTTCCCAGGAGAACCCAAGAGCCAAGCCTAGGAGGGCAATGTGGTAGTGGACATTCAAGTCCATGGGCAGAAAATACCCTTTATTGTAATGACTTGATGATGGCCACAAAATCCAGAGAAAGGGGAAATTCAGGAGTAGAGGAAGGGAGAAGCCTCACTGGGTAGTTCTGGGTTATCATCTGCAACAATTAAGTTGGAGTTAAAATTCCTTTTTTTGATTGTTATAGTTGCCTCACTGGGTAGGAGACCCATGACGGTGAAGTGACTTTCTGACTCCCAGATGGGAAGGAAAAAAAGGCTTAAAAGTCTAATTTCCCCACTGATGCCAACATATTGAACCCTAGGCTTGGCAGGGGACTGTTTCCCACCCAGTGAAAAGTAATTACCTTCCAAGGTGGCACATTAAGAGAAGCCAGTTTGCCTCCATTAGCCCTTGCTCTGTGGTGGGTTCTAGATAAGTCCAAGATGTGTAGGGCATGTGCAATGGCAAAGACAGCATTATATATACTGTAGCTGTGGTCAGTCATGCTCATTTCAAAAAAAGGTGCCGGGACAGTCTCCAGTCTCTCCTCTTCAGTGCACGTCTCACCAGACTTTCCTGGGTTAACAGAACCTGGTAAGACACACTCAAACACTTGCTCCCAGAAGTCCTTGATGAAACCATCGCCCTTTGCCCTGGAAGGTTTTAAAAGTTGAAGAAATTTCTGGAAGCCCAGGATGTCCTTTGAATGACTTGAGAAGGAAAGAGCTCCGTGGAATATTCCTATATCAAATGCCTTTTGAAAAGGAGTAAATGCAAAATCAATCTGGGCTGTTGTAATCCATATCTTTCCTGCTGAGGTTCTCTCCACATATTTAGCTTCTGTAATATTTATTAAAATTGTGGGCATAAAGATAATGGTTGCCACCCAAATAAATGTTCCAGTTTCTCCATAGATGACAATTGCATTGGCTTTGCTGTCCAAGAAATTTGCATTACTACTGTCAAGATATTTAATCATAAACTCTATGTCATCCCACTGGATCTGTCTCGTGGCCTTTTCTGTGAAGGCTGCACAGATTCCATTCCTGGAGAGCATCGGCTCCAAAGTCTGCAAGAAATGATCTCCCCTTTCATCATCCATAGTGATAAGGCCAACCCATTTCCACCTGAAGTGCAGAAGCAACTGGACGATTCCCTCATACTGAAGGGCTTCCTTAGGGAACATGCGGTAAAAGGAAGGGAGACTGGTTGGGCCATCCACATCTGATTCAAATGTGCCGTATGACAACTAATAAGGAAAAAAAATCAAGTTACAGACGGATAATAGGAATACTTATTCATTACCTTCTTTTGAAATGTATTTAAATGTTACCCCAACATAATTTGCATAAATTACAACTCATCTTTCCAGACTGTTGCATATGTTCTTTGTCCTAAGGTGGCTTGTAATGTCAATAAAACAAGTACGATAAAAAATACATAAAAGACCACAACATTAAATCTCAATAATTAAAGGTTTAATTTAGTAAAACAAGTCCTAAATAGAACTGCATTCAATTACTTCCAAAAGGTTGAATGTGGAGGGGGCAGGTGTACCTCCCTAGGATTGTTCCCTAATCATGGGGCTGCCACCGAAAAGACCCTCTCTCATGTGCCCACCAGATGAGCTTCCTTGATTGGTGGGAGTCAGGAGGGCCTCTCCCTGTAATCTAAAGTCCTGGCCAGGATCATGTTGGAGAAGACACCCTAGTTACAGACCATGTAGGGCTTTAAAGAATAAAGCCAAGTTGGACTCAGAGGGTGACTGAGAGGCAGAGGGTATAGGATACCCTTTAGCAGGTCATCTCCTGTTTCACCAGATCAACAAGGAGAAACTTGTGTTGAATATTCCAGGGCTTCTGTGTTCATGCTGTGTGTACAGATGTAAAATCAGAGGTATAAAAGTGGTCAGGAGAATAAGAGCATGCTCATTTATAATGGAAGAAACAAAAGAAATGTTGATGAACACATCTTCTCTTGGATTCACATTCAGTGTTCCCTTTTGGAGTTCATGAACTGTTAATTCTGTGTCAAATGAAATTGTCTTCCAAATCAAGGAGATAGCCGTGTTGAGGATAGCAGTTTTCCAACCTAGTAGATATTTTTTTACCTTTGTGGGGTGTTTGGGGAGATCATTTTCCCACAGTGATGCTGACTGATCCTACACAAGTAATCTTTTATACTAACCTGGCAGTTCTTTCTAATTGCGATGAGTGTAACAGAACCTTGATTTCATGATGATATTTAATACAGGACAATATTCCATGGAAAATCCAGCAATACTCTGGCCTTAAATTAGGTTCAAGAGGAAGATGCTTAAAATATATTTTAAAAAATGGAGCATATGGTCAAAAAAGGGGGGGAACCTTGCATTTTCTCTGCTTTTGATAATGACTTTCCTTTACACCATTTAGAGCCCACCCAAATGTATAAACTTGACTCAGGAAGCAGATTTCACTTCTTCAGCAGCGTCTCAGAAGAACCAGATACCTTTAGCCTTGGATGTTCCAAGAGGATTCAGACGGAAAACAGAATGTTGCATTCCAGGAATGTTGTTCTTAATCTGAGCAGCCAAAAGCACAGACAAAAAAAATCTCCAGATTTGTTTGAGTCAATTACATTTCCTTTTCTGCAGAATCCTTCTTTTCTTCAATTTTTAGTAGCTACCATAATAGAACCAGTGTTCATGTGACTTATAACGTATTATTCAGTAGACAGAATTGGTGAACAAATCAAATCAGCACCCATGCATTGAACAGAATGAAGTACTGTAATAACCCCGCCCATTACTTTAATATATTCAGCCTGAATATTCAACACCCATCCTTTGAAGTCCTTCTTGACGACTGTCATTTCGAGATCTATATCACACCCAAATGCAACTAAACATATTTCACCTCTCCCCTTATTTTTTGGTTGTATTTCTTATTCTTTGCAACATAAGAACATAAGAACATAAGAGAAGCCAAAGTTGAATCAGACCAATGGCCCATCTAGTCCAACACTCTGTCACACAGTGGCCAAAATATACCAGATGCCATCAGGAGGTCCAGCAGTGGGGCCAGGACACTAGAAGCCCTCCCACTGCTGCCCCCCCAGCACCAAGAATAGAGTGCATCACCTGCCCCAGACTGAGAGTTCCCATCTATACCCTGTGGCTAATAGCCACTGTTGGACTTCTGCTCCATATGTTTATCTAATTCCTTCTTGAAACTGTCCATGCTTGTAGCTGCCACCACCTCCTGATAACCCTTTATAATTGATTAGCAAAAGTGATTAAACAACAGGAGAGATTTGTGTAAATCCATATAATCCCAGTTCTCTGCTCATACCTGTGGGATCTTGTAAAGACTTAAGAGGGTTGCCATGTCTGAGGTGGTTTCAGAACTATGTCCCCCAATGACACCAATCATTTTTTTCTGGGATCCACATTTATAGTTTGGGATGAGTTCAGGTGACGTGAAGAGTAGGTCCAGGGTGGTCCTGAAAATCCATTTTGTATCTCTGGTGGAGTCATGGATGTGGAACCCAAGAGAGACATTGGGTAATATGCTGGGGTTCTCATTGATCTCATAGATGGCAAACACCAAGGCCAGGATGTGCTGGTAGAACTTTGTTGTCAGACTGCAAAGAAAATCAGTTATTGTTTTAGAACAGAATGCTTCAACACACATCATCTGGTTACAGTATTGCGTCTGAGAACATAACAATGCCCCAGATGAATCAGAGAAATGGCCCATCTGACTTACTTTTCATTTCCCACAGCACAATGCTACTGGGAAACCTGCAAGCTGGACATGGAGCCATCAGCCATTCCCACTGCCCCTCAGTGACTCACATTCAAATGGATACTGGTGGTTCCTGTTAGTTACCAAAACAAATAGCCCTTGAGACATTCATGAATCTGTCTAACCCTTTTAGGATGTGTAATCCAGTAGCCTTCAGCATAGCCAGTGTTCTGTGAAGAATTACTTTCATATGTCTATCATACCTATATTGCTCAAAAAATTCGTTCAGTGATTCTGAGTTTTCCTTTTAGGAACAGTGGGGAAGACACTCTTGTTCTGCTTTCTCCAAACTATGCATAATCCCTTTCACATCTTTTTAATTTTTATTTGTCTAAAGTACAAGAGATATTTAACTGGAGGGATGGAAATGTATGCCCACTGATGCCACACGTGGTTCAGCGTATACTGATAAACATCACAAGCCTGTTGTGTCACACAAATTTTTTTTGAATATTCATCACACTGACGTTTTCTCAGAAGTTTCTAAATTTTTCAAACATCACGTCCCTCCTCATTACTCTAGTTTTGGCATTCCCTGTACAGAACTGACCTTTTTCAAAATAGCCTGCAATGGGATGGATGTATATTTAGTGCAATTATAAATATCCCTGCCCCCTGCGATCCATCTTCTAGTCTCGGAAAGCTCAGTGTATAAATGCTATAACCCAAAAGAGTGCAATCTGATTGTAAATCATTAATGAAGCAATGTGCCCTGTCGCTGGTATAACCATAATGTTTGGTTTTGGAGCATGAGTAATTCATTTGGGTAGTCACAATACTTAGTGTCCATCCATTGAATGCCTACTGTGTTTTGCAAATATACACATTTGCTCAAATAAAGTCAGACATTGTCATCATCTCTATGTTAGAGGAACAATGAGTCTCTTACACTGGATAACATTGATAATCCTGGTTGGAATGCTGCTGAAATTGAACCTTTTCGGAAACACAACCAGTATGAGATACAATTCCACCAATCAGGGTTTCACCTGGCTGATACCACTGATGTGGAATCTGAGGAGGGTTGTTTCCAGTGCATTTCATACTATATACATGAGGAAGCAGCATCGGTATCATCATCATCCTCATCCTCATCACCCTCATCATCACAGATTCTGTCATGTTCAATCAAAAACTGCCTCTCTTCACATGGACTCTCTTGTGTCTCCTCTATAGTATCATCGTCATTAGCTTCAGCCTGGTTTCAAGAAGATGACTCAGACAGCTCCTGTCTCTTCCAACACATTTTTAATGTGTACACATCTGAATCTTATCTTTCATATCCTGTTTGCTTTGTATGCTACTCCAGAGATACTGAGTAGTGATAGGGAAACTGCCTCTCTCTAGTCCCTCGTTTTAGCAACGAATGGCTCAACAGAAGCTTTTATAACCAGAACTTTGAGATTTCATTTCAGCTTTGTTTTCTGTTTCCTTCTGGAAAGGAACTAAAAATTTACGTGTTGAAGAAGTGATGGTGATTATGGTAATTATATTTGAGATAATCTCCTCTGGAAGACTGGTGATGGTATTCTGGGGTAATTAGCTACAGAAGTAGTGCAGCAAAAATATTTGCCTGATCTCCTCCCAGCTTTTCTCAAGCAAGATTGGCAGCTGGAATGGTGAGTTCAGACCTCCAGAGGCCACAGCCTGGCCATGATGTAAATCCACACACAAAACATGGGGATTCTCAGAAGGGAAGTAACAGTGCAATGGGAGTAAACAACTTCTCCTTGGATAAGTCTATTTGTTTATTGATTCAGAACGTTTCTGCACCACTTGTCCAGAGAACCTGTTCAATGTGGTTTACAAACTAAATCATGATAAAACAACAAAGAGCACAGAATCATTAAAAAGTCAGGAAAACCCACCCTAAAAATCTAGTATGTAAAACCCAACCTAAGCCATCTATCTTAAAAGAGTTATCTCAGGTTAGAAGCAAACTATCAACATGTTGCAAGATTAACCTCACAATTAATAGCTGGGGCAAATATTATTGCTTTTGCCTTGTCCCTAATTTATAGTAGGGTGGCTGTTAGGCAAGACTCAAAGAGAAGGACATTCCATGGGCAACATGACAATCCTGAGAAGTCTTGTCTCCATGAACAACCCACCTCATCACTGTATTCATGGGTACAGAGACAGGAGGACCTAAACTGTGAGGAAGAAATAAATAGATGGGATGGACACTGTGGGAGGAGATGGTCCTTGAAGTCCATCAACTCCAAGCTTGGTTGGGTCTGAAAATAAGAACTAGCACTCTGAGTTTTGCCTAGAAACAGACAAGCAGCCATTGCAGATCTTTCTGCACTGGGGTGATAAAGGAAGAGAGTGCTCAAAAAAGTTTCACAACATTCAAACCACACCAACTTCTTATCTTGAGTCTCAATTATAGTTGAAGAAACCATTTATTCACAGGATATCTGCTGGCCTTCTCAAACATGATTCAGTTTTGGGAGGGTGGGACAGACTTTGAAGCTTTGCTCATGAAAATAGTTTCAGGGGGTACAGTGTTGGTCTGCAGTAGAATTTTGGGGTATAAGCTTTTGAGTGTCAACACTCTTGTATCTGATGAAGGGAGTTTTGACTCTTGAAAGCTTATTACATCAGAATTCTTGTTGCTACTGGACTCCAATCAAGCTTTGCATAGCAATTCACGATAAGACCTCCTAGGGTGCTGGGACTCACTCCAGAGTTTATGGAGATGCACATTCACTATTATCATTCTCCAAAAAAGCCATGAGGAAGGGGCTGTGGCTCAATGGCAGAGCATCTGCTTGGCATACAGAAGGTCCCAAGTTCAATCCATGCATCTCCAGTTAAAAGGACTAGGTAGGAGGTGATGTAAAAGGCCTCTGCCTGAGACCCTGGGGAGCCATTGACAGTCTGAGTAGACAATACTGACTTAGATAGACCAATGGTCTGATTTAGTATAAGAGAGTTCCATGTGTTCCTGACTACTGCGTGGTGTGTTCACCATCCCACAACAGAAACACACACAACTTATAAGAGTGGACAACGTATCTATGCTGATGAAAGAATTCATCTATCCTTCTGTTCATCATTGTTTGTTCATCTGTCTGTTCATCCATCCATTCACCCACTTGCCCATCTGTCCATCATCTGTCCTTCCATCCATCTATATATCAGCCCTTCTGTTTGTCTGTCTCTCTGTGGCAAGCTAGATGTCTCAAATTGGTCACCATCTCCATAGGAAAAAAGTGAAGATGGTTGGAAACCACACATAATTGATATAGTCTGCAGCGGCTTAACAGACCAAGTGTCGACCGAGCCAGTTGTGAGTTCAAACTGAGCTTCTACCATAAATTTAGAAGTCGGATTTAGGAAACTGCTCTCATACTCAGGCTTCCCATCTGTAAGATAGGAAACCCTACCTCACAGGATTGTTGTTGTAAATCATTTTAAATGCCCTAAAATGCTATGCAGTTGTTTATGTTTAAATTTAAGTGAAGTTACCATGGTTATGCTGAAGTATACTCCCAAAATATCACTACTGTATTCTATCATGTTTTCACTACTGTACTGTATAATGAGAGATCATCTTACCAATGAGGTGAGTAACCCTCTGCCTGCCTGCTTCTGCCTACCCCTTGGCACCTTAGGTCCAGCCACACAAACCATCTCTGTTACATAAGAACATAAGAGAAGCCAATGTTGGATCAGGCCAATGGCCCATCTAGTCCAACACTCTGTCACACAGTGGCCAAAATATATCAGGTGCCATCAGGAGGTCCAGCAGTGGGGCCAGGACACCAGAAGCCCTCCCACTGCTGCCCCCTCCAGCACCAAGAATAGAGTGCATCACCTGCCCCAGACTGAGAGTTCCCATCTATACCCTGTGGCTAATAGCCACTGATGGACTTCTGCTCCATATGTTTATCTAATTCTGTTAGAGTTGCTTGGCTTCCCTTCCATACAGGTGATCTGGAAAACAAATCACCAGAGATGGTCATGGATGGATTCCCCTCTTGGTTGGCTGGTGGCCACATGGCCACCCCATCACCCTCTTTCCCCCCTGAAGAAGCAGGGAAATGCACTAACCTGCTGCCCTTGAGTTTTTTCTCCTCAGTATTAACCTGCAATTGCCTTTCCCCCCAAACTACACCTAGGATTATTCCTATTTAATTCTTTCTAAATGTCTGCTTCTGACTTCTGGCCTAGGCAAGGCAGGATACAAATTGAAAATAATAAATAAATAAATAAACTGACATTTTTTTTTGTACCTAGAACTTACGATGGAAGTATGGATATTGCTTTTAAAACTTCATTTTATTTTAGCTGCTGTAGATTTTCCGGGTTGTATGGCCATGGTCTTGATATTGTAGGACCTGACATTTCGCCAGTAGCTGTGACTGGCATCCTCAGAGGTATAACACAGAAAGATGGAGTACTCTCTGTGTCAAGGTGAGCAGAAAAATGGTAGGCAGGTAATTTATATCTACCCTGGAAGGTGGGGTAGGGCTGAGTCATTATCTTGTAGTAGTTCTCCAGGCTATGAACATGCTAATGGAGGAGCTTTCCTGAGGAGGTTCTTTTGTATATGGATTGTTTCCGGAGGAGTTTTCCTGTTTCCTGAGGAGGTTCTTTTGTATGTGGATGTGTATTTTATTTTATTTTACCAAGCCTACAAGCAAAGCCTGTGTTTCCCCCCCAAAAATTAAGCTAATCCCTAGTCTTTTTGGAAACCTGTTGAGACAGACAGCTTAGGTTCCTCCTCTCCCTAAGAGCAACCAATGAGAACTGACAGAATGTTGGTGTGAGGGAACAATTGGAAAGAGCTGTTAGTTCATTTTCTTGTAAGCCGCCATGAGCCCTACTTGTAGGGAAGGGCAGCCTAGCAAATCTAATTTAATAAATAAATGAGTCGCTGAGTGGAGCATATGACAGAAGAGCAGCTGGATGCTGACTGTAAGAAGTTCAACTTGTAATGAAGAATCCCAAATACCCAAGTAGAGCCATAGTCCAAAAGTTCAACTGAAAAGAAATTTTATAACCTCTGTTTGATTCACTCCAATGTGGTGTTCAAATCATAAATAAAAGCTAACTCCTTGTTTGCTTAACCCTGTGGCCCAGATGTGCATGGTCTCAGGGAAAGAAACACACACGCACACACAAGTTAATATCTTGGCCTATATGTAAATATATATCAGGATATTAATAAATAGTGGCAATGTGTGAAAGAGTCCCAATCCCCAACTACTCTGAGGACTGTCTGAGTGAAGGGTGATTATTAATGGGGACTGGGCTACCCTGTCAGGAAGTGTCTCTATGAATGAGAGGAGATCTTGTATATGAAAGTGTCAGGTCTCTCATTTCTACATCTTTTAAAAGAGGAAAGATGAGTGGTGAATTGTGACCGCCTGACCAACCTATAACCCTGAACCTGTGGGACAGAGGTTGCGGAGGGTGGTAGAGACTCCGAGTGAATGAAAATGGGCATCTTACCTGACTTCAGTTTTTTGAATGACTAAAGGTTAACCAAACCCCTATTTAAAAACAAAACAAACAAAAAACCCGCTTGGCTTCAACCACTTTGAAGCCCAGGTCAGCCTAATAATTATTTAGAAAGTAAATCCGATGCTCCAATCATTAAAAAAAAAACCCTACCAAAAAGCCCTCCAAAAATTCTTGGCTTCTTATTATTTTGGAATCCCAGCTAACACGTTTTTCACAAGAATACTGACTGAAATCTAAGCTGAATTTTATTTTGTGTTTTTTAATACCTAACCCCTCACCTACATTTAACTATTAAATGTTATTGTAACAGAACCAGATATTTCCTTCAGAAAATTTCAATTTTTCAAAATTAACAAGACTACCCCCAAACCCCAAAAAACCTTTTCCCTTGAAAAACACAATACAGATGTATAAATATCCTTAAAAGAAGTATTAAAAAACTATAAAACCAGAACCAGAAGAATGCCAAATGACAAACTTTTTAAAATCACAACAATTTGGATCCCTCTCCAAAGCACAAATTCTTCAAAAATTAAGGCACAAAGCAGTTAAAAATTCTAAAACAAGCTGAGAGAAGAGGCCCCCAACAAAACAGCACAAGTCTTTTAAACCCCTAATAGCACCCTTTTTAAAAAGGATCAGAATGAAATCAAAGTTCTCAGCTACAACCTACAAACAAAATTTTAAAATCCCAGAAAAATTTGAAAGAATATTTTAAGTAGTGTGGTAAAACAAAGTGCAAACTAGTTCTGGCATAAAAGAAGAAAAGGTTCTTCCCTGGCAGGAAAAACACAAGCAAGAAGCACGTAGCAAAATTAATCCAAGACAGAGACACACCTCTTTGTTCAGAAAGCTATGGACCATGAGAGAATTGCTGTAAATAAGGAGACAGTTCTAGTTCTCCACCTAATGTGGGATCCCATTTGTCTGGGAGTGATGCCTCTGTCACCCTCCCTCCTATTGCCTAGGAAATGTGTTAAATGGAGAGGGGGGAAACATTCCTGGGATACTCAAAATTCCCACCCTGGATATTCCCAGGTATTCCCAAATATTTCGGTTAATTTATTGGACCTGGATACCAATATTCCCAAGAACCCCCCAATATAATCTGAACACCTCAATTTACCTTAAAAATACCCCCTTGGTATTTTAGGGGTATAAATTCATACTGGAATTGTCTGAATACACATCCCTAGTTGATTGATTATTGCATACTTGAGTGATTTTTCCTGATTAGCTGCTCTCTGCTGTTCATCTCTGGCCTCAGTATAATGATAAAGCATTTGGGCAAAAAGATGCAGCCCAGGAGCCCAGCACTGGAGGCCAAGATGGAGAAGATCTCCACGGCTACCATGTTTTTTCCCCTGGTGCTCAGGTATGTGGGGACAAAGGACAGCCAAACACTGCAAAAGACCAACATGCTGAAGGTGATGGACTTGGCTTCATTGAAACTATCAGGTAACTTTCTAGCTAGGAAAGCCACAATGAAACTGACTGAGGCCAGTAAACCCATGTAGCCCAAAACGCAGTAAAACATGGTGATAGATCCTTCGTTACATTGCACTATTATTTCAGTAGCCAGTGAGTGCATGTCCAAATCTGGGAATGGAGGAGAAATGCCCAACCAAATAGCACAAATGCCTACTTGAAGAACAGAGCAGGAAATGACAATGGAATGAGCCAATCCTTTCCTTACCCATTTTTGGAAGACATTTCCTGGCTTGGAGGCCATGAATGCTACCACCACAGTAAAGGTTTTTGCCAAGACAGAAGAAACAGCCACTGAGAAGATGATGCCAAAAGCTGCTTGCCGGAGGAGGCAGGTCACCTTATTTGGCTGTCCAATGAAAAGCAAAGAACAGAGGAAGCAAAGAAGGAGAGAGATGAGGAGAAGGTAGGTGAGGCTCCGGTTGTTGGCTCTGACTATGGGGGTCTCTCGATACTGAATCAAGATGGCAAGTGTCAGAGCAGTAGTCAGAGAAAGGAAAAGAGCCAGAATAGCTAAAATTATGCTCAGTGGTTCTGAGAAGGACAGGAAGTTTGGAATCTTTGGAATGCAGTAATCTTGACCCTCATTTGGATAGTGGCTTTCTGGGCACATGATGCAGTAATCCATGTCTGAAAGAAGAAGATGGACTGATTTATGCATCTTCAACATGGAACAAGTAACAACTTTGTTATAAGATAATGTGTACTTTGTTTAAAAATATGTACTTTGGATAAACATAAGGAGCAGAAGTCCATCAGTGGCTATTAGTCACAAGGTATAGATAGGAACTCTCAGTCTGGGGCAGGTGATGCACTCTATTCTTGGTGCTGGGGGGGCAGCAGTGGGAGGGCTTCTAGTGTCCTGGCCCCACTGCTGGACCTCCTGATGGCACCTGGCATTTTTGGCCGCTGTGTGACAGAGTGTTGGACTAGATGGGCCATCGGCCTGATTCAACATTGGCTTCTCTTATGTTCTTATGTAAAATAGTTTCATAAACATATCTAACCTGTTCCTAATTAACAAGAAATGCTGGGCATTGTTTCCTCCTTGGAAAACCCTCCATAGTGCACAGTAACATCCAACCCTTTTGAACATGTTCCGAAATGATAGCATCAGTCCTCTCATTATGAGCTCTGGATGGGTACTTCTTTCTCTCTTACAAAAAAGTCCTTTTCTTCACAGGATAAATTAATTCGGCTGAATCATGCCCACTCAGGAGTTTCTTTTCTTAAGCTATTCATTCCCACACTACACTGTTTCCTCATACATCCCAAATAGAGGAGCATTCATTGTCCCATTAGATCAGGGGTCCCCAACCCTTTTCAGCCTGCAGATACTTTTGGAATTCTGTCATGGGCACAATCACAAAATGGCTGCCAGACCGGAGGCAGAGCCAGTCACAAAGTACCAGGGAGAGAGGCTGTGTATAAGTCTGATAGCAGCTATTCAACATTTCAGGCAGAAGTTCTATTTAATGAGGAATCAAACTCTCTTTGTTCCATCTTTCCCTCTCTCTCACACACACATAGGCTGAGTTCAGACTGGCAATGTGCCCCACTATAGCTATAGTTTTAAAAGCAGATTAAAGGGGGCATTCAAACAGGCACATCTGCCTGGTGTTCCCCACCTGTAGGCAACCCATGCTGTTCTGCTTTGCTCCCGCGTTTAATAGATACCTCATAAAAGTGGTAGCAAATCCCCAGAGTGCCTTTATGCCACATTTGTCCACTTCCCAGCAGTGTGAACGCTATGTGGAAAAGCCGGGAGCAACCTGCATTGCGCATAAGGGAGCAGCGATATGATTGGCTGTGCTTCGCTCTACCGCCCAATGTGGTGCTGGCGCAGCAGGATCCTCCCCAAATAGGCTGGATGCCTATGTGTGTATGGGTGCATGGGCACATGAGCGCTCATGAACTCATGTGCTTATACACACATAGGCATCCAGCCGATTTACCAGGAAAAAGCCATTTACAACCGCGCCGCCAGACCAGCAGTCTGAACATTCCCGCGCGCCTCCTCCTGGTATGCTCCCGCATCAGTCTGAACTGTGTGACCGGGAAACCTCAGAACAGTTTATTCCAGGGCTTTTTTGCCACAACTGGCTCCCACTGCAAATTGCCAGTTTGTCCTCAGCCATATATACACAGACAGAGGGAGCCCAAGAACAGGGGAAATGAGATTTTTAAAAAACGCACTGGATAAGGGCCGTGAGAGAAAGTAAAACTTATACAGTGGTGGCAGCTGCTACTGTGAAATATTTTTTTTAATCTGCACAGAGGTCCCCGGCCTCGCCCTGTCTACTTTCTGTATACACTAGGCAAGCTCCAGGAAAGGTACCAGCAGGTGCCACATTGAATTAGATTGCCAAAATCCCTTTATTCATGTCCGGAAACCATGTTACACATATAGGTGCCGTGCATATAAAAACTGATTTAATGTGTCTTGAAGGTTCCCATATTTTCTCCTAAGGTAATATTCAAATATGGAGAATTGCAGAAGAATGCATCATGAGAATAAGTGGGTTGCATAAGAAGTCCAGTTTCTATTAGCAGAAGGGACTTCTCTTGCCTTTCTTTTTCCACAGCCATCCAGTGAGCTCCCTGAAAGGCTGCTTTTGGAGGATAGGGGTCAAAAATGAAAAGGGAAACCAGCATAGCATAGACAACAAAGCTGGTTTCTTCTTCTTCTTTTTTGGTATTCCCCCAAGTGCATTGAATGTTCCTGCTCCTCGGGCCTCTATTCCCACTTACCCATCTGGTTAATTGACAGGAACAATATCACCAATACTGCGTTGCCTACCCTCCTGGTTCATCATCTTTCCCTCTGGACAGCGAACACAATCGTAGCAGCAAAATTTCTCTCCTTCCTTCCTTTCTTTGCTGTATCCAGGCTTGCAGTTGTCATTACACAGAGAGGAAGGAGGCACCTGTCCTCGAGCAAAGGAAAGATTTGGACTTCAGAGGATACTTGGGGGAATTTGGAACTGATGTGCAAATTATGAACAAGAAGTCTGGTGATACAGAATTGTAACATCTGTGACTTTACGGTGCACACGTTTATTGGGAGAGACTTTTCCCTTACAAAGCTCCAAAACATTAATGCTGCACGAAGAAGGGGGCCCATTGTGTACGTATGTGCCTTCAACTTGCTACTGACTTATGGAGACCCCAGAAAGGGGCTTTCAAGGCCAGTGAGAAGCAGAGGGAGTCTGCCATTATCTTCTCTGCAGGGCCTTTCTTAGTAGTCTCCCATCCAAGTACCAACCCTGCTTCCAAGATCTGATGAGATCTGGCTCTGTTATACCATTCCACATACCATTCCATTAGTTCTCCTTAAACCCATTCACAATCTGTTTAAGTAAATGCCCACAGGCTTTTGGCATCTGAGAAAGTGTGAAGTTGTTCTCTCACCTGAGAGAGGCCTCTGTGCCAGGTAATTCTTTCCTCTTCTAGGATTAATGTTTGGATGGCGGGAACCCGAGGATTCAGCCTCCCCACCTTGACTCTGACATAGGAGTTGTTTGAGAAAGTGACCAAGTTGGTAATATCAAATCCACCTTCTAGTTCTCCATGATCATTAAATGTAATTTCATCCCCAGCACTGTTGTTGAATGAGACCCTTTGAAGCAATGTGTGGACCTTGGTTAAAAGAGAAAGAGAACTGAGGGGCCTATTGGGGTTTCAAATAATAATAATAATAATAATAATAATAATAATAATAATAATAATAATAATAATAATAATAATAATAATAATAGTAGTAGTTGTAGTAGTAGTAGTAGTACTATGGCATTGTATGTAGAAAAGCCAAGAGATCCTAAGATTGTCTGGCAGCCAGAAGTTCTAGCTCCTTTAGTGTTATGCACCACTAAGTGGTGAGCTAGAGTTGTTTTTAAAGCAAGAGAAAGTTCAGAGGTGGTTTGCCATCACCTGCCTCTGCCTTGCAGCCCTGGTATTCCTTGAGGGTCACCCTTGCAAATACTAGCCAAGGCTGACCCTGCTAGCTTCCAAGATGGAACTGGGCTAGATCAAATAATACCAGATATAAGACAGGGGAGTGCAGTGTGATTTAGGTAGCCTTCATATGTTGGTAGTGTTAAAAGAACAGATCACTGTTTGATCAGTAAGGTTATAAATTTTGTGATTATGCTGCATCTGTAGCTGCCAAGGAGGGGAGGGAATCTGAGGTTTGAGAGAAGAGAATCTGAGAGAAGAAAACCCATGTTGTACCAAGATTTCATGGTCAGTGACATGCCAGTCATTGCCTGCCATACCAACATATTGAACCCAGGTCATGGCAGGGGACTCTTTTCAGTTAGAAGTAATTACCTTCCAAGGCTGTGCATTCAAAGGAGTCAGGATGTCCCAGTAATCCATTTCCCCATGCTTGGCTCTAGATGCGTACTTCATATGCAAGGCATGTGCCAGAGCATAGACAGCATTATAGATACTGTAGCTGTGACCAGTCATGCTCCTTTCAAAAAATGGTGTCTCAACTGTGTCAAGTTTCTCCTCTCCGGTGCATGTTTCGCTGATTTTGGCTGGATTATCGGAATCCGGGAATGAACAGCTGAACACAGATTCCCAGAAGTCCTTGATAAAGCCATCTCCCTTTGCCCAGGAAGGGCTTATAAACTGAAGGAATTGATGGAAGCCAAAGACGTCCTTGGAGTGAATGGCGAAGGAAAGAGCCCCATGGAATATTTGTATACCAAACTCTGCTTGTGCAGCATACAATGCAAAATCAATCTGGGCTGTCATAATCCACACCTTTGCTGCATAGGCTGTGTAGGCTACCATGCCGTTTTGATAATACGTTATCATTTTGGACATCCATATGGTAATTGCCAGCGACATAAAGGTTGCTGTTTCGCCGTATACGATGATTGCGTTGGCTCTGCTGTTCAAAGAATCCATCAGATTGCCATTCAAGTGCTGGGAAAGTTCACTGAGTCTATCGAAATGGATTTTTCTTTGCATCCTTTCTGTAAAGGCTGAACAGATTTCATTCTTGGAGAGCATTGGCTCCAGGGTCTGTAAGAAATGCTCTCCAGCTTGGTCGTCCGTAGTGATGAGCCCAACCCATTTCCACCTGAAATGACGAAGCAGCTGGATGATTCCCACATACTGAAGGGCTTCATTGGGGACCATGCTGTAAAACGGAGGGAAAGCAGTTGGATCACCCATCGCTGGTTCAAATGAGCCGTATGAAATCTTTTTAAATGATTTGAGAGAGAGAACAGGAGAATATGAGGATCTCTCCACTTATAATCATTCACAAACTTTCTTACGTTTTATCACATGTTTCGATTGCACCGTTTCTTCACGGTAACTTGCATGGAACAATAAAAATACAACTACAGTACCCAAAATATTGAACCTTTCCGTCAAAATGAGGCAGCAGATATTATTGTTATGCCTCTTCCTGCTTTAACATTAGTCCTTTGAAACCCGCGACCATTCCATCTAGAACAGGATGGAGGGACTGGGGAGGTGCAGAAAAGACAGATTTTGGTAGGGACATCCGTGTTCCGCATCTGATGGAGGCACCTCTCGCAAGCTCATATACTAAAAATCTTGTTGGTGCTACTGGATTCAAATCTACCTGTTCCACATTATAAACCTTTACAAACAGAAACAGTATGCACTTCTTAAATAAATTATACGTAGCTTGTATGTTCATTCATTGTACAAGTTGTCATGAGCATGACTGCTCATATTTATACTAAATGAACACATACCAGAGATTCCAAATAAATCTGTAGTAGTTGACCACAAACTCACTTTGATTCACATTCATTGTTCATGTCTACAGTTGTACAAAGTTTTCAACATGTGATAGTTGTAGTTGTCATTTGATTAGGGTTGCCAAATCCCCTCATCACCCTGGCAGGGGGATTTGGAGGGCATTCCGGGGGTGGGCAGGGATGTCACACAATGCCCCCAACATGCTGACATCACTTGGAAGAGACGCCATCGCATCAGGGATGTCACAAGGGAACACTCTGGTATTTGGGTGAAACTATGTTTTTTTCATCCTCGAACCATAGAGTTTGCCCAAATCCCAGAGCGTTCCCTTGTGACATCCCTGATGCGATGATGTCACTTCTGAGTGATGTCATCATATTGGGGACATCTCATGGCAGTGGGGAGAAGCCTCTGTAATCGGGGGGATACCCCACTTAGTCCTGGGGGCTGGCAAGCTTAATTCTGATAGCCATGAAGAACCCCCTCCCCCAAGCTATGCTGTTTTTGACAGCCTTTAGTAATGTTTCCTGTATAGCTGCTTCCTACTTTACCTCCACTCTCAGTGTAATGGGTTCTGGAGACAGAGGCACATTGAACTCTCCACCTACTCTATGGTGATTGCAAGCAAAATAAAGATGCACTAGGACAGTCTAACTCTCCAGGTTCATTTATTTTTAACGTATGCCTCATCCAGATCACTGGCCGACATTGTTATGGTAGTATCTCTTTCCTTCTTTTGCCTGCCCCTAGGGGAAGCCATTATAGTTCCCATGCACTGATTCTACCTGTGGGATCTTCTGAAGCCTTAAGATGTCTGCCATTTGTGATGAGGTTTCGCTGCTAAGTCCTCCAATAACTCCAATCAAATTTCTCTGGATGCCACATCTATAGCTGGGAACAAATTGAGGCGATTTGAAGAGCAGGTCCAGTGTGGTTTGGTAAGTCCATCTGGGGTCAGTTGAAGAGTCATGGATGTGGAAGCCAAGAGTGACATTGGGCAAGATGTTTGGATTCTCATTGATCTCCTTGACTGCAAACACCAAGGCCAGGATGTGCTGGTAGAACTTTGTGGCCAAACTGGAAGAAAAGTCACTTTCCCATGAGAGAATTTGGTAACGAATGAAGTCATTTGGCTACAATATTGCATAAACTATCCTGTAATCTTTCTACTGGATCTCACCAATTGATCCACCTTTCCTTTCTCACATGCTGATGCTACTGAGAAACTTTCAAGAAAGGACATCAACAAGAGCCTCTTCCAATGCCCACTGCCAATAGCAGCTATATTCAAAGGCATGCCAGTTGTAAACCTGGAGATTTTCTTTAGGTAGCTTCAGAATTTTATCTTTAGTGAATTCATCTGATCCCCTTTTAAAGTTCCTTAAAGCAGCAGCCTCAATGTCAGCAAATGACATTTGTTATACTTCCTGTGAGTTTGTTATACTTCCTGTAACAAGTATTTCACTCAGTGTGTCCTGTATATTGCCAGTCCATTTCATCAAATGATTCAAAGTTTCGCTATCATTAACAACAGGGAAAAATTCTTTCTATCTTTCTGACTGCTTTCTCTTAAAGCACACCCCATTCATCCCCCCTCCATGTCCAGTCTTTCCATTGGAAAAATTGAAACAAGTTCTTAGGTTAAAAAGGGACCTCCCTCATCCCCCCCCCCCATATTTCCCTTCAGGCCATCACATCTGTATTCATATAAAATTTTCTACATTCTGGAAAGGAACAGTATTCATTAAGAAGGCATACATCATTCAACCATATCTGATCTATATCACAAGCTACTCACATAATTCAGATTTTTGCATCCTCACCACACTGATTTTTTTCCAAGGACTCACTTATCATTATCTCCTTCTCAGGGCTTGCCACCCCCTTGCCAATATTGACCTATGCCTATTGACTGTGCACATATAGCACAGTAATAGAAAGTATCTTCTTTCCTCCATGTGCTTTATAAACTCAGATGACTTAACGCAAAGCTACTATAATCTGGAAAGAGTGCTCTCATTTCAAAAAGGTTATGATCCTTGAGGTCCTGATACCATGCGGGCAAAATCTAAGCATGCCCAATTTGGAACACTTCAAAAGCGATGCTCACTTCTACAGACATACAGAATCACTCAAACCAGACATCATCCACATTTCCATAGGGGAGAAATTAGTTCCTTACATTGGCACATCAGCATCTTCATCAAAAGGGTGTCTTTCAAAGGAAAGCTTGGGGAAGACATACCCGATATGAGTTACAATGCAACCAGTGAGGATATCACCGGGCTGGTACCACTGATGTCGAATTGGAAGAGGATTGTTTCCACTGCACGTCATAGTTTGTACTATGCAAGCCATGTGAGGGAGCAGCATTTGCAGGAGCAGCAGCGGCAGCAACCTCGCCGATGGTGCCATGTGGATGGCAAAGCAGCTCTCTGCACAGAGAAGCTCCTGGGATTTTCCACAGAATCGTTCTTTGCATTTGCCTGGTTTAAAGAAGATGGCTCAGATGACTCTGCCAGTGCACTTCTTAAAAGGACGTGGGCAGCATTATTTTTGCCTTTGTGGTGTTACAATGATGTTCCAAAGAAGCTGAGATTTAATTGCTGACCCCCCCTTACCCCAAGTCTCCTGGAAAGCCCCAGGAGCTTTGACTGGGGGAATCAATGACAACAATCCTGATAATTATAGGGGAGAAACACCTCTGCCACACACTTGAGATAATTATTGGTGCCAGAGCCGCAGAAGGTAGTGGGACAACCTTCTTGTTCTTGGTAGTGGGACAACAACAGGGATTATGAGCTGAGAATGACACCCCTGTAACCCCCCCCGGACTGAATCTAAAAGGAAGGTGACATTTTTGGAAGAGATGATTCAATCAGGTGCCGATCGGGATATTTGGTTAACATAGCAAAGTTTTGCCCAGTCATACAAGTGTGATATTGAGAGCAGTAAACAAATCTTCCAAGTAGTATATTTCAAAAAAAATGTAAATTTACATTTATTCAAGTAGATCTAGTTCACATCCAAGTTGCAGTTGAAAGGAGAGAGAGGAGCCTAATCTAAAAAGTGCTTGCCCAATCACAACTGGCTAGCTTGTCTGGCATCATGTGTGTTGGAGTATGAGGGCACTGTGTCTACAGGAGAGACCTGCAGAGACGTGTGTCTCCATGGAAGGCCATGTAAAGAGAAGGAGAGGACAAAAAAGAGGGCAGCTCCCAGGTTAAGACAAAGAGAGGCATCACATTTAAGGAGATAACACTTAGAGTGATGTAGTGCCCCCTCCCATGTCCAGCCATGCTGAGTCAGTCACTCCAAAAGTTCTCAGGCAAAATAGTGAATGTGAAATATTCTGCATTGTGTTTGCAATGGGTAGGGAGCTGTGTTTCCCACTCCCAATGAGCTTAAAAGGAATGTTTATCAACAAACAAGGGTGTTTTTGTATGCCAGATTAACATTGTGCTGAGAGTGGATCCAAGCCGGAAAGGTTTAGGATACAAACATAGACCCTTATTCCTTCCTTCCTTCCTTCCTTCCTTCCTTCCTTCCTTCCTTCCTTCCTTCCTTCCTTCCTTCCTTCCTTCCTTCCTTCCTTCCTTCCTTCCTTCCTTCCTTCCTTCCCAATGGAGACCCAAAGCAGTGTACATCATTCTCCTCTCCCCCATTTTATACTCACAACAACTCTGTTGGGTAGGTTAGGTTGAGAGTATGTGACTGGCCCAAGGTCACACAGTGAATTTTCATGACAGAATGAAGATTGGAGCCTGGGTTTCCAAGATCCTAAGTTGACACTTTAACCACTACATCACACTGGCTCTTTTTGACCTGAGGTCTCCCGGGGGGGAGCAAAGGTTTGCCTGCTCAAAGGGCCCCTGACCCACTGGCCCAGATCTGGCCAGCAGGGGTAACCCCGCCCCCAAAATGCCTGGATTGGGCTGACGTGCCTATGGTATCATAGAGTTTTCAGGCTGAATCCTAGAGCGTCCCCAGCAATGTGCCTAGCATGATAACGTCACTTCTAGGTGATGTCATTGCAGCACAAGTGCACTATGCGAGTGCTCAAAAAGTCCCAGAATGGGAGCTTCCCTTCACTGCAAACAGGTAAGGGACCTGGCAATCCTACTCTGACCTCAGCATATTCTGGATCGGGCTGAAGAGTTGAGCAGGAAAAGGAGCTTAACCCATCATTCCATACCATTTCATATCACAGTTCCTATAAGAGCTGTTCTCCTGGGTAACTTTCAGCCAGTCACAACCCTCTTAAACTAGTCTACTTTACAGGTCTATTGTGACAATAAAAAGGAAGGAGACTGATGTATGTTGCCTTGAGTTCCTTGAAAGAAGGGCAGGATGAAAATGTGCTCAATAAACAATAAACCACCTTAGCATAATAACTGAGGCACAAAGTATATATTATGGGAGGCACAGGGCCCTAAGTCTTCCCAGTAATGTCCAGAGAAGAATATGTTTGGTGTGACATAATGGCACCAGACATTTCCATTACTTGGATCAAATGCATCACTGCCACTTGTCTGGGGGGTGGTAGCAGGAACGCTAGAACTCATGAGGTGTCTTTTCCCACTAGATGGCACCACTGAACTATGGGGCACACACTGGCAGAAATAACATCCACTTTGGTGCCCAAACTCTTTGTAAACAAATTGTTCAGCAGTTCAGATCTTAGCTCTCTCCTACACTTTATCAACAACCATGAGCAAGGCAACAGCATCCCTCTTTTGTGTACAGGGGTATAACAATACTAATTTAGTTCAAAGAGATGTTGTAGTAGGGATTAATTGAGATAAATTATGGGTTCCACACTAGTATCAAAGAAATGTTATGAAGAAGTGCCCATAGGCTCAATAAGGCCACTGGCCAGATCTTTCTCTGTAGTCCATACCACAGATTCACATGAATGGATCACTAAAATGTAAAATTCCTTTATTTCAAACATATAACAATGAGCCAACATGGATTATGTATGACACATATTTAGCTGCTCCTTACCAATTTTCACTAGTGATTTTTACCATGGAAACAAGCATTAATGGAAGTATTCATCATTCATAAATTCCTTATGTTACAAAATGTTCTACATTTGCTTTAGAAAAAGTGAAACATTGAATTTGCAGTCGTTAAACATAATTTTAGTTTTCATAAGGAGACATATCCTCAGCTCCTCAATGGGGATGCAGCAACCAGACTGACAATTAAAAATATTGATGCCTTTTCCTTATCAAGTGTTCTCTTTTGTTCAGCTCAGGCTTCATGATTATGATATAGCATTTTGGCAAAAAGATGAAGCCCAGTAACCCCATGCTGGAGGCTAAGATGGAGAAGATCTCCACAGCCACCATCTCTTTTCCGCTTGTGCTCAGATAGGTTGGTAAAAAAGACAGCCAAACACTGCAAAAGAGCATCATGCTGAAGGTGATAAACTTAGCTTCATTATAGCTGTCAGGTAGCCTTTTCGCTAGGAAAGCTATAACAAAGCTCATGGCGGCCAGAAATCCCATGTAGCCCAAGACAATGTAAAACATGGTGACCAAGCCTTCATTACATTCCACTATGATTTTCCCCATCATTGAGTACATTTCCAAATCTGGGAATGGAGGGAAAGTAGCTAACCAAACAGAACAAATGCCCACTTGAACAAGGGAGAAGGAAATGATAATAGAATGTGCAGATTTTTTCCCCACCCATTTTCTGAAAATATTTCTTGGCGTAGAGGCCACAAAAGCCACCAGCACTGTTATAGTTTTTGCCAACACAGAAGACACAGCAACTGAGAAAATGATGCCAAAAGTTGTTTGCCGGAGGAGGCAGGTCACCTCATTAGGCTGTCCGATGAAGAGCAAGGAGCAGAGGAAGCAAAGAAGGAGAGAAATGAGGAGGACATAGGTAAGGCTCTGGTTTTTGGCTTTGATTATGGGAGTGTCCTGGTGCTTGATGAAGATTCCAAGCACCAGAACTGCCACCAGAGAAAAGAAAACAGCTAAGCAGGCTAATAGTATTCCCAAAGGTTCTGCAAAGGAGAGGAAGCTTAAAGTCTTGGGGATGTATTTATCTTGAATGGTGTTTGGATAGTGATCCTCCAAGCAAGTGACACAGTAATCCAAGGCTGTGAAAAGAAGATATGCTTAGTTTAAAGCATTCACAACGGTGAACAAAAACAGAGAGCAGCTTTAGAAGATTCTTCTTAATATGTGCAATCCTGAGTAAAAGCACTTGTGTAATCCTATGCCAACCTGAGAATACATAACATGCAATGCTATGGATTGAACCTGGAACTTTCTACTTGAAAATCTACAGGTAATATGGGATGCATGAGGAGGGAAGCTGGCATGATATAGCCCAATCTTGTCAGGTCTTGAAAGCTTAGCAGGTTGGATGGGAGGCCACCAAGGAAGACTCTGCAGAGGAAGGCAATGGCAAACCACCCCTGCTTCTCACTTGCCTTGAAAGCTCCTTGCTGGGATCGCCATGACTCAGTTGCAACTTGACCTCCCTAATGTATGTAATAAGAGACTCATGTAGGATGCAGGTTACTGACATAATGAATCAAAAAATGGTAGTAGGAACTTTGTGGTTCATTCAGATGCCTCAGACTTGTTAAAGGACATTGTTTTCCATAGAAGAGTTACTGATCCCTATTTCACCTAAGAGTCCCCTTTTATTACACAGCAAATGATTATTTCACATTTGTCCTCATTGGCCATCTTGCAATGCACCAAAAAGAAAAGGTGCCTTTTTTTGTCCAACATTTCCAGAACCATGCAGATATTATATATAAAATATATTTAATGATAACATGCCTGAAGTTCCCATTTCACCTATGTTCTAAGCAAATAATTGAAAATCCTTGGATAAATGTTCAATATAGAAACACATAATCTTTAATTTACAATCTTCAAAGAGGAAAAAACTTCAAAACTGCAGAGATTTAAATACTATAGTGGTGAAACAGTCCCACTTTGGCCTGCAGGCCCTGTTCCACCCTGCCTTTCAAGATTTTCTCAATACCTGGAGAAGCTTTTCTCTCTCTCTGGTAACTTACCACCACCACCTGACTGTTTTAGGTATCGCCCACTGGGACGGTTAGGACTCCCAGCTTTCCTTCCAAGTTTTGAGGCCTTGCCTCTGTGTTTCCCGCTGCCCAGTGCCTGGTCACCACAGGGACAGTTTACTGCCTTGTGGGCCACTGGGGGAATAGCCACTTGCCAATTGATGCCCCCTTCCTGGTGCTTCTTTTAAAATAGTATTTCCAAGATGGTGGAGGTCTATGCAATACAGAGAACCACTACCAGCACCAAAAGTTATAAAGTATTTATTAAAAAGAAAATGTTCACATGCATACTTTTAGCACAGCATCAGACTGAGCAAAGGATTCAAAGAAAAGGTTAAAATGCAATTCCTCTGTCCCTCCATCCATACATGCCCTACCTGTTGTTAAATATAGGGCAGGCTATTTAGCTCAGAATGTTATAATTTCTACAGAGTGACCATTACCTGGCAGCTTCCTTCAGCTGTCCAGGCCAGCACATGGCAATGGCTGCCTCCTCCAGACTTCAGTTCTGTCTGCTCTGATGGACAAAAGAGTCCCTCCTCCTTGTTTCCTGGAGTTTTATCTTCTCTTTTCCACACCCACTGACCTGGCCAGGCCAGGTGAGAGAAGCTTTTCCTGGAGAGTCTTCCTGGAAATTATTCCTGGAGACTTTCTAGCCTAATGTCCTCCAAATCTCTGTTCCCTGCTTGGAGAAGGGGAGAGTTTGACCCACCTGTTATCTCTCCTGCTAGATCTATTAGCATTTGTATGAAGGTGAGCTGAGGTAAGTCTGGAAAACAACTTAACTAAGTTCCCCCTTCCTGCCTGTTCTCTATCCAGAGAGCAAAACTTTTAAACCCTCCTGGTAAAGGTTTTACTCGTCAGCCCTCTACCCCAAAAATGCATTTCTTCACAACCCTGTAGGGCACTCAGACTTCCAGTCCCACAGCATTCCTATATATTTCATTCAAAGAATATTTTTACCAGCATATCCCTTACCAGTCTGGTTTGAGATCATCCCTTTGGGACATGGGGCACAATCGAAGCAGCAAAATCTCTCCCCCTCCTTCTTTTTCTTGCTGTATCCTGGTTGGCAGTTGTGATTACATACAGAGAAGGGAGGAACCTATCCTTGAAGAAAGGAAGAATTCATATTTAAGTGTGCTAAAGGACCAGTGAGCCCTGGACAGAGTATAAATTAGTTAGCCTATTGATGCTTATGCTTTCCTATGCAGAAGAAACTGGAAACATGACCTATCATTATGAAAAGAATATTCCTTGCTTCTCGGTTACAGGTTCTTCACAACACTGTACTATATTTAACAGAATATACAAAAAAATTAATGACGAATATATTTACAAGTGGGGGACCCATCCCCCTGCCTTTTCCCAACAAAAACCAAAGCTTGAATACTGTTGTGGCTGCCTAGCAACAACTATCGAGGGCATCTGTTTATTAAAGTGGTACTCTTTTATCATTCTGGGTTTTTAAAATGCATTTTTGTTTCAGATTTTTTTTTCTGCAAACCTGGGACTTTTCTCTGGATTCCAGAAAGTTCTGTCTTGTCTGTCCATGGCTCTGATCTCTGGATTTTAGTATCCACATGTAGGCCATGGTTGAGAATTACTTGTATTGATATACACACAGAGAGAAAGAGGGAGAGAGAAAGACAGACAGGAGACTACATTGCATTTACACAATCCTAATCGACAAGTTCAACATCAAGCAGTGAGCTACGGTTGCCAACTCTGGCTGGGGAAATCCTTAGAGAGTTGGGGAGATGATCATCTACCCTTGGATGCTTCAGTTTTCTCCAAGGAAACTGGTCTCTGTAATCTGGAGATTAGTTGATTGATTAAATGTCTAAACCCCCCTCCCGGCCAGGGTTGGCTCAGGGCAGCTTATAAAAAGCATAAAATTACAGTCAAGTTACTATAAAATACAGTTGTAATCCCAAGAGAAATCCAGGCCCTTCCTGGAAGATGAAAACTCAAAGGATCTGTCTTTTAAAGCAGAAATAATTAAATGCAGAGTGTTTGGCCTTCCCTGTCAAGCAATTGCAGCGTCCTCCTGTGCACTACACATTTTGAATTAAGCAGTGTAATATACTGAATGAGGGCATACCCTCCCACACAGAGTATAGAGCAAGCTCTCCTGCCTGTCCCTTTCCATCCTGAGGACTGGCTCCTAATTGCCTGCCTGGGAAACTTCCAGATCTTTTGTGGGGATGAAGCAACATTTCCAGGGGTAGGTGTGGATCAGAAGGGATCAATTGTGAACTGAGTTCTGAACTCCCACCCCAGGGTCACAATAAAGCACAAGAAGAAGAAGAAGAAGAAGAAGAAGAAGAAGAAGAAGAAGAAGAGTTTGGATTTATACCCCGCCCTTCACTGCCCAAAGGCGTCTCAGAGCGGTTTACAAACTCCTTTCCCTTCCCCTCCCCACAACAGACACCCTGTGAGGTAGGTGGGGCTGAGAGAACTTCTGTCCTTGAGAGAACAGCTGTGCCAGAGCTTGTGACTGACCCAAGGTCACACCAGCAGGTGCAAGTGGAGGAGTGGGGAATCAAACCCGGTTCTCCCAGATAAGAGTCCGCACACTTAACCACTACACCAAACTGGCTCTCACTACAGGAGAGTGATGAAATATAGTACCTGTGACCTCACCAACAGTACACCAATTGTGAAAAATGTATACTTCCTAAAGTATGGTATGATTCCAAGAACAATTAACTTCCCATGTTTTACAAAGTCAGATGCTGCCACCATTACTTGCCATGTCAGTGAATTTTCTCACATGCCGTGAAGAAGCGATATTCTCGTAAATCTACTGACAAAACCAGTTTGGACTGATGACTGATTTTGTCCATTGAGAGACAATGCAGCTTTCTTACCCGACTCAGACTTCTGTGCCACTCGATTTTGTCCTGTTGAATAGTGAGCTCTTCTCCTAGAGTGGTCTGGAGATCCAGCCTTCCAACTTGCCCTCTGATGTAGGAATTATTTGGGAAAGTCACCATGTTTGTAATGTCAAATCCAGTGTCCAGTTCGCCATGATCACTGAACACTATTTCATCTCCAGCACTGTTGTTGAATGAGACTCTCTGCAGAAATGAGTACAGCTAGACAGACAGAGAGAGAGAGAGAGAGAGGATCAAAGCAACCATAAGATGGTTCAGTGGTATTATCAAAAGGATTTAAAAACCAACTCTCTGTGAGAGGTTTTCATTCTTTAATCTAGGAGACACCCAGTTTATGACAGCAAAACTTTTGTATATTTTAAAAATTAATATTTTATTGAATTTTAGTGGTCAGTATCCCACTCTGGATTAGAAATGTAAAATTTCTGAGGCAATGTGGGGAATTTTTCTCAGGTTTATATTTGTTGTTGTTGAGGGGAAAAAATGGAAATTTTGTGGAAATCGGAAATAACACGTAATACTTACTTCCCTATCAAATCTAAAATTATATTGCTGCTTTAACAAAATAAGAATAACCATATATATATATCTTTTTTATATGTGTGTGTGTGAGAGAGTGTATGCACCTGGAAGTCATGGGAACCGCTAGAGACGGACCCCTACTGGGGGCCTAGAAGTTATTCCAAGAGGTGGCTGAATAAAGCCTGCCCCTGCCTTCAGCCTCTGGTATTCCAAAGAGGTCTCCCATCCCAGTATTTGCCAGAGTTGATCCTGCTTAGCTTCTGAGATCGGATGAGATCAGGCTTGCTCGGGCTCTCCAGGTCAGGGCATCATATATAATTTAATTAGCATATGGTGTTGTGTTAACTGTGTTTTTAATGGAATTTTAAATACTTGACAGTATAGTCCTCAGTACAGTTATGCCCTTCTAAGGCCATCGGTTACAATGGACTTAGAAAGAGATAACACTGTTTAGGATTGCATTGATAATTTTCTACAAGCAAAACTGCAAATATGCCAAATGCTAAAGTAAGAAAGAGTTGTAAACAATGCTCCCTCTAAACTGTGGAGTCTTGAGATCAAAACTTCGACTTTGTGAGCTACCGGCATTAAAAGTTGTGAGTGAGTGATTTGGCTGCTGCATAAATTCATTTGCTCTGGAGCCCTCCTTCCTGAGCTGAGACAAGAAATGTGTGAGCTGGAGGCTAAAAAAACTGTGAGCTAGCTCACACTAACTCAGCTTAAGGGGAACACTGGTTGTAACCAATGTTCCCTCTAAGCAATGGAGTCTTGTGAGCAAAAAAATTACTTTGTGAGCTACTGGCATTAAAGTTGTGGGTGATCGATTTGGCTACTGCATAAATTAGTTTGCTCTGGAGCCCTCCTTCCTGAGCTGAGACAAAAATGTGTGAACTGGAGGCTAAAAAAATTGTGAGCTAGCTCACACTAACTCAGCTTAAGGGGAACACTGGTTGTAACCTGGAGCACCCTTTTTATGTGTGTGTATCACAGGAAGTCCCTCCCTCCGACCCTCCCCCAAATTTCCCGAAGGAAAAAAAATCCATAACAAAATCCTCAGACTTGGTATACATTTTGAATGAACTGAACATTTTTGTCCTAAAAAACACTTGACTCATCACAAAATGATGGAAAGGTCTAATGAGGCACCTGATAGTACGAGGACACAGGTGACATGGTCAGTGTTCCCTCTAAGCTGTGGAGTCTTGTGAGCAAAAATTCTACTTTGTGAGCCACTGGCATTAAAGTTGTGAGCGAGCGATTTGGCTGCTGCTTAAATTAATTTGCTCTGGAGCCGTCCTTCCTGAGCCAAGACAAAAATGTGTGAGCCGGAGGCTCAAAAACTGTGAGCTAGCTCACACTAACTCAGCTTGGAGGGAACACTGGACATGGTTATTACAGGATACAAATGATTCTGTTAGTCTGTGGCAAAATTTTTAGGTGAAATAATTAAACAGCAGCAGAAGAATATCAGGTAAGGCATTGTTTTATTTTATTTTATTATTTTATTTTCTGCTCAAGGCTATAGCTGTATGAGCAGTGATAGACAGATAGATAGATAGATAGATAGATAGATAGATAGATAGATAGATAGATAGATAGATAGACAGACAGACAGACAGACAGACAGACAGACGGACAGACAGACTTTTGTAGATGGATAGATGGGACTTTTCAGTCTAGGAAAAATCATGGCTTCATGGTTGGAGAAACTGGATAGAGGGAGCTTTCTCTCTCCCTCCAGTAAAGCAAAAACACAAAGGCATGCAACAAAATTGTTGGGAAATAAGTTCAGGACAGAAATATTTATTGAAGGAGCAAGTAAAATGTGGAATTCACTTCCAATGAGAGTAATGATACACATGGGCATAGATCGCTTTAGAAGGGGGTTATGCAGATTCATAGAAGAGAGGTGAAGAGAGCTTCCATCTACAGAAGCAGCCAACCTATGAATACCAGTGCTGGGAGGCAGCAGAAGGGGAGGGCCTTTGCATTTATGCCTTGTTTGTTTGGCCCTCTAAGGCAACTAATTAGCTGCTGTGTGAAAGAGTATGCTGGACTAGATAGATCACTGGTCTGATCTAGCAGGGTTTCCTTATATTGACACTTCCATCAACAGAGACAGATTACCTGCCAGGTCTCCACATTCAGGGGAGCCAGTGTTTTCTCATCCTTCACTGCTTTGTGGTTGGCCATAGAGGAGTACATGTTATATAAAGCATGTGCCAAAATGTAGACTGCATTATAGATACTGTAGCTGTGGCCAGTCATGCTCATTTCAAAAAATGTTGCTGGAACACTCTCCAGGCTCTCCTCCCCTGTGCACATTTCATTGGACCGTGTTGGACCCACAGAATCTGGAAAAGAACAATCGAACATTTGTTCCCAAACATCCTTTATGAAGCCGTCACCTTTGGCCCAGAAAGGCTTTACAGACTGAATAAATCTGTGAAAACCAGTCAGCTCGTTTGAGTGGATGGTGAAGGAAAGAGCACCATGAAACATTTGGATGTCCAAAGACCTCTGAAAGGTTGTGAAGGCAAATTCAATCTGGGCTGTCATAATCCATACTTTTCCTGCAGAAGTTCTTTCCATAAAGTCAGAATTGCTCAGAAAAAGCTTTAATTTTGATAACCACAGAATGCTCATCAGCCGTGTTATGGTCGAAATATCTCCATATACGACAACTACGTTTGCTTTCCTCTCCAGGAAATCTGGACCAGCACCAAAGAGGTCAGGGAGCATTTCTCCCAAAGTATCAACATACACAAGTGCTTTCATTCTTTCTGTGAAGGCTGCACAGATTCCGTTCCTTGAAAGCATTGGTTCCAGCGTCTGCAAGAAATGTTCTCCACCATCATCATTTGAACTTATAAGCCCAACCCATTTCCAACTGAAATGCAGAAGTAACTTGACAATTCCCACGTATTGAAGGGCTTCATTGGGGACCATGCGGTAAAAGGACAGGAAGCTGGTTTGGTCGTTCATTGCTGATTCAAAGGAACCATATGAAATCTAAGAGACAGAGAGGGGCAAGGAGTATCCTCATTTGTTATATTCTTAATTTATTACCTTATGTTTCCTGCAAACATTTGTTTCCAAGGCAATGAATTTAGAACAGTGAATACAATTATACTTCCTCAAGCATTAACCTGCCCAATGGGGAGAATTAGACTAGAAATTCTGCAACTTTGTTTCATTTTTATCTCTATAAAAAACAGGGTCTTTCCATCCATCCCTCTGTCTGTCCACCTATCCGTCTGTTCCTCCTCAAAAAATGAAGCTAGGATTCTCAAAATTGGGCACCCACCTCAGGATGGTTATGGGAGTTGCAGTGCCAAACACGAAGGGAATTGGACCACCCTGGTCCATGCAATCGCCAGAAACCCCCACCCCTCTTCTTTTTGCTTTGAAAGTCTGACCATCACAATCAAACATGATCAGTTTGACTGCCAAGTAACTTTGCCATGAATCCACAGCAACCTAATCTATTTTGCCTATGTTTCTTTTTCATTTATGCTGTCCTACCTGTGGAATCTTGTAAAGACTTAAGATGTCTCCCATGATGACGGATGTTTCTGAACCAAGTCCCCCAATGACACCAATCAGATTTTTCTGGAAGCCACATTTGTAATTAGGAACAAACCAATGTGATTTGAAAAGCAAATCCAGAGTGGTACGATAAGACATCTTTGCTTCATAGTAATTGTCAAGGACGTGGAACCCAAGTGTGACATTTGGAAAAATCTTGGGATTGTTATTGATTTCACAGACGGCAAACACCAAGGCCAGGATATGCTGGTAGAACTTTAGCACTGAACTGCAAATAAAATGACATCTTGTTTCAAATGACAGTTCTGTAATCACAGTATACATAAATTCATTCCTCTGGAAGGAGTCTAGTTAATTGAGTTTGACTCTCTGTTCAATGTAAGAAATTTGATATCTACACATCAACAAGCCTTGCTGGATCAGACCAAAGACACAACTGAGCCAACCTCTACCTATCACAGTGAGATGTTACTGAGAAATGTTCAAAGAGGGCCCAGAAGGAGCAGCCACTATCTAACCCAGAACTTTTCATTATAGCTTGTTTCAAGAAATTACATAAAAGTGATGTTTGGAGAGACTTTTTTTCTGTCTTGAATATGCTGTCATTAGTTTCAGTAGGGGATGCTGATTTTTCTTGTTGCAAGGGGTAGATGAAGAAATTCTCTCTGCCTGCTTTCCTCAGACCATTCACCACCTTGTCCATTCTTTGTGTCCCCCTCCCCAAATTAAAACAGGCCCCAGTGCGGTATAATGCCAGACAGTCCTTTCTCCGTAGTCTGGAGATCAATTGTAATTCTGGGAGTTCTCTAGGCCCCACCTGGAAGTTGGCAAGCCTAACTATACAGGTGTGAATCCAATCTGAGTACACATCCACCATTACAGTGCCATTCTAAGCAGACCTACACCCCTCTATAAACTTGGAAAGGTGTAACTCTGCATCATATGGCGCTTTTAAACAAACACAGAGAATGTACCTCTCCTCCACAGCCTCCTATTCTGTTCTGACAGAGCTGCTGGCCCTGTTTTTTTTTAACACTGGCTAGAACAAGCATGACAACATAGATAATGTCATGTTTCTCCGGTTTTAGCAATACATTTAAAGCAATGACCTTCATACCAAGAGAGGTTCTTTCCCCCAAATTATGATGCATTACCCTGACCCGAATAGCTCGGACTAGCCCAATTTCATCAGATTTCAGAAGCAAAGTAGGGTTGTCCCTGGTGGGTGGGAGACTGCTAAGGAATACCAGGGTTCTTTGCTATGCAGAGGCAGGCAACGGCAAGCCACCTGTGAACGTTGCTTGCCTTGAAAACACTAGGGGGTCACCTTAAATTGGCTGCGATTTGATGACATTTTCTTTTTTTAAACGAAGCCCTATTGTAATTCTTTCAAAAGGCAAAGGAATTTTCAGAGGGTCCGAGATGCAATAAAGCTGAAATAAACCTTATTTAAGGGAGCCTCTTTCTCTCACACACATGCACACAGAAACAGAATGGGGGAAATCTGTAGATCTGGACAAGAAAATTATGCAGAGACGCGGAATACAAGCAGGTTGCCCCAACTCGGTGGGAGGGAGGGCAAAGAAAATGAATGGGATGAGCAAAGGAGAGAGAGAGAGAGAGAGAGAGAGAGAGAGAGAGAGAGAGAGAGAGAGAGAGAGAGAGAGAGAGAGAGAGAGAGAGAGGAATAGTGACCTATTCAGCCCAGGATAGAAGTCAGTACTAATGAAGGAAATCTAGGAGTCCGGGCAGATAGAAAACTCTGTAGAAATAAGAGATGTGTGTGTATATTGTGGACCACTGAGGGGCTTAAGCAGCTCTTAAAACATAATAGGTCTTTGGGAGGTCAGGAAAAAGCACATAGAGATCAGGGGGATTCCTAACAAATTTGCTGACCCGTGATTCATTCTCTTCTTGATACCATAATGACAATCAGGGTACTGATTTGCTTAAACAAAAGGAACAGACCTATATGAACAAAGCAAACAAGTAAAAACAACAGACAACAGTCTAGTTATGAATGACGGCTTCTGAAGAAGTTGTTCTACAAAACAAAGTTTCATTCAGGAGTCTTCATAAATTTATACACATTGATACTTTGTACACCTCTATACTTCATATACTATATATATATATATGGCTATTTTTGATATTGTCACCCTTTGAATTAATTGTATATTTCTTCCTGTTGCATTCATTGCATGTATTGGCTGTATTTTTGATAAATTATATATTCATTTGCTCGTGTCCTTCTCCCAGTCTTTTCCCTCCTTTATGGGGTTGCACAATGCCATTATCTCCAACCCATCAGCCAATCCAAGGATGACTAACCAGTCTGTTAGAACTGGGAATCAAATGGGAAGTGGTGGTGGGGTGAACTGCCAAACATGGTACAAATCGAGATCGTTCTATAAGGGAGGTATGAGATCCCAAAGCATAGTCAATTTTGGTGAAAGCTTGGGCAGTGGCAAATACAAATTGTAGCTCACTTTCTTTTGGTGGAAGGCAGAGGGAAAGCAGTGCGAGGTGGGTCTCAGGTAAATTCTGGAATATATGACATCTCCTGTATGCAGTCCAGATATGTTAAATAACATTTATACTGATATTTAAGGCATCATTTCCCTCTTGTTTTCCACTATTGGAACTGGATAGAACTGGCTTGTGATGACCTCTGCAATTTGTTTGTGAGCGTAATCATGCACACAGGTTGAGAGAGAGAGCAAGAGAGAGAGAGCATGAGAGCGAGAGATAAGAAGAAGAAGAAGAAGAAGAAGAGATTGGATTTATACCCCGCCCTTCACTACTCAGAGAAGTCTCAGAGCAGCTTACAAAACTCCCTTCCCTTCCTCTCCCCACAGCAGACACCCTGTGAGGGAGGTGGGGCTGAGAGAGCTCTTGACAGAAACTGCTCTTTTTTCAAGAACAGCTCTTATCAGAACTATGGCTTGCCCAAGGTCATCCAGCCAGGTGCAAGTGGAGGAGTGGGGAATCAAACCCAGTTCTCCCAGATTAGAGTCCGCGCACTTAACCACTACACCAAAGAGAGAGAGAGAGAGCGCTCTGTTTCTCCCGTCACAAAGGATTAATTTAAAATTAGACATAGAGGGGGAGGGGAGGGGAGATGCCTCACATTGGAAAGTCAGGAGACTCTTGTGAAGGATGTTTCTTGAAGGTAACACTGTAGGAATAGTAACCAATATGAGAAACAATCCCACCAATGAGAAGGTCTCCTGGCTGGTACCATTCATGTGGAATCTGAAGGGGTTCCGTCTCTACACTTCCCATGTGAGGGAGCAACAGCAGCAGCATCACCGTCTCCGTCATGACGATGTGAGGGAGCAACAGCAACAGCATCACTATCTCCATCATGACCATGGCAAAGTTTCACTCGAGGTGTCAGACTGTCCTACTTTCCCTTCAAGCCTTTCCAAGGTGTAGTCAATGTAACTTGGGCTGCAGCTGGCATTGCCACTACACTTCTGAGATGGGCATGCAACAGCCGTATCTTTCATCTCAACAGCATTCCATGAGTCAGATCTGAATGTCAATTGAGGAACAATGATTAACAATAATAAACTACAGTAACAACAGTATGTCCGTAGTCCCTAATCTTAGTTATGATTTGGATCCGTGGGGTTTTTATAACCAAGCGGTTCAGTTTTTAATCACATTTTTTTGTACCACGTCCTTCAGGCAGTCACTGGAGCTTTGGACGGGTAAATGAATTACAGTGTTTGGGTAATTACAGGGGAGATGATCATTTCTAAATTGGTTTGTGTGTGTGCGCGCTCTGTGTAGAATCCTTAGCAGTAGAAGCAAACATGCTTGTCTCATTTCACCATGACTCCTGGGTAGTATGAAAAAAAAAATCTTATAGGCTGCAGTAACACACACTAAATCATCCACTTTCAATCCACTTTCAGTGCACTTTCCAACTGGATTTTACCAGTTCACAGAGTAAAACCCGGTTGGAAAGTGCACTGAAAGTGGATTGAAAGTGGACTATTGTGTGTGTGTGAACACAGCCATAGTGACCCCTAGGCTTACCCTTGCACCTGACTCAGAAGCTCCAATTGATCCAGAACACAGCCGCATGGGTCCTTACCGGGCCCCCTTGGATGGCACTCATTCAATATGTGCTGCTTGAGCTGCACTGGCTTCCAGTGGAGCACCAGATCAGATTCAAGGTTCTGGTCTTGACCGTCAAGGCTCTTAGTGGTCAAGGATCTACATATCTTCAGGACCTTTCTCAGTATGCCCCTGGAACAGCATTACTATCAGGGAATAAGAACCTCCTGGTGATCCCTGGCCCAAGAGATATCCGGCTGTCCTCAACCAGGGCCAGGGCTTTTTTGGCCCTGGCCCCTGCCTGGTTGAACTCTCTGATGGAAAACATCTATGCCCTTTGGGAGTTACTACCTTTCCACAGGGCATGCAAGGCAGAGATCTTCCACCAGGCATTTGGTTGAGGACAGCGACTGGACAATATGACACCAGGCACTCTCACATACTCCCTCCATCCTTCGTAACCCCGTGTCAGGCGCTTCAGAAAAGTCAGTCAAACACCAGGCCTCATGCAAAAGGATAGTGTTTATTATACTGCAGATCTAAAGGCACGTTAACATTCTCTTGTCAGGAATAACCCACACAAAGGAACATCTCTGGTTATACCCCTCCGGGGTGAAGCCCCCCTGGATTCTACCAATAGCTACAGAGCCCGTGCGCAGGAAGGAAAGGTGCTACATTTCTAAAAGCTGTAAATTTCCATAGCCTAGCTGTTCTCATAAGAAAAAGAGAAGAAGAGAAACAGCCTGGCACTTCAAGGCCATTTGGCCATCTGGAGGTAACCCGGGATGTGAATTGCTGCGTTACCCAGGCAACCCCGTCACCTCCCCACATACCAGACAATACACAGGCAGAACCACTGACACCTCCACCCCTCCCTTCACCCTCATGGCAGGGTTACCTGACACCCCGCCCCCAAGAGGCCTGGGGAGCTGAATCTTTCCGCCATCTTGGAATGTATACTGTTTTATTGATTTATTTTAAAGTTGGTCTTAAATCAAATTGTTTATTGTATTTTGCTTTGTTGCAAGCCGCCCGGAGCCCTGCTTGCAGGGAAGGGCGGCCTAGCAAATCCAATTTATTAAAATAATAAATATGGTTGGAATCATACAGGAAGTGATCATGGTTGGAATAGTAGTGGTAACACCACAACTGGGCAACTATTCTTTTATGACAAAATAAAGATGTCTAGGTGTGGAGAATCCCACACTGAGGTTCCACAATTACAGTGCGGAGTAGTCAACAGGGGTAGTTCCCTAAAACCTTTGCAGAATTTTAACCCAGGCAGAACATTCTGTCTTGCTGATAGGGGTCAAGTAAATGAGTTGGGTGAAAATTTGGGTGAGATTGCATTGTGGCTGTGGTAAGTACTACAGTGATAACAAATGAGCCTGCCATACTGTTGTGGGATTGAGAAGGCTCACAAGAATTTGAAGAGATGTATCAAATATGCATGGTTAGGGTGGCCATCTCTATAAACAAGGCTGGAAGAGAGCCCTAGACTTCCTCTTTATTAGCAGATAAGTTGAGGTAAGGAGGAGGCAGAGGACACTCAATGAGGTACAATCCTTTCGAGTGCTCACAAAACAGAGCCAAGTGTCAAAGGAGTGATGCAGAATCACTGGGCAATGATGTGGATGGGGCACATACTAATACTAGGCCCTGGACATATGGTTGGAAATAATAGGGTTTCCAGCACAAGGAGACTCGAGAGTCTGTGGGGGCCTTGCTGGTGATGTAATGACACCACGGGCAAAGCATTGATGCCACTTCCCATGCAACCAAATTCTATGGTTTAAACATAGAGTTTTGCCGGACAGCAAGAGCGTCCCATGTGCCATGCTGATGTCACTTCAGGTCACATGGGAAGTGGTGTCACGGTGTCAGGACGTTGGCCATCACCCCCTTATTTTTCTCCTGCCACTTTGCTGAGTCTCAATATTGGCCACTGGCTTCAGAATAGTGATGGGAGCTGAAGCGTCCCCAATATAGGAAACTGGAAAATCATAGTCCACATTATCGCCAGACGTGCCCCCCCAACTGTAACAGAAACAAACGTTGCCTGTGGCCGGCATAATTCATCCATAAAAATAAGTAGGGATTTTAAAATTGGCCACCGTCCACAATGATTATAGCAGTTTTGGTGCCAAAAATGAAGGGAAACCGGATATCTTTGTCCAGGTTACCTCTAATGCCTACCCCAATATTATGTGCAATAGAAGCCAAAGTTAACTGGGGCAGGCAGAGTTCAGCCAAAAGATAAAGCTAGGAGCCTCAAAACTGGCTACCATAGTGTGGTGGTTAAAGTGTCAGAATAGGATCTGGGAAACCCAGGTTTGAATCCCACTTCTGCCATGGAAAGTCACTGGTTGACTTTGGGCCAGTCACATACTCTCAATCTAAACTACCACACATGATTGTTGTTAAGATAAAATGGTGGCAGGAAGAATGAGAAGAGCTTCTTTGGGTCTCCAGTAGGGAGAAAGGTAGAACAAACAGGGGAGGTGGGCCATATCCTCCTTTACAAAACAAAGCTTAGATTGTGTGACTAGGGACTCAGAGGGTGTGATGAGGGACTCAGGTGTGAATCCTGCCTCAGCAGCAGAGGTTTGCTGGGTGAACTTGGACCACTCACCACACACTCATGCTTACTACCTCACAGGGTGGTCATAGTAAGGATGAAATGGAGGCCAGGAGAATCATGCAAACCATTTTAGGTCTCCATTGAGTATAAAGGAAGGTTAGGATGTTGGTTATAAATCTGATTTTGCTGACCTCTTTCCAATAAAGGATGATCACTCTTGTTTTTGCTTCATCTGGTATTGCTGCAGCCTTTGGGGAGGAGGTTTAAATACTTCTCATGCATTAAAAGTACTGTTAAATACAGTAAGCACAGGGAGCTACAGATCCGGCGACCAGAGGGAAGAAGGTCATCGCCCCTGGTGGAGAATAAGAAGTATTTCTGTACAATGAGTGAACAGGCAGTTTGCCTTGCTTAGATGGTTATTCATATTGGTCAATTGTACAAAATAAATATAAGCCTCTCCTCCTTGAATCCTCTCTCAAATAACTTGGGATCCTTTTCTACCTGCTTCACATTTTGCTTTGGATAGAGGAATAATTAAATAGGCCTTATCCCAATAGGGTTAGTGAGATGCAAACTAAGGCCGAGTTCAGACTGGCAGTTTGGCCCCATATAGGCACGTTTCACAAACAGATTAAAGGGGCCGTTCACACAGGCACATCAGTCAGGCGTTCCCCAGCTGTATTCAACCCATCTTGTAACGCTTCCTTCCCGAGTTTAAAAAATACCAGGTGAAAGTGGTAGCAAACTCTGGAGAGCACGTGTGAAATGTGAACGCTAACAATCTGATTTGGTAGGGATGCTCTTATGCACATGAGCGCTTATGTGCATGAGCGCATAAGTGCATATTGTCAGATTACATCACAAAAAGCCGCTTACAGCCACGCCTCCACCAGGGGTGGGCTGACAGTGTGAATGCTCCCTTGCACCTCCTCCCCGGTATGCTCCCGCATCAGTTAGTGCAGTGTGACCGGGAAAACCCAGAACAAACCTGTTCCGGGTCTTTTTGCCATGACTCCTTCGTGCTTCAAACTGCCAGTCTGACCTCAGCCTAAGTAGGATTCTTCACCATACAGACTGAGGGAAACTCCTACTGCATCACTATATGGAGGCCATTTTTTCTTTTCCCCAGTTCCTTGGGAGTGGTAAATGGGGGCTGGGGCCAAATCCTTTGCCCCTGTGGATAAAAGGGAGGCCTCAAACTAGGCCATTGGCAGGATGTGTGTGGGTCATCCTGGAAGTTTAGGTAGACTTGTGGTATCTGAAGACAGAAGGATATACTCAGGACTTCTCAGCTCTCTTTCATGTGCTGGCATGAAAAAGCAAGATGTGGCAATATGGCTTTGCCAACTCTGTTCCCAGGATGGGGTTCAGAACTGGGAAAGGTTCTTTGGCTGCCCAGCCTCATCTCTCCTCCTTCAGCAAGTTAATTTATTTCATTTGCATTATTAATACCCCATCTTTATCCACAATGGGGAGCATAAGTACTTTATACTGTTTTCCTCTCCTCTATTTCCTCCCCATTGTGAGGTGAATCAAGTTGGGTAGCCATCTTGGTCTGTCTGTAGCAGCAGAAAAGAGTAATTTATTTATTTATCTATTTATTTGATTTATAGCCTGCCCTCCCTGCAAGCGGGCTCAGGGCAGCTCACAAATAGGGCACATGCCAGTACATAAAACAGGTTAAAGACAACATAAAACAATCAATTACAATATTAAGTGCTCTGGATGTTACAATCTTAAGTACAAAGATGACATCTTCCAGATGGTCCTCCCAGTTCCGTGGTGTCAGCACCACACAGCGCTGTTGTTCGCTCCTCAAGGGCCAGTTAGCAGTGATGGTGGTAAAGATAGTGGCGGCTCCTACTTGAAAGCCTGGCAGAAGAGCTCCATCTTGCAGGCCCTGCAGAACTGCGCAAGGTCCTGCAGGGCCCGGATCTCCTCTAGGAGCTCATTCCACCAGGTAGGAGCCACCACTGAAAAGGCCCTGGATCTGGTTGCAGCAAGCCTGGCCTCCTTGGGGCCTGGAACCACCAGGAGACGTTGCGTCCCTGATCGTAGTGCCCATTGGGGAACATTTGGGGAAAGGCGGTTCCTTAGGTATGTCAGACCCCGGCCATATAGGGCTTTAAAGGTAAGAACCAGCACTTTGAAGCAAATCTGTTATGCTATTGGCAGTCAGTGCAGCACTTTCAGCATAGGCTGGATGTGCTCCCACCTATGTAGACTCATCAACAGCCTGGCTACAGCATTCTGCACCAACTGCAGCTTCCAGATTTGCGACAAAGGCAGCCCCATGTAGAGAGCGTTACAGCAGTCTAGCCTCGAGGTGACAGTTGCATGGATCACTGTGGCTGCACTGCCACAGACATTCCCAATATGTTTCAGTACCAACAGAACTAACAACAGAGATGACAGATGGACTATTAAAGATCTTAATGTTTTTTTCTGACCAGATACTCTCTACTGTTCAATTCAGGCTTCAGTATTATTATATAGCATTTGGGGAAAAAGATACAGCACAATAACCCAATACTGGAAGCCAAGATGGAGAAGATCTCCATGGCTACCATGTCTTTTCCTTTCGTGCTTAGGTAGGCAGGGACAAAGGACAGCCAGACACTGCAAAAGACCAGCATGCTGAAGGTGATGAACTTGGCTTCATTGAAACTGTCAGGTAACTTTCTAGCTAGGAAAGCCACAATGAAGGAGATGGTGGCCAGAAAGCCCAGGGAGCCCAAGACACAGTAAAACATGGTGACTGACCCTTCATTACATTGCATTATGATTTCTCTAGTCAGTGAATGCTTGTCTATATCTGGGAATGGAGGAGAATAACTCAACCAAAGAGTACAAATACTTACTTGAACAAGGGAGCATGAAATAACAATAGAATATGTCATTCTTCTCCCCATCCATTTCCTGAAAATATTTTCAGGCTTGGAGGCCTTGAAAGCTGCAATGACAGTCACAGTTTTTGCCAGGACAGAAGAAACAGCAACTGAGAAGATGATGCCAAAAGCTGTTTGACGGAGGAAGCAGGTCACCTGGTTAGGTTGTCCAATGAAGAGCAAAGAACAGAGGAAGCAAAGAAGGATGGAGACAAGGAGAATGTAAGTGAGACTCCGATTGTTGGCTTTGACTATGGGAGTATCCCAGTGTTTAACAAAGATGGCAAGCACCAAAGCTGTGATCACAGAAGAAAAAAAAGCCAAGGAAACTAAAATAATACCTAAAGGTTCTGCAAAGGAGAGGTAGTTTTGGGTCTTTGCCATGCATTGATCGTGACTACTGTGTGAATAATGATCTTCTGGACAAGAAACACAGTATTCCATGTCTGGAAAAGGAAAAGATACAAAGTTTCTAAGTAGGCATAAGCAGCTGATTTTGAAAATCAATATCAGGAAACCTGAGTGAGAGAAACCTTGTGATAGTACCCTAACCTATGAGTACTGAACATGCGATGTCAAGGACCGAACACCCCCCACACCCTATATCAGTATTGTGCTACTCTACAGGGGCCTTCTTTCAATGAATGAACTGGCAGACTGAATCCACTCCTGGTTGAAGGATCATCAGTTGAGTTCAGACTGGCAGTTTGAAGTGCGAGGGAGTCGTGGCAAAAAAGACCCGGAACAACATGTTCCGGGTTTTCCCAGTCACACTGCGGGGAGGATGCACAAGGGAGCATTCACACTATTGGCCCAGCTGTAAGGTGTGGCTTTCTTTTTTGTAATCTGGAGATATGCACATATGCACTTATGCGCATAAGTGCTCATGTGCATATGCGCACAATAAAAAGCGCACAATAAAAATCACAGCTTTTAGCATTCACACTTTGTTGGTGCGGGATGGACGCAGGATACACACACTTTCCACGGTTTGCTACCACTTTCAACTGGTATCTTTTAAACTTGGGAGGGAAGCATTACAAGACGAGTTGAGTACGGCTGGGGAATGCCAGACAGACGTGCCTGTGGGAACGGCCCCTTTAATCTGTTTGTGAAACATTGCTGAGACGTGCCTATTTCGGGCAAACTGCCCATCTGAACTTGGCCATTATGTCTCATAAATAGAAGCATAGTGATGTTACTCACCCTTTTTTAAGGGTTTATTTTTCTTAAAAGGAAGTTTCCTGGATGTCCTTTTTCTTTAACATATAATGAACCACACTTATTCCTTGGTAACTGATTTTGCATTTCCATCCAAGATAACGGTGCATCCCTTGCAAAATAGCACTCCTAAAATCTCTTTGTTAATGCCCCAGAGTCCAATCACTCATTTTCATAATAATAAGTCAATGGAATCCTAATCAGAGAATTTACCCTTCAAAGCCCCTTGACTTCACTTTGACTTAGAATAGTGGAACTCTGCTGAAGATAGCATTGTATATCTGAAAGTCCTCATAATGCCTCTGCAGAATCTGTAACGTACTGAGGAAATGACTAAAAATGAAAGTATAATCAAAGAACATAATCTTTAACATGTTTTTACATTCTCTGTATTGCAGGTATTCAAATACTTTCATATCTAGCCCCAGCAACTAGTTCATAGAATTTCTTTCTATTTAATAGGGTGAGTATTTGTAACAGTATGCCTCCTACCCTCTTGGTCTGATATCTTCCCTTCTGGACATGGAGCACAATCATAGCAGCAAAATTTCTCTCCCTCTTTCTTTTTTCTGCTGTATCCTGGCTTGCATTTGTCATTACAAACAGAAAAGGGAGGCACCTATTCTGGGAAAATAGAAGAATTTAGACATCAAAAGGTACTTTGGAGATTTTGCTTTACACCAGATCTACCAACAAGAGGGCAGAATATACAGAAATATAATAACTGAGACTTACCAAGAGGATGTGTTAATTGTGATAAATGTTTACAATTTAAAACATAAAATAAAAACCAAGAAGACTGAACTTTCCATATTTTACACACTCTGTGCAGGATCATTAACAGCTTGTCAGTGAATTATCTGATATATATAAAATCCCTAACCTGTTAGCACTTTCCAGCTCTCCCACTGGCTGTGCTGTGTGCTCCACCAGCCATTGGCCCATCAACCACCACTTAAGTGTACTTGCATGCCACTGATTGGTTGCTGGGTCTGCTCCTCTCTCCCACCCACTGCCAGCCTGGCCACTGTTCCTTGACAGAATAAACTGCCAAAACAGCTGTCTTTCCTGATGAAGACACTTCTCTTGCTTGGTTTCTGTGAGGCTAATTTTTCCCTCAGTGGCTGTTGCTAGGCAACCTAGCTTGGTTCTGTCAGTAAAAAGGCAAAGGCAGGAGGCCCTTTCCAGGCCTACCAGCTCCAGGTTGGGAAATTCCTGGAGATTTTGTGGTGGAGTCTATGGAAGCCAGAGTTTTGGGAGGGGAGAAATTTCAGCTGAATAGAATGCCGTAGAGTTCACCCCACAAAGCAGTTATTTTCTCCTGGGGAACTATTGCTGCCAATCTCCAGGTGAGGTCTGGAGATCACTCTCCAGATGGCAGGCATCAGTTCCCCTGGATAAAATGGCTGCTTTGCAGGGTGGACCGTGTCATTATACCCTGCTGAGGTCGCTTCCCTCCTGCTTGGGTCCTCACTGTGGAGAAAGACTGTACTTTTCCTAGGCAGAGGCTGCTGGTGGAAGGGGAGATGGAATGCTGAAGTCAGAGGGGCATACAAAAGTAGGTTGATGGTTGGCTGGGAAGGAGATAGGGTTGCCAACTCCAGGTGGATTTGAGGAGTGGAGCGAGGAGAGGGTGGGGTTTGAGGAGAGGTGGGACCTCAGACAGGTACAATGCCATAGACTCCACCCTTCAAACCAACCATTTCCTCCAGGGGAGCCATTGTTGCCAATCTCCACACGAGGGCTGGAGATCACTCAGAATTATAACTGCTCTTCAGATGGCAGAGATCAGTTCTCCTGGAGAAAATGGTGGACTCTGTGTCATTATACACTGCTGAGGTTGCCACAGCAAATTGACACTGAGTGCCCAAGGCCGGGGCACCTGTCTAGAGCTCATTGTATTTATTTCCACAATGGGCCTTGTTCCTAGTATGGCATAAATATGCACTGCATAGTGAAAAGATTCTCCTCCCACCCCCAACACCCAATTTAATGGATAGGTATGATTTTCTTCTATTTTTGCTTACATGTGTCAGCCTTTTGTGCCAAGTAATTCTGTCCTTATGAATGGTGAGCTCCTCCCCTGGAGGGGCTTGAGGATCCAGCCTTCCAACCTTGACTCGAACATAGGAGTTATTTGGGAAAGTGACCAAGTTCCTAACATCAAATCCACCTGCTAGTTCTCCATGGTCATTCAACACAATTTCGTCTCCAGCACTGTTGTTGAATGAGATCCAATGCAGAAATGAGTGGAGCTAGGCCAAATGAGAAAGACAACTACAGAGTATTAAAATAGCCTAAGGATTAATGATAATACTGATGAATGCATTTCACACCAATATACTGTAATAAGAACATACAGGGTACCTAAGACAATGGAGAGAGAGTACCTGCCAGGGCTCCACATTCATATGTTCTTGGGTTCTCTTATCATTTATGTGCATGGAATGTAAGGCATATGCCATAGCATAAACTATGTTAAAGATGCTGTAGCTGTGGCCAGTCATGCTCATTTCAAAAAATGTTGCTGGTACACTCTCCAGTCTCTCTTCTCCACTACATAGTTCATTATTCTCTGCAGACTTTCTAGAACTGGGAAAAGAACAACCAAATTCTTCTCCCCAGAAGTTCTTGAAAAAACCATCCTCATTTGTCCATGGAGGTTTTACAGTCTGAAGAAATGTTTGGAAAGCTATTAGCTCATTGGAATGAATTGTGAAGGAAAGAGCACCATGAAACATTTCTGTGTCCCAGGATGTTTGAATACTCGTGAAGGTGAAGTCGATTTGGGCAGTTGTTATCCACACTTTTCCTGCAGAGCTTCTCTCTGTATACCCAGAATCAGCTAGAGACCGTATCCATATAATGGTTACCAGCCATATAATATTGGATGTTTCTCCGTGTACAACAATAGCGCTGGCTTCACTTTCCAGAAGAACTGAACTGTTTTTGTAAAAGATTTGGATGGTTTCAGCTCTGATATCAACATTTTTTGTTGTTGCAGCTCTTTCTGTGAAGGCTGAACAGATCCCATTCTTAGAAAGCATTGGCTCCAATGTCTGCAAGAAATGTTCCCCAGATTGGTCATCCATAGTCATCAGCCCAACCCATTTCCATCTGAAATGTAGAAGCAGCTGAACAATTCCCACGCACTGAAGGCCTTCATTGGGGACCATGCGGTAAAAGGAAGGGAAATGGATTTCATCATTCATTGTTGATTCAAAAGATCCATATGAAATCTAAGAGACATAAATAAGAGAGAGAGGCAAAATGGAGAATCCGAGAGTACTCATTATATGTTCACTTCCCATTCTTAATGGTGTCGGGGAGATCTTTGTTTTATTTATTTAGAATACTTCCTCATTACCTTTTCAGAGTCCTGTTCAAGGTAGCTTCTTCCAGCTCTTCCAGATAAGGGAGACGTGGACATGGGTAGCTGAGCTTTGCTCCTGAAGTAATCAGCTTCCACATATGGGCACATTTTAAAAGGCCTGCTTCCCACCTGTGTTGTTCAGTAATCTAGGACCAACTGGCTGTTTAAGGATTGAGCAGCAGTGTGCTCTGCCCTTTTCCATTTGGCTTGTGAAAGTGTAGATTTTAACCTACTATACATTGCTGGTGTTGTATGCTAACGTGGATCGCACGCGCGGTCGGGGTTTACATGTGGCCATGTGAACGGGTATAGCTTCGCATTGGAGAACAATGCCAAGCACAGATCCTAGAATGGACCAATAGGGTGGCTCGGATTCAGGAAAGGACCTATGGGACATAGGTGTATAGTAGTAGACCTATCACTGGGAGTGGAGTGTGGTTTTGTTGGGGGATATAAGCCAGTCTTCGAACCAGCTATTTTGTCTTTTGAATTCCATGCTTTAATAAATGATATAAGCTGATTTCACTACAATGCGCCTCGAACCCAGTACTTTATAGCTGGCTTTATTTATTTATTTATAATTTAGATTTATAAATCGCTCAATCCCTGAATACTCAGGGTTCTGAGAGATGAACAACAATAATGAAACATATTATGTGGGCAATTCCAACAATTTAAAAACTAATTAAAACAATTTTGCAGCTAACAGTATTCAGATGGCATTAAAACTATCTAATTTCAACTGTGTCCCCATTTCATAGGGGGGTAGATGGGAGCATAGTTGGAGAGGGGTGGAAAGGAGAAAGGGAATGCCAGCCAAGATGGTGCCCATTGCTGTCCTCAACCAAAGGCCTAGTGGAACATCTCTGCCTTGTGAGCCCTGTGGAATTGCATAAGATCCCACAGGGCATGGATGTAATTTGGCAGAGAGTTTCACCAGACTGAGGCCAGGGCAGAAAAGGCTCTGGCCCTGGCTGGGGACAGCCAGATGTCTTTTGGGTGGGAGATCACCAATAAGTTGTTCTCAGAAGAGCGTAACACTCTTCAGGGGACATACCAGATTGGACTGATTGTTAGGACTGATTAGGTGTTAACTGGATAGTTCTGAGTAGGGATGGGCATGACCTGGGAAAATGGTGATTTGTGGCTTGTGGGGTCTCTTGAGCAATGAACCACAAATTTCCATGAGCCTTTCCATTTTATGAGCTGGTTTGAGGTTCATGGGTTTGCGGATATGTGGTGCAGTGGAGCAGCCCTCTTGCAGGCTAGAGACTTGCATTGAGTCTCCCAACTGACTCTCCTTTACCTGCCCTCCAGGCTTGGTTAGGATTGAATTTAAGGGGGTCGTTATAGCCCCCCAAACCAGGTGCCCCCAGGAAAGTGGGTTTTGCAAGTGGGCACAGTGCAGGAATGGAGTACAAGTGGTGAATTTACCACTTCTGGGTGAATTCACTGGTTGGACTCCAGTCCTGCATGGCACCCACCACAACTTCCATGAGCCTCTGTGAAAAATAGTTTGGGTTATGGGTAAGCTGATGGCACGAACCAAGGTTTGCGAACCACAACCCAACCCAAATTCATGATGACTCTTGGCTCATGGTTCGCTTTGTGCCCATCCCTAGTCCTGAATAGTACAGGTTTGTGCTTAATGGTAAAAAATTCAGTGAGGATCCTGAAACATCTCATCAACCCAGCCACTCCTGGCTGATCAATCTGAAGGGTCAGGGAGGGGAATTTAGTGGGGCTGTGAGTTCACTATTGAAAATGGGCAGTTGAACAGTAAGAGGTGATGGAGGATGAGAAACGGATCCCCTTTGTGTACCATTTAAGACACAGGCTAGACAATATAAGGGGAGGATGAACCACTCTTCCATATGAAGAGCCAGAGTGGTTTTCTCCATGAAACTGATGATTCTCCAAACCCTTCTTCCTCACTCTCCTTGCCCTAATGTACCTGAAGGTGGTTGGAAAAGCTATTTGTCTGAGAGAGGACTCCCCCAATTGCCCCTTTCTTCCCTGCTATATAGAGTAGTGTGCTACCATTCAAGCTCTGTTTTTTTCTTCTGCTAACCATGCTGATAAAGGCAGTGGGGGGGGGAGTATGCCGCTTCATACTCCCTCATCCCTGGACAGCAATCTGTCTGTAGCTTAGGCAGGAGTTTAGGTTTATGTATGGACAAGCAGCATTGTTCCTGTCTGAGGTCCCACCCCTCCTCAAACCCCACTCTCTCCAGGTTCCATCCCTCAAATCTACAAGAATTCCCCAACTTGGAGTTGGCAACCCCATCGCCTTCCCAGCCGAGCATCAACCTACCTTTATTTCCCTCTCATCCTTCAGCTTTCCATCTCCCCCCACAACCACCTGCAGCCTCTGTGGTGCTCTGAAACCCTGACTGCCACATCACATCTCAGCACAGTATATGGACACAGAGTCTACCATGTTCTCCAGGGGAACTGATCTCTGCCATCTGGAGAGCAGTTGTAATTCTCAGTGATCTCCAGCTCTCACCTGGAGACTGGCAACAATGGTTTTCCAGGAGGAAAAATAGTCTTTCTCTGCAATCATTCTCCTCTCCACCTTTTGATTTGCACAACAACCCTGTGAGGTACGTTAGGTTGAAAATCTGTGACTGTTCCAAAATCACCCACTCAGCTTCTACAGCAAGAACCTTGATCTAGCAGTCCCTGCTCTGAAACACTGACTGTGGTGCCTAGGGTAGCCAACCTCCAGGAGGAGCCTGAAGATCACCAGGTATCACAACTGAACTCCAGAGAACAGATTTCCCCCTCTCTGAGAAAATAACTGCTTTGGAAGGTGGGCTTTATGGCATTCTGTTCAGCTGAGGCCTCTCCCCTCCCCAGACCCTGGCTTCCATAGACTCTACCAGAAAATCTCCAGGAATCTCCCTACCTGGAGCTGACAATCCTAGTAAGGACTGGTCCCAATGAGTTCCTCACAAAGGCCTGCAAAGGGTTTCCTTCCTTTGTCTGAACCAAGCTTGATTGCCTACTGTAGCGAAACGGGCTCCAGTTTATAACTCAAGTGTTCGCCTCCCAATGTCATCCCATGGGTGTATCTCACTCCTTAAGTGTGCTGCCACCACTCACTGAATTGTCACTGCCTTTTTAGAGGGGCAGTGAGACTTCTCTGGCCAAATCTTCCTGTTTAGAGATGGAATCCCCAGTCTTTGGGGGATCCCTGGAAAGTTAGCAACCCAAGGATCTGACCTTTCCTTGCTTCCCTGGGCTACCCCCTCCCTTTGGTATTGTGCAGAGTGGGGGAGACTATGTGGTCAGAGCACAACACAGATTATTAGTCCAAATAAAAGAATTTATTTAACTATTTACACAATTATGGAGTACACACACACTAAATAAATAAGGCACAACTGTAGGAGAAAGGGCATAAATCAATAGGAGTTAAACACAATCCTCTTTCCCTGCACACAACACTCTAGCTCTGGAGGTTGTGGGCTCAAGATAGGATCTCTCCTTGGATTGGCTCTGCTTCAGCCTCTCTCTCTCTTGCCCAAGAGAGCAGGGAGACTTCCATTCATTCCCCAGTCCAGCTGACTGTGGAGTGGCTGAATTTCTGCTGACTCCCAGGGTTCCCCCACGGCTTTGGCTTGTGGCCCAGCTGGAGTCTATATTGATACTGCCCTGCCCCTTGTGATGATCCCTCTTTTCCTGCACTTTTTGGCCTTGCTGCAGCTGGGAACTGTAGGTCGGTAGATGAGGAAGCCCCATTCAACCCAGTGAGTGATACCCCTGCAGGCCCCTCCCTGGAACTACAGCTCAATTAAGCCTTCTGGGGGAACATTTAAACACAGAGATGGCAGCCATCTTACAGACACAGATAACTACCATTTCGTTACACTTACCAACAGCTACCATGGGGAAAAGTTAGTCTCACTCAGGAGGCAAGCAGCTTCATCAAGAGAGAAAGCCATCTGCCAGAAATTCTGATGGGGCACAGAGGCTGAAGGAGTGGGCGGGTGAGGAGCAAACCCAGCACCTGGCCAATGGCACGCGAGTACTCTTGAGTGGTGGCTAGGTGGGACACAGGCAACACAGCCAGTGGCTAGGGACACGTTCTGAGTGACAGATCATTGAGCCAACTGATTTGGGCAGTGTGTGGAATGTTCAGGAGAGTCCATGACCAAAACAGAATTATATTATAGAGAGGTTCTTCAGAGAGTTTTATAACATTTCACTATAAAGAAACCTTAACAATGAAATAGTGGAGAGGGGGAAAGTAAACTAGGGAAGTAAATATAAACTCAGAGGAGCAGATTAATGAATTGAAAACCTTGGGTAAAGAAAGGGCTTTTTCACCCTGCATCTAAAAGAGAACAGATTCAGACTAGATGATCTGCTGATTGAAGGAAGGTCTTGAGTCCTCACATGCCAATGGCAAACATCCTATCCCTGGAAATCACCCTTCTCTAAGGGGGCTAGCGTACAAAACATGGCCTCAAATGAACTTCTTCATTGAAACGTAAATGGGCCATCTGATATTCCTTGTTCTCATGGGGTGAGACCTGGGGTCCAAAGGCATTGCTTTTCACTTTACACGTGCTTAACATAATGTATGAGCAGGGCTAACTTTACATTAAAGCACAAATGGCAAATATATTAATTAGCATTAGCCCAGTATTAATTTTAATAATTAAGTATGACACTGATTCTAGCCTTATCCTGTCCTAATTGAAGGGTTCCAGCTGCTAGCCAGGACCAGCAATATGAATGAGGGTTGTATTCAAAGGTGGAATCAGCTGCCTAGGGAGGTGGTGAGCTCCCCTTCACTGGCAGCTTTCAAGAAGAGGCTGGATGAATATTTGTCAGAGATGCTTTAGGCTGGTCCTGCATTGGGCAGGGGGTTGGAATAGATGGTCTGTATGGCCCCTTCCAACTCTATGATTCTGTGATTTTGCAGTACCAGCTAAAATTAATCACGGTTGGGCAAGGCAGTTTTCTTTGTGGGCATTTGCCTGCCCCTTTCCCCTTGTTCACCCTTCTGTGCTTGAACACTATGTATGTTAAGCATACATTCACATATGAACACATATGAAGCTGTCTTATTCTGCATCAGACCATCAATGCCGGTATTGTCTACTCAGAACAGCAGCAGCTTTCCAGGGTCTCAGGCAGAGGAATTTCATATTACCTACTGCCTGGTCCTTTTAACTAGAGGTGCCAGAGAATGAACCTGGGACCATGTGCATGAAAAGCAGAGATTCTTCCATTGGGCCACAGCACCTTCCTTACATCTACCAATGAAAGAACCCCCCCCCCCACATCTGCCTATGGAGCTGTGTCTCGGTCTGCAGTGCCAATCCATATATTTCACATGATTTTCTGTTTTGTTTTTGACTATGATTATCTTCTTTGTGAACGTTAACAAGTACTACCAGAAAGGCAAGGGAAGTTCATATGACATTTGAGAAAACCCCGTCGTCTCCATGCACTGATCTTACCTGTGGAATCTTGTAAAGACTCAAGACGTCTGCCATGTGTGTGGAAGTATCCAGACCTAGTCCCCCGATAACTCCCACTAGATTTTTCTTAGGGCCGCATTGGTAGTTGGGAACAAATCTACGTGATTTGAAAAGCAGGTCCAGAGTGGCACGGTAAGTCATTTTTGCTTCAGAGTAGTTGTCGAGGATATGGAACCCCAATGTGAGATTCGGCAATATTTTGGGATTGTTATTAATCTCTTGGATGGCAAACACCAGGGCCAGGATGTGCTGGTAGAACTTGGGGACAAAACTGCAATTAAAATTGCCTTTTGTTTGACAGGAGAATTATACAGGATATGAAACTGTTGCATCATTTTGGCAAAACACTAGCCATACGCACATAAGAGAAGATCCATTGAGACTTGATGGGATGGGACTGTGGGCAGAATCATAGTCAATAGTGGCATGTCTGATACATTTCTAAAAGGCAGAGAAAGTTTATAAGGCAGCCCCATTATTTCTCTTGTTTGAACTAACCATTTGACCCCGGCTTATTATGTTCTGAGAGAACAATAAAATTTCAAAATGTGAACAATGCTCTTAGACCCATGTATATTCTGATGTTTTTCTGCATCTCTTAGTTATTTTTTCCAGATTAAAGGGTCACATTAGAATAATTTGGAATAACCTCATGTTATCGAACAAATCCAAACAAATCAGAACAGTTTGGTTTTAATTCGTTACTCATAAAAAGAACTAATGAGAAAATGATAATAAGATAAATTGGGAAGAGGGTCCTGAAATTTGAGTGAAAGAAAGATTGGACTTGTGAGTATAATTCAACCCGTTCACATAGCTGAAGATCTGGAAATGTGGCCATCCCTTAACGTGGTTGATCAGGAATCAGGATGGCTACAATAAAAATTGTTGTTTTGCCAAGAATGTTGCTTTCATTTATAAATATTTCTTTGCCAGTAAACCCAAGGTCTGTGATAAGTGACAACAAACTAGTCATCAATTTTACAAAGCTTCCAAGGTTGTCAGTGAATTAAATTTTAGGCCGTGTTTGCAGAAAGTCACACAGTGAGGTTCGAGATCAAATGGGAACTTGGTTTCATTGTCATAGGTCTGCCTTATGCTCTAACTACTAAGCTAAATGGCTGTATCCTGGAATGCGTTGCTAGCCCCTTTGATGGGTGGGAGAGTTTGCACTCCCATCATGGTGATGATTTTTTCAAAGAAACATTCCTCCTTACGGTTTTGTCCTTCTCTAGACTTGCGAAGCCCTGCCATTGTGAAACAACATTATCAGGCTAAAGACTCAGTATGTATCTCCTGTAACCTGGACATGGCATCTAAAGCTTAATGTTGGAAGAGATCCTATTGAGCATGTGTTCCTAGTCTATGTTTGCTAATTTCTGAGAATTTTATTTTCAAAATGAACCAAATTATTGGTGTCAATCAATTTTTACACACAGACAGATCTACATAGAAAGGGAGGCAAAACATTCAGTAAGCGTTATATCCATCTATCAAATTTCATCAACTTCTTATACAGCCCACCTTTCTCACCAAGAGTCAAAGGTCAGGATTACAGAACTGGAAAACAATGCCAACAAAAAATTGTGTAAGGCATGACATACAATAATGCATAAAACGGTTGCAATGTGGAGGACCAAACTAGGTGGAAATAAAACAACAGTGCAGACCTATTCCCTCACAAAAGTGATCTGAGATATTCCTCTATACTGCCATTCTAGTTCCTTTGCATATGCACATATTTAAAACTATACCCATTTTAGAATTTCATCAGAGAAGAAGAAAAAATCATGAACTTAAAAACAATCACTGCGATGCAGGGAAAATATTCCTTACTATAGGTAGTTAGTAGATTCTTGAGAAGGGTGTTTGTCAAAAGAAATTTTGGGGGAATCACCACCAATATGAGTTACAACTGCACCAATGAGCAGTTCACCTGGTTGATACCACTCATGGGAAATCTGAAGGGGTTCTTTCTGTACACACTTCGAACTATGTATCTTGTATGCCATGTGACAGAGCAGGAGCAACACCAAAGATTCCATCTTGATGATGGCAAAGTTTCACACAAGACGCAGAGTCTCCTGGTCTCCTAGTTTTCTCCAGGGCTTCCAGAAGGTGGCTTGGATTGCAGCTGGCACTTCAAATAGGATTCTGAGCCTGGCATTTACCAGCTTTGTCATCTGACTGAATGGGATGCAGGAAAGAAATGTAGCATGCCAACTGAGGAATGTTGATTCACGACAGAGAACCTTTATCTCTGCAGTCCCTCATCTTAGCTATGAGAAATCCACAGGAGTTTTTATGACCACATATTTCAGATGCTCATTTCTGATGTATTGTGGAGAGATGGCAGAGTCTTGACCGGGTAGATCAATTATAGCGATTTTGATAATTGCAGGGGAGATAATCACACTACACTTTTTTTTGAGGTCTGTGTACAATTCTTTGTGCCAGAATGTGGAAGCAAGCGTGGTTTTCAGATTGCAACAGAACTTCTATGTACTAAAGTAGCAACATCCCATAATAAGATTTAGGAGGAAACCAAACAGGAAATGGGCATGCTTGGAATAGAAGTGGCAGTACTGCAAGGGGATACTTCCTCCCACTGCAGTCAAATTCTTCAAAGAGTTAACGATCAAACCTCAATCACATACCGCACCAGACATCATGCCGTTAGCATTCTTGGCGGACTAAGGACCAAACTAGACTCTACAATGTGAGACGTGTGGCTAGCTCACACTACCATTTCAATGGCTAAAATTGGGGGGGGGGGTGTCACATGCCACTTGGATCAGGATGCAATTTCATAAGTCAGAATTCTAGCAAAAGTTGATGTTCACCTAGGGGAAATGTACAGGAATCTAATGGGATCACGGGTGGTCTTCACATTCTCACCCTTTTCAGTGATCCATTGATAATGTCAGTGATGACAGGAGTCCTTCTTCACAATATGTTAAAGGGGCATACAAGGAATAGATGTGTTCTCCGTAATGTCTACTTTGGCCTTAAGTTGCTGAGATGCAAACAAAAGATTCTTCTACCATAATCTTAGAAAGCAGTTTTAGGAATACATTTTCTCTAATCTGCTCCCAGTCTACAGACTACGGTTGAATCCTGCCTTCAGTGGGAGGGGCATTGGAATGTTGGATCTTGCCTTTGGACAGAGTCTCCCTTTCAGAACATTGGGCAAATGATATTTATATATTTAGATATGTATACCCCCTTTCCCCCCAAGGGGGGGGGCAATGGTGATTGCCATTACCCTCTCTTCCTCCATTTAATCCTCATAACATCTTTGCTACAAGACAACCTTCAAACCAATGAGTTTCTTTTCATATGAGTCAAATAAATCAGAAGCAAAGGGAGTACACATAGTAGTGGTAGTAATAGTAATAGTTGTAGTGGTACTTGCAGCAAAAGCAGCAACAGGAGTTGTATTAGGAGCAGCAGCTAGACGCAGCTGTTTTCTGGAAAGGACCACACTTCATAGGCATGCTGCTGTTGTATCTTACATGAGCAGGCACAATTGTGTTGATGCAACAAACTGCCTTTGTATTTTACACATGAAGTGACACAATTCCCCAAAGAGGCAAATTTAACACATAAAAAAATCCCTACTACTGAATCTATAATCACTTTAGAAAATGCTGTGACATACTTCAATGAAAACCATCCATATGTATTCCTTAAATTCCCTACATTTAAGGAATTGCCACCATGGATTATTTTCACATTTGTTCCTTGTCTTTGAAAGGTAACTCTTTTTTTGTCATAAAAGTCTAACATTGGGCATGATCGCACAAGCAGTTTGGCCCGACACAGCCACTCCTCCCCTCCGGGTCAAATGGGTGCAGTCAGACAGCCACATCTGCTATGAGTTCCCCAGCTATACTTGTCCTGTCATAAGATGACTGGGAGCCAGGTTAAAAAGGCACCTCACCACAAGTGGTGTTTTTGGTCCCCGCACCACAATCACACATGGCTGGATGTCTGAATGTGGGGGAGTGGGTGCAGAACAGATTTGGCAGTCTGAACCTGCAAATCCATTCTGCTGCTAGGGAGGTTTTTTTTTTTTAATTGCCAATATGCACGTGTGTGCACATATGTGCATGTGACAATATGCACGCTTGCACATTTATGTGCGTGCATGAGTTTTAATTTTTTTTGGCAGCACACTCCATGGCTGAGGCACTGCAACAATGTGGATGCTTTATCACGGGATGTCTCCATGAGTAACCTGCAGCAGGTTGTGCTGTGTGGCTGATATGCCCTGCGACAATTTAAACCAGTTCAATTAGAGGTGGCACCATATTGCGCCTAGCCACCAGTGTGACCACAGCCATTGTTTCAGTCAATATTTCAATATGCAGTGTAGCTACTGCTTTCCTCTCTTGAAGAAGTATTCACATTCAATTTTGTAGTTTTGCATGGATCACTAAGAAGTTCAAGTCCTTTATTTTATCCATTAAGCAGAGAGTCAGCATGAATTCAACTTGATGGGCTTTGAGCTTTCCCCCCAACATTTTAGTAATGACTTCTAACATGGAAATCGGAAAAAAGATCCTATTATACAGACAGTTATTTCTTCACTCATAACATCCAGCATACAAAGAATATTTTGGAATAAACCATGCCGACTCTTTCAATAGATTAGACTAAGTATCTCATTTCTATGGTAGCACTGCCGTGATCATTCCCAGGATACTTCAGCAAAAAGAGCAGGTGGATGGACTATTAAAGATCATAATGCTTTTTTATTACCAGCTGCTCCCTGCTGTTCAGTTCAGGCCTCAGTATTATGATATAGCATTTTGGGGAAAAGATACAGCACAGTAAGCTAGCACTGGAGGCCAAGATGGAGAAGATCTCCATGGCCACCATGTCTTTTCCTCTTGTGCTCAGGTAGCTTGGGACAAAGGACAGCCAGACACTGCAAAAGATTAACATGCTGAAGGTGATGAACTTGGCTTCATTGAAAGTGTCAGGCAACTTCCTGGCTAGGAAAGCCACAGTGAAGCTGATGGTGGCCAGAAAGCCCATATAGCCCAAGACACAGTAAAACATGGTGACTGACCCTTCATTGCATTTCACTATAATGTTTTCCATCGATGAGTCCATGTCCAGATCTGGGAATGGGGGAGAAGTACTCAACCAAAGAATACAAATACCTACTTGAACAAGGGAACAGGAAATGACAATAGGATAGGTCATTCTTTTCCCCATCCATTTCCTGAAAATGCTTCCTGGCTTGGAGGCCATGAAAGCTGCAACCACTGTCACAGTTTTTGCCAAGACAGAAGAAACAGCAACTGAGAAGATGATTCCAAACATTGTTTGTCGGAACAGACAGGTCAACTGATTTGGCTGACCAATGAATAGCAGAGAGCAACTGAAGCATAGAAGGAGTGAGGTGAGGAGAATGTAGGTGAGGCTGCGGTTGTTGGCTTTGACTATGGGTGTGTCCTGGTGCTTAATGAAAATTCCGAGCATCAGAGCTGTGATCAGCGAAAAGAATAGAGCCAAGCAAGCTAACAGAATGCCAAGGGGTTCTGCGAAGGAGAGGAAATTTGGGTTCTTGGGAATGCATTGATCTTGACTGCTGTTTGGATATTGATCTTCTGGGCAAGCAACACAGAATTCCACGTCTGAAAAAGGAAGGATGACTATTTAAGGTTTCGTAGCAGGCATATGAAACAGATACGAGGTAGTAAAATCTTCTGATTACATTTAGCTCCATACCTGAGGCTCTGAGTGACAACCATTTTTTGAAAGTATCCTAATGTGAAAGAAAAATCATGGGATGCCAGGGATTGAACAGTTTGTCTAAAACGGATCTAAAGTGGCCATTGATCCTCCTCTCAAGAACAGAAAGGACCAAATAAATCTACTCACGGCTGAAAGATTTTTGGGACTCATGGACAGAATCATGGTGATGTTGCTCACCCTCTTCCATGGGATTATTTTTCTTTAAAAAGGGAGCTGATTATTTATGCATCCCCCCGGTTCCTCTTTAACACCGAATGATCTCCACTTATCCTCTACTCATTCCTTGGCATCTGACTGTGTCTTTGCATCAAATGCTTCATTCATTTTTCTATAGTTCAAAAAGTCAGTAGAATCCTAACCAGACATTACACCTTTCCAAGCCCATTCATGTCAATTCGACCTAGAACAATGACATTGTACATCTGAAATCCCCATAATACCTCTGCAGAACCTGTTAAGTACTAAGGAAATAATTATCAACTAATGTTAAAGAAACAGAATCATTAGCATGTTTTTCATATTGCTTAAAATACAGATATTCCAATACCCTGCGGTCCAACCCTAGCATTTAGTTCACTAAATTTCTTTCTCTGTAACTCTCTGTAACTTTCCCTATGAAGAAAGGTTAAAATGCCTGGGGCTCTTTAGCTTGGAGAAATGATGGCTGAGGGGTGACATGATCCAGGTTTATACGATTATGCATGGGATAGAGCAGGTAGAGAAAGAAGTACTTTTCTCCCTTTCTCACTATACAAGAACTCGTGGGCATCCAATGAAATTGTTGAGTAGACAGCTTAGAACAGATAAAAGAAAGTATTTCTTCACCCAAAGAGTGATTAACACATGGAATTCACTGCCACAGGAGATGGTGGCGGCAACAAGCATGGACAGCTTCAAGAGGGAATTAGATAAGCATATGGAGCAGAAGTCCATCAGTGGCTATTAGCCACAAGGTATAGATAGGAACTCTCAGGTTGGGGCAAGTGATGCTCTGTATTCTTGGTGCTTGGGGGGAGGGTCAACTGTGGGAGGGCTTCTAGTGTCCTGGCCCCACTTGGCGACCTCCTGATGGCACCTGGTATTTTTGGCCACTGTGTGACAGAGTGTTGGACTAGATGGGCCATTGGCCTGATCCAGCACTGGCTTCTCTTATGTTTTTATGTTGAGTATTTGTAACAATACATCGCCTACCCTCTTGTTTTGACATCTTCCCTTCTGGACATGGAGCACAATCGTAGCAGCAAAATTTCTCTCCTTCTTTCTTTTTCTTGCTGTATCCTGGCTTGCAGTGATCATTACAGACAGAGAATGGAGGCACCTATTCTGAGAAAATAAGAGCATGTAGGCTTCAAAAGGCAGTTTAGGGTGGACTGGATATACAGAAATACGATATCTGAGATCTCCAGGAGGGCACATCAATTGTTATAAATACTTCATGCCGGGGTTCATGACATGGTACCCTTGGGAACCATTGTACCAGCCAACATTTTTCTTGGGACCTGCTAGGTATTTTAGAAAGTGTGTGTGGCCAGTTGGGGCTTTGCCCCAGGCATCTATGCAGGTGAAGACCTGAGACAACAGCTTGGGTTTAACTAGTTGATTTAATGCAATAATATTATCTGCATCATAAATATGCTAACATATTTAAATTGGTGGGCTGTGCTAGGCATCCTGTGCATGGCTGTCTTTTCTGGCAGATCCACCCTTACTCTAAGCACAGCCAGCCTCTTTTTCTGGGTTTATTATTGCCTACACGAAATTGGTGCCCAGCTACAGCCCCTCACCGGATGCACTCTACAGCCACTACCAGGTTCAGAAAGATGCTGCTCAGCACCAAGCACTGTTCCCTCCCAGCCATACTCCGCAGCATAGCCAATGATGAACTGTTCCAGACACTACCTCCAATCTTTTGGACATCTCAGGCTGCTTGCCAATCATTCCTGCCTATCATGATCAGCCTACCTAGTCTGATTGTGAGTGCGTCCAGGCTAAGATGGAGCTTATAGAATGCTTTAAAGCATTTTAATCTAACCCCACTCTGGTGACTAAAACTGAAACTCAAGCCAAGGAAAGGGCGTACCGAATCCTGTTGAAAAACAAAAAGATGGCAGCCACATACCTTTTATGGCAATCACTTATTAAGGCTACTATGCTAAAACTTACAGGCTAAAAGCTGACAGGGAAGCAAAGTTGATACTCTGGCAGGTTCTATACAAGTGGGGGTCTGGGGAAACCATTTCACCACTTTGTACAAGGACTAACAATATAAATCATCCATTATTAACTCCTTAAGAGATGTTCCATCATGATTGCCAGTTACAGTAAGTGAGGTCACGTTGCAGACATTGCCGCTGAAAAAAGGTTAAGCCCCAGGAAGTGATTTTATAGTAGCCGAACTACTAAAATCACATGTGGATTGGTGAGCTCTGATACTGGCCAATCTCTTTACATATAGAGACTCAACAGCAAAAATACTGAAGGATTGAGCCTGGCCATTATAGTGCCTATGTATAAGAAAGGAATCAAGACTGACCCAAATAACTTCAGGACAATAAGCCTTTTAAATACCATTTGTAAATGATACACCAAGCATTTATGCCTGAAACTATGTAAATGGTCAGAGCAAGAACACCTATTAGAAATTGAACAGGCAGGATTCACTCCAGGCCGCTCAACTTTAGATCATTGTTTGGTCCCAGATTATCTTGCCCGTAAGTATACAAAGCCAGCAAATGGTTAATCTATATGCAGCATTTGTGGGTCTTAGAGCAGCATTTGATACTGTTTCAAGGGGAAGACTATGGGCAAAGCTGGAAGACACATCAATAGACGAAAGGTAAACCTAGGAAGCAGTTCACAGATATCACTGAAACTCCGAGGAGGAAAAAATCAGAACTAAGCCTAGAGATAATGTTAGCCATCCATAGGGCTTGGCATCACGAAACAAAATTTCCGGTCAACGTTTCGAATCTTCACCAGACCACAATCATTATAAACTGGTGTTTTCCAGTACAATACACAAACAGTGTTCAACGAAGGACCAGTCCATAAATAAAGCTGACAATAGTTCTATGCTTTCTGTAGCTGGTATTGCAATATACCAGCTTATAATGACTGTGGTCTGATGAAGATTCAAAACATTGACTGGATCTGGGAGTAGCAGCCTACATGGAAGTACCATCATTATAAAGTCCGGGCAGCTGTGTTCGCTTTGCCAAGCCCTGTGGATGGCTGACTTTATTTCTAGGATCGTTTCCAAGTTTTTCCTTCTCTACCAAGTCTGGGCAGCTTGAAAAACTGTGTTTCCTGATGCTGAGCCCTATGGATGGCTGAACGTATTTCTAGGCTTGGTTCCAATTTTTTTCCTCCTCTGTGGGAGCTTCAGTGAGATGTGTGAACTGCTTCATATCTTTACCAAGGTTTTCAGGTTTATTATTAATGGAGATATAGTAGTACAGTGTTCTGTACGAATCGAGGTTAAAAAGACATACTAGTTATAAATTACATAAAGTGTTCTATTTTTTGTGTGTGACATGGTTTTATCGTAGAATATAACCTGTACAGCAGCACCTCTCTATTAGCTGTTGATTTTTCAGCACACTTAATGATTCTTTGAATTTCGGTGGGCCAGGGCAAACTGCTTCCTGCCATTAATGCCAGGAATTCTACTTTAACCAGTGTGGCTTGTCGTTGACTATTGAAGATCTGATTGGCTGTGAAGCTTTTTAAAACTATTTTAGTAACAGCTGTTACCACAGCATAAGGGTTTTCACTGAGTCACTGTATAGGTACGCAAGAAAATATTTTTAAACCATATGTCCATTTAAAAAGGCATTCTATAGAGAGAGAGCTTCTACATTAAATGGAGTTGGAGTTACCTCACTCCCTGACATTTTGTGGTTAGAGCCTCTTACTGTGGTAGCCATTTTGTCATTGTTTACACCAACCTGTGTCAGTATTCCAAAGATGCCTGCAGGTAGGGATGGGCACAAAGCAGCTCACATTCTACAGGTTGTCATGAATTTTGGCTGGCTCGAGGATGGGGAAGTGACATTTGTGGCGGCTCTTCTGCTATGAAGTTTTGGGGTGGTTTGTGGCAGCTCATGGTGCTTCATGGAGGGATACATTTTGCAGACAAACTGGCACCGATCAATTAAACTGTTCACAAAACTCCAAGGCAGCAATGGCAGTGGAATTATCCAGCCTTGGAAACACTGAGAGGAACCTGCCAAAGCTTGACAGGCACTGCTGGCTGCCAAAAGCAGAGTTTCCATTTTGCTCTATGGTCTCTGAAAGCTGTATACTAAGTGAGGTGAGAGAGTGGCTGGTGAAGTGAGAGAGAGGCATGGAGCTAGAAGATCTGATTCCTCGCTTTGCTTTCTGTTTGCTTGTGATCTGCTCTCTGCTGCTGGGGTTTGGGGTTAGGGTGAAGAGTGGATTCAGGTCTCTGAGCCACCAAGTATCTGGGCTCATGCTGGCACAGGGGCTTAACTACTTGGTGCCTCCCCATAGGACCAACATTTATACACCCCAAGCCTCCTGATTGTGATCTGCTATGTGCTGCTGGGGTTTGGGTGTGAAGTGAAGTCAGGGTTTCCTCTGAGCCATACCATACAGAGGCTTAGCTACAGGGTGCCTTTATATCCCTCCCCACCGCTCCTGCTAGTGCTCTGCTCTCTGCTGCGGGGGTTTGGGTGTGAAATGTTCTGGACTCAGGGATCTGATCCTCTCCCTGCACCCATGCTGAGCACAGGGGCTTACCTATTGGGACCCAGTTGCAGAGTAGGATAATACACCACTGTTGGTGGGTGTGCTCTGCAATGCCTGTGTGTAAGCCTTAGCTAGTGGGTTCCTTGGCTGAATACCTTTATACCCTCCCGGCTTCTATGGGGGTATTTTGGGAAGCCCGTCAAAACTCTGGGGGTGTCTGCCTTTCTGTCTATCCTTAAAACACTGGCTGTGTGTTTCAGCCTTGACGGGGGGGGGCTTTGAGGGTTGTGGGGACACTTTGGTCTTTGGGTGTCAGGGTTGGACTCAGGCTTCAAAGCTTGTTGCATGTTTTGGGGTTTTGGTGTCAGAGATGGACTCAGGGCTTTGAGCCACTACATCTACATACATCTCAGGCCTTCAAGCCACCATGAATACATATGTCTCAGGGCCTTAAGCCACCACATCTACATACATCTCAGGACTTCAAGACACCACACCTACATGTCTTAGAGCATTGAGCCACCAGGTCTACATGCGTCATTGCGCACTTTGGAGTTTGGATGTTAGGGTTGAACTTGGGGCTTTGAGCCACTATGTCTACATACATCATTGCATGCATTGGGGTCTGGGTGTCAGAGCTGAACTCAGGACTTTGAGCCACCATATCTAAATATCTCATTGCGTCCTTTTGGGTTTGGGTGTCAGGAGTGGACTTAGGGCTTAAAGCCATCATGTCTACATACAAACCAGTTCATCTACATATGGCATTGAATCTACCTGAATCTATCTCCATGGCTACCAACCTGAATCTATCTCCTTATACAATGGACATTCAAATAGAACATGCTTCAGAGTTTCCATGACCTCTTAGCCACAACTGCCGTATATATCTGAAAATAGTATACCAAATACACGGCCTTTCAGGATAGCAGACAGTAACACATTTAATCTTCTGAACTTAATTGCTTGCCTGTATCTTGGAATTGTAAGGTTAAACAAATATTTTGGGATTGTCAAGAGTGGCGGGATTTCCATACATAGTAGATCAAAAACACCTAGCTTGGCAGATGGTACTATTGATATCAATCTTCATAATCAACTGCTTGGTAGTCTTATGGGCTATGAGGGCCACCCATACATACATGTGTTAGCCTTTGATGCCATGCAATTCTGTCTTCATGAATGATGAGCTCCTTTCCCGGAGGACCTGAAGGATCCAGCCTTCCAACCTTGATGCGGACATAGGAGCTGTTTGGAAAAGTGACCAAGTTTGTAACATCAAATCCACTTGCTAGTTCTCCATGGTCATTGAACACAATTTCATCTCCAGCACTGTTATTGAATGACATCCAACAAAGAAACGAGTGGAGCTAGGCCAAATGACAAAAAGAGATACAGAGTATTAGAATATTCTAATGATTAATGATATGCTGATCGCTGCATTTTACACCAACTTGTAGTATTGAGAACATGACAGGTATCTAAGTCATGGGGAGAGAGTACCTTCCAGGGCTTCATATTCAAATGTGCCCGTCTCTTCCCATCATTTGTGTGCATGAAATGTAAGGCATATGCCATAGCATAAACTGTGTTATAAATGCTGTAGCTATGGCCAGTCATGCTCGTTTCAAAAAGTGTTGCTGGAATACTCTCCAGTCTCTCTTCTCCACTACATAGTCCATTATTCTCTGCAGTCTTTCTAGAACTAGGTAAAGAACAATCAAATTCTTCTTCCCAGAAGTTCTTGAAAAAACCATCCTCATTTGTCCATGGAGGTTTTACAGTCTGAAGAAACATTGGGAAAGTTCTTAACTCATTGGAATGAATTGTGAAGGAAAGAGCACCATGAAACATTTCTATGTCCCAGGATGTTTGAGTGCTTGTGAAGGTGAAATCAATTTGGGCAGTTGTTATCCACACTTTTCCTGCAGAGCTTCTCTCTGTATACCCAGAATCAGCTAGAGACCGTATCCATATAACGGTTGCCAGCCATATAATATTGGATGTTTCTCCATGTACTACAATTGCATTGGCTTCACTTTCTAGGAAAACTGAACTATTAGTGTAAAAATTTTGAATGTTTTCAGCCCTCATATCCATGTGTTGTTTTGTCGCTGCTCTTTCTGTGAAGGCTGAACAGATCCCGTTCTTAGAAAGCATCGGTTCCACTGCTTGCAAGAAATGTTCCCCAGCTTGGTCGTCTGTGGTGATGAGCCCCACCCATTTCCATCTGAAATGCAGAAGCAACTGAACAATTCCCACATACTGAAGGCCTTCATTGGGGACCATGCGATAAAAGGAAGGGAAATAAGTTCCATAATTTGTTGTTGATTCAAACGATCCATATGAAATCTAAGAGACATAAATTGGAGAGAGAGGTGAGATCTGTATGAAATCTAAGAGACATAAACTTTCTTAATATTAGGGATACCTTGGTCTATATACTCTTCCAGGTAAGGAACTTATTGACTTGGATGGCTGGACTTGGTCAGAAGCTTTGCTCTGTGACTGATCAGGGTCAGCATACGAGTAACGTTTAAAAGACTTGACCTACACTTCTGTTCAGTACTTTCTCCCTACCTCTCTTGCTCAATAGGATAGGATTGCTGGTTTTTTAGGGGGTGAACAGTTGTGTTTTGTCACCATTTCCAAATAACTTGTGAAAGTGTAATATTTATCACATTACACATTGTGGGCTTTGAGTGGCTTGGCATGAAGTAGGCCTATGGTTAGGACTGATTAGAAATTAAGTGGGTAGTCCTAAATAGTACAGGTGTGTGCTTAATGGTAAATATTTAGGGGAGCATCCTCTGACATGTCATCAAACCACCTTCTCTTAGCTGACCAATCAGAAGGGCCAGGGAGGGGAGTTCCTTGGTCCTGGAATTTCACCATTGAAGATCTATAGATGACCAGTAACAGGTGGAGGTGGGGGACAAAGAATGCCTCCTCTTGATGGTAAAAATTAGGATTGATGGTAAATTTAGGATTGTTGTTCAGTCGCACAGTCATGTCTGACTCTTTGCAACCCCATGGACCGCATCATGCCAGGCCCTCCTGTCTTCTGTTGTGCTCTGGAGTTTGCTTAATGTAATGTTGGTTGCATTGATAACTCTGTCCAACCATCTCATCCTTTGCTGTCCTCTTCTTTGACCCTCAATCTTTCCCAGCATCAGGGTCTTCTCCAGTGAGTGCTCCCTTCTCATTTGGTGGCCTAAGTATTTGAGGTTCAGCTTCAGGATCTGGCCTTCCAGGGAACAGTCAGGGTTGATTTCTTTTAGGATTGACTGATTTGATCTCCTTGCAGTCCAGCGGACTCTCAACAGTTTAGGATGCAGGTTCAAAAAAAGTAAAAGGAGCTTTAGACACTATTAATTTCTAGGAACCAAAGGAGGTTTGCAAGAAAACTGATGATCCTCCACACCCTCTTCCTTGTTCACCTTACCAAAGAATACCTGAAAAGTGGCGGGGACAGCTGCTGTTTGTGAGAGAGGACTTCCGACTTGCTCTCTCCTTTCCCAGCTTACAGGGTAGGGTGCCAGATATCAAGTTCTGCCCTTCCCTTTTTGTATCTGTCGGTTGAAATGCCAATAAAAGCTATGTTTGTGTGTGCATGCCACTTCACACAGTTAAAAATTACTTGATGATTTGTGGTTTTGATGAATAAGGGACCTAGATAAAAGAAGAGAAGAAGAAGAAGAAGAAGAGTTTGGATTTATACCCCGCTCTTCACTCGGAGTCTCAGAGCGTCTTACAAACTCCTTTCCCTTCTCCTCCTCACAACAGACACCCTGTGAGGTAGGTGGGGCTGAGAGAACTCTAACACAAACTGCTCTTTCAGGAACAGCTGTGCCAGAGCTTGTGACTGACCCAAGGTCACATCAGCAGGTGCAAATGGAGGAGTGGGGAATCAAACCCGGTTCTCCCAGATTAGAGCCTGCACACTTAACCACTACACCAAGAAAAGAGAGCCTTTCTTTGTAACCATGGAGTAAGAGAAAACTTTGTAACCTCACTTATATTTGCTTCAGAGAGAATTGGAAGTCTCCTTTACTTTTATATGGTACTCTTCTTTTTCTATACTTCTTTGTTATTTTTTATTATTTGCTATTCTTGTTAATAAAAAAACATAAAAAGGCAATGTCTAAATGTGTGATCAATGATCAATTAATGTATGTGGGTTATTTACATAATATATTTTAAATTATTGTAATATATTTAAAATACTTGGTGGCCAGTGGCTTAACACCATTTGAATAAAACGTTAAATGCACAAAAAAGTACCTCTAAAGAGTGAAAATAACATAATAAAATATAAGTCTTCGATCAGTCATTTAGGGTACAGAAAGTATAGGGTTACATCTACATGAACACATATGGAGCTGCCCTTTAATGAATCAGTCAGTCGGTCCATTGCCTACTTAGACTATCGGTGGCTCCGCCGGGTGTCAGGCTGATGTCTATCACATCACATCACTTTGTTTGTTTATTTGTTTGTTTAATTGTAGATGATGGGGAATGAAGCTAGGGCCTTCTGCAATCCAAGCAGATACTGTACCACTGGACAATGGCTCCTCCCTTATAAACTGCTCATATGTTTAATCACATGACATCTATCTGCCTTATACTGAATCAGATCCTTGGTTCATCTAGGTCCATGCTGTCTACTCATAGTGACAATGCCTCTGTGGGGTGTCAGGTAGAAGTCAGGACTTTGTACTGCAATGTCCAAGTCAAAATCTGTGAAAACTAGTGTATCCATAATTCTTCAGAGAGTTTTATAACATTTCACAATAAAAGAAACCTTAACAATGGAATAGTGGAGAGGGGGAAAGTAAACTAGGGAAGTAAATATGAACCCAGAGGAGCAGGTTAATTAACACAGAAGCTTGGGTAAAGAAAAGCCATTTTCAATCCACATCTAAAAGAGAACAGATGATCTGCTGATTGAAGGGAGGTCTCGAGTCCTCAAATGACAATGGCAAACATCCTATCCGTGGAAGTCACCCTTCTCTAAGGGGGCTAGCATGCAAAGCAAAGCCTCAAACGAACTTCTTCACTGAAATGGGCCATCTGATAATCCTCGTTCTCATGGGGTGAGACCGGGGGTTCTAAGGTATTGCTTTTTACTTTACATTTGCTTAACATAAAGTATGAACGGAACTTACTTTACATCAAAGTGAAAATTACAAACATATTTATTAGAATACACCAGCATTAATTCTAATAGCATGTTCATATAAATAAGCTTGATGTTGATTCCTGCCTTTACTTTTGCTAATCGAAGTGTCCCAGCTTCTAACTATGATCAGCAATGTGAATAGGAGTTGTATTTTGTTGTACCAACTAAAATGAACCAAGGTTGAACAAGGCACTGTTCTTTTGTGGGCATGTGCCTGTCCTTCCTCCATTTTCCCCACCTTCTATGCCTGAACACTTTATATGTTAAACTTAAATTCTCTGAAACCCTCCCTCACATCTACCTATAGTGCTGTGTCTCAATCTCCAGTGCAAATCCATATATTTCACATGCTTTTCTCTCTTTTTCCTCAGTTATCATTATCTTCTTTGTGATAGATTCAACTGGGTAGCTGTGTTGGTCTAACCAGCAGAACAAAGTTTGAGTCCAGTTTTGTATCTGATGCAATGTGCTTGCACAGAAAAGCTTGCACCTTGAATAAAACTTCGTTGGTCTTAAAGGTGCCACTGGACTCAAGCCTTTATCTTCTTTGTGTACCTTAATAAGTACTACCATAAAGGCAAGGAAAGTTCATATGACATTTGAGAAACCCCGGTCATCTACATGCACTGATCTTACCTGTGGAATCTTGTAAAGACCCAAGATATCTGCCATGTGTGTGGAAGTATGCAGATCAAGTCCTCCAATAACTCCTATTAGGTTTTTCTTGGAGCCACATTGATAGCTAGGAACAAACCTTTGTGATTTGAAAAGTAGGTCCAGAGTGGTACGATAATCCATCCTTGCTTCAAAGTAGTTGTCAAGGATATGGAACCCCAATGTGAGATTTTTCAAGAATTTGGGATTGTTATTAATCTCTTGGATGGCAAACACCAAGGCCATGATGTGCTGGTAGAACTTAGGGACAAAGCTGCAAATAAAATTGCCTTTTGTTTGACAGGAGAACTATACAGGATACGAAATCGCTGTATTATTCAGAATTATACAGGAAATCAAATAATTAGAAACACTAGCCATACACACATAAGAAAAGATCTGTTGGGACCTGTTGGGATGGGGCTACAGGTAAAATCATAGTAAATGACAGCATCTCAGATATATTTCTAAATAGCCAGGGAAAGTTGATAAGGCATCCCTATTATCTGTTTTTGTGTTGTAACTAACCATTCAAAATCTGCCTATTACAGTTTTAGAGAATAATAACACTTTAAAATGGTGAATAATGCTCTAACACCTAGCTATATGCAAATGTTTTACCTGTTATCTCCTAGTCATATTCCATTTAAAATATATCATTCAAAACATTTGTAATAACCTGATGTTATCAAACAAATCAAACCAATCAGAACGTTTTGGTCTCAATTTACAAACTCATAAAAAAGAGCTAATGAACAAACGGTAATAAAATAAATTGGGAATGGGGGGGTCCAAAAATTTGGGTCAAAGAAAAATTTGCCTTCTTAGCATAAATCAACTCTTTCACATTGCCCATGATTTGGAAGTGAGGCAATCCTTAACATGGTTGATTGGGAGACCTACAATAAAAAATCCTGTTTTGCAAAGAGTTTTGCCTTTGTTTACAAATATTTATTTGCCAGTAAAACCAAGGTCAGTTTTAACCAACAAACCCCCAAAATAATAAATTTTAGGAACCTTCCCTGGTTGTCAGCAAATTAAATTTTAGTTTGTGACTGAAGACAGGTCACACAGTGAGCTTCATGGCTAAACAAGAATTTGATCTGCAGTGAAACAGGTCTGAGTCTTACCGTCTTAACTACTTCAACACAGTGACTATATTCTGGACTACGTTGCTAGACACTTCGATTTCTCAGAGTTTACAGCTTTATTGTGCTGCTGATTTTTTCCCCAAAGAAACAATGTCTCCTTTTTGTTTTGTCCTTTCCCCAACTTGTGAAACCCAGCCCTGGTCAGACAACTTATCAAGATAAAGACTCAGAACGTATATACTGCAACATACAGAGTGGACATGGCGTGTAAAAATTAACGTTTGAAGAGCTCCAGCTGGCCATGTGAAATTAGTCTTAATTTCTGAGCATTTCATTTGTTTAAAGATATCCTAATTATCGGTGTCAATCAGTGGGTGACGATTGGGCATATACAATGCATACACATCTACAAAGAGGCAGACTATAAATGAAGTAAATGCGATGTCTGTCTGTCTGCCTGTCTATCTTCATCATCATTATCACCACCACCATCACCCATCATCATCATCATCATCATCATCATCATCATCATCATCATCATCATCATCATCATCATCATGTTGCTGAGCAGTCGGGTTAGAACAGATAAAAGGAAATACTTCTTCACCCAAAGAGTGGTTAACACATGGAATCCACTGCCACAGGAGGTGGTGGCAGCTACAAGCATAGACAGTTTCAAGTGGGAATTAGAGAAACATATGGAGCAGAAGTCCATCAGTGGCTATTAGCCACAAGGTATAGATAGGAACTTTCAGTCTGGGGCAGGTGATGCACTCTATTCTTGGTGCTGGAGGGGGCAGCAGTGGGAGGGCTTCTAGTGTTCTGGCCCCACTGCTGGACCTCCTGATGGCACCTGGTATTTTTGGCCACTGTGTGACAGAGTGTTGGACTAGATGGGCCATTGGCCTGATTCAACATTGGCTTCTCTTATGTTTTTATGTTCTTATGTTATCTATGTTATATGTAGCCCAATTTCCTAATCAAGACTCAACAATCAGGATTACAGAATTGGAAAACTATTGAAAGGCAAAGGTATGATGTGCCATAATGCATGAAGTGAGGCACAACGTAGAAGAGCAAGCTAGGTGGTCATAATACAGCACACCCCTATTCCCTTACAAAAGGGACCCACTGAGCTATTCCATTATACTACCATTCTAATTCCTTTGCACATACACATTTTTAAAACAATATCTCGCCTTTCAACTCAATCACACCAGCAAAAAAAAATCATAAACATAAAAATAAATATTGTTACATAGAGAAAACATTCCTTACTATAGGAAGTGAGTAGATTCCTGAGAAGGGTGTTTGTCAAAGAAAATTTTGGGGGAATTGCCACCAATATGAGTTACAATCGCACCAAGGAGCATTTCACCTGGCTGATACCACTCGTGGGGAATCTGCAGGGTTTCTGTCCATGCACATTTCGTACTGTGGACATCATGCCGTTCATGAAAAAGCATGAGCAGCATTAAAGACTGCATCTTGCTGATGGCAAAGATTCTTTCAAGATGCTAAGTCTCCTGGTTTCCTCCAGTGCTTCCAGAAGGTGGCTCGAATAGCAGCTGGCACTTTCAATACAGTTCTGAGCTTGGCATTCGACAAACTTATTGTCTGACAGAATGCAGCACAGAAACCAAAAACTGAATGCCAATCGAGGATTGTTGATTAAAGATAAAGCCCTTAGTTATGTCACCCGTCCCTTATCTTAGTTATGAAGAATCCACAGGGATTTTTATAATCACACATTTCAGATGCTCATTTTTGATGTATTGTGGAGAGCCATTTGAGTTTTGACCAGGAAGATCAATTATAGCCATTTTGATAATTACTGGGGGGGATAATCACACTGCACTTTTTTTTTTAGATATGTGTACAATTATTTGGAAGCAAATATGGTTTTCAGATTGCACCAGAACTTCTATGTACTAAAGTGGCAACATCCCATAATAAGACTTAGAAGGAAATCAAACAGGAAATGTGCATCCTTGGAACAGAAGTGGCAGTACTGCAAGGGGATACTTCCTCCCCTCCAACAAAATTCTTCAAGAGTTAATGATCAAACCTCAATCACATCCAGCACCTGAGTCTACATTCATGAGTTATCTGCAAGACATCATACAATTAGCATTCTTGGCAGACTAAGGACCAAATTAGACTATACTATGTGAAATGTATGGCTAGCTGCCACTATCCTTTCAGTTGCTAAAATTAACAGAGGGGCTCATATGTCATCTGGCTTAGAATGCAATTTCATGAGTTGAAATTCTAGCAACAGTTGATGTTTACCAAGGGGAAAAGTATAGGAATTTTATGGGATCACGGGTGATGAAAATGAGTGTACCTAATGGCTCTTAATCAAAGTACATGTACTACCACTTTTGCAAATGGTTGCAAGTCTCCTGAGTATTGTCTAGTGAAAGCATTTTTGCATTCCCACTCTGATTCAGCGATTCATTGATGAAGTGATACCAGGAATCTCTCTTCACAATGTGTTGAAAGGGTATACAAGGAAGAGATGTGTTCCCTGGGATATCTACGTTGGCCTTATGTTGCTGAGCTGCAAACAAGGAAATCTCTTGTTTTCTCTTCTCTGCTCCTAGTCTACTAGCTACATTAATGGGTTGGATTCTGCCTTTGGTGGGAGGGGCATTACAATGTTGCTTCTTGCCTTTGGTCAGAGTCCTGCCCTTCTGTCAGAACACTTGGCTAGTGATTAGATATGTATACCCCCTCCCCCCTAAGAAGGGCCCATGGTGATTGACATTACCCTCCCCTCCTTTATTTAATCCTCATAACATACCACAAAATCACCTTCAATCCATTGAGTTTCTTTTTGTATGAGTCAAATATATCAAAAGCCAAGGGAGTGTACATAGTAGGAGCTACATGAAGTAGTAGTAGTAGTGATAGTAGTAATCATAATAGCTATAGCAGACAAACAACTAAGTAACCATTACCAGCACTTTATGAACTTGAATTGTTTTTAGATGATTTTATGTTGTTTTAACTGTTATTTATATACTGACTGTGAGCTGCCCTGAGCCTGCTTTGTGGGGAGGGTGGGGTACAAATTGGATTAATCAATAAATAAATAGCAGCAAGAGCAGCAGCAGAAGTTGTCATATTATGAGCAGCAGCTAGATACTCCTACTTTCTGGAAAGAACCTCATTTAAAAATCATGCTGCTGTGCTGTTGTATTTTATATGCACAATCACAAATGGGCACAAAACCTAGGCCACAACATAGAATTAGATAAGTGGCCGCAAATTTGGAAAAGGAACTTAGAAACATTTACAAGGGGTTCCACAGATGGTACCTCACCCCAGCTATCCTGTCAAAACTAGACCCAGAATGTCCCAATACTTGTTGGAAATGCCAAACTAAAATAGGGTCTTCCTTCCATATGTGGTGGCAATGCGAAAGGCAAAAAAGTTTTGGGAGGGGGTGCATGAAATAATAAAACAAAAACCTTCAAAAATTCCTATACCTTTTATTCCAGGAATATTTCTGTTAAACATAATACCAGAGAGATGTGAAAAAAATGATTTATATTTTATATTGCATGTGGTAACTGCTGCCAGAATATTATATGCTAAGTTTTGGAAGACAACAGAATTGCCTTCTAAGAGAGATATTGTTAATAATATACTTTAACTAGCAGAAATTGACAAACTTTCACTACTTTTAAAGAATCAAGCAGAAGAAATCTATGAAAATACCTGGGCCAAATTCTATAGTTGGATTGGAAACTATGATAACTTGAAAATGTCAATTAAAACCTGAGAAAAGATATTGTTAAAACCTTTCTATCCTGTATAAAGATAAGGTTACTTAACAAACAGTATTGACAAGGCAAAATCATTAGACAAGATGTGAAATGTGTACCCCATATTTTTATTTTATGTTTGTTTATCTGTATATATGTAATAAAGAAATATTAAAAAAAACCTTGTGTTATTGATGAAACAAACTGCTTTTGTATTTTACTCATGAAATGACACAATTCCCCCAAAAGAGGCAAACTTAGGATAGATAAAAATCCCTACTATTGAATCTATAATCACTTACAGAAAATACTGTGACAGACTTGAATGCAAACCATCTATGTATTCCAGAAATTCCCTACATTTAAGGAATTACTACCATGGATTATTTTCACTTTTGTTTCTTGTCTTTCTTTGTCAGCGAAGTTCAACATTGTTTCAGCCCATATTTCAATATCTGGTGTAGCTGCTGAATTTAACTTTTGAAGAATTTTTTCATGTTTTGTTTAGTAGATTTACATGGATCACTCAGAGGTACAATTCCTTTATTTCATTGATTAAGCAAAGAGACAACATGGATTCTCTGTAACAGTCTTTGAGCTGCTTAACCCCAATATTTTATTAATGACTTCTGTTAGGGGAGTTTAAGATATTTTAACACTTCTATGATTGAAACCAGGCAACAGATCCTGTTATATAGAGTATGATTTCATCACCCATAATATGCTACATACAAAGGATTATTAGGAGCAGAATACACTGACTCTGTCAGTAGATTAGACTAAGTGTTGTATCTTGCATGGTTGCACTGCCATGGACATTCACAAGGTACTTCAGTACCAACAGGCAGATAGAATATTAAAAATCATAATGTTTTTTTCTTACCACCTGCTCTCTGCTGTTCAGCTCAGGCCTCAATATTATGATATAGCATTTGGGGGAAAAGATACAGCACAGTAAGCTGGCATTGGAGGCCAAGATGGAGAAGATTTCCATGGCCACCATGTCTTTTCCTCTTGTGCTCAGGTAGCTTGGGACAAAGGATAGGCAAACACTGCAAAAGATCAACATGCTGAAGGTGATGAACTTGGCTTCATTGAACGTGTCAGGCAACTTCCTGGCTAGGAAAGCCACAGTGAAGCTGATGGTGGCCAGAAAGCCCATATAGCCCAAGACACAGTAAAACATGGTGACTGACCCTTCATTGCATTTCACTATGATGTTTTCTATCGATGAATCCATGTCCAGATCTGGGAATGGGGGAGAAGTACTCAACCAAAGAGTACAAATACCTACTTGAACAAGGGAACAGGAAATAACAATAGAATACGTCATTCTTTCCCCCATCCATTTCCTGAAAATGCTTCCTGGCTTGTAGGCCATGAAAGCCACAACCACTGTCACAGTTTTTGCCAAGATAGAAGAAATGGCAACTGAGAAGATGATTCCAAACAATGTTTGTCGGAACAGACAGGTCAACTGATTTGGCCGTCCAATGAATAGCAGAGAGCAACTGAAGTATAGAAGGAGCGAGGTGAGGAGAATGTAGGTGAGGCTGTGGTTGTTGGCTTTGACTATGGGTGTGTCCTGATGCTTAATGAAAATTCCGAGCATCAGAGCTGTGATCAGCGAAAAGAAGAGAGCTAAGCAGGCTAACAGAATGCCCAAAGGTTCTGCGAAGGAGAGGAAATTTGGGTTCTTGGAGATGCATTGATCTTGACTGCTGTTTGGATATTGACCTTCTGGGCAAGCAACACAGTATTCCATGTCTGAAAAAAGAAGTATGCCTATTTAAGGTTTTTAAGCAAGAATATGAAGCAGATATGAGAAAGTAAAATCTTATGATTACATTTAGCTAGAAATATTTAGCTAAGTATTTATGTTAGAAATATTTGAAGATAAGTTTTTGATTGAAATTATGGATTGGAGCCCAATTAGTAACATGTCATGTATGTTGTGAGAAATCCTTCAATATTAGAGGCTTCACCAATGTTGTAAAAGTTCTTGAACATTTGTCTCATGGAAATTTTGTTGATTAGTGCCAGAGTATAAAAATCTTGAAATTTACCATGAGGTAGTAGTTCTTTTCTGAGGAAGATTTCAAAATGAATGACATCTCTGGAAATCTCTTCTTCTTCTTGAATGGACTTTTCATACTCTATATGGATTCTTGAATAGACTTTTCACATACAGTCTTAACAGATACATAAATGGACTATTCATATTTACTTTTGAGAAAATTATAAAATGATATATAATTTCTGGTAGGATTAATGTATGATAAACATTTGATATTGCAAGTTTAATTATTATAGGACATTTAATAAAAAATACATTAAAACACACAATGGTTTTGATATACATTTTTATTATATTATTTTATTATATTTTAGTATATTAATTAATGGCCTATGCCATTGTGGGAGTCAGGAATGACCACCGAGTTGAAAACTGTCTGTTTGCAAACATTTTTAGAACGCCACCTCAAGCAACTAATGAATGATCACTAGCACTTTATGATTTTATGATGTAATTTGTATTTGAATCGTTTTAAATGATTTTATGTGGTTTTATTGGTTATTCTTGTACGAATTGTGTAAGCCACCCTGAGCCTGCTTGCAGGGAAGACAGGGTACAAATTGAATAAATAATAAATAAATTAATGAATTAATTAATAAATTACTGTATTTAGTTTCTTGTTTCACAGTAGTTTCTTTGCTTTAGCTGATATTGAAATACCACAAGATCCAACCCCAGCAATTAGTTCACTAAATTTCTTTCTATTTAAGTTGATGTATATTTGTAACAGTACATCTCCTACCCTCTTGGTTAGATAGCTTCCCTTCTGGACATGGAACACAATTGTAGCAGCAAAATTTCTTTCCCTCTTTCTTTTTCCTGCTGTATCCTGGCTTGCAGTGGTCATTACAGACAGAGAATGGGGGCACCTATTCTGGGAAAATAGAAGAATGTAGACTTCAAAAGGCAGTTTATTGAGGACTGAATATACATAAATTTAGTATCTGAGATCTCCAAGATAGCATCTTAATTGCTATAGAAACTTATTTCAGGGGACCCCCAACATGGTGTTCCTGGGCACCATAGTGCCAGCCACCACCTTTCTTGGGGCCTGCTGCTAGGTGTTTTAGAAAGTGTGTGTGGCCAGTTGGGGCTTTCCCCCAAAACCAAAATAGGACCCACAGTAAGTAGGAAATACCAAAAACCAGAAAATACCGTGCTATAGATGATTACAAAATAGCTAAAGTAATTTTTATAATTTGTTGTTTTTATATATTTTTTAATTTTTTCTATATTTCTTATAAATTATTCACTATTTTATTAATTATCACATAAACATCAACATATAGAAAGAATCATATATCAAAAAAATCCAAGGGTGATTTCCCACTAAAGCTGCCTCGGGGTTGCGCCGCCGTCTGCCCCGATACTATTAGTCAATTTCACACCCGAAGCCGCGGGGCTGCATTTTGACCCGCGGCTTCGCCTGATTTCCCCTGCAGTTTCGTAATCCTCAAAAAACAGGATTACGAAACTGCGGGGAAATCGGGTGAAGCTGCGAGTCAAAATGCAGCCCCGCGGCTTCGGGTGTGAAATTGACTAATAGTATCGGGGCAGACGGCGGCGCAACCCCAAGGCAGCTTTAGTGGGAAATCACCCCAAGTATTGTCTTTTTATATAACAAAGATATCACATAACCCCTTTATTAGTACCAGTCCTCCTTAATTGTACAAAAGTTTTAAGAAGGAGGATTCCTTTAGGTCTATTTTGAATTAGTGTTCATTCTTCCTCCAACAAAAGTCCAGATATCCTCCTGTTTCAGGGTCTTCTTCAGGGAGTTCAACAGATATTTCCAAGCACAAGGTTGCCAAATACTAACATAAAAGGTAGCAAAAACAGAATAGGTTACAATACTAGCAGTCTCATGATGAACAGAGTCTCAAGAAAGTGAAAAGTTCTTACCCAAAATATTTATCCAAATTTCACCAATGAACACTGCAGAAAGTCTCTCTTAGTGAGCTCAAGGCTTCCTCCAAAGTGAAAAGCTTGTTCAGTCTCTCCTTAACCTTGCATAGTTATATAGAGCACAATAGGAATGACCAATTAAAGGGACATAGTCCTCCATTAAAAGCCATTCATCAGTATTAGAAATAAGTTTTTTGAGACTCTGTCCTTACATTAAAAGAATATGTATGCAGTATCTGGACCTCTGTTGGTGGAAGAATGAACACTAATTCAAAATAGACTTAAAGGAGTCCTTCTTAAAACTTTTGTACAATTAAGGAGGACTGGTACTAATAAAGGGGTTGTGCAATATCTTTTGTTATATTTGGGATTATCTATTACGTAGCCAAATATTTTCTCAAATTTGCTAATGGCTTACAAAACAGGGTAGTTATTCGGTATTTCATGGAAAGAAGCAAACATTTCATTGATACCTAAAAGAAGGTTTGGATTTGACTCAAGTAAAGAATTATAGGCCAATTTCGCTATTAAATAATGACTACAAACTATTTGCAAAAATACTTTCTGAGAGACTGAAAAAGTATTTGAAAGATACAATAGCGGAAGAACAAGCTGGATTTTTACCAAATAGACAAATCAGAGACAATTTGAGAGTGGTGATAGATGCAATTGAATATTATGACAAGCATCCTGAAAAAGAAGTAGGATTCCTCTTCTTAGATGCGGAAAAAGCTTTTGACAATTTAAATTGGGAATTTATGCTACAAGTTATTGAAAAAATGGATATTGGACAGTCTTTCTTAAACATGATTGTGGCAATATATTCAGAACAAAAAGCGGCTTTGAATATAAATAAAGAAAGGACGGATTTCTTCCGAGTCCAAAAGGGAACGCGTCAAGGTTGCCCATTATCTCCGTTGCTGTTTATTTGGATATTGGAAATATTATTGACAGCGATAAGGAAAGACAATAGTATTGAAGGACTTACAGTGAAAGGCTTTGCCTACAAGTACAGGGCATTTGCAGATGACGTAATGTTTATGATTCAAGACCCAATTGAGAAAATACCACAATTGATGGAAAAAATTGAAGAGTTTGGGTCAGTTGCGGGATTTTATGTTAATAAAAGCAAAACCAAAGTGATGTGTAAAAACATGACGAAACAAAGACAAACAGAATTGCAAGAGAAAACTCAATGTGAAGTGGTCACAAAGACTAAATATCTTGGAATTGAATTAACCATGAAAAATATTGACTTGTTTAAAAACAATTATGAAAAGGTGTGGCATAAGATTCAACAAGATATGAAGAAATGGGACACTTTGAATTTATCACTGATGGGAAGAATCGCAACTGTAAAAATGAATGTTTTACCACGTTTGATGTTTTTGTTTCAGACTATTCCAATATTAAAACAAAGGAAGGTATTGGATATGTGGCAGAAAGAACTATCTAAATTCGTATGGGCAGGAAGAAAGCCAAGGATTAAAATGAAAATTTTATGTGATTCAAAAGAGAGAGGAGGCTTACAACTACCGAATTTAAGACTGTATTATGATGCCGTCTGTTTAACATGGTTGCAACAGTGGATTAATTTGGACAATAAGAAGTTATTGGCCCTGGAAGGACATGATAACAAATTCGGATGGCATGCATATTTATGGTATGGAAAAGAAAAAGTGGATAAATTTTTTAAACACCACTTTGTAAGACAATCACTGTTCGAGACATGGACGAGATATAGAAAATTCTTCTCAGAAGAAAGACCACTTTGGATTGTACCAGCGGAAGTAATTAATCCATATTCAAGAAACCAAGGACTAGATTGGCTACCTTATAAAAATCTTTTAAAATCTGAAGGGAAAAATTTTGTGTTAAAAGATAGATTTGATGTTGAATTTGAATATGATTGGTTGAAGTATAGACAGATTTATGATCTATTTAAGACCGATAAAAGAGAACATGGTTTTAGAGCAAAGAACATTGAAATTGAAACTGTATGGCTTGAAAAAGATAAAAAAATGATTTCTAAACTGTACAAGGTGTTATTGAAATGGTATACTGAGGATGAAGTTGTAAAGGAGCAAATGATAAAATGGGCTGTAAATGTTAATAATGAGATATTAATGACATCTTGGGAATATTTGTGGAAAAAATCAATGAAAATTTCAACGTGTGTAAATGTTAAAGAGAATTGCTATAAAATGATGTACAGATGGTATATGACGCCTAAAAAAATTGCTATTATAAATGAAAGTATGTCCAACAAATGTTGGAAATGTAAAAAACATGAGGGGTCTTTTTACCATATGTGGTGGACATGCGATAAGGCAGTAAAGTATTGGACAGAGATCCACAATGAGATACAAAAAATTTTGAAATGTACTTTTAAGAAAGACCCACAGATGTTATTGTTAGGTCTTAAAATGGAAGAAATAAATGTAGCCAAGAGAACACTGCTATGGTACTTGACTACAGCAGCAAGACTGACTTTTGCTCAATGTTGGAAACAAGATAAAGTACCTGAAACATGGGAATGGATTAAAAAGACGTTGTTTTTAGCAGAAATGGACAAATTAACAAGAAAATTAAACAACGAAGAAGATGAAACTTTTTTGAAGACTGGAAAGACTTTCAAAAATACTTGTTGAAAAACTGGGACATTAAACGCGGCTTGATCTGCTTTGATAGTTATTAAGTGGAAAATGAAATAGAATTAGATTTCTGAATTGTTACCGTTTGCTAGAGAAAATAAGTTTAGGAATAATTGTAATAGAATAAGAGAGATATTAATGGGGTTGGAGTGGTGCGGGAAGTCTTGTTTGGGGGGGGAGAAGGGGAAATTAGAAAAAATGGGTATGTAGGTTGGTTGAAAATGTTTGAACATGTGATATATCCAATAATAAATTGTATTTACTAAAAAAAAAAAAAAAGGGTAGTTATTCGGTATTTTTCAGTCTGGGTAAACTAAATGCACACCACTACCCCAAAAATGACAATTTATGATCCAGTAATCTGTCCCAGTTACTTGTGTGATGTTCCAGCTTGACTAGTCTGAGGAGGTTTTAGAATATTCCAATTGCTAATGATACGCTGACCAATGCATCCCCACTAACATATAGTACTTAGATAATGATTGCCTAAGTCATGGGGAAAGAGTACCTGCCAGGGCTCTACATTCATGTGTGCCAGTCTCTTCCCATCCTTCATTTGTATGACATGTAACACATATGCCATAGCATAAACTATATTATAGATGCTGTAGCTGTGACCAGTCATGCTCATTTCAAAAAACGTTGCCGGGATACTTTCCAGTCTCTCTTCCCCACTACATAGATCATTATTGTCTGTTGACCCTCTAGAATTGGGAAATGAACAATCAAATTCCTCTTCCCAGAAGTTCTTGAAAAAACCATCCTCATTTGTCCATGGAGGTTTTACAGTCTGAAGAAATGCTTGGAAAGCTGTTAGCTTATTGGAATGAATTGTGAAGGAAAGAGCACCATGAAATATTTCTATGTCCCAGGATCTGTGAAAGCTCCAGAAGGTGAAGTCAATTTGGGCAGTTGTTATCCCCCCCTTCAGGCTTCAGTTTTCCAGCAATCTTTTATCATCATGGGACATTACAGCCTTGCACATCTCTTGCACTCCTGCAGACTGGTGAAGATTTCTATTGAGATGTGATTGACATGTGATTGAGATGTGATGTCTTCTGCAACATCACAGCAAACTGTAACTGAAGATGGGTCATTATCTCCTCTATAATTATCAAATTAAACATGTTTTTTTCTGCAGTGATACAGAGAACTTAAAACTCAGAACAAGTCATTAGCTCCCCTGTTATTGTCAAATTATTGATGACTATGTCAACCTCTTTAATAGGTCCCTAGGGTGTCCCACTGGTAGCTAGCAAAATTGTGAACTAAGACAAAAGGATATTATTTGTCTCTTCTGTGCCTTTCAGAGTTGGCACTCGAGGAAAAAAAGACCCATCTGACCGATCCTCCAATGCATTGCATGGAACAATTTTGCCTTCACATCATCAGACTGCGTGGCCGTTCAAGTCCTGCTTCTACACAAAACCCTCCAAAACCGATGTAGGAACAGGATTATCAACGTCTAGAAAGAAGCTTTCTTTGCAGCATGGTGGTATATGTGGTGGTGGTTCTGGTGATGCTGCCTCAGACAGTGTGCAAGATTCCCATTATTATGTGCAATACCAGGAACCCTCTCCTAGTTCGTCACAAGAATTATCAGCCGGGAGACCTTATCGTCGGTGGCATTATTTCTCAGATCTACATGTTCTCAGATCCAATAACCTTTGAACACTACCCTTTTCATAAGCTCTTTGATGATCCCATGTAAGGGTTTGGAATTTTTTTTTTAATCATATCACTGGGTCCTAAGCAGTTGCATTAAGGTCAGCAAAGTGAAGAACAAGTAGCATTGCTTTCCAGAAATACGACATACCTCTTTCTAAGCTACCATTAGGATATTTGCAAGAATTTCAGTAGCTGACAACAATAGAGGTGGGATATCTAGCATCCTTTATTTCCAAGATGTTAATATTTATTTAGATTTTTTTTATATAGAAAAAGTCATACCTATATGGGAGAAATAATGCAACATCAACTTAAGTAGATCCTTGAAGTTTTCATTTGTTCACCAGGTTTGGGGTGTGCTATCATAAGCTACTTCTTTATATAATACAATATCCTTCTTTGAATATAGTAGTTGTAAGTCTGACTACCAGTTTGATATATAAAGGTTACAATTGGTGTGATTAGTCTAAATAAGCCACGTAGTCCGGTGCATAAAATAACCTGATCCATTAAAATGCAATTAAAAAACCCAGAACAGCACAGCAGCTGGATAAAGTTGTTTATTTATCGCCATCTTGCCTCCTCCCATATGACCATCACCTCTTTTGGAAGGGTTAGATATGCATGTACCTCTTAATGTCAATATATTTGCCCCGTCCATTGGATATGGTTGAAACAATTGACCCTGTGTTATTGTATTGTCCGGTGCATAGGATCATTCAGTCTCTACACACGTAACTCCAGTCTTATCTAACTTTCCTGGCAGACCTGATGCATTTTTAAAAACATCCCTCCTTCTTTCAGATGGTTCAAACGCAACCACCTTGAAGGTGGCCAAATTTTGTGTCTTGGTAAGTTCAATAACGAAGCAACTAGTTAAGTCTTTTTTGCTGATACAGGTTGGGATCCAGGTTGGGATTCAGACTACAGGTTGGGATCCAAAAGGGGGTCATGATGCTCTTGGAGACCAGCTGCAAGGCAGAAGAGAAATAGAGAAGGCTAGGAGAGGAGGTACTGGGAAGCTTAATGTGTTTATGTTTGCTTGTGAAGAAGGTTTATGAAAAGCAGCCTGATCCTCAGAAATGCTGCATATTCATAAAGGAGGGGGGAAATTACATAATTTTGCAGATTGAATAAAACACGATTGTTCAGGAAGGCATTTTTGTAAAGGGAATAGACCTATAATAATATAATGGGGTGGTTCAGAAGGATGCATCTTTCTAAAATGAACAGGATTGTTGCCTGCTTCAGCGTTTATTGTATGTTTTAACTTGTTCGTACTTCATTGTCTTCTGCCTTCTTAATTTCTTTTTCTCCATTGTTCATGATACATCATGTCGATACCTTTTTCTTTTGCATTGTTTTTCTAATTTGGTAACTCTTGTACTATTCCATTGTGGGCTGGATTTCTTAAGTTGTCTGATTCCATTGTTTATATTGTGCAACCCGCTTTGTGTCTTAGCAAGAAAAGTGGGCTATAAAATAATACGTTTAAAAAATACATTCAACTACCTTGACAGTAGTTGAAAGAAAAAGTACATTACTTTGACACTGGCTTTCCAAAAAATGACAGTGAGTTTAGAAATGGATCCCACTTAAAAAAGCTGGAGAACATTGCTAATATATGGGAAAATCAATAATTAATATTCTCAAGAACTTGGAGATCACTAAATTTGTAGGAATGAGTTGTTGCTGCACTGATTTGTTAATTTGAGCAGAATGATTTTGCTTATCTGGATACATATTGGATATTCTGCCTAAGATGAGAATAGGTAAGTGGGTGGTACATTTTCCAAGCTTCTACAATTCTATTTATATTTTCTACCTGTAGTTTCTTACATATTTTGACAGTTACCAGTGAGTAGGGCTGAGTAAATGTTCCTTAGCCCTAGACAACAGAGACTATATCTTCAGTGTCTGCTTCATGTATTCTGTCACTTTGACAGATGAAGTAACAAATTGTTAAGCACAGGATCACTCACAGTTCAGCCCCTATTTGCATCTGTGAAGTCAGGTGCATCCTTTAAATAACCCTACAAAAACTACATTGCCTGTATTTGGTGCAAGCGTATATTGGGTAGGTGATCATAAGTTTACCCAGGTTCATGAGCCAGTAAAGGCACATAGGAACACTTAAGAAGTAAGTATCATGTTAAAAACAAACTCCAGCATATATGTTTATTTTATCTAGGCACTTTTTAGAAATTGGAGGCAGCAACAGCAGTGGATGGGTGTGAGGGAGTGGGACAGTAGCTGCAAATATTCAGTCTTGAATAATATAAATACATTTATTTGCCTCATTTATACCCCACTTTCCTCCCCAGCAGGGACCCATAGTGGCTTATAACTTACCCCTGTTTCCCATTTTATCCTCACAACTGACCTGTCAGGTAGGTTAGGCTGAGAATGTGTGACTGGCTCGACACCATCTAGTAAGCTACCATGGCAAAGTGGGGATTCGAACCTGGGTCTCCCAGACCCAACACCTTTAACGACTTGACCATGCTAATTCTTAATGTACATAGTTAAACTCATTCAGATGCATCCAAACTGCTCAGAGCAAAATCAGGTCCCTAATGATGACCCATGAGATGGATGTGAATTTAGCTGGTGGGCTGCTGAACATCTCTGACAATTAGTGCAAGGGAAGATGTGGCAAAGCAAAGGAACACTGTAGATCATGATGTTGTTGAACAGCAAGCTAGTGAGTCTGTCGGGCTCCTATTAAGAGAAGCCTAAGTCTATTTGACAATGTCACTTCAATGTTTCTTGGACTGTTTCCATGGAATCTAATTCAATGCAAAAAATTAAATAAAGAGATAACATGTGGCAAAAGCCGTACTTCAAAGGACCTTCCCTGAGATGCAAAATCTAACTTTCCTTGCAGAGCCATACCTCAGATGTACCAGCACATCCTGGCTTTGGAATTTGCCATCAAGGAAATCAACGAAAATCCATGGATTTTACGCAATGTCACCCTAGGCTTCCACATTTATAACAGCCGGTTCAGCGCAAGCAATGCCTATCTTGCCTCAATGGAACTTCTCTCCACACGAGGCAAATTTACCCCTAACTATAAGTGTGACACCCAGAACAAACTGGCAGCTGTCATTGGGGGGCCTAATTTTGATATCTGCCTCCACATGGCAACCATTCTCTCTACCTACAAGATTCCACAGGTAAGATGTGCACATGGCACATGGGAGGCAAGCAAGGTATTCATATTCTCTTATCTTTCAGATGTGGTTTTAGGGCACAGAGATAGAAACTTTTAGGTTGTGGTCACACGCGCCAGATAAACCTGGGGGGGTGGTGGGAACGAGGCTATTCCCTCCAGAGGAATTTGACCCGCAGTTACGTGATCACACAGTCATTGGAAGCTGCAGGGGCAGCCTGCCACTGCATGATCAGAGTCAACCATGGGTGAGTTGGGTGGGTTTTTTTGCTGTTTTTTTCCAATTTGCTTAAATGGGGAATCGATGAATCGCATCTCCGCACTGAGGGCTCACTATGGAGTGTGCGATGATCCACATACTGAGAAGGGGGGAAAAACAATGGCATGGGGTCAGGATGGCCTGATCAGACCATCCCGACCCCATGAGAGTGCGCTGGAGTGATCAGACAGGGGAAAGTCCATCTGTGGCCCGTAGCAACCTGTTTACTACTGGACTTTCCCCAGTGTCTTTTAACTCTGCTTCTGCGGTGGAGCAAAACAGGTTGCTGATGGCTGTGGGGCACTTCCCAGATGTTGTTGTCTGATTGCGCCCTTTAAAATCCACCCAATCTTCGCACCTGTGGTGGGGCTAATAGTGCATGTGATCGCAGCCCTACACAACTAAAATGCAGTAACATACCTTGCATACCTCTTCACAGGCAAATCTTGAACAATGACAACAAAAGGATCTTGGGGGTTTATCCTAACTTTTGATCAGCTGATTTCCTTCCTTTCTGAACAGGGAGATATCTCTCCTCATTTCAAAAGTTTGGGGAAGGCTGTGTAATTCCTCTGCACTAGGCTTTTCCTTTGCAACCCTACCCAACTTTGTAAGAACCATGTGCTACAGTTATAACAGGGCTAAGCAAGAATGTTAGCAGCTGTTGTCAAAATGACTTGAAGAAACTCCTGTTTTTTTTCTTGCTTTGCACTCCTTGTGGGGTGTGATTGTAAACTAGCATAAAAGCAGCAGACTGTAATCTGAAGAACTGGGATTGATTCCCCACTCTTCCATATGAAGCCTTTTAGCCTGTGTGACCTTGGGTCAGTCACAGTTTTTTCAGAACTCTCTCAGCACCACCTACCTCACAAGATGCTTGTTGTTGGGAGAGGAAGAGAAGGTGATTGTAAGCCACTCTGAAACTCCTTAGGGTAGAGAAAAGCAGGATATAAAAACAAACCCTTCTTCTTCTGAAATAGGTCGGTGTCGAAGTATGGTTGTGTCATCTGGGTGACTTGGGGTTATGTCCTAGGAGTTCAGTTAGATTGGTAAGCAGTCTGGTCTGAGGTATCTAAGGCTAAGGAGAGGTGCTGAACCAAGATACTCATGGCTGACCATGAGGAGAGAAGTGTCTGAGTCCTGGGCATTATTTAAGTCCTCATGCTGACAGGAACAGAAGAATGGTATTGAAGAGTATCATATTTTAGTATGATTAGTAAACAGGCAAGGAAAAGTGAGGCTCATCAGGATTTCTGTTCCATGTTTAGAGGCAGGGTGAATCTTCCTAAGTGCTTGACAAGCCTTTAAGTGGCCTTTTAGGGAATATGAAGGACTTGTGTTTCTTCCAGGAGGCTCCTTTGTCTTGCTTCCTTTCATCTGATTCTGAAAATACCACCTGGTCATCAAAGCCCTTGGAAATTAAGAATAATTATTTTAAAAGATATGTAAATCTACTAACTTTGCTCTGCTCAGGTTGTTATACATGGTGTACACAAAGAATTTGGAGGAAATGTGTATCTCTGGTTCATACTCACTGAAAAAATTAAATTTGTATTGCCTGTAATTTTTGAGTCAATCATTACAGTTTTTCAAATGTAGAACTGTAAAGACCTGGATAGGCCAGGCTAGCCTGATCTCGTCAGATCTCAGAAGCTAAGCAGAATTGACCCTGGTTTGTATTTGGATTGAAGACCACCAAAGAGGTCCAATGGCAAACCACCTCTGAATGTCTCTTGCCTTGAAAACCCTATTGTTTACATACAAGTAAACTTGTTTTACTTTGGAAAGTATCTCTCATTTCAATTTTCTCATAGTTTATATATGGTTCTGCACCAGTGTGGGACAGCAAAGATCATGGAGGCTTCTTCTATCCAATGTTCCCAAATGGGGCCTTTCAGTATGAGGGCATTTGCCAGTTATTGTCACATTTCAAGTGGACGTGGATTGGAGTACTCTATCTGGATGACGACAATGGAGAAAAGTTTGTAGAGAACGTGCTTCCCATTTTTCCCCAAAGGGGTATCTGCATTGACTTCATAGACAGATTCCCAGGAGGGATTTTTTCCACTGATACAACTGCCTTAGTAGAAGGGGAGTTAAAAAAATACCAGGTTGTCTTGCAAAGCACCGCCAATGCAGTGATACTGCATGGTGAAATTCAGACCATGATGGTTTTGAGATTGTGGCTTCGGATACCAGAAACTGAGGATCTACCAACATTGAAAAAAGTATGGATTCTGACGGCACAGATGGATTTTTCCTCACTTGCCTTTCAAAGCAGTTGGGACATACAGTTTCTCCATGGTGCTGTATCCTTTGCTGCTCATTTCAAGGAGCCATTAGGATTCCAGAAATTTCTTCATAGTAAGAACCCTACCTCAGCAAAAGAAGATAGTTTTATCAAGGTCTTCTGGGAACAGGTTTTTATATGTTCATTCCCCAACTCCACAGGAAACAACCAGCTCCCAAATATCTGCACTGGGCAAGAGAAGCTGGAGACTCTACCTAGTTCTGTTTTTGAACTGAGCATGACTAGTCATAGCCACAACATTTACAATGCGATTTATGCTGTGTCACAAGGTTTGCATGCCATGAATTCATTCACATCCAAACACAGAGGAATGGGGGCTGGAAGGAGATGGAAGCTTCCAAAACGACGACTATGGCAGGTAATCTTCTGGGCACATTTATGTAGGACATCAGTCTCTAAACCAAGGGAAAAAATGACCCATCCTGAACAAAAAGATAACTGTACATGATATTATTACATAGGAATCCACATAAAATAGGCAATATCAACTAGAGAATTGTTTTAATTGCTTCCACTTTTTACCTCTCTTTGCATCAGAACTGTTCACAAGGAGTATTGGATCACATTGTTTCAAATTTTAAAAGGCAAAAGAACGGCTTTTAAATGCCTCCCTCTAAAGAGCTGAACTACTAGGCAAAGACTTACATACCGACCGACCAGCTGGCAGTCCAATCCTAAACAGAATTACGTCCTTCCAAGTCCATCGCCATTAGTGGGCTCAGAAGGGTGTAACTCTACTTAGGAATACACTGTTCAATTTCTTCCTCCCCAGCCACAATTGTGTGCCACGTTAGGAAGTCAGTTTCCAGCAGATTGTGTTATATTGCCAAATATAGCAGGGATGGCTAAAATCAACAACTTGCCATATCCTTCCCTATCTAAAATATCCACACACTGATAATAGCTATTGCTAATGCTTCACTAATTTGCTATAAAACCCAGGCTTTTGGGGTTTCTCTGCCCTGTGGAAGGGGGTGGTGGAGAGCACAACAGAAGAAACAAAAGCTGGTGAGGAGTACAAATCCTGAGCTATAAACATTAATCAGTCCAGGAGCAAATCCATCCCAACTGTTCCTACCACTTCTTACCATTTGTCAAGTAAGTTCTCAAAGCCAGTGAGTCCATTGACCCCTGCTCTGTCACTTTGACATTCAAAGCAGTCTTAAAGAGGCATTTGCCATGGCTTCCACTGCTTTGAGGGGGTGAATGAATTTTTGCACTTCTTCCAACATTCTCCACATGGGCAGTCAATCACCTCTCACATCAAGACACATCAAGCATAGCACCACTCAACAGATCTGTATACCCAAGCAGAAGAGGCATCTTCCATTAACATTTCTTGTTGAATTCCTAATTTTGCTTCTACTACTAACAATAATTGTGTGCCATCAAGTCACAACCAATGCATTGTGGCCCTAGGACTATGGGGGTTTCAAGAGAAGAGAGGAGCAGAGTTGGTTTGCATTACTCCCTTCTTCCTTGGGGGTCTCCCATCCAAGTACTAAACGTGGCAGACCATACTTAGCCTCCAGGTTCTGATGAGATCAAGATAGGCTGGGCTAACTGGCTGTTTAATGCTACTATATATATTTATTTACATAATTTATCGCCCGCCTTTCTCACTGAGACTCAAGGTGGATTACAGTTATGAAAGTAATGCAATGAAGACTAGTGGAATGTATAAAATGATCAAAACATTAAAACAGTCAATATTATTACTACTGCTAGACTTGCCATCCTCTAGGTGGGGCCTGAAGATCTCTTGGAATTACCAATCATCTCCAGACTACAGAAATCAGTTCCCCTGGAGAAAATGGCTGTTTTGGAGGGTGGACTCTATGGCATTATATCCTGCTTAGTTCTGCCACCTCCCCAAACCTAGCCCTCATCACTCCCCCAAATCTTCCAAACTGGAGTTGGCAACCCTACTATTCACCTACAAATGCTTATTTTAAAAAGCAGGATCATTCATCATAGCCATCAACTCTGAAAGATTGTTGTGCATCTTTATACATTCTTGTTAGCTGATTGCCCCCTCCCCAATGTAGCTCCATCACATTCTGCGAAGCATCTCCTTTAACAACAGCCTGGAGGAGAAGATTTCCCTTGATCAAAGTGGAGAGTTCTTATCTGGATTTGATATTATCAACTGGGTCACATTCCCAAACCGGTCCTTTCTTAGAGTCAAGGTTGGAAGGATAGAGCCAAAAGCTCCACCAGACAAAATGTTCACCATTTGTGAAGACACCATCGTATGGCCCCACTTGTTTAACCAGGTAGTGTCCAAACACATTTTGTACTATATTAACTGGCTTTCTCAGTATTAAGAAAGGGGATTCATTGGTCAGACCCAGAAAGAGATTCTGCTGCGTTAATGAGACGAGGCTCATTCAAACCATGATGTTCTACTGCACTTTTTTCTCATGGCAAAATCCTGATGTTATATTTCATATTATATTAAATTGTGGCCTCTGAGGCTATAATAGTCCTATTCAGTACATTATGCATTAAGCGCTCCTACAAAGAAGCAAATTCACTGTGATGGAACATGTTTCTGTGGAACAGAACCATGGAACTTATTTTGGAATAAGCACATCTAGTAAAGTCAAGTCAAGTCAAGTCAAGTCAAGTCAGCCTTTATTGGCATAAAATCATCAGTACAATACTAGGATTAAAAACCAGTTAAAAGACCCGTATAAACCAGTTAAAACATACATATAACATTCTAGGCAATCCTTTGACGCAACTGTGAGGCCAGGCAGAGAAACTTCGCCACCTTCTCTGTAATATCTGGACTAGAATCACTTAAGAGCCTGTGCACCTTAGGTGCATCAGAACAAGCTCCCATTTTGGTTAAAAAAGGATATAAGAATCTGATCCTTAGGTCCGCATATAGGTTACAGTGCAGAAGCACATGAGTGATGGATTCCACACAATTCTTTCTGCATGGGCAGAATCTGGCCAAATGAGGAACCCTATTGAATCTGCCGGATAGAATGGCAGACGGCATGGCGTTACATCTGGCCAAGGTAAATGCTCTGCGCTGTTGGACATCTAGTAAATATTACGTGTAAATTGTGCCAACCCAAAAGTGAAAATATAATCAACAAAAATTAGGATACTTGAACAGCCACTGGTTTGGCACATCCTGTTCATCCATTGCAAACAGGGACCTGATTTTTCAGTGATGGGTTCAGTCGTTCTGTTAACTGACATTCAACAGGTTGCTTTGCTGTATTCCTCCACGATATTCCTTCCTAGTCACACAGTACTGTACAATTGCGTTTTTGTGTAGTATGTATATTCTCCCACATCATGACTGAATTCTACTAAGCCCCATCCTTGCTTAATAATTGCTCTGCCAAACAGGCAATTGTTTAAATAGACCATTTGATCACTCACAAATTATATAAATCCGTCACGAATAAATACTACATTTCAATAAAATCCTAACCTTTGATGTTGGTCTAAGAAGTCCTTAGTAATGCTAATTGTTGGCAGTTTTGCAAAAACCTGATACAAACCAGTTTGGCAAGTCTTTGAGGCTGTTTGGTGTGTGCTGAATAGATCAAGTGATCTGGTTGACCCTTTCTATTATGGCAAGTTCAACAGCTGAACATGTTCATGGCAAAATTTGCAGCATTCCTAAAGGATGAGCAAATTGCATCAAAGAGTAGAAATATAAACTAAAATTGGATGTATTCCCATGGATAAACCCAAGGTCTTTACTACATGGTAAAAACAAACAAGAGAAGAATAGCAGACCTTCAAACCACCAGTTGTGTGTCACATATTCTCCAGAAGTAGCACCCATATATTAAGCCAGCAGCAACCTATTTCTTACGTGTCATTTTACAAATGAGGTACAAACATCATTCTGAATGTTAAAACTTTCACTTTCACTTGTGAACAGACACAGCCTCTTTCTCTATGCAATGACCAGTGTCATTTGGGTTATCACAAAGTGAAGAAGGAAGGGAAGCCATTTTGCTGCTATGTTTGCCAACCATGTCCGCAAGGGAAGATTTCAAACCAGGAAGGTAATATATGATTATTTAGAGTTGTCTAAAGCACTGGTTGTGATCCAACATGTACAGACTTACCTTAATGTTCTTTCATGATTTATTGCTGATAAGAGATGTGCTTATTCTATATATTATTCTATACTCAAATATTGTTCTATATTTTACTCAAACAAAACAATAAAAAAGAAAACATCAGATAGGGAGCATGGATTGTTTTAAATTTGTGAAAAACAGAAGTCATGAGTGATTAGGGTTGCCAGGTTGAATTATTTGGCCAGCAGGGGTCTCCCAACATCCTTCTGAGAAACCAGAAATGATGTTGGGCATTTTGGGGCCTACTTCCATTTTCAGGCCTGCTTCTGGACATGGGTGACACTCTGTTTTTGGGGCAAAGCTCTATGATAAGTTTGGCTTCAAACCATAGAATTTTGCCCCAAAACCAGAGTGTCACCTTCAATTGGAAGTAGGCCTGAAACTGGAAGTAGGCTAGAAAAGGTCAGTTGGGGTGGGGTTTCCCCCTGCCAGCCAGCTGGCCAATGGTGGGCAAGAGCCTGCAAAACTTGGCAACCCTATGAGTGATGCTGTTGTTGTTCAGTTGCACAGTCAAGTCCGATTCTTCATGAACCCATGGAGCACATCATGCCAGGCCCTCCTGTCTTCCGCTGTCCTCTGGAGTTTGCTTAATTTCATGTTCGTTGCCTAGATAACATTGTCTAACCATCTAATCCTTTGCTGTCCCCTTCTTCTTTGACCTTCAATCTTTCCCATCATCAGGGTGGCCAAAGTATTTGAGCTTCAGCTTCAGTATCTGGCCTTCTAGGGAACAGTCAGGGTTGATTTCTTTTAGGATTGACTGATTTGATCTTCTTGCAGTCCAGGGGACTCTCAAGAGTCTTCTCCAGAACCATAATTCAAAAGAATCTATTCTTCGGCGCTCAGCCTTCTTTATAGTCCAACTCTCGCAGGCATACATTACTACTGGGAATACCACTGCTTTGACCATACAGACTTTTGTTGACAGGGTGATGTCTCTACTTTTTATTATGCTGTCTAGGTTTGCCATTGCTTTTCTCCCAAGGAGCAGGCGTCTTTTAATTTCATGGCTGCAGTCACCATCTGCAGTGATCTGGGATCCCAGGAACATGAAGTCTGTCACTGCTTCCACACTTCTCCTTCTATTTGCCAAGGAGTGATGGGGCCAGTTGCCATGATCTTAGTTTTTTGATGTTAAGTTTCAAGCCAACCTTTGTGCTCTCCTCTTTGACCCTTAGCAAGAGGCTCTTTAGGTCCTCTTCACTTTCTGCCATTAGAGTGGTATCGTCTGCATATCTGAGGTTGTTGATGTTTTCCCCAGCAACCTTAATTCCAGCTTCTGAATCATCCAGGCTGGCATTTCACATGATGTACTCTGCATATAGATTAAATAAGCAAGGGGACAATATACAACCTTGTCGTAATCAGTTGTTCCAGTTCCTCTTCCTCTTTGAAACCCAGCTTGTACTTCTGGCAGTTCTGTATGCATGTACTGCTGAAGCCTAGCTTGAAGGGTCTTGAACATGACCTTGCTAGTGTGTGAAATGAGTGCAATTATGCGATAGTTTGAACATTCCTTGGCATTGCCCTTCTTTGGGATTGGAATGTTTATTGATCTTTTCCAATCCTGTGGCCACTGTTGTGTTTTCCAAATTTGCTGGATAATTGAGTGCAACACTTTAACAGCATCATTTTTAAAGCCTTTGAATAGCTCAGCTGGGATATCATCACCTCCACTAGCTTTGTTGTTAGTAATGCTTTCTAAGGCCCATTTGACTTTGCATTCCAGGATATCTGGCTCGAGGTCAGTGATTACACCGTTGTGGTTGTCAAGGACATTGAGGTCCTTCTTGTATAGTTCTTCTTGTATATTCTTGCCATCTTTTCCTAATCTCTTCTGCTTCTGTTAGGTCCCTACCATTTTTGTCATTTATCGTGGTCAGCTTTGCATGGAATGATCCCTTGATTTCTCCAATTTTCTTGAAGAGATCTCTCATCCTTCCCAATCTATTGTTTTCCTCTATTACTTTGCATTGTTCATTTAGGAAAGCCTCCTTATCTCTCCTTGCTGTTCTCTGGAAATCTGCATTCAGTTGGGTAAATCTTTCCTTTTCACCTTTGCCTTTTTCTTTCCTTCTTTCCTCTGCTATTTGTAAAGCCTCATCAGACAGCCACTTTGCTTTCTTGCATTTCTTTTTCTTTGGGATGGTGGTGATTGCAGCCTCCTGTACAATGTCATGAACCTCCATTCATAGTTCTTCAGGCACTCTATCTATCAAATCTAGTCCCTTAAACCTATTCTTCACCTCTACTGTATATTCTTCAGGATGTGATCTAGGTCAAATCTGAATGGACTAGTGGTTTTCCCAACTTTCTTCAGTTTAGTCTGAATTTTGCAATGAGTAGCTCATGATCTGAGCAACAGTCAGCTCCAGGCCTTGTTTTTACTGACTAGATAGAGCTTTTCCATCTTTGACTGTAAATTATATAATCAATCTGATTTTGGTGTTGACCATCTGGTGATGTCTATGTGTAGAGTCACCTCTTAGGTTGTTGGAAGAGGGTGTTTGCTATGACCAGTATTCTCTTGACAAAACTCTGTTAGCCTTTGCCCTGCTTCATTTTGTTCTCCAAGGCGAGACTTGTCTGTTATTCCAATTACCTTTGACTTCCTACTTTAGCATTCCAGTCCTCCATGATGAAGAGGACATATTTTTTTGGTGCTAGTTCTAAGAGGTGTTGTAGGTCTTCATAGAACCAATCCACTTCAGCCTCTTCTGCATCAGTGGTTGGGGCATAGACTTGGATTGATGTCGAATGGTTTGCCTTGGATTTGGACCGAGATCATTCTGTCATTTTTGAGATTGTGTCCCATTACTGCCTTTTGCACTCTCTTGTTGACTATATTTTTCTACAGGACCATTTTTTCTACGGGATTCATGGCCGCAGTAGTAGATATAATAGTCTTCTGAGTTATATTCACCCATTCCTGTCCACTTTAGTTCACTGATTCCCAAGATGTTGATGTTCAGTCTTGTCATCTCATTTTTTACCACATCAAGCTTACCTTGATTCATAGATCTTACATTCCAGGTTCCTATGCAGTATTGTTCTTTGCAGCATCAGAGTTTCCTTTCACCATCAGACACATCCACAACTGAGCATCCTTTTGGCTTTGGCCCAGCTGCTTCACTCTTTCTGGAGTTACTTGTACTTGCCCTCTGCTCTTCCCCAGTAGCATATTGGATACCTTCTGACCTGGGGGGCTCATCTTCCGGCATCATATCTTGTAGCCTTTTGTTACTTTCCATGGGGTTTTCTTGGCAAAGATACTTGAGTAGGTTGCCATTTCCTTCTCCAGTGGACCACACTTGGTCTGAGTTCTCTGCTATGGCTTGTCTGTCCTGGGTGGTTCTCCATGGCATAACCCACAGTCTCATCGAACCATGCACGCCCCCTCGCTATGTCAAGGCAGTGATCCATGAGGGAGTATGAGTGATACATGCATGGTTTTCTGTATAGCATGACATTTGGCTGAAGAACATGGCACTGGTAGAAAAGATGATATCCAAGGAGACATCATTCTGTCTATGATGGACCTGAGCTTTTCTAGAAATGTAAGAGTGAAGGTAATTCTGGATCTTCTCTGAGTATACTTCTTAGGAATATAAGTCCATGACAAGTCTGAAAAATTGTCTTTCAGACCCTGATATAGTCTAGTTCTTGACTTTGCAATAATTAAACTTTAATAGTATAATGAGTACAGGTATTTTCTTTTTTCAGACATAGATGAGTGTTTTCAATGCCCAGAAGACCAGTATCCAAACAATAAGCAAGACTCATGCATTCCTAAAGATATAAGCTACTTGTCTTATAAAGAACCTTTGGCAGTAAGTCTGGCTATTTCTGCCATCTCTTTTTGTTTCATCACAGTTTTGGTGCTTGGGATCTTCATTAAGCACCAGGATACTCCCGTAGTTAAAGCCAACAACAGGAACCTCACCTACATCCTCCTCCTCTCTCTCCTTCTCTCCTTCCTTTGTGCTTTTCTATTCATTGGCCAACCAGAAAAGCTAACATGTCTCCTTCGACAAAGTGTTTTTGGCATCATCTTCTCAGTGGCTGTTTCCTGCATCCTGGCCAAAACCCTCATTGTCATTCTAGCTTTCATGACCACCAAGCCAGGGTCCAGGATGAGGAAATGGGTGGGGAGCCAACTGGCCAGTTGCATCGTTCTTTCCTGCTCCCTTGTTCAGAGCATAATTTGCACTGTGTGGTTAACAACTGCTCCTCCATTCCCAGTTTTTGATGTGTACTCAATGACTGACAAAATTATACTAGAATGTAATGAAGGGTCTGTCACCATGTTTTACTGTGTCTTGGGATTTTTGGGATTCATGGCCTTTGTCAGCTTTGTTGTGGCTTTCCTTGCCAGGAAGTTACCAGACAGTTTCAATGAAGCCAAATTCATCACCTTCAGTATGTTGGTGTTCTGCAGTGTTTGGCTGTCTTTTGTTCCAACCTATCTGAGCACAAGAGGAAAAGACATGGTGGCCGTGGAGGTCTTCTCTATCTTGGCCTCCAGTGCTGGGTTACTAGGCTGTATCTTCTCTCCTAAATGTTATATCATTGTATTGAGACCGAAACTTAACAGCAGAGGTCAAATAATAAGGAGAAAGAATTAATGAATCTTAATGTCTATGTCCATAGAGTTATAAAACATGTCATAATTAATGGTGAAATGTTGATAAACTTATAGGCACAAATTTGATTAGACTCTGAATTTTATCTCTATGGAATGATACTTTTCATGTTTCAATGCCCTAGAAATCATTTTATCTATATTTAATTCTTTGTTTTCTGGTGTTATTTAATCTGTTAGACTGTAAATGTTGTAGAAACTTTGGGTGTCATCTGGGAAGGAAACTAAAGAAATGGATCATATTTCTACCCCATTTCTTTGGATTTCCTTGCAAACACAAAATGCACGTGATGCTATTGTCAGGTTAATAAACATGGTGGACTGTTTGTGGCTTATTTATTTACTTACACTGTTTACAGTCGGCCTTTCTCACATGGACTCAAGACAGATTATACATAGTGAGAACAATCAACAAAATGAGTTATTCAGTAACTAATGTCTTAAGAGATTAGAAGACTGGAAATCACCCAAAGCTTTGAAGCTGGATTGATTCATTTGCTTTATTGAACAGCTGCATGGCTAGTAATGCTACCAAACTCAGAACTGTCAGACCTGGGATGAGGAAACCTTTTGAACATGCAGGCTTCCTAAGCAGAGAAAAGGGCACAGAAGGCTTTGCTCATATCATCCTTATGTGTATATGTGCTGTCAATTCTCAGCCAATATATGGTGAGCCCAGCATGGGGCTTTCAAGGCAACTGAGAAGTAATGGCGGTTTGCCATTGCCTTCCTCTGCAGGGTCATCCCCATCCAAGTACTGGCCCCGCTTAGCTTCTGATGAGATGGGGCTATACCATGCCATGCCACATCCCCAGATCATACTTTCCAATATTTTAACTCTTTGAATGTTTTTTTCTTTAAAAGGGTGTGAGCCAGCATGGGGTAGTGGTTAAGAGTGGTGGGCTCTGATCTGGAGAATTGGGCTCGATTCCATACTTCCTCCACATGAAACCTGCTGGGTGACCTTGGGTCAGTCACAGCTCTCGGAGCTCTCTCAGCCCTCCCCCCAAATTCTAGCTCACCACCCAGTGGCACATAACACTAAAAGGATTAGAATTTAAGGCTGCCAGACAATCTTCAGATCTCCTGGATACACTACACACAATATCATATGATAATTATAATTCTTAAAAAGGAAACTCAAGAAACTTAAAAAGACAAAATTAAAATAAACATAACATATAACTAAAGTTCAGCTAATTATGTTGTTATGGTGAGTATGCTCAGGCAACTATTACAATTCAAGGATTAGTTCCATAGGAAGTGAATGATTGAGAGCATTGTAAGTCATTGTAACAACTGCAGAAAGGTGCACCAGAAGAAGAATACTATTTGCAGAGTGGCTGCCTATTTTAACTACATTTAGCTACAAGAGCAGTCAATGATTTGAAGAAGTTTACATGAAATGAAGTATCGAATAATCTGGAGTCTTTGTCTCATCTTTATTGGTCTGCATACATCAAGATTAAAAACCGTGATCTCTTGGACTGATTTTTGGATCTTGATTGCTACACAGTTGAGTTGTGATACCTTGGTTTGCATGTAGTTATGTTACATGTTTAAACAGATTCTTTGATGCAATATGAGTATTATAGAGTGATTCCCTTACTGGATACTAACATTACTTGTATTGTGTATTGGAAATAAGTATTTTGTGCTGTGACCGCCTTAAACAAAGACAACATGTTTTACTATAATATTCATTATTCAGTGTCCTTTTGGCACAATATCACAATTGTGATTACCCTATCATGTCATAAGCCCGATTGTTATGGACTTGCTGTGGTGAGCAACTGCAAAAAATAAAATAAAATGGATTGCCTGAAACGGACAATACATCAAGAGACAGAAGAGACAGAGAGAGCAATCAGAGCAGAGTTAGTGGTTCTGGAGTCCTTGGCAAAAGTCCAGGATAGGACCCTACAGTCACTGCCAATGCCACTCCTCATGCTGGGGCTAAGGAAACCCCCACCTCTTGCAAGACAGACAGGAGCCAACACCATTGGAATCTGATTGCCTGAGACCTGGATGCGGTGGATGTGAACAGTGACTGCTGAGACAGATGCCCTAGCCCCGGTGGGGTGGGTGTAAGCAGCAGCAAGAGCCTCCTCCTCCTCCTCCTCCTCCTCCTCCTCCTCTTCTTCTTCCCCCATTTGTTGGAGGTGGGGCCATGCATGGTTGGAGAGTCCCCCAGGGCAACTGCATCAGTAAGCCATTGGCTAAGAGTCCCCCTGAGTCTCCATCAATTAATCATATAACCTATTCACATATTCCAGTTTTCATTCATTGGCTGCAGTCACACACACTCGATAATCCACTTTTGATCCACTTTCCAACTGGATTTTTCCAGTTCACACGGTAAAAATCCAGTTGGGAAGCGCACTGAAAGTGGACTATTTAGTCTGTGTGTGACCGCAGCCATTCATACAATATCAATGCCTGGAGATAAATAAACTGAAATAAAAATCAAGAGGAAATTATCTAGAGTAACCAAAACAGCCAGAGTTATAACGTTAGAAATCAAGACTTTTGTTCAGGTGAAGATTAGATAGGCTAATCCAGCCCTCGGTCTCCCTCATCTGTTCCCTAAGGAACAAATGAAATGTAACCAGGAAAAGAAATTTCATTTCAAGCCCATGCTTCTTGAAGTAAAATAATATCATTCTGGGTTAGAAACAAAATTTTACTTTTATTTATTTATTTTAATTTTATTCAATTTATATCCCACCCTCCCTCCATGGCAGGCTCAGGGCGAGTTACATCAAAACTGATAAAAATACAGCATACACAATTAACACAATTAAAACACTAGTAAAATACCACAATGTCCTTCATCGGGTGCAGTGGTCATTGACATTAAAACCCCACAGATGCCAACTCGGGTATGCAGTTCTGACCCACCGAGGGGTGGCCCAGTAAAGAGGGAGGGATGCCCGTTGCCCTAGTTAAAAGCCTGGTGGAAGAGCTCCATCTTGCATGCCCTGCGGAACTGTAAAAGGTCCCACAGGGCCCTGATCTCATTTGGCGTCTGAGTTTCATGATTTCAGCTTGCGATATTTCAACTCAGTATTTTGTACTGATTAAGAATATATAAAGCTCAGCACCATAGCATTGTAAAACCAGCCCAGAACATCTGATTAACTTCCAAAGGCCAACCTGAATAGCTCAGTCTTGCAAGCCTTGTGAAAACCGAGCGAGTCCCAACGGACACAGAGATATCATCAGCTCTGGAATGATCTTTGTGAGTAAAGACTGGTTGCGGTCACACGTGTGAGATAATGTGTGTGGGGGAAAGTGAGGCTATTTGCTCCATAGGAATTTTACCTGCAGTTGTGTGATCACACAGTCCCTGGGAGCTGCGGGGGCAGGCCGCCACTGCATGATCAGATGCAAACCACGGGCGAATCTGGGTTTCCCCCCTGCATGTTTCCAGTGCGCTTCAACAGGGGATCGATGATTTGCATCTCCTCACTGAGTGCTCCCTATGCAGTGTGCGATGATGCGCATACTGAAACAGGGAAAAAAACAATGGCATGGAGTCAGGGTGGCCCGATCAGACCAACCCGATGCCATGAGAGCGCTGGTGTGATCACACAGGGGAAAGTCCGTTCCTGGCCCATAGCAAATCCGTTTGCTGATGGACTTTCCCTAGTGTTTTTTAACTTTGCTTCTGCAGTGTAGCAAAACGGGTTGCCCACAAGTGCAGGACACTTCCCAGATGTTTGCATCTGATCGCACCCTTAAAATGTGCCTGGCATTTGTGACCATGGTGTGGCTAATTCTGCATGGGATCGCTGCCACTGTAAGCCTATCCCAAACCCAATCATATTTGAGAAGGCTAGCAGGTATCCTGGAAATAAATGATTTCTTCAACTAAATTTGAGACTCAAGACAAAACTTAAAGTGCTAGTTCTTATTTTCAGGCCCAACCTGGCTTGGAGTTGGAGGATTTGAACAGCCTCCTCCCCCCATAGTGTCCATCCCATCTGTTAATTTACTCTTCACATTTCAGATCCTCCTGCTCTCTGTACCACTGAATTTATCAGTGAGGTGGGTTGTGCCCTGAGACAGGGGCTGATTTCCCACTACAGCTGCCTCGGTGTTGTGCCGCCATTTGCCCCGATACTATTGGTCAATTTCACATCTGAAGCTGTGGGGCTGCATTTGACCCGTGGCTTCGCCCGATTTCCCCCGCAGTTTTGTGATCCTCAAAAAACAGGATCACGAAACTGCGGGGAAAATCGGGTGAAGCCGTGCGTCAAAATGCAGCCCTGTGGCTTCGGGTGTGAAATTGACCAATTGTGTTGGGGCAAATGGCGGCGCAACACCGAGGCAGCTGTAGTGAGAAATCAGCCCAGGGCTTTTTGGTGTTGGCATCTTGCCCATGGAATGCCCTTCTCTTTGAGGCTTGCCTGAAACCTACCCTACTATCAGGCATAAGGCCAGAACAATAATATTTGCCCAAGCTGCTGATTGTGAGGTTGATCTTGCAACATATTGATAGTTTGCTCCTAACCTGAGAGAACTCTTTTAAGACATATGGCTTAGGTTGGGGTTTTAATCCTGGATTTTTAGGGTGGGTTTTTCTATACCTTTAATGATTCTATTCTCTTTGTTGCTTTATCATGTTTTATTTTTTAACTACTTCAAATGGGTTCTCTGGACAAGTGGTGCAGAAATGTTCTAAATAAATTAACAGGGAGAAGTTGTCCACTGTTTTTCGCATTGTGACTTCCCTTCTGAGAATTCCCTCTTTTTTTGTTCGGATCACGTCATGAACAGGCAGGGGCCCCTTGTGGACTGAGCTCACTGTTCCAGCTGCCAGTCTCGCTAGAGAGAAGCTGGGATGAGATCAGACAAATATTTTCACTTCACTATTTCTGCAGTTAATTACCTGAGAACATGATCAAGAATCTTCCGGAGGAGATTATCTCCACTATAATTATCAGAATCGATGTCATTTCTTCACCCAGTCAAAGTTACAGTACCTTTCCAGATGGAAACAATTGAGACATGAATGATAAGGTTCATACATATACCCTTTAAAAGTGCAATAGAAAAGACAGGACTCATCTGAGTTATCTTCTTGAAACCAGGCTGAAGCTAAAGATGATGATGCTATAGAGGAGACTCAGGAAAGCCCATGTGGAGAGAGGCATTGTTTGATCGCACATGACAGAATCTGTGATGTTGTGGCTGATACTGATGCTGCTTCCTCAAGTATAATTTTCATAGTATGAAGTGCCCTGGGAACAACCCTCCTCAGATTCCACATCAGTGGTATCAGCCAGGTGAAATCCTGATTGGTGGAATTGTAACTCATATTGGTTGTGTTTCCCAAAAGATTCCATTTGAGCAGCACTCCGACCAGGATTATAAATGTAATCCAATGTAAGGGAAACATTGCTCCATTAACATAGAGATGATGATGATGTCTGATTTCCTTAGAGCAAATCCTGTCAATTTGCAAAACTGAATAGGCATTTTTAATAATAATGGATGGACACTAAGAATTGTGGCTACCCAAATGAAATGCTCGAAATCCAAAACCAAAGATTATGCTTGTATCAGTGCCAGAGTGCATGTTCATTAATCATTTATGGGCAGATTGCACTTTTTGCAGGAGACAGGGATTTTTTTATTTGCACTAAATATACATACTTTCAAACAGGTCAGTTCTACACAGGGAATGCCAAAAGTTGAAAATTAAGCAATGAAGAGGCACCTAATGTTTGAAAAATATAGACGCTTTTGAGGAAATGTCAGTGTGATGAATATGCAAAAATATTTGTGTGACACAAGAGGCTTGTGTTGTTTATCAGTACAGACTGAACCACGTGTGGCATTAGTGGGCATAAGTTTTCATCTCTCCAGTTAAATATCTCTTGTATTTTAGACAAAAGACATAAAAGAAACTGTGAAAGAGATCATGCACAGCTTGGAGAAAACAGAAGAAGAGTGCCTTCCTCACTGTTCACAACAGCAAAACTCAGAATCCCTGAATGATTTTTTTTAGCAGGATAGGTAGGACAGACACATGAAAGTAATTCTTCACAGAATACTGGCTATGCTGAAGGCTACTGAATTAAACATCCTATAGGGGGTTAGTCAAATTCATGGATTCATTAGGGGGCAGTGAGAATGGCTGTTGGCTCCATGGGCAGCTTGTAGGTTTCCCAGTAGCGTTGTGCTCTGGGCCATTTCTCGGATGGGCCTTTTTTCTGATTCAGCTGGGGCCTTGTTATGTTCTCAGACACAATACTGTGACCAATCCAGATGATGTGCATTGAAGCATTCTCTTCTAAAACAATAACTGGTTTTCTTTGCAGGCTACTAACCAAGTTCTACCAGCACATCCTGGCCTTGGTGTTTGCCATCCATGAGATCAATGAGAACCCCAGCATATTGCCCAACATCACTCTTGGGTTCCACATCCATGATTCCACCACAGATGCAAAATGGATTTACAGGGTCACCCTGGACCTACTCTTCAGATCACCTGAACGCATCCCAAACTACAAATGTGGCTCCCAGAAAAAAATGATTGGTGTGATTGGGGGACATAGTTCTGAAACCACCTCAGACATGGCAACCCTCTTAAGTCTTTACAAGATCCCACAGGTATGATCAGAGAACTGAGATTGTTTGTATTTTCACAATTCTCACATGTAGTTTAATCACCTTTGCTGGTCTATTATCCTTCTTTCTGTGTATAAATGAGCATGCACTTTTATATCTGTGATTTTACATCTGTACTCACAGTATGAATACAGAATCCCTGTAATATTCAACCCAGGAATACGTGAAGTTTCCTCTTGTGGATGTTGATCGGGTGACACAGGAGATGACCTGCTAAAGGATATTCTATACTGTCTGCCTCTTAGTCACCCTCTGAGCCCAACTTGGCTTTGTTCTTTAAAGCCCTACATGGCTTGGAGCAAGGGTGTCTTCTCCAACATGATCCTGGCCAGGAATTAAGATCACAGGGAGAAGCCCTCCTGACCAATCAAAGAAGCTTATCTGGTGGGCACATAAGAGAGGGTCTTTTCAGTCGCAGCCCCATGATTAGGGAACAACTTCCCAGGAAGATGCCCTTGCCCTCCTCACTTTCAATCTTTAGGAAGCAATTGAATTTATTTACGATTTATTTTAGTCTATCAGTTATTGAGATTTTGAATCCTGTTCTTTTATGTATTTTTATAATCCTTGTTTTATTCTCGTTATAAGCAACCTAGAGTACTGCAAGGTGAAAAGATGGCTAATAAATGTTTCAAATAAATAAAACCATTCCAGACAATTTTTCTAGTAGAAGGAGGAAATATGCAGAGAAAGAACATGTGCAGCATTCTGGAAAGGACAGTTGTATGTTATGCAGTTTACGTTGGGGATACTGTGGGTTCAAGATCTGGGGTAACATTTTAAAACATTTCAAAAGAAGAAGGTGATGCATAGATTTAAGTATTCCAATTATCCTTCTGTAACATGATTCCCCCCCTTTATTAGTTCTCATTTGGCTCATTTGAATCAGACGTGGACAGCCCTAACAGTCTCCCTTCCTTCTACCGCATGTTCCCTAAGGAAGCCCCCCAGTATGAGGGGATTGTCCAGTTGCTTCTGCACTTCAGGTGGAAATGGGTGGGGCTCATCACTCTGGAAGACGAAAGGGGAGACCATTTCTTGCAGACTTTGGAGCCGATGCTCTCCAGGAATGGAATCTGTTCAGCCTTCACAGAAAAGGCCACGAGACAGATCCAGTGGGATGACACAGAGTTTATGATGAAATATCTTGACAGTAGTAATGCAAATTTCTTGGACAGCAAAGCCAATGCAATTGTCGTATATGGAGAAACTGGAACATTTATTTGGCTGGTAACCATTATCTTAATACCCACAATTTTAAAGAATATAACAGGGGCTGAACATATGGACAGAACCTCTGCAGGAAAGGTGTGGATTACAACAGCTCAGATTGATTTTGCAATAACTCCTTTTCAAAAGGCATTTGATATAGGAATATTCCATGGTGCTTTTTCCTTCTCCATTCATTCAAAGGACATCCCAGGCTTCCAGAAATTTCTTCAGCTTGTAAAACCTTCCAGGGCAAAGGGGGATGGTTTCATCAAGGACTTCTGGGAGCAAGTGTTCGAGTGTGTCTTACCAGGTTCGATTAACTCAGGACAGTCTGGTGAAACATGCACTGAAGAGGAGAGACTGGAGACTGTCCCCGCACCTTTTTTTGAAATGAGCATGACTGCTCATAGCTACAGTATATATAATGCTGTCTATGCCATCGCACATGCCCTACACATCTGGGACTCATCTAGAACCAACCACAGAACAATGGATAGTGGAGACAGCTTGGCTTTCCTGAATGTGCCACCTTGGAAGGTAATTACTTTTCATTGCAGGGGGGACAAACAGTCCCCAGCCATGCTCAGGGTTCAATATGTTGGTAAGAGTCAGGAAATGTGATTGTCTTTTTCTTCCTGCCCATTTGAGAGTCAGAAAGTCACTTAGCTGTCATGGGTCACCTGCCCAGTGAGGCTTCTCTCTCCCTCTACTCCTGACTTTCCCCAATCTCTGGATTTTGTTGCCATCATCAAGTCTTTACAATAAAGGGTATTCTCTGTCCCTGGACTTGAAGATAGAATCCACTATGACATTCCCCTCCCAGGCTTAGCTCTTGGGTTCTCCTGGGAAGTAGGGTAGCTGCAACCCCTCCCTTCCCCTCTTTTGATACACCTGAGTAAAACAGGGGCTTTAATGCGGATCACAGACACCAGAATGATTGCCTTTTAAATGAAATGCCATTTATTAGAGAATTGAAAATGCACATACCATTTGAAAACACAAGATACTGAGAAAAGACTAAAGGAAAGCTGATAAAACATCACCTCGATAATTGTTACACAACCTGAATGATGGAAAATTACAACTGGCTATTGGAATTAATTAGAACTGGAAGTTGCAAGTCTTTAGAAATCATCCATCACATTGTTCCAGTAGTTTCAGGCTTTTCCCTTTGTGACTTCAGCAACACGTGCTCAACACAGAGTCTAGGCTTGTGGTCACACACACTAAATAATCCAATTTCAGTCCACTTTCAATGCACTTTCCAACTGAATTTTGCCAGTTCACACAGTAAAATCCAGTCGGAAAGTGCACTGAAAGTGGACTGAAAGTGGATTATTTCATGTGTGTGACTGCAGCCTAGGTAGAGAAAAGAGAATGGCTCAATCCCTCATGGAAAAACTATTGATCTAAGAATGCTAAGAGACCTCACGACCAATCACTGTCCAAGAGTTTGACACTCAGTTTGACGCTCCAGGAATTCCCCAGTTCTCTATGGGAAAAGCTATGGAAATAACAGGAAACACTACAGAATCATGGGCTTTTCCCTCGTCTTTCCTATCACCTCCTATTACTGCTTCTCCTTTGAACACATATGTCACTGCCTTATACTGAATCAAACCACTTGGTTGTCAAGGTCAACTAAGACTGGCAGCAGCTGTCCATAGTGTCCAGCAGAGGTCTTTCACATCACCTGCTACCCTACCTTTTAAATGGAAGTAATCCCTGGGACCTTCTGCATGCCAAGCAAATGCTCAGCATTGAGCTATGGACACTTCCTTTTTGCCTTGGATACAGTAAAACTAAACTGGATCTTTTTGGAAGCTTTCTGAGCATCATTCATTCAAGAAACACTCTGAATCATACTTCATCCCTTTGTCTTGAGTCTGGCAATGAAAGTTTATTCTCATGAGCAAAAACAAAATACTTGCATTCATAAATGACTTCTCTCTTACAAGAAACTACACTATCAGGACTGGATTCATTTCTGATTGTTTGGTTATTAACTGTCTCTTGAGGGGGTTATGATCTGGCTTAATGCCCTTGATAGTGTGAATATGTTAATTACCTTCCTGTCACCATATATGAATTATTACTTCTTTCCATCGCCTGTTTTTTTGTGATGATACATAAATTTCTGCCTTATAGTTATTTATTTATTTATTCTAAAAAACAGTAATCTAAAAATCTGTTTGAAACGGAAAGGAATTCATGAACACACTCCAATCCATCCAATTGATTCCAGGTCCATTAATGCCATTTCTCTTTTCACCAAGCTCCACACCCTTCTTCAGAGAATTGCTTTCAACAATAGTGCTGGAAATGAAGTGACCTTTGATGAACACAGAGAACTGAAAGGTGGATTTGATATTACCAACTTGATCACTTTCCCAAATAACTCCTATGTCAGAGTCAAGACCGGGAGGCTGGATCCTCAGGTTCCTCTTAGTAAAAGAGTAATCATTGATGAGGACAGGATTAAGTGGAACAGACACCTTCCACAGGTGAGAAAACATTTCAGTGTCTCTCAAACAAATATAAAACCCTTAGTCATTTAAGGAAATGGGTAGGCAGAAGTTTTAAGGGGAGCAAATGGACTCTGTGAATTCTATAAACCATGAATTTTGCAAAGTCAGTTTTAATTACAGCCTCACTGGGCTCAACAAGCAAGCCACATGTAAACCATTGTTGTTTCCATCATGCTTTGGTTAATATGCATTCCTCTCACACAATGAGCCATCTTTGAGATCCCAGATATCATTCTTCCATTACCTCGACAACTTGTAAAGTAATTCTGAAAGAAAATACTCCCAATAGCTTCTCCATTCTAAATTCTTGCTTTCTCCAAGGACAGGTGCCTCCTTCCTCTCTATGTAATGATCCCTGCAAGCCTGGTCACAGCAGGAGAAAGAAGGAAGGGGAGAAATTCTGCTGCTACCATTGTGATCTGTGTCCAGGAGGGAAAATGTCAGACAAAGAGGGTAGGAGATGCTCTGGGAAAGGTTGCTCCTGTTAAAGATCCCCAAAAGCTTGATCACCTGAATTGTGGGGATTTAAACCTTTGCACTTTGAGGAAACATCAAAAATGACTTAAATATGCTGTTTTGCATGACGCATTCAGAATATATAACAGCAGTCGAATCCTACTGTATCAGAACAGTGGTCCATCAAGTCCAGCATCCTTTTTCAAGAGTACCCAACCAGTTCATCTGGATGCCCAACAACAGGGTATAGAGGCCAAAGCCTTCCTTTGATGCTGCCTTCTGGCACTGGTATACAGAGGTTTGCTGTCTCTGAATATGGAGGTTCCATTACTAGCCATTGATAGGCTATCTTCCATGAATCTGCCTGATTCCCTTTTAAAGCTGCCTATATCTGTGGCCATCTCTACATCCACAGGCAGCAAATTCCATTTAAAAAAGATTATATGGTGTATAAAGAAGTATTTCCTTTTGTCTGTGCTCGATGCTGCCCATCAGTTTCCTAGAAAAACATAAATTCTAGTATTTTGGGTGAGGGAGACAAAGGTATTCTGTCCATGCTCTCAACCCCATGCATTATTTTCTGAACCTCTATCATGTCTGTCCCTTTAGTTATCTGTTTTCTAAACTGAAAATGCCTAAACCCTTCAGCCTCTCCTCACTGGAGAAGTCCTCCAGCCCCTTAATTATCTTAGTTGCCCTCTTCTGTACTTTTCCCAGCTTTATGATGTCCTTTTTGAGATATGGTGATCAGAACTGCACATAGTAGTTGAAATGAGGCCAAACCACGGATCTACATAGGGGCACTATAATATCGGCTGTTTTATTTTCAATCCCTTTTCTAACACTCCCCAGTATAGAGTTAGCATTTTTCACTGCTGCAGCACACTGGGTTGACACTTCCATTGAGTTTTCCACTAAGACCTCAAGATCTCTTTCCTTCTCATTTCCTCAGGTTCAGACTTCATTAGCATATACTTGAAGCTGGAATTTCTTTCTCATCTTACACTTACTTGCTTTGAACATTCTGGTGCTATTCTCTATTTATTTCAGAGATTTAGAGAAGTTATAAGAATTCAGATTTAAAGAAAACAAAATTCCTGGACAGCAGTAGGGATTAGTTCTACTTTTAGGGAAAGAAAGTATCTGGTAAGAAATTGAGATGTATCAACAGGAACCACAAAATCCCCCGAGAAGTCCTTTAACCACAATAGAATTCATGCTGTCATGTCAATATTTCATTTTAGTCACTATTGGTGACATTGCTTCTTACATATCTTCACTGTTAGGACAAGTTTATAAAACTGTTTTCATCGTGGGTTGATACTATCTTACAAAAACCTTTTCATGTGATGAGAAAGTCTAAATAGGTTATCTTCTCCTTTCAGACACGGATTATTGCATCACTTGCCCTGAAGGTCATTATCCAAACCAGGGACAAGACCAGTGCCTTCCCAAGATTCCAAACTTCCTTTCATTTTCTGAACCTCTGAGCATTTGTTTAGCCTTTTTAGCTCTTTTCTTCTCTCTGGTAACAGCTCTGGTGCTGATGTCCTTCATAAAGCACCAGGACACTCCCATCGTTAAAGCCAACAACCGGACCCTGACCTACATTCTGCTCATCTCCCTCCTTTTTTGCTTCCTCTGCTCCTTGCTCTTCATTGGACAGCCCAACGAGGTGACATGTCTCCTCCGACAAATGACTTTTGGCATCATCTTCTCTGTTGCTGTTTCTTCTGTTCTGGCAAAAACAGTGACTGTGGTTGTGGCATTTAAGGCCTCCAAGCCAGGAAACCTTTTCCGAAAATGGGTGGGGAAACAATTGGCACATTACATTGTTAGTTCATGCTCCGTTGTTCAAGTTGGCATTTGTGCTGTTTGGCTTGGTTCTTCCCCTCCCTTCCTAGATATGGACATACATTCACTGAGTAGAGAAATCATAGTGCAATGCAACGAAGGGTCAGTTGCCATGTTTTACTGTGCCTTGGGTTACATTGGATTTCTTGCCACCATCTGCTTCATTGTAGCTTTCCTAGCAAGAAAGTTGCCTGACAGTTTCAATGAAGCCAAGTTCATCACCTTCAGCATGTTGGTCTTTTGCAATGTTTGGCTATCCTTTGTCCCGACCTACCTGAGCACAAAAGGAAAGGACATGGTTGCTGTGGAGATCTTCTCCATCTTAGCTTCCAGTGCTGGCTTACTAGGTTGTATCTTTTTTCCCAAATGCTATGTCATTATCCTGCGGCCTGAACTGAACAGAAGAGAGCAGCTAATAAAGAAAAATGATTAAATTGTTTCATCACTCATCCACTTTTTATACAGTTGTATTTTTATCGAAATCAAATAGGGAATTTTTGTTTTGTGCAGAGAATGAAACCCATGACCCGTTTCCTGACATTCATTAGTTAGGGTAGGTTACTTTTCAAACATAATAATAATACCTTTGAATGCTTCATTCATTATTCTCAAAGTACTGAAATGGTACAATATACTGCAGCAGTATTGAATTGAGTGCAATTTCTGTTATTTTTCTTTGTACCTCAACATTGTTGTATGATATGCCATGAACACATATGACCAGGGATCATTTCCTACCGGAGCACACTGACAAAATTATACTAGAATGTAATGAAGGCTCTGTCACCATGTTTTACTATGTCTTAAGATTTTTGGGATTCATGGCCTTTGTCAGCTTTGTTGTGGCTTTCCTTGCCAGGAAGTTACCAGACAGTTTCAATGAAGCCAAATTCATCACCTTCAGTATGTTGGTGTTCTGCAGTGTTTGGCTGTCTTTTGTTCCAACCTATCTGAGCACAAGAGGAAAAGACATGGTGGCCGTGGAGGTCTTCTCCATCTTGGCCTCTAGTGCTGGGTTACTAGGCTGTATCTTCTCTCCTAAATGTTATATCATTGTATTGAGACCGAAACAACAGCAGAGGTCAAATAATAAGGAGAAAGAATTAATGAATCTTAATGTCTATGTCCATAGAGTTATAAAACATGTCATAATTAATGGTGAAATGTTGATAAACTTATAGGCACAAATTTTATTAGACTCTGAATTTTATCTCTATGGAATGATACTTTTCATGTTTCAATGCCCTAGTAATCATTTTATCTATATTTAATTCTTTGTTTTCTGGTGTTATTTAATCTGTTAGACTGTAAATGTTGTAGAAACTTTGGGTGTCATCTGGGAAGTAAACTAAAGAAATGGATCATATTTCTACCCCATTTCTTTGGATTTCCTTGCAAACACAACATGCATGTGATGCTATGTCAGGTTAATAAACATGGTGGACTGTTTGTGGCTTATTTATTTACTTACATTGTTTACAGTCGGCCTTTCTCACATGGACTCAAGACAGATTATACATAGTGAGAACAATCAACAAAATGAGTTATTCAGTAACGAATGTTTTAAGAGATTAGAAGACTGGAAATCACCCAAAGCTTTGAAGCTGGATTGATTCATTTGCTTTATTGAACAGCTGCATGGCTAGTAATGCTACCAAACTCAGAACTGTCAGACCTGGGATGAGGAAAACTTTTGAACATGCAGGCTTCCTAAGCAGAGAAAAGGGCACAGAAGGCTTTGCTCATATCATCCTTATGTGTATATGTGCTGTCAATTCTCAGCCAATATATGGTGAGCCCAGCATGGGGCTTTCAAGGCAACTGAGAAGTAATGGCGGTTTGCCATTGCCTTCCTCTGCAGGGTCATCCCCATCCAAGTACTGGCCCCGCTTAGCTTCTGATGAGATGGGGCTATACCATGCTATGCCACATCCCCAGATCATACTTTCCAATATTTTAACTCTTTGAATGTTTTTTTCTTTAAAAGGGTGTGAGCCAGCATGGGGTAGTGGTTAAGAGTGGTGGGCTCTGATCTGGAGAATTGGGCTCGATTCCATACTTCCTCCACATGAAGCCTGCTGGGTGACCTTGGGTCAGTCACAGCTCTCAGAACTCTCTCAGCCCCCCCCCAAATTTTAGCTTACCACCCAGTGGCACATAACACTAAAAGGATTAGAATTTAAGGCTGCCGGACAATCTTCAGATCTCCTGGATACACTACACACAATATCATATGATAATTATAATCCTTAAAAAGGAAACTCAAGAAACTTAAAAAGACAAAATTAAAATAAACATATCATATAACTAAAGTTCAGCTAATTATGTTGTTATGGTGAGTATGCTCAGGCAACTATTACCATTCAAGGATTAGTTCCATAGGAAGTGAATGATTGAGAGCATTGTAAGTCATTGTAACAACTGCAGAAAGGTGCACCAGAAGAAGAATACTATTTGCAGAGTGGCTGCCTATTTTAACTACATTTAGCTACAGGAGCAGTCGATGATTTGAAGAAGTTTACATGAAATGAAGTATCGAATAATCTGGAGTCTTTGTCTCATCTTTATTGGTCTGCATACATCAAGATTAAAAACCGTGTTCTCTTGGACTGATTTTTGGATCTTGATTGCTACACAGTTGAGTTGTGATACCTTGGTTTGTATGTAGTTATGTTACATGCTTAAACAGATTCTTTGATGCAATATGAGTATTATAGAGTGATTCCCTTACTGGATAATAACATTGCTTGTATTGTGTATTGAAAATAAGTATTGTGTGCTGTGACCACCTTAAACAAAGACAACACGTTTTATTATAGTATTCATTATTCAGTGTCATTTTGGCACAATATCACAATTCTTGTGATTACCCTATCATGTCTTAAGCCCCCTTGTTATGGACTTGCTATGGTAAGCAACTGCAAAAAATAAAATAAAATGGATTGCCTGAAACGGACAATACATCAAGAGACAGAAGAGACAGAGAGAGCAATCAGAGCAGAGTTAGTGGTTCTGGAGTCCTTGGCAAAAGTCCAGGATAGGACCCTACAGTCACTGCCAATGCCACTCCTCATGCTGGGGCTAAGGAAACCCCCACCTCTTGCAAGACAGACAGGAGCCAACACCATTGGAATCTGATTGCCTGAGACCTGGATGCGGTGGATGTGAACAGTGACTGCTGAGACAGATGCCCTAGCCCCGGTGGGGTGGGTGTAAGCAGCAGCAAGAGCCTCCTCCTCCTCCTCCTCCTCCTCTTCTTCTTCCCCCCATTTGTTGGAGGTGGGGCCATGCATGGTTGGAGAGTCCCCCAGGGCAACTGCATCAATAAGCCATTGGCTAAGAGTCCCCCTGAGTCTCCATCAATTAATCATATAGCCTATTCACATATTCCAGTTTTCATTCATTGGCTGCAGTCACACACACTCGATAATCCACTTTTGATCCACTTTCCAACTGGATTTTGCCAGTTCACACGGTAAAAATCCAGTCGGGAAGTGCACTGAAAGTGGACTATTTAGTGTGTGTGTGACCGCAGCCATTCATACAATATCAATGCTTGGAGATAAATAAACTGAAATAAAAATCAAGAGGAAATTATCTAGAGTAACCAAAACAGCCAGAGTTATAATGTTAGAAATCAAGACTTTTGTTCAGGTGAAGATTAGTTAGGCTAATCCAGCCCTCGGTCTCCCTCATCTGTTCACTAAGGAACAAATGAAATGTAACCAGGAAAAGAAATTTCATTTCAAGCCCATGCTTCTTGAAGTAAAATAATATCATACTGGGTTAGAAACAAAATTTTACTTTTATTTATTTATTTTAATTTTATTCAATTTATATCCCGCCCTCCCTCCATGGCAGGCTCAGGGCGAGTTACATCAAAACTGATAAAAATACAGCATACACAATTAACACAATTAAAACACTAGTAAAATACCACAATGTCCTTCATCGGGTGCAGTAGTCATTGACATTAAACCCCCACAGATGCCAACTCTGGTATGCAGTTCTGACCCACCGAGGGGTGGCCCAGTAAAGAGGGAGGGATGCCCGTTGCCCTAGTTAAAAACCTGGTGGAAGAGCTCCATCTTGCATGCCCTGTGGAACTGTAAAAGGTCCCACAGGGCCCTGATCTCATTTGGTGTCTGAGTTTCATGATTCCAGCTTGCGATATTTCAACTCAGTATTTTGTACTGATTAAGGATATATAAAGCTCAGCACCATAGCATTGTAAAACCAGCCCAGAACATTTGATTAACTTCCAAAGGCCAACCTGAATAGCTCAGTCTTGCAAGCCTTGTGAAAACCGAGCGAGTCCCAACAGACACAGAGATATCATCAGCTCTGGAATGATCTTTGTGAGTAAAGTATGGTTGCGGTCACACGTGTGAGATAATGTGTTTGGGGGAAAGTGAGGCTATTTGCTCCATAGGAATTTGACCTGCAGTTGTGTGATCACACAGTCCCTGGGAGCTGCGGGGGCAGGCCGCCACTGCGTGATCAGATGCAAACCATGGGCGAATCTGGGTTTCCCCCCTGCTTGTTTCCAGTGCGCTTCAACAGGGGATCGATGATTTGCATCTCCTCACTGAGTGCTCCCTATGCAGTGTGCGATGATGCGCATACTGAAACAGGGAAAAAAACAATGGCATGGAGTCAGGGTGGCCCGATCAGACCAACCCGATGCCATGAGAGCGCTGGTGTGATCACACAGGGGAAAGTCCGTTCCTGGCCCATAGCAAATCCGTTTGCTGATGGACTTTCCCTAGTGTTTTTTAACTTTGCTTCTGCAGTGTAGCAAAACGGGTTGCCCACAAGTGCAGGACACTTCCCAGATGTTTGCATCTGATCGCACCCTTAAAATGTGCCCGGTATTCGTGACCATGGTGTGGCTAATTCTACATGGGATCGCTGCCACTGTAAGCCTATCCCAAACCCAATCATATTTGAGAAGGCTAGCAGGTATCCTGGAAATAAATGATTTCTTTAACTAAATTTGAGACTCAAGACAAAACTTAAAGTGCTAGTTCTTATTTTCAGGCCCAACCTGGCTTGGAGTTGGAGGATTTGAACAGCCTCCTCCCCCCATAGTGTCCATCCCATCTGTTAATTTACTCTTCACATTTCAGATCCTCCTGCTCTCTGTACCACTGAATTTATCAGTGAGGTGGGTTGTGCCCTGAGACAGGGGCTGATTTCCCACTACAGCTGCCTCGGTGTTGCGCCGCCATTTGCCCCGATACTATTGGTCAATTTCACACCTGAAGCTGCGGGGCTGCATTTGACCCGCGGCTTCGCCCGATTTCCCTCGCAGTTTCGTGAGCCTCAAAAAACAGGATCACGAAACTGCGGGGGAAATTGGGTGAAGCCGCAGGTCAAAATGCAGCCCCGCGGCTTCGGGTGTGAAATTGACCAATCGTGTCGGGGCAAATGGTGGCGCAACACTGAGGCAGCTGTAGTGAGAAATCAGCCAGGGCTTTTTGGTGTTGGCATCTTGCCCATGGAATGCCCTTCTCTTTGAGGCTTGCCTACTATCAGTTAGGCATAAGGCCAGAACAATAATATTTGCCCAAGCTGCTGATTGTGAGGTTGATCTTGCAACATATTGATAGTTTGCTCCTAACCTGAGAGAACTCTTTTAAGACATATGGCTTAGGTTGGGGTTTTAATCCTGGATTTTTAGGGTGGGTATTTCTGTACCTTTAATGATTCTATTCTCTTTGTTGCTTTATCATGTTTTATTTTTTAACTACTTCAAATGGGTTCTCTGGACAAGTGGTGCAGAAATGTTCTAAATAAATAAACAGGGAGAAGTTGTCCACTGTTTTTCACATTGTCACTTCCCTTCTGAGAATTCCTTCTTTTTTTGTTCAGATCACATCATGGACAGGCAGGGGCCTCTTGTGGACTGAGCTCACCGTTCCAGCTGCCAGTCTCGCTAGAGAGAAGCTGGGATGAGATCAGACAAATATTTTCACTTCACTATTTCTGCAGTTAATTACCTGAGAACACGATCAACAATCTTCCGGAGGAGATTATCTCCACTATAATTATCAGAATCGATGTCATTTCTTCACCCAGTCAAAGTTACAGTACATTTCCAGATTGAAACAAATCGGGAATTAAGTCTCAATGTTCTGGTTATAAAAGCCGCCACTGAGCCTTTCACTGCTAAAATGAGGGACCAGAGAGGCAGATTTTGTATCACTACTCAATATCTCTTGAGTAGCATGCAAAGCAGACAATTGAGACCTGAAAGATAAGGTTCATACATGTACCCTTTAAAAGTGCATTAGAAAAGACAGGATTCATCTGAGTTATCTTCTTGAAACCAGGCTGAAGCTAATGATGATGATGCTATAGAGGAGACTCAGGAAAGCCCATGTGGAGAGAGGCATTGTTTGATCGCACATGACAGAATCTGTGATGTTGTGGCTGATACTGATGCTGCTTCCTCAAGTATAATTTTCATAGTATGAAGTGCCCTGGGAACAACCCTCCTCAGATTCCACATCAGTGGTATCAGCCAGGTGAAATCCTGATTGGTGGAATTGTAACTCATATTGGTTGTGTTTCCCAAAAGATTCCATTTGAGCAGCACTCCGACCAGGATTATAAATGTAATCCAATGTAAGGGAAACATTGTTCCTTTAACATAGAGATGATGATGATGATGTCTGATTTCCTTAGAGCAAATCCTGTCTATTTGCAAAACTGAATAGGCATTTTTAATAATAATGGATGGACACTAAGAATCGTGGCCACCCAAATGAAATGCTCGGAATCCAAAACCAAAGATTATGCTTGTATCAGTGCCAGAGTGCATGTTCATTAATCATTTAGGGGCAGATTGCACTTTTTGCAGGAGACAGGGATTTTTTTAATTGCACTAAATATACATACTTTCAAACGGGTCAGTTCTACACAGGGAATGCCAAAAGTTGAAAATAAAGCAATGAAGAGGCACCTAGTGTTTGAAAAATATAGAAGCTTTTGAGGAAACGTCAGTGTGATGAATATGCAAAAATATTTGTGTGACACAAGAGGCTTGTGTTGTTTATCGGTATAGACTGAACCACGTGTGGCATTAGTGGGCATAAGTTTTCATCTCTCCAGTTAAATATCTCTTGTATTTTAGACAAAAGACATAAAAGAAACTGTGAAAGAGATCATGCGCAGCTTGGAGAAAACAGAGGAAGAGTGCCTTCCTCACTGTTCACAACAGCAAAACTCAGAATCCCTGAATGATTTTTTTTAGCAGGATAGGTAGGACAGACACATGAAAGTAATTCTTCACAGAATACTGGCTATGCTGAAGGCTACTGAATTAAACATCCTATAGGGGGTTAGTCAAATTCATGGATTCATTAGGGGGCAGTGAGAATGGCTGTTGGCTCCATGGGCAGCTTGTAGGTTTCCCAGTAGCGTTGTGCTCTGGGCCATTTCTCGGATGGGCTTTTTTTCTGATTCAGCTGGGGCCTTGTTATGTTCTCAGACACAATACTGTGACCAATCCAGATGCTGTGCATTGAAGCATTCTCTTCTAAAACAATAACTGGTTTTCTTTGCAGGCTACAAACAAAGTTCTACCAGCACATCCTGGCCTTGGTGTTTGCCATCCATGAGATCAATGAGAACCCCAGCATATTGCCCAACATCACTCTTGGGTTCCACATCCATGATTCCACCACAGATGCAAAATGGATTTACAGGGTCACCCTGGACCTACTCTTCAGATCACCTGAACTCGTCCCAAACTACAAATGTGGCTCCCAGAAAAAAATGATTGGTGTCATTGGGGGACATAGTTCTGAAACCACCTCAGACATGGCAACTCTCTTAAGTCTTTACAAGATCCCACAGGTATGATCAGAGTTCTGAGATTGTTTGTATTTTCACAATTCTCACATGTAGTTTAATCACCTTTGCTGGGCTATTATCAAGGGTTGCAAAGAATAAGAAGTATAACAAAAATAAGGAGAGAAGTGAAATACATTAAGTTGCATTTGGGTGTGACATGGATCTTGAAATAACAGTTGTCAGGAAAGACTCCAAATTATGTATGTTGAATATTCAGGCTGAATATGTTCAAGTAAGGGGTATGTATGTCTTAGAGTACATCATTGTGTTCAACAGATGGGTGCTGATGTGATTTGTTCACCAATTCTGTCTGTCTACTGGATAATTCATTATAATTACCATAACTCTGCTTGTACTGTGGTAGCTACTAGAAATGGAAGAAGGATTGTACGGAAAAGGAAATGCGATTGGTTCACACAAATGTGGTCACCTTTGGTCTGTGATTTTTGGCTTCTCAGATTGGAAACAACATTCCTAGAATAAAAGATCTTTTGTTTTCCCTCTGAATCCTCTTGGAATATCAAGGCTAGAGGGGTCTGATTCTTCTGGGACACTGCTGAAGAAATGAAATCAGCTTCCTGGGTAAAGTTGATACACCTGGGTGGGCTCTGAATGGTGTGAAGAAAAGACATTATCAAAAGGAAGGACAAATGCAAAGACAGATTTCCCGCCCCTTTTTTGACCACATACTCCCTTAAAAAAAAAAAAAGATATAGTTTTAAGCATGCTCCTCTTGAACCTAATTTGTTTAAGGGCAGAAACTTGCCCATAAGACAGGGAACTACTGGATTGTTCATGTAATATAGTCCTACATTAAATGTGATGTTGAAACTAAGGTTCTGTTTCACTCGTCACAATTAGTCAGAAAGAATGGCCAGATTAGCATAAAAGATTACTTCAGTAGGATCAGTCAGCATCACTGTGGGGCAAGGAAGGAAACAGGCATACTGGAAATGATCCCCCCAAACACCCCATAAAGGTCAAAAATATTTACTAGGTTGGAAAACTGCTATTCTCAAAAGAGCTCTCTCGATTTGGAAGACAACTTCATTTGATGCATCATTAACAGGTCATACAACTCTGCACAATGAACAGTGAATGTGAATCCGAGAGACGTTGTGTTCTTCATCCTTTATTTGGCCTCTTCTATCCTTCTTTTGGTGTATAAATGAGCATGCACTTTTATATCTGTGATTTTACATCTCTATACACAGTATGAATACAGAATCCCTGTAATATTCAACCCAGGAATACGTGAAGTTTCCTCTTGTGGATGTTGATTGGGTGACACAGGAGATGACCTGCTAAAGGATATTCTATACTGTCTGCCTCTTAGTCACCCTCTGAGCCCAACTTGGCTTTGTTCTTTAAAGCCCTACATGGCTTGGAGCAAGGGTGTCTTCTCCAACATGATCCTGGCCAGGAATTAAGATCACAGGCAGAAGCCCTCCTGACCAATCAAAGAAGCTTATCTGGTGGGCACATAAGAGAGGGTCTTTTCAGTGGCAGCCCCATGATTAGGGAATAACTTCCCAGGAAGATGCCCTTGCCCTCCTCACTTTCAATCTTTAGGAAGCAATTGAATGCCGTTTTATTTACGATTTATTTTAGTCTATCAGTTATTGAGATTTTGAATCGTGTTCTTTTATGTATTTTTATAATCCTTGTTTTATTCATGTTATAAGCCACCTGGAGTACTGCAAGGTGAAAAGATGGCTAATAAATGTTTCAAATAAATAAAACCATTCCAGACAATTTTTCTAGTAGAAGGAGGAAATATGCAGAGAAAGAACATGTGCAGCATTCTGGAAAGGACAGTTGTATGTTATGCAGTTTACATTGGGGATACTGTGGGTTCAAGATCTGGGGTAACTTTTAAAAACATTTCAAAAGAAGAAGGTGATGCATAGATTTAAGTATTACAATTATCCTTCTGTAACATGATTCCCTCCCTTTATTAGTTCTCATTTGGCTCATTTGAATCAGACATGGACAGCCCTACCAGTCTCCCTTCCTTCTACCGCATGTTCCCTAAGGAAGCCCCCCAGTATGAGGGGATTGTCCAGTTGCTTCTGCACTTCAGGTGGAAATGGGTGGGGCTCATCACTCTGGAAGACGAAAGGGGAGACCATTTCTTGCAGACTTTGGAGCCGATGCTCTCCAGGAATGGAATCTGTGCAGCCTTCACAGAAAAGGCCACGAGACACATCCGGTGGGATGACACAGAGTTTATGATGAAATATCTTGACAGTAGTAATGCAAATTTCTTGGACAGCAAAGCCAATGCAATTGTTGTATATGGAGAAACTGGAACATTTATTTGGCTGGTAACCATTATCTTAATACCCACAATTTTAAAGAATGTAACAGGGGCTGAACATATGGACAGAACCTCTGCAGGAAAGGTGTGGATTACAACGGCCCAGATTGATTTTGCATTAAGTCCTTTTCAAAAGGCATTTGATATAGGAATATTCCATGGTGCTCTTTCCTTCTCCATTCATTCAAAGGACATCCCAGGCTTCCAGAAATTTCTTCAACTTGTAAAACCTTCCAGGGCAAAGGGGAATGGTTTCATCAAGTACTTCTGGGAGCAAGTGTTCGAGTGTGTCTTACCAGGTTCGATTAACTCAGGACAGTCTGGTGAAACATGCACTGAAGAGGAGAGACTGGAGACTGTCCCTGCACCTTTTTTTGAAATGAGCATGACTGCTCATAGCTACAGTATATATAATGCTGTCTATGCCATTGCACATGCCCTACACATCTGGGACTCATCTAGAACCAACCACAGAACAATGGATAGTGGAGACAGCTTGGCTTTCCTGAATGTGCCACCTTGGAAGGTAATTACTCTTCATTGCAGGGGGGACAAACAGTCCCCAGCCATGCTCAGGGTTCAATATGTTGGTAAGAGTGAGGAAATGTGATTGTAAGTTTTTTTTCCCCTGCCCATTTGAGAGTCAGAAAGTCACTTAGCTGTCATGGGTCACCTGCCCAGTGAGGCTTCTCTCTCCCTCTACTCCTGACTTTCCCCAATCTCTGGATTTTGTTGCCATCATCAAGTCTTTACAATAAAGGGTATTCTCTGTCCCTGGACTTGAAGATAGAATCCACTATGACATTCCCCTCCCAGGCTTAGCTCTTGGGTTTTCCTGGGAAGTAGGGTAGCTGCAACCCCTCCCTTCCCCTCTTTTGATACACCTGAGTAAAACAGGGGCTTTAATGCGGATCACAGACACCAGAATGACTGCCTTTTAAATGAAATGCCATTTATTAGAGAATTGAAAATGCACATACCATTTGAAAACACAAGATACTGAGAAAAGACTAAAGGAAAGCTGAGAATACATCATCTCGATAATTGTTACACAACCTGAATGATGGAAAATTACAACTGGCTATTGGAACTAATTAGAACTGGAAGTTGCAAGTCTTTAGAAATCATCCATCACATTGTTCCAGTAGTTTCAGGCTTTTTCCTTTGTGACTTCAGCAACACGTGCTCAACACAGAGTCTAGGCTTGTGGTCACACACACTAAATAATCCAATTTCAGTCCACTTTCAATGCACTTTCCAACTGAATTTTGCCAGTTCACACAGTAAAATCCAGTCGGAAAGTGCACTGAAAGTGGACTGAAAGTGGATTATTTCATGTGTGTGACTGCAGCCTAGGTAGAGAAAAGAGAATGGCTCAATCCCTCATGGAAAAACTATCGATCTAAGAATGCTAAGAGACCTCACGACCAATCACTGTCCAAGAGTTTGACACTCAGTTTGACGCTCCAGGAATTCCCCAGTTCTCTATGGGAAAAGCTATGGAAATAACAGGAAACACTACAGAATCATGGGCTTTTCCCTCGTCTTTCCTATCACCTCCTATTACTGCTTCTCCTTTGAACACATATGTCACTGCCTTATACTGAATCAAACCACTTGGTTGTCAAGGTCAACTAAGACTGGCAGCAGCTGTCCATAGTGTCCAGCAGAGGTCTTTCACATGACCTGCTACCCTACCTTTTAAATGGAAGTAATCCCTGGGACCTTCTGCATGCCAAGCAAATGCTCAGCATTGAGCTATGGACACTTCCTTTTTGCCTTGGATACAGTAAAACTAAACTGGATCTTTTTGGAAGCTTTCTGAGCATCATTCATTCAAGAAACACTCTGAATCATACTTCATCCCTTTGTCTTGTGTCTGGCAATGAAAGTTTATTCTCATGAGCAAAAACAAAATACTTGCATTCATAAATGACTTCTCTCTTACAAGAAAGTACACTATCAGGACTGGATTCATTTCTGATTGTTTGGTTACTAACTGTCTCTTGAGGGGGTTATGATCTGGCTTAATGTCCTTGATAGTGTGAATATGTTAATTACCTTCCTGTCACCATATATGAATTATTACTTCTTTCCATCGCCTGTTTTTTTGTGATGATACATAAATTTCTGCCTTATAGTTATTTATTTATTTATTTATTCTAAAAAACAGTAATCTAAAAATCTGTTTGAAACGGAAAGGAATTCGTGAACACACTCCAATCCATCCAATTGATTCCAGGTCCATTAATTCCATTTCTCTTTTCACCAAGCTCCACACCCTTCTTCAGAGAATTGCTTTCAACAATAGTGCTGGAAATGAAGTGACCTTTGATGAACACGGAGAACTGAAAGGTGGATTTGATATTACCAACTTGATCACTTTCCCAAATAACTCCTATGTCAGAGTCAAGACCGGGAGGCTGGATCCTCAGGTTCCTCTTAGTAAAAGAGTAATCATTGATGAGGACAGGATTAAGTGGAACAGACACCTTCCACAGGTGAGAAAACATTTCAGTGTCTCTCAAACAAATATAAAACCCTTAGTCATTTAAGGAAATGGGTAGGCAGAAGTTTTAAGGGGAGCAAATGGACTCTGTGAATTCTATAAACCATGAATTTTGCAAAGTCAGTTTTAATTACAGCCTCACTGGGCTCAACAAGCAAGCCACATGTAAACCATTGTTGGTTCCATCATGCTTTGGTTAATATGCATTCCTCTCACACACAATGAGCCATCTTTGAGATCCCAGATATCATTCTTCCATTACCTCGACAACTTGTAAAGTAATTCTGAAAGAAAATACTCCCAATAGCTTCTCCATTCTAAATTCTTGCTTTCTCCAAGGACAGGTGCCTCCTTCCTCTCTATGTAATGATCCCTGCAAGCCTGGTCACAGCAGGAGAAAGAAGGAAGGGGAGAAATTCTGCTGCTACCATTGTGATCTGTGTCCAGGAGGGAAAATGTCAGACAAAGAGGGTAGGAGATGCTCTGGGAAAGGTTGCTCCTGTTAAAGATCCCCAAAAGCTTGATCACCTGAATTGTGGGGATTTAAACCTTTGCACTTTGAGGAAACATCAAAAATGACTTAAATATGCTGTTTTGTCATGACACATTCAGAATATATAACAGAAGTTGAATCCTACTGGATCAGAACAGTGGTCCATCAAGTCCAGCATCCTTTCTCAAGAGTACCCAACCAGTTCATCTGGATGCCCAACAACAGGGTATAGAGGCCAAAGCCTTCCTTTGATGCTGCCTTCTGGCACTGGTATACAGAGGTTTGCTGTCTCTGAATATGGAGGTTCCATTACTAGCCATTGATAGGCTATCTTCCATGAATCTGCCTGATTCCCTTTTAAAGCTGCCTATATCTGTGGCCATCTCTACATCCACAGGCAACAAATTCCTTTTTAAAAAATTATATGGTGTATAAAGAAGTATTTCCTTTTGTCTGTGCTCGATGCTGCCCATCAGTTTCCTAGAAAACCCTTAAATTCTAGTATTTTGGGTGGGGGAGACAAAGGTATTCTGTCCACGCTCTCAACCCCATGCATTATTTTCTGAACCTCTATCATGTCTGTCCCTTTAGTTATCTGTTTTCTAAACTGAAGATGCCTAAACCCTTCAGCCTCTCCTCACTGGAGAAGTCCTCCAGCCCCTTAATTATCTTAGTTGCCCTCTTCTGTACTTTTCCCAGCTTTATGATGTCCTTTTTGAGATATGGTGATCAGAACTGCACATAGTAGTTGAAATGAGGCCAAACCATGGATCTACATAGGGGCACTATAATATCGGCTGTTTTATTTTCAATCCCTTTTCTAACACTCCCCAGTATAGAGTTAGCATTTTTCACTGCTGCAGCACACTGGGTTGACACTTCCATTGAGTTATCCACTAAGACCTCAGGGTCTCTTTCCTTCTCATTTCCTCAGGTTCAGACTTTATTAGCATATACTTGAAGCTGGAATTTCTTTCTCACCTTACACTTACTTGCTTTGAACATTCCGGTGCTATTCTCTATTTATTGCAGAGATGTTGAGAAGTTATAAGAATTCAGATTTAAAGAAAACAAAATTCCTGGAGAGCAGTAGGGATTAGTTCTACTTTTAGGGAAAGAAAGTATCTGGTAAGAAATTGAGATGTATCAACAGGAACCACAAAATTCCCCCAGAAGTTCTTTAACCACAATAGAATTCATGCTGTCATGTCAATATTTCATTTTAGTCACTATTAGTGACATTGCTTCTTACATACTTTCACTGTTAGGACAGGTTTATAAAACTGTTTTCATTGTGGGTTGATTATACAAAGTTAGGTACTATCTTACAAAAACCTTTTCATGTGATGAGAATGTCTAAGTAGGTTATCTTCTCCTTTCAGACACGGATTATTGCATCACTTGCCCTGAAGGTCATTATCCAAACCAGGGACAAGACCAGTGCCTTCCCAAGATTCCAAACTTCCTTTCATTTTCTGAACCTCTGAGCATTAGTTTAGCCTTTTTAGCTCTTTTCTTCTCTCTGATAACAGCTCTGGTGCTGATGTCCTTCCTAAAGCACCAGGACACTCCCATCGTTAAAGCCAACAACCGGACCCTCACCTACATTCTGCTCATCTCTCTCCTTTTTTGCTTCCTCTGCTCCTTGCTCTTCATCGGACAGCCCAACGAGGTGACCTGCCTCCTCCGACAAATTACTTTTGGCATCATCTTCTCTGTTGCTGTTTCTTCTGTTCTGGCCAAAACAGTGACTGTGGTTGTGGCATTTAAGGCCTCCAAGCCAGGAAACCTTTTCCGAAAATGGGGGGGGAAACAATTGGCCCTTTACATTGTTATTTCATGCTCCTTTGTTCAAGTTGGCATTTGTGCTGTTTGGCTTGGTTCTTCCCCTCCCTTCCTAGAGATGGACATGCATTCACTGAGTAGAGAAATCATAGTGCAATGCAACGAAGGGTCAATTGTCATGTTTTACTGTGCCTTGGGTTACATTGGATTTCTTGCCACCATCTGCTTCATTGTAGCTTTCCTAGCAAGAAAGTTGCCTGACAGTTTCAACGAAGCCAAGTTCATCACCTTCAGCATGTTGGTCTTTTGCAGTGTTTGGCTATCCTTTGTCCCGACCTACCTGAGCACAAAGGGAAAGGACATGGTTGCTGTGGAGATCTTCTCCATCTTAGCTTCCAGTGCTGGCTTACTAGGTTGTATCTTTTTTCCCAAATGCTATGTCATTATCCTGCGGCCTGAACTGAACAGGAGAGAGCAGCTAATAAAGAAAAAAGATTAAATTGTTTCATCACTCATTCACTTTTTATACAGTTGTATTTTTATCAAAATCAAATAGGGAATTTTTGTTTTGTGCAACCCATGAACCTTTTCCTGACATTCATTAGTTAGGCTAGGTTACTTTTCAAACATAATAATAATACCTTTGAATGCTTCATTCATTATTCTCAAAGTACTGAAATGGTACAATATACTGCAGCAGTATTGAATTGAGTGCAATTTCTGTTATTTTTCTTTGTCTCTCAACATTGATGTATGATATGCCATGAACACATATGACCAGGGATCATTTCCTACCAGAGCACACTGGAGTGGTGCTCCGGCAGGAAGGAGCCCAGGGGCACCCCCCCGCTGCCTTTCTTGGCCCTCCTACCCAGGCCTATGTGCACTGCCTTTCTCCTGTGCCCAGCACACCCAAGTGCCCAGGTCCACTGCCACCAGAGCAGCTGGAAGCACCCCCTCATCCTCCTCCTCCCTAGCATGAGAGGCTTTGGCTGCCATTTTGAAGGAGGTTCTGCTTTGTTTCCTTCTACATCGTCTGGTTCAAGAGACTCATCAGCTCTGCCACCCTTCACCTGAGGGGATGGGAGGGGGGCTCTGGTTGCTCTCTTGCCTCCTGTGCTTCACAAGAGGAGCCTGGTAACGCATGGGCTGCCCTGCCTGGCTGCCACCTCTCCTCTTCTTCCTCCTCCTTCCATCGCTGCCAGCACCACCACCATTTACCCACCCTCAGCAGCTCCGGGGCACTGAGCTTACACTATGGGGACCAGGCTGCTGGGGCTGAGCAGCGGCAGAGTGGTTGCTCTGGTCATTGTGAACAGTGCAGCAGGGATGGGGGACCTTGGTGGTTTCTTGGTGGCCTTCTCTTGACATGGTTCCTGCCTGTGCTGTTAGCAGCGCTGCCACCACCAGCTCCACTGCTCCGCCTACACCCGCCAGTTACGGGTAGTGAGCCGGTCTCTCCATGCCACAGTAGTGTCCTTTGGGGTCCAGGTTGCTCTCTCTCTCCACCTGAGTGGAAAGGATGGGGAGGGAAGCTGCATTTTTTGTGGGAAAAGGCTTGAAGGGAGGGTGCGTGTGTGTCTCTGTGTGAAAACAACTCCACCATAGCTAGATGACCAGTCAAGGGGGGGGAGGTGGTTTCACCATATTTCATTTTTTTCTAAAATTGAGTTGGACACAGTTGCAAAACAAAACAAAACAAAAAAAAAACCCCAAAAACTTTTGCAAACTTGTCAACTTTCCCTCCAACTGAAATTTAGTGGCTTCTGTTTTGCTTTTTTTTTAAATTGGGGCGGGGGGAAACACCCTAATGTTTTTCTTCACCATGAAGGCAAGATAGTGAATTCCAGGCTGCCGAGCAAGGGCTCCCACTGTGCTGAACATAGATCCACCTCTTCTGTGGATCGAGCAAGGCGGAAAACAGCCCCCTCCCCAGAAGCCACTCACCTCACCCATGCCCAGCCCCAGTTAGACATGCACTCCTTGGGAGGCTGGGGCTAAATGGTGGGAGGAGGAAGATTTTTGCCCCTTTTCAGTGGAAAAGCTAGAGAGAAGGCAGGTTGTTGGGGGATGTAGGTCTCTCTCCTTTGCTAGGGGAGCACTAGATCCAGAGATCACCTAGTGTTCAGAGCCTTTAGGCCAGAGACTGCCCCTTGGCTTCCCTCCCCTTTCTTATCAATCAATGGCCTGTCCACTCCCCCTGGAGAGGAGCTCACCAAATTCTCCAGCATGGAAACTCTCTATCTGGGCGAGGCTCCCCACCCCCCCGGGGTGAAGGGGTGGAGACTGTGGAAGACAACTGCACAGGAGTTCAGGAGGTCCGTGCTAGTTTCCCCCTGCCTCTCTTACCAGAAAAGTCGCACCAGGGTGGGCTCACCCAAGAGAACACCCCCCCTGCAAAGTCAGGGCATTCGCAGCAGATTTTCTTGGGCCAATAGTTTTTGGACGGGCAGAAGCAAGTTCTTCTGAACCCTGATTTTGGTTTGATCTGCCCATGGCAAAAGCTCGGTTAGAGGAATGGTCCTCTAGAAAAGAGGTTGGGCATGCATGTAGGAAACATCCCATTCACCTTTATGCCAGTCAGCCCTGTAAGGCAGATGGGATTCTGGCTGCTGGATGACTGTTCTCTTTCTTTGTTAGACTACAGCAGCCCCGGAATGCTTGGTGAGTATTTTATCAAGCAGAGATAATCTTCGGGAGATAGTCTCCTGCCAGCCAAGCTACATGACAGTGCCAGGAGAAGGTGATCCTTTTTACTAATTAGAAGCTGGGTAGGTATGTGGGCACATGCTTCTATAGAGGCAGCAGTTCTGGAGAGAGGAGCACATAATGTGTGTATTGTCCATGAAGGGGTTGAGAAGTACAGAGAGAATGGCTTGCCCAAGGCAACCTAGTGAATTCATGGTCTCAGTGAGACATGAAGCTGGTTTAGAGCTCACATTTCCAACAATGTCAGGCCAGGCCTTATAGAAATAAGGCCAAACAAAATAAAGTTTTCCATACACACAGACTGCCAGAGAATATATCCAGCTTATCCTGCCTTTTAGGGTATGACGTTTGTCTTGGATAAACAGTTTTTAAAAGTTGCTTTATCTCCTGTTACAGCCGACTGGCAATCCAGAGGACACATTTACATTATTCTGGTGATATCAGGGAGTGGGGTATATGCAAATAAGCTGTACTAATGTGTTATGCTAATGAGCTCCTGCACCTCCGTTTCTACAAAATGACCCCTGCATATGACTATATTTGGGAATATTGTATTTGTTTTGGATGGTGGTCCACCAACTCATTATAGATCTTTATTATTAATTTAAATACTTATTTAGTATATCAGACATTTCAAGTGCATGTAATCTTTGATGGCATTTTCCTGCTGTTTTCTACTATTTATTTTTATTTATTTAGTTTGATTTGTATTTTGCCCTCCCTGCTCAGGTAGGCTCAGGGTGGCTTACAGTAAAAATTAAAATGCATTTAAACACCAGTGCATTAACACAATGCAGAATCATAAGACTATATACATAATATAACAAGTAACGCGTGACAAATAAGTGCAGGAGGTCGTGGCAGCTGCAAGCATGGACAGTTTCAAGAGGAAATTAGATAAACATATGGAGCAGAAGTCCACCAGTGGCTATTAGCCACAGGGTATAGATGGGAACTCTCAGTCTGGGGCAGGTGATGCACTCTATTCTTGGTGCTGGAGGGGGCAGCAGTGGGAGGGCTTCTGGTGCCCTGGCCCCACTGCTGGACCTCCTAATGGCACCTGGTATATTTTGGCCGCTGTGTGACAGAGTGTTGGACTAGATGGGCCATTGGCCTGATTCAACATTGGCTTCTCTTATGTTCTTATGTTCTTATGTTCAAATAATGATAGCATTGCCTCATAATCTCTGTAGGCCATGATATGATGGTAACAAAGAAATATGGCCAGAGGCTGTGGCTGTTGGCAGCATGGGCTGTTGCTGTTAACGTAGAGGGCCTTGCCCGAGTTCAGTTGTTACTGGTATTGGTAGTGACTCCTAATCAAAGCCTGGTGGAAGAGCTCCATTTTGCAGGCCCTGCAGAACTGTAAGCAGTCCCACAGGGCCCTGGTGTCTTCTAGGAGCTCATTCCACCAGTATGGAGCCGCTACTGAGAAGGCCCTGGCCCTGGTAGAGGCCAGTTTGGCATCTTTTGGCCCAGGGAGGGTCAAGTGGTTTTGAGACCCCAACCTCAGTGCACTCTGGGGAACATATGGGGAAAGGCAGCTCCAGGTAGGCAGGCCCCAGACCATATAGGGCTTTAAAGGTCAAAACCAGCTCCTTGAAGCGAATCTGGTATGCTATCGGCAGCCAGTGCAATGCCTTCAGCACAGGCTGAATGTGCTCTCACACAGGGAGACCCATAAGCAGCCTGGCTGCTGCATTTTGCACCAGCTGCAGCTTCCAGATTTGTGACAAGGGCAGCCCCATGTAGAGAGCATTACAGTAGTCCAATCTTGAGGTGACAATTGTGGATCACAGTTGGCAGATCATTGCATTCAAGGAAAGGAACCAGCTGCCTAATCAGCTGAAGATGATAAAAGGCTGCCTTGGCAGTGGCTGCTACATGGCCCTCCATCATTAAGGAGGAATCTAGGAGCACTTCCAAACTCCTGAACCTTGGCACTGGCACTAATGGCACCCCATTGAAAGCCAGTAGTGGGATCCCTGCCCCTGGTCCACTCCGACTCAGGCACAGGACCTCTGTCTTGGTCGGATTCAATTTCAATTGGTTCAGTCTAAGTCAACCTGCCACAGCTTGTAGCACCCAGTCCAGTTCTGCCAGGGTAGAGTTGGACTGGCTGCCCAACATCAGATATAGCTGGGTGTCATCCACATATTGGTGACACCCTAGCTCATGCCTCCGGGCAATCTGGACAAGGGGGTGCATATAGATGTTGAATAACATTGGGGAGAGCACCGCTCCTTGGGGCACTCTTGAGAACAGCAGGTGCCTTCGGGACAGCTGATCCCCATGGGCCACCCTTTGTCCCTGACCTTGGAAAAAGGACACAAGCCATTGCAAGGCAAGCCCCTGAATCCCAGTGTCGGTGAGGCAGCGGATCAGTAGCTGATGGTCGACCATGTCGAACGCTGCTGACAGGTCCAACAACAACAGCACTGCTGTCCCGCCCCGATCCAGATGCCTCTGGAGGTCGTCTGTGAGGGCGACTAGTGCTATCTCCATCCCATGTCCTGGGCAAAAGCCAGACTGGAAGGGATCTAATATGGAAATGTCATCCATAAAGCCCTGCAACTGTATCACCACCGCCCTCTTGATTAATTTGTCCAAATAGGGCAAATTGGAAACTGGCTGATAGTTTGCCAATTCAGCCAAATCCAGGGATTTTTTTTTAAAGAGAGGGTGGACCATCACTTCCTTGAGTGCTCCTGGGAACAGTCCCTCAGAGAGGGACTTGTTAATAATTTCCCTAAGGGCACCTTGGAACCCCTCAGGATCAGCTTTAATTAGCCATGAAGGGCACGGGTCAAGGCTGCACATGGTTGGATGTACCATTGAGAGCAATCTGTTGACTTCCTCTAGACTGAGTGGACTGAAACAATCCACAATTGGGCTAGAAGACATGCATGGAGCCTTGAGTTTGTTCACTGTCTCAACTGTAGCGAGAAGATCATGGCGGAGCAACAAGACCTTATCTGCAAAATAGCTCGCAAAGGCCTCACAGTCAATATCTAATTCCCTAACATTTGGTCTGCCCTGTGGCAAGACTGTCAAGGACTGAATAGTTCTAAACAATTGGGCTGGGCGTGAGCTTGCAGATGCAGTTGTGGCCACATAAAACTCTCTCTTCGCAGCTTTGACTGCCATCTCATAGGATCTCATAAACATCCTGTAAGATGTTCTTGTAGCTTCGTTGTGTGTACGCCACCACTGTCTCTCTAGCCATCTTAGCCTCCACTTCATCAGCTAGGGTGAGGGCACAGAGGAGCGATCGCATCGATGGCTGCAGAGAGTTGACTGTACCAGTCCTCTACAAGCTCATCCAACAAGCTGCCTGGGGGCATTGGGTCCCGCAGAGCCATCTGAAGCCACATAGGGTCCATTTGGCTCCATGGGCAAGCTAAAATACGCTTGCTGCCCAAACAGGGTCAGGGTGGAACATTCAGACGGGCCTTCAGGGCATGGTGGTCTGACCATGGCACTGCTGTAGCAGTGATCTGGTCCACTCTAACCCCCACTATGAAGGTCAAATCGAGCATGTGCCCAGCCCAATGAGTGGAAAACATTACATATTGGGAGAGTCCCAGTGCTACCATGGATGACACCAGGTCTTTCACCTGTATGGAGGCTGCATCATCTGCATGGACACTGAAGTCACACAGGACTATCATTCTAGGATGCTCCAATGCCCAGCTTGACACAGTCTCCATCAGGGATGGCATGCTATTGGCCGGTGCGTTGGGCGGATGGTACACCATCCAGATACCCAAACTTTCCCCGGCTTCCCACACTAGACTGGCACACTCAATGCCTGTGAACTTTGGTGGTGGGAGCACCCTGAAGGAGTAAGCCTCCTGAATGAACAGAGCCACTCCGCCCCCCACCCCCTATTTCGCAATTGGTGGAGGACTGAATACCCGGGTGGAGCCAGCTGGGAGAGAGATACTGTCTCCCTGTCTTGAACCCAGGTTTCAGTCATGCAGGCCAAGTCTACATGCTGCTCAAGCAGGAAGTCCTTAAGGACCATGGTTTTATTATCGATAGACCTGGCGTTACACATCACCAATGACGGGGTGTGTGTCAATTAACCTGTAGAATGTACACCTTCAGGATGGGACACAGGCTGGAAGGAGACCAAGCTAGTTTACTTCTCTGTCTCCTTCCCTTACAATCATGCTATACTTTCCCCTCCCCAGGAGCACTGGTATCCCTGCCCTGTCAATGCCATATCTGGTGGTCTTCACCAGGCCTCAAACCTATCTATTTTTTTTTTTGGCCCCCCGAAGGGGAATTTTTTATTTGAATTTCTATAAACTACAACAGAAAAAAGGGGAAGGGAAAATCTACATTCTACAGGAGAAAGTATAAAGAACCTAACTAAAAACCCAAGTGTGGACATTATACAATGCTTATAAAATAGATGAAACTCTTGTTCAGTTACTTTAGGACATGATGAGTGCCCGCCAATTATCGCTTCTGTTGACAACATCAGCTTATCAGACTAAACAGAAAGTAATTCCGCAGTTAAAATACATATAGTCACAGCTCCTCAGACAAATTGGCTTCTCCTTTTACGCTTTACTTCCCCCCATAGGCTAATTATTTAAAGCCAATGTTCCCTCAGCGAGAATGCTACAACAATTCTTCTTCTTCTGTCTTGTATATGGCTTTTATAGCTCTGGATCTGTCCATACAAGATATAGACAAAGTTCCTTTTTTCCTTTTTCCAGGGACATCTTGTCTTCCTTAAGCTTCTTGCATCATAAGAAATCTTCCTTTTGTTGCATTAAAAGCACGCTTGTTGCAGAATTCAGCCTTTCTCTTGGCAAGCAGATCTTATGAAGCTGGGGTAACAGACCCTTTACTCCAAACAAATATACCGCTTTTCAGTCTGCTTGCCAGTCCCACCGCAAGAAAAACATTGCTTAGAGTCTCCTTACTGTCCATAATTCTCTATGATCCAAATTATACACCAAACACTGTCCCTTTAAAAGTTCAGTCGCTTTTAGTACAGATCCAGGTCACTACTCCACTTTAGCCACCAGAGGGCCCACGATTTACTTTGAAGACAGAGTCTATGGTAAGGTCACATGACCTGGCTTTCCACAATTCTCCTTCCTGGTCCTGCTTCCCTCTTTGCCTCTCGTCACCATCTTTTGGGGATGTTTACATTAGCCGAGGAAGAATGCCAAAGTCTCTAAGGTCTGGTTATGTGCTCAATTTCTTTCAGAAAGACTCTCCATTACAGTCTATCGCCACCATTTGATCAGTCTCTCCAATCATATTTTCGCATTCGCTTAAGCATTGGGAGAGAGGGCGTCCCCTCCCCCCCTCCACTTGTAGTAGAAGGACTTCACACCTATGTTTTGATGTCTCGTTTCAACACAGACTCACTCATCATTCCTTAAATTGATCCGACAGGTCCTGAAACAGCCCCAGGATCATGACAGGCAAAGAAAATTGCTAAACCCCCAAGCACTTGTCCCAGTCAGCAGCTCTTGTACCGAATGGTCGCATGGTGGTCGGGGCGGAGGAGTGCCTCAATTCCCAGCATCGCGCTGGCGAAGAGGCCACCCCTCAAAAGCCCCATGGCTAGGAGCCATTCCCAAATGGCTCCGGGGGGGCAGACGATCGCCCCCCCCTCCAGACTGCCAGCACGCAGATCATGCCCCTGGATCAACCAGGAGGCATGTCTGCTAGCGAGTCGCCATAGACCGGAACTCACCTCAAACCTATCTATTAAACTGGGTGACTGACAATGTGGTACAACAACCCACAGTGGATATGCTTCTGTGCTGCTAAACTCAGAGGGCCCTAGTTTCTCCTATTCATAAATCTGTAACTTCCCTGATCCTAGGCTCTTCAATCTACAACTAATCTCCTTACTGATTGTTAATATATTTCATACATCTCACACAGGCTGGAAATAATCCCTATTCAATAATAACAAATTCATCAATTTTACAAGTCAGCCTATTACATGCTAGGGATTCATGTTTTGATTGCTACTGGGATATACAAAGGGGCATTATGAAAAATAAAAAACACGTATCTTGGTGATTAAAGGTCAAATCCAGAACAAGGAACAAAGGGTTCATTCAGAATTGTGAATTTCATTAACATAATGGTGTTCTTGGCTTATTTTGGAAATGTCTCTCATCTTGTTCCCCCTCTTTATTTAATTAGTTCATATATGCCTCTGCTCCAGGGAGAAAAAAATCCAAGGAAAGCTCCCTTTTTCACAAGATTTTTCCAGATGGGGCCCTTCAATATAACAATTTCTTTGGCCACTGCTGTGTTACATGCTGCATGTGGATCGGGGTGATTTCTCAGAATTCAGAGGGATTCTACACAGTGTGCTCCCCATCTTTTCAAAGGATGAGATCTGTTTTTCTGTCACTCTAGAGGATTCAGGGAAGTGTGAAACAGTGAATATGTTAATACAAAGGAATGTCAGTAGTACTCTGGGTTCAGGGTTTCCAAACCTTGGGGGTTACAAAGCTTCTGAACGTGGTCCTCAGGCCACCCCTCCCCAGTGGCTACTTCTGCCCTTCACATCACTCTCTTTTTCTTCTCTTCTTCTTTGCCAGCTTTTCCCCTGGGGTTGAATGTCACCACAGAAGCTTATGCCCCAGCATGGGTAGCATTTAATTTGAGGGAGAGAACAAGTAAACACAAACATTAGCTTAGTCGTGAGGTATAATGGTGGGAGTGACCATTCTTAGGTTTGGATATTTGGGAAAATAGGACTCCCTTCACTTATTTAGTTGAGATTCCCTGGCTGAACTCGCTACTCTAAATCAGACTGTTTTTGTACTCCCCTTGGGGTTAACTTTCTGAAAATATACTTGTACAAGAGGCGGGACCCGTGATACTCGCGGGGGGGGAGGGAGTATTCCGGCCGCCAAGCTTCCCCCTCCCTCCCCCCCAGCGGCGGCGGCAGCAGCGGCGAGGCCAGCCGGCCCGCTGAGATTCCCCTCCCCAGCAGCAGCGGAGGGGCGGCGAGGCTGGCCGGCCCCTCAAGCCTCCCCTCCCCCCCAGCAACGGCGGCGGCAGCGGCGAGGCCAGCCGGCCCGCTGAGATTCCCCCTCCCCAGCAGCAGCGGAGGGGCGGCGAGGCTGGCCGGCCCCTCAAGCCTCCCCTCCCTCCCCCCAGCAATGGCGGCGGCAGCGGCGAGGCCAGCCGGCCCGCTGAGATTCCCCCTCCCCAGCAGCAGCGGAGGGGCGGCGAGGCTGGCCAGCCCCTCAAGCCTCCCCCTCCCTCCCCCCCAGCAACAGCAGCGGCAAGGCCAGCCGTCCCGCCAAGATTCCCCCTCCCCAGCAGATTCTCCCCCCCCCGGCTCCGGCGATCCTCCTCCTTCCCCCCACCCCCTGGCTCCGGAGGCGAGGCCCGAGCGGCTTCCAGCCACCGGGCCCGCCGATCTCCTCCCCCCACACCACGATCCTCCTCCTCCCCCCACCCCCGGCTCCGGAGGCGAGGACTGAGCGGCTTTTAGTCGCCAGCCGCCACAGAGTTCCCAGAGCGTTCCCTGCGCATGTGCAGGGAACGCTCTTACTTTTTTTGGGGTTCTGATATCCCCCCTAGATTTTTAAACACTTTTTAGATTTTTCTGCACACGTGGGGACTGCCCCACATGCACAGGAAAATCTCCCTGCCCCCCAGGTGCCCCCGATGTGCGGATTTAGATATCCGCACACAGGGGGCCACTTGGGAATTAGATATATAGATGAGGGGACTGCACACAGGAGGGTGCACAGTAGCCTGCTCTTCTTCTTTCCCCATGGGGGGGGGCTTAGACAGTCAGGGGGCTCCCCATACATAGGGCTGAGGGCCCCCAGTGCTCATTGGCTAAAACCATCCCTCTCTGCAATCTGAAACGGCATTATACATTCTAAGGGTAGTGAAATCAGTGGGCTCAGGATTGGACTTTGAAATATAGGCAAGACAGATGTGGCCACTTTTCTTTTGCTATTCTCTGGAGAAGGATCTGACAAAATTTCTGTCGCAACATGATTGACACATTATTTTAACAGTCAACTTTGTAGATAAATTATAATGCTGTGTAATAGTTGCCATTCCCTGTAATTATCCAATTGACCATCATTTCTTCTGCTTCTTCTCTGTCCCTAGAGAGTGGTGATCATGAACAATATTACCAAGACCAGAAGCTTTTCCAGTAGTTCTTTAAGAAGGAGAGGCTGGGCTCCATGAAACTGACCACTGTTTTTTCTTTTCTTTTTTTTACTCTTTATGCTCACTCTGTGAGACTGGCCATTCCCCAACAGGCTGTAGAACTCAGGGATGCTTGAATTATAATGTAGGAACAGATGAACCAGGATCATAAAGACAGATTTTCCTGCTGGGCAGTGGTATCCATAATGTTGATCTTAGTCCTCCTGCCTCAAACGTTGTCCAAGATACATATTGCTAACTGCACCACTAGTGACTAGTGACTAACTGCACCACTAGTATACATAGATTGCTCATGTGGGGCCTTCCAGCTCCCTGCACTTAAGTGCAGGGTGCCAGCAGGAAAAAGCCCTGCATGTCCGATCTCCATGGAGATCAGCCATTCGGGGCCTTCCAGCTCCCTGCACTTAAAGAGGGCTCCCTTTAAGTGCAGAGAACTGGCAGGAAAAAACCCTGTGCACCTGGTCTCCTCAGAGATTGGCTGTGCGGAACCTTCCAGCTCCCTGGAAGCCCATCTCCACCCCGATCAAGGCCCAGCCACCCCTACCCTGTGGCCCACCCCAACCTCATCAGGCCGGAAGAAGTGAGGGAAACTTACCCTACTTCTTCTTGCTCTGTTGGTCTAACTGAGGACTGCTCTGTCAGGCCACCAGAAGGCTGTTGGGAGCAAGGGGCATGGCCAAGCCGGGAACACAGCTGGAACGCTATAGCCCTGACTATAGTACACGTGACAGCTGATAATGAGAGGAACAAGCAACTTAGCAACACATCCTGGCCTTGGAATCTGCCATAAAAGAGTTCAGTGAGAATCCCTGGAGTTTATCACATGTACCTTAGGATTCCACATCCATAAAAGCTATGTCACTGAAAGGTGCATATATCATCTCCATGGAACATCTCTCCATAAGAAGTAGATTTGCCCCCCCCCCCATTTACCAGTGGACAATCCAGGACAATCCATTAGCAATCATTAGGTGGCTATAATGTTAACATGTATCTGCATGGGAAGCACCCTGGATTTGTAGTAAATCCTGCAGGAAAGATCTGTGCAGAGGATATGGGTGCTGTTCCTACCTTCCTTGCATTGTTGCTGGGATATAGAATGGGGCAATATGGAAAATAAAAACACACTTCTTGGTGCTTAAAGGTCAACTCCAGTTCAAGGAACAAAGGGTTCCTTGGGATTTGAGAATCTCCTTAACACAAGGGTATCCTCAGTTTGTTTTGGAAATGTCTCCCATTCCATTCCCCCTCTTTATTTTGTTAGCTTATATATGGTTCTGCTCCAGGGAGAAAAAAAATCCAAGCAAAGCTCTTCTGTTTCACCAGATGTTTCCAGATGAGACCCATCAATACAAGGGATTCTTCAGATGCTGCTGTGTTACATGTGTATTGGGGATTTTCTCAGAATAACTCTTCAGAGGGATTTTACCAAGTGTGCTCCCCATGTTTTCAAAGAATGGGATCTGTTTTTTCTTCATAGAAAGCTTTCCCCAAGTAACTTTTCCCCCAGCGACATCACTCTGGAGAGTCCAGAGAAGTGTGAAACAGTGAAAATGGTCATATTCTGGGTTCAGGGTTTCCAAACCTCAGGGGTCACAAATCTTCTGAATGTGGTCCTTCCGGCCACCTCTCCCCATTGGCCACTTCTGCCCTTCACGCCACTCTCCTCCTCTCCTCTTCTTCCTTACCAACTTTTCCCCTGGAGTTGAATGTCACCACCGAAGTATGTGCCCTGGTATGGGTAGTATTTCATTTGAGGGAAAGAACAAGTAAACACATAACATTGCTTACTCATGAGGTGTAGTGGTGGGAGTGACCATTCACACTATTCAGGAGAAAAGGACTGCCTTCACTTACCCTTGCTGAACTGGCTACTATAACTCAGACTCTTTTTGCACTCTCTTTGAGGATGACTTTCAGAAAACATAGTTGTATGAGGGGACTGCAAACAGGAGTCTTCTTCTTCCCCCAGTTGGGGGCATACACAGTTAGGGGGCTCCCCTATGTAGGTCTGAGGGCAGCTGCCACCAGTGCACATTGGCTAAGACCATCCCTCACTGCAATCTGAAGCAGCATTACGTTCTAAGTACAGAGAAATCAGTGGGCTCAGGATTGTATTTTGAAATACAGACAGACAGATGTGGCCACTTTTCTCTTGCCATCCCCCTGAGAAGGATCTGACAAAATTTCTGTTGCAACATGATTGACACATTACTTTAACAGTCAATTTTGCAGATAAATTATAATGCTGTGTAAGAGTTACCCTTCCTTGTAATTATCCTATTGTCCATAATTTCTTCTACTTCTTCTCTGTCCCTAGTGACTGCCTGTGATCATGAATGATATTACAAAGAGCAGAAGCTTTTCCAATAGTCTTGTATCTCTCAGAAGCTGAGGCTGGGCTCCGCCACTGTTTTTTTTCTTTCAATCTTTTTTTACCCGGTACGCTCACTCTGTGAGACTGGCCATTCCCCTTCAGGCTGTAGAACTCAGAGATGTTTGAAGTATAATGTGGGAACAGATGAACCAGGATCAAAAAGACAGATTTTCTTGCCGGATGGTGGTATCCCTACTGCTGATCTTAATCCTCCTGTCTCAGGTGTTCTCCAAGATGCGTATTGCTAACTGCAACACTGCTGGTGACCCTCTTTCTATTCTTCACCAGTATTATCAGCCGGGAGAGCACATTATTGCTGCCATTTTTTCTCAGATCTACATGTGGTGCAGCCCAGTAACCTTTGAAAAACTTCCTTCTAATGATATCTTTGATGACCTTATGTAAGAGGTAGCTTTTAAAAATCCATATGATACATCTTGCCCCCATAATAGTCTTAATGCTGTGGATTGGTTTTAGCTTGAGGGCTGTGAGGTATGTCTGTCCTTTTCTTCCCACAGGAAGACAATTTACATGTCCCTTGGTTCAACTATCTTCTCATCTAAAGTATAATTTCTCACTGGCCTTTGTCTAAATGTAAAAGAACCTAATTGTACCCCAACAATCCAACACACTTCTCCATCTATTTTGTCAATGGCACGCCTCTCTTTAAATACTTCTGTTAGTATGGGTATGTGCGTCTTCCAGATTAGTATTCCTCTTCATTAGGAGATGCCATGAGTTTGCTTTGTGTGACAATATTACTTCACACGTCTGAGGCAATCTCTTCTAGTGCAATGTATTTTGAAAACAGCCATAGCATTAAAATGCAGCAGACATCATGTTTGGCAGTGCATGCAGTGATGTAGTATGTAACTCTCATTGCAGAGTCATGACTCATATCTACCAGCATATTCTGGCCTTGGTGTTTGCCATTAGGGAGATCAATGAAAACCCCCAGATTTTGCCCAATGTCACCCTGGGGTTCCACATCTATAATGACTACTTCAGTGTAAGCAGGACCTATCAATCATCCATGGAAATTGTCTCCACACGGGACAGATTCATCCCTAACTACAAATGCAACACCCAACAAGATCTAGTCGCAGTTATTGGAGGACCTCAATCTGATACTTGTGTCCACATGGCCACCATCCTATCTGCCTACAAGGTCCCACAGGTGTGATATAAACCTATGTATTTGAGATGCATTTTTTTGGGTTGGAGTGATATGACTGAGATGAAAAAGGCCCACCCTGCAGGTTTCTTGAAGGTTAAATCATAACTCAGGGGAAAATATCTATGTTCGTCCATTTGTACACAATGATAAGAATCTTGCATTACAAGGGGAAGAAATCCTTTTGGGTTAATGAGTGTCTTAAGCTATTGGAAAGAAGATGCCAATAAAATCCTCACCTCGATCCTAATTTGGCCTTTTTCTATACTGAGAAGAGAGTTAGAGATGGCTGGAGGGACCTGTGAAATGGCAGAAAGGAATTTAGATTGTGTCCTCAAGGAAATTCAAGCTGGTTTCTGATAGACCAATAAAAGTGCCGTACAGGAGTTGGGCTATTCCTTTAGCCTGAAAGAGTTTCAATGCAGCAAGTATCTATGGACCCCCCATTAGAGTGAAAAAAATCTTAGTATTGTATTCTCAGGGTTCAGGGTCGCAATCAAAGAATGGGTCTTTCACCAGGTGATCTTTTCTTGCAGGCCATTTGATCAAGCAAAATCAACAATTAAGCTAAGGATCTGTGACATGGAATGCCAACAAGACTTAATGAAGTCTCCTGGCTTCAGGGCCCCTGAGAAAATGAAATACATCATGTCAATGGCCCAATATCTTAAAACTCTAGATTTCCCCCTATACACTGGCCAGATGAAACTCCAAGCCGTCCATGATCTTGGAAGGGAAATATAAGAAGATCACATGCTCAGGGAGGATTTGCCCTTGCCCCCTAGCTGAATGGAGATAATGGGCCTTTCCCCCCATTGTCCTTTCTATAAACAAATTCAAAATGTGACAATTTTTCCCATTGTAGACAAACCTGGGGTAGGGGAGGACAAGACATGTTTAGATAAATTACTAACAGCTGAAATTTCACATATTACTAAGCTAACTGCTCGATTTTGCGCTCTGGCGATTAAAGTGCACAGTAAATTTCCGACCTTCCCCTTCAGGAGGCCGATTATACAGATGTTCTTCCTCTTAAATTCCTTGGTTTAAATTTTAAAAATGGTCACTTATTTTATGTATTTTGTAATATATTTTTCTCATATATACATATACATATACATATACATATACATATATATATGTTCCTATTTCTGTATTTTAACTGGGGTTGTGTATCTGTATACCTGAATAATGTTTCTTTTATCAACTGGATCTGGTTGTGGACCATAATATAATTAATTGAAATTGAAATACGCAATAATAAAAGGGCTAATGAACAACCAAGCTTAAAATGATAGCAGGTGACTCATAGAGGTATTAAAGGCATTTGTAGACCTGTGAGATTTGTCTTGTGAACTGAGAAGGAAACAAATGTGTTTTCAGATAGCCAGATAAGTAAAGTGAGGTGGGTTATCATGGAGGGAATGAGAAATCCTTGACTTTTTAGCAAGGAAATAATGAAAAAGGTGTCTGGAGCAGGAAACTTTGCTGGGTTCTGAAAAGAAAACCACAGTTCATAGCCACTTACAAACTGGATTTACATGCTGTCTGAATTCCTGTTCCCATAGTTACCCCATTGCATCAGAAAACTATGAGGCAACAACAAATAAAAAGCATAAGGAAAGTGTAGTGTGAAAGGGACCACTGAAAACTGTAATATTCATGGTGCTACAAAAAAATGTAGAAAGAATACCATATGCCCTAGGATCCAATTTCCATTTCTCAGAGAGAGTACCAAATAGTGAGGTGTTTTGGAATCTTCCCACTACCATCACTGGACATGCATGCAGAATACACAAAATGGAATTTGTCTAGGATCTCAGTTAATGTTTCTGGGAAAGCAGAACAATTTATTGAGCCTACCACAACACAGTTATACACAAAGGTTTCATTTTGGAAATCTCTTTCCTTTCTCCCTTCTTCTATATTTCTTTAGCTGACGTATGGCTGTGCTCCAGTGATGATTAACAGAGCCCAGTCAGTATTCTCTTACCAGACATTTCCAAATGAAGCTCTTCAGCATGTCGGGATTCTCCAGCTGTTGATGTATTTCAGGTGGACTTGGATTGGAGTGATCTCTCAAAGTGAGATTAATGAATATGCGGAGAGGTTTGTTCAGAATGCACTTTCCATGTTTGCCCAAAGTGGCATCTGCATCGACTTCATAGAACGATTCCCTATATTATCATTTTCCACACAGATCCCTGAAACAGAAAACAGTGTCACTAAAATAAGCAGCATTATCATGAGAAGCTCAGTGAATGTTGTACTCGTATATGGTGAAATTGATACCATGATTGTTTTGAGAATATTGCTCGATGTTTCAGAGTTTGAGGGCCTACCGATGAAGACAAAAGGTAAAGTCTGGATTCTGACAGCCCAGATGGCTTTCACTTCACTCCCCTTCCAAAGAAATGCGGACATAGATTTCCTCCATGGTGCTCTGTCCTTTGCAAGTCACTCCAAGGAGCTCTTCGGATTCCAGAAGTTCCTTCAGATGAGGAACCCAACCTCAGCAAAAGAAGATGGCTTTATCATGGATTTCTGGCAGCAGGCGTTTAACTGCTTATTCCGCAAGACCATGGCAGACAACACAAATGAGAAGATCTGCACAGGGGAGGAGAAACTGGAAAGTGTTCCCAGATCAGTTTTTGAAATGAGCACGACAGGCCACAGCTACAGCATCTACAATGCTGTCTATGCTGTGGTGCATGCTTTGGATGCCATGCGTTTATCCCATTTGAGACATGAGTCGAGGGTACTTCCGAATCAGCAGTGGCAGGTAACATTCTGAACATACTAGGTTAGGATCCAGCAACTGACTCTTCCCTCAGTTATGGGAGATCTCATTGCATCAGTGAGAGTATATACTTTTCAACCCTAGAATCCACCCTGTGGAACAGTCATCTTGAGGAGGCAAGGGGGTGATGTATCTAGAGGTTTTTGGAGGCCCTGCAAAGCAATTTCATTTGCTAGAGCTTTAAATGTGTTGTAGCTTTCAGGCATTTTAGAGATAAGGGTTTGTGGGGAGGCATTGAATTTTTAATGTCATGTCTCAGGATTTGTAAACTGCCATGAACCATGGGAAAAGGAAAGGTACGGATAAAGTATACCTTAATAATTCTCCTTCAGGATTTTCCTGTGTATCCTCTATTATGTTAGTATAATATGTAGTGATACGTGGATCCAGTCTAATACAAGAGATCTTGGCACTTAATTGGGTTTTTCCATCAGACTCTACATTGGGCACATCACGACTTCTATATAATAAGTCTGCAGTTCTGGCAGCTGGGTAACTTATACATGGATTTGTTTCAAATGTCATTTTCTGGTGGAATGCCTGTTTCTCTGGTGCAACATATTCTGTGAGACAACTAGTTTCTTAGGGACAACAGTGTAAACGTTTCAGGAATACCAAAGGCAATCTGAAGAAGATTCAGACCTCATTGAATTCAGACTGTTTCTGATGTGTCTCAAGGCTTAGTGGAATGTGATCAGAAACATATTTCAGCTTCTTCTGGAGAGAGAGAGATAGTGGAGCTGGGCCTCCAATACATGCATTAAATCAATAAATTATCTCATTGCCATGGATTGAGTACACATCTGGGGTTTTGTTGTGACTCTCCCACTGTTTGTGATAAATGTTTCAGGTTATCCAAGTGACCAAAAGGACATTTCCAAAAGGTCACAATTTATAGATATTTTGAGGTATGCTAATTCAAGAAGGGGGATGTGGAATTATATAGTATAGTATGATAATGTCAGAGTCTAAGCAATGTTGATATTTGACTGGGAGACCACCAAGGTAGACCCTGCAGAAGAAGGCAATGGTGAATTGCCTCTTCTTCTCACTTGCCTTGAAAGCCTCCTGCTGGGATCTCCATAAGCTGGTTATGACTGCTCTGTGCCGATGACACTACCATACTTTCTTGTCCAAAGGTATTTGAATACCTTTTATGACTACTGTCAATCTAACTCACTTTCTCTTAATTATGCTCAGTCTAAAGTACTTATCTTTTCACGTTCTTGGCCTCCACAGAAATGGACTATTGGCAATTCAACAATTGAACAATTTTTAAAAATACCTGGGAATCACCTTTAACCACAAATTAAGCTGGGTGCTGCATTGAGATTCAATCATTAACTTGGATAAATGTTCAGTCTCTCAAATCAAACTTTACTTTGCAAGAGGCAACTAATTAGCTCCAGTGGTAATTAAAGTGTAAAAAGCCATAACTAAACCAATTTTTTTTCGGTATCCTGATGTGGATCTCAGCATTTACTAAGAAAGTGGAGGACATCCAAGCCTCATTTTTTAGACAAATTCTCGGTATTCCAAAATGCATATCTTATTTTACCAGGGTCAGTCCCTGGCCAAGGTTTGGATTGTAATGTTTAAATTTTGGTTTAAAATTTATTTTAGAACCGCCCCTGAAAGCATTCTTGATTATCTGAAAACCTTAAGTTGGTCAGCGGCCCTTAACTGAAAACTCAAGCAATTAGGGATAGTTGTTGATGACTTTTCTATATCTAATGAGTCACATATCTTTAGTTGTATTAAAAAGAGATTGTTGGACTGGGAGAAACTTAAACTATGTCCAAATAATCCTTATACTTGCTCCCCAGCCTCATTGGGTCTCGATATGCTCTGTGATAAGATGTCCCATTATTTAGCGGGCTTAATGACTCTGAACCACCATAGGGCGTTTATGCTCGACAGATTAAATGCAATCTCCTCTACAGTCTTACAGGTAGATATCATCGAGTACCCCTGAGTGAAAGACTCTGGTCCTGTGGAGCAAATATCCCTGTCTCAATTCAGCATATATTGTTCCACTGCTCTCAGTATGACAATCTCTATAAGGAACTATTTCAAAAGCCCTCCTTACCCCCCCCTCGATTATTCAACTAACTTTTCGGCATTTATGTGTCGGCATTTATTCAGTGATACTAAGTGGAAAATTACTGAGGTTGCAGCCAGTTTTTCAGCAGATATTCTAAAATCTAAACCTGATCAATTATGACTGTACGTGTATTATTTACATATGTTAAGTCCTTCTTTCCATTCTGTATATAGTTGACTGTGTATGTTATGACTTTAAAGGTCGGTTGAAATATTAAAAAATCTTCCTTCCTTCCTTCCTTCCTTCCTTCCTTCCTTCCTTCCTTCCTTCCTTCCTTCCTTCCTTCCTTCCTTCCTTCCTTCCTTCCTCCCTCCCTCCCTCCCTCCCTCCCTCCCTTCCTTCCCTCCTTCCCTCCCTCCCTCCCTCCTTCCTTCCTTCCTTCCTTCCTTCCTTCCTTCCTTCCTTCCTTCCTTCCATTTCAGCTCCACCACTTTCTGCGAAGCATCTCATTTAACAACAGTGCAGGGGAAAAGATCTCTTTTGATCGAAATGGGGAATTAATAGCTGGATATGATATTATCAACTGGGTCACATTCCCAAACCAGTCCTTTCTGCAAGTCAAAGTTGGGAATGTAATCCCCAAAGCATCCATAGGAAAAGGGTTCACCATCCACGAAGATGCCATTGTATGGCCTCCAACCTTCAAACAGGTGTGCAGCATGTAAATGTTAGAGTTTATCCTTTCTTTTCTTCAAAAAGTGCTTTTGTTGATGCAGACAGTGAAATATTTCAGAGTCTGCATTCTGTGAGATAGATGAATTCCATTCCTTTGATAATTTTCTGCCCCAGATTCATACCAGGCAAGCAGGGCCGGCCCCAGGTGTCTGGGTGCCCTAGGCAGGACAGCCTGGGGTGCCCACCCCACCAGGGATGCCAACCTCCCGGTGGGGCCTCCTCCTCCTCCTCCTCCTCCTCCTCCTCCTCCTCCTCCTCCTTCTTCTTCTTCTTCTTCTTCTTCTTCTTCTTCTTCTTCTTCTTCTTCTTCTTCTTCTTCTTCTTCTTCTTCTTCTTCTTCTTCTTCTTCTTCTTCTTCTTCTTCTTCTTCTTCTTCTTCTTCTTCTTCTTTGGAACTGCTTATCAGCAAATATCACCAGAAACAATCCTGCAAGGAAACAGCTATTCTACATATTCGGCCAGTGGTTCCACAGAGCACAGAGGGGTACCTGCCACCTGTTCCTACCCCCAGTTGAAACCCCTGTGTCTCCAGGCAGCAAGGACATTGGCACCCTGGCAAAGGGCCATGCTTACAGCTTCAAACAGGGTTGTCAGCATCCTTATCAAGCTGCCCACTCCCCCTCTTCCTGCCTTATAGCATGTACTCCTCAGTATACTTTCTGAGGAGTATCATCCATTTACTGTTATAGGGTAGGGCAGACCAGCTTTCAATTTTCCTTCTACAACCACTGGGAGCCTTGGATATGGGCTTATGCATTGTTGAGTAAGCCTTCAGAGTATGTGGGGGGGCAGGGGAGCAGCTGCAGCCTTCTAGTCTGAGGCTGACAAACCCCTTCTTCTACTTACCTGTTGGGATACAGTGCCTTTCTACCCTTTGGGTGAAGGGTCGTGGCCTTGAAAGGTGTCTTCAGAGCTGGGGTAGCTGTGAAAGTTGTGATCAAATATGTGTAAGGTGCTGGAACATTGATCACCACTTTGTGCCAAGGAAGCAAATTAACTCAAGGTCAGTTGGCTGGGGATCCTGGAGGTTTTTTGTCATCTTCTGGGCTTGCAGCAAAGGTCACTGGGGCTGTGGGGTGGAAGTATTTGTTAATTTCCTGCATCGTGTAGTGGGTTGGAGAAGATGAGCCTGGAGGTCCTTTCCAACTCTATGATTCTATGAACATCCTTGGGTGTCAGTGCTAAATGTGGTGTAAGGTGCCTTCTCTGTGTTTTTCCCAACACTGTAGTGCAATTCTGTATTCTCGAAGTCTCTAGGAAAGGCTCTGAGAAAGAAAGACCTGTGGTAGTATCAGCATCCTAAACTATTCTGGGGCTTGTGGATAGAACCACAGCAATAGGTGTATTCCTTGGCCTTTCCCATTGCATGGGTGTCTAATGGTAAGACCAATGTTCCCTCTAAGCTGTGGGGTCTTGTGAGCAAAAATGCTACTTTGTGAGCCACTGGCATTAAAGTTGTGAGCGAACCATTGGCTACTGCATAAACTAGTTTGTTCTGGAGCCATCCTTCCTGAGCAAAGACAAAAACGTGTGAGCCAGAGGCTAAAAACTAACTCAGCTTAGAGGGAACATTGGGTAAGACCACATTTTTTTCTTGGCATAACTTTAAATAAGTCTCGGGTGGTGTTCTCAGGCCGGAGAGGCTTAGAGACTCAACTGACTCCTGCTATGCCCTCAGCTTTGCCCCATTCTTTGCAGCCATGGCAGCTTCATTGCTTAGTCTAGCACTTGCAACTTTTGGATCCACCAGTGCTCTGGCATAAACCAGTGTAATTCCAAGATATGTTGTTGAAACACTCCCTCAGTGTTGTTACACTTGAGTCTCTAAGCCCTTTTGGTTGTGGACCTCAGGACTGCACAGTGAGTTAATCCTTAGACCAACATTGCAAAATAGAACACCAATCCAGAATATTTACTTTGTCTCCAAACTAATGTCCAAGCTACAATGCAAACTGAAGTGGACCAACATGTCAAAGAACCATCAGAAAATTAACAGCATCAAACAATACTAACAGATGGCACCTAAAACTCCAAAATGGTGCTAAAAACCATGAAATCTAATTCAAAGGATGTAGTGCTGGATGAAGTCTTGAGGATATGTGTATATTGTTTAAAAATCCTTTAATGTATTGGCAACTTCCGTGAATGTGAAGGTTCATACTGCCGCATAGTGTTGTCCTGTTTAGTTCCTTATGATGTTCAAGCAGCAGCATGTTTCTCAACATTTTTAACAAAGAGATCAGTGAGACAGTATTCAAATACAGGTAATGTAATCCTCCTCTTGAATTTTTGGACAGAAACCTCCACTTTCCGTATGCAATGACAAGTGTAGTCCTGGTTTTGGGAGAAGAGAGAAAGAAGGAGAGCCATTTTGCTGCTATGATTGTCTTCCATGCCCTGTTGGGAAGATTTCCAACCACAAGGGTAAGAAACGTTCTGCATAATGCAGCATGCATTCTTCAAGGCTTATTGGTGCACAGTACCTCACTTGATTGAAAGATTAAAACCAAAAACAACAGATCAAGACAAAATGGAAGTAGTGCTAACCCCTGTATGTTGACATCAAGAATGAATACACTCCTTCCATTTGATTTGAGCTTTCATTTGTCACAGTAGTCCTCAAACTTTTACAATATTATTTTATTTATTTTATATTCTATTTATTGAATTTATGAATGGCCATCCCTGGGGGAACCAGGCTCAGGGCGGTATAGAACACAGTTCTATGAAACATCAATAAACCATACTAAAATTTACATAGAACAGCAAAAACATAATAGTCTAATTCATAGCTTGTCTACACTGACTACAGATGGCACTAAAATTTTAATAGCACCACTATATAATGGGAAATGGGTGGGGGGATGAGAAATGGGAGGTCCAAGATGGAACCATCACTGTTCTCAACCAAATGCTTGGGAGAACATCTCTGTCTTGCACACCCTGCAGAACACTAGAATGTCTGGAAGGGTGCAGATGTTATTCAGCAGAGAGTTCCACCAGGTTGGAGCCAGGGAAGAGAAGGCCATGGCTCTGGTCAAGGACAGCTGGACTAATTCCAGATTAGTGGTACTTTGTAGATGTAATGCCACCTGAAGAATGCAGATCTGTCTGCCATCGTTTGATTTAGCAGCACTGATTCAAATTAATACGGCAGCCCAACTATTGCATCCGTTTATAGAAATCTGGTTTTTTTCCAGATACAGATGACTGTTTTCAGTGTTCAGAAGATCATTATCCAAACCAAGAGCAAAACTTATGCCTTCCCAAAGTTATAACCTACCTGTCTTATGAAGAACCTTTGGGGATCAGTCTGTCCATTATTGCTCTTTCCTTTTCTTTCATCACAGCTTTCGTGCTTGGTATCTTCATCAGGAACCGGAACACTCCCATAGTCAAGGCCAACAACCGGAACCTCTCCTACACTATCCTCATCTCTCTTCTACTCTCCTTCCTTTTTTCTCTGCTATTCATTGGCCAGCCTCACAAGGTGACATGTCTCCTTCGACAACCTGCTTTTGGCATGATCTTCTCAGTGGCAATTTCTTGTGTGTTGGCCAAAACCATCACTGTGATTCTAGCTTTCAAGGCCACCACACCGGGGTCAAGGATGAGGAAGTGGATGGGGGAAAGGTTGGCAGCCTCCATTGTTGTTTTCTGCTCCATAGTTCAAGCCACTATTTGCAATGTGTGGCTACTAACATTTCCCCCATTCCCAGATTTTGATGCATACTCAGTTAGAGGAGAAATTATAGTGGAATGTAATGAAGGATCAGTGGCCATGTTTTATTGTGTCTTGGGCTACATGGGCTTTCTGGCCATCGTGAGCTTCACCCTAGCTTTCCTTGCCAGGCACTTACCTGACAGTTTCAATGAAGCCAAATTCATCACCTTCAGCATGTTGGTCTTTTGCAGTGTTTGGCTGTCCTTTGTTCCAGCCTATCTGAGCACCAAAGGGAAATTCATGGTGGCTGTGGAGATCTTCTCCATCCTGGCCTCCAGCACTGGGTTGCTGAGTTGTATATTTTCCCCCAAATGCATTATCATTGTGTGTAGGCCTGATCTAAATAAGAAGGAGCACTTAATAAACCGAAACAAATAAATTGTTTCTATTCTGTTGTTTTAGGTTTGCATAGAGTGGAAATTTCCTGATTGCTTCCTTCTAGCATTGCTAGCAGCAGTGCTAGCAGCTGGTAACGAACAAGAGTCTGGGTGACATGGACATTCCTGATCTTCCAGTTCCAAACAGTGATTCCTATCCTTGTACTTAGCATCAGTTGTTCACATTTCACTTCCACCTATGTTAAAGAAAACTGGTCCCTCCCTCTCTCTTTGAGGATTTATATGTTAATTTGGATCATAACTATTCTGTATTTTGGTTTTGTAAAGTGGGAGCTTGTAAAGTTCCAGACCACAGCCTTCATGCTCTAAAGACCACCTTGGATAAAGCAGTGTCCTTTGACAGAAATGGGTGAGGTTAATCACCATCCTATCCCATCTCCTGTCCTCTAGGTCTGCTCTACCAGAGTCTATTTGTGTTCCTTGGTCACCACCCTCAATTTTTTAAAGGGCTTTGCCATACCCAGTGACCTCCTTTTACTGTGATACCCCATAGAAGTGTGGCGAAACCCTTAGAGGTCCAATAATGACCTCAGAGAATTAAGAAGCCAGCCTCATCCACTAGCTGGCCAGTGGATAGATCTTTAAAGGGTTGATTCACAGAAGCACAGGGCCTGAGGAGTGTTTACTTTGTTTCCCCAGAATGCCAAAGCTGAGGAAGGGAATATGATGTGGTCCCCCCCAACAGAGCCATATACATATTTTTACATTGTCACATTCCAAAATAAAATTAGTTTGTACTTTTTCCTCTTGGAGCTTTGGCTCCTGATGCAATAGCAGAATATTGAACCCTGAAATAAAAAGTTTTTTTGGGTGAGGTTTAATCACTTAGACCAATGTTTGTTCTTCATCTACGGTGGACTTGATTGGGTTGTAATAGATTGGATTATTGATAAAGAGCAAGTGTATAGTAGCACCTTAAAGACTAACAAAATTTGTGGCAGAGTATGAGCTTTCGTGTGTCATTGCTCAATTCTTCAGATAAAGCTAGAATCTATCTAGATTGGATTATGTTATTGCTTTATTGCTTTGGCATTTCTATTAATCACTTTGAGGAGTTTATAACAAAAGGGGGGGGTGGCAGAACTGTGGCAAATGAATAAACATCTTCACTTTCTTATGGACAATTTAAGTTTCCTCTCATTCTGATTTTGAGGGGGGGGGGCAACCTTTCCCATTTTATTGCATATGAAAAATTATCGATTTGGTAAACTGGTTTTTCTTCTGTGCTAGTCCCCCACCAATCCACGAAAACACTGAACTATATATCTCTTGATATTCCACTGTCCCAGAAAAAGACATCTGGACTGGAGTAAACATGTTTTCTTCTGAAATGTCACAGAGAATTTATAATCCACAGCTACTGATCAACACCCCAATAATTATCCACATTCATTGCTTTCTCCAATTCTCTGAGAAGATCCAGGAGCTGATCAGAACATGAAAGAGGCTATTAATTATTAATTGTTTATGTAGAATCCCATACTGTAAAAAAAGGGAAGCTGTAAAATAGAATTTTTGAGCCATTCTTAGAGAGAGGCATGACATCACTTCCATGTTTTCCTGGAAGTGAAGTCACCCCATCATTTCCTCTCGAATCCTGGTGGGCAGCAGGAGATCTCCTGCCCTCAATGGGGCATATGACAATCTTATATTACAGTACACTTTATTGATTAGAACTCTGCATGTTCTAATCCAGTCATTATTTCCCCAATTATTCTAATATCTCTGTTCCAGCAATTAGCTCCCCCCCCCCGAGAGAGCTGCTGAGAAAAACAGAAGATAGGATTGATTCTCCTTTGTCAGTACTTTACATGCATGGTTTGTAGGATCCAGCCCATTGTCTTGGGTTTGTTCAGTGGGAACAAACTGAACTACCCCTTCTGCCCTTCTTAAATTTTCTCTTAAAAGAGAAGTTACAATTGAGAGATATCAATAAAATTAGGAATACTAAATATTTTCCAGATATAAGCTGATACGTTATTTTCATGTAGTGAAAGTTTTCAGAACTGTTCATTTTTACTGTTCATCCTTGATTATAGATCCCTATGAGCCTTAAACATAATGTCAAAATAGATTTAATGTGATTCAAATCTCCTTAGTAAAGGTAGATTCCCTTGCTTGAAAGCCAGTTGAATCTGACTCCAGGATTGCAGTGCTCATCTCCGTTTCAAAGCTGAAGAGCCAGCGCTGTCCGAAGACTTCCCCGTGGTCATGTGGCTGGCATTACTAAACACCAAGGCACACGGAACGCTGTTACCTTCCCACTGAAGTGGTACCTATTTATCTGCTTGCAATTTCTTGCTTTCGAACTGCTAGGTTGGCAGGAGCTGGAACTAGAGATGGGAGCTCACTCCATCATGCAGCACTCTCAGGTCTCGAACTGCTGAACTACTGACCTTCCACAGCCTGCAGTTCAGCGTCTTAACAACTTGAGCCACCGCAGCTCCACTCAGATCTCCTTAGTTACCTGTTATAGCAATACTGGTAGGGCCAGCCCAAATATAGAAGCAGAGCAGGCAGCTAAATGGGATCCAAAACTCTGGGAGTTCTTTTCTTATATTAGTTATATCAATATTACCTAGCAGAAATGGATTTTTCTTTCTTGTATTTTATTGCCCATTTAATTTTCCTTGTGCTCAGTAGCTGTTAGGCAACTTACTTTTGTGCTCCTCTCTGTAATCAATGTCTGCTTGTAAAAAGTGAGATTACATTTTTCACTTTTTCTTAAAATGGTGTATGTCAATTTGTACCCACACAAAAGCCTAACTTGTTCCAGACTTATCAAGGTACACAGACAAAATAGAGTCTGGCAAAGTGGGTCTGAATCATTTCCAAGACTTTTTTTTTTTTTTTTTACATTTTTGGTAATTTGATTTAAGAGAAATTTTCTCAACTGGAAAAACAATCTTTTTAAAAATAATGATGTTGCAAACCACTTTAGGTCTCTGGTGGGATGAAAAGCAGGGTATAAAACCTAAATAAGTTAAGAATGTCAAGGAAACCCCAAGACCTCCTCCCTGCTGGGACTGATGATTCCTCCAGCTCCCCTCATTCCCAGGACCCAATGCATTCATCCGACAGCACTGATTTTGTTTAACAGAATTTAAGGAGAACATGTATTCTTGATGTTTGTTGCCACTCCCCTCCAAAAGTAGGGTAGAAGCTGACTCCATTAAAATGATTTATTGCATTTTGATATGTTTTAGTTCAGGGGAAATAGTCAGAAGAAGAAGAAGAAGAAGAAGAAGAAGAAGAAGAAGAAGAAGAAGAAGAAGAAGAGATTGGATTTATACACCCAAAGGCGTCTCAGAGTGGCTTACAAACTCCTTTCCCTTCCCCTCCCCACAACAGACACCCTGTGAGGTAGATGGGACTGAGAGAACTTCTGACAGAAACTGTCCTTGAGAGAACAGCTGTGCCAGAGCTTGTGACTGACCCAAGGTCACATCAGCAGGTGCAAGTGGAGGAGCAGGGAATCAAACCCGGTTCTCCCAGATAAGAGTCCGTGCACTTAACCACTACACCAAACTGGCTTTACTGGCAATCTTGCTCTTCTTCTATTGTTCTTATAAAGGTTGAATCTTTTTTATGATGGTCTTGTCTTACTGAAGGTCACTTCTAGAGTGTGAAGGCCCGGGGGAAAAACTGGAAAAATTGGGAGTCGTAAAGTATTTGAGCAGCATGGGAGATCATAATGGATAAGTATCCACATATTACTGCAATAGGATGTGCATCTCATGGCCTAAACTTGCTTCTTAATGATATCATGAAACTGGACACCCTTAATAAATATTATTTAAAAAGTAAATTCTGTTTGTAATAATTGTTTGGATACACTATATTTTTAATATGCTAGTTGTGATCATTTCATGCCAAGTAAAATTGTCCATAGTTATATTTTATGTTCCTAAAGTAACAGAATGACTTTCAGTCTGGAAAATAAAAAGTGCTAATGTAGCATTTTCCCATTTTTTTTCGAAAATTTCCGTTTTGCCCCTGAAAAAAAAATGGAAACAGCTGGGTTTTTTCCCGAGCTTCAAAATTTCCAGAAATTTTACATCTCTAGCTTCTATGTGTCATTCCCTTGAGCCCTGAAGAAGACCTGCCAAGATTAGAAAAACATGTTTTCACTGTACCTCTTACCTGCATCCTCTGTAATGATGAAATTAATTGACTCCTCCTAGTTCCTCCCAAAATTTTCTACAGCGTCCCAGCAGTCATGAGCTAAAACCCAAGATTCAAAATGCTCTTAAGAGCACTTGTGCCATTCAGAACTGGGCTGGGAAACAGCCAAAGTGCTGCCAGACCGATTGCTCACCCTTTCCCCACTCCAGTGTGAGCTACAGAGCCTCTTAGAGTGGCTGGGTCATACTTTGAAGACAATGCAAAAAATGAACTGGTATCAGGAACAGAGGCTTACATGAGAGATGATAGTGTCATTGGGGTTAATACTGGTGCTGTTGCTTCAGGCAGCGTGCAGGGTTCCTATTTGTAAATGTACCACCTGTAAGACTCTTTCTGCTCTTCACAAATACTATCAGCCGGGAGACCTCATCGTAGCTGGCATTATTTCTCAGATCTTCATGACCTCTGAAGAGATGACATTTGCAAAACATCCCTTCTAGGAGCTGTTTGATGAACTCATGTATGTTTCTCTTTTTCTTAATGAAATCATAGATGTCTCCAGATAATAAGTTTCCCATTCCATTAGTTTTGGAAAGAAGTGTCGGCTTTGTAGGAGTTGGAGAAGTGTAGTATTGCATCTTTTCCACTGCGGTGGAAGACTGGCAGTGGCTCAGTAGTAAAGCATCTGTTTTGCATGTAGAAGGTCCCAGGTTCAATCCCTGAAATTGCCAGTTAAATAGATCAGGTAGGAGGTGATCTGAAAGACCTCCACCCGAGATCCTGGAGACTGGTCACCAATCAGAGTTGACAGTACTGACCTCAGCAGACCAAAGGGTTGACTCTATAGAAGGCAGCTTCACGTGTTCATGCTAGAGTGATCTACACTTCCTGTTCTGCATTTATACCTGTTATTAATTTAAGTAGTCATGCTCATTGTTGAGATCTAGTCTGAAATTCAGCATGCATGGAAAGCACTGCCAAATCATTGTACTGGTAATGTCAATGCTGACTGAAGAGGCAACAGATGAACATACATGGCTGCCTCATACTGAATCAGACCTCCGGTTCCTCCAGTTCAGTATTGTCTGCTCTGACCACCATCAGCTCTCCAAGGTTTCAGGCTGAGGTCTTTCACATCAGCTACTACCTGATCTCTTTAACTGGGGTCCTTGGGGATTGAACCTAGAAACCTCTACATGCAAAGCAGATGCTCTACCACTGAGCCACGGCCCATGGCCCAGATCCCAAAGCTCCACATTCCATGCCATATGAAGTCCTCTCTCAATAATTAAAATGTGTATCCTGACTTCTAATTGTTATACATAAAATACAAAGCAATTTTTCAGACCCCCCTAGACATTGGTGTGTCTTGGCTGATGGGTTTCCCAGCAGCTGAAGGAAATAACCCCCTTTATCTCTACACTGTCCCAGCTCTCTTTAAAAACTGTTTGGTGAACTCTTAGATGATTACTTCGTTTCATGGGACTTCAGCTGCCATTGTGGTTACCTTGGCAACAGGCAAACTGAAGTGGTGGCTGAAATTTTACCAGCAAGGGAGATGAGAGTTCAGGAAATGGCAGGAACAGCTTGTCACCCTCCTTTTAAAGAAACCCAAGGAACAAAGAAGATTATATTTCTGAGCAGTTGGGCATCAGTTAGGTAGGTGTGCAGGTATGCGAGCCATTGGCTGGGTAGTGGCATGTGGGATACATGGTTGCTGCCGCCTAATAAAGCTAGCTTCCTGAAGCAAATGCCTCCAGTATCCTTATTCTAGAACCAATCCTAGTTCCATATTTCAGCTTCTTATGTCACCTGGAAGTATCTAACCAGTTTTGATACCTGTGTTACTCACTGAGCAAATGCTAAAGCATCTAGCGTATCTTATTCACATGTCTCTAATAACTAATTATTGTCAAGATGACAGATCCATAAGATACAGTCCAAACCTCTAAAATAATGAGCTGATTTCAACAGCCTCCAAAACAAAGTGGGTTTCCCCCCCTGCTCTTGTTCCCGGAGAAGATAATGTTGGGACTTACCCTCTACACCATTTTTGTGGGTTCCAGGGTCCAATAGGGAGGCCATGCAGCTGGTGTTCTGTAGACCACATAGCTGGGCTGGGGGGTTGTAGAGGGGGCAGCCCCTTTCCTTCTTTCGGCTTCACAGGTCACTTCAGGTGGGCTAGGAGGTGGGCAGACCTGGGGGCCCCAAATGTATCAAAGTTTCTTCATAATTATCTTCACTGGAAACAGTCTATTTTAGTGTAATTTTTATTACACAGTGTAATAGAAATGTGCTCTGATCAGGATAACCGAGACTAGCCCAGTCTCATATCTTGGAAGCTAAACAGGGTTGGCCCTGGCTAGTATATGGATGGGAGACCACCAAGGAATACCAGGGCCATGGCATAGAGGCAGGCAATGGCAGATCACCTCTGGACATCTCTTGCCTTGAAAACCCTACGGGGTCACCATAAGTCAGCTGTGGTCAGACAGCAAGAAATGACAAATAAAATGTAACAATGTGTACATTCATGTGATAGACTATGACACACCACACAACTATGTTAACAGATTACTAACTCAAAACTACCAGCATGTCCTCGCTTTGGTGTTTGCTGTAAAGGAGATCAACAAAAATCCCGCTCTCTTGCCCAACATTACTCTGGGCTTCGACATCCGCAACAGCTATTTTCTTGCAAGCTGGACCTATCGTGCCTCAATAGAAATCCTCTCTGCATGGGGCAATTTCATCCCGAACTACATATGTGACACACAGAACAGTCTGGCAGCAGTCATTGGAGGACCAAATTCAGATGTCTGCTCCTCCATGGCAACCATCCTGTGCCTGTACAAGATTCCACAGGTAAGCTGTATACTTGGGAGATTAAGCAGCCTTTTGTGCTTCCGTTGACTTTTAGCTGTAGCTTTGTGGTTTGGAGAAGCACTGCAGAAAACAAAGTGTCGCTTGGATGTGGCTGGAAGGTCCAACTCTGACCAAGCAAATGAAGCTATGAAAGAACAAAAATCATTCATGGGCATTCTTTTGCATATGGCCACCAACATCAGAATAGAAAACGTCTGTTTTTCTCAGGCCCTTTACTAGAAAGTTGAATCCAAAGGTTCTGTTTCACTAATCAGTGGTTGATCCTTCCGTTGGTGAAATACTCTAGGTTCCTTTGGATGACAGAAGCTCCAAAACTGAGTTTTTGATTTACCCATTTTTCCTTAGCCAAATTTATATATTTAACAAAATAAAATGTTAAGGACTGGGAACGCACTGCTTCAAATTACTTATGGGAGGGTTTTTTTTCCCTTAGCTGTTCTCTGTGGAGGGGAAAAAAAATAATAATCTGATGCTTGCTTCCAAGAGCAATTTGTGATAGTGTGTGCTTTGTGTGTGTCACCCCATATGGACACTCCAACTCGGGGGAAGAATGGAGGAAGCAGCCCTAAGAGAAGCAATAGTTATAGACCTAAGAGAAACAGTAGTTATAGACTACAGGAGGGCAAAGGAAACTCCCAAGTAGAAATAAATTCAGTGCAAAGAAGGGAAATATTTCTACACCTTTGCTCTTATCTTCCTTAGCTCATATATGGCTCATCTCCATTCATGAGTAACAACATCCAAACTGTGTTCTTCCATCAATTGTTTCCAAATGGGACCCATCAATATATGGGGATTCTGAAGTTACTTCAGCATTTCAAATGGATATGGGTTGGACTGATTTATGCAGACACTGACAATGGAGAAAGTTTCGTGCAGAATGTGGTTCCCATTTTTTCCCAAAGAGGAATCTGTTTCAACTTCATAAAACCATTTCCAAAAATAACTTTTTCCAGTAATGCTGGTGAAATGGTGGCAGATGGGCTTAAAGCTCATGGGATTGTCAAAGGAAGCACTGCCAATGTGGTGGTTGTGCATGGTGAAATTGTATCCATGATAATTTTGAGAATTTTGCACTACATTTCCGAATTTCAGGATGAAGCGATGGCAAACATAAGTAAAGTTTGGATTATGACAGCCCAGATAGATTTTACATCACTTACGTTTCAAAGAGGTTGGAGCATAGACTTCCTCCATGGTGCCATATCCTTTGCAGTCCACTCAAAAGATATCTTAGGATTCAGGGACTTTCTTCAGACCAGAAATCCTATCTCAAACAGAGAAGATGGCTTTATCCAGGACTTCTGGGAATATGCATTTAATTGTTCTTTCCCCAGCCCCACCATAGATACGCACTCTAAGAAACTCTGCACTGGGGAGGAGAAGCTGGAGACTCTTCCTGGGTCCATCTTTGAGATGAGCATGACTAGCCACAGCTACAACATCTACATTGCCATTTATGCTGTGGCACATGCTTTGCAAGCCATGCATTCATCCACACGTAAACGCAGAGTTATGGCTGATTCAAGGAGATCGATGCTTCTTAATCAACATCCATGGCAGGTGATTTTTAGGGAACTACAGCAGTGTAGGAAATCTCAACATATTGCATTTGTCTCTGAAAGATTAGAATTGACAAGTGGAAAGCTTTTATTTGGGCAAGGCTACCAAGTCTGAGCTGTGTCATGGACTCCACTTTACAAGTCATGGGGCCTTCTTACCTTTAATCCTTAGGCAACTGGATTATTCTGGTCTTATTTTATGACGTCAACTTACTATTACCAGTATTGTAGCATAGGTACATGCAACTCCTTAGGTGTACATAAGATCATCTGATTCTCTCTTTTTATTACTTTTACACGGATAAATCAATAGATTTTCCACATGAATCATCAGTAGATGAATAATAAGGGGATATTCGAAGGAGAAGGAGAATAAAAAAAATAAATCCAACCTCTGCCCTGCCCTCCAGCATCTGAACACAGAGTATTTCTCCCACATTACGAGCCAGTTCTTAACCTGCCTGTGGCCAGAAACAAAATGCCCTTCGGATGAAACCAAAGGGCTCTTGACCTATAATTTAGACCCAATGGATTTGGAACTAACTAGGATGTGTTTGCTTCCTTTAACATGTATTTTATGTTTAACCTAGGGGTTCTATAACTTTTTTCTCTGCTTGCCAACACTATATCATGCTGTGCTCAGAATATTTTAAAGTGGTTTGAATAATGAATGAACATCTCTACAGTATCTTAGATTTATAACACAGCTTTCAATACAAAAACATGGGTTGGAATTTTGTGAGGATTGTGAGGTTAGTATGTTCCAATTCCTTTAATGTTTGGCACTGAAATATCCGTGATCATCCAGAAGCCAGAGGCCAGTTTGGGGTTGTTAGTTTTATTTTGGATGTGTTATGCCTGCCATAGTCAACCATAGCTTCTAGTGCAAACGGGGAGCGATCTGGTGATAACCTGGGCCAGGATGTTCCTGATTGCCATTGTTTTGGACACTGCAACTCCCATCATCATCCAGAAGCTAGAGGCCAGTTTCAAAGTTCCTGGATTTTGTTTGGGCTGAGTTTTGTCTCCACAGACAATCAGAGCTCCCGTATCTAACAGTGAGAGTGGGAATTTCTAGGGATTGCACAATTCAGGATGTTTCCATTACTTTCATATCTGGAAGTGCTACATCGATGATCATCCAGAAGCCAGTGGCCAGTTCTGAGATTTTTAGCTTTATTCTCTGAGAAGATGGAATGATTGAGACCCTTTAATATTGATGAGCTATACCTAAGGTTAAGAAGTTATAAGAACATAAGAATAACTCGGCTAGATCAGACCAGTGGTCCATCTGGTATAGCATCCTATCTCATACAGCTGCCAGCCAGTTTCTATAAAAGGCCAACTCTTTGTCAAATTTGCTTCCTTTGCAAAGAGCATTAAGGGCCAACTAATACAACCATTAAGGAGCTGCGGTGGCTCAAGTGGTTAAGATGCTGAACTGCAGGCTGTGGAAGGTCAGTAGTTCAGCAGTTCGAGACCCGGGTGCTGCATGACGGCGTGAGCTCCCGTCTCTAGTTCCAGCTCCTGCCAACCTAGCAGTTCGAAAGCAAGAAATTGCAAGTAGATAAATAGGTACCACTTCAGTGGGAAGGTAACAGCGTTCCGTGCACCTTGGTGTTTAGTCATGCCGGCCACACGACCATGGAAACGTCTTCGGACAGCGCTGGCTCTTCGGCTTTGAAACGGAGATGAGCACCGCAACCCCTAGAGTCGGATTCGACTGGCTTTCGAGCAAGGGAACCTTTACCTTTACCTTAATACAACCATAACTTCTTTTGCAAATGGCATTTGGAGGCTTCTGTGGATAATGTGGGCCAGGATGGCCCTTCAGTTTTGGCAGTGCAACTCCAGTCATCATTCTGAACTTGGTGGTCAATTTTGAAATACCCAGCTTTGTTTTCTGACAAGTTGTGCCTGTTGGAGACAAGAATAGTTTCCCATGCATAAAGCAGGGATTGGTGGGTATTTCCGGAAATTATGCCACCAGGATGCTCTGACTCCTTTCATGTTTGATATTATGACTCCTATGAACGTTTTGAAGCTTGTGGCCAGTTCTGAGATTCCTAGCTTTCTTTTTTTGAGTAGTTACATGACACAGATGGACAGATGAATGGATGGATAATTTTATTATAGATTTTGTCAACACATCTGTGAAGTTCTGATTTTCATTGTTGTCTCTGTAGGCCTGCTTGTGTAATGCTTACATACTTATTTAATTTCTGTAAAATGTTCTTATGAGTAGGTGGTGTGACAGTGAGGATTCTATTGCCACAGAATTCTGCTGATAGTATGAAGGGGAAAAAATATTTTGTTCAGTTGCTGGAAGCATTCTCAGAAGAGCTAGGGTTGGTTTTAAGAACATAAGAGAAGCTATGTTGGATCAGGCCAGTGGCCCATCTAGTCCAACACTCTGTGTCACAGAGTGGCCAAAACCCAGGTTTTGGTTTCTTGTCCTCTTTAAGGAGAGGGGAACAGGTGATGGAAATTATTTTAGATATTATCCAAATTCATTAGGGATTATTTGTGAGTGTCCTCCATTTCCTTTCTTTTTGTACCCTTAGAAGCTCATTAATTCATGAATCTTGAGCAGCAGAAAACACTTATTTCTTAGATGCAAGGGCTAAAAGGACTGAGATCAGTTTTGAAATTGCTAGACTCCACAGCTTAGAGGGAGCATTGTTCTGGACACCTTTTAAAATATTGGGAGAGTAACAGAATATTTCCATGAATCCACTGATGTTAATTTGAGTGAAAACTGGGGCCAGGACTGTGACCCACCAGAATGGATCAGCCTTGAATAGCTCATTAGAGAATAGATCAGAGCCCAGAGCTCTTCCTAATTTTAATTCTTTGATAAGGCAAATGACCTCCTTAATTGATACCTCAGCCCAGGATGCTGTTACATCAAGAGGAATAATAACAGATATACTCGGCCCATTAGCACTGAAGAATAACCACTTGCAATAGACTTTCCATGTCAAAAGGGCAATACGGCATGGGATTTCAGAGGCTGGGTTGATAGTAGTATTGATGACAACAGTTGAGGAGAGCAATGGCCTTCGTCTAACCTGGTTCCCTCCTGCTTCCTTTCTCCTTTCTCTCCTCCCTCCAACAGGATAAGGATATAAATTGGTCTTCCCTAACGCCATCTGAAATTGTGTATATTGTTATTTTTAATTGTTTTTTAATTCAACCGTTAACGTTTTACTTCAACTGTTGTTCACCGCCCTGAGCCCTGTGCACATGGGAGGATGGTCTATAAGTTGTATTTGTAAATAAATAAACAAACACAACAAGGGATTAATTCATAAATATTTATACATTTCTCAGCATTTAAACTTTTGAGCTCCAATTCAGTTCAGGCCTGTATGATTCTTTGTTAGAAGACACCTTTCCTTCAGCCAGTGACCGGCTACTCCCCTACCTCTCTCTAGCACAGAATCTTCAGCTGTTAACCAGCTGCTCTCCATCTCTGACCTCCTGTCACTCAAGGGCTCTAAGCATCTCTCTCCCATCTGCATTCTGTTAGCTCCTCTTGGCTGCTCTTAGGGAGAGACAAGACTAGAGCTGTCCATCCCACAGGGAAAGGCCTTCCACTCAGGTACGGCAATGCCTCTGAGAGGTGCTGATGTGACCAGGCTACACTCATAGAACAAGTAGTTATGAATACATGTAACCATATAGACAACCTGCATTGTTTTCATTTAGAAATATACAATGTTGGTTTATGATAAGGAGGTTTGCAGTGAAAGTCGGACATTGGCAAGAATTGACTCCCCTCATCTGCTGGCACAAAAGCTCTCCTGCTGGTAGAAAATAACCACTGGAAACCACCTAATGTTTGTAGTTTTTAATCATTTTTTCTTGGTGTCGATGTTGTACATTGTAACCACGGCAAAATGTGGTGTGCCTTTATTAAAATAAATAAAATAGCCTGCAGGTGTAAAATAGCACTTCCTTGTTGAAGATTTAAATTATCTTTACCTCCTAATGTATATTTATTTCTCTGTACAAAAACAGCTTCACCAATTTCTGAGGAGGGTGTCGTTCAACAGCAGTAGTGGTGAAACCATTTCCTTTGATCAACATGGAGAACTGGTAGCTGGATTTGACATAATCAGCTGGGTCACATTCCCAAACCAGTCCTTCCTTCGAGTCAAAGTTGGCCAGATAGACCCAAAGGCTTGCCCAGAAGAAACATTTGTGATTTATGAAGATGCTATCACATGGCCCTGCAGATTTAACCAGGTAGAATTTATGTACATAAAAGGGGAAGAGATGTTGCTCAGTGGTAGAACACCTACTTGTCAAACAGAAAGTCCCAGGTTCAATCACAAGCATCACTAGTTTAAAGGACCAGGCCATTGGTGATGTGAAAGACCTCAGCCTGGGACCCAGGAGAGCCACTGACAGTCTGAATAGACATTACTAACCTTGATGGACCAATGGTTTGATTCCATATAAGGAAGATTCATGTGTTCATATTTTGAGTCACATGAACTCATTAGTCAGAATGTGAAAACATGTTAAGAGTCAGGGTCATGTTGTTAGTTTTGAACCTGATTCTTTAGTCTCAGAATTAAATCTAGAACAAAGTTTGTGTCCAGTGGCATCTTTGAGGCCAACAAAGTTAATTCTGCGTACAAGCTTTTGTGTGTAGGCACACTTCTTCAGATACACTGAAACAGATTTCCTCAAGCCTTACATATGGCTAGGAGGGGTTAGTTGTCAGGAAGGGCTAGTTAGAGTCAAGATGTATAAGTAACTGCATGATAAGTATAGCTGTGATTAGATCAAAGCAGTTGGTAAGACCTGTAGATGGCAGCAAATTAGCATACAAATACTAGAGTTATCAAGAGCCAGTTTGGTGTAGTGGTTAAGTCTGCGGACGCTAATCTGGGAGAACTGGGTTTGATTCCCCACTCCTCCACTTGCACCTGCTGATGTAACCTTGGATCAGCCACAAGCTCTGGCACAGCTGTTCTTGAAAGAGCAGTTTGTGTTAGAGTTCTCTCAGCCCCACCTACCTCACAGGGTGTCTGTATTGGGGAGGGGAAGGGAAGGGAGTTTGTAGGCTGCTCTGAGACTCCAAGTGAAGGGCGGGATATAAATCCAATCTTTTCTTCGTCTTCTTCAAACAGATGTGAGAACTAAGTTTGAGTACAATGGAACCTCTCACACCAACAAAATTCAATTCTGCATATAAGTGAGAACTGTGAGTCTTAGCATGTGTAGATGCAATCTTCATCAGATACGTTGAAACAGATTCCCTCAAGTGTTACATATAGGTAGGGGAGGTTAGTTGCCAGGAAGGGCTAATTAGACTCAAAATGCATAAGTGCAGCTGAGGTTGGAATAACACAGTTGGTAATATCTATGAATAAGAACAAAATTAGCATACAGATAATAAAAGAGTTAACAACAGATGTGAGAACTAAGTTTGAGTCCAGTGGCATCTTTAAGACCAACAAAGTTTAATTCTGGGTATATGTGAGGACTGAGTGACTTAGCATGTGTAGTGAGATAAGAACCTGATACCTCTGTTAAACCCTAGGGTTTCCATTGTCCTGTGTGTTGTAATAACTTGTAATTCGGCAACCTCCCATTCCAGTCTGTTTCTGAAATTCCATTGCAATAAAACAGCTATGGCATCTTTAAGTGTTCTTGGGGTATTTTGAACTCAACTTTGCAAAATTTGGTCTGTTATTGTGCTGTGAGAATGGGCATACTCACACATATCTGCCCTGCCATAGCTGCTTTTAAATATAGTACACTAATGAAATTCTGAATAAGAAGTTTTCTCTTGTGCAATATGAGGCACGAGCAGAGGTGGACCTTTTCCACCTCCCACTTCCCAGATCTGCCCTCCTGAAGTACTGGAACATCAGTGCTGGAGGCTAGGGCATCCACATGGTCAAAAGGGGAAAGATTCACTTCCAGTAGAACCCTGTGATGCCCTGACCCGGATATCCAGACTAGGCTAATCTCCTCAGATCTCAAGAACTGAACAGGATTAGCCTTGGTTAGTACTTGGATAGGAAATCACCAAGGAAGCCCAGGGTCACTACACAGAGGCAGGTAATGGCAACCCACCTCTGTTTGTCTCTTGCCTTGAAAACTCTCTGGGGTCACCATGATTTGGCTGCAATTTGACAAAACTTTCCCCCACCAGGTCCTTGTGCTGGAAGATAATATGACCCAGCCCAAAGTCTATCCCTTGTTTCATTGCTTCTGGCTAATGCAGCCTGAAGAAAAGTCTCTGGCTCTGTTCTCCAATCTGACCTGCCTCTCAATCTGTACAAATTAAGCCTTTGCTCTTAACTAACAGGAGCACCTCTGGCAAACAAAACAGTTCATGCAAACATTACCCTTGTTTGTAAAGTTGCATGAAACCATCCCAAATATTTATTTATTTATTTAAATTTCTAGACTCTCCTCCCCTGTACAGCAGGGCTCAGGGTGGGTTACAACAGTAAATGCAAACAATAAATTTAAGACAGGTCAAAGATAATTACAAAAGATTAAAACCTATGCAGAATATCAGCTAATAGAATTTCCAAGATGGCGATAGGACACAAGTTGACAAGTGCTCCCTATAAAAGGTCTTTGTATGTTTGCCCATAAATTTTGGGGAAGTGAGTGAGGACTCAGCATCAATTAGCACAGAAGATACGGTGCAATAAGCAGTGAAAACAGGGTAGGGAAGACCAATGTAATTGGACATTGGCCACTTCAGCCATATGCCTGGTGGAACATCCCTACGGAACTGTAATAAGTCCTGCAGGGCCCTGATCTCACTTGGGAGAATGTTTAACCAGGCAGGTTCCAGACCTGTAAAAGCTCTGCCTCCGGTTGATGCTAGGTGGACCTCCTTTGGGCCACAGACCATGAGCAGATGTTGATCTGTAAAGCGTACAGCTGTTTGAGGGATGTACAGGGAGAGACAGTCCTGCAGATATGCTTGTTCGAGACCACATAGGACTTTGAAGGTTAGGACCATGACCTTGAACTTGATCTGGCATCCAACTGGGAGCCAGTGCAGCTGATGGAACACTAGTTGCATGTGGGCTCTTGATAGTGTTCCAGTAAGGACATGCACCACGGCATTTTGAACCAGCTGAAGTTTCTGAGTCAGTCTCAAAGGCAGCCCCTTGAGATGTGGCAATGATGAGTAGAAATGGAAAGACTGCACACAGAAATGCTATCAGGTTTTCTCTCATTAATTGGGAGGGTTGCCTAATAATTTTGTTTGGATGGTATGTTTTTCACCCACCAGTCAGCAGAGTTAGTTCTCTTCCCATGTACAACAAGTACTCTGTAGACAAAATGCCCTGATGACATTCCAAGACTGAGCACTTTATTAAAGGCACATCAATCACTGATATACAACGGCACAGAATATACAATATGAAAAATATTTTTTCTCTTTTATTAATGGATAGGTGCAACCTCTTTCTCAGTGTAATGAAAACTGCCCTTTTGGTCATAATAAAGCAAGGAAGGAAGGGGAGCCATTTTGTTGCTATGACTGCCTTCCATGTCCAGAAGGGAAGATTTCAGACAAAAAGGGTAAATAATGCTTTCTGTCAAGTTTACTCTTCAGCCTTTATAATGTTGAGTTATTCTTAAAATTGCTTACACCTTGTGGTATGAAGTCAAGAAACTACCATATTCATTTACAGACATGGATGCCTGTTTCCAGTGTCCAGAAGACCATTATCCGAACAGCGACCAGGATTTGTGTCTTCCAAAAAAGATCACTTTCTTGTCTTATGAAGAACCTTTGGGCATCATCCTGGCTATTTTTGCTTTTTCCTTTTCTTTCCTCACAGTTTTAGTGCTTGTTATCTTCATTAAGCACCAGGACACTCCCATAGTCAAAGCCAACAACCAGGACCTCACCTACACACTCCTTGTCTCCCTCCTGCTCTCTTTTCTTTGTGCTTTGCTATTCATTGGCCAACCTGGAAAGGTGACCTGTCTCCTTCGACAAATGACATTTGGCATAATCTTCACAGTTGCAGTTTCTTGCTTATTGGCCAAAACAATCACTGTGGTTCTAGCTTTCATGGTGACCCAACCAGGATCAAGAATGAGAAAATGGGTGGGGAAAAGACTGGCTAGCTCCACAGTTATTTCCTGTTCCCTTGTTCAAGGCATGATTTGTGCTGTGTGGTTAGCAACCTCTCCTCCCTTCCCAGATTCTGACATGCATTCAGTGACTGAAGAAATTGTACTGGAATGTAATGATGGGTCAGTTACCATGTTCTTCTGTGTCCTGAGCTACATAGGCTTCCTAGCCATTGTCAGTTTCACTGTGGCTTTCCTAGCCAGGAAATTACCTGACAGATTCAATGAAGCCAAGTTCATCACCTTCAGTATGTTGGTTTTCTGTAGTGTCTGGTTGTCCTTTGTTCCAACCTACTTGAGCACCAAGGGGAAATACATGGTAGCTGTGGAGAACTTCTCTATTTTAGCCTCCAGTGCTGGGTTACTGGGCTGCATCTTTTGCCCCAAGTGTTACATCATCGTGATGAGACCTGATATGAACAGAAAGCAAAGGCTAACAAAGGGAAATAAATGAAAAAAAAATCTGCTTTCTTTAGATGATGCTGACTTCCTGGCTTCTTTATCTAATCCTTTGTCATCTCTGATCGCTCTCTCTTTTTCCAAATTACATGTATATACATGTCTCTGTGTGCAGTCATTTGCCCTTTAATTTCCCAGGGGAAGGAGGTAAGACTTAAACCTCTGCCTCTGTTTCTTCCCTTAATCTGCATGGCAGGCAGAATGCTGGGGATGGGACCTAGTCTCCTGGGTTTTACACCCCCCGAACACACATTTGGAATTCCAGCTTGCTGCTAGAATTTATGACCAAAGTCTGTGTCTTTTCCTTACTGTTGGCATATTTCCTAAGGGGGAGTCAGAGCATGGAACAAATGTTCTGGTTCTATTATCCACACACACACCAGTGTGCAAGAAAAGAATACTATACAGAAAGAATTTCTCCCCCCCCCCGTGGTAGTAACATATGGCTCTGCTCAGAATGGGAGCTAGAGAAAACATAAAATAACACAGGGGAGGCTAAAGAGGTACTAGGGGTCACACACCTGTTTATACCAAGGACTGGTACAGTAGGAAGACTCCAAATTGAAGAGTAAATTAAATAGTTTTTTTTTTAAGTATCTCCCTAATTGCAAACACATTAAGCATTTAAGAAAGAGCATGCAAGTCAGAACTAGGAAAACAGAGATGATGATAGTGAATAGAAGGGTCACCTATGGGGGTTATACTACCAGTTCAAATGTGAAGAAGTCCATGGAGATTATGGCCCAAACAAAGTTTGTGGGTGAATTGCCAGCTGGCATCCAGGCAGACACACAGTCAAGAAAAATGTGGACAGTCAGAACTTTGTCTAGAAACAGGAATTTTCTTATGATTTCATGGAATTTGTTCACTGTTGTTATGTAGTATTTCTTGGTAGCAATATATAGAAGAATTTTTTTTTGTATGTCTTGTTGACTAGCTTGATTTGTGGGCCAGACTCTCACAACTGTTTTCTTAGTACCTGTTTCTAGACACACAGTCAAAGCCATGTGCTTTGGTCGATATAGACATGGGGAAAATATGTGGACCAATGAAAGGCCTTGAGGGGCTTGTCTCAGGTGAAGACATAAGATTACCTGAACCAATAAAGGGTCCCAGGGGGTGTGACCCCAGGAAAAGCAAAAACAAGGTTTGACCAGAGGGGCAGTGTCTGGATTCACAGTAGCACTGATTATATTAGTCAGGTGCTGGATGGCTCTACTGGAGCTGGCAGAATGAGTTTGGTGACCACTGATGGTCCTGCCGAGGCAGATTGAACAGGTTCCCAAGTTTACACAAAAGGTGAGAAATGATGCCCTGATTAGCATCAGCAGGGCTCTTTTTGTAGCAGGAACTCCTTTGCATATTAGGCCACACACCCCTGATGTAGCCAATCCTCCAAGAGCTTACAGTAGCCCCTGTAAGAAGAGCTCTGTAAGCAATTAGAGGATTGGCTACATTAGGGGTGTGTGGCCTAATATGCAAAGGAGTTCTTGCTACAAAAAGAGCCCTGAGCATCAGAAAGGATTGTTAAACATTTGAATATTTGATTGGTTTATTTTGGTATCCTGAGGGATGGAACAGTTGTGGAGACAAAGGACAGTTGTGGAGACAAAGGATAGATATCACACAAAAGGGCTATGTGAAGTTCTGGAGACAGAAGGGCTATTCACCAGCTGGCCACTGAATAGCTTTTGAAATATACATACTGTACCTGGTGGAACTCAGCATTGTTTCATATGCATACCTTGCTGGGTATCTTCCAGTGTTGGGGTCATCTTCCCCTTTATCCAGGGGATATTCCCTCATAAATACAGTTGCCAGCCTTCATGTAGGATTCAGAGTTACCCAGGAATTACAGTTATCTAGAAAGATCAATTCCACTGTAGGAAACAGTAGCTTCAGAGGGTGAATCCTATGGCATCACATCCCCACTGAGTTCCTTTCCCTCCCCATACCCTGTCATCTCCAGGCACTACTCCCAAATCTCCAGGAATTTCCCAAGCCAAATGTCCAGGCATATATTTCACATGTCCAAAAAGGCGAGGAAAAAGCTGCACTGTTTGCAATAACCATAGCGCTTCAGAAATGGCTCATTACTGGAAGGAAATTTGCTGTATGAAACCCCTGTCCCTTTATCACTTTACTCGAAATCAGGCCAATGGTGAATAACATCCAGTTTAGAATGGTAATGTGAAAAGGGATTCTTCCTTCCTTCCTTCCTTCCTTCCTTCCTTCCTTCCTTCCTTCCTTCCTTCCTTCCTTCCTTCCTTCCTTCCTTCCTTCTTCTCTATTTGGAAGATTAGAACAGTATCAGTATGTTTTTGTTTAAAATATGTCACCCATATTTACTTTATACATGAATGGGACGGAGTTCCCTGTCTTTTTCCACCAAAGGATTGATGGTAGCTATGGATGGGGTTATTTGTATTGGGGGAAACTACTTTTGCTTCTTAATCTTATGCTATGACTCTTGAAAGATATCAGCATATAGTTTTACATATAGTTTTGATCATTCCTTATCACTAATTTTTCTAGATCTCCTTTGGTGTATAGGAATGCATGTTCACTGTTAAATAAAGGAACTCTTTCTTTGATACTTTTGAGTTGAACATGGTATGTGATATTGTGCAAGGTAAACCGCTTTAAGTCCCTTTGAAGAGAACAATGAAGGCAGGCAGGCAGGCAGGCAGGCAGGCAGGCAGGGGAAGGAAGGAAGGAAGGAAGGAAGGAAGGAAGGAAGGAAGGAAGGAAGGAAGGAAGGAAGGAAGAAAGAAAGAAAGAAAGAAAGAAAGAAAGAAAGAAAGAAAGAAAGAAAGAAAGAAAGAAAGAAAGAAAGAAAGAAAGAAAGAAAGAAAGAAAGAAAGAAAGAATACAAGTCCAGGGACAGAGTAAGCCAGCAACAAAGGAGACACTGAGTAGTACCACAATTTGCTCACTATTCTACATTCAATCATTAACTTTATATGAGCAAACTATGATGTTGGAACTGTGCTAGACCAGAGGAGTAATTGGTGCAAGCAGGCATGAAAAGAAATAGGAAACAATGGAAAGTCAAGTTTGCTTGTTTTTTTTTAACAAATAAATTTAGAAATATCCAGTTTCATAAGGAAAAAAACCCAGAGAAAGTTCAGCACACCCACAAATCCCATAGGACCAGTCTGCTATTAGCTTGACTGTGATCAAATTCAGTTTTGCTGCAGCTGATGCGATAGCGAGAAAAAAATATGCTCTGGGGAGGGGATACCTGCCCTGTAATTATCTCTCATTACAGTGAGCCCACATCCTTTTGGCAAAAGATCATAAAAGAACCCCTGTACTAGTGAGGGTCAGGGTGTTCAGAAGCAGGGTGTCCCCCTCCCTACCCTAGTTGGCTCTTCTTTCCCTTGAAATCTGGATCTCAGGTGTCAGATGAGTTTTGCGTTGCCGTCTCCGCTATTGAAGGCTGGATGCTGTAAACAGACCAATGCTGAATGATAATGATCATCAAGACAGATAGAGGGGGACTCTGTGCCAATGGAAGAAGGTTTCGCCTTCCTGATGACAGCGCTCAATGTGTCACTGCAACTCCTGGTGTTGTTGCTCCTGCCCCAGACTGAAGGCAAGCTGAATCCCACCATTTGTGCTATGAATGATCCCCTCCAGACCTGGTTTCATTCTCATCAGCCAGGGGACCTCATTGTTGGCGGGATGACTTCTCAGTACCTCTCCGTGTCTGAGCATGTATCCTTTGAGGAACACCCCAAAACAAAGACAGTTGATGAACCTATGTGAGAAAATGTTTTTTTCCCCCCTAGAATACGTTACACTGGTTTACAACCCTTTCAAATAGTAAAGGCATACACTCAGTCACATATTCTGAAATTGGCATTTATTGATATAGATAAATCTGTTCAGGAGTGCTTTTAGGTTTATGATAAACTGCTGTTTATGAAACTGAGCAAATGAAATTGAGCAAACTTCAGAGGACAGCGGAAGACAGGAGGGCCTGGCGTGATCTGGTCCATGGGGTCGCGAAGAGTCGGACAACAAAAAAACTGCTGTTTATAGCTCCAGGCTGTCCTCAGTATTTACTGTTTACTCCTAAGCAGATTTACATGCTTCTAAGACCACTGAAGTCAGTGGACTGAGACAGGCATAACACTGCATCAGATGGAACTGTTACTTTATTTTCTTCCTCTTGATATTATAGTTCATCAGCTACTGTGAAATTGTGTCCTGTTTCTTCTTAATAACTTATTGAGCATGCAGATTCCCCATATGTCTACTAAATAGCATACAAAACATATCACATTATGAAATCAGCACTGTAACACAATAAAGGTATAAATGCAAAATACAATGAAATAAAATTATGAAATGATCACTGGTTCTTAACCATGATAATTAAATGGATTGGTCATATAAAGAGACATTCAAAGTGCTGGGGAGAGCAAACATGAACGTTTCACCTCTATGCCCATCTTGTGAACACCCGGGAACATCTATCTTTTCATTATTAAAATCCTGGGCTGCATGCATCATAGTCAAACATAGAAAGACCAGTGCAATATCCATACACTGACTTTCTGTTACTGACAGTGCACTCTTAAGCAAAGTTATATCCTTCTAAGACCACTGAAGTCCTTGGGCTTGGGAGGATGTCACTTTGCTTAAGAATGCACTGTCTATCACATAGTAATGCACACGCAAAACAAAACATCTATTCTGAGCATCACAAAAATACTACAGAAAATAATTATTTTGAAAATATATCTGCCTGAATATGCATTATCAATGTGAGGGAAGTTGGAGCTGTTGCTGGAACCAAAGAAGAAGAGATGGTTCTTATACTCCACTTTTCTCTGCCCCAAGGAGTCTCAAAGCGAATTACAATTGTCTCTCCTTCCTGTTCCCACAACAGGTACCTTGTGAGGTAGGTGGGGCTGAGAGAGTTCTGAGAGAACTGTGGCTTGCCCAAGGACACCCAGCAGGCTTCATGGGGAGGAGGAGTGGGGAATCAAACCCAGTTCCCAGATTAGAGTCTACTGCTCTTAACCAGGACACTATAATGGCTCTCAAAGGGGGGGATCATGAACCTCTTGTTTTGTTCTTGATATATGTGTGTTTTATTTCTTCAAACATTTAAAGAAAAGCAAACCATTCCATTTGTTAAACAGTTAGATAAGAAAACAATATATTAAAATGTCATGCTTAATTGGAGGCTGTGACAGAACAATTGATATAATGCACAGTCCAAGAGGAATGTCAGCAGATGATTTGGCAGTGAAGAGTAGAAAGGGCTTCGTGAAGCACGGGGCATTCTTCTTATATATAAAACATGTCTCTTGTTTTAGCGCAATGACAAAGAACTACCAGCATGCCCTGTCCTTGGCATTTGCTGTAAAAGAGATCAATGAGAATCCCCAAATCTTGCCCAACCTCACCTTGGGGTTCCACATCTATGACAGTCACTTCGATGCAAGGATAACTTATCAGAACACCTTGAACCTCCTCTTTCGTCAGAATAGGACTATCCCCAACTATGAATGTGACACAAAGAGGAATCCAGTAGCTGTCATTGGGGGACCTGGTTCTGAAACCTCTGGCCACATGGCCTCTCTTTTAGGCATCTACAAGATCCCACAGGTATGATGATGCATGCTCCAATTATTCCTGTTTACTAAAATACTTACAGTTTTCTGGTAACAGTCCCTGACATTGTCCCTATTTTGTCGCATGTACCTGGACAATAGTGAGTGAGCAGAAAAGAATGGAGGCGAAGGGAGGCTGTGATAGTGATTCTTAGTATGCAGAGATATAATGCAGCTCCCCTATTGCAATTTATGATATTGGAGGGGGTGAGATGAGTCTGCAGAGAAGGGACAGAAGAAATTTAGAGCCCATAGGCATCTTTAAGACCAACAAAGGTTTATTCAAGGTATGAACTTTCATGTACATGCACACTTTTTCAGATACAAAGAAAGAAAGTTCTAGAGCTGCCTTTCCATGTATATAAAGGGACTGTTTGAAGTGGGTGTGTTGGGGGAAAGAAAGAGACAGAGAAAATCCTTGTTTGCTTATTTGGAACGGGAATCAGTAGCTCACCATAAAGCATAAAGCTTCAGACCAACACGGCTGAACACCTGGAACTATCTTCAAAGAGCAATGTGAACCAAGAAAACATCCAGTCTTGTACAAGAACTAATGTGAAGAGAAAGAGAGAGAGAGAGCGAGCAAAGAACATGTATCAAAACCTGAGAAAAGACAATCTGCCACAGAAAATAGTTGAACAAGAAATATTGTGCCCAATAAAACAATAGCTAAAATGCTGATGTCTATAGCATAAGATGTTAAATTTCTAGATTTTGACCTTATCTAGATTTGGACTATGGTAAAAGAGACACACAGGTCTATGTCTTCATGTAAGCTGCCCTGAACCTGCTTCGGCAGGGAGGGTGGGGTATAAATTTGAATGAATGAATGAATGAATGAATGAATGAATGAATGAATGAATGTCCAAGCATTGAAATAGATCTCCATAATTTTATCATCTTGTCTCTCAGCCTATTCAACATTGCACTGATCTTATGAGGCTAAGACCACATGGAAGACTACAAAAAACAACCTGTGTTCCTTAGGGGGTGTTTGAGACACAAATGTGATAGATAAAATCAGCATTACGATTCAGCAATAGTTTGCTTATCTCCAAATGTGACAACTCCCCCTCAGTAATCTGAAATATCTGTTTTTACTAAGGTGACATATTGCTTATACGATCCAGCAGCACATGATAAAACCCAACAACTGTATCGAGTTTTCCCCAATGAATTATATCTGTACAGAGGCATTATCCAGCTTCTTCAGCATTTCCACTGGAATTGGGTTGGGATCATTGCAAAGAATGATGACGAAGGAGAAACGTTTGTGCAGACTATGGAACACATGCTTTCCCAGAATGGAATCTGTGCTGCCTTCATAGACAGAATTCCAGGCCAGAGTAGCATCTGGGGCACTCTTGATTTGTTAGACATTTTCCAGAATATGACCTTTGCTCAAAACAAGACAGATGTCAATGTATTTATTGTAAGTGCGGACTCTCACAGCATGCTATGTTTGCAAGTGGGACTGAGTATGATTGAACCAGGTGCTATGGCATCAATACAGAAAGTGTGGGTTATGACAGCTCATTGGGAATTCTCCTCAGAGACATTTCACAGACACATTGATATCCAGATCTTCTATGGTGCCTTATCCTTTGCAGTTCACTCCAATGAGGTTCATGGATTCCAACATTTCCTCCAGAGCCTGGATCCTCACTCTAGAGAAGATGGTTTTATCAAGCTCTTCTGGGAGCAGTCATTCAACTGTTTATTTCCAGATACTGATGTGGGTAAAGAGAGTGGTAATACTTGCACTGGGGAAGAGAAGCTCGAGAGCCTTCCTGCGCCCTTTTTTGAAATGCACATGACCAGCCAAAGCTACAGCATTTACAATGCTGCCTGTGCTGTGGCACATGCTTTACATGCCATGCATTTGTCTAGAAGCAAACACAGAGCAATGGAAGGTAGATACAATCTGGAGTCTTCTAAACCGCAACAATTTCAGGTAATATGCCAACAGGCAGATTTTCTTTTAACCATAAACAAACATTTTACCCCATGGTGTTCAGTTTGCTTTTCCTTGGGTTTGCCCTTTTCATGGACTCTTCCAACTCTTTCACCCTCCCAATAATTTAAGATGCCAGAAATGGTATGTCCTATCCTAATAGAAGCATATTGTTCTTGGAAAATTTGATCTTCCAGCTTTCATGGGTTTTGTTGTTTAGTTTGAGCACTGGCCAAATTCATCTGGGCATGATGTGGATGTCTTCAGTTTTCCCCATGGATGGAACCCTGTTGTTTAGAAGCTATAGCAACTTCCTTTAAATAATACCTATACATCTCTCAATATATTTGCTAACCAGACACCCCCCCATCATACCATCCAAGTACTAACCAGGGCTGACCCTGCGTAGCCTCCAAAATATCACAAGATTGGGTTACCATGGGTTATCCAAGTCAGGGTGCACCCGTTCTAGCTTGGATACATTTAAAACTGTGTTGTAGGGAAAAATAACTTATGTACTGTCTTCTGCCAAGGATTTCATTTCACTCAATATTGCCTATCTTTGAAATAGTCCCAGTGATGGCTTTACTTTGCCTTTAAGGCAAAGCAAATGGAGAACTACAAAGAACAGCTTGCTTGAGTATTGACCCATTAGGAAGGATTAGAATCCACGATCCATCATTAATTATGTATCACTTCCATGCCATTTGCCTTAATTTCTTTCATTTTAGCTTCATCCTTTCCTGAGGAGAATCTCATTTAACAACAGTGCAGGGGACAAGGTGTCTTTTAATGAGAATGGTGAAATAGAAGCTGGATTTGATATAGTGAACTGGATTACTTTCCCAAACCAGTCCTTCTTAAAAGTGAAGGTAGGACGAATGGATCCTGAAGTTCCAGAGGGCAGAGAGTTCTCCATTAATGAGACCATCATTACTTGGCACAGTAGATTTAAGCAGGTAGGGCCTGTGTGGGCTTTTTAGGGAACAACAAAGCTAACTTGGATGCATGGAATAAAATTTGAGTCCACTAGCACCTTAAAGACCAATAATATTTTCAGGTGATAAGCTTTTGTGAGTTAAAGTTCACTTTATTAGACACAAATGGAAAGAAGATCCATCAGCCCTTATATCCAGAAGGTGGGAGGGATGTTATAAAGAAGGAGGCAATGGCAAACTACCTTTGAACATCTCTTGCCTTGAAAACACCAAGGGGTCACCATACGTTAGCTGGAACTTGATGGCACTTTCCACCACAGCTGAATTCAGTAATTTTGACTTGATTCTATTTCCTCCGGAGGAAATACACCCGCAGTTGCATGATCACACCTCCCTTTGAAGCTGCAGGCACAACCCGTCAGTGTGTGATCAGACGCAACCGTGGGTGATTCTCTTCTCTTTTTTTGTGCTGTTTGTTTCCCATGCGCTTGAACAAGGAATCGATAAACTGCACCTCCGCACTGAGGGCTCCCTATGGAGTTTGTGATGATGCACATAGTGCAAAGAAGGGGGAAAACAATGGCACAGAGTTGAGATGGCCTGATCAGACCATCCCGACGGCTTGAGAGTGCACTGGAGTGATCAGACAGGGGAACGTCCATCTGTGGCCCGTCACAATCTGTTTACTACCAGATCTTCCCCAATGTCTTTTAACTCCGCTTCTGCGGTATAGCAGAACGGGTTGCCAACAACTGCAGGGCACTTCCCAGATGTTGTTGTCTGATCGTGCTCTTTAAATCCACCCAGCATTTGCTCCTATGTTGGGTCTAATTGTGCACATGATCGCAACCTAAGTGTATTATATACAATCATATCTATTTTTGAGGATCAGGAAGTAGGTAGAGCAGCAAAAAGGCTTGTTTTGATACTCTTCCACCTCTGGCACTCTAGGTGAGCTAATGGATGAGCTGTCCCTTCTTATGGCAGTGAAATCATCATGAGTTATTTATTCTTTGTATATAGCAGTGTTGCTTTTCAATGGAACAGCTAATTCTCTATCTAGTAACACCTTACAGACCAACAAGATTTTGGAGATATGAGTTTTCAAGAGTCAAAGCTCTCTTTCTCAGATACCTTCTGGGAGACTTGACTCTCAAAAGCTCATACCCCCAAAATCTTGTTGGTCCCTAAGGTGCTACTGAACTTGAAACTAGGTGTTATGCCTTGTATGAAGCAGTGCTTCATGTCAGTCTTCAACCTCCCTATAGTTCCATGAACTGAGTTGGGTGACTCTCAGTTCTAGTAATGTGAAGGGAGAGAAGGTTCACTCCATCTAATCTGTCCATACTAGAGGGGGTCTTAGACACTCTTTATTTGTTTGTCAGAAGAATATTACAACAACAGTTTCAACTTTGGGGTGATTTTTTCCTGCAGTTCTTCCTTTTCTAAAAATGTGGTGTGGCCAGAACTGTACTGAGACTCATAAATGTGATGATGATGTAGATTTCTATAGAAGTACTATGATTCTAGCCATGTTATTAGCAATCTGTGTCTTACGCATTGCAAGCATTGGATTTGAACCAAGAGTCTGTTTTCCTTAGTGTAGTCATACAGTCAGGAGGGCCTCTCCCTGCCAACTCAATTCCCAGTCAGGAACATCTGTAAGAAGAGGTTCCTTTATCTAGCTGGATCCCAAGCCATGTACGCTTTAAAGGACAAAACCAAACACCTTAAAATGGGCTCAGAAGGGGCTCAGTAGCCAGTGTAATTGCTGAAGTCTCAGGGTGACATGCTCCTGGTAACTGGCCTTGACCAGCAATCAGTCTTCAGCTGCAGCTTCTGAATGGTCTTCAAGGGTAGCCCCACATACAGTGCATTGCAATAAGTCCAGTCTAGATCTGATTGGACCAAAAATGGGCTGAAATGGGGCGAAATCACTCCAAACCACCACAGCTATCTCAGTCCCAGCACTGAGAGGTGGCTTAGTAGGTTATCTTGGTCAATGGTATCAAAGGCCACTGATAAATCCATCAGGACTAGCAGGACTGTGTTGCCTTCTCCAGTTCTCAGTAGAGGTCATCAATCAAGGCAACCCAAGCAGTGTCTGTTCCGAATCCTGGTCTCAAGCCAGACTGAAATGGTCCAGAATATCAGTGTTTTCTGAGAGACCCGGGAGCAGAGAAGCAACTACCCACTCTAGCCCCTTGTCCAAGAACTGAAGTTCTCCAACATGGTAGGGCTCGGGGATGGGTTTTTTTCCTCCCCAGAATGGGTCTTATCACTGCTTCTTTGAGCACAACTCCTGCTCTCAAGGAAGCATTTGCCCCTACCCTTACCCATACAGTCAGTCCCCCTCTAGCAGCTTTTATCAGAAAGGAAGGGCAAAGGTTGAGAGCACAACTGGTGATTCTTACTTCTCAAAGGATTTGGTCCACATCCTTGGACACTCAGACTGTGTTTTCTTTTCCATGGACAGGTCGTGCCCCGTGCTGTGTGCAATGACAACTGCTATCCAGGATACAGCAAAGAAAAGAAAGAGGGCAAGCCATTTTGCTGCTACAGTTGTACTAAATGTTCAAAAGGAAAGATTTCAAACTATAAAGGTCAGAAATATGGTATTACTAAACATTTAGAAATAGAGTGTTGAAGAAAAAAACCCATGGATCTATGGGCAGCATTCCATCCTGCCTTCAGACATGTCTGGAAACTAGCAGCCATCCAGGTCTCTACCAGGCAATATGCCACTCTCCCAGTTTTCTTGACACACAGAGGGATTTTTTCTCCCTCTTTTGGTACCACCACTGCCATCACCTGGCCTCTGAAGGAATTATGTGCTGAGAGGACTGAGGCTCCCAACATTTCTTACCTGTGTTGCCATTCTAAGGCCCAAGCTTGTGAAAATGTTTTCCTCTGGGGATTAGGCACTTACCAATTAACTGCCCCCTTTCTGGCTTGCTCCCATTTTAAGTGGCATTTTGAATGGTGGAGGACTATGTGGTACAGAGAACAATGACCAGTATTTTTTAAAAAATAAACATTTAGGGGAAAATGTCCACATGCACACCCTTAGTCCACCAACAGACAGAGTAAGAGATCCCAAAAGAAAAGTGTAAGCATGCAACTCCTCTATCCCTCACTCTGTACATGCCCCAGCTGTTCTTATTCTAAGGCACAGTCCTCAACTTTTAAAAATGCAGTATTTTAAAAGCTTCTCATGACTTTGGTTGAGTCTGTTCAAGCAAGCAGCCCTCTTCATGGCAATAGCAGCCTTCAGCAGGAGCCCAGGTGTAAGAGCTCCTTCTTCCTAAACAGAATCAATGAAAGAGGATTTTCTTTTCATTCCAAGAGGTTCTATTATCTCTGTTTGCCCACCTCCTTGTGTGTCGAAGAAACCTTTCCTGAAGACATTCTAGCATTTTAAACATCCCAAATCTCTCTTTCCAGTTAAGGGTCCTTGTCTCTGGACAGAGGTATGAGTTTACCATCTCATTGTCTTTGGCCTAGGAGCCTATTAGCATTTCTAAAGCTTGGCTTGGGCATTGATGGAGAGCAACTGATTTGCTGATTTGCCTTCCATCTTGTCCTGCCTGTTCTCTGCCAAGAGAGAGAAAAAAACTTTAAAAGAACTAACTAAAGTTGAAGGCTTTGGCACAATAAGATGCATTTCGGTACAGTAAGATGCATTTCTCCACAGAGAAAATGAGATGAATTGGGGGGGGGAACCCTGATAAATGGTTCTCTTATTTGCTTCTCAGTGATAGCTCCTCCAAAGCACACCTCTGACTGATATTCCACTCACCTCTTAATCAATGGAGTGTTCTTTTCCATTTTAAAGAAGAAGAAGAGATTGGATTTATACCCCACCCTTCACTACCCAAAGGTGTCTCAAAGTGGCTTACAATCTCCTTTCCCTTCCCCTCCCCACAACAGACACCTTGTGAGGTAGGTGGGGCTCAGAGAGCTCTTTACAGAAACTGCTCTTTTTTCAAGAACAGCTCTTATCAGAACTATGGCTTGCCCAAGGTCATCCAGCCAGGTGCAAGTGGAGGAGTGGGGAATCAAACCCAGTTCTCCCAGATTAGAGTCCACACACTTAACCACTACACCAAACTGGCTCTCAATTTGGTGGCTCTCATTTTCTGTCAATTTTCTGTCAATTTGGCCAGTTCACATTATACACATCATTGAACCAGCATGAAGTAGTGGTTAACTTATCAGTTTAGGATCTGGGCAACCCAGATTAGTAACTGAAAGACCTCACCAAGGAAGCTTATTCAGTGACCCTGGGACAGCCACTCTCTGTCACTTTTCTAGCCTCACAGGTTATTTTCAGAAGGTAGCTGTTGTGATCTTCAGTAGAAGACCTTGATATGTGTCCAGTAGTACCTTAAAGACTGAGAATGTTTTTAGCATATGAGCTTTTGAGAGTCAAAGCTTGGATGAAAAGATCTTGGATGCTCAAAAGATCACACACCCAAAATCTTATTTGTCTCTAAGGTGCTACTGTGCTCCAATCTAGCTGTTCTACCTCAAATGGGTTGTGGGAATAAAAATGGAGGAAGGCAGAATGACAGAAGAAGCTATGGGTCCCCACAAGGAAGACAAATGACAAATGCATAAATAAATAAAATCATGGAATTTACATACAGCATTAAAAATTTTTAAAAATCAGTTTTCTATAGTGTTCATACCATAGAAACTAGTCATACCATATAGTACTATTATCAAAATTTTCCAAGCAAACATATCTTGTGTAGTAAAGAGATCACTTAATAGACTTCAAAATAAGTTGTGTGTTAAGAACTGAAATAGCTTGTTTTGTTTTGTTTAAGATATGAATGTGTGTTTCCAGTGCCCACATGCTCAGTTTTCAAACAAGGAACAAAATGGATGTCTTCCAAAGGGTCGCAATTTCCTCTCTTTCAATGGACCTCTAGGTGTCAGTTTAGCACTTTTGGCTCTCTTTCTTTCTCTGACCACAGCTGTGATACTTGGAATTTTCATCAAGCACCGGAATACTCCCATTGTTAAAGCCAACAATCAGAATCTATCCTATTGTCTTCTTCTTGCCCTCTTGCTCTGCTTCCTCTGCTCCTTACTATTCATTGGCCAGCCTCAACCACTCACCTGCTTTCTACGTCAAACTGCTTTTGGTATTGTCTTCTCAGTGGCTGTTTCTTCTGTGTTAGCCAAAACCATCACTGTGGTTCTAGCGTTTATGGCCACTAAACCAGGATCCAAGATGAGGAAATGGGTGGGGACAAGGTTTGCAAACTCTGTTGTTCTCTGTTGCTCCTTTACTCAAGCAGGTATTTGCACGGTATGGCTATGGACTGCCCCTCCTTTCCCAGATGTTGACATGCACTCTTTGGCTGAAGAAATCATACTGGAATGTAATGAAGGATCAACCCAGATGTTCTATTGTGTTCTGGGCTACATGGGATTTCTGGCTCTTGTCAGCTTTATTATGGCTTTCCTGGAAAGAAAACTTCCTGACACATTTAATGAAGCCAAGTTTATCACTTTCAGCATGTTGGTATTTTGCAGTGTTTGGGTTTCTTTTGTGCCAACTTATCTAAGCACTAAAGGAAAATACATGGTGGCTGTGGAGATATTCTCCATCTTGGCTTCCAGTGCTGGGTTACTGGGTTGTATCTTTTGTCCAAAATGTTACATAATTATCCTAAGACCTGAACTAAATAAAAAGGATCAGCTAATAAGACAAAATTACTAGATGCCTAAAATGGGGTGATGCAGAATTAAAATTATGCCTCAACATTGGTAAAGCTAGACAAATCAGAGTTTGAGTAGTGCATGGAAACTCTTATGTACATAACTTTGCTGTCCATAAAATAAAGTATTTAAATGGGAAAAAATTCTATAAGGTGTTATTTATTTCTATATGAGTTAGTGAATATTTCAAGCAAAATCTTTGAAACTTGTCCTAATTTCTCTTCAATATATGCTGGGAAAAAACCCATTTGTCATATTTCCATTCTTTTGTCTAAATTGAGACACTCATTCATCCATATTTTTATTTTAGAAAAAGGCTTGAAAGAGAGGACTAACTTCTTCCCCTCCTAACAAGCCAAATTTAGTCTCCTTACTTTTTGCTTTTGAATTCAACTTTAAAGAAATGTGCTAGAACTTGATTTGTGGATTTTCTAAATATTGTTTGGGTTTCTACTCTCCTTTGAAAGTAGGATTTCAAGGGATTTCCCGCAGAAGAAAAAAACGCTATCCCTCTAAGACAGGGCTCATGTCGATTCTTTGTGATTTGCTTCTTGGTAACCCAGTAGTTCTAAACTGTTAAACACTTCCTATCCATTAGCTTCCTGTTTGCATCCTTTCCTGGTTGATGCTTCCTGTCCAGTAACCTCCACCACATCTTATTACAACCTAATTACATTTAATGGTTATTCTGAGTCATCTATCAGAATAATAGACAGTAATTATTGACCCATATCAAATGTTCCATTCTTGAGTAAGATGATTAAATAGATGGTAGATAGATAAATGAGAACATTTCTGGATGGACTGGATTGTTTGGACCCTTTTTAATTCCCATTTCAGGCATGGTTATGGGGATAAAACAGCCTTGATTGGTGGTGTTCACTGGGAAATGGGCTGCTCCATGGCTTTTGATTCCATTGATCATGGTATCCTTCCAGACTGCCCTTCTGGGATAGGACTATGAGACAACATTTTGTGATAATTCCAATCCTACATGGAGGGTAAGTTTCAGAAGGTGTTTCTGGGGGGACTGCTGCTCAGCCCCTCAGTCTTTGGCCTAGGGGGTTCCATAAGGCTTCATCTTGTCCCCTATACTTGTCAGTATCTACATGAAAACTTCTGGATGAGGTCACCTATAGATTTGGGCTGGATTGTCCCCCATATGAAGATGACATTCAGCTCCACCTTATACTTCCAGTTGATCCCAGGAAAGCTGCAGAATGTCTGAAGGCAGTTTTGGAATGGATGCAGGATAATAAACTGAACCTTAATCCTGACAAGAAAGAAGTCCTACTGGTGTACAGAAAGTCTGACCCAGGATTTCAGGCATTCTCATTCTGGATGGGGTTGCACTTCCCTTGAAAGAAGAGGTCCTCTTGGATCCAGGCCTACCGCTAGTGAACCAGGTGGTGACTGTTGCCAGGAGTGCCTTGTACAAGCTTTGCCTGGTTACCTAGCTGTAACCTTTCCTGGGCAGAAAAGACTGTCCACTGTAATACATGCTCTGGTTACCTCTAGATTAGATTACTGCAATCTGCTCTGCGTGGCACTTCCCTTCAAAAGAGTTCAGAAACTTCACTCGGTACAGAATATTGTAGCCAGAATGTTGACTGGAGTGGATCATAGGGACCATATTACTCCAATATTGGCCGATCAGCACTGACTCCCTATTTGTTTCCAGGCATGATTTAAGGTGCTGGTCTTGGTCTTCAATACCATGTATGGTTTGGGACCAACATACCTGAACAATTGCATATCCCCTTATAAACCTGCCTGAGCACTATGGCCATCTACAGAGGCCCTGCTTTGGGTGTCCCCACCTCCTAAGGTAAAGCAGGTGGAAACCTGGGAAAGGGCCTTCTTGGTCATGGCACCAAAGCTCTGAAACTTTCTTCTCAGGGAAATATGTTTGTCCCCTTCTGTTGCCATCTTCTACCAGTGGGTGAAGACTTTCCCCCTACCATTTGGCAATTCCTCAATGAGCCTTTCTTCCTAACCAATGTTTTCGTTGCCTTTTTTGTGTTTTCTGTGTGTTTTAACTCTGTTTTAAATTATTTTAGTGATGTGTGTTCAGGGCGTTGATTTTAATGATTTTAAAATATTATTTTATCATATATGTTTTAAATTTTTAGCTGCCCTTGCAAGGCCCATGTAAAGGAGGAAGATGAGATACAAATTTTGTAAATAACTAATGTTAACTATAACAATGGCAATCATTGTATGTGAAACAAAATCTTGGTGTCTTGGGTGGAAATGCAGAAGCAAAGTAAGCAAAGAATGTGAAAAAAAATCAACTACATCTTACATAAATGATAATTACTGGTTGTGACTGGGAGAAGAATGAGCTCCCTTTTAAGGAAATTGTTAAGCTTACTAAAAGTGGGAGAAGCACAAACATGATCTTAAACAACTTCAAAGATCTTACAGGTATTACTGAATCCATGCTATCAGAAGTCAAGACGTCACAAGGGTCACCTGTTACTAGTATAATTTTTGAACAGAAAATGCCAAGTTCAGTTTCCAGCACTGGAGGCTACAAATACCCTCATTTTAGAACCAGTGTTCAAAATAGCTCTCATTCAGGGTTGCAATATCAGTTTAAATGGAATTCTTTCAATCTGCTTCTTTTTCCTGTCTACCATAATGTATGTGTTTAAATAAGGACATCTTCTTCTTAAATGTTTGTTCCAACTTACATAGTAGCAACCTTTGCAGGTGCTTTTTAGAGCTTAGGAGACCTGGCCCATATTGAAACTGAATAATGTTTACCTGTTAAGAAATTGCAATGAGACTTCCTATAATGGCTTCTAGTTCCTGAGGAAGGACCTGAAGTCCGAAACACTGATCAATACCTAGGAAAAGTGTTGGACATCTATTCCAGACTTCATTGCTTCCCTCTGAGAGATTTCTATTCTGGACTTTGTTCTTTCCCTTTGGGATATTGTGGACTTTCATATTTTCCTATGGTGGATTACATGTGTTGAATCACTTATTGTGTTGAAGTCTCTTTTTGGAAGCTTTTGTGCGGGTTTTTGCAGTGCACAGTTGTTATTTTTTGTTTTTTCTTGATCACTGATCCAAGGTCACACAGCTGGCTTCATGTGGAGGAGTGGGGAATCAAACCCAGTTCTCCAGATTACAGTCCACCGCTCTTAACCACTACACCAAACTGGCTGCCCCAGAACTTTGGTTCCTCATTTTCAGTATTGCCAGACTGGCATGGGCTCTCTAGAATCTCAAGTAGAGGTCTCTCACATCACCTACTGCCTGGACCTTTTACCTGGAGATGCTGTGGATTGAACCTGAGACTTTCTGCATATAAAGCAGAGGCTCTTCCATTGCAACACAACCTCTCTCCAACAAATAATTAGGCACAATGACAGAAAGGAATGTTTTTATAATCTTTAGTGGCTATCTCTAATTTTATAACATAGCCAAAGTCCAACAATGAAAATTTCAAACATAAAATTATTTTTATTTTGGGCCATGGTTAAAAAAAAAAAAAGTAACAAGAGTATTGACGGCTGTACCCAACATTTCCTGAGTGTTGTTTTTCATACCTAAAACACACACACACACACAATCATCTGAGAATGTTGTATGTAATAAAAACACTAAAATCATAAAACTCAATCTGTTGCTAAAGAACAAATTTTCAACAATCATGTTAGTGTAGTATTTTTTCTGGTATTTAGATTAGCTAAGTGGGAAGAATCAATTAGAACTTTCAATATGATAGTCATAATTCAGAATTTTGTTAAACCTACATTCACTGGACTTTTCAGAGGAAGTAGAAATGATCAAGAAATACAGGCCAGTGATCAGATATTTAATGATGGTATGGTTCATAGCATCAAACGCTGATAAATGCAGTTACTGCAACACATAAAGAGGCACACTCTTTGTCTTTGTTCAGATGGCATCATATCTTAGGGCCACCAGCGGCATCTCTATCACATAGCCTGGACTGAAGCCAGACTGAAATGGGTTTAGAGCCATAAGCTATCAGATAAAAAGATTCCAACAGTGTTACCATTCTATACTCAATGTTTTCTCCTAACTAGCTGCTCTCTATTGTTCAGCTCAGGCCTCAATATTATGACATAACATTTGGGCAAAAAGATGCAGCCCAGGAGCCCAGCACCTGAGGCCAAGATGGAGAAGATTTCCACGGCTACCATGTGTTTTCCTCTTGTGCTCAGGTACGTGGGGACAAAGGATAGCCAAACACTGCAAAAGACCAGCATGCTGAAGGTAATGAACTTGGCTTCATTAAAAGTGTCAGGCAGTTTCCTGGCTAGGAAAGCTACCATGAAGCTGATGCTAGCAAGTATTCCCATGTAACCTAGGACGCAGTAAAACATTGTAACTGACCCTTCATTACATTGCACTGTGATTTGTGCTGGCAGTGAGTGTGTGTCCAAATCTGGGAATGGGGGAGAGGTTACTAACCAAACAACACAAATAATGACTTCAACAAATGAGCTGGAAAAGACAACAGAATGAGCCAATCTTTTGCCCATCCATTTCCGGAAAATGTTTCCTGGCTTGGAGGCCATGAAAGCCACTACTACTGTAGTGGTTTTTGCCAGTACAGAAGAAACAGCTACTGAGAAGATGATGCCAAATGTTGTTTGCCGGAGGAGGCAGAACACCTTAGTAGGACGTCCCATGAAGAACAAAGAGCAGAGGAAACAAAGAAGGAGAGAGACAAGAAGAACGTAGGTGAGGCTTCGGTTGTTGGCTTTGACAATGGGAGTGTCCTGGTGTTTAATGAAGATTGCAAGTATCAGCACTGTAAGCATGGAGAAGAAAAAGGCCCAAAAGGCTAAAATGATGGTCAAAGGTTCTTCTAAAGATAGGAAGCTTATTGTCTTGGGTATGCAGTGATCTTGCTCCTTATTTGGATAGTGATCTTCTGAACAGCTGATGCAATGATCCATATCTGGGGGGGGGACAAATACTGGGTTGGATCAGTCTTTCCTTGTCCACTCAAATAAAGTTTGCTGAGATTCATAGGAACTGTCTCTACAAAAGCCATGTGGGAAGGAATTGGGTAAGACTGTGTAAAAGCTCACTACATCAAACCTATTTTCCCTAGTTTAAAGCCATGCTAATTGTTCTCCCAAACTGTTTTTGTCTATGGATTGTTGCTAGCACTGCAGATAAGATTAGAGTTTCAGTAGCCATTCCACACACAAAAAAACCTCCTCAGGAAACAGGAAACCTCCTCAGGAAACAATCCATAGACAAAAGAACCTCCTCAGGAAAGCTCCTCCATTAGCATGTTCATAGCCTGGAGACTACTACAAGATAATGACTCAGCCCTACCCCACCTTCCAGGGTAGATATAAATTACCTGCCTACCATTTTTATGCTCACCTTGACACAGAGAGTACTACATCTGTCTGTGTTCTACCTCTGAGGATGCCAACCACAGCTACTGGCGAAATGTCAGGTCCTACAGTGCCAAGTCCATGGCCACACAACCTGGAAAATCTACAGCAACTAATGATTGAACGCAGTTGGAGAAATGATTAAGAAAGTAAAAATGCTGTTAGCATATTTTTCTTAGTTGGCAAAAGCCCAATGCCATCAGTGAGTTGTATTTAAATGCACAATGGGCTGCACCTTCTGCCATCATTCCAAGCAAGTTCAGAGACTGGGCTGGAATTCTATTTGTTAAGAGTGTGTATCCTACCCTCTTGGTTTGAGATCCTCCCTTCAGAACATGGAGCACAATCATAGCAGCAAAACTTTTCCTCCTCTTTCATTTTCTTACTGAAACCCGGATAGCAGTGGTCATTGCACAAAGAGGATGGAGGAACCTGTGCTTGGTGGGGGGGAAAAAAGGAATTATTACTCAAAATGTTTGGAAAATGTTACTTTACGCAGGATCTCCAGATGTTAATGATGGTTATTTTAAAAAGTGAAAAAATGAGCTTATCTCTCTGGTCACATAGTGATCAACAAAATATAAAACACTGTTGATTATGCAAAGTGCAAGCTGTAGCCGACTTTGACGATCCTGTGGTCTCCCATCCATGCAGGGCTATTTTTGGGCAGGAATGCACAGGAACAGAGTTCCAGCTGGGTCCCAAGTTGGCCACGCCCAGCAGGAACTCGTTAGCATAATAGGCCACACCCAGCAGCAGACACTCATTAGGATTGGCTACATTAGGGGTGTGTGGCTTAACATGCAAAGGAGTTCCTGCTACAAAAAAAAAGTCCTGGGTTTTGACAACAAACAAACAGAATAAGAAGGAAAAGGTGGGTGTGGCTGGATGGCCACACTTCTGGTAACATAGGAGTGTGGCCTAATATTCTAATGAGTTTCTGCTGTTGGGTGTGGCCTATTATGCTAATGAGTTCCTCTGGGCTTTTTCTACAAAAAAGCTCTGCATCCGTATATGAATGGGGGCCAACTTTGCTTAGTTTCGAAGATCTGATGAAATCAGGCAACCCTGGTCCATCCAGGTCAGGGTAAAGCACTAATAGTACATCTAAGTAATGCTGAATCATCAGAAGGTCTAATAAGGCGGTAAAAATAAAATTATTACCCATAAAGTTTTATTCCTGCTCAATGAGAAGCCTTGCACTTGCCATTGCCCACAAATGATACCATAATGAAACTTAAAGTGCTAACGTCACAGGGAGGCATCGGTCTCCTTATCCGGTATACTGGCCCTCCAAGGCTAGTGGTTCACCACTGTGTGGAGCCAGACGGCGGAGGCCATGAACCACTGGTCTGATCCTGCTCCAGCAGGTGAGTCTCTTACGGTTACGCGGTTCTTGGCATTTCAGCAGGAAGCAATGGTATGAATATTATCATTGCTTTTAGTGACCGGTCCAGTTCCGCATCATAATTTATGCATGGCAATGCAGTCACGTCACAACTGACCTGTGTCAACCTGAGCAAGGGGCTTTCAAGGCAAGTGAGAAGCAGAGGTGGTTTGCTATCGCTTTCCTCTGCAGAGCCTTTCTTGGTGGTCTCCCATCTACATATTACGCTGCTCAGCTTCCAAGGTCTGACAAGAATAGGCTATACCACACTGCCTTCCCTCCCCAATAATAATTTACCCAGTGAAAAAATTATCCTATTAATGTGGTTATTATGCATTGTGTGAGGAATGGCTTTCATCCTAAACCCATTTATTTCCGGGGGTGACCACAGGTTTTATAATATGACCAGTTTATATTTGTTTACATTTATCTCCCTTTCCGAGTTTATATTTGTTAAAGACCTGCATGTTTTCTTTTCATTTCAATCTGATCCATTTATCTTCCCACCTGAAGGAGTTCTGTGTGCCACTCAATGCTGTCCTCATCAATGGTGACCTGTTGACCTGGAGGAGCTTGAGGATCTACTATTCCAACTTTGACCTTGACATACGTGTTATTTGGGAAGGTGACCAGATTGGTAATATCAAACCCACCACTTAATTCCCCATGTTCATTTAACACAATATGTTCTCTGGCATTGTTGTTGAATGAAATCCTCTGAAGCAATGAGTGGAGCTAGGAGAAAACAGAGGATAAATATGTGAAGGACAGTATAAGTTCTCCATTGAGATTTTCAAATAACTTCTTTTAATGAATTTTATTTTCTAAGGAGACATTGCTCTTTTGAATGTGATTATTTCATAACTGATATTGAACAACATCTCAGTTACTCAATGACCCAATCTACCACCATTTATTTTTCCAGTATCTGACAATTAAAGGAAATGATTTGAGGAAATACAGAAGAAGACTGAATGGCCAACACAAAAACGGAAGACTCTGAGGCTGAGTTGACTGGCAGTTTGCCCCGCTATAGCCATATGTGAGCAACATTTCACAAGCGGATTAACGGGGCCATTCACACAGGCACATCTGTCTGGCGTTCCCCACCTGTAGTCAACCCGTCGTGTACCGCTTCGCTCCCAAATTTAAAAGATACCTGGTGAAAGTGGTAGCAAATCCCAGAGAGTGCCTTTATCCCACTTCATTCCACTTCCGGGAAGTGTGAACGCTAACCCAAAAAGCCAGGAACAACCTGCGGTAATAATGTCCGCTGGGTGTTTCCATGCATAAGGTGCATGTGATTGCCCTGGAGAGGCAGCAGTGAGATGATTGGATGTGCTCCGCTCTACCACCCAATGTGGTGCCAGTGCAATGGGATCCTCCCCAAATCGCCAGAAAAAAGCCATTTACAGCTGCACCTCCGGGCCAGCAGTTTGAACACTCCCTCATGCCTTGTCCCAGTATGCTCCCACATCAGTCCGCACAGTGTGACTGGGAAAACCCAGAACAGTTTGTTCTGGGGCTTTTTTGCCACAACTCTCCCACATCAAACTGCCAGTCTGAACTCAGCCTGAGTTACAGTATTATGTAGAACTTATATCACACCAGTACATTTTGTCATTGAGAAGATGTTACCTGCCAGGGTTGCACATTCAATGGAGTCAGTTTCCCATTATCCTCTGCTCTTCTCAGGAAGCAACTAGAAGTGTAAATGTTGTGCAAGGCATGAGCCACAGCATAGGCAGCATTGTAGATACTATAGCTATGGCCACTAATGCTCATTTCAAAATATGTTGTAGGAAGGTCCTCCAGGGTCTCCTCCCCTGTGCATGTTTCATCGGCATCTGTGGGCCTAACCCAATTTGGAATTAAACAGTCAAATGCTTGCTCCCAGAACTCCTGGATGAATGTATTTCCCTTTTCCTCCAAATGATTGGTATTCTGAAGAAATTCTTGGAATCCTGCAAGCTCTGTTGAGTGAATAGTGAAGGACATAGCACCATGGAACATTTGAATATCAAAATACTTTTGAAATAGATTGGCCAAGAAATCAGCCTGGGATGTCATGATCCATACTTTCCCTGCAGAAGCCTTACCCTTATATTCTGGAAACCGTAGCGGAAGTAAAAATGTTGTAAGCCATATCATAAATTCTAGCCATGTAATGGTTTGAGTGTTCCCGTAAATAACACATGCCTTGGTGTTGCTCTCCATGAAATCTGGAATATTATTTTTTATGCAAATGTTAATTTCCTCTGCACTAAATGATCGGGCATTCTTTTGAACTCTTCTGGTGAAAGCTGAGCAGATTCCATTCTCAGAAAACAGAGGCTCCATCGAACGCAAGAAATTATCTCCACTATCATCATCTATAACAATAAGTCCTACCCATTTCCATTCGAAATGCAGAAGTAATTGAACAATCCCTGTCATCTGAAGGGCTTCACTGGGAACCATGCGGTAAAAAGAAGGGAAATGGGTTCCTTCCATTGATGTTGGTTCAAATGACCCATATGAAATCTGTACAAGAATTGGTGAGAGAGCCACACAAAAAGGAATGGAAACTTAATCTTAGGCCACTTCATTCATTAGAATTTCACACACACACACACACACGTAACCTCTTGTTGCTGAAGACGAAGTGATGAGAAACTTCGAAGTAGATCTCATGAGCAGTGAAAGATTTAGCTTTAACCTCAGCAAGAGGGAAATACAAGAGAAGATTCTCCCAGCATGAACATAAGGTGATGGATGCTGAGTTCCTCCTTCTTTAATGCACCTTTTAAAGGTGAGCCATCGTTACTACAGAAAGGCAGCTACCCCAGACAAAGCACTGTATGCGGCTTCATCTACACATTACGAAGTCTTTGTGTTTGCTGGGGAACAAGAGGACTTTCTACCACACAGGTGACTTGGGTTTTGTGCCTCCCAGAAGCACACTGGCTTCTTTGTGCTTGGCAAACTATGACACACGTGGATAAGCAGTGCTGGCTTCCTTCCATGCACAATGTTTCGGCATCCTCTATTCCATGTAAGCTATGTTTCACAAGACAGCCGACAGTTCCATGGGATGGGGATGGAAAAACAGAGGCTCTGGTCACACTGCAACTGACATGCGCTTTGTTCCCGGTTTATTTAAATCGGGAACATTTTTATTCGCATGGGGCTGTCTACATGCAGCCAGCTCCTCTTTCCCAGCACCTGCTTGCTTGCTGCTGCACCGTCCTTCCAGGCGATCCTGCCGGCCACGGGGAGGCTTGGGCGGCTGCTGCTCCTGCCGACACTTTGGGGGGGGGGGTGCTGCTGCCGCCGCCATTGATCCATGAAAATAGGCTCCGCCGTCTCTGCCATCCTCCTTGCCGGCCCCATCCAGGCTGCCGTAGCCCCCACCTCTCGTTCCCACCTCCAGGGCCGTCTTTGTGCATTTTTTTTTTTAAAGCTTCTGGTTTGAGCGCTTGACTAAACATGTGCTTAATAAATCCATTATTAAACTTTAAATGGATTTATTAAGCGCATGTTTGCTCTAGCGCTCAAACCGGAAGCTTTTTTTTTTTAAAAAAAAAAGAACCCCAAGAACGTTCAGACGGCCCTAATCGCAATCCTTGTGAGAGAGGGGCTGTCCACATAGGCGAAATCGCGCAATCAAAGCGGAAGTGCCAGGAAAACACTAGTTTCTCCAGGGGTCAGGAAAACCCAGAAGCATTGCGCGAGTAAGCCCGCTTCGCGGTGGGAGGTGGATTGGCGCATATGGACATGAAACTGACATGCGCAAGTAAACAGCAGCGAATCCTGATCAAAACGGCAGTGTGACCGGACCCAGAGTGTGGTGTGGGAGGTTAAAGCCACTTATCTATGTGTGCTGTGGTCACAAACAGAAAAGTGCCAGTGTTTATCAGGGAGGCGCAAAACTCCAGTCTCATGTGCGCTGCAAAGTCCTTGTGTTGTTCCTCAAGAAAGATGAAGACTTTGACCAAATTAGAAAAGGCACTTTTAAAAGAGTTCCGTCTGGGTTTTCTCAGATCTGCAGCACCTGCACCTGCAACAATGGGGAATTCGGGGGTATTTTAGTTCAGAATAATGGAATGGCAGGGAGGCTGGAGCACTCTTTTCTCTGCCTTTAGCATAACATACCAAGCAGTTTATCAATAGCAGGAATGTATCATATGCTCTTCTCTTATGTTATGTGAATTTTATATTCTAGGTAACCACACAAAATGTGAGTGACAATTTCAGATGTTGTCAGATTGGACAAGTCAAGCTTCCCCACAATATGCTTTCCTATGTGATCAAATAATGTCAGCAACTCCTCCCTCTCCAGGCCATGTTTTATTTTTCAACTCCAACCATGCTTCCCAAATTACTTCTGTTTATACAGATGCCATCTCTCCTCTACATATTCTGTCTATACACACAGGCATACCTACACACCTTTACCCATCCTGTACTATTACAAAAGCCTACATTTGAGGATGTTTTCCTTTATTCAAGCCATATTTCTCCATTTTATCTGAACCATGATATCCCAACAAGAAAGAGAAAGAAAAAGCAAAATACATGTAAGGTTAGGAAAAATCTTCACTGTCGATGAGTCTTATCTGTAATTCTTACCTGTGGAATCTTGTACACTTGTAAGAGCTCTGCCATGCGTGAGGAGGTATCAGAGTCCAGGCCTCCAATCACTCCAACTACGTTTCTCTGGACACCACATTTATAGTTGGGGAGAAATCTCTTTGATTTGAAAAGGAGGTCCAGGGTGGTTCGGTAGGTCATCTTGGGATCATAATTGCTGTCATAGATATGGAACCCAAGAGTGACATTGAGCAAGATCCTGGGATTCTCATTGATCTCATTGATAGCAAATGCTAAGGCCAGGATGTGCTGATAGAACTTGGTTATCACACTGCAAATACAGTAATTTAATGATAAAAAATGTACGATTTGGATCTACCAGTTTTTGAGAGGATAAAAGCAACCTCCACAGACTCTGCTGATGGAGAATGTCAGATTTATCCCTTTCCCCTAAAACTATTTTCCTAATACCCATTTCCCCATTCTAAATATTACCACCCCCCATTTGCCTGCTTAATGAATAAGGAACTCACATATTCTTTACCAAGGGGTAACCAGAAATTTGAGGAATGTATTTAGTATCTGCTTAAAAAGTGGGAGGTTCTGATCACTGACCCCCCTGCTCATGTCTAGTTTGGTCACTATGTTCCCTCTAAGCTGAGGAATGAAAAAAACAGTGAAGGTGTGTAACACACACAGACACACACACTCCCCTGAGGAATGAGCCTCCGACTCACACATTTTTGTCTTAGCTCAGGAAGGATGGCTCCAGAGCAAACTGATTTATGCAGCAGCCAAATCACTCACTCGCAATTTGAATACCAGTAGCTCACAAAGAAGAATTTTTGCTTACAAGACTCCACAGCTTAGAGGGAGCATTAAGTACAGGAGGATGACATGAAACAGGATCACGAAACAGCGGGGGAAATTGGGCGAAGCCGCGGGTCAAAATGGGAAATTGACCAATGGAAATGGGGCAAAGGGAGGGTGTGACGGCGGCACAGTTGCTTGTGTGGAATCAATCAGGGATTTTATTCACAGTCTCTTCATCACAGGCACAATCATTATCTTGAAAGAGTCAATCTGAGACAGGGGAATAAGTGTTGAACTGGGTGGGACAAATACAACTGGAAGAACACAATTTGTGAAGCATCTCCATTGATTTTTTTCTCTCCCCAGAACATCCCAGTTTGCTACTCTATGAATGAACTTTCATTTCTTATAATGGTGTTTTCGGAAGAATACACATATAATAATATACATATTTTCACTTGTTCATTTTGTTTATTCATTTTAGAAACCCCTCTCTTTTTCAAAAGAAAAATGAATACATGTTGCCATCAATTCAAAGAATCAATCATCTATAGTCACCACTTTTTTTCTTTCTTTTTTTTAATGATGAAATTATTCCATACATTTTGGTGTTGATTGCCTCCTCAGAAGGGTATTTTTCGAATTTCAGCCTGGGGAACACAACATTGATAAGTGTTGTGATCCCACAAATGAGGACTTCACCTGGCTGCTGCCACTCATGTGGAATGGGAAGGGTGTCAGTTGCAGCACAGTTCATGCAATGCACTTTGCACACCATGTGAGGGAACAGCAGCAATAGCAGTAGCAGCATCACACCCCTCACGTCACACATCCAAACAGGAAAGCTTCCCTTTGGACCTAGATGCTCTTGTGTCGCCTTCACCTACAGCATTATCAGGTAGCAGCAGCTTGGCTTAAACAAACTTGTTTGGATGGCAGCCATCTCTGAGACAGCATATCCATTTTCGTCCCTAGCATTAACAAACATGTGGCTGTTGTGTGGCTTTAATAATCTTTTGGTTGGAAGCCTCATTTCCACAAAGGGAAATTTATTTGTTGATTTCTTTTTTCTCTTCTTAAAGCCACGGGAGCTTTGGTCTAGTGAAAAAAACTGTAGAGAGAAATTTCCCCAATAATTATAGAGGAGATAATATACACTTCTGCAATGTTTCCCTCTTCCCCCAGTTCCCTGTGTATTCTCTGGCCACTGCAGCAAACATGTTTGTCAGGCCAGAGTAAAACATTCTGTCACTACTTAGCAGAACAGCAACTAGAGACTGAATGCTATAGTTGCCAACTCAGGCTTGGGAAATTCCTGGAAGTTTGGGGGCTTGTGGAGGATGGATTTTTGAGAGGGGAGGGAAGTTGATGGGAATGAGATTCCATGCAGTCCCCCCCCCTCCCCAAGAGCTGCCATCTCCTACAAAGAAGAGATTGCTGTGGTTTGGAGATCAATCATAATTGCAGAAGGACTTCAAGCCCCATCTGAGGGTGGACTACCCTCCACAGAAAACTAGGCTGGGATCCAATGGGTGGGAGCATTATTGACATTAAAATGGAAGTCTTCCAAATGACTTCCACGTTGCCTCAATCAAAACAGCAAAGCCACAAACATCTGGGATAGCATCTCATCCTTGTAGCATTTTGAACTGGATCTGGTCATGGACCGTAATATAATAAATTACATGCCTGTAGTACACTTGAACAAAAATTTATAATCTGAAAAGATGAATGGATAGGGCCTCTGCTGAGATGTATCAATCTTTTTTTATACATAGAGAGACACAGATTCTGAGACTTTTGACTTCACCCAGAATCACAGAGCTGCTTTCCAGAGCCCCACAATTTCCAGTCCTTTATGCGGTTCTAGAAGAAAGCCCACAGGAAAATTCCCCAAAGGATAAAAAGCCCATGGGAAAAAACCCATGGACATAAATGCCCACACAGAAAAAAGCCCACATGGAAAAAAGTCCATAGACATAAAAGCCCACATGGAAAAATACCATGTAAAGCACCATAGATATTTATGATTGTTGATAACCATTCATCTCCATTTATGAGAATGAACAGGTATTACCTGTATTCACAGGCAACAATTTGTGTTGTGATTTTATCAAGTATAATTAAATAATAATTTTGCTGTTATTAGATGACCTGCATGTGCATTAGCCAGTGTTAGTTTGTGGCAAGTGAGGTCCCTCTGCAGTCCATCATATAGAGAACATACACCAGTGTTCCCTCTAAGCTGAGCTAGTGTGAGCTAGTTAGCTCACAGGTTATTTAGCCTCCAGCTCACAGATTTTTGTCTTAGCTCAGGAAGGATGGCTCCAGAGCAAACTGATTTATGCAATAGCCAAATTGCTCACTCACAACTGTAATACCAGTAGCTCACAATGTAGAATTTTTGCTCACAGGACTCCACACCTCAGAGGGAGTATAGTCACACACTGGGATGACTGCTGTGGAATAGGTCTAGAAAGAGGCTCTGGGTGGGTGTCCTGGTCCTGGACAGTCAGCGTCAATTTGCTGTGGTGACCTCAGCAGGGTATAATGGCACAGAGCTTACCATTTTCTTCAGGGGAACTGCTCTCTGCCATCTGAAGAGCAGTTGTAATTCTGATTGATCTCCAGCCCTCCCCTGGAGATTGTCAAAAGTGGTTCCCCCAGGAGGAAATGGCTAGTTTGGAGGGTGGAGTCTATAGCATTGTACCTGTCTGAGGTCCCACCCCTCCTCAAACCCCACCCTCTCCAGGCTTCACCCCTCAAATCTCCAGGAATTTCCCAGTCTGGAGATGGCAACCCTATCTCCTTCCCAGCCAACCATCAACCTACCTTTATCTCTCCTGACTTCAGCTTTCCATCTCCTTCCCCCTCCCTCCTGGATAGCAATTGTAGTTCTAAGTGATCTACAGCCCTCTCCTGGAGATTGGCAGCAGTGATTCCCCAGGAGGAAAAGTACAGTCTTTCTCCACAGTGGAGACCAAAGCAGATTACATCATTCTCCTCTCCCCATTTTGATCTGCACAACAACCCTGTGAGGTAGGTTAGGCTGAAAGTCTGTGACTGGTCCAAAATCACCTTCTCAATTTCTACAGCTAGAACCTGAGTCTAGCAGACCCTGCTCTGAAGTGCTAACTGCCACGCCTAGGGTAACCAACCTACAGGTGGAGCCTGAAGATCACCAGGTATTACAACTGAACTCCAGACAACAGATCTCTCCCCCCCCCCGGAGAAAATAACTGCTTTGGAGGGTGGGCTCTATAGCATTCTATTCACCTTAGGCTTTTCCCCTTCCTATACACTGGCTTCTGAAGACTCCATCACAAAATATCCAGGAATTTCCCTACATGGAGCTGACAACCCTAGTCAGGCCTGGCCCCTATGAGTTCCTCACAACAGCCTGGAAAGGGTTTCCTTCAGCCAATGGGAGAGGTGGAAATGGCCAATGTGTGAGACAATTATATATATAGTATTATACTTGATAAAATCGCAACACAAATTGTTGCTATGGCATCTTACATGATATTTTTCCATGTGGGCTTTTTTTTCCCATGTGGGCTTTTATGTCTATGGGCTTTTTTCCATGTGGGCTTATTTCCATGTGGGCATTTGTCCACGCGGGCTTTTTTCCACGTGGGCTTTTTTCCTGTGAGCATTTATGTCTCTGGACTTTTTCCCGTGGGCCTTTTTCCTGTGGGCTTTTTCTGGTCACCTTTTTATGTATGTGGGAAACTGGTGAGAAAAGTCTTACCCATGTTCACAGGGATGAAATGTTCAGGAACCCTTAGAATGCCATTTTCCATTATGCCTGACCACTTTAGAGAACCCACATGGTGCAGTGGTTAGAGTGTCATACCACAGTCTACTAGGTTCAAATCCCCCCTCTGCCATGAAAACTTGCTGGGCCAGTCACACACCCTCCGTCTAATTTACCTCACAGGGCTGTTCTGAGGATAAAATGGAGGAGACAAGAACAATGTGAGCAACTTTTTCTATCCATTGGCAGTGAAAGGAAGAGTTTAAATGAGATAAATGGAATTTCACAAAAGGGCTCGGATCTTCACCGCTCTCAGCTCAGATTTTCACCCCTCTTGAGGAGCAGCATGACAGATGAGTGTTGGCATGGGCATTTGTGGACAGTGCATAAATTGTTACCTAAAGTCAGACACATTACCCACTACACTACAATGGATGACAGTGTCCCCATATCATGGGTTAGGGGGAGGCACAAATGGTCACATCTATGTAGGTTGGAAGGCTGCAGACATCTAACATGAATAACTGTATTATATATCTAGATATATTGATTGTGTACTATTCAAATGCAGCTGGGAGATATATTGTGGTGGGAGTTGAGAGACTTATCAAAGATGACCAGCGAGAGAATCAGTGCTTGCCGTACATTGAACCTCAGACCACTCCTGAGAAATGTGGAGGCAAGGACCTCAAACTCCTCTGCTTTATCCCTGATGCTGTGCAATACAAGATTGGTGGTGGAGGAGGAGAATACCAAGGTGGCTTGTGTGACTACAACCTGAGTGTAAGAAAAAATATGCGGTATATCTCACTCAATTAACTCTGCCAGGTTATGGTGTCTTTCATCAGCCCTGAAACAGAGTCTTGGGAAGGGAAGTCACTGTCATTCCCCATTAGGTATTCCAATTGCCCATGGGCACCAGGCAATTCCCTGTCCTTGATAATTTCAGGAGTAGGAGAAAAATGAAAGGGATCAAATAGCATTGATGGTGATGCGCTAGGAATTTCCCCTAGTCTCTGTGCTTCATTCTGGGGGACTTGTCTGGGCCAGGCCAGGATTTCTTGTCATCCTTAGCCAGCATGGGTCTCACATGCATCATTGACCCTCTGCAAGAGACTATTTAAAAGGGTCTACCTGCAAAGACTAATGGATCCTGTTGTGTTCAGGAATGTTCTGTGGGGTTTTATGGTCCCAACAGAAGATGTATTGAGACCACAGTGCAAACCTGGACCATGAAGCTCCCAGAAGCTATCAACATGCTTGCCCCTGGCACCCTCTCCTATCCTCAAGGCAGAATCCAGCACCTTGGTTTAGTATGGAGCTAAGTGGCTTGAAATAATTTTGGGAAATGTGTAGGATAGCAAAGATGGGAGAATATGCTATAGTGTCCCCTGGAAGTCCTAAAAGGTGGTGATGATAGTGGCAAAGAAACCATACTTGCCTGTTACCATTCTGTCAGTTGGTAAATACTGCCTTCTGTAGTTAAGAGTCTTTCAGTACCTGTTGATACCTTCCAGCTCATTTTGATTAAAGTGTTACTGTCTTCAATTTCTTTTCCATTAGTACTGAGACATATATTTTTGGGTTGATCTTGCTTTTCATTTTTGCAGCACAGTTAATAGAGGTCAGTGATAACTATTCAAATTTGGTCAGCCGTCTTATGAGGTTGTAACTTTATTTTTGAGATTGCAAAACTGGTACAACCCAATTCTATCACGGGAACAAAAACAATTAGAAGCCACTGCTTAAGAATTTCTTCACCAGTCATTCATTCATCAATTTTATTCTACATATAGACACAAAATTCTTATATAATTGAGATGAGAGAAGTTGGGAAAAAAAGGTTTCAGTCATTCCATAAATATAGATGGTGGCAGAGAAAACAGATAGATTATTAGAAATGTTGCTGCTTTGTCCTTATCAGTAGCTCTCTTCTGTTCAAATCAGGTCTCGATATAATGACATAGCATTTTGGGAAAAAGATGCAGATAAGTAATCCAGCACTGGAGGCCAAGATGGAGAAGATCTCCACAGCCACCATATATTTCCCTTTGGTGCTTAGGTAGGTGGGGATAAAAGACAGCCAGACACTGCAAAAGACCAACATGCTGAAGGTGATGAACTTGGCTTCATTGAAACTGTCAGGTAACTTCCTGGCTAGGAAAGCCACAGTGAAGCTGATGATGGCAAGAAGTCCCATGTAGCCAAAGACACAGTAAAACATGGTCACTGAACCTTCATTGCATTGCACTATGATTTCAGCATTCAGGGAATGTATGCCCAAATCTGGGAATGGGGGAGATGTAACTAGCCAAGCCATGCAAATACCCACTTGAACAAGAGAACAGGAAAGGACAATGGCGTGTGCCAATCTTTTTGATACCCATTTTCTGAAAGTAGTTCCTGGCCTGGAGGCCATGAAAGCTACCACCACAGTAATGGTTTTTGCCAGCACCGAAGAAACAGCCACTGAGAAGATGATGCCAAAAGCTGTTTGTCGGAAGAGGCAGGTCACTTTGTTAGGCTTTCCAATGAATAACAACAAGCAAAGGAAGCAAAGAAGGAGAGAGATGAGAAGAAGATAGGTGAGGCTCCGGTTGTTGGCTTTGATTATGGGAGTGTCCCGGAGCTTAATGAAGATTCCGAGCACCAAAGCAGTCACAAGAGAAAAGAAAGGGGCCAAATAGGTTAAAACAATCCCCAAAGGTTCAGCAAATGACAGAAAGTTTTGGATCTTGGGGATACACAGATTTTGCGCTGTGTTTGGATAGTGATCATCTTGGCACCTGTCACATTTATCCACATCTGAAAGAGAACACAAACTTATTTGAAAGAGCTTTGAAAATACAATGCACTTCCAGGAACATTTACCAAACAGGTACTTGCAACTTTGAGGGGCACCAGTTTTGTAAACTTATCCTATCACGAGTGTCAGGACCCAAGTCCTGTGTGCTAGAGTCTGGGGTGGGCTAGCCCTCCACGGTCTTTCCCCCCTCCAGTGAGCCAAGGATTGGGCCTCCGTTTTGAGAGAGGATCTGGGGTTCAGTTTCATCCTGGGTCCCCTATCTCTGGCTTTTTGCCAGTCATTTGGCTACAAAGGAGTGGCTTGGCCCTTCCTCCCTAGCTTATCTTCTGGAGCAAACCTATGGTAATTAAGGGGAAACTGGGCCAATCCCTGGCTGGGCCATTCCCCCCCTCTTGCACCCCTTCTCCCAAAGTTTTAAGAGGCTACTCTGCTAGGCTGTACATGCCTCAGGAGTCCTGGGCTGCCACCAGACTCCTCCTTTGACCTATGCTCAGGTGTGGCCTGCTGCCTTAGGCTCACCTCGCTTCTGAGGTATTTGTCAGGTCCACTGTGCTCTGAGGCTGCTGCTGGCACATCTTTAGGCATGGCCTCCCCTCTGCCTTTCTCTGTGGCTGCTAGCCAGGCTACCTGGCTTGCCAGTGCTTGGGTGGGGCTGCCCACCACTGGAGTGTCCCTCCCACCCAGAAGGTCCTTCCAGAATGGGTGAGGCCACCATTGAATATTGAGGTTCTCCAGCAGGCTATGCCAAGGGACTGATACCAACATCAAATGTCTAAGGGGTACAAGTGAGTTTTAATATCTTCCAAGATGTCCCTTTTCTTTACCTTCCCCTTCCCCTCATAATTTTTTTGTGGCACCCAGGTAAAAGGGGCTACTTTTGCACAGCTGTTTCCCCAAAATCCAGTTAGGCCCCCAGAAAGTCTTTTTCACAGCTGTAACATTTTGCATACCATTTGGTAACAGTTAAGTCCCTGGAGAGTGCTATCATTTCTCAAAACAAATAGAAAAATTCATGAAAACAATAAGGTAAACAAGGTGACTGCTTTTAACATTATTTTTTCATGGTTACCAAAGAAAACACACGTTTAAATTCTCTTGGGGCTGCTTTTCCTCTAACCAGTTCCACACAAAGTTGTGAATATATGATATTTTTTGTAGTTTTTGTAAACCTACCTTTCTGTATGGAGATGATCCCCTTTGGACACAGAATGCAGTTGTAGCAGCAAAATTTCTCCCCCTCCCTCTTTTGAATGCTGTACCCAGGAAGGCAATTGTCATTACACAGAGAAGTTGGAGGCACCTGTGCTTGGGAAAAGGAGTTCAGCATTGAGAAAATGTTTTCCAAATTTTGATTTTTAAGAAATTTACAAATGAGATACAATAACACTTGTTAATTCATAGATGGAAATGGCAGAGGATGGAGTATGCTCTACCCTTAGGACAAAACAAAATGAAGATGTTTTATCAGGAGTAAGTCCCATTTTATTCAATGTGGCTTACTTCTAACAAACTGTTCAGAGAAAATATCCATGCTTGTCTAGACCGAATGGCCCATCTCTTTCAGAAGCTGTCAAGATGTCTCAGAATTTCTGAAGAACATATGATAGGTATGATTTAAGGTCTTAGCAAGCTGACCTCGGTAGCCAAAGATTTCCTTTATGACATTCACATTTTTGCTAACACGTGAGGGTGAAAAATCAGTCTCTGAGATGCTTCACAGATCTGTTTGTGTGCCTGCTCATTGAAAAAAAGAGAGAGAGATGATACCTATATCATCTCCCAACAGGGATTGAATTGGTGGTGGAAAATACCATCATGTTCCAGTTGACTTATGGTGACCCTGTAGGGTTATCAAAGCAAGAGACAGAGGAGGTTTGCCATTGTGTGCTTTGGTGTAGCAACTCTGGACATCCTTGGTCACCCATCCAAGTACAAACCAGGGCTGACCCTTCTTAGATTCAGAAATCTGATGAGATTGGGCTATTCAGGTTAGGGTTTTCATGAATTAAATGAATGTATTATGCATTGTGTGTGGAGGGAGGAAGATTTTACCCTCCATTTCAGTCAATCACTTGAGTGGTTTTCATTTCAAAGACAGTGCAATCATTTCTCACCATAGTCAAATTTCTGTGCCACTCAATTTTGTCCTCATCAATAGTGACCTGGCCTGGGGGAGCTTGGGGGTCCAGCGTTCCAACCTTGACTTTGATATAGGAGTTATTTGGAAAAGTGACCAAGTTTGTGATATCAAATCCACTTGCTTGTTCTCCATCACTGTCAAACATAATTTGATTGCCAGAGGAGTTGTTGAATGTGATCCTCTGAAGAATGGGATGGAGCTAAATAGAAACAGGAATAATCAAGGAAGTTAAAAAGAAGGGTTTAGTTCCTATGCTCAATAAGACTGCCAGTGCAAGAATGCATCTATTTCACAATAGACCACCAATTGTTGTACAATTGAGAGTGTCTAATTTTAGGAAGAGATATACAGGAATAATCAGTTAAACTGAATCAGAGTTATTGCACCGCCCATAGAAAGAGTTCCCTAAAAGATCCATGTAGAAGTAATGAGGGAATACATTTCTCGCTGGCAAATACCTGGGAAAGAAGGGGAAAAAAATTGAATAGAGGTGTGTTGTATGTTTTACAGAGATTCAGCAATCAAAGGAATATACAGCATGGCAAGCCACACAACTACTAATAAAATATCTTTCAGGGAGGAAGGATTACCTGCCAGGGGTCAAAATTCAGAGCAGTTACCGTTGCTCTTTCATGGGATGTTGCAGAATACTTGGCATGCACAGCATGTGCCACAGCATAAACAGCATTGTAGATACTGTAGCTATGGCCAGTCATGCTCATTTCAAAAACTGGCCCAGGAAGACTCTCCAGCTTTTCCACCCCAGTACATAATTTAGTTTTCTCCACTGGGACACTGGAATTGGGAATAAATGTGCACTCAAATGCCTGCTCCCAGAAATCTTTGAGGAAACCATCCTCTTTTGTCCCAGAAGGCCTCGTAGCCTGAAGAAATTTTTGGAAGCCTGTGGTCTCACTTGCATGAATAGTGAAGGAAAGAGCACCATGGAACATCTGTATATCCCAATTTCTTTGCATGCTTGTGAACATAAAATCAATCTGGGCCATTGTAATCCACACTTTTCCTACAGGTATTTTCCCCTTATATTCAAGATCTGATAGAGGAATCCAAATTGTTGCTACCCATAGATGGGATGCCACCCAGGTAAAGGATGCAACTTCTCCATATACAATAAGCGCATTGACATTGCTCTCAAAGAGAACTGGAATCCTACTCAATATTGCAGAGAAGGCTTCTTCAAAGTTATACAAATTGAAAGCTTCGGCAACCATTTCTATGAAGGCTGGGCAGATTCCACTCTGAGAAAACAATGTCTCTATGGCTTGCAAGAAGTGTTCTCCACTGTTGTCATTTGAAGTTATGATTCCTACCCATTTCCAGTTGAAATGGAGAAGCACCTGGATAATTCCCTGATACTGGAGTGCTTCATTAGGCACCATGTGATAGAAAGAAGGGAAATGGGTTCTTTCATCCTCTTCAGGTTCAAATGAGCCATATGAAAACTTTTTAGAAAAAGATGGACAAGAACATCAGGGAAGCAATCAAAGGGATAGTTGAGGAGTCTACATAGAGGGTAGCCATTCTAACACAAAATTACCCATACAATCCTAAGCCTGCTTGCTAAACCTTGGATACTAACTGAGATCTAAGCCAACAGAACTCAGAGATAGTCTACTGAAATCTGAAGATACTCCAGAATATCTCAAGGTATGCCACTCAGCAGTTGCCAGTTTAGCTGGACAGAATGAGGGACATACTGGAAATGAAACATGGTTTTGTTGGGATCTTAATCCTCTGCAGACCGTGTCATGCTTTCAATGCCAGCATGAATAGAAACATTCCCATTAAACTCATTGATGGAGAAAAGAAAAACTACGGCCCCATATCTCACAGCTATTAACTCTTGGCTCCCATTTATAGACCTCACCTGTGGGATCTTGTAAAGAGTTAAGATATCAGCCATTCGTAAGGAAGTAATAGAGGTAAGTCCGCCAATGACTCCCATTACATTTTTCTGTTTGCCACATTTGTAGTTGGGTAAGAACTCATGCGATTTGAAGAGCAGGTCCAGGGTGGTACGGTAGGACATTGTTGCATCATAGTAGTTGTCATAGATTTGGAAGCCAAGTGTGACATTGGGCAAGATCTTGGGATTCTCATTGATCTCCTTGAGGGCAAACACCAAGGCCAGGATGTGCTGGTAAAACTTTGTCAGCACTCTGAAAATTTAGCAAATGGCTGTTTCACCGGAGAATTCCAAAATGTATGAAATCAGTTTATAACAGTTCTGGTCTGTTTTGGTTATATTCAGCTGGTTGCGTGTAAAATGAAGCTATAATACAGACAAGTTAACCACGACTGAGTTCTATTGGAAACAAAGTATCAGGGACAAAATATATAGTTTGTCATGATAGTCTGTAGCAGCCTCCAAAACCAAAGGCCACGTAACACATGTTAGCATTAAAATCAACCAAACATCACAAGGCAGGGAGAAAGCTTTTGCATCCTCCAGAATTCTTTGCCAGGATGGATGTTTTAAAATAGGGGGTAACACAAAGTGCAATGGTTTCCTTGTGCTGGAGTGCATCAATAAACCTGTGCATTTTAGAGATGTTTCTAAACCTAGCGACAGCTTTTTCTTCAGGTCAAATCATATTTATAGTTTAGAGAACACAAGAGTTTCACAAAGCTCTGTACAGAATGGCTCTTCAGAAATCTTAGTCTTGTCATCTTCAACAATTGCATTTCAAGCCATCCTCATGAACACATGAAACTGCCTTACACTGAATCAGACCCTTGGTCCATCAAAGTCAGTCTTGATTACTCAGAGTGGCATTGGCTTTCCAGGGTCTCAGACAGAGGTCTTTCACATCACTACTACCAGATCTTTTAACTGGAGATGCTGGAGATTGAACCTGGGTCCTTCTGTATGCTAAGCAGGTGCTCTACCCCTCAGCCACAGCCCCATAATTTCTCCCATGAATTTAGCAATGCAAACCAAGATCAGGAGGTGTACCTTGTCCTTGTGCACTATTCGGTAATCACCACCGTGCTGAGTGGCAGAGTAGTGCTACAATTCATGAAAATTAAATCATCTTGGTGGCAATTTCCTTTGCCTGATACTCATAGTAAAATACCCCGAATAAAATAAATCACTAGATATGTCCCCAGATCTCCAGCTTCAGACTGGTCTTAGCTTAAAAAGACAAAGTTGCTGTTTCTTTCCCTTTCTAGAATGCTGCAAATGACACTTTTCCAAATGAAAATACAGCTCTTTGCAAGAGCCTGTCGTTATGAATATCCAATCAAAAACATATATCCTGATTCTCTTGCTTTACATTGAACTTCTGGCCATGAATTGCTAGAAAATTGTTAAAAGAATCTAAGTAGTCTCTAATAATAAAAGAATCAGCATCTCCATTCATCCATCTTTCTGTCCATCCATAAGTATGTGGCCATGAATCGCTAGAAAATTGTTAAAACAACCTAAGTAGTCTCTAATAATAAAAGAATCAGCATCTCCGTTCATCCATCTTTCTGTCCATCCATAAGTATGTGGCCATGAATCGCTAGAAAATTGTTAAAAGAACCTAAGTAGTCTCTAATAATAAAAGAATCAGCATCTCCATTCATCCATCTTTCTGTCCATCCATAAGTATGTGGCCATGAATCGCTAGAAAATTGTTAAAACAACCTAAGTAGTCTCTAATAATAAAAGAATCAGCATCTCCGTTCATCCATCTTTCTGTCCATCCATAAGTATGTGGCCATGAATCGCTAGAAAATTGTTAAAAGAATCTAAGTAGTCTCTAATAATAAAAGAATCAGCATCTCCGTTCATCCATCTTTCTGTCCATCCATAAGTATGTGGCCATGAATCGCTAGAAAATTGTTAAAACAACCTAAGTAGTCTCTAATAATAAAAGAATCAGCATCTCCGTTCATCCATCTTTCTGTCCATCCATAAGTATGTGGCCATGAATCGCTAGAAAATTGTTAAAAGAACCTAAGTAGTCTCTAATAATAAAAGAATCAGCATCTCCGTTCATCCATCTTTCTGTCCATCCATAAGTATGTGGCCATGAATCGCTAGAAAATTGTTAAAAGAACCTAAGTAGTCTCTAATAATAAAAGAATCAGCATCTCTGTTCATCCATCTTTCTGTCCATCCATAAGTATGTGGCCATGAATCGCTAGAAAATTGTTAAAAGAACCTAAGTAGTCTCTGATAATAAAAGAATCAGTATCTCCGTTCATCCATCTTTCTGTCCATCCATAAGTATGTGGCATGCATAACTTAGAAAATGAAGGGAGGAGTCTCAAAATTGGCCAAAAGCCCATATGGTGTAGTGTGGTCAGAATGTCAGATGAGGATCCAGGAAATCCAAGTCTGAAGAATCCCCACTCTGCCAAGGAATCTGGGCCACTCACACCCTCTCAGCCAGGTTCCTCCCACAGGGCTGCTATGATGAAGATAAAATTGGATGTGAGGAGTGCAGTGTAAGCTGTTCTGGGTGCCTATTGGGGAGCAAGGAGGAGTTTGATATTTGTTGTAAGTCACATTTTGGCTTATAGAGATACATAGGCAACAGTTAGAACCAGATATGGAACAACTGATTGGTTTAGCATAGGAAAAGGAGTATGACAAGGATGTATATTGTCACCTTGCTTATTTAATTCATATGCAGAGTACATCATGTGAAATGCTGGCCTGGATGAATCACAAGCTGGAGTTAAGATTGCTGGGGAAAAGATCAACAGCCTCAGATATGCAGACGATACCACTCTAATGACAGAAAGCGAAGAGGATCTAAAGAGCCTCTTGCTCAGGGTGAAACAGGAGAGCGCAAAAGTGGGCTTGAAATTCAACATCAAAAAAACTAAGATCATGGCATCTGGCCCCATCACTCCTTGGCAAATAGAAGGGGAAATCATGGAAGTAGTGACAGACTTCATGTTCCTGGGATCCAAGATAACTGCAGGTGGTGACTACAGCCATTAAATAAAAAGACGCCTGCTCCTAGGGAGGAAGGCGATGGCAAACCTGAACAGCATGATAAAAAGTAGAGACATCACCCTGCCAACAAAAGTCCGTATGGTCAAAGCAATGGTATTCCCAGTAGTAATGTATGGCTGCGGGAGTTGGACTATAAGGAAGGCTGAGCACCGAAGAATAGATTCTTTTGAACTATGGTGCTGGAGAAGACTGTTGAGAGTCCCTTGGACAGCAAGGAGATCAAATCATTCAATCCTAAAAGAAATCAACCCTGACTGCTCCCTGGAAGGCCAGATACCGAAGTTGAAGCTCAAATACTTTGGCCACCAAATGAGAAGGGAGCACTCACTGGAGAAGACCCTGATGCTGGGAAAGATTGAAGGTCAAAGAAGAAGGGGACGGCAAAGGATGAGATGGTTAGACAGTGTCACCGATGCAATGAACATGAAATTGAGCAAACTTCAGAGGACGGCAGAAAATAGGAGGGCCTGGTGTGATGTGGTCCACGGGGTTGCGAAGAGTCGGTCTCGACTGTGCGACTGAACAACAACAACAAAGGCTGATTTGAAAGGGGGAATAAAACAGGAAAATAATACATATACAAGCAGGGCCAGCCCAAGGGCTGACTTTGGCACACATCCCTTCGCATTTGATAGAAAACTATGAACTCTGCCCATTAAACCTCTATGATTAAGGGACTGGGCATCTGTTTTCTCCAGGTTGTTGGCAGCCCCTAGTCTAGATAGGCCAATACTCTGATTCTGCATAAGTCAGCTCTCCCTACCCTCAGCAAAGCCTTTTTATCACCCCTCAAATTCTGCCATGCTGGGCAATTGCCAGGGGTTGCCTAGCCGTTGGGCCAGTCCTAAGTACAATGTAATACAGCCAGGATGCCTCATGGAACACCATTTTGATTTCAGAGGAAAAGAAGCTGCCATCCTGGATGCAATTTCATTTCATCTATACCTTGCAAGCAACTTGTGCGAACTGCCTATTTTGCTAATGTGATTTATAGCCGATATATTTTTTTTCACTACTCATTACAGGACAATTGCTCAACACATTCTGATACTTTTTCCCCCCATTACTATTTAACACCGCCCTCAAAAAAAGCAGAACTCTGTAGAAATGGCACATGTTTGATTGGGTCATGATTTGAACCCATCAAAAGCTGCATATTCCCTACTAATATGAGAAGTCTTTGTTCACATGAAGTGTAAGGTGGTCAAGTGTAAGGCTGCGGTCATACGGAAGGGAGAAAATGCGGGCAGGAAGCGAGGCTGTTTGCCCCGCCGCACGCCCGCAGTTCCCAATAATACTAAGTTTTCAGCAGTAGCTTTTTACCACGCTACTGCGGCACAAAACGACACCCCGTTGACGACTCCGGGATGCCAGACAGATGTGTCTGTCTGATCACATCCCTTTAATCTGTGGGGGAATCACATGTCTGCCGCGGCTTCCAGTACGTATAATCGCACCCTAGAATACTTTTCTTTCCTACTCTAAATACATTTGCTGAGGTTGCATTTTCAAAGGCGAGGAGAGAATTCTATTAAGGATTACTTCCACTATTCTGCTGGGGGGATAAAAACCCAACAACCCTGGAGTCACTTTTGCCGTTGCTTGGAAGAGCTAATGTACACTTTAGCAAAATACATACCTTTATGGTTTCAGTTCCATATGAGTAATAACTATTGTCTATTTCAGGGGCACCTTGACCTGGATAGGCTGCTCTGATCTAGTCAGATCTCAGAAGCTAAGCAGGGTCAGTCCCAGTTAGTATTTGGATGGGAGACCACCAAGGAAGTCCAAGGCTGTGATGCAGAGGCAGGCAATGGCAAGCTATCTCTGAAATTCTCTTTGCTTTGAAAACCCCACAGGGCTGCCATAAATCCATTGTGACTAGATGGCAAAATAATTTTTTTTTTTAAAAAAAAAATCTGAGGTCCCTCATCATTCTGCTTATGGGCACCATGGCACCTGCTGAACTTTTCCTGTTGCCTGCAAAGTGTTTTTAGAACGTGGGTGGGCTAGGTGGAACTTTTGCCCAGCAAAACTTCTGATTGGCCATTGGAGATTTTTTTTTTTAAATATTTCAAATATAAGACAAGACAAAGATACATACATTAATACAGATAGATTGAAATCCATTTGTATCATCGTTTAACCTTAATATTGACCTCATAAAGGTAAAGGTTCCCTTGCTCGAAAGCCAGTCGAATCTGACTCTAGGGTTGCGGTGCTCATCTCTGTTTCAAAGCCAAAGAGCCAGGGCGCTGTCCGAAGATGTTTCTTTGGTCATGTGGCTGGCATGACTAAATGCCGAGGCACACAGAACACTCATATAATAGCGCAAACATTTATTTCTTTTTTCCACCTTATAATTTTCATATATATATATATATATATATATACCTTTTGCTTTACAATTGAGTGTATAGTTTCTTATAACCTTTTATTTTGGTTATATGTCTGAAAGTTTTAAGTGTTATACTCTTCCATCTATTCATAAAATCTTGACCTTGTGCCCACAAAATTTCTTTTGTTATGTCCTCTCAAGATTGGCCATTGGAGATTTGATTGGCTGTGCAGATTTTAAGAATGTTGCTTTAAGCACCTGCCACGACAGCACAAAGATCTCTGCTGTGTGACTGATAGCCATTTTGCAGCTGTGTCCACCACACTGTGTCAGAATCCCACAGGTGCCCACAGGTTCAAAAATACTAGAGACCTCTGGTCTATTTATTCACTCATATGAAATCACTGCATTTTTTTAAAAAAGAGAGAGACATGTCTCTATGTATTGAACTGTAAAGAAAAATAAAAGCATAGTTCACTGAAGTGAGTGTGTGTGTCATATATATTTCCTTACAATTTAGCATTTTTTGGTTCCTGGGAAGGGTGTTTCTTGAAAAAAAGCATCGGGAAAATGTATGCAACGTGATTTGCTATCCCACCAATGTGGATGTCACCTGGCTGGTACCACTCAAGTGGAATCTGTAGAGGATCATTCTTTGTGCACACAATAGAATGCTGTTTGCACAACAGGTGAGGGAACCACATCAGCAGCAACGTCTCTGCCTTCACCATCCTAATAATAAAGCTTCTTTCAGATGAGAACTCTCTTGAAGTTCTCTATAGCATACTTCTGATTTCAATAGCGTGACCAATACAGTCCTTAAGGAAACTTTTCTGCCATACCTTGGCTACGACTGTGTTCCAAAATTAAGCTTCAAACCCAAATCGGGTATGACTCACTCCGAGCCTGACCCTAGACATCAAAACAAATTAAACAGAAACAGGCCTACCTCTTTCCTGTTCCTAAGCTGAGCCAGAGGTTTTAAAATCATTTCAGACAACCATGCTGCTTTTTTTTTACCCTTCTGGAAGCTACTGGAGCTTTGTCCAGATGAAGAAATAACAGTGATTAGGTAATTACAGGGGAGATAATAATGTTTTCATTTTTTTCCTCTTCTCCTTGTAGCATCATGGAAAGTAGAACACCTGATGCAACATGCTTGTTGGATGTTCTTACACTTTTGCAAAGCCCTCTGTTGGGCCTGCATCTGGGTAAAGCCTGCAGAATGCCCCACAGAGACCACCAGTTTAGATTCAGAGAGTAACAGACCATGCAATGAAAAGAGATAGTGATGTAGCATTTGGACATTGCCCCTCTAATTGCACTGCGTGAATAACAATCACAAAAAGGGGCCTCATTGATGAGTAGGCTTGCCAGCTGCCTTGAAAGAAAAAAAATGTCCTGTTCCTTTAACAGAGCTTTAATGAATGTTATTGATAGGGGTGGCAGCTGAGCACTGACAATCCCAAGGAGACATATGGCTGTGTGTGGAGTCCTTCTGGTGTGATTCCGGAAATGACATCACCATGTCAACATAATACACCAGATTCAGCCAAAATTCTATGATAGAGCCATGGAGATTGAGGTGAGTTCTACAGCACTGCACCAGTGTGGTCATGCCACTTCCAGGTACACACTGGAAGTGACTGTGCAGCACTGCCATGGCACAGATTCCCACCACCACTTTTTTCCCCCATGACTCCACCTATGCTCTCTCTCCAGTAACCAGCCACCATCATCTGACCTTTGTAGGTATTGCCCACTGAGAGGGTCAAGACTCAGGACTCCTGGCTTTCCTTCCAAGTTCTGAGGCCTTGCCTCTGTGTGTCCTGCTGCCCACCAACTGGTCACCCTGGGTCTGTTTACCGCCTTGTGCACACCTGGATGAATAGCAACTTGCGAACTGCCCAACTCCCCCCTGGCAGTCCTTTTAAAATAGTGCATCCAAGATGGTGAAGGTCTATGTGGTACAGAGAAACACTACCAGCATCGAAAGTTATAAAGTATTTATTAAAAAGAAAATGTTCACAAGCATACTTTTAGCACCACACCAGACTAAGAAAGGGATTCAAAAGAAATGGGCAAAACAAAATTCCTCTGTCCCCTCTGTATACATGCCCCATCAGATGTTAAAATATAGGACAAACCCTTTAGCTTTAAGAAGTTATAGATCTCTAACTTCAGCTCTTCAGGCCACCACATGGCTAATGGTCTCCTCCTCCAGACCTCAGTTAAGAGTTCTGTCTGCTCTGATGGACTCAGCACCCAAAGACCTTCCGCCTTGCTCCCCTGAGTTTGAGTCCAAACCCAGAAATTGAGGAGAAGTACCCAACCATGTAACACAGATAGTTGCTTGAATAAGAGAGCACACAAAGACAATGATCTTTTCTTATGGAGAGATATGGCTGGACAAGAATATCAACCTAAAGTCGCATGCTATTCAAACTGAAGAACATGAGGGTTTTCCCATAGAGACATGGGAAAACACCCTCAGACACACTGAATCATTCCATGCATTACTGAGAGGACACTACAGCAAACATATTTATCATCAAATATTCAAATTTTTATTCCTCTTTAGTTGCCCTCTGTTTTTCAGATCAGGCCTCAAGATAATTATATAATATTTGGGCAAAAAGATGCATCCCAATAATCCAGCATTTGAGGCCAAGATGGGGAAGATCTCCATGGCCGCCATGTTTTTTCCTCTTGTGCTCAGGTGGGTTGGGACAAAGGACAGCCAAACACTGCAAAAGACCAGCATGGTGAAGGTGATGAACTTGGCTTCATTGAAACTGTCTGGTAACCTTCTGGCTAGGAAAGCCGCAGTGAAGCTGCCACTACATTTTGGAATCAATGAAAAAACAACGGTTGAAGTAAAACCAAAATTCATTTCATGAGGAAGTTAAAAATAGTTCTTTAGTGCATTACTTGGCTCCTGAGAAGGGTGTCTCTTGAAGGAACTCATTGGAAAAATGTATCCAATATGAGTTGCAATGCCACCAGTGAGGAGTTCCGCTGGCTGGTACCATTGATGTACAATCTGAAAAGGTTCGTTTTTGGTGCACGTAAGAATATCTGGGTTGCACACTATGTCTAGAAGAGAGAGCAGCAGCAGCAGCAATATCCTGTTCATCACCATCCTGGTGGCAAAGATCCCTTTTAATCAATTACTCCACCAAGGATTGAGCATATGATCACTTGTTTTAGCAGGTAAGGAATTTGAGATGGATAGATGGCTGATACTATTTTTTCCCCCCAAGGAAGCATATCTGCTTTATCTTTTTGCCTTAGAAACAGGCATTGAATGTAACTGGTCTGAACCCTAGGTTGAAACACACGAAACTAACAGGGCCCTTCCTGTCTTAAATCCCTTAATGGAGGTGTCAGTTACACAATTATTTCATACACCTTCATTGATTTTTCTCTTGGTACTTTCTGGAAAGCCCTGGAGCTTTGGGGTCAATTACCATTCTTTTGATAATCACAGGAACAATAATATTATTTTAACATGTATATAAATCTTAGAAGTTTGGTGTCATGTAAAAAGCTAAAGCAGTGTAGAAATCACCATAATAGAACCATGGAATAATAAAAATAATAATAGAACATAACTGAAGAAATGGACTTGCTCTGCAGGGAAAATAGATTAGATTGTTCAGAAACAGTCTTCTGCAGGCCACTAACTCATCTGAAACACCCTTAGGTAAACAACCATAGTACAATGACAAATTGTAAGGTACTTTAATTCTTTCTTCTTAGTTGCTCTCTTGTGTTCAGCTCTGGTTTCAACAATATAATGTAGCATTTGGGGGGAAAGATACAAGCCAGTAACCCAGCACTGGAGGCCAAGATGGAGAAGATCTCCACAGCCAACATATCCTTTCCCTTTGTGCTCAGATAGGTTGGGACAAAGGAGAACCAAACACTGCAAAAGACCAACATGCTGAAGGTGATGAACTTGGCTTCATTGAAACTGTCAGGTAACTTCCTGGCTAGAAAAGCCACAGTGAAGCAGATGATGGCGAGAAATCCCATGTAGCCCAAGACACAGTAAAACATGGCGACTGACCCTTCATTACATTGCACTATGATTTCCCCATAAACTGAGTGCATGTCCAAACCAGGGAAAGGAGGAGATGTCGCAAGCCAAACAGCACAGATAACAACTTGAACAAGGAAGCCACAGACAAAAATGGAATGGGCCAACTTTTTCCCCACCCATTTCTGGAAAACGCTTCCTGGCTTGGAAGCCATAAATACTGTTACAACAGTGACAGTTTTGGCCAGCACAGAGGAAACAGCCACTGAGAAGATAATGCCAAAAGCTGTTTGTCGGAGGAGGCAGGTCATCTTGTTTGGCTGTCCAATGAATATCAAGGAGCAGAGAAAACAAAGGAGGAGAGAGGCGAGGAGAATGTAGGTGAGGCTGCGGTTGTTGGCTCTGACGATGGGAGTGTCTCGGTGCTTAATGAAGATTCCAAGCACAAGAGCTGTGACCAAAGAAAAGAAGAGAGCCAAGAAGGCTAAAATGAGTCCCAACATTTCGTCAAAGGAGAGGAAATCCATAGTTTTGGGGATGCATTGATCTTGTCTCTTGCTTGGAAATTGATCTTCTGGGCAACTGACACATTTATCCATATCTGAAAGTGGAAAATAGACTCCTTTAAAGTTTCTGCTGGTGTTCTTAAAAAGAAAATGCAATTTTGCACAACATAATAATGATAGTCCAGTGCCATCAGTTTTGATTTTCTCTAGATTTTCAACTCCATCCTACCTCAGGATATACTCAGAAAATCTACTTAGGTGGAATATATCTTCTCATGCACAGGAACCATTTCTTTTTCTCCCCAGGAACCTTGTTATCCGTTGGGACACAACATGCTTTGCTGTATTGCACGTTGCTCAAAGTTGGCATCATTTTTACAATGAAGAAAAGAAAGAACTGTGGACAATGAGACAGCTGCACAATGTGGAAGCTTCTCAAAGGCTTTTTCTAAAGTTACCAAGAAGCCTTTATATGCTCCACTGTATTCATTCAAGCTCCCCACTAATTAGATAAGAACATAAGAGAAGCCAATGTTGGATGTGGCCAATGGTCCATCCAGTCCAACACTCTGCCACACAGTGGCCAAAAATACCAGGTGCCATCAGGAGGTCCACCAGTGGGGCCAGGGCATTAGAAGCTCTCCCACTGTTTCTCCCTCCCAAGCACCAAGAATAAAGAGCATCACTTGCCCCAGACCAAGAGTTCCTATCTATACTTTGTGGCTAATAGACACTGATGGACCTCTGCTCCATATCTTTATCCAGTTCCCTCTTGAAGCCCTCCCTGCTTGTAGCCACCACCACCACTTCTTGCGGCAGAGAATTCCATGTGTTAATCACTCTTTGGGTGAAGAAGTACTTCCTCTTATCCATTCCAACCCGACTGCTCAGCAATTTCATTGAGTGCCCACAAGTTCTTGTATTGTGAGAAAGGGAGAAAAGTACTTCTTTCTCTACCTACTCTATCCCATGCATAACCTTGTAAACATTTATCATGTCACCTGCAGTTGTCATTTCTTCAAGCCAAAGAGCCCCAAGCCCTTTAACCTTTCTTCACAGGGAAAGTGTTCCAACTCTTTTATCATTCTAGTTGCCCTTTTCTGCACTTTTCCCAATGCTATAATATCCTTTTTGAGGTGTGGTGACCAGAATTGCACAGAGTATTCTAAATAAGGTCACACCACTGATTTATACAGGGGCATTATGATACTGGCTAATTTGTTTTCAGTTTCCTTTCTAATAATCCCCAGCATAGCCTTCGCCTTTTTTAATGCAGTCACACACTGTCTCGACATTTTCAGTGGGTTATCTATTATGACTCCAAGATCTCTCTCTTGGTCAGTCTCTGCCAGTTCAGACCTCATCAACGTGTATTTATAGTTAGGATTTTTGGCACCAATGTGCATCACCTTGCACTTGGCCACACTGAACCCCATTTGTCACATTGATGCCGCTCACCCATCCTTGACAGATCCCTTTGGAGTGCCTCACTATCCTCCCTGGTTCTCACTGCCCTGAACAACTTTGTATTATCTGCAAATTTAGCCACTTCACTGCTACTCACAACTCCAAATAATTAATAAACATGTTAAAAAGCACCGGACCAAGTACCAATCACTGTGGCACCCCACTGCTTACCACTCTCCACTGAGAAGATTTTCTATTTATACTCACTCTCTTTTTCCTATTAATTAGACAGTCCCCCCCCCCTTTGATGAGGAACTTTATCAAAAGTTTTCTGGAAGTCAAGATAAAAACATCTTCCACATTTTTGTTCACTCCCTCAAAGAACACTAACAGTTTAGTGAGACAAGAAATTTCCTTACAGAACCCATGCTGAGTCTTTCTCAATAGTTTCTGTTCATCAATGTGTCTATTAATTATCTCCTTAATAATGGTTTCCACCAACTTACCCAGTATTGACGTCAGACTGACTGGCCTGTAATTTCCCAGATCTTTTCTGGAACACTTTTAAATGTTGGGGGTGGCATTAGCTACCTCCCAGTCCTCAGGAATGGAGGCAGATTTTAAGGAAAGATTACATATTTTTGTCAGGAGATCCACAAGTTCACATTTGAGTTCTCTCAGAACTCTTGGATGTATGCCATTTGGGCCTGGTGATTTATCAGTTTTTAAGTTGTCTATCAGTAGTAGAACCTCCTTTCTCATCGCTTCAATCTGACTCAGGTCTTCCAACACCCCACTCAAAATCAGCAGTTCTGGAGTGGGCAAGCACTTCTCATCTTCCACAGTGAAGACAGAGGCAAAAAATGCATTCAGCTTCTCAGCCGTTTCCCTACCATCCTTCAGTAATCCCTTTCCCCCTTAGTCATCCAAGGGCCCCACTGCCTCCTTGGCTGTTTCTTGCTTCTAATGTATTTGAAGAAAGTTTTATTGTTGATCTTGATGGTTTTTGCCATATGCTCCTCATATTCCCTTTTTGCTTGCCTGACCACAGACTTGCATTATATTTGTCATTTGCCCTTTTATCAAGCTCACTGAGACTAGCTTTCTACCAGTTAAAGGAATCCTTCTTACCTTTTACAGCTTCCATTACTTTGTTTGTTAACTATGCAGGCTTTTTCCTATACCTATTTGTGCCTTTCCTAACCTGCGGTATATATCTTTTCTGAGCTTCTAGGATTGTAGTTTTAAATAGTCTCCAAGCTTCCCCAATGGTTTTGACCCTATTTACTTTTGCTTTCAGTTTCTTCTTGACATGTCCCATCATTTCAGAGAAGTTATCCCTTTTTAAGTTAAAAGTGGTTGTGTTGGTCTTTTTGGGTAACTCCCTATTTATACAAATGTTGAACTCAATAACATTATGGTCACTGTTCCAAGTGGTGCAATCATTTTTACATCTTTCACCAGGTCTTGGGCGTTACTTAGGACCAAGTCCAGGATCGCCTCTCCCCTGGTAGGTTCTGTGACCATCTTTTCCATAGCACAGTCATTGAGAGTGTCTAGAAACTCAATCTCTTTTCCCCAACTTGAACAGATATTGACTCAATCAATATGTGAGTAGTTAAAGTTGCCTATTATGACACAGTTATTTTGTCTAGCTGCTATCTTTAATTCATCCTGTTCTATCTTTTGATCTAGTATGTAAATAACAAACTCCCAGTGTTAAGCTGAATGCCATCTATGAAACCAATATTCTGGACACTACAATAGTGGTTTCCATACTTATTACTTCCATTATTTATTATTTCAGTATGTTTCTTACCTTCTTTGTCTGACATCATGCCTTTAGGACACTGACCACAATCATAGCAGCAAAATTTTTCTCCCTCCCTTTTTTTCTTACTGTAACCAGGATGGCAGATGTCTGTACACTGAGAGAGGGGAGGCACCTGTCCTTGGGTGGGGGGGGGAAGAACACAGCGGGTGCGTTCAGACAGCGTGCTGGGAGTGGTGTAACTTGCTCCAGTCCAATGCATTTTTTTTTTAACCCAGAGAATCGCAATCACACTGACCTCCTTGGTCCAGATCACTGTGCAGCCACATCGCTCCCCTCCGGGAGCATGCATCAGTGGTTTTTTCCCCTCTCAGTTTGAGCATGCGCACAGGCAACCATCTTTAGAACTAAAATTTTCACATGTGCACAGAACAGCGATTTCCACACTTCCCTTTAAACTTTAAATGAACACTTTAAATGAAACTTTTACCCCTGAAACTGGCCTCTGTGAGATCCCAAACTCATCTAAATGCTTAAACTAGGCACCATTCAAACTTTGCTTTTACTAATTTAGGAGTGGAGCTCCACCCATGTGCATACTGCCGAGGCTTAAAAAAAATGGTGGACAAAAAGCAGAAACCTAAGGCTTCCGCAGCAGCTTTCCAGAGGGGAGGGGGTTGAAGCACCTGGAAGTGGTTCAACACCAAAGTGATCAGATGACAGAAAAGTGTAGTTTGAAATGGAGAATTGGGAAAATACCACCTGGATAAGTGGTATCAAAATACTCCATTTTAAAGGGGGTTTGATCTGGAAAGCGTGGGCTGGGGACGGTGCATGTGTGAATGAGGATATAAAATCCGTTACTGAAGCGTGCCAAAAGCAGTTCAAATGGCGCATCTGAACACACACAGCCATGAGAAAAGGTATAGGACATTGTCTTTACAAGTAAACTTCAAAAGAAAGACTGCCCTGAATAATAGTAATGCCTGTGATTTTGCAGAAGTAACCTAAAGAGAGAAATATTGATTCACAGCAACTTAATACAATTCCCAAAATAATAAAATTAGAATACTGGACCAGACTGTTACCCCTAAACCCCCTTGCTTGAAATGATTACTCCTCTGGGCAGCTTTCACTGCCAGGGTGTTAAGGAGCCAGAATTACAGATAGATATGTGTTTCAAACCAGAGAATCCTGATCAGGCCATGTGAAATCAAGGACCCTCTCATAAGGAGACTACCAGATTCTGGTTAGAGATGCTACACATTTCTGCACACACACATTCAGTCATTCAACTTAGCTGTGTTCAAAGGTGGCCATCACATGGGAGCTGATCACTCAGTCTGTTCCCATCTTAAACACTGCCTCATCTTTTCTCCCCCAGAGTTCCATCCTTTTCTGCCTCTGCTCTGCTGGTGGCCCCCTTCCAACTTCACCTTCCATTTCCATTTCTCTCTCCCTCCTTGACCATTTCTCTCTTCTCCTCCACCTGGCCCTCTAATCTCTTTGCAGTTCAGACGTGGCTACACCCTCTACATTTCCCCAGGTGGGTTCTTCCGACTAGCTATGGACAGAACACATCTGGTTATTTTAAATAGGACAGTCGGGCTTGTGGACATTGCAACTCTGTTCTTGAAATTGTCCACCATAAACTGCTGCTGTGTTTTTGCAGTTGAATCATTTAGTATTTCTTTTTGAAGGTACTCCTCCATTTTGAATTACAGTTCAGCATTTACTCTTACTTAATACTCCTAGTTGGGCCAACTGACTTAAGTATCTGAGGCTCTTTGATTTTGTGGGATTAGTATCAGGCCCAGACATGTCTGTTAATGCAGTGATTAAAAGATCTCTGTGGCCATAGTCTGGGACCTACACATGTGGGTACATTTAAAAATGTAGACCCTGACATAGTAGCCAGAAGGTCTCTCGGGGTCCTCACAAGAAGCAGCAAGGCTTATAGCCTCAGTATTTGTGCTATTAGCCATTTTCTTCAAGGGAACTGATCTCTGTTATCTGGAGATCAGTTCCAGTTGCAGGAGATCTTCAGGCCCCACCTGGTGGTTGACAACCCTACAGAGAAGGATCAGGTGACATTTAGCCAAGTCGATGAGAAAGGGCTTTCTGTCTCTCCCTGTCTTAAACTGAATGCCTTCATCTTTGAGCTACTGAACTTCATTTTCCTTCATTCATGAGACAATGCAACTATTTCCCCACCTGAGTCAGGTCTTTGTGCCATTCAATTCTGTCTTCATCGATGGTGAACTTTCGATCTGGAGCAGCCTGGGGATCCAGTCTCCCAACCTTCACTTTGACATAGGAGTTGTTTGAGAAAGTAACCAGATTAGTAATATCGAAGCCAGCCTCCAGCTCTCCGTCTTCGTTAAACAGAACTTCATCACCTGCACTGTTGTTGAACCTGATCCTGTGAAGAACTGAGTGGAGCTAGGAAGATGGAAGTTCAAAGTTTTGGAATACTGTTGCTACGATGTATGACATAACTTTCTTAGATGTATTACATGTGTGGTTTACCATGGCTATTGTTTCTTCTCCAACTTTAAAGTGGACATTAAAATGCCTGCCTGGGTTTAAGCCACACTAAGTGAGTCTGTAACTTGATAACTCCCTCTGCATTTTCCAAGCATGCATGGCTTAGGATTTAATTTGCATATCATCTTTGTGCATGTGCCATGCTATACTTCTCTGTATCATCCCAGCTTTAATATATGTGTTTCCAAATAATACAGAGAGATTAGCACAATCCCCGAGCAATGCTTACATGGCAAATAAGCCTTCACTTCACCAGACGTACCTTCAGATGACAAGTTTATAGTTACAGAGGTTAGGCCTTTTACCCTCAACTGTACCATGTGGCTGGTGTTCTTTCTGATATTATGCTCATTTTAGAAAGTCCAACCTCCTGATTCTTGATGATCAGTGCATTGATTCTGTTGAAAGCTGGTGATGGAAAGTGGTGTCATGTCAATGCCAACTTATGGCAACTCTCTATGGTTTGAAAGGCAAGAGATGAACAGAGGTGGTTTGCCATTATCCACCTCTGCATCGCAGCATTGGTTTTTCTTGGTGGTCCTCCATCCAAGTACTAAGCTTAACTTATATGATGAGATCAAGGTAGCCTGGGCCATTCAATTCAGGCCCTAAGAAGGGTTAAGTGCAAGTAAGTTTTCCCAGGGATATAGGTCCAGAAGGAAAGTCAACAGAAATATACAGACTGTAGTAAACTGAATGATAAACTGAGGTTTAATCCTGATAAGACAGAGGTGTTGCTGGGTAATGGCAAAGCTGCTCGTAAACTGCTGAGTCAGCCCATCCTGGAGCAGGTGCCACAGCCCCTGAAAGAGCAGGTTAATATCTTGAGGATACTACTGGATCATGGCCTACAGTTGGAGGCCGAAGTCTCCTCCATGGTATGTAGTAGCTTTTATATACTATGGCATTTCCTCAAAAATCACAGAGATCCACACCTTGATTATAATCAGGTTAGATTACTGGGTTGAAAGTGGTTTGGAAGCTCCAGCTGGTTGAAATGCATCAGCCGAGCGACTGTCAGGGGTGGGATACAGGAACTGTATCACACCAGTGATGAAACATCTGAAGTGGTTGTCCCTTTTTTTCTGGGTTCAGTTCAAAGTGCTGGTCCTTATCTTTAAAGCCCTAAATCCCCTGCGGCAGGATACCATATTACCCAGCTCTTCAGTTAAGACCTGCCTCACAAGCCTTGCCCTCAGTGTGCTGATTTTCAAAGGGGAACTAAGTGGCAGTCATGGACAGGACTTAATAGTGGGACCTCACCTGTGGAAGACCCTTCCCTATGTTGCCTATGTTGCTGCTGTTTGGACACTAGGCCAAACGTTTCTTTTTAGCAAATCTTCTCATTAAGAGGCTGATGTTTTGCCACCATTTTAATGTGTCTTGGCCTGGAAACAGGAATTCATTTGAAGCTTCTTAATATGAAAAGGGCTTGTATTCTAAAATTAGCTGTTTTATGCTCTGTACAAATTATGATTTAGAGACATCACCTTGCCAACAAAAGTCCGCATGGTCAAAGCAATGGTATTCCCCGTAGTAATGTATGGCTGCGAGAGTTGGACTATAAGGAAGGCCGAGCGCCGAAGAATAGATTCTTTTGAACTATGGTGCTGGAGAAGACTCTTGAGAGTCCCTTGGACTGCCAGGAGATCAAATCAGTCAATCCTAAAAGAAATCAACCCTGATTGTTCCTTGGAAGGCCAGATCCTGAAGCTGAAGCTCAAATACTTTGGCCACCAAATGAGAAGGGAGCATTCACTGGAGAAGACCCTGATGCTGGGAAAGATTGAAGGTCAAAGAAGAAGGGGACGGCAAAGGATGAGATGGTTAGACAGTGTCATCGATGCAACGAACATGAAATTGAGCAAACTTCAGCGGACAGCGGAAGACAGGAGGGCCTGGCGTAATCTGGTCCATGGGGTCGCGAAGAGTCGGACTCGACTGTGCGACTGAACAACAACAACAACAGAAGAGTCTAAGATTTCTCTTAGCATTATATCTCTTCTTTTATGCCTTTAAAAAAGACTGATATTGATTTGCCCCCTGTGGGTAAATGACTTTTTTGAAATGAATTCACAGCTTCCTGCTTTAATTTATTATCAGGAGACTGGGTGAAGGGACCTAAGAACTTAAGAAGAGTCATGCAGGATCAGACCAAAGGTGTCTCAAACCCAGCATTCTCTTCACATGGTGGAGGAGGAAAGAACCACATATCTCACACTTGGAAGAAGGGTAGGAATAAAATGTGCTTCTCTTCTCTTCTTTGCTGGTGTGAATGACAACAGGCCTTTGACTTTGAGGAGAGTTTACCTGCCAGGGTTCCAGAACCAAATGCTTCAGCCTTCCAGTTAACATCATGGCTCTGTGGTTTGATCTAGATGAATGGAAGCTATGCAAAGCATGTGCCATGGCATAAACAGCATTATAGATAGCATAGCTATGGCCGGTCATGTTCATTTCAAAGAATTTGGATGGAAGATCCTCTAAGAGCTCATCCCCAGTACATGGTTCCTTGTCATCTGTCAGCTGAGTGGAATCTCCAGCAAATGAACAATCAAATGCAGCCTCCCAGAAATCTTTGATAAACCCATCCTCCTTTTCGTCAGCAAAGCTTCTGCTCTGAAGAAACTTTTGGAATCCTGTAAGCTCTGTTGAATGAACTGTGAAGGATATTGCACCCTGGAACATTTGAACATTAAAATCTATCATGTGATTAAAGAATGCGAAATCTATCTGAGCTGTTGTAATCCACACTCTTGCTCCAGTCCTCTCAGTTTGTTCACAACGTGGCAGAGCGCAGAATGTTGTTCCAAGCCATAGAATAATTGCCAGAAGTGTAATGGATGAAGTATCTCCATATATAATATATACATTCACTTTGGTCTGCCAAAAAACATCAGTGTGATTCAGCAAACCATTAACAATGTCTGCAAGGGCATATAAATGGAGATGAACTGGGACTTTTCCAATAATGGCTGGACATATCCCATTCTTGGAAAACAGTGGCTCTATAGATCTCAAGAATTCTTCTCCAGTCTCATCACTAGTAGTGATCAATCCAACCCATTTCCATTTAAAATGAAGAAGTAACTGAACAATTCCTTGATATTGAACACCTTCGTTGGGAACCATACGATAAAAGGAAGAAAAATGGGTTCCTTTTTCAATTGCAGGTTCAAATGAGCCATAGGATAGCTGAAAGAGAGGGGGGGGACTGATATTTTAGAGAGGAAGTAAATGATTGAGGTTTTTCCCCATGCAATTATTATAACCATCACATGGCAGGTGGAGAGGGAGTTGCAATGCAGGGCACAGCAGGTGATGTATGAGGTTTACAACAAATGCCTCATGCTGATTGAGGACACAGTATGGACTTTGGGACAACACGGGTTACAACAGTATGGCCTGCCTTAGCCCACAAGATCTGGAGAGTCTTGAGGAACAGGGACTACCTGAGGGAGGCCAACTGTGATACTTACACCTTGGCACAAGTGGTGTCAAATGACAAGGATTCATTAACAGATGAGCAGCTTGCTGTCTATTGGCAGGTCCTAATCAGTGTTAAATTGGGGGCTGGTCAGGTCTTTTTCCTGGATGCTCCTGGAGGAACAGGAAAGACCTTGCTCCTCAATTTGCTCCTGGCAAAGGTAAGGAGTGATCATGGCATTGCCTTGGCTGTCCTCCAAACTCTGGCATTGCTGCTAGGCTATTGGAGGGAGGAAAGATGGCCCACACAGCCTTCAAGCTGCCTCTCAACCTTATCAGTGCAGAGACGCCCCTCTGCAGCATCTCAAAACATAGCAATATGGCCCAAGTGCTGCAGGGCTGTAGACTCATTGTTTGAGATGAGAGCAGAAGGGGTGTTTTGAGGCACTGAGCATAACCCTCAAAGACATCAGGGGCAATGATGGAGTGATGGGGAAAGCCACTGTGCTGCTGGCTGGAAACTTCCAGCAGACTCTGTCAGTAGAGCCAAGGGGAATTTGAGCTGATGAAGTGAATGCTTGTGTCAAGGCACTGTGCCTGTGGCCACTCATCAGGAAACTCTCACTAAGGATGAACATGAGGGTCCACCTGAGAGGCAATGTGTCCACTGAGGAATTCTCTGAACTCCTACTGAAAATAGGGAACAGAAAGTATCCCCAGTCTGGTGGAAAACTGACCATCCCTTCATTTCTGGACTCAGTAGTGAGCACCCCACCAGAACTAACAGCCAGGATCTACCCTGATATTTCCAGTATCACAGAGAAGTCCATAGACAGCCTGTGTGAATGTGCCACTCTGACCCCAAGAATGACAGGGCTACCATCAGAAATGAAACACTACTTCTTCGAGGGGGAAGAAATGGAGTACAGATCTGTGGACTCAGTGGTGCAAATGGATGACACAGTCCACTACCATGTAGAGTTCCTCAACACCTCCAACCCTCCTGGCTTCCCAGTCCACAAGCTTCTCCTCAAAGCTGGGGCTCCAGTGATGCTGCTGCAGAAACTCAACCCACCCAAACTCTGCAATGGCACAATTGCAATGGCAAATGAAGGTCCCGCACAGAAACATCTTCAAGGCCACACTGATCGCCAACAGTGCTTGGGGTGAGGTGGTGTTCATACCATGCATACCACTCGTACCATCAGAAAACCCATTTGAGTTCAAGAGGCTGAAGTTCCTCCTCAAGGAATGCTTTGCTATGACCATCAACAACTCCCAAGGGCAGACACTTAAAATGGCAGGAATTGATTTAAGAGATGACTGCTTCTCACATGGACAGTTTTAGTTCTATGTGGCCTGCTCCAGAATGACCTCACCAAACAGCCTGGTGATCCTAACACCTGAGGACAGAACCACTAATGTGGTCTACAGAGAGGTCCTTCAGCAGAGAAAAAAACAATAGTATGTTTCTATTTACATGTTTTACACTACAGTCTTCTCCATTAGAATTCCTGCAACAAATGTAACATTTCAAACTTCACGTCATCAGTATTATAACTGGATTTATGGAACTGTAGTAAATACTGTAGTGAAATACTGGTATCAGGCTAGTAAATTAATAAAACAGAAGTGAGTGAGCAAAGTTTCAGTCTCAACTGAAATGGAAGCCACACTTCCTACAACTCCAAGATGGGAAACCACTGCCCTCATGTTATCCAGATGGCCTACATTTGACTACTTGGCTACAGGAATGTTCCCTTTTAACGTATCAAGAGCCCATAATTATGTGCACTGAGTGTAGAGCAGGGTGCAGTGGGAGGGCATTACCATGAGAATGTACTTCGAGATCATGAAACCGTTAGAAGGAATTACATCTTAGATGAGCCCAAACCCCATGGCTCCTACCCATTCAACCCACCTGTGGAACCTTGTACACCGTTAAGATCTGTGATATGTACGAGGAAATATCAGAGCTCAGTCCACCGATGACTCCCATTAGATTTTTATGCTTGCTACATTTATAGTTGGGGAGAAAGTTATCTGATTTGAAGAGCAGGTCCAGGGTGGTACGGTATGCCATCCGTGCATCGGAATAACTCTCATAGATGAGGAACCCAAGAGTGATATTGGGCAGGAGTTTGGGATTCTCATTGATCTCCTTGATGGCAAAGACCAAGGCCAGGATGTTCTGGTAGAATTTCGGAGCTAAACTGCAAATACAACGATAGTTTTAGGACAAAATGAAGTGATAGAGTGATAGAGTGATAGAGTGATAGATAGGACATTCCTACAGTGCATAAAATCAGTTTAAAACAGGAGCGGTTCCTTCTGGCTAGCACAGCTCCAGCTGCTTATCTCGTAGGAGATATTGCAATCAGGTATTTGAACTGGAGAAATTACATGTGACTATATACATTTTCTGCATTGTGCCTAGGGATTTGCATATGTTAAATGTATTTCTGACGTAAGAACTACCTCATCAAATAATTTTTATTTGAACTGTGTTAAAATGCATGACATTCAGCATTAAACTATATCAAAAATGTAATGAAAAGATTCATGTTAAAATTGCAACAATATAGTAAGCAGTAATAAAAACAACAGGACATAGAGATAAAGGCTAATAGATTTAAAAGTGTGAATGGTAGATAGTACATGAACTTCTAGAATATTCCTTAAAACATTTTATTGAATCTCAGTTTCTCAGCAATACTATTTCAATCCAAAGACTCCAGAATTACCTTTATGAATAAAGCCCAAACTTTACTGATTCAGTCACTCACTTTTGCCCTAAAGAATCAAAACAGTTTGTAGTAAACGAAACACAATCACAGATCACTCTGTAGAGGAAGTAAAATTACTGCTTACAGTATAGTGTTCCTTGGTGTCTGGGAAGGGGGTTCCTTGAATGAAAGAATGGGGAAAACGTAAAAGATATGAGACACAATTCCACCAATGAGGATTTCGCTTGGCTGGTACCACTCATTTGAAACTGAGAAGGTCTCAGTCACTGCCTGCTTCATAGCATGTGATTTGCATGGCATGTGAGAAAGCAGCAGTAGCAGCTGGAGGAATAGTAACATTTCAGCCTTCAGCAATGTGAGGGAAAATCTTTCCTCACAGAGCAGTCTCTCCTGAGACCGTCTACAGTATAACAAGTAACATCCATCTAGAAGAAGAAGAGTTAGATTTGTACCCTACTCTTCATGGAGTCTCAGAGCAGTTTACAATCTCCTTCCCTTCCTCTCCCCACAACAGACACCCTGTGAGGTATGTGGGCCTGAAAGAGCTCTGAGAGAACTTCTCTTGAGAGAGCAGCTCTGAAAGAACTGTGACTGACCTAAGGTCACCCAGCTAGCCTCATTGGGAATCAAACCTGGTTCTCCAGATTAGAGTCCACTGCTCTTAACCACTACACCAAACTGGCTCCAGTCAGACCACAGTTGCTTTGGCTGTACCAACTGCCCCTGTGCTTCTTAAAGGAAACGTATTTGCATTCTTGCTGACTCCAGAGCACATTTTGAATGCCAAAAAGAAAAACAACAGTTTGAACTGTGGTTCTGCACAACCTATGGGTGAATGGTGCAAACTGCCAGTGCCCTGCTTCTCTCTGCTCCCTCAACTTGGTTGTGAATGGCATTGTGGGAATATTATAACATCTACAGATGGCCTTGATTCCCTCCCTCCTATTGCCTGGACAGCCATTTCATCTGTTTGAAGTAAATTAATTATGGTCATTTTAATAATTATAGGGGGGAGATAATCACTTTGACAGACTTTTTTCAAATCCTAGCAGCATAACAAGTAGAAGGGATTTTTTTTAAAAAAGTTTGTGAAATGTCGTGGGAAATTTCTGCTGCTAGTAGGTAATAAGTTCAGTGCAATCCACACTGACCACAAGGATGGAATCTAGGAAAAGACCATGAGTTGGACAAAAATGGCAATCGCGCCATTGGGCTCCAACTCTTCAACTACAGTGGACAAAGCATTTTGAAAGTAACTTGGTGGTGGAAAGTGCCACCAAGTCACAGCCAATATATGGTGACCCCAAAGAGATTTTAAGGCAAGAGGCAAAAAGAGGTGGTTTGCCATTGCCCGCCTCTGTTTAGCAACGTTGAACTTCTTTGGAATTTCCCATCCAAGTATTAACTGGGTCCAGTCCTGCTTAGCTTACAAGAGCTGATGAAATCAGGCTAGACTGAGCCATTCCAGTTAAGTCAAAGAAGTGGAAAGTGCCATCAAGTCATGGGTGACTTATGGTGACTTTGTATGGATTTCAAGCAAAGAGACAAACAGAGGTGGCTTGTCGTTGCCCGTGCCTGGGGTCGATGCCATCACCAGACTTAACACAATGACCAAGTGAGCTGAGGGCCTCTCAAAGCGGGCCCAATGCCTGGACATTCCACTTTACCTGGGTGGAGGTGGCTCAGTCCAGAGAGACTCAGGGAGACATCAGAGGCTGATGACAGGAGCTACATTTAAGATACCATTTTACTAATGGTTTCTGGTAGGTAGATGTGTTCATCTGCAATAGAATAGCAAGATTCAAGTTCAGTATCCTCAAAATCTTCATGGCACTAGTGGACTCAAATTTTATGTTTCTACAGATGGACCTTCAACCTCTGGCATCTGGGCAAAAACTTTATGGTGGAAGTCATTTTTACCGTAAGGATTTTTCTCAAATACCACAGCATCCTCACATCACTGATGATATGACGATGTCACTTCTGGTGCACACCCATTATGACATCACTATATTGCCAGGGCACAGGCCTAGACCTCATTTCCCTGCCATTAAGTCCCCTGGCAGCCAGCTGATTGGCTTCAGGGGGAACGGCTGGAGCAGAGGGCCTAGCAGTCATACCTCTGAAGAGATCTAGCCAAGAAACCAATCATTTAAACTCTTAGATTGTTATGGGGAGATAGTGGTAATATTAGATTGAAGTCTGTTACCCAAAGAGGCAGTTTTCTAATTAACTGGGGAAGTTAGCTTTATGAAGACAGAGTGAGAGGTAGATAACTGGGATCTCCACCTATGTTTATGGGGATTTTTTCCCTTAGAGAACTCTTGAAATAAACCAGGCAGATGTTCACCTGGAAAGGTTTTTATCGAAAGAGAAAGAAAAGGCAAAACACCCATACAGAATTATATTTATGGCTAGCTAAGAGAAAAATAGGGAGGAGTGGGGAGAAAGTGATTTCCAGAAAGGTGATATTTACCAGTCTCAATGAAGAGGTCCATCAAGGCAGCAGTGAAATTACCAACAGTTCATGAAGAAGAGAAGGTCCACACAGAATGGGGGGTGGGAGAGGCATCATGCTGAGAACACACACACCCAGATTGGTGGCTCGGAATTTCATATATAGGGCAAAATGCTACCTGAGGGCATGCTGATGGCTTTGGCCAAAAACAATTACTTGATGAGTTTTCTGGAGTTGGACCAATGATCTGGAGAGGCTTGATGGGTTTACCTGGGATGCTAATGGCTGCTTGGTGACATTTGAGTCCCTAATTAGGGTAAATGAGTTGCATAATTAGGGTAAATGGGCTGGGGGAAGTAAGGCTGAGCATGTGATGAGATTAATTCAATCTGAGGAAATAAATTCTTGAGAGCCCTTTGTCCTGAGGTATGCATCTCCCTAAGGTGGGGAGGTGGTCGTTAGTGGGTCAGGCATTCCTTTTCACACTTTCTTTAACCTTTTACTTATAAAAAATAAATAAACATTAAGAACCGTCCATTACCATAAAGAAAAATAAGGACCATAACCTACATAACCACAACATTCCCAGAAGTTCAGAAATAAAATACAATAATGTATCTAGAATTTACTGTACCAAAAAAAATGACAAAATAAATCACGTCACCAAATAACTTTAAAAGAAATCATTTTAGCATATTGTGAATTTTTAGGAAGGATTTCTTGTTCTTTAAGAAAAGAAATAACAAGATATCAAGTTTCCACAAAGGTCATGACATAGTCGTCCTCTCAGTTTCTGGTCACTCCATCCATAAACTTGGCCATTATAAAATGTTCTCATATATGGCTATACCAATTTTCTAATTTTGAGAGTTGTTTATCAATCCAATGAGACACTATTAAAAGATAAGCAATGGTCAACAGTGTCAAAATCAGTTCTTTCTGTGTAGGGGGGCCAGAAGAATCACTTCCAGTAGAAAAGGTAAGTTGAAACCCATTATGTTTTAAATACTTTTCAAGATTGGGCTGGAGAGTTATAACTTTGGGGCCATATATCTTCTGTCAATCTATTTGGACAGTCTGTATTCCATAGATTATTGTAAACTGACAATTTTCAGTAGCATATAATATATTCTTGATACCAGACCTGATGATTGTCCCTCATGATTTTTCGATAGCATTTCGAATTCAGTAAGAGGCCTCGTCAGGGCTTTGTTAGGTTTTAGAAATTGGATTAAAAGTTTTAGTTGCATATATTACAACCGATTTATATCCTGCCTCAATTTATGTTCTAATCTATGTTTTTCTTTAAGTTTCTCTTTGTCTGTCAAGTCCATGATCCTGCATATCCCTTTCTTTCACCAGTGCAAAAATGCCGAATACTCTTTTCGAGGAGGAAACCATTCTTGATTTAGAAAGGATGAAAGTGGGGTTATATCTGGAGCTAATCTTGTCTGTCTATTATCCCATATCTTTAGTGAGGTGTGTGAAAACTCATTGACCAATTTCACACAAGCAAATGTGCCACCCTCACACTTCCCTTTCCTTCAATTGCATTTGTCAATTTCCCACTACTTGCTGTGTGGCTGCGTTTTGATCTGTGATCCCTGTTTTTTGAGATTGCAAAGACACAGGGGAAATCAGGGGATTCTGTGGGTCAAAATGTAGCTGTGCAGCAAGTAGTGGGAAGTTGATGAATGCAATCAGGGAAAGGGAAGCACGAGGGTGGTGCAGCTGTTTGTGGGAAATCGGTAATAATGTTTTATTGCTGAACTTCTGAATTGTGTGGGAGTCAGAGTAAGGTTCCTCTATTTGTGATGACCATTCTTCATTAGAGGCATTGGTGAGTATATTTACCTTATTTGCTATATTTGCTGCGTCATAATAAAGTTGTAAATCTGGAATACCCAGGCCTCCATTGCTCAGAGGATGTTTTAAAGTCTTAAAGCTTATTCTTTGAGTTTTTGAGTTCCACAGATAATTATTTAATATTGTTTACCAATTTTTCAGATCAGTTTTTGGAACTGTTATTGGAATAGTCTGAAATAAAAATAGGCATTTGGGAATGATATGAGACTTTATAGTATGATTCCTATATGTCTAGGAAAGATTTTAAACTAGATGTCCCGGTTGATCTTTGGCTGATTGGAGCTCTCTAGTTGGCACCCATTTTCTGTCTTTTTAGGCCTGATCGTGCCTTGCACTATGATCCCTGACTTGGAATACATTTTCCTATCATTTTGGATCAGGCAGTGCATTGCACACATATATATTTGTGCTAATATAAAAATTAGGAAGGGTGTCTGTGGGTTTTTGGTCTATAAACTGCCCCTCAGTGAGATGAGGGGTCTGCCTGAAAACAAGTGCTGCCAAAATACAGGGACTGAACACAAGGTGCTGCCTTTTACAGATTCAGACCAGTAGTCTATCAAAGGTTGTGCTGCCTTTTCTGAACTGCCGTAGCTCTCCAAGTTCTCCAGCCAAGGTCTTCTACATGAACTACTATCATATCCATTTGAATGATCCTGAGACATTCTTCATGCAAAGCAGATGCTTATCCACTGAGCTATGGTCCCATGTGGTATGCAGGAATTAGAACACACAGCCTTGGTGGTCAGGTGCTCTACAGAACCATTTCAGCCTTCATACTGATTGACTGGGGGAGGGGGTTTGAATTGATGAACAAACTCTCCTGGTGTACTTTGTTGTGCAACCAAGGACTGGAAAGGAGACACAACAATATTGACCTTCTGAGTATTAAGCCAGGGTGGTGCTGGCAGTCAAATTTTGTGTTGCCTTTAGCATAGTCTGCAGTGAAACTAAAAGGCTTAATTATGCAGATTGGCAGTTAATTGATGCAAATTAACTTATAACCTTATGTCTTGTGTCTTATTTTTTCATTTATTTATTAATCAAAATATTTACACACTTTTTTCTCGGCTCAAGTTGAATTAAAAGTAGCTATTAAAACATTACAGCTGAAAACTGAGATAGGGCTTCAAATTTGTTTAAAACGTAAGCATACACACAGCAGAACTATTATTAATACATTTAGGTGGGATGAATTTGGACATCTTGAACACAAAAAGATAACTGAGTTTAAATGTAAAAGCTGTGTATCTTTATTAGTAATAAAGATCCTGGCATTTCAAATATCTCCTTTCTGCTTTTTACTCTTTGCTAGTTGCTCCTTGCAGTTCAGTTCAGGCTTCCAAACAATTATGTACAGTTTAGGGGGAAAGATGCAACCCAACAGTCCAGCACCGGATGCCAAGATAGAGAAGATCTCCACAACTACCATATATTTCCCTTTGGTGCTGAGATAAGTTGGAACAAAAGTCAGCCACACACAACAAAACACCAACATGCTGAAGGTGATAAACTTGGCTTCATTAAAGGTGTCAGGCAATTTCCTAGCAAAGAAAGCCACCACGAAACTGACTAAGGCCAGAAATCCCATGTATGTCAGCACACAGGGGAAAAAGATGACTGACCCTTCATTGCATTCCACTATGATTTCTTCTGCCAGAGAATTCATGTCAACCTCTGGGAATGGAGGGTCAATATAAAGCCATACTATACAAATACTTGTTTGGGTTATGGAGCAGCAGAAAACCACTGAGTTTGAAAATCCTTTCCCCAGCCATTTCCTCATCCTGGATCCTGGTTTAGAAGCCATGAAAGCCAGAACCACTGTGATGGTTTTGGCCAATACAGAAGCAACAGCCACTGAGAAGATGATGCCAAAAGCAGTTTGGCGTAAAAGGCAGCTCATGACCTGAGGCCGACCAATGAAGAGCAGGGAACAGAGGAAGCAGAGCAGGAGGGAGATGAGCAGAGTGTATGTGCTCTTCCAGTTGTTGGCTTTGACAATGGGAGTGTCCCTATGTTTGATGAAGACTGTGAACACCATTGCTGTGGTTGCAGAGAGGGAGAGGGCCAAAACAGCCAAGCTGATGCCCAAGGGTTCTTCATAAGACAGGCAGTTTACCCTCTTGAGAAGGCATTGATTTTTATCATCACTCGGGTATTGACCTTCTGGGCATTGGAAACAGTCATCTGTATCTTAAAAAAAACCAAAGAAACATACTTTTTCAGCCTATCACAAAAAATAAGAGCATGAGGTTTTCCAAATATCATCAGAGTTTTTTTTAAAAAAAGAAATATTTACATTAATTGCATGTATTCAGAACTGTACACATACAAATAAATTGTGAGTTTTTCAACAGCAGGTGGAAACATCTAGAACTAATAATTACTATTATTTATGTATTGAATGGAATAAAATTGCTCCCACAGTACACAATGGCTGTGAAGTGTGAAAATATCTTCCTTGGCTGAAGGACTAGTGGACTTTTGTCCAGCATTTGGGAACAGGGGAAGTTCAGCATTTGGGAACAGGCCCTTTTATGGTCCACTCTGAATACTTGTTATATTCTGTATATGTGAAAGCACATGGTCCCTAAAAGGATGATGACTATATAAAGACCTCTTCAATACAGCAGGATAATTTCAATGTAATTTTTCACTCATGGTGAGGTACACTTTTTGCTGCTTCACCACCCCCTGGGTTGCCAGGTTCCCCTGGCCACCAGCAGGGGATTGAAGAAGAAGAAGAGAAAGGATTTATACCCCGCCCTTCACTACCCAAAGGAGTCTCAGAGTGGCTTACAAACTCCTTTCCCTTCTCCTCCCCACAACAGACACCTTGTGAGGTAGGTGGGGCTGAGAGAGCTCTGACAGAAACTGCTCTTTTTCAAGAACAGCTGTGCCAGAACTATGGCTTGCGCAAGGTCCTCCAGCAGCTGCAAGTGGAGGAGTGGGGAATCAAACCCGGTTCTCCCAGATTAGAGTCCGCACACTTAACCACTACACTTGGGGGCAGGATTGCCTGCTCCAAGTTTGGGAACTCCTGGAGAGTTGAGATTGGAACCTGGGCAGGACAGGGATATCACTGGGGGCCATAGAGTCCACCCTCCAAATCATCAGTTTTCTTCAGGGGAATGGATCTCTGCAGTGTGGAGATGAGCTGTAATTCCAGGGGAATCCCAGGTCCCACTTAGAGACTTACATACTAATCCCCATTTTTTCTAAACATCAGAACATAGGGGAATATTGACAGTTTTCTTCTAGGGAGAAGAAAGCTCAGAAGGGTATTTTCTGCAGCACATGCACTGAAAATCACATATCATGCCATTTTCTCTGTCTCATTTAGATCTGAAATAGTTATCGGATCAATCTCTAACATGATGAGATTTTGGTGTCCCCAAACCTTTGATGCCTCAAGAACTGCTTGGAAAAGCTGCCTGATATACCTATTCTGGGCTTCAGCTTTAGCTGCCAGAGGCAAGTACAGTGCATCTCCAAACAAGCCATTGCTTTAAAGTCAAGTTGTGTTGAGTTTGGCTTGCAAGAGACACTCTTTGGCCAAGGACAGACTGGCAGTTTGAAGAGTGAGGGAGTCGTGGCAAAAAGACCCAGAAAAAAGTGTTCTGGGTTTTCCCGGTCACACTGCATGGGCTGATGCAGGAGCATACCAGGGATGATGTGCAAGGCCCACCCCTGGCGGAGGCACGGCTGTAAGCGGCTTTTTGTTTGTAATCTGGTTATATGTGCTTATGCCATTTCGTAGCATTGCCAAGAAGGTTTTATATGCACCACTGTGTTTATTCAAGCTCCCCACAAATTACACTGAATGCCATCTTTCCAAGCAATCTTCTGGACACTACAATACTGGTTTCCATACTTATTTCTCCAGTCATTTATTATTTCCGTATGCTTCCTACCTTCTTTGTTGGACATCATGCCTTTAGGGCATTGGTCACAATCATAGCAGCAAAATTTTTCTCCCTCCCTTTTTTTCTTCCTGTAACCAGGATGGCAGATTTCTGTACACTGAGAGAGGGGAGGCACCTGTCCTTGGGAGGAAAAAAAAGATCATAACCATGAGAAAAGGTATATGACAATGTTTTTAGAAGTAAACTTCAAAGGAAAGACTGCCCTGAATAATAAAGGGAGAACTACAGGACAAGATTCTCTCTCCCTTCTTAGATAGAACAACAGGATCTGTGGCTAAGGTCTGCCTGGAGAAACTTTTAGTCCAACTATCTCCGATATAATTAGCCAAGTTTTGTGCTTACGTGATAAAATCCTGTATTAAGGAAAAGAGCCATATGTACATAGGGTTTTTTCTCTTTTTGCCTTCAGGCATGATTTTAAAGATTCTAATGATTTGATGTATATTTTAAAAGGTATTATGCATTTATTGTACCTTACATCCTCTGTGTGGGAATTTAATGGGATTCCTGGTTTTACTTAGAATTGCTCTTGTTATAAGTAAATGGTTGTTAAAGGTCACTGACTGTTAATAAACATGCATATGCTTGCAATTCCCAAGGTAACGAAATGAGCATAAATTAGCATACTGGACCAGAATGTTAACCCAACCCCCCCTTGCTTGAAATGACTACACCCTTGGGCTCTGCTCGGGGCCTTAAGAAAGCAGCATTATAGATAGATTCCAAAGTGTTTCAAACCAGATGTTAAATACTGGGTTCTGGATGTATTGCGGTGATTAGCTCTAGTTATTCAGTGATTTCAGCATGCTATAAGGACAACTAGCAGGGTGTGAGCCCTGCTGATAAAGCATGCACACACCACACCCAACATACACCCACTCCCAGTGATAGGCTATTTACATTACAACACTTATCTATTGGTTTGTTCCAGGATCCTGGCAAGCTATTGTTCTAAAGTGACAAGCTCAACCCTTTCCCAGAACAGCTTGAAGAATGTCTTAGGCTCAATACATAACACCAGAGAATCTTGATCAGGCCATGTGCAATCAAGGGCCTTCTCATAAGGAGACTGCCAGGTTCTGGTTAGGGATGCTTCAAATGTCTCCACACACACACGTTCAGTCATTCAATGTAGCTGTGTTCAAAGGTAGCCATCACATGGGAGCCGATCACTCAGTCTGTTCCCATCTTAAACACTGCCTCATCTTTTCTCCCCCCAGAGTTCCATCCTTTTCTGCCTCTGCTCTGCTGGTGGCCCCCTTCCAACTTCACCTTCTGTTTCCATTCCTTTCTCCCTCCTTGAGCAAGACCTTTTCTTCCTTCTCTTCCCCTCCACCTGGCCCTCTAATCTCATTCCAGTTCAGATGTGGATTCACCTGCTACATTTCCTCAGGTGGGTTCTTCTGAATAGCAGTGGGGGGAACACAACTGGTTATTTTAAGTAGGACATTAGGGCTTGTGGACCTTGCAGTTCTGTTCTTGAAATTGTCCAGCATAAACTGCTGCTGTGTTTTTGCAGGTGTATCACTTAGAATTTCTTTTTGAAGGTATTCCTCCATTTTGGATTACAGCTCATCATTTACTCTTACTTAATACTCCTTGTTAGGACAACTGAGGCCCCGGTCATATGGGCAGAAAACGCATGGCTGTTTGCCCCGGAGTAAAATAAAGCGGGGTAGCCTGATCAAACAGTCCTCTGAGTTGCCACGCTTCGGCTGTTAGCGCTGATCACACGGCGATGCCGAAGTGTGGCAATAAAGTGGCACAGCATGATCACACAAGCTGCACTCTTTGTATGTGCGCATGCGCCGTTGGGGGGGGGCTGCTGTTGGTGTCTTGTTTGTGCGTATGCACCGTTTGGCATTGGTGCGCACCTATGGAAACTTACAACATCCAGTTTGCTCCGGGACGTGGGCGGGTGCTGGACACCATGGGATACTGGCTCTCCCGTGATCAGACGCCACCTTTGTCCCGTGTTTTCCAGAAACTTGATAGTATTACCAGAAATAGTAGTTTTTTACTCTGCATCTTTGGCAGGGAGCCGCGCATTGGCCATGGGAGTGCTACGCCTCCCAGATGTGCTGGTGTGATCGTGACCGGAAACTCCGCAGGGCTACTGTGCCTTCAGCGGGGCAAATGCTCTGTGTGACCGGGGCCCGAGTTAAGTATCTGAGGCTCTCTGTATTTCTGGTAATACTATCAAGTCCAGACATGTCTGTTAATACAATGACTAAAAGATCTCTGTTGCCATAGTCTGGGACCTGCACATGTGGGTAAATTTATTGCAGACCCTGACATAGTAGCCAGAACGTCTCTCAGGGGTCCTCACAAGTGAAGTAACAGCCTCACCATTTATCACTGTGCTATTAGGCTCCAACCACAGGTAATAAAGAATCATTACATTTTTCACTAATGTGGCATATCCACAATTATATAACAGTTTCCTGCCTAAAAACAGCAACAACCCACAAACAAACAAACAAAAAAGGAGGTTGAAACTTCTTGGTAACATGGGAGATAAATATTTTCCACCTTAAATGTTTTTCTATTATTATTATTGTGTGTGTGTGTGTGTATTTGAAGACAAATTCAGATATTAATTAAAAAAATGAATGAAAGCTGAAATGGTGGAATTGGAGATAGAATGAGGGTTGCCAACACCAGTTTGGGAAATTTCTGGAGATTTTGGGGGTAGAACCTTCGGAAGGGGCTTTGGTGGGGAGCTCAGAAAGGTACAATGTCACCCCCCTCCCAAGGCAGCCATTTTCTTTAGGGGAATATGTCTCTATTATCTGGAGGTCAAGTGTGGTTCCAGGAGATTTCCAGGTCACCCCTGGAGGTTGACAACCCTAGAGAGAAGGGATCCGGTGACATTTAGCCAAATCAATGGGAAGAGACTTTCTGTCTCTCCCTGTCTTAGACTGAACACCTTCATAGTGAACTGCTTACTCACCTGCTACCCCTCAAGATCTCTTTACATCTGTGGGAGGGAGCATAAAAAGGGACTGAAGGGGGGAAGATCAAGTGGAGAATTTCTTGCAATGGCAGGAGCAGGCAAGCCCCCTTAAAAAATTAAATGCCCCCAGAGGAAGAAAAAATCCTGGCTACAGGCCTGCATCTGGAGATCAGGTGTGGTTCCAAGGGACCTACAGAGAAGGATCAGGTGACATTTAGCCAAGTCAGTGGGAAGGGCCTTTCTATCTCTCCATGTCTTAGACTAAAATGACTTCATATTTGAGTTAGTGAACTTCATTTTCCTTCATTCATGAGACAATGCAACTATTTCCCCACCTGAGTCAGGTCTTTGTGCCATTCAATTCTGTCTTCATCGATGGTGAACTTTCGATCTGGAGCAGCCTGGGGATCCAGTCTCCCAACCTTCACTTTGACATAGGAGTTGTTTGGGAAAGTAACCAGATTAGTAATACCGAAGCCAGCCTCCAGCTCTCCATCTTCGTTAAACAGAACTTCATCACCTGCACTGTTGTTGAACCTGATCATGCGAAGAACTGAATGGAGCTAGGAAGATGGAAGTTCAAAGAGGATGTTAAGTTTTGGAATAATGTTGCAAAGACGAATTGCATAACTTTCCTAGATATAGTATATGGGGGGTTTACCACGGCCATTGTTTTTTCACCACCTTTAAAGTGGAGATTAAAATGCTAGCCTGGGTTTAAGCCATGTTAAGTGAGTCCGTAGGCTGATAACTCCCTCTGCATTTTCCAAGCATGCATGGTTTAGGATTTAATTTGCATATCATCTTTGTTCATGTGCCATGCTATACTTCTCGGTATCATCTCAGCTTTAATACATGTGCTTCCAAGTAATATAGAGAGATTAGCACAATCCCCGAGCAATGCTAACATGACAAATAAGTCTTCACTTCACCAGACGTACTTTCAGATGACAAGTTGATAGTTACAGAGATTAGGCACTGCAGCCACAGCAGCATCTTGCTGAGGCTACATTCATTATAGAAGGTCCAGCCTCATGATTGTTGATGATCAATTTACTGATTCTTTTGAAAGCTGGTGATGGAAACTGGTGTCATGTCAGTGCTGACTTATGGTGACTCTCTATGGTTTGAAAGGCAAGAGATGAACAGATGTGGTTTGACATTGCCCACCTCTGCATTGCATCACTGGATTTTCTTGGTGGTCCCCCATCCAAGTACTAAGCAGAGCCAACTCTGCTTAGCTTCTGATATCTGATGAGATCAGGCTAGCCTGGGCCATTCAGTTCAGGGCCTAAGAAGGGCTAAGTGCAATTAAGCTTTCCCAGGTAAATAATGCCAGAAGGAAAGTCAACAAATTTAGGTTCAATCCAGAGAAGACAGAAGTGCTGCTGGATAATGGGAAAGCTGCTCATAGACTGATGACTCAGCCTGTCCTGGAGCAGGTGGCACACCCTCTGAAAGAATAGGTTCATACCTTGGGGATACTACAGGACCATGGCCTACAGCTGGAGTCCCAAGTCTCCCCCATGGTATGGAGTACCTTTTATACACTTTGGTTGATATACCAGCTATGGCATTTCCTCAAAAACGTGAGATGGCCACAGTGATCCACACCTTGATTATATCCAGATTAGATTACTGGATTATGGTGTCTGGGGATTGCCTTTGAAAGTGGTTTGGAAACTCCAGATGGTTGAAATGCATCAGCCAAGCGATTGTCAGGGGTGGGATACAGGAATTGTATCACGCCAGTGCTGAAACATCTGAACGATTTGTCTATTTGTTTCTAGGTTCAGTTAAAAGTGCTGGTCCTTATCTTTAAAGCCAAAATGCCTGGGGGCCAGGATACCATGTTACCCAGCCCTTCTATTAAGGTCTGCCTCACAGATCTTCTCCCCAATGTTTTTCAACACCTATATGCACCCTCTTGCCCAGTTAGTCAGGGGTTTTGGGATAGGGTGACACAATATGCTGATGACACACAGCTGTATCTGTTAATAGACAGATGGATGCACACCATCCCAGAAGATCTTGCCAGTTGTCTGGATGCTGTGGTGGGATGGTTAAAGCAGAGCCATCTGAAACTGAACCCATCGAAGACGGAGGTCCTGTGGCTAGGCTGGGGGGTGGGCAGGTCAGGGAATTCAGTCTCCCACTCTTGACAGAGTACACCTAGCCCCAGCTTCCTCCATCAGGAGTTTGGTTGTGATCTTAGATACCTCCCAGAAGCTCAAGTCGTAAACACAGCCAAGATGGCATTTTCACCAAGCCTGACAGCTGATCCCTTACCTGTCCCATACTGACCTGGCCACAGTGAACCATGCAACTGTCACCTCTAGATTAGACTGCTGTAACTTGCTCTATGCAGGGCTGACCCTGAACTTGCTCCAAAAACGTCAACTGGTCCAGAATACGGTTGGCACAGGTCCTTACTGTGACCCCTTTGAGAGCAGATCCAGGTAGTCAGCTGTGTTGGTCTGAAGCACAGAACAAATTTAGAGTCCAGTGGCACCTTTAAGACCAACTAAGGTTTATTCTTCTGTGTGCAAGGCACACTTTTTCAAATGCATTGGAATGGTGTGTAAAGTTCAAACTTACAGACAGGGAAATTAACATGTAACATGATGATGTTTTAAGATGGCAAAGTCCAAAACCTTCGCTTGTTATTTTGGACTTTGCATATCTTAAACATCACCTTACACCTTACACACCATTCCAATGTATTTGAAAAAGTGTGCCTTGCGCACGAAAGCTCATACCTTTAATAAACATTTGTTGGCCTTAAAGGTGCCACTGGAATCTACATTTGTTCTTCCCTTTGAGAGCACATATACAACCTGTGCTCTATCAGCTGCACTGGCTCCAGACTGAGTACCAAATCAGGTTCAAGGTTTTGGTACTTACCTTCAAAGCCCTAAGCAGTTTGGTGTAGTGGTTAAGTGCGTGGACTCTAATCTGGGAGAACCGGGTCTGATTCCCCACTCCTCCACTTGCACCTGCTGATGTGACCTTGGGTCAGTCACAAGCTCTCTCTGGCACAGCTGTTCTTGAAAAAAAGCAGTTGCTGTCAGAGCTCTCTCAGCCCCACCTACCTCACAGGGTGTCTTTTGTGGGGAGGGGAAGGGAAAGGAGTTTGTAAGCTGCTCTGAGACTCCCTTGGGTAGTGAAGGGCGTGGTATAAATCCAATCTCTTCTTCTAAGCAGTCTGCAATAATTGCATCTACTGGACTGCCTCTCCTATACCCCCCCAAAAGCATTATGCTCATCTGGTAACAACCTGCTGGTAATCCCTGGCCCCAAAACAGTCCAGCTGTACTTGACCAGGATCAGGGGCTTCTCAGCTCTGGCCTCAACCCGGTGGAACTCTCTGTCTAATGAGACATGGGCCCCGAGGGACTTGGCTCAGGTCAGCAGGGCCTGTAAGAGTGAGATGTTCCACCGGGCATATAGCTGAGGACAGTGACATTTAGAGAGCTCAGCTGTTCTCCCTTTTCCCTGTCCCATCCCCCCTTTGCCCACCTGTGACAGATTGTTGGTCACCATCTGACATAGTAGTTGATGGTTAAGGTTTTTAAATTGTAATTTTTGTGTTTTTAAACTGTAACATTGAATTTACTGTATATTGAATTGCTGGAAGCTACCCTGAGCCCTCCTCGACAGGGAAAGGAGCAGGATAACAACAACAAGCCTGGCTCTCAGTGTGTCCATTTTCAAAGGGAGTTAGTTGGCAACCAGAGACAGGGCTTTTTCAGTAGTGGCACCTCACCTGTGGAATACCCTTCCCTTTCAGCCTCTCACTTGGTGCCTGTGTTGCTCTTTTTTAGGCACTAGGCCAAATGTTTATTTTCAGCAAATCTTCTCATTAAAAGGCTGGTGTTTTGCCATCATTTTAATGTGTCTTGGCCTGTAAACTGGTGTTCATTTGAAGCTGCATAATATGAAGAGGCTTTTACTATCTGGTTAGCTGTTTTATGCTGGGTTTTAATTATGATTTTTTTAATCTTCTAAAAAAGCTGTAAGCTGCCTCAGGTAGTTTCCATAGAAAAGTGTCATAAAAATTATCTAAATAAACAAACAGTGGTGAAGGGAGGAGAGTATTACACTCCTAGCATTAAATCTTCTCTTTAATGCCTTTAAAAAGAGACTGATATTGATTTACCCCCTGTGGGTAAATGATTTTTTTTTTAACTGAATGCCCAGCTGTCTGCTGTAAGTCACTATCAGGAGACTGGGTGAAGGGACCTAAGAACATAAGAAGAGCCATGCAGGACCAGACCAAAAGTACATCAGACCCAGCATTCTGTTCACACAATGACGGAGGAGAGAATCACATATTTCACACTTGGAAGAAAGGTGGGAGATAAATGTGTATCTTGTCTCCAATTTGCCGGTATGGAGGCCTTTGACATTGAGGAGAGTTTACCTGCCAGGGTTCCAGAACCAAATGCTTCACCCTTCCTGTAACCTTCATGGTTCTGTGGTTTGACTTAGATGAATGGAACCTATGTAAAGCGTGTGCCATGGCATAGACAGCATTATAGATAGCATAGCTGTGGCCGGTCACGCTCGTTTCAAAGAATTTCGATGGAAGGTCCTCTAAGAGCTCTTCCCCAGTACATGCTTCTGTGGCATCTGTCAGCTGAGTGGGATTTACACCAAATGAACAATCAAATGCAATCTCCCAGAAATCTTTGGTAAATCCATCCCCCTTTTCTCCAGAAAAGCTTCTCCCCTGAAGAAACTTTCGGAATCCTGTAAGCTCTGTTGAATGAATTGTGAAGGATATTGCACCTTGGAACATTTGAACATCAAAGTCTATTAAGTAAGTATAGAATGTGAAATCAATCTGAGCTGTTGTAATCCACACTTTTGCTACAGATGTCTTCTCCTTTTCTTCCAAACGTGACAGGGTGGCCCATGTTGTTACAGTCCATAGAATAATTGCCACAAATGTAATGGATGGAGTATCTCCATATATAATAAATACATTCACTTTGGTCTGCAAAAGAATATCAGTGCGATTCATCAAATGAGCAACAATGTCCCCAAAGGCATAAAAATGGAGATGATCTGGAACTTTTTCAATAATGGCTGGACATATCCCATTCTGGGAAAACAGTAGCTCTATAGATCTCAAGAAATGTTCTCCAGTCTCATCTCTGGAAGTGACCAATCCGACCCATTTCCATCTGAAATGCAGAAGTAACTGGACAATTCCCTGATATTGAACGGCTTCATTGGGAACCATACGATAAAAGGAAGAAAAATTGATTCCCTTTTCTATTGCGGGTTCAAATGAGCCATAGGATAACTAAAAAAGGAAAGAAAAGAGGACTGATATTTTAGAGAGTAAGTAAAGGATTTGAGTTTTTTTTCTCATGCAAATATTATAACCAACCACAGGGTAAAGAGTTTGAAAATATATTGAACTCAATAGATTGGTGCAGTTGATTGTGTATTGGGATATATACGTTTATTATTCATATATTTTGTCCCTCAGTACCTACTACATTTCTACCTACTTCTGTCATTTAGAATTATTTTTAAACCAGTCTTAAAAGAATCGTATAGTACTATTAAAATCTCCACATGCATTGTTATATGTGGATGTGCTTGTGCATGGCAGTCAGATTCACATATTAAACCTTCCCAAGGACCATGATTTCTATACTCAGTATTAATGCTCCAATCCTGAATACTTCTACACAGAAAGGAGAATTTTTAACGAACGTGCACCCTCATGATGTTTTGGAGCATTTTAGTGTTTTTTTAAAAAAAGATTTAGATTTAAAAAAAAATTAAATGCAGCATGCCAAGATGAGATTATTTTGTTTCTGATTAGACAACAAAATGTAGTGTGTTTTTGCTTTACATGGAAGGGACAGAGCACAGCATATGGCAGTATCATGAGGATCTACTTCAAGATGATGAAACTACTAGAAGTAATTAAACCTGAGATGAGCCAAACCCCCATAGTTCTTAACCATTGGACCCACCTGTGGAACCTTGTACATGGTTAAGATCTGTGATATGTGAGAGGAGGTGTCAGAGCTTAGTCCACCAATGACTCCCATTAGATTTTTATGTTTGCTACATTTATAGTTGGGGAGAAAGTTATCTGATTTGAAGAGCAGGTTGAGGGTGGTACGGTATGCCATTCGTCCATCGGAATAACTGTCATAGATGAGGAACCCAAGAGTGACATTGGGCAAGAGTTTGGGATTCTCATTGATTTCCTTAATGGCATAGACCAAGGCCAGGATGTTCTGGTAGAACTTTGGAAATAAACTGCAAATACAATGATAGTTTTAGGACAAAACATTGAATCAGTAAGATGTGGCAATCCTACTGTGCATGAAATCAGTTTAAAACAGGAACAGTCCCTTCTGGTTAGAATAGGTTCACATGCTTAGCTTTTAGGATATCCTAGTCCAGCACTTGAAATGGACATATTACTTGTGACTAGAGCCATTTCCTGAATATCTCCTGTGGATTTTGAATATGTTAAATGTATTTCCGACATAAGAACTGTCTCATCAACACAAATCATTTTTATTTATTTGAACTGCTTTAAAAACAAAGGACATTCAACATTAAGATATATCAGAACTGCAACGAAAAGATTCATTTTGAAATAGCAACAATACAGTCATCAGTAATAAAAATGGCAGGATAAAAAGATAAAGGCTAATAGATTTAAAACTGAGAACGGTAGAAATTGCACAAGCTTCTAAAGAATGGCTTAAAACATTTCATTGAGTGTCAGTTTCTCTGCAATATTATTTCAACCCAAAAACTCCACTATTGCCATTGTGAATAAAGCCCCTGAAGCAGAGTGTGGGACACATCCTTTAGTCCTACAGGAAATTGGGAATAGAGGCATGAATATGGATTTATCCCCTCCCCTGACCTTACTGAGTCAATCACTCACTTTTGTCCTAAAGATTCAAAGCAATTCATAGTAAATGAAACACAGTCACAGATCACTCTGTAGAGAAGGTATAAAATTATTGCTTACAGTATGTTATTCCTTGGTATCTGGGAAGGGGGTTCCTGGAATGAAGGAATGGGGAATAAGAAAGTGATATAAGACACAATTCCACCAATGAGGATTTCACTTGGCTGGTACCACTCTTGTGCCGTGGAGAGGCTCTCAGTCACCACCTGCATCATACTATGTGATTTGCATACTGTGTGGGAGAACAGCAGCAGCAGCAACAACAACAAACATAACAACATCTCAGCAACCCAAGGGCAAATCTTCCTTCTCAAAGAGGTCTTTCCTGAATCAGTCTACAACACAATAACTCCCATTCCCCCTATTTTTAACCCAGTCTTTTAGGTAGTATCTGACCCAGGCACTCTAAAAAGGAGGTATATCTTGCAATACTGTTGGGCTTCAAAGCACACTTTCAGTACCAAAGGGGATATATCAATTTGACATCTGGTTGTACCTAACATACAGGTGAATGGTTCAAACTGACAGAGCCCCACCTGTCACTTTTTCCTAATTTTAGCTGTGAACGACATTGAGGGATTATTATAATTTTTTCTGAGGACCTTGACATTTTTCTTCTTGCCTCCAGGACAGCCATTCAGTCTTGGTGAGGGAAATTAATTGGGGTCATTTTGATAATTATGAGGAAGATAATTACTTTGACAAACTTAACAGTTCCTAGCAGCACAAATGGTAGCAGATGTGCTGATGAAAACATGTTTTCCAGAACCTTCTGCTGCAATTGGGTGAAGAATTCAGTATCATTCACACTGAACCCAAGGATAGATCCAGACAGGAAATAATAATTTTTGGACACATAATTTTTGTTGTACAATTGACCATTAACTGTTCAACTACAATGAACAAGCTTTTACCAGAAGTACCTTCCGTTTTGCAAAATCCTCCTTCTCTATCACAGAATAATCCATATATCAAGTTCCCAGCAATCCCTTATGTGTGGATACTAATTTCCACAGATAGGGGGCACACTCTCCCCCAACAGGTTTCTCTACAGATTCAAGGGACTCCTTGGGTTTGCAGAAAAATCATTTTTTAAAAAAAACTTTGAGGAGGGAAGAATCTCCCTCATACCTCTTGAAATGGCTGTCGTAGGGATCTACTCCAGGCCTCACCACATTGACAGTGAGACATAGACATCGGGTGGGGGGAGGAAGCAAAAGCAGGACTGGATCTGGGATTGGGAAGTATTCCTCCTGCAGTAAGAATGGCTAAATAGCAGGGGGGGGGGTTGGAGCCAGACCTGGGACTAAGATTGCCCACTTCAGGTTGGGGAGTTCCTGGAGAGTCTGTGGAGTCTGAGGAGTGCAGAGTTTGGGGAGGGGAGAGATCTCAGCTGGATATAATTCCACATACAATGCCACAAACTATGCCCATTTTCTCCAGGGAGATAGGTCTCTATTGCCTGGAGTTCAGTTGTAATTCTGGGGGATCTCCAGGCCCCACCTGGATACTGGGAACTTGGATGCTAGGCCTAGCAGAACCCTCTGGGTCACTTGATACCACCTGACTTTCACACTGTTAGCCCCGACGCCATTATGGGGCTTTGCTATGGACTGTTTGCTGTTGCCACATGGTCTGTCTAGACTGTAAAATGGATGCCAAGGTAGAAGCCCATAGAGAAAGGAAAAAGCTGTCTTTTTACTCTGAGGGACTCCATTACATACCTGCTGCATGTCACCTACACGGATTAAGGGCCATACAGCAGACAAAGGACTTTTCCTCTGCCAGTCCATGAAGGGATTACCCAATCAAGCATTCATATTGTTAACGACCCTTCCTGATGCTAATCAGGGACAATCAGGGAAGTCTCCCACCTTTTGTTTACCTGGCCAGCAAGTCCCTATAATCCATTCAACTAGCCACCCAACACCTGGATTCTATTGTTAAATCCAGACCCTGCCTCTCTGGAAGCCCATTGGTCATACCTAAGGTCTGCCTCTACTGACATCACACACCCCTGGGACTCATCATTGGTCCAGGAAATCTTTTGTTCTCACCTGAGACCAGCCCCCAGGGTCACCCATTGGGCTGCATTGTCTTACAGTGGGTATATCCCAGAACTCACATGGCCTTAGAGTGTGTGTCTCTGCCATGAGCCAAAATGGCAGCCCACCCCTGAACCCTCTGGGTTTAGGCCACAATCCTTCTTCATGGACTTCTGCACATCTGACAGGTAGTATCACCTCTCCATAAGCCATCAATCCCCTCTGCTTTCTTAGTTCTATTTTATGTGTGTGAATGCTTGAATACTGTTTGTGTGTTTGTGAATGAATAAATAAGGATTATATTCAGTAAAATAATATTTTATTAATTATACCTGGTCTCTGTGTCTTTTACTGGGAACCATTACAGACTAGCAGCATTCTCTGTATATACAGGCGAGAATCCAATAATAATAATAATAATAAAACCAATTGCTATATTTAAAATAGAGCAATTTGGCTAACAACACTTCAATTATGCTTTGCTGCTTGCTACTGTTCAACAGCAGCCACCTTATGAAAGCCAGTGTAGTATAATGGTCAGAGCTTCAGAGAAGGGTTTGCAAGACCCAGGTTTAGGTCCTTATATTGCTGTGGAATCTCACTGGTTCATTTTGGACCAGTCACAGACTTTCAAACTAACCTACCTCATAGGATTGTTGTGTGGATAAAAAGGAAGAAAGAATAATGTAAACTGCCTTAGTCCCCACAGCGAACAAAGAACATAGTTTACCTCAGTAGAAGCTCCAGGGGGAAAGGAGATGGAATGTCTGGGAATGGTGGGGATTGAAACAGGGAGGGACTTCAGACAGATATAATGCCATAGACTCCACCATCCAAAGCAAGATTCAAGTCCACTAGCCTCAAAATCTTGTTGATCTTCATTGCACTACTTGACTTGAATCTTTATTTCCTGCAGATGGACCTTCAACCCCTGGCATTTGACAAAAAGCTCTATGGTAGAAGTAATTTTACCATAAGGATTTTGCTCAAATACAAGAGCATCCTCAAGTCAGTAGCGATGTGATGACATCAGTTCTGGTGCACAACCAAAGTGACGTTGAATATATCCAGGGCACAGGTCTAGGCCTAGTTTCCCTGTGTGTAAGTCCCCTGCCAATCAGCTGCTTGACTGCAGGTGGAGGGTCCCTGGAGCAGAGTTCCTATGAGCCCTACCTCTGAGGGGACAATTTGAGCTTTTAGACTGCTATGGGGAGATAATGGTAATACTAGGTTCTACTGCTGCCATGATAAAGAAACTTAACACAAGGTGCTGCCTTATACAGAGTCAGACCATTAGTCTACCAAAGGCAGCACTGCCTAATCTGACCAGCTACAGCTCTTCAAGTTCTCCAGTCAAGGTCTTCCCCATCAGCTATGGTCTGATTCATTTAATTGGTCCGAATTCTTTCTTCATGCAAAGCATGCACTCACCCACAGAGCTAGGGCCTCATGAGATATGCAGGAAGACAAACAGTTACCACCTTAATGGCCAGGCGTTCTACAGAACTATTTCAGCCTTCATGCTGATTGACAAGGCGGGGGTTAGAATTGATGAGCAAACTCTCTTGGCATACTTTTGTTATGCAAGCAAGGACTAGAAAGGAGAAACAGCAACATTGACATTTTGAGTTTTGAGCCAGGGTGGAACTGCCAGTCTAGTTCGAGGCACTATGGTGTTGTAAAACTAAAACACTTTACTATGCAGATCAGCCATTAATAAATTTAACTTTATGTTTGTGTCTTATAAATTTATTTATTAATTAATATCTTCATACTATTCCCCCCCGGCCTCAAGTTGAATTAAAAGTAGTTCTTAAAATATTACAGGTGAAAACTGAATACATACTTCAAACCCTCAAATACCTTCTTGCCCCTGCCAAATGTACCTGCTGTTCACTCCTCTTCTTCATTTTAGAGCAGGGGTGCAAGGTTAAAAAGATTTAGGAGATAGGGCTTCAAAAGTTATCTAAAATGTAAACACCCACACAGCAGGACTATTTTTAATTCACTTAGGTGGTATGAGTTTGGACATCTTGGAACACAAGCAGATAGCTAATAGAGCTTAAATGTAAAAGCTGTACATTTTTAATAATTAAAAATCCTAACATTTCAAATATCTCCTTTCTGCTTTTTACTCTTTACTAGCTGCTCCTTGCAGTTCAGTTCAGGCTTCCAAACAATGATATACAGTTTGGGGGGAAAGATGCAAGCCAACAATCCAGCACTGGATGACAAGATAGAGAAGATCTCCACGGCTACCATATATTTCCCTTTGGCACTGAGATAAGTTGGAACAAAAGTCAGCCACATGCAACAAAACACCAACATGCTGAAGGTAATAAACTTGGCTTCATTAAAGGTGTCAGGCAATTTCCAAGCAAAGAAAGCCACCATGAAATTGACTAAGGCCAGAAATCCCATGTATACCAGAACACAGGGAAAAAAGATGGCTGATTCCTTCATTGCTTGGGTAAAGGAGCAGCAGAAAACAACAGAGTTTGCAAATTCTTTCCCCAGCCATTTCCTCATCCAGGATCCTGGTTTAGAAGCCATGAAAGCCAGAACCACGGTGTATATTTCCCTTTGGTGCTACGTTGGAACAAAAGTCAACCACGCACAACAAAACACCAACATGCTGAAGGTAATGAACTTGGCCTCATTAAATGTGTCAGGCAATTTCCTAGCAAAGAAAGCCACCATGAAACTGACGAAAGCCAGAATGCCTATGTATGCCAGAATGCAGGAAAACAGGATGGTTGATCCTTCATTGCATTCCACTATGATTTCTTCTGCCAGAGAGTTTATGTTATGACCCCTGCTTAGAATGATGTGTTTTTTTTATGAAACCACATGGACACATACCATTTAAACACCATATATATTTAAAATAGCACACATTATTTAATTAAATGTTTAAACCAAGTTTTCTAATCAGTACAGACCCAAAGTGGCTGTGAACATATATCTCCACTCTTTCCTTTCATCTGAAAACAAACAAAACCCAACTCTACGAGGTACATGAGGTTGAGAAAGAGTGACTGGCCCAAGGTCACCCAGCACATTTCCATGACAGAATAGGGAATCAAACCTCAATTTCCCAAATTTTAGTGTGACTTGCTAACCCCTGTGCCATGCTGGATCTTAAGGTGGAAGTTTGAGGTGAACTATTGCCAGCAAAATAAGATTGTGAGGGCTTGCAGGGCCATCTCTACCAGCATGGTATCAGGGCTGCTCAATGATCCAGGTTTATAGCTTAAAGAAACATGTATTATTTTCTGCAAAAGAGGAGGAAATATGGTGATGGATCAACAGCTTCATCCAGATGTTCCACTGTTTTAGTTTTTTAAATTGTATTTGAACAGACTAGATTATCCTCCACACTGGACTATTCAGCTTCTTTGGGGTATTTCAGTAGCTGAAAAGGCTAATTCCATTTTCGGCTGTATTAACAGAAGTATAGTGTTCAGATCACATGAAATGGTGGTATCACTTTGCTCTGGTTTAGACCTCAGCTAGAATATTGTGTTCAGTTTTGGTCACCACAAGAAGGATATAGACAAGCTGGAACATGTCCAGAGGAGAGCAAAGAAGATGGTGAGAGGTCTGGAGACCAAGTACTAAGTGAAAATTTTGAAGGAGCTGGGTATGCTTAGCCTGGAGAAGAGACAACTAAGAGATGATATGATACCCATCTTCAAGTACTGAAGAGTTGTCATATAGAGGATGCTGCAGATTCTTTTCTGTTGTGCCAGAGGGTTGGACCGGAACCAATGGGTTGAAATTAATGAAAATTTTTCAGCTAAACATTAGGAAGAACTTCCTGACAGCTAGAGCAGTACCTCAATGGAACAGGCTTTCTCAGGAGGTGGTGGGCTCTCCATCTTTGAAGGTTTTTTAACAGAGGATAGATGGAAATCCGAGAGCAGTGCTGATTCTGTGAACTTAGGCAGGAAGGGTTGCCTCAGTGCTTAGCTCTTGTGGCCCTTTCTTACATGCCCAGGGAAATGCTGATTGCCACTGTGGGGTCAGGAAGCAATTTTTTTCTGCAGGCCAGTTTGGCTGGGGTTCCTGGAGGGTGGGGGTTTTTTTGGTCATCTTCTGGGCATGGAACTAAGGTCACTGAGGGTGTGGGGGGAGGTATTTGTGAAATTCTTGCATTGTGCAGGGGGTTGGACTAGATGACCCTGGCGGTCCCTTCCAACTTCATGATCCTATTATTTCCCCCTTAAATATACTTTGGGGTGGAAGGCAGACTGTTATAGCCTGATCTCAGAAGCTGACCATGGTCAGTATGCAAACTGGAGACCACTAAGGAAAAGTTCTGAAGAACAGAAGGTTTCTATACCCTACTTTTCTTTACCCCAAGGAGTCTCAAAGCAGCTTATAATCACATTCCCTTCCACTCCCTGTGAAAGGCACTTTGTGAGGTAGACAGGGCTGAGAGAGTTCTGAGAGAATTGTGACTGGCCAAAAATCACCCAGCAGGCTTCTTGTGGAGGACTGGAGAATCAAAACTGATTCTTAACCACTGCTCTTGACCACTACACCATGAAAGCAAGCCAACTTCACTTGTTACTTGCCTTGAAATTCCTTTGCAAGGGATGACTTAAGTAATGTATGACCTGATATATATATATGTATGTATGTATGTATGTATGTATATATATGTAATATATGTAGTCAATATACTTAGATGAATTCACAGAATTGTCTTTCTGTTGGCTATATAAAAAAATTTCTTCCTGTTGGCTTACTGTAGTATGAGGGGGGGAAGCTAATTGTACAATTCAAAGACTCAAAATAAGTATTAAGTAAGACATTTCTTTCTTTTTCAATGCCCTTTACTAGGTGTTCCTTGCTGTTCAGTCATGGTTTAATCTGGCAGGCATAGCTCATCAGAAAACAAAGCTATTAACCTCAGGAATATCTCATCCAAAAATAAAGCTGCAGCCTCGTAATTGGCCTGTTGCTGGCTACAGAATGATGATAGGAGCTGCAGTTCCCAAAACCAAAGGGATCAAAACGTCGTGTCCCACATTATCACCAGTAGGCTTGTCTTGTAATTAACTAGGGGTTAAGAAGTTATTTTCTTTTAGATAGGGTTGCATTCCTTCTTTAAAAGCAAGCTTCCAACTTGGAGCTACATTCAAGATACTTTTTAACAGATGGTTCCTGGTAGGTAGCTGTGCTGGTCTGCAGTAGAGTAGCAGGATGCAAGTTCAGTAGTCTGTTGCTCTACAGAACCATTTCAGCTTTCATTCTGATTGACTGGGGGGAAGTAGAATTGAAGGGCAAACTCTCTTGGCACATTTTGCTGTGCAAGCAAGGACTAGAAAAGAGGGGAAAGAACAATACTGATGTTCTGAGTTTTGAGTCAGAGTTGCCAGTCAAATTTGGGGCTAATATGGTGTTGCCTTTAGCATAGCCTGCAGTTAAACTGAATGCTTTCTTAAAATGCAGATTAGCTAGTTAACCCATAACCTTATGTTTTCGTTCTTTTCCCTACGTTTATTTATTAAATAAATTATTATTTCTTGCCTCAAGTTGAATGAGAAGTAGCTATTAAAAGGCTACAGATGAAACCAAACACAAACTTCCTATATTCAAATAACTTCTTATTCCCACAAAAGTCCCCATCTTCATTTTAGAGGATGGGGGAATGGTTAAAAAAAAAGTATGAGATAGGACTTCAAAATTGTTTAAAACAAATACAGACACAGAAGAACTATTTGTAATGCATTTAGGCGGAATGAGTTTGGACACCTTGAATACAAGGAGATAAACTAACAGAGTGTAAACGTAAAACTGTGCATCTTTAATAATGATGATGATGATGATGATGACAATAATGATGATAATGATGATTCTAACATTTCAAATATCTCCTTTCTGCTATTTACTCTTTACTAGCTGCTCCCTGCAATTCAGTTCAGGCTTCCAAACAATGATATACAGTTTTGGGAAAAAGATGAAACCCAACAATCCAGCACCGGATGCCAAGATAGAGAAGATCTCCACAGCTACCATATATTTCCCTTTGGCACTGAGATAAGTTGGAACAAAAGTCAGCCACACACAACAAAACACCAACATGCTGAAGGTAATAAACTTGGCTTCATTAAAGGTGTCAGGCAATTTCCGAGCAAAGAAAGCCACCATGAAACTGACTAAAGCCAGGAAGCCCATGTATGCCAGAACACAGGGAAAAAAGATGGCTGAGCCTTCATTGCATTCCACTATGATTTCTTCTGCCAGAGAGTTCATGTCAGAATCTGGAAAAGGAGGGTCAATACAAAGCCATACTATACAGAGACTCACTTGCATAAAGGAGCAGCAGAAAACCACTGAGTTTGCAAATCCTTTCCTCAGACATTTCCTCATTCTGGATCCTGGTTTAGTAGCCATGAAAGCCAGAACCACTGTGATGGTTTTGGCTAACACAGAAGCAACAGCCACTGAGAAGATGATGCTAAAAGCAGTTTGGCGTAAAAGGCAGATCATGACCTGAGGCCAACCAATGAAGAGCAGGGAACAGAGGAAGCAGAGCAGGAGGGAGATGAGCAGAGTATACGTGAGCTTCCAGTTGTTAGCTTTGACGATGGGAGTGTTCCTATGCTTGATGAAGACTGTGAACACCAGTGTTGTGGTTGCAGAGAGGGAGAGGGCCAAAACAGCCAGGCTGATGCCCAAGGGTTCTTCATAAGACAAGCAGTTTACCGTCTTGAGAAGGCAATGGTTTTTATCATCACTTGGGTATTGACCTTCTGGGCACTGGAAACAGTCACCTGCATCTTAAAAAACAGACACAAATAGTATTTCAGCGTCTGGGGAAAAACCAATCTCAAGTCTGCCAAGAACCTTCAGGGTTTTGGGTTTTTTGGTTTTTTTTAGTAATTTCACTCTGAAAGTAAGTCAATATAGTTTTTTTATTGTATGTATTTAATTTTGCATGGTTTCTCCTTTTTATTTTATACAGTTACTTTTACAGCAATTTCTTTCTGGTCCATTTTGTATCTATGCTGTATAATTATATTATATTATGTATTGTGCTATAAGCCAATTTGTTCCTCATTCTGTTTGACCTCTGAAGAAGATCCTAACAGACTAAAATGCATTAGGTTAAGTCAATTGACCTTTGTTGATATATGAGTTTGGATTTTTTAACATGAGATCTGATTGAGCCCCAGCATGTTTTTTTTTAAATCCTTTACAAATAAATACATGTATTTGTATATATTATTTATACAGTAATTTTCAACTGTTGGCCGTCTACTCAGTTTGACTTACCTTTTCAGGTTCTTGAAATATGAACGTACATTAGTTGTTAAAAGTCAATAATATGCACATACATAATAACAAATGGTCAGTTGTTCAAGGGCATGTAGAAACAGCCACCACTAAGAATTACAGTTATTTATGGACTGAACAGAATAAAATTGTCCCCTCTCAAGTAGACAATTGGTGTGAAGACTGGAAACATCTTCCTTGGTCGAGGGACTAGAGGACTTTCATTCAGCCTTTGGGAACGGGGGAATTGGGCATGCCTTTTCTGAGCCACTCAGCATACTTGTTATATTCTGTATATGTGAAAGCACATTGGCCCTAACAAAAGATGATGACTATATTAAGACTCCTTTATTACAGCAGGATAATTTCGATGGAATTTTCCACTCAGGACAGGGTGCATTTTTAGCTGCTTCACCATGCACAGGGTTGCCTCGTCCCCCCTGTCGATCAGCAGGGGATTGGGAACATACTTGCCAGCTCCAAGTTTGGGAATTCCTCGAGAAATGAGAATGGAGCCTGGGCAAGACAGGGACCTCTGTGGGGAACAATGTCATAGATTCAACCCTCCAAAGTATCATTTTTCTTCAGGGGAATGGATGTTTGCAGTATGGGAGGAGATGAAAATACAGGGATTTCCCAGGTCACACCCGAAGGTGGCATACCTAACCCCTATTTCTTCTAAAATGCAAAACAGGGGCTCATGGGAAAATGCTGATAGTTCTCTGCATGGGAGAAGAAAATTCAAAAGAGTAATACAGACTAACACGGGGAGCCTCTCAGTTCTAATGTGCTTTCACTTCAAGTTGTTTTTGTTTTTCTGGCCCTTTTTGGGTCAGCAGCTGCTTCTACACTACTCGTCAGCCTTTTCTCAAATGATTCCTCACCATGCTCAGCATCTAAACTTCTAAGCTTTATGGCATGACATGCCCTACCTTTTTGTTTTGAAATCTTCCCTTCTGGACATGGATCGCACGCATAGCAACAAAATGGTTGCCCCTCTTTCGTTTTCTTGCTGTAACCAGGAAGGCAGTTATCATTACACACGGCAATGGGCACAAACTGTCCATGAAAAGGAGATACAATTTTAATTCTGTTTTATTTACTAAATCATGATCTTGTAATCAACAGGTTGTTGTGCTGAAATGATGGCAGCCCTGTGTGCGAGAGAGCCTATGTGCAAATTGTTGTTAATGCTATTTTTGTGAGGCTAATATTGGGCTCTTCTGTGTTCCCATTTTCATTTCTTGTGTGTCCCTATTGCTTGTTCTCCCCACTCTTTGACCTCCAGAGGGAGCAATCCAAATTGAGAAAACCACTTGGAGAAACCAGAAGGAGAGAAGAACTTCCACCCCCAAAGCAATAACGGCGCACAAGAAACAAAAAATGAGAATGTAGAAGAGCCTTTGTGATTACAAATTGTAATATTGTACTTTACAATATCTGGAGAACTTTCCCAAATGAACTACAATTTCAGTGCCAACTCAGCCTGATATGCAAAGAAAGTTGAAGCCTCAGATGCTCTCTCCAGTGCCAGACACATGAAACACAGACAGAAGTGTTCAAACTAGCTGGTGTGGCTTGTTTTGTGATTGCCAATATGAGCAGCAAGATGATTTTTCATCAAGCAGTTCAACTATTGAGTGGCTCAAATGCATTTGCCAGGTTTTTCATGCATTCGAAGGGTACAGTACAGAACCATTCAATGGTCAGTATTTCACACATAAGTGTACTCACAGCCTGTTGGGAGTCCTAGTTTCCACCTTCCTAACAGATCTGCTCTCACCGTGCTCCACTTGGCAGCCAATTCTATAGTTAAAGGGACAGAAAAAGTGCTCCTTGGCCTCCCTGTTCAGTTTCTGGTATTTCTGGCACTCATCAAGAGGGACAAGGAATCATGCAGGCCACTTAAACCTAACTCCATGACCACTGGAATTGTAATTCATTTCTTCTATCAGGGAGGAGGGTTAGCCTAGAAATATATACTGTTTTTTGAAGTATATCTTTGTAACCTTAAGGTTTAATAACTTACTTTTTTGGAGGGGGAAGTAAAAACTGATCCCTGAAGAACTGGGAGAATTCACTAATTGAATTCATTCCTGACCTAATTAGGAGCCCCTGGGAGCCAGCCATCTTTTTTGCTGCTGTTTCACGTGGTGGTGAGAAAATTTTTTTTAAAAAAAATGATGTTGCCAACATTACTGTGTCATTTCCAGGCAAAACCTATATTTGCCCTAGAGATTTTGACAATTCCTGGAGCTACCCTTCGTAATTTCTGGGTTTTTTTCTGGGAATAATGTGGGAATATCACTACCATAACATGCACCCCTCCTTTATTTATTTATTTATTTATTTATTTATTTATTTATTTATTAAATTAGATTTGCTAGGCCACCCTTCCACAGTCCCAGTGGTTCCACCTCTTACAAGCCTTGGCCTGATAACTGTTGCCCTGGTAGAGTAGAGTATCATTATAGAAAGATGCTTGACTCATATTCACTAATAGTACAACCTTCCTGTGATTGTTGAAGTGACGTGGAACAACTCTCCCTTGGAGACCAAAGAGGTTTTTTTCACCTTGTATATTTTAAGAGAAAATTTGTTTTCCTAATGAGGTTATTAATATAGAAAGGTATGTTGCTGAGTTTGAACTATGACTTCAAACCTGCTTGTTCTCTTGGATGATTTTATGAAGCTTGAATTCTGTGGCACTAGTCCCTCCCACAAAGAACATGTTCCCTTTTGAATTCCAATAAGAAAACAGTAAAGAAATTCTGTAGACAGAGTTCTATGAAACTTCAGACTGTACCCAATATAACCATATCGAGTTCATCCGTTCTTCTGCAGAACTATGGTACTGTGTGGTCAGGAACAAAGGTAATCATAAAAAATTAAGGCAGACATTTGCAATAATCTGAACACCATTTTCAAATTTACTTTCACTCTACTTAGCCAATCTATTTCAGTCTTAGCCAACTTTTACTGGACTTTGATTCCATAATGGAATCTTGGTACTGAAAGCAGTCAAGTCAGGTCATAATTGCAGTGTTCTGCATCTTGGGAAACAGCCTTCAGATAATGGACTTTTTACGGTGCCATACCTTTTATTGGCATATTCAGATATAGTACAAAATAGGAACAAGTGAATAGACAGTTCAAGATTAAGAACAAATATATATAAAGTTCATGGTGAGACATGCCCCTCATAAATTTTAATAGACTTCTCCAGGAATTTACTAACAGCCCTTGTGATTTCTATTTCATTATCTTTTAATAAGCAACGATAGTCAATCCCATTTACCAGATTACAGGGAGGGAGGGAGAGATTACCAAACAGTTCCCTCTGGGGATTAGAATATAGCTGGCAATCCAGCAATATATCTTGGATGGAATCTGTAATATTTGCCCCACATGGACAGACTCTCTCACTATATGGAATTTGGAGGAATCTATCGTAAACAACGTTTGGAGAAAAGGAATTCATCTTAGCCAACATAAATGCTCTCCTTTCTTGGGGGCTTTCAAGATCACATAAATAGTTGGCCATTTTTCCAATGGGCTTAGCAAGACTCAGTGCCACAAGTGAACATATATAATATTGAACCGGATGTAATTTAGTAAGTTCTAAATCAAAGAGTCTCTATTTAATTAGTCCAACATTATAGGATTCATCGGATAGGAAGAGGTCTTCCATTGCAATTCTTATATTTTAAGCTTATCTATAAACCTGCCCAACCACACAGCATTATGAGCATCTTTTTAAAGATAGCTAAGCTATCCGATTCTGCCCTATAATCACACATTTAGGCACTCCAAGAAGTATTAATACTTCCCCATTTCATTGTAGATCCTAGAACTTACAGTTGAGTCCTACCTGATGAAATCTGCTGGGCCACATAATGACTGTCTCATTAATGGAAAACTCTTGGCCTTGTGGAGCTTGGGGATCCATTTCCCCAACTTTCACTCTTATGAAGGACTGGTTTGGGAAGGTGATCCAGTTGATAATATCAAATCTACCTACTAATTCACCCTTCTCATTGAAAGAAATCATGTCCCCAGCACTGTTGTTGAATGAAACACTCCTCAGAAAAGGGTGAATCTAGAATGAAAGTAATAAAGGCAGATTATATACAGGGACTGGATGGAAAAATAGGGTTGTCAGCTTCCAGGTCTGGCCTGGATATCTCCCCGAATTACAACTGATCCACAGAGATAAGTTCCCCAGTTTTAAGTTTAACAAGCCGTGGTGCCTATCTCTTTACTGATGAATCCAATACACTTAGCAGTGGTCCTTACAAATATCCCTGACCAAGAAGAAATAAAGCAAATACTCCCAAGAGACAATTGTAGATTTGTATAGAGGACTGGTCAGAAAAATTATCAGCAGCTCTGACCAGACACAACATGCAGACCCTCACGGTACATCTTTGTGTAGAAAAGAGGGCACATGTGTTATAAACCATTTAACCCAGCAAGAAGCTGGAAGAGATCGAAAGACCTTCTGGCCTTTTGGTGTTCACAAAAAGAAAGGAGGGGGGGGAATTGTCCTTAATTGTATAAGAACAAATTGTTATTATATATAGTACAAACAATTACTATGTAGAGTACAAACAATCTCAGTAAAGAGTAATAATTTCAGAATGTCCTGAAAACACAAAAAATCCAGACAGTCCTAGTAAAACATAACAGTTTCTGAATTCATAATGTATATTAATTTCTGAATATCCTGATAACAAATTAATGGATTTGATTATGTAAGTACACATATTAGACACCGTGACCCCATGTTTTCAGTTTGATTTTTTTAAAAAGAAGAACTATATTCCCTGTGGTGTATTTCATGGCTGTTGCTTTTAAATGTCACTACCTACCATTCCTGTGTGCTTGTTTCTGGATGAATGCATGGCATGGAATGCATGCGCCACAGCATAGACAGCATTGTAGATACTGTAGCTGTGGCTTGTCATGCTCATTTCAAAAAATGGACCTGGAAGGGTCTCCAGCTTTTCTTTCCCCGTGCAGCTTTTCTTGGTCTCCCCACTCCTGTCGGTATCTGGAAAGGAGCAGTCAAAGGCCTGTTCCCAGAAGACTCTGATAAAGCCATCTCTGTCAGAGTAGGGTCTCAGGGTTTGAAGGAAACTTTGAAAGCCTTGGAGCTCATTGGAGTGACTGGCAAAGGATAAAGTGCCATGGAAGACTTGTACATCCAGGAACCTGTGAAACGTCTCTGATGAGAAATCCCAATGGGCTGTCATCACCCACACCTTGCAAATGGGTGGCATAGTATTCAGTTCAGCAGCCAGCAACACCCACTGCACTGTTACTATGGTTTCAGTCTCAGCATTTATAACAAATACATTCACATCTGTGTGGGTTAAGAACTTGGAGGTATCCAGAAAGAATTGAATCAGAAGGGATGTGTCTAAAAAATCACTGAGAGTTACTATTTTTTGAGTGAAAGCAGGACAGATGCCATTCTGGGAAAACAGGTGGGTCAAAGTCTGCCCAAACTTTTCACCTTGATCATCAGCCAGTACGATGAGGCCAACCCAGGTCCACTGGAAATGCAGAAGAAGCTGAACCATCCCAGTGTACTGATGGGCTTCATTGGGGACCATCTGGTACAAGGATGAGAGATTAATTTTGTCATCCGCTGCTGAATCAAACAAGCTGCCAGTGACCTAAGCATGAATAAAGGAACTGTCACCAGGAAAGCGATGATGGCATATGCTCAGAATAGGCAGATGTGTACTTAGTTAAATAAAACAGGGGTTGGCACACGTTAAAGACTGACAATGTTTATTTCAGCAAGAGCTCACTGTGTCTGATAAACCTCAGTGTGAAAGTCAAGGTATAAATAAAATAAGTAAGGGAATTAAAAAAAAAATACAAACGAACTTGACGACTCAACTGAAAATATCATGGCTTAGTTAGAACTCTAATATTGTCAGATCGTTGCCCTGGCTGTTGTTCAAGAAGCTGGTTTTCCCCTCCTGTTTGAGCATCACAAGACACCCATCAACATAGATTACTTGTGACATGGTGAGCAGTCCAGACTTAATCTAACTCTGTTAACCATGAACACATTTCATGCATTCTTTTAAATTTCCATTTGCTCTCATTTCAGATCCCCCCCTAAGGTCCTGCTTTTTCCACATGCTTCACTCCCGACATTCTCATCTGACCTGGGGAATCCTGTAGATGCTTAAGATGGTGGCCATGTAGAGAGTAATGTCAGAGTTGAGCCCGCCTATAACTGCTAGCAGATCCTTACGGCTACATTTGTAGTTCAGGACAGTCCAATTCTGACTGAAGACAAGGTTCAGGGTGTTCTGATATGTCATCCTTGCGTTGAAGTAGCTTTCATATAATTGGAAGCCCAAAGTGTGGTTGAGTAAGATGTTGGGGTTTTCATTGATCTCTTTCACAGCAAACACCAAGGATAGAATGTGCTGGTAGTTCTTTGGCACTATCCTAAAAAAAAGATTTAAAAAAACACCCAAAAAACAGCATAAGGGAGATGTTCTACTTTCATGAATGTCCTGCTTTCATCAACCCCTACCTCTTGCTCTCAAATGATGCTGAATGGTCAGCAAATGTTATCTTGATGTGAAGGTGCTGAGTGAATTAAAATTCACTACCATTTCATGTCAATCTTGGACAGTGTATACCTTGGGAAGCAATTTGCCAATATTTATCTTTTCATTCTTTCTTCCATGAAAACACATTCCATTCATCAGATCATCATCAGACAATCTTGTCGACATTTCATTTTGAATTCTGATACCAAATTCTTTTTCCTTTCATTTTTTACTGTTTGTACAACCTAAGTCATAAACAGCAAACCCTCATCCCATGCAAGGAGAACCTAAAAGTTAGTTATTATGTAACTTAACAACAGCTGCCCAAACTTTCGCCACACGCAGAGTGGTTTGTTTATCTTTGTCTCTGAGTAGCCAGGGGGATTTAGCTTTTGGAGAAAGAGAGTTCTGATTAAATAATTGGGAGACCAATTTAGCTCTTAGTTCTGAGAATTTAGGGCAATTGAAGAAGATGCAATCAACAATGTTGTTTCTGCCACCATTGTACAATCTATTAGAGTATGAAATTTCACTGAAATCTTCCTAGCATCACTGCTGAGGGTAAGGCATTCAGGCACAGTAGCATAATAGCCCTTCTATGCTTTGGAATAATTAATTGAGTTCTGAATTATGATACCAAATTCATACTTTGGAATTCAGAACCTCTCTTTCAAATTATTTTCAGGAAGATACTCCTGTAAACGGTTTATTCCAAGAACCTGACTTATTTCTAAGACAGTAAAATGACTTCCTTACGTATGCTCATTGATTGGCACAGCCTGGGGGTTCTCCTTAAAAAGAATAGGGGTGTAGGCAAGGGAGAAGATCTGAGAAGTGATGGCACCAAGGAGGAGGTCCCCTGTTTGATAATGCTGACGCTGGATGTGGATGGGGTTGTTCATTCTGCACATTACAAGGTGCAGTTTGGCTTCTGTTTGAGGCAGCAGGAGTGCAAACAGAAGCAGCGACAAGAAGGATGATTGTGTCATCTTGACGGGAAAAAATATGATGCTATGGACACAGATTCCACTATTTATGATTTTTCTCAAATTCTGAATTGTCCTGTATCAGCCCAAATTATAACCCCATTCCTGAAGTCTTTATTGCCCTGCAGGGTCTCAGCTATTTTTCTTGAGCTCCCAGGGGCACTGGGGGTATTTCATATAATCTTTTTTTGTGAAGTTGATTGTGCTTGTGGCCTTGTGCCTTTTGTGTACTGATAAAATGACGAATGAACACCTGTGCCTGGGGATAATTACAAGGCCCACAATCAGCTCCCCAAGGGATTGCAAGCTGCGTGGCACTGGTGCACCAGAAGCATTGAGGAAAACATGGTTCTTCTATCTTTTCAATATAAAAAAATGGTTATTTTCCCCATGCACCCCTGATTCTGAATAGCAAAGCAAGAATGCACCCTGATATGCCCCCTCCTTAGGTTTCATACAGGGATGTATGCTTGGGGGGAGGGACATTGTACTTCCATATAATTTCTGAAAAGGCAATATTATCATTTTCAGTCAGTGTCAGGAGTGTGTTTATCATATTGGAAAGTCATGTTGGACTAGATGTCTGCCCAGTATTTTCCTATGGCAGAAAATGGGGAGAAAAGGGTGATTTTCGAGAATAGGTGCTTCCTCACAACTGGCAGCAAAATTTCAGTAAATTATTTTTACCCTCTCTACTAAAGACCCCACCAGATTTCAAGAGAATTGGACAATGAGTTCTAATCGTACCTCCCCATAAGTACAGGGTTCCTTTATCTCCATTGTTACCAATGACAGCAAACAACTGTATGAATTTCAGACAGAATTGTGCTACTATTCCATGTGAACAATTAAATTATGCAAGCTAATTATGAGCCTAGCCCTCTGATAGGTGCAGACTAGGATCCACTTAGTCCATTATTCATTGGAGCAAAGCTCTGAGGTTAGCAGGACCACGTGGAGCCCCCTGGGTGCCACAAAGTCAGGACTGAGTACATTATAAATTAAGACTTCCAATCTTATAACTCAAAGAATCTCTTGCCCATCTGCCCTTTATTCACAACACTGAACTAGCATTTAAAAGAGAGATAATATTCCACTGTGGGTTGGCAACTGCACCCCCTTTTCCTGAGTTTGACATCCACTCCCAGGTTGATCATGAAGGCTCAGACATCCTGTTCTACACTGTAGTGGGCTATATGGGACTTCTGGCTAGCCTTATATTAACCTTGGCCTTCCTGGCATGAAAGTTACCTGAGACGTTCAATATGCCGTGGCTCTGGAGATCTTCCCTATCTTGGTCTCTATTTGTAGCTTATTGGGTTGTATCTTCTCCCCAAAATACTACATTATTCAAAGCACAACTGAACATGAGAAGCAGCTAGTATGTTGAAAAATAACTGGCACCTAACTCATCAGATGTATTTATTTTGGAGTCAATTCCTTGTGTTCCTTCTATCTCCATAATAATGGTGAAGGAAAAGTTGTCTATGCTGCATCATTGGATGTCATGGGACCCTAACACTGCAAACTAAACACAGACAGCCAAAGAATTTTCTCCTCTATACTAACTCCCCTTCTGCTTTCATGCCCCCCACTCCATTTTGAGTGAAGGAATTTTTTTGGAGGGGGAGTACTGGAAGATATTTTGCCTACTGGATGGCAAAGTAAACAATACATAAATAGACAATTAAGTCCATACCTCTTGAATCACCTCAGATAAGTGGCATACTATCATGGTCTTTCCCCTGAGGAAGGGATATATGGAATAGTTGAAAATGAAAGAGGACTCAGAAATTGACCTTCTCTCTATGGAATGTACTTGCCTAAAGGATGCTGTCTTGATGCATCTTGATGGCAACCAAAGGCCTGTCTACTGCCTTGTCCTTCTCCCATCATGGTCCCACCACAGGTGTTCTAGCCCTTGTAGCATTTAAAATGGCCCAAATTTAAAACGGTAGTGGCCACAGGTTGGACCCATGGACTTCCAAACATCTAGTTTGGCAATGAGAGATCCACAAGCATGTGAGGGTAAAGTTTTCCCAATGTTCCTGCATCCTTGAACAGGCAACCATTTCTGTTAGATTCTGAAATAAAAATAGGTAGCCATGAAACTGCTTGTGTTTGTTCTAGAACATAATTTTGACTAATAAGGTTAGGAGGGTGGTAGGGAAGCAACAATTATTTTAGTATTTGAAAATCTTGAGAATGGGTAACATGCTCTAGACTCAGTCTCGTCATCTGGAAACCTTCTACAAATATATTTGTAATGCAAAGTGGTCTATGGTTTTAATGTGTCTTCTACTGAGGACTGGTTCAGAATGGCATTTCAGACTGCTGCCTCATTTTCTTATTTACTGCAAATGTATTCTATATTATTTGCTATCACTATATACATATTCTTATATCCATCCTTTTTTCAATTTATTCATGTATCATACATTTGATCTGAGTCATTTTTCAGTTGTGGAGTTTTATGCATAGTGCCCTCCAATAAACTGTTTAATCTGTGTCAGCAGCAATTTTTAGACTTTGTCTTCCTGCTAGTAGTCACATACCAATCACAGAAATAAAGACCAGCAATAGGACAGGCCTCCTGCTTAAAGAGACTGAGTTACCAGCACACTGAGAGAAATGTTTAAAAGCAGTAGCTTAAAATCAGTGTTACAATTTCATTAAGCCCCATTTGCTCAAAGCCCTGAATTGTTTTTTAAAAAGTAAAAACAATCATACTACTGGTGCAACAAAAAAGAGGAAGATAAAGAATCACTAGCAATAGATTAAAAATCTGTAATGAGTCACCAGCAATATACCTTATATATGTATGCATACATCAGTCAAAGAATATAGGCAGTGCAAGCCTAAGGATAGATGCAACGATGCTTGTGGAATTCGATGGTCTTTGAAGTCAACAATTCTGCCTAGGATTGAGCTGTGAATATATTTTAAAGATCCAATCCATTCAAATCCTAGAATGTTTCAAAAAGGTTCTTCTACCACCTGGAATTCATTGGATGACCACCTCATTTTGAATCCTATGTATATCTGATCTGAGTTCCTTTAAAGTTTCAGGAACCGAATCTCCTTTTTTGTACATATAAGAATGTAATTTACCACTGAGTCACAGTAGTTCAGAAGAGAGGAGAATGTGAAGGGTCTGCCATTTGCAACTGGCATCTTTTGGCCAGTTATATGAGATGGACTGTATTCCTGAAATGCTCATGAAAGGGAACACTGGAAGTTGGTGCCTTTACCCTGCTAACCATTCGTGGATTCAGATGATGTGAGATTTAGCTATACGAGAGAGTTGTTATATATCTGGTGCCTACATATTTAGCATAGTACTGAAGAACTAATAGCAGTTCCTTTCTTTGGTGTTTGCTATAAAGGAGCTCAATGAGAACCAACTGATCTTACCCAATCTAGGAAAGCTTCTTCACTGGAAAGGAAGGAAGGAAGGAAGGAAGGAAGGAAGGAAGGAAGGAAGGAAGGAAGGAAGGAAGGAAGGAAGGAAGGAAGGAAGGAAGGAAGGAAGTTTGAACCCTATCTCTAGTCTTGTGTCGTATTTTTAATGTTTTGTGTCTTATTTTTTCATTTATTTACTTATTAAGTATTTATAACTGTTTTTCCTTGGCTCAAATTGAATTACAAGCAACTATTAAAACATTACAGATGAAAAGTGAATACAAATTTCATACTCTCAAATAACTTCTTGCCCCCCAAAGTTGCCAGCAGTTTACATGCCTCCTTCATTTTAGAGGATGGGAGCAAGGTTAATAGAGATGTCGAAGATAGGGCTTAAATAGTGGCCGAGGACAGACTGGCAATTTGCCCCGGTAGCCAGTCGCAGCAAAAAAAACCCGGATTAAACTATACCGGGTTTTCCTGTCCACACAGCGAGGGCTGCTGCCGGAAGATACGGGATGGAGGCGCGCGGGAGCGTTCAGACTGCCGCGCCGGAGGTGTGCTATATTTGCCGTTTCCCCATTAATTCGGCTGTGGGTGTATGGGTGTATGTGCGCATAAGCGCTCATGCGCATAAGCGCATTTTGCCGATTTTCTTTTTTTTTTGCCCTGCAATGCCGGCACCACATTGGGCAGTGGAGCGGAGCGCAGCCAATCACAGTGCTGCTGCCTCGTGCCCAATGCGGGTTGCTCCTGGCTTTTCGCCTGCGCGTTCAGACTCCCCGGAAGCGGAGAAACGCGCGACGAACGCAGGCTTTTGGATTTGCGAAGGCTTTTATCAGGTGTTTTTTTAATCCGGCACTGAAGCGCGAGGGCTCCGGTAAGCTCCGGGTGGGGGACGCCAGGCAGATGTGCCTGTGTGAACATTCCATTTAATCCGATATTGAGTCGTTGTCAGCCCGGGTCCCATCCCAGAGCAAATTGCCAGTCTGTCCTCGGCCAGTAGTTAAACTGTAAGCATAGACACAGCAGAACAATTTTTCCCATGCTATGCTTTTTATTAGGGCCAGCAAAGATATACTAAACAGTGTGCAAGCTTTCTTTATTTTTAAAAAAATAATTTTTGTTTTATGCATATAAGATAGACAATAAACAGACAAACATAAATACAGAAGGCTCAAAGAACAAGAGGTTAATATAGCTTGGTGGGAAAGGGTTCAGACAGAATCAAGCTTTGCTAAAAAACCATTGGGTTTCTATACAAATATAATAGAAATGGATAAGGTATTTTTGCATACTGTTGATAAATTAAGAAAATGTATAAAATAATGTTTTGTTTTGTTTTTTAAATATATTTGTTGGATTTTTAACTTTATATACAAATATCTTGGACATTCACATCCTTATATTTCGAGTCCTCATTACATTATATTACATTCTACCCATTTTCTTACTCCTGACCATCTTTTGATCACAATTTTATCATCAATTCCATTTATTTGAGTATGTATCCTATCCATTTCTACAGCTTCCATAAGTTTTAAAGCAATTTCCTCTCAAGTGGGTAATCTATCTGACTTCCAATATTTAGCAAACAAAATCCTTGAGATTGTTGAGATACACAGCAAAGTATAAATTTCTCGACGTGTTTGTCGATCCTTTGGTACCATATTTAACAAGTAAATTTCTGGCTTAAGTTTCACCATTATACCTAATGATTCATCTATTATCTTTTGTACTATTTTCCAATATTTTTGTGCCTTTTAGCATCTCCACCACATGTGGAAGAAAGTGCCAACATTCGATTTACACTTCCAACATATATTTGAATTGTTTCTCTGACATCTAGCAATTTTATCGGGTGACCAATACCACCTGTGGAGCATTTTATAAACATTTTCTTTGTATGATACTGCCCTTAGAAGTTTCATTTTGTTCCAGACCTTGTACCATTCCTCGAGTTCTGTTGTATACCCCAGATACCCCAAAGAAAAGCTCCCCTCCCTTCCATGGTCAATTTCTGTTCTCCTGTCTGACAAAGTTGATAATATAGTCACTAAATTTGTAGCCGTGTTTCTGGCCTTGGTGATAAATGAAAAAGAAGGAGAAAGGGGAAAAAATAATTTTTTCTGAGTTCACATCTGTTCAAGGATTTTATGCTGTGTTTACCTGTTTTGAGTCTTTATGTCGTGTAATATTCTGATGTGGATAACGTATTCTGATATGCTTATGGTAATTCCTGTAAAGCAGTGTATTACCTTGCATTCCATTGATTTTATGAACGTTCACTGTTTTAAACATCCTCCGACGTATAATCATGTTACGTATTCTTTTATAAGTGTGTTTAAGACTTTTGGTCATGTAAGCCGAAATAAATAAATACAAATAAAATGATATAATGATATCTTTAGCATATCTAGATCTCAACTGGGCATCTTCCCACCATGATAGTTTGATATTATGTTTCTCCTCTAAAACTTCTGTTGACTTTAATTTTCTTCTTTTATCTAGCAGGTTTTCATACTTTTCCCTATGTACCTCTGTGACAAGAGTAGGCCTCACAAACGCTTCTAATGGCGATACCCATAACGGTATTTTCATATAATAGCTCCCTCTTATATTGTCCCAAACTTTAAAGAGAGCATCTCTTAAATAATGGTGTTTAAAATTGGTATGTACTTTATCTTTACCATACCAGATATAGGCATGCCATCCCATGTAAAGGTCAAAGCCTTCTATTGCTAAGCATCTAGTGTTTTCCAAAACTATCCATTCTCATATCCAGCTTAACGCTGACGCTTCATAGTACAGTCTCCAATTTGGAACTCCTAATCCGCCCCTTTCTTTCTTGTCTTGCATAACCTTCCATTTTATTCTTGCCTTTTTAGGTGCCCAGACAACCCTCCTAGTTATTTTATCTAATTCTTCAAAGTAATTCATCCTCTTAAGTATTGGTATGTTCTGCATTAAGAACAAAAACATAGGTAGAATATTCATTTTCAACGTTGCAACCCTTCCCATCATTGAGATATGTAGATCTTTCTATTTAATCAAGTCTTTTCTAATTTCTTCCAACAATTTGTTATAATTATCTTCCATTAAGGTAGTACACTTAGATAAGGTTATGCTCAGATATTTTACTTTTTTTACTATTTCCATGTTAGTTAAATCTTGCAACTTTAATGATGTTTCTGATGAACAATTTTTGGTCAACAGTTTCGTTTTCTCAGTATTGATCTTAAGACCAGCCACTTGTCCATAACCTCTAATATCTTGTAATAAGTTTGGAACAGATTCTAAAGGATTTTCTATAATAAATAAAAGGTCATCCACAAATGCCTGTAGTTTATATTCTTCACCTTCTAGTCTCAGTCCTTGTATAGATCTATTACTCCTTATTAAATCATTCAGTGTCTCCAGTGTGTATATATATAGCAAAGGGGACATTGGACAACCTTGTCTTACACCTTTTGATATTTCAGTAAGTTGTGTCATTTCTCCATTTATTAAAACCTGAGCAAACTGTTTTGTATAAATTGCTTGGATCAATGTTATAAACCTCTCTCCAGGATCCCATAATCTGAGTTTTTGTATCAGGAATTCCCAGGATAGGTTATCAAAAGCTTTCTTGGCGTCCAAACATTTTAATACCATCTGCTTCTCTGGATGTTGTTCGTAATATTCCAGAGTGTTAATCACTGTGTGTATATTCACTTTCTTATGTCTCTTTGGCAGGAATCCCGTCTGGTCTGAATGGATCTTTTGTGTCAACACCTTTTTAAATCTAGCCGCCAGTATATTAGCATAAATTTTGTAATCTGCGTTCAATAGGGAAATTGGTCTGTAATTTTTAATATCTTCTCTTTCGGTGTTTGGCTTATGAATTAGGGAAATGACTGCATGCTTCCAAGTTTCCGGCATTTCCCCTATCATTTCGATCTGGTGTAACAACTCTTTAAAAAGAAGAGTAATCTGATCTTCGAATATTTGGTATAACTCAGCCGGCAATCCATCTAGTCCAGGTACTTTCTTCTTTTCCTGTTTCTTTATAGCCTCTGTTATTTCACACATAGTTATGGATTGGTTTAGTGTAACTTTCTGATGTTAGAAGATAAAACTTAAGATGAAATATTTAAAAACTGTATGGTTAAATAGGCACAAAACCTGGGTCATAATATTAATTTAGACCAATAGTTATATATATGGAAAATGAATATAAAGATTGCTCTGTCTATAACATTATAAGGTGTAAAAAAGAAACAAATCTTTTAGTTACAGTATGAGGTCAAAGGATTACGTGAAAAAAATGATATAATGGAATAGCAGAACTATTTGTAATGCATTTAGGCAGGATGAGTTTGGACACCTTAAAAACAAGCAGATAAACTAACAGAGTTTAAATGTAAAAGCTGTGCATCTTTAACAACAGCAACAATAAAAATTCTAACATTTCAAATATCTCCTTTCTGCTTTTTTACTAGCTGCTCCCTGCAATTCAGTTCAGGCTTCCAAACAATGACATACAGTTTTGGGAAAAAGATGAAAACCAGCAATCCGGCACCAGATGCCAAGATAGAGAAGATCTCCACAGCTACCATATATTTCCCTTTGGCACTGAGATAAGTTGGAACAAAAGTCAGCCAGACACAACAAAACACCAACATGCTGAAGGTGATAAACTTGGCTTCATTAAAGGTGTCAGGCAATTTCCGAGCAAAGAAAGCCACCATGAAACTGACTAGAGCCAGAAAGCCCATGTATGCCAGAACACAGGAAAACAGGATGGCTGAGCCTTCATTGCATTCCACTATGATTTCTTCTGCCAGAGAGTACATATCAGAATCTGGAAAAGGAGGGTCAATACAAAGCCATACTATACAGAGACTCACTTGCATAAAGGAGCAGCAGAAAACCACTGAGTTTGCAAATCCTTTTCCCAGCCATTTCCTCATTCTGGATCCTGGTTTAGTAGCCATGAAAGCCAGAACCACTGTGATGGTTTTGGCCAACACAGAAGCAACAGCCACTGAGAAGATGATGCTAAAAGCAGTTTGGCGTAAAAGGCAGATCACGACCTGAGGCCGACCAATGAAGAACAGGGAACAGAGGAAGCAGAGCAGGAGGGAGATGAGCAGAGTGTACGTGAGCTTCCAGTTGTTGGCTTTGATGATGGGAGTGTTCCTATGCTTGATGAAGATTGTGAACACCAGTGCTGTAGTTGCAGAGAGGGAGAGGGCCAAAACAGCCAAGCTGATGCCCAAGGGTTCTTCATAAGACAAGCAGTTTACCGTCTTGAGAAGGCAATGATTTTTACCATCACTTGGGTATTGACCTTCCGGGCACTGGAAACAGTCACCTGCATCTTAAAAAACAGACACATATAGTATTTCAAAGTCTGGGGAAAAACCAGTCTCAAGTCTGCCAAGAGCCTTTAGGGTTTGGGGGGTTTGGGTTTTTGTTTTTTTTAGTAATTTCACTCTGAAAGTAAGTCAATATAGTTTTTTATTATATGTATTTGCATGGTTTCTTCTTTTTATTTTATACAGTTACTTTTACAGCAATTTCTTTCTGGTCCATTTTGTATCTATGCTGTATAATTATATTGTATTATGTACTGTGCTATAAGCCAATTTGTTCTTCATAATTTGTTCCTCATTCTGTTTGACCTCTGAAGAAGGTCCTAACAGGCCAAAATGCATCAGGTTAAGTCAATTGACCTTTGTTGATATGTGATTTTCGATTTTTTAACGTGAGATCTGATTGAGCCCCAGCATGTTTTTTTTAATCCTTTACAAATAAATATATGTATTTGTATATATTATTTATACAGTAATTTTCAACTGTTGGCCGTCTACTCAGTTTGACTTACCTTTTCAGGTTCTTGAAATATGAATGTACATTAGTTGTTTATAGTCAATAATATGCACATATATAATAACAAATGGTCAGTTGTTCAAGGGCATGTGGAAACATCGACCACAAAGAACTACAGTTATTTATGGACTGAATAGAATAAAATTGCCCCCTCTCAAGTAGACAATCAGTGTGAAGACTGGAAACATCTTCCTTGGACTAGTGGACATTCATTCAGCCTTTGGGAACAGGGGAATTGGGCATGCCTTTTCTGAGCCACTCAGCATACTTGTTATATTCTGTATCTGTGAAAGCACATTGTCCCTAACAAAAGATGATGACTATATTAAGACACCTTCATTACAGCAGGATAATTTCAATGTAATTTTTCAATCAGGGCAAGGTGCATTTTTGGCTGTTTCACCATGCGCAGAGTTGCCAGGTCCCCCCTGTCCATCAGCAGGGGATTTGGAATAGGCTTGCTAGCTCCAAGTTTGGGAATTCCTCGAGAGATGAGAATGGAGCCTGGGCAAGACAGGGTCCTCTGTGGGGAACAATGTCATAGATTCCACCCTCCAAAGTATCATTTTTCTTCAGGGGAACGGATGTTTGCAGTATGGGGTGGAGCTGAAAATACAGGGATTTCCCAGGTCACACCCGAAGGTGGCATACCTAACCCCCATTTCTTCTAAACAACAGAACATGGGCTCATGGGAAAATACTGATAGTTCTTTGCATGGGAGAAGAAAATTCAGAAGAGTAATACAGACAAACACGGGGAGCCTCTCAGTTCTAATGTGCTTTCACTTTAAGTTGTTTTTGTTTTTCTGGCCCTTTTTGGGTCAGCAGCTGCTTCTATACTACTCGTCATTCTTTTCTCAAATGATTCCCCCCTTGCTCAGCATCTAAACTTCTAAGCTTTATAGCATGACATGCCCTACCTTTTTGTTTTGAAATCTTCCCTTCTGGACATGGATTGCACGCATAGCAACAAAATGGTTGCCCCTCTTTCCTTTTCTTGCTGTAACCAGGAAGGCAGTTATCATTACACACAGCAATGGGCACAAACTGTCCATAAAATGGAGATACAGTGTTAATTCTGTTTTATTTACTAAATCATGATCTTGTAATCAACAGGTTGTTGTGCTGAAATGATGGCAGCCCTGTCTGCGAGAGAGCCTATGTGCAAATTGTTGTTAATGCTATTTTTGTGAGGCTAATATTGGGCTCTTCTGTGTTCCCATTTTCATTTCTTGTGTGTCCCTATTGCTTGTTCTCCCCACTCTTTGACCTCTAGAGGGAGCAAACCACATGGAGAAAACCACTTGGAGAAACCCGAAGAAGAGAAGAACTTCTACCCCCAAAGCAATAAGGGCGCACAAGAAACAAAAAATGAGAATGTGGAAGATCCTTTGTGATTACAAATTGTAATATTGTACTTTACAATATCTGGAGAACTTTCCAAAATGAACTACAATTTCAGTGCCAACTCAGCCTGATATGCAAAGAAAGTTGATGCCTCAGATCCTTTCGCCAGTGCCAGATGCATGAAACACAGACAGAAGTGTTCAAACTAACTGGTGTGGCTTGTTTTGTGATTTCCAATATGAGCAGCAAGATGATTTTTCATCAAGCAGTTCAGCTATTGAGGGGCTCAAACGTATTTGCCAGGTTTTTCATGCATTCGAAGAGTACAGTACAGAACCGTTCAATTGTCAGTATTTCACACATGCGTGTACTCACAGCCTGATGGGAGTCCTAGTTTCAACCTTCCTAACAGATCTGCTTTCACCGTGCTCCACTTGGCAGCCAATTCTATAGTTAAAGGGACAGAAAAAGTGCTCCTTGGCCTCCCTGTTCAGTTTCTGGTATTTCTGGCACTCATCAAGAGGGGCAAGGACTTATGCAGGCCACTTAAACCTAACTCCATGACCACTGGAATTGTAATTCATTTCTTCTATCAGGGAGGAGGGTTAGCCTACAAATATATACTGTTTTTTAAAGTATATCTTTGTAACCTTAAGGTTTAATAACTTACTTTTTTGGAGGGGGAAGTAAAAACTGATCCCTGAAGAACTGGGAGAATTCACTAATTGAATTCATTCCTGACCTATTTAGGAGCCCCTGGTAGCCAGCCATCTTTTTAGCTGCTGTTTCACATGGTGGTGAGAGAAAAATATACATATATATATTAAAAAAATGATGTTGCCAACATTACTGTGTCATTTCCAGGCAGAACCTGGATTTGCCATAGAAATTTTGACAATTCCTGGAGCTACCTTTTGTAATTTCTAGGATTTTTTCCAGAAATAACATGGCAATATCACTACCATAACATGCACCCCTCCTTTATTTATATATTTATTAAATTAGATTTGCTAGGCCACCCTTCCACAGTCCCAGTGGTTCCACCTCTTACAAGCCTTGGCCTGATAACTGTTGCCCTGGCAGAGTAGAGTATCATTATAGAAAGATGCTTGACTCATATTCACTAATAGTACAACCTTCCTGTGATTGTTGAAGTGACGTGGAACAACTCTCCCTTGGAGACCAAAGAGGTTTTTTTCACCTTGTATATTTTAAGAGAAAATTTGTTTTCCTAATGAGGTTATTAATATAGAAAGGTATGTTGCTGAGTTTGAACTATGACTTCAAACCTGCTTGTTCTCTTGGATGATTTTATGAAGCTTGAATTCTGTGGCACTAGTCCCTCCCACAAAGAACATGTTCCCTTTTGAATTCCAATAAGAAAACAGTAAAGAAATTCTGTAGACAGAGTCCTATGAAACTTCAGACTGTACCCAATATAACCATATCGAGTTCATCCGTTCTTCTGCAGAACTATGGTACTGTGTGGTCAGGAACTCAGGAACAAAGGTAATCATAAAAAATTAAGGCAGACATTTGCAATAATCTGAACACCATTTTCAAATTTACTTTCACTCTACTTAGCCAATCTATTTCAGTCTTAGCCAACTTTTACTGGACTTTGATTCCATAATGGAATCTTGGTACTGAAAGCAGTCAAGTCAGGTCATAATTGCAGTGTTCTGCATCTTGGGAAACAGTCTTCAGATAATGGACTTTTTACGGTGCCATACCTTTTATTGGCATATTCAGATATAGTACAAAATAGGAACATGTGAATAGACAGTTCAAGATTAAGAACAAATATATATAAAGTTCATGGTGAGACATGCCCCTCATAAATTTTAATAGACTTCTCTAGGAATTGACTAACAGCTCTTGTGATTTCTATTTTATTATCTTTTAATTAGCAATGATAGTCAATCCCATTTACCAGATTACAGGGAGGGAGGGAGAGATTACCAAACAGTTCCCTCTGGGGATTAGAATATAGCTGGCAATCCAGCAATATATCTTGGATGGAATCTGTAATATTTGCCCCACATAGACAGACTTGCTCACTATATGGAATTTGGAGGAATCTACTGTAAACAACGTTTGGAGAAAAGGAATTCATCTTAGCCAACATAAATGCTCTCCTTTCTTGGGGGCTTTCAAGATCACATAAATAGTTGGCCATTTTCCCAATGGGCTGAGCAAGACTCAGTGCCACAGGTGAACATATATAATATTGAACCAGATGAAATTTAGTAAGTTCTAAATCAAAGAGTCTCTATTTAATTAGTCTAAAATTACAGGATTCATCGGATAGGAAGAGGTCTTCCATTGCAATTCTTATATTTTTAAGCTTATCTATAATCCTGCCCAACCACACAGCATTATGAGCATCTTTTTAAAGATAGCTAAGATATCCAATTCTGCCCTACAATCACACATTTAGGCACTCCAAGAAGTTGGTGCAAGAATATGGCTAGTTAACCATAAGGCCTAGTGTTTCTAAGTGAAATTTAACAAACAAGGACTAAAGAATGAAGAAAGTATTAATACTTCCCCATTTCATTGTAGATCCTAGAACTTACAGTTGAGTCCTACCTGATGAAATCTGCTGGGCCACATAATGACTGTCTCATTAATGGAAAACTCTTGGCCTTGTGGAGCTTGGGGATCCATTTCCCCAACTTTCACTCTTAAGAAGGACTGGTTTGGGAAGGTGATCCAGTTGATAATATCAAATCTACCTACTAATTCACCCTTCTCATTGAAAGAAATCATGTCCCCAGCACTGTTGTTGAATGAAACACTCCTCAGAAAAGGGTGAATCTAGAATGAAAGAAATAAAGGCAGATTATATACAGGGACTGGATGGAAAAATAGGGTTGTCAACTTCCAGGTCTGGCCTGGATATCTCCCCAAATTACAACTGATCCACAGAGATAAGTTTCCCAGTTTTAAGGTTAACAAGCCGTGGTGCCTATCTCTTTACTGGTGAATCCAATACACTTAGCAGTGGTCCTTACAAATATCCCTGACCAAGAAGAAATAAAGCAAATACCCCCAAGAGACAATTGTAGATTTGTATAGAGGACTGGTCAGAAAAATTATCAGCAGCTCTGACCAGGCACAACACGCAGACCCTCACGGTACCGCTGTGTGTAGAAAAGAGGGCACGTGTTGTAAACCATTTAACCCAGCAAGAAGCTGGAAGAGATCGAAAGACCTTCTGGCCTTTTGGTGTTCACAAAAAGAAAAGGGGGGGGGAATTGTCCTTAAATGTATAAGAACAAATTGTTATTATATATAGTACAAACAATTGCTATGTAGAGT